>OY728121.1:495315349-497815349 GCA_963277665.1 Viscum album | reverse complement strand
CCTTCCACAATTTTTATCATCCACACCCATGATAACGAAACTCCGGAATAGGAGTTCCTAAGCAATTACCGGTCCTGCGGTTCCATCGGTGCCCTCGGAAATTGATTCCGGGAATCGGTTCAAAAGTTAGAAATTGCCGCTCATTCATTCACTGAACATACCTGAGCTAAACTTCGGATTGAAATTCAAGGCACTCTGGGCCTCGGAATTAAGTGCCGTCTGAAACCGCGTTCTTGTAAAATTCCAAAGAAAATTCAGAAAAAATTTACCTTTAATTTTACGGGTCTTTACATTACTCCCACCTCAGGGCATTATTTCCCTATAAAGATACATCATAACTAGGGAAAAAAATGTGGGTACTGAGCACGCATCTGAGCCTCCCGCTCCCAAGTGATCTTCTAGAGGTTTCTGTGCTGCCATCTGATGCGCACTTGAGGAATCAACCATCCACGCAGGACCTGCTCTTGTCGATCCTCAATCTCTACGGGGACCTCCGTAAAAGTCGCCCCATCATAAAATTCTAGATCCCCAAGGTCAATGATGTGCACCGGGTCATGCACGTATCTCCTCAGCTGAGATACGTGGAAGACGTCATTCACCCATTGCAATTGAGGTGGTAGAGCCTGGCGATAGGCCACCTCGCCAATCCTGCTGAGGACCTAGAAGGGTCCGATGAAGCATGGAGACAACTTGTCGCCTCGACCAAATCTTCGTAATCCATGTTGAGGTGAGACACGCAAAAAGATGTGGTCTCCATCCTCGCACTCTAGTGGCCTCCGCCTCCTGTCAGCATAAGACTTCTGCCGACTCTGAGCTGTCCTCATCCGCTCCTGGATGACCTGGACCTTCTCTGTCGTGGCCTGGACCATATCCTATCCCCCCAAGTGCTGACTCCCCAGGGTCTGTCCAACACAAAGGAGATCTGCAAGGTCGGTCGTACAATGCCTCGTATGGTTCCATCCCGATGGTGGAGTGGTAGTTGTTGTTGTATGCGAACTCCACCAAGGGTAGGTGTTCCTCCCAGCTGTGACCAAAGTCGAGGACGCACGCGCGGAGCATGTCCTCGATAGTCTGAATGGTCCTCTCCGTCTGACCATCCGTCTGAGGGTGAAAGGCTGTGCTCAGACATAGATACGTCCTGAACGCCTCCTGTAACCCCTTCCAAAGCCGGGAAGTAAAGCGAGAATCTTGGTCTGAGATGATAGAATATGACACACCATGAATCCGCACAATCTCCTGAACGTAATGATGTCCCAAGCTCTCCACTGAGCCCTACTCTCTGATGGGTAGAAAGTGCGCCGACTTGGTGAGTCGGTCCAAAATCACCAAGATGGAGTCACGACCTCTGGAAGTGCGTGGAAGTCCAGTCACGAAGTACATAGATATCCCATCCCACTTCCACTCCGGGACCTCCAAGGGTTGTACCAAGCCTGCTGGTACCTGGTGCTCAGCCTTCACCTGCTGGAAGGCGAGGCATCGAGAAATGAACTCTGCCACAACCTTCTTCATGCCCGGCCACCAGTGCTGTCGTCTGAGATCCTGGTACATCTTTTCCACTCCAGGATGTACCGCCAAAGAGGAAGTGTGAAACTCTCTCAGCACCTACTATCTTAAAGAAGCTGGCACCAAGGTATTTCCTCTGAAAAGGACGTCGTGCTCTGCTCCAATGGTGAATCCATCAGGTGCCTGTCCTAAGGATATCTATGCACGCCGCGTCTCACAGTCAGTGTCCCCATGCTATGCCTCTCCGACCTGCTGTAGTAGTGGAGGAGTGACTGTGAGAGACTGAAGGAAGGATGCTCTATCTCTATCCACGAAGGATATTTGCAAAGAGGCTAGCTGTTTTGTCGCCTCCTCAAGTAGCTGAATGCCCGAACTCCTGTTGAGGGCATCGACTACCACGTTCCCCTTCCCAGGAGTATAGACTATCTCAAAGTCATAGTCCTGGAGGAACTCGATCCATCGCTGCTGTCCCAGATTCAGATCCTTATGATAGAATATGTACCTGATACTCTGATGGTCAGAAAAGACTGTAAAGGGCTCGCCCATCAGGTAGTGTCGCCATGACTTCAGAGCGAAGACTACTGCTGCTAACTCCAGGTCATGGGTATCATAGTTCTTCTCATGCGACCTCAACTGACGTGATCCATAGGCGATAACGGCCCGTTCCTGCATCAGGACACATCTGAGTCCGGTCCCTGATGTATTGTAGTAGACTACGTACCCTACTCCCTCCTCAGGAAACCTCAAGATAGGTGCGCTGGTCAATCTCTGTCTCAACTCCTAGAAGCTCTGCTGACATCTGTCTGACCACATGAAGGGTTTCCCCTTCTTTTTCAAAGGTTAGAGTGGTGTTGTAACTCTATAGAAGTCTGGCACAAATCTCCGGTAGTATCTAGCTAGTCCCAAGAAACTCCTCACCTCTGTCACGCTCCTGGGTGGCTCCCAAGCTAGCACTGCCTCGATCTTCGCAGGATCCACTGCAACACCCGACTCAGAGATGACATGCCCCAAGAAGTGGACCTCACGTATCCAGAACTGACACTTTGAGAGCTTTCCAGAAAGTTGGTTCTCTCAGAGTGTGTCTAGTACAACTCGCAAGTGGTAGGCATGCTCCTCCTCAGTCGTCGAGTAAATCAAAATGTCGTCGATGAAGAGCATGACAAATCGATCGAGGTATGGCTGAATGATCCTGTTCATGAGGGCCATTAACACCTCTGGATCATTGGTTACGCTGAAAGGCCTAACCAAGAACTCATAGTGGCCATACTAACATCTGAAGGTCGTCTTCTGCACGTCCTAATCTCGAACTCTGAGCTGATGATAGCCTGACCTGAGGTCTATCTTCGAGAACCACCTTGCTCCCTTGAGATGATCAAATTGGTCATCAATCCTCAGTAGCGGATAATTGTTCCTCACTGTCACTTGGTTCAGGTGATGATAGTTGACACAAAGTCGCAAGCTCCAGTCCGCCTTTTGGCGAAAAAAATTGGGGAAGCCCAGGGTGAAACACTGGGTCGGATGAACCCCTTTCCCTGCAAGTCCTCCAACTATACCCGTAGCTCTTGAAGCTCAGCGGGGGCCATCCGATATGCTGGAGTCAATATCGGGGTTGTCCCGGGGTATAGGTCAATATAAAAGTCTACCTCTCTGCGAGGAGGTAACCCTGGAACGTCGTCAGGAAAGACGTCCGCATACTGATCCACCACTGCAGGAAATATAGGACTCCGCACGTCAACTACTCCTAGGATGAGGCTAGCCATCTGATGAGTGATGGGTCGTCCTCTCCTCTGTGAGAGTCCATCCTCTACTGCAAAGGCTCCCTTCTCACCAGTGAAGGTGAAACTGCTCCCGTCGGTGCGTACACATCGCACCTTGCGCCTAATACTGTCAATCTATGCATGGAATGTAGACAACCAATCCATTCCCAAGATGAAGTTGTAAGGCCTAGACGCTAATACAAGAAGATCCCAGCCGAAGCTCTCGCCTCCTAGAGTAAGCTCACACTGCAAGCGCCTATGCGTAATCGTCGAGTCTGCTCCTGTAGGAGTCTCTAGCCGTAAGGATCGAGCCAACGGATCTTTCGTAATCTCCGAGCTCCGAACAAGGGCAGCGGCTATGAAAGAGTGACTCGCTCTGGTGTCTATAAGTACTGCAGCAAGGGTGTAATAGACACAGTTAGTACCTCGAATCATCTCGAGCGCACCGTGGTCATAGGCCTCTGCTGCCTGGAGTTGTGCCTGTCTCTTCCCGCCAGCTCCCTATGGTCGGGGTGGACCTCCTGGTCGTTGTGGTTGTAAAGCGTCAAAGCGTTTCCCACCACCTGCTACTCGGCCATCTCCTCTGCCTCATCCGCCTGCTCCCTGCGGACCGCCACGGTCGACCCTATGCCTCTACCTCGGTGGTCCCTCAACCGTCTGCTGCTCCTCTGCACGGCGGGTCGGTCAGTCACGAGCCATGTGGCCCTGCCCGCCGCATGAGTAGCACTGCCTGCCTCTCGAAAGACTGGCTTCGCGGTGTGTGCCCCGCACTGCTGATCCAGTGTCCTGAGGTCGTCTACCAGAGGGTCTGTTCTGCCTAGACCCAAGAGTCATCTGTCGACTGCCTGCTGCAAAAGACTCTACTACGTGCCGCCCTGCGGTGGGTCTCAGCACTGGTGTAGACTCAGCAAGAAATCTCTCGATCAAAAGGGCCCACTCCAGTACTCCTGTCTGGGTCGGAATGCTGAGGGAGATCAGCGATGCCCTGATCTTGTGTCTCCATCCCTGCTCAAAGGTCCGGGCCCAGAAGAATGGGCCCCGTACCATGTCTGTAGAGTAGCAAGAGAGATCGGTAAATCTTGCCGAGTACTGGGCGACCGTCATGCTGCCCTGCCGCAGCTGAAGAAGCTCCTGGATGCGCACCGCACGGAGGGTGGCTAGGAAAAACTCTGAGCGGAAGAGGCTCTAAAAGTCTTTCCAGAGTAGAGATGCCTCATCGTGTACCTGGAGCATTAAGATCCACCATCGGCCCGCTGCCTCGTGCAGTAGGCTCGCTGTGAGGATCACCATGAGGTCTGCTGGTGTCCTCACTAACCGAAAAACTCATACCACTGCCTCCAGACAGTCCTCATCTACCTGGGGGTCTATCTCCCCACGGAACCTGGGCGGTCGCTGGGACTGGATCTCATGCAGTGCACTGAGGCGACGTGCATCGTCAGCGGCTGGGGCTGGAAGCATTAGTGGCTCGGCGGGTAGGGCTACCGCCGGTGCCACTGCTGAGAAAGGGCCCTGCACCGAGGCCTCGTCACTCGGTGGGCTGTCGTTATGCTTGACTCTCGGAACTCTAGCTGGTTTCCGTCGTGGGTCCATACTGAAAAGGAAACAGGTACACCACGGTCAGAATAGTTTACCTGGTGAGCTGATATAAAGTAATCACAAAGAAAACTTGAAACACACATGCAGTCAATGTTCTCGTGCATTAAGTCGAAAATCAGAAGTCAGGGTCCTGGTGTACGGATATGTCGGCCGCCGCACCAACACTGGACTCCCTGGACTGATAACCACACCCAATACGCTAAACACTATTGCTTCACATAGAAAAAGATCAGAGTCCCATGTTCTGCGGTAGAACCAAACTCCTCTGATACCAATTTGTCACGACCCATCCTTGGGGCCCATTTCGTGACTACCCCAATCCCTCCTTCCATAGGCCAGGGGCTGGTGACTTGCACCAAGGCGTAAATCCCTAAAAAGGGAAGGCATTGCCTTTGTAAAGTAAACAAAAAACACCACAGATTAAACAGGAAGAAGTAAACACTAAGTAAAAACTGGTACAACAGTAAGTGCGGAAAGTAAGTGGGCCAGAATACAAACCCAAACTGAAAGTAAAGTACAAACTCGAAAGGGAAAACAGAAACTGAAAAGTAAAAGCCGCTACGCCGAGCTGTCCACTGGAAATCCCACCTGAATGGTGCTTACAGATAGTTCCACTGCTCCTCGGGTCCCGCCGTCCGCTCCGAGTACGTCCCGCCCAGTGGTCCACCTCCAGGTATCGTCCTGCTCTGCAAGCCTCAACCACGATCAACGTTGTTCGTCGCCTAAAACCAACACGACGTAGTGCGGGCAAAGCCCGTGCAGGGGTGAGTATAAGCTACTCAGTAGGGACCCCGAGACCCCCGAAGGTCTCCCAGTATCCACAAAGGATAAACCACAAAGGAAAGGAAAATCATGAAGTAACATCCGAAACCGCTTAGGTATATGCCCATACATATACCTAAGTCATCAATTCTCGTTCGGCTCCAACATCTGAGCCCAAGTACAACCCAATCCACACAGGAAAACAAAATGCAAATCCACACAGGATAGCTCAAATCAATCCACATAGGAAAGCAAAACAGGATTCAGCTCACACAGGTATACTTCTTCGAATGATGATAGAGATGATCACTGATCCATCTAGGTCGTCGGACCCACAAAGGATCCATAGGTACTAACCCCCATAATGACCCACAAAGGATCTGACCCACAATGGATCGATAGGTAACTAACCCCCGTAAAGACCTACACAGAATCGAGCCCACACAGGACCTGTAGGCGCTGGCCCACACAGGACCGCTGAGCGCTGACCCACACTGGATCGGACCCACACAAGATCGGTAGCACTGACCCACAGAGGATCGCTGAGTGTTTTAGTCATCGTCGTCGAATCCACTGAGGATATCTGTATAGTCGTCGTCGTCACAGTAGCAGTCGCAGCCAGCTCTAGGGTTCCCGCACACAACAAGCTCGTTCGGGAGGGTCCGCTCCACGAGCCGAGAGGCTGATACATCAACTGACACATAGTCCATATTTGATATATCTAAAAGTTCTGTATCATCAAAATGAACTCAACGTCATAGACGGCGCGTCAATCGGACACCCGGTTTGAGAGTTATTGGCTTCTTCGTCCCAGGGGCCCAGTTGGTTTTTAAGGAAAAACCAACCCGACAGTACTCCACATGCATTAAACCTCGGGTAGAGTATGCCAAAAGATCAGTCTCACCTAGAGGAATTCAACAAAGTCAACGACACGTCAATCGGACGTCCAAAGCTCAAGATATGAGTGTTTCCGCTCCGAGGGCCTGATTGGTTTCATGTACGAACCAACCCGGCCGAACTCAAAGTATTCTGAAACCATGAGTTAAATATAAAGAAACGAGCGTCTCATTCCAAGGATCATGTCTCCACTGACGGTGCGTCAATCGGAGGTCCGTAGCCCGAGTTATGTGCAATTGAACCCAAATGGTCCGAAAACGGGGGTTTCGGGCCCGGACCGACCCGGACGGAGACCCCCTGGGTCGGCCCGAACCGGGTTGATCCGGCCTGGGTCTGGGTCGACCCATCCCGGCATGGCCCTGCCCGGCTAGGCATGGCCTGGCCTAGCAGGCGCGGCCCGACCCAGCCCGGCGACCCGGTCCGGCGACCCGCACGCTGGGCGCGCCGGTCGGTTGCTCGGCCAAAACGGCCGAGCCGTTTTTTGGCTCGTGCGGGGGGTGGTGCTACCCCCCCTAGTTTCTTGTAACTGCGGCCCCTTAACTGGGGACACATTGATGGCAAGCCGGGGGATTCAATTCCCCCGGCTTCTCCCTGTCTGGCCGGCCCGACCTGGCCGGCCGGTTCCTGCTCAAGGGACCGGCGATGGTCGGTCCCCTTCCAACTCCGATGTCGGCGGCCCGGTCCAGCCGCCGGTCACCCTGCTCCACCGCGGCCCGGAACTGGCCGTGGCCATTATCGTTCGGTGTGGTGCGATGGCGCCGCGCCCCCTCGCCGCAGCCCCGGTACCGGCCGCGGTATTTTCAGATGTCTCCGACGCGGCGCGATGGCGTCGCGTCCTTGTATTAATTCGCGGCGCGGCGCGTCGGCGCCGCGTATTTTTCTACCACAATAATTCCACGTGGTGCGACGGCACCAGACCACTTCCATTTCAATCCAAAAGAATCCAACAAGAAAAATAAGGAGGTGGGTCGGCCATGCTTGTGCAGTCCCCCCCTCACGTTAAGCGATAGCAGTTGGTTAAAATTTCACGAAGAAATTTAGGGATGTAATCACGAACATATTAATTAAATACAATCCCCTACCTCGGTTTCATGAATGGTGCACGTCAACGAGCCGCGGAAGACGAGCGTCATGGAGGACGGGCATCGTGGGAAATGAATGTCGATTCTGTTGTCGTCGAGGTGCGTCCGAAGAGGAAACGTCATTGGTGAAGTTCTCCGCGTTCTTCGGCGGAGATGTACTTCATTGAAGAACGGTGTTCTTCGTTGGAGTTCGAGGTGTTCTTCACGTTCTTCGTTGAATATTTTCTTCGTTGGAGATGAGTAATATCTTCACGCTTCCCAAATCCTCTCAACGTGGCATAAACTCTAACATTAATAAAATAAGCCCAAGTTTTAATTTATTAACACAACTTACCCTTTTGATTTTTAAGAGTTTGAAATTCAATTAACCACACTTAACTCACCTCATTAAATTACACATGTTGTCAAATTAAATGAAGGGGAGTTAATGGGGAGTTGAAGAGTTGAAGAATATGAAGGGGTGGGGTTTGTGTGGGCCCCACCTCCCTCATAACCTCCCAAAGGAGGTTGGGTAGTTACCCAACTTCCACCCATAGCCTTAAAACACAAAAGGAAAATAAAAATTGTTGAATTATAATAAATTAACTTCCACAATTTTTATTATCCACACCCGTGATAACGCAACTCCGGAACAAGAGTTACTAAGCAATTACGGGTGCTGCGGTTCCATCGGTGCCCTCAGAATTCGATTCCGGGCACCGGTTCAAAAGTTAGAAATTCCCGGTCGTTCGTTCACTGAACATACCCAAGCTAACTTCGGATAGAAATTCCGGGCACTCCGGGCATCAGAATCAAGTGCCGTATGAAACCGCGTTCTTGTAAAATTCCAAAGAAAATTAAGAAAAAATTTCCCTTGATTTTTACGTGTCTTTAAATGTGTGATTCAATCCATATGGCATTAGAGGCATCTATGCATGACTGTTTATGTTAGTTTTCGCACAATTTGAGAAAGACGTCCATTATGATAGTAGACATAAAAAATTTTGATGACTCGTGTAGAGCCCAACAATCAGAGTAAAGTTCATGTCACGTTTGGAATGGATTATGTTTACATAGGTTGGGTAGTGGATTTCAGAAGAGGTCTTCATTTGGTCGGCAGAATTTGGGGAGACAGGAGGTGACACATCGAGCTGATAGCCATACATTCAGTACACATAGATAGCATCTGGTAAGTATATTTTTTAAATATTTTATATAACATTAAATATAAATAGTTTATTTTATATTTATATAGGCACTCAAGAATCCTGATATTATAGAGTATGATGATTATCGGAAGATATACAGTGATCCATCCACTAAAGAGATTATAGTTGATCGACATTATTAGATTGTGGTTAGTATTGTTTCTTTAGTTTGAAAATTAACTTTATATAATATTTTCACAATTTTAATTTCAAATTGGAATTAAAGGAGTCATATGAGGTTGTGATGTCTCAGACATAGGCTAGGAGTCACGATGAGGTGACAGATTAGACTAGTGCCCACCATTTTTATGAGGCGACATCGATGCAAGCGACTCAGTATGGATTTGAGAAGGTCTGAGCAGTTGGTATAGGCTCTCATGTGACTCCTGGTACTTATTATGGTACTGTTTTGATCTCGATGTCTAACTTGAGAGGATATCATAGAGAGGCATCATCTTCTGCCACACAATATCAGGAGAAGTTGGTAGCTCAGGTTGAGCTTATAGAGAGTTTGTAGAAGCAACATGAAGAGATTCATCAGCAGTAGTAGTAGCATCACGATGAGGAGATTCATCGATGGAAACAGTAGCATCAGAAGTAGATGGAGTACATGCATCATCTGACTCGTAGTTTAGGTATGGAGTTTCCTCCAGCATCTACTACAGCTCCTCCACCTCCTCTAGAAGATGACCCCCAATGATTTTTTTTCTGTTGAACACATTTGAATTCATGATTTGTTGTAATATGAATTATTTTCCATTTTTCTCTTTTATATTGGTGCGAATATTGCATTATTTAATTTTATTATTTTTAATATTTTAATATTTACTATTATTATTATATTTTTAATGTGTTTATATTTTACTAATAATAATAATAATTATATTTTATGATTCTTTTATATTTTTTTGTGAATATTGAGAGATTTAATATTTTTTTATTTTTTTAATAAAATTAGTATTATTTTTTAATCAATCAAAATTTTGGTAAATATATATTTTTAGTATTATATTTTTTAATGTTTTTTTATTTTACAAATAAAATTAATAATAATAATATGTTCTGAATTTTTTTTTATAATATTGAGAATTTTAATATTTTTTATTATTTTAATAATATTAATATTATTTTTTTATTAATTATAATTTTATTAAATATTCTTTCTTAATTTGGACATTATTTGCGATGGGACTAGTTGCGATGAGATCCCATCTCAAATGGTTTAAATATATATTTTTAAATACTATTAACGACGATACCAAGGGCCCGTCGCAAATACTTTTTGCGATGGGACCGTCGCAAAAATATTATTTATACATAATTAATATAATCGGAGAGTTTTTTACAATGGGGAACTTCCGCATCGCAAAAAAATTTTTTGCGATGCCGTTTTCTAAAATGGGCTATTTGCGACGAGAGCTGGTCACTAAAACATATTTGTGACTGGATCCCATCGCAAATAGCTTGTTACAAATAGAAAAAATTCTATTGGTGGAATGATGTGGTAATCATCCCTGATGGAAATGTGGGCATACTGGGTCACACAGAGCTTTTTCCCAACGTGGCCATCTTGGGTCACATAGATCCACTTCCCACTAACCTTGGACTATTTTGGTACTCATCTCTAATGGGTACCATGGGCATGCCTGGTCACACAGAGATTCTTCTCATCATGTGTCTGCTGGGTCACATAGTGTCTTTTCCAACCATGGACAGACTAAGGTACGCATCACTAAGGGGTATATTGGGCTTGTTGGGTCCCACATAGCAACTTCAAATTGGTCCAGTCATTGAGTCGTAAAGAGTCCAAGTTCAAGAGTTATAATGTCTCAGTTAGCCGCAACGTTTTGCACATAGTTTTCTTGGGAGAACCCCTTCTCAAGCCACTCTATGCACCTTTGTATCTATGTAAGTCACCATAGTTTATGCTAAAATATCCGTCTCCTCAAGAGAGTCCCAATGCTGCTAACGGCTCAATAATCGGACGCACATTTTGCAAGATATGAGCATTTTAGTGTCGAGGGCCTGGTTAGAATCGTGTTTGATCCAACTTGGACAAACTCGAACATTCCCTAAAATTCAATTGAGGTATCTCAAAAGGACCTCCTTGTATTAAGGATCCCAATTAAATAGACGGTTCATCAAACAGATGCCCGGTACACATGATATGGCCCTTTATCTGTTTCTAGGCCTGGTCGGGCCTGGGTCTAGCCCAACCTCGTCGGAATGACCCAACCTGACCCAGTTTGGGCTAGGCTGCGGAGGTCTTGGCCCATTGTGCTAAGGTCCGGCCTCACTCGCAAGGGGGGGGGGGGTCCCACAAAGGCGGCTCTCAGGGGCATCCTGACTCGCAAATGGGCGGCTCGCAACGTTGGCCCAACCCGTAAGGGGGGCGGCGCACCCCGTATGGGGCAGCTAGCAAATGGTGGCCTGATAGGGGTGGACCAGCTTGTATATGGTGCGACCTATGATGGGGTGGCACGGTAGGGCGGTGGACGACTTAGAAAATGGCCCTATAGGGCGGCGAGTCGCTATGGGGACTGCCCTAGCCGGTGGGGTGTGTGACCCCCTGTCTCCCAAACCCTCAAATGGCCTGGAGGCCATTCGGTTTACGAAGCGGCAACACTGTGTGGGTGTCACCCGGTCATGACATGGGCGCCACCAAGTTGTGGCGGAAACTCCACCCGGTCACAGCGTGGGCCCCGCCTGGTCTCCACGTGTGTGTCGCCCTGTCACCACAGAACCCACTGGAGGCGCGGGTTCTACCTATGTCCCGTCATTGGCCGCAGATTCTATTCCACCGGTAGAACACTGGTCGCACCGCCTCCCGCTCATTAGTGGCATGTTGGTCGCACCGTCTCTCCTTTTGTGTTCGACCGAAGTGACAGCTAGCTCCTCTGTCTGTCACGGCTGATGAGGCGCGGCCCTTTGCTCACCTACGATGTGTGATGGCGTGCGACACTTCCTTCGCAGCCAGCTAGTTCCAGGTCATTCTGATGACCACCATAATTTTGTTCAGCGACCTCCTATTGCGGCATCCGTCGGTGCGTGCCTTCTTCGTAGTTGGTTTGTGTCGCCACGATGGCGGTATTCCATAGAGAACTCAAGGGGTTTTCAAATATTTTAGAGGGTCCTGGCAGTGTTCATTAGGCCTGCTCCTCCGCATTTTCTCGTAAACAATAGTGAGGATAGAGGGGTTCAATAAATTCACTTGAAATAAACTATAATCACAACCCCTACATCGTAAAACCATTGGAGAGTGCTTGTTCTTGAAGGCATATTGGGTTTTCTTTCCTGTAGCCAGTTTCCAATGGAGACACTCGTACGCCATCCTTTGGTTCGTGGTTCAGTTTCACCCATCACCTCCCACTATAATCGGCATCGTTCACTAAGGGTTCGGCATTGCGACACCCTTTTACCACATTATTTCATAGAAAAGCTATGCCGATACCCCTCCCCAACTCCATATATATAGGAGAGGGGGAGGGTAAGTAACGATGTGAGTAATTAATAGGGTCTCATTAATTTGGAACCTTATTAATTCACCAATGATGTCGTTACAGAATATTTGACACGTTAATCCATTTATTTGCTTGACACATCATTGGCCCCACACTCCGTTTCTCCATTGGCAGATAAGAATTAAAATAAAATATTAAAATTATTTTATATTATTTCTTTCAAAAAGTCACAAAACATAAATTTTAATCCAATCATACTTCAATCATAGTAAATTCTCCCTTGAGAGAATCTTGTCACTGCAGATTCAATGGTGCCCTCAGATTTTTAATTCGAGCACCAATTCAAAAGTAAGGAAACACTGCTTAGGTGTTTACCAAACGTAACCGAAAAAAGGATCCAAAAATTATTAACAGTCACCATCATCTCACACTGGCCATGGTTAGTCTCCTCCTATGGGGAGCACGCCCTCGGGAGATAAACGTTACTCTCAAAATTTCAATCCGAGTACTTTTTAGATGATATGTATTTTACAATAAAATAATTTTCACATAATTATTTTATTTACAACCAAAAACTAACATTCACTAGTGGTCCCCACCAGCCAATGTTATTATCTACCTAAAGAGAGAATATTCTCAAAAGCTTAGCATTGGTCTTATATTGTTAATCTGATTCACCGTTCGTGCGTTAAAAGCATTTGAAAAAATAAAATAACATTATTCAATTATTTTATTTACGGTTTTTCCATTTGAGGGTTTTATCACAAGAGGCAAGTGCCGACTAAAAATTAGTCATTCCTTGAGTAATCCCACCATCCTAAATGCAAAGGTGCCCTCATAATTCTGATTTAGGAAACCATTTAAGAGTTATTCCCCCTTTTCTGGAAAACTGCTTAAGCATGCTAATTAAAGAATAACAAAAATTCGATGGATCATTATAGGCACTTTGGGCCTCAGAATCATGGGCCATCAGATTTCGCATTCTCGATATAATTCTATATAATTACAAAAATTATACCAAAATTCTTAAGAAATTATATTCTCCCAACATTAAGGCTTTACTTCCACAAAAGCCAAAAAAATGGAAAATCAAAAAAATGTGGGTACTGAGCATGAATCTAAACCTCCTGCTCCCATGTTTTCTCATGTAGGTCCCCATGATTCCATTGAACTCGCACTAGATGCATTGACCATCACTGAAGGACTAGCTCTAGTCAATCATCTTTCTCCACCAGGAACTCCAAAAATGTCACCCCATCGTCAAAGTTCAACTTTACTTCTCGATAACGGGCGATGGATCATGCACACATCTCCTTAGCTACGACACATGGAAAACATTATGAACATGGTGCATCTTTGGGGAAAGAGATAGATGGAACGCCACCATTCCCACTCACCTGAGAATCTAGAAAGGTCTGATAAACCTCAGAGATAACATGCCACACCAGCCAAATCTTTGCAAACCTCATCAAGGCGAGTCCCATAAGAAGACATGGTCTCCCTCCTCCTGTTGACATAAGACTTTTTCCAGCTCTGTGCAGTCTTCATTTGCTGACAAATGAGGAATCATGATACAAACTCGGCCACTGCTCCCACTATCCCTAGCCACCAGTACTTACACAAGAGGACATGGAACACCTTTACCACTCTATGATGTACCTCTAATGGGATGAATAGATCTACATAAACACCTCCTCCTAAAGCATTAGTGGTACCGTGGTGTGTCATCTGAAGAGGATGACAAGATTCCCACCTTTTGAAAAACCTTTGGGATACCGTCCTCAGGATATCCGAGCATGTTGGGCCTCACAGTCAGTGACTCAAGTTATTCCCCCCCCCCTCAACTTTACTAAATAATTATGGGGTGGTTGTTATATATTGGAGGTAAGTTGCTCCATCATTATCCATAGAGGATATCCATGACGTGACTAGCTACTCTGACACCTCCCTTAGCACTTTAAGTCTATATCTCCTGGTGAGTGCATCTGCTACAATGTTCCCATCCCAAGAGTACAAACTATCTCAAAGTCATAGTCCTAGAGAAACTCTAGCCATCATCATTGTTTCAACTTCTGAAAGCTCTACTGACACTTCTCCATCCATAGGAAAGGATCCCCCTTCTTCGTCAAAGCTGAAAAGGGAGCCACTACCCTAGAGAAGTCTGGTTCAAAACTCTGGTAGTACCAATCCAAATAAGGAGCCCCTCTCCCTTCGAGGAGGTAATCCTGGAAATATAATTTGAAATGTTGTCCCCACACTCTACCACTCCTATTGGGAACTGAGAACCCAAAACTCATACAACCACAAGGGTAAGGATGGTCGACTGAAGAGTGATCGACAACATCCTCCTATGCATGAGTTTACCCTGTGCTGCCTGAGTTTTCTTTTTGGCCAACGAAGGAAAATCCCATTCCAACGTTGTAGGTAAACCACATATTTTTTCCCTAATACAATCAATCTGAGTATGAACTGTGGATGTCCAATCCATACCCAAACTAACATCGTAAGGCCTCTACGCTTCCACCAAGAGGTTTCAACCGAAACTCTCACCTCAAGGGTCAGATCACACCATCAGCATGTGCGATTATCAGGCCTCCTCATAATGGTATCTCCAAACGTAAGGGTCGCATCAATAGTTTAACCAGAAACTCTAGGTCTTGAAAAATATTACTGAAATGAATGAATAATTATTTCTAATTTCTTTGACTATGAATGTTAGTAGTACACAAAGACTATGCATTTAATCATTTCTGGAGCCCTTGGTTCACACTCCTAGACAACATGTAGCTACTCTCATCCCCAGTCCTCCAGCTCCCTGAGCCAGGTGGGGACCACATTGGGGTGGTGGTGTAAACATGTCGAAATGTATACCACCTCATGCTTATCTCCAACTCCACTTCCATGTCTGCCACCATACTGATTAATTTGTTCCTATCACTTCCTCTTCCCGAAACATTTTACTTTCCCATGTCTCAGAGTTTTGCTTCAATTTCCTGATTTCCCACTATTATCATTCACTGGATGCATCTACGTTTCCAAATTATAGTCATCCATAAAGGTTCTCCCAAGAATCCTAACTTAAGTATGAATCCATAGAGGAAAAGTGCTCGTTCAGATTCCTCTAAACAGACCCTTCTCAGAGGTCCGAGCCCTAAAGCACTGACCATACTATATTGATCGAGTTCTTCGAATGGTGTGTACATCTAGATGGTTATCAGCTACCAATATTTCCTCCTATAGAAGTTTTATATGCTATATGGAACACTCACCCCTTAGCTTTTTATGGATAGAGACCCCCCAACATAGAGGAAGGTTCTCAAGCTTGTCCACTAAAAAGTAACCTCATCGAAAGATTAGTGTATTCCAAACAATGTCATCATCCTACTGAGCCACGTTGAAGGCTCTCTAACAGGGCCACAAAATGATCGAATGGTGCCCTGTCTTGATGGAAACTCATCAACCTCCTCAAGAAGTCCCTTAGCCGCCTGTGAGTCAGGATCAACTCAAAATCTCTGAGGGCCTCTACCATTGAAAATTATGCTACACGCTCTGTTGGTGTACACTGTCTGCCAGTGCCATTGGTGGTAACTACTTCCCAATAGGTGGGGGTGCTACTGGTTCACCACCCGAAGGTGCCAATATTGTAAGAGGTCCCGGAACTAAAGCCTCGTTGCTCGGTGGGCTGTCATCGTGTACTCTCACAGGACTCTTGCTTCTCTCTCTATGTGGTGGAATCCTAATAATTAACAAGTTCTCTATGGTCAATAAGTTATAAATAGTGAACTAAATAAATAGATATCAGAAAAAACTCTTCAAAATCAAACACAATTAGTGATTCCATGTAATTATACAGAAATCATAATTCAGGGTCCTAGTGTATGGATTCGTCGGCCTCCACCGCAACACTAGACTTCCCAAACTAAAAACCACACTCATTACACATAGCAATATTTCTACATTGAAAAGATTAGAGTCCTAGTTCTTCAGTAGAACCAACCCCTCTAATACCACTTGTCATAACCCGTCCCTCGGGGCCCGTGCTTTGACTACCCCAAGCCCGCTTTCCATAGGCCAGGGGATGGATACTAGCACCGGAAAGGCGTATCCCCCAAACAGGAAGGAATTAAATTTTTAAATTGTACAGACACACAGTCCAAGAACAAAACAAGAATCAACCACTAAGTTAACTATTTTAGTAAAAAGAGTGCTAAAATTAAGGGGCTAGAATATAAGCCCAACAGGAAAAGTACAAGTACAAATAAAATGTAAAAAATAGCTGAATGGTGAAAATCAGCTCTTGGATCATCCACCATGGATCCTACAAAAATGGTAGGTATATCTCATGATTAGTATTCCATGCATCACATCATTCCCAATGGTACACCTCCGTGCACTATCCATTCTTGGCTCCCTCATACTTGATCAATGTTGTATGTCGTCTGCACAAGACAAAACAAGGTGTGGGTGAAGCCCTTGTAGGGGTGAGTATAATGATATAATTAGGGACCCCAAGACCCTGTAGGTCTCTTAATTCTTCACAAAGGAAAAAAAAAAGGAAGACATCAACAATACATAGAATTATTCCCATGAATATACCTAAGTTATGAAGATATACTCACCTTATATATGTGGGAAGTATACCAAAATGTTACACCACGAATGTCAAAGTACCATACAGGTAACAACTTGATGATGGAAGTAAATCATAGGTAAAATACATAGTTCAAAAAGAGTGTCAACTTAAACCAGGTTTTCAATTTAGGTCATGGATAGGAGAATAATAAATCATATCATCGAATTCCATGTCTACTGGAGAACTCCTCATCCGACGATCATTGTGGGCATGCCGAGTCACATAGAGCATGTACCCACTAACCTTGGACTACTTTGGTACTCATCCCTGATGTTACCATGGGAATACCGAGTCACACATTGCCAAATCCCACTGTAGGCCTACTGGGACACATAGAGCTACATACCACTAATCATGGACTGTTGTGGTACTCATCCTTGATGGGTACTGTTGGCATGCTGGGTCACATAGATCCTCTTCCCACCATGGGCCTTATGGTCACACAGTTCCTCTTCCCACCATATTTGGAATGAGGTACACATCCCTGATGTGTACCATGGGTATTCTGGGACTTATAGAGTCACTTACCATTGGGCCAGTTGTCGAGTCATAAGGATTCCAAGGTCAACAGTCTTAAGGTCTCAGTCAACCGTCATATTTTTCATATACTCTACTTGGGAGGAAAACTCCACAAGACACTCTATGCATCTTGGTATCCATGTAAGTCACAACAAATTATTCCAAAAGATTTATCTCCTCAAGAGTGTCCCAAATGTAGCAAATGACTTGTCAATCAGATGCACAGTTTTCAAGATACAGATGCTTTAGTTTTAGTTTCCTAGTTGGATTCATGTCTGATCCAACCCATCCATTCCCCAAAATTATATGAAACTCATGTGGGGTATCGAAAAAGGAATTCCTTGTCATATGGATCCCAATTCCATAGATGGTTCATCAAACAGACTTTTGGTTCTCAAAATGTTTCCCTTTAAGTGTTTCTGGGTCAAGCCGTGGTGGGCTCGGCCCATTGGGCCAAGGTCCAACCTGGCCCAGAATCGGGTGGCTAGTAAAGGCAGCCCCCAATGGGGAAGCCCTCAAAGGGTGGACTACAAGGGTGGCATGGCCCGTAAGTGGTGAAAAACAAAGGGCGGCCCGCAAGGGGCGGCTCGGCCCATATATGGAACGACCGGTGTGGGGGAAGCCAAGTAGGCCGGTGGCCCACTAAGTGGTTAACCCCAACCGGCACTTGGGGTGTGACCCCCTAGTCTCCAGAACACTCTAACAGCAGAGTGGCTGTTCTGTTTGAGAAGCGGTGACGCTGCATGGGCACTGCCCTTTCGTGGAGGAACCCGCCAAAGGCGTGGGTTTTGCCTCCGTCATAGCCTCAGTCACAGCTTCTTATCTGGTGGTGGCGCGTAGGTCGTGCTACCTCTTGCTCGTTGGCGGCGTGTTGGTCGCCACACCTCTCCTTTCGTGGCTAGCCGAAGTGATGACCACCTCCTTCATCTACCACAGCTTATGAGTAATGTCCCTCTGCTCACTTGACGTGCACGATGGCGCAACACACTTTATTCGTGTCCGGCTAGTGTCAGATATTCCGATGGCTGATGTGGCATTGTGTTAGGGTCTCCACTTGTGGTGTGCATCAGTGCATGCCTTCATCGTTGCTGGTCAGTTTCTCCATGCTAGGAGAATTCAACAGAGAATGAATTTGTGTGTCAAATATTGTGGAGGGTTTTGTCCATGTTCATTAGTCCCACCGCTCCTTGTTAGCTGATAAACTAGAGGGAGGCTAGAGAGGTTCAATAAATTCACTTTAAATAAACCAGAATCAAAATCCCTACCTCGTAAACCTATTGGAGAGCACCTATGCATGAAGTTGGATCATGTTATTCATTCCTACAACCAATTCCTAATGACTCCAGTCATATGTCATCCTTAGGTTCATGGTTTGGTGTCACTCATCACATTTTGCTGGGATCGGCTCTGTCCTCTAAGGGTATGGTGTCTTAGAACTCCTTCAGCACTTCGTTGCGTGGTGAAGCTATACCATTTCCACTCCCCAAAATCCATATATATAGGAGATGAGGATAGTAAGTAACGATATGAGGTACTAACGGGGGCCCATTATTTAGAAACCTTCCTAATTCCTCAACAATGTCGTTACATAGGATTTGATAGGTCAAGCCATTTTTTGGCCTCACACATCACTGGCCCCACACTCTGCTTGTCCATTGGTGGGTAATAATGAAAATAAAATATTAAAATGATTTTATTTTATTTCTTTTAAAAAGTTAGAAACCATAAATTTCTCTCCACACCTGATACTATCAAAGTAAATTCTCCCCAAGTAAATCCTAAAACATTGAATTCAATGGTGCCTTCATATTTTTAATTCGAGCACCGGTTCAAAAGTTAGGAAATGCCGCTAGAACGTTTTCTAATCGTACCTGAAAAAAAAGTTCAAAAAATTATTAATAGTCACAATTGACTTGCGCTAGTCATGGTTTCGCTATGACTAAGGTGAACATGCTCTCATGAGCTCAACAATACTCTTGGATTTTCCATTATAGTAACCATTTAGAAGTGATGGATTTTACAATAAAATAATTTTCAATTAATTATTTTATTTACTGCCAAAAAACTAACTTTCACTGGTGGCCTACACCATTCAATGTTAATATATTTCTAAAGAGTTCATACCCTCACGTTCTCAGTGATGGTCTCAGATTTTTAATTGGGTCACCATTCATGAGTTATAAGCATTTGAAAATATAAAATAACATTATTTTATTATTTTATTTTCTGTAATTCAATTTTTGGGTTTTCTCACAGGTTTCCATCGATGAATAAACATACATCACACCTAGTTTAAACTCGACATCCTAAACAAAATGGTTCCCTTTGAATTCTAATCTGGGAAACTATTTAAGTGTTATTCCACTTTTTTAGGAAAACTACTTACGCGTGCTAATTAAAGCATAAAAAACTTCAATGGATCATTCTGAGATCTCTGGCCCATAGAATCACATGCCGCTAGATTTCACATTCTCCAAATAATTCCATAAAAATAAATAAAAATTAAATGGAAATTTGAGGACATTAGATTCCCTTATTGGGAATTTCAGTTCATCCCTCTATTCAATTATTCTTCAAGGTACCCTATGCAGATGTAAGTACTCAACGAAAGTTAGGAGATTTTTATGGACATTAAATAAAGAATTTTTTTATCCCCATGTTTTATGTTTTATGTACATATTCTTCTAAGAAACTAGACCTAACAATACTTGTCTTTTACTATGATGTATAATAATTTTTAAAATCATGTAATGTTATATGTAGAAGGCTTGGGTTGATATTATCCCATCTACCATTATTTCAGATAGGGATTCTAGGATTACAATGAGGTTTAGGAGTTGTATTAATTAGTTAATGGGGTCTTAGGTTAGCATGACTACAAATTTTCATCCACTAAATAACTGTCATAAAAATCATTCTATTCCAATACTATAGGATATGATCTATGACTATGTTTTCAATTTCTTTGGATCATGGTATCACCATCTAGAAAATTTAATTTATCTTATGAAAACAATTTTCAATAATCAGTTAAAATGTATCACTTTGAGGATCGATATGTTCTTCTATGCATGTTAAAATTTTGTTTCATTGAGCTAGGTGAAGAATCCTTGGTGGGAATGTTCTTGGTTTTTTGATATAAATAATAATTCATGAGATACATTTAAATATTGTTATAAATTATTGTAAACATAAATCATATGTGTATAATTAGATTCACCCTTTGATGATTCCAATTGGTGAAAAAGATTTCTTGAGATTTTCACCATGATTGGGTCCCCATTTCCATAGAAAAAATGTAATGTTGTATTAAAGATGTGTTAGACTGTTTCAGGTCATTGAAAATCATTGTAATGTTTCTAATCAGTTTTCATTTCTCGGTCAATTGATGGTATCTCATGATGTTTACTAGATAATACTGCTCAGGAAATACAATCCAGATCCCTCTCATATTTTTTGGAACATATTGAATTGGGTTCATAAATTTATATTGTGGAATATCATATAAAGATCATTGAATGTCAACTAAAATTATTTTGTGGGAATTGTTTTCAATTTTTCAGATTTTTGGAGTGTCATGGATATGATTCCCATCAGTCAAGGGAGTGCATGTAATTGATGAGGGAGTAATAGCATCATATATTTTTTAGAAATCATGATTCCACATAATATCTTCATGGACAGAAATTAATATGGTGGTTTCCTATGACATCATTTTACCAACATTCAGTTATATTCCATCACATTATTCATATTCCACTATAATTGGGTGTGTAAGGGGCCCCTGGTAATGGAGATAAAAGTCACCAAAAAAATGAAAAAAAAATTATTGCGATGTCTGTTTCATTCAATTAATGGAACATGGGTGTAAATGTGTAATGAATTTTTGGGTTCTCACTATGATCACATTATTTCATTGGTGTTTTTTGGAGTATTCCATTGAAAACTCAATTTTTCTGGTGAAAAATACATATTTCATAGTCTTTAGTGGAAATGGACATCATGTAATGTTATTATAGATCATGTAATTTCTTAGAGGAAGAATCTATGAGTGTTATACATAGTGTGAATGTATTACATGTCATATATTATTCACATTGTTTAATTCTAATTTAATAGCTTTTAGTAAAAAGTTAACATGTTATTTGGTCTACATTATTTTCCTAGATTACCAAACATATAATGGGGCAACACACTATGAAATTATCATGAGCTCTGATTTTATAGATCATTATGCATGATTTGTTATATTATTTGTCCATATGATTTTTTCTATCAGGAGATACAACGAAAGTATATGGTGTGTACTCCTAAAATTTTCCTTCATCCCTTTTTCCTCAAAAGACACATGATAACAAGATACATACCTAAAAATAAGATCTTGGTTTTTACAATATTTTAGTATATATATATATATACTCTCTACATTGTTTTTGATCTGTTTTGTTAGTATATTATCCAAAATATTAACAAACTATCTACATGGAACAATTTATAAGTGTTCTTTTTCATGTACATGTTAGAGTATATATATATATATATATTGTATACATCATTTTTGATATTTTTTCTTTGACTATTATCCCGTATTTTAAGACCTTTTTCCTACTTATGATTATTTTAACATACCATCTGCAGGGAACAAATTCTATGAGTTTAATTTTTTATGACTATATTATGATGGGTAAAAGGTGTAGTATATATATATATATATACTTTCATTGTTTCATATAATAAATTTTATTTTCATATTATCCAATATTTAATCATATTTCATGCAAGGAACCAATATTTGATGTACGATTATGAATTTCTATCTTATCTCTAAGTACAAACAGATCTTTGTTGAAGGAATCTACTATATAATATAATACCTCAAAATATCTCCAAAACAAGTATGTTACCTGGAAACTAGACACCCATGTCGAATGAGGTTCACATCTGTGATTTTTTTCATCCATGCAAAGTACAAATACCTCTTTTTAGTTTTGATTTTACATTATTTTATGACTTCAATCAGAAAAAATTTCCAGAAGAACATCTAATATGTACAACTGATTAATACCACATAGTTACAGTTCTATTTACCAAGTTGTGTTAAATTAATCTCTACAATTTCATTCAATTTTTCCTTATCTTATTCAAATTAAACATGTATATGTCTACACTATTTTAGGACTAATTGGAGTTTGGCATTACACATGTCCACTGCATTAAATGGGTAATTCCAACCACAGGATGCAGATTATTTTAGAAGATGACAAATCATTTTTGTTGACTTATTACATTACATTACTGTAAAAAAATATTTACCCATAGTCCATGTTTCTTCCCCTACAGAGGGTTGAATATTTCCTACAACTTATGAGGTAAATTTTCATTTGAAATGTCACGTTACATGGAAAATAAGAGAGTCCCTAATACCATATTGATATTAAAACTCATTTTGTTGAAGATATAGACTAGTACGGTTTCTATCAAAATTTATAATTTTATATCTTTCTAAGATATTATTTTAATATGTTTATTTAATAGTGAACTCTCTCATAATTACATAAAACTCCTTTCAGACTCTGTTCTTGTCGCAACAATAGTGAATGCAACAAAAATTATTTACAAACAATAAATTCTCGTAGTTTACAACTTTATAAGTAGGTTTCATTGTAACAACTCATACTCGTGTTATCCTATTATTTACATATCTGTATGTAAAAAATGAACTAACCACATGTTATTACTATTTACTACCATGTATGTTATTCTGAATTTATTAGGCTTGGGGAGATAATAGCATCATAGTTACATACTGCATCCCCCAAAACTCCCAACACCACAACAGAAATACTGTTTTGTAATAACTGGATATTCATTTTAGATGTGAAAAAATGTCAATAGGTCAGCAATATATCCTTATTTTTCATATGTGATTACACAATGTTATCAACTATTCCCTACTATCTTGTAATAATTTATATATTTATATGTAATCAATCTATTTCAACCTACAAGATGCATAATTGCGACTATAGTACAGAATATTCAAAGCACGCACAACTAGTTCAGTGAATCATGGAATGTGTTCATGAAGAAAATGTATATTTTAAATGGATACATTTGGTTCATGTCCTACAACTTGTAACCAACTTACATTACACGGAGGTGAAAATATATTCATTGATTTCTAAATTATTTATTACCACTATGCTAGACTATCACTTATGATATGAAGTCCAAATGATACTAATTGTGTGATCATAATATCAACTCCAATAGGTTTAGAGTTTAGTAAATGGTTGCGGACAACATAGACTCATTTTGAGTGGTCTTATTTAATAAAACAAGCCAGACAATACATATAAAATTGGTTCACAAATAAGAGCGGCTTGATATAAGTAAATCCATATTATTATATTATTTTAATATATAATTTTTAAATAATATTTGTAACATTGCTTATTGTTTTTTAATTAAGATGATTATGAGTTCAGTTTCCCTCTAGAATTGAAGTTCATAAAATCAAGTAAATTCCTATTAGTAGTTGATGTAACAGAGTATGATATTCAGAACTTTCATTGTTCATTTGAACAAAATAGTTACAAAGTTGATTATATAAATGATAATTAGATGTATATAAGTATCTTTACTAACATCTTATTACATAAATTGGTAACTCTCTAATTTTTACTGAATTTCTATGAAAACAACATATCAGAATATATTACATACTTTTTAAATACAATATAGGAAGATCAATGCAGTGGGTATTGTAGATTATGTAGTGGTGTTAATTATATCTAGGTAAATATCTTACAATATCTTCAGTATGTTGTTCTATCAAATGAAAATCACATAACTGATATATTCCTTCTAACATTATTTAATATGTTCATTAAATGTTTGGTTCTTTTCCTGGTACTTTAAACATTCACGCATGAGTAGATACTTCAACCATGATGACGTGTTCAACTCAGGTATAAATCTGTTATCTTTTTTACATCTAAATTATTTTTATTATTATAAGAATAAATTCTATACATATATGAATATCGTGTGTTTTAAATATATAAAAAACAAACATTTCATCACTACATATCTGTATAGTTAAATAACACTCTACAGTTAACGATATTCTCTGATTTTCAATGATTTAAACTGATGTAGTTTCTAGGTTTTAATTTTTATAACTATAATCTCAATGTAGAAAAATCTATCTAGTTATTTAGATTGTGAGGATAGTCTTCAAGATAATTTCCACATATCTACAGACACCGTCAATACAAAAAGCCAATCATCTAAATTACACAACATAATAAAAAGAAATATAAATCAGAAAACAGAAAAAACATACTGAAATCTGATGTTTCAAACACATGGTATACATACACCTTCACCATTCAAATTCTATGCATTATTGTTTTCATAATTTCTATGTATAGTGATATTTTTAATACATTAGATATAGTAAAAAAATTATTTAAAATATATTCTGGTACTCATTTTGTATTTTGATATGATTAGTATATATTATGTCATTGAAGAAACCATTACAACAAAATTATTTCCATTTTTCAACATATATAATGTACATTTTCTAGTTTTGTGTATAGTAAAATCATGAACTATTTGATACCTCATTGCATTTCTTCTTCCTATTTCTATCCTATACAAAACGGAACTATTAGTATGTCAAACTAAAATCGTTAGTTTTAGTATACACATAGTATTTTCATTCATTGTTAGCATGTTTCATTTATTGGGACAATTTTCCGTTCTACTCTAAGGATGTAGGAAATTATGTGGCTATTACCTATTCCATTATTCTGTTTTGTTCAACAGAAAAATTAAAATAGATGACTATTTTTTTCATTACATCTAAATCTATATTTACATTTCCTATATTTGAGGTTTTAAAAAGCTTCCATGTTTGAAATGATTTCTCATTTCTATTTTCTAAAACTTCACATCCAAAATATGCCGTCTTGGTAAAATATAAAAAATTTCTTGAATAGTTTGTATTATTAAAAAAATGTATGAAGTTTTTATAGTTTTTTATTGTTTCCTATCATAAAAAATGTATCCACTTATAAATTAGGTCACAATATATTTCTATCATATGATCTCTATTTTGTGCATTCCCCGAACCTACATTTCTATAACTACTATCATATTATATTTACCTATTACATTTTAATTTTATATTTAAGTATTCATTCCTATTTCTTAATGTATTTAATTTTATTTTCATGTACATAATTAATTTCTTGTATAATGTTGAAGCTGAAGAAATATTGTAACCACCATTTTTTCTTATAGACATAGAAACATTAATTAGCTGCAACACATTAACTAACACGAACATCATAAAATATTGTGCAATTAAATAATTATTTTTATAATTCTATATTCAAATGAACCCTCTACTCAATTCATATTTTTTATTATTTCAATGACTCATACAATAATTATGTCTTCTATTTTGAATTACATTATGTACATTACCTTGAATGACATTAATGCTTATGAAAATGGGGTGCAGTTTAGGCTCTTAACCCATTATGGCCAACAATCATTACATGAATGATAATGCAATGACAATGAAATATACCTCCAAAATCAATTTTTTACTATGTATATTTCTTTTCATTATTCACATATTTTAGTGGTGTGTCGACACTCAATCGACTCTTTTACAATTATAATGTACCAATAAATTGTGATTAGAAGTTTATAACCATTTCTATTATTATGATACTTTCAAAAATAGTATTCTCTTTAGTAAAAATCATTAATTCAAAATGTTGTTTGTTTGTATGGATGTGTACTAGTATGGGTTAACAATGAAGGGGTATAATAGTATGATATTGTCTTTGAACTATAAGGTGGAATCCTAGAGGTCATTCTAAAATAGAAATAAATTACCATATTTATCTAGTTAAATAGTTTAAGGTCAAGAAGTTTGATTGGGACCATTGAGATTAGAGTATTGTGGTAATTATGTTATCGTATTGTCTAACATCACAAAAAAACTATATTGTGTCATGAATGGGATGAAAATATATGTTTTTTGGGTTTATAAAGTTTTCTATTTATAGGTTTATAATGATAATTGATGTCTCATAGAGATAACATATCCAATTAGAACATTGTAGAGTATTACACCTATGAAGGTGGCCAATGAAAGTATCTACCTACTAAAATATATTCGATGGATAAAAGGGAAACATGAATTTTTGGGATTATGGATAAGTGGGATTGTGACTAGTTTTTACACATGGGCTTCCAATATAGGGTTATTCATTGATCATTGATATCTCATAGTGTTGGAATAATAAATGGGAATGTGGAAGTGGATTCACTTTTTGAAGGAGGTCCTTGTGAGGCTATAGATCATGTGGGATGAAGGTCTATGAGTAGTGAGACAAGACCCATGGTGAATTTGGACCGAAGTTAATATTATTGGATCTCATCAATTATATAAACATATACTGGAATCTTCAACGCATTTATGTATCTTGGTGATTAAATCTTTAATGGGTACATGGATATGGATTATACATTCTAAGTAATCCCATTTCCCCACCATTTATTTCATTTTCCAATCTATAAAAAAATTACCATGAAAACCAATATGGATAGTCTTAGTTAGTAGGGACCACCTTGAAGTCTTTTTGATATGATTCTGCATTATCGCGGGAGTATAAGATAATTACTCACCTGACAATTCTTCTTTTTCAGACAGATAACTCTAAAGAATTGGTCATTCACATGAATAAATGATTGAATGGGTGAATATGATTTTCATTTCTTCATCATGGGGATTCTATGGATCAATAGGTTTACATTATAATTAGATCACAGATATGATAAATTGGTGATGGTATAGTCTTTCATTAGAACTTGGGCGTTCACTGTATTCTTATCTGGGTGTAGAGTAAGGTTGATTACCCAAGTGAACCTAAATAAATAGGTCCTCTATTTTATATGAAAACAGTGATGTTTCACCTTCATTTAGATCTAATAGAATAGATTCTACATAGTAATTCATAAATGAAGTGTTTAACCCTAGTGATTTAAGTGAAATGACATATCTGTATTTTTTCCAAGGTAAATAGGTTCACCCAAAATTTTCAATGTAGAATAGGATTTCCCTAGCTATGATTAGGTAAAGTGTTTATACTTTTATGGGTTCGGAGAACAATTCTTCATAAATATGGTATTTTGATATGGTTTTATCTAGTTGGAAGGAAGGGTGAAGGGCCTCTCCATAAAATAATTTTCACATAAGAGATAAAGTAGTTATTCACATATGTTTTGTTCTCCCTATAGTGCTTGGGCAAACGACGCTCTAGTTTCATTGACCATGGGTGTCCCTCAACATAGTCCAGGTGATACAACAGGTATGTTCTCATTCATGAAGTTAATATCTTAAAATGACTCATGTAACATTCTATTTTATTAATTATCATATGTTTTAGAAATTAATATTGTATATCGAGTGATAATATAATTCATTGGACAGCTTGTGGTGCATTTATAAGAAAAAATTTATACCTGCAAACTTGGGACCTAACATTCCATGACTGTTAATTTATTTACACATGGTATCTAAAACATGTGATTGTTCCTAGATACATGGGTGATATAAACTGAGTAAATGACTAAGAAACATACCAATTAATATCATATTTTAAGGGGAAACATTTAATTCATTATTCTTTTTCATATTCCAATTATTAGAGCTCTAAAATGTGAATCCAATCAGAATAGGATCAACTATCAATAATAATTATGGAATTAGGAGGTAAACTATTTTACAAGGACAAAATAATCCAAGTCAAGTAAAATTGGATTTTCATGGTTGGGATTTGTAAAGAAAAAACAAATATGACCTGAACAAATGGTGACATGGCCATGCAAAAGGGAATTACTCTTCTAAAAATATCTTCCACCCTACTTGAATATAGTAATTACTACCACATCCTGTTGTAAATTTTATATAAGTTATACAATTCCCCTAATGATACATAGTATATCTAAGTAATCATATGAAACACTGATTTACATGGAATTAGCTCTCTCCTCCCTATTCACTTGAGAGAAGGTACCTAATTGAAGGGAAAATAATTAATGAACTCAAGAGAAGGGTCCTAAATGATGTAAAAATAGAAATGGACAGTGAATAATGGATTTGAGAAAACAGAACCAAGATATGTTCCCCTAGTGATGGGAATGAGCATAATGTCCCTTAGTAAAGGGATTCTATCAGAGAATTCCTAATTGAAAATTTTTGTATTGTCAAATTTTCCTCAAATTTTTCAGATGATGGGAATATATCAGAGAGTGGAATTGTATATATCCCTTTTTTCATACTAATAAATTTACAAATTTTCAAATTCATGATAGATAACACTTCAATTTTTTTCTATAGAAACAACTCGGGCCAAATATTTGGTCATAGATGTTGTGGAATTGTATACCAGCCTAAATAATCTATTTTTACGGGATCTAGAAAAGGACATGTGGAAGAATAACTTATAATAATCATTATTGGTATTTATATAATTGTACATCCATGGAAAGATGACTAACGATAATATCCCACTGAGGGATTCCAACCCAGCATGATCGTTGTATTTTTTGAAAATGAATTTGGTCAAAGTAAAAAAAATCCTAAAATGGGGAATATATCTCTAAATGGGTCATCCATCTGACATACATATTGAATCACAACAATAATTTTCCAAAAAAATTATAATAATATATAATAATCCCATATTGTCTTTTTTTCTATATTTTCAATAATTTAAGAATCCATAGAGCACTTTTTTGGAATGAGAATTGGAGCCTACACCCGGGAGGATGGATTAATACCAAATATATTTTTTATAGTTTTGTTACAAAATGATCCCTGAATTTGAGACTCATAAAATAGAATTATATAATCTATATTTCTTAAATATGTTTTTTATAAATACAAATTTATCCCATAATTAAGTAGTTGTTTGTGAACACATAAGCACATCTTACAACTCCCAAATATAGATCTTTGTATCTACACATGGTTCCTCTATAAGTTATCTTATTTAGTAGTACACAAATATGTTTATAATTAGTGTATTCCACCAAATTCTATGTGGGGGACTTTACAATACATTATATATTTACCAAGAACTACTAAGGGGGGATAATAGAACAACAAAGAGAAAACCATATCCTTGACTTGATGTCTAGTATGATTCATGGATAATGGAATTCATGATACATATTATATATTGGACCACTGACAAGTTTCAAAGAGGATGACCCACCATGTTGAATAAGACAATCCATTATATATTTTGTATAGAGTAAATTTAATCCA
Organism: Viscum album; assembly: GCA_963277665.1. NCBI lineage: Eukaryota > Viridiplantae > Streptophyta > Magnoliopsida > Santalales > Viscaceae > Viscum > Viscum album. The sequence continues at coordinate 497,785,591 of OY728121.1, read as the reverse complement.
ATATAAGGATTTAGGTTTGAAATAAACCCAAAAATTCCCTCAAAGACACATCTATGCATGTTCTTAATATTGTTTTTAAGAATGATATTACATAGAGTGGAAAACACTAATAATTATTTTTTATCATGTACATTTATGATGGTCTCTATATTGATTATTGGGTGTATTTTGGAAGTTTCTATACTAGTACTATAAAATAAAGGATAATGTTGGATGTAAGTTTACTATAAGCAGGACACCATCCATATATCAAGATCACCCATGGAAATTATGGATATATTATGTTTATGTAAATAAATATGAACTCCAATATAATTCTTAACTCCCAATATATTTATTTAGGTTTTCTTCCAAGTCTTCTTTTGGAATTACGTTACTGACAATGATGATTTTTTCCGAACATAAATTCTTATTTCCTCATTCAGAGATCAATTTCTTTTTCTCCTCTCCTACTGGAAAGGTAAAAAAGATGAAATATTCTCATATTTTTTATTATTGTATATTATTCTTCTAATAGGCACAATTCTAGTGATTTATATGAACTATTATAATATTTATGAGTATTATATTCCCAAAAAATTCATAAATCAAGTTTTATGCCACTAGTAATGGACCTTTGTACCTGTAGATGAAGTGAGACATATAGATACATATGAATCACATGCAATTATCATTTTAAGTTTATATATTTGAATCATTAAATATTTCCAATAATCACACAGTCTCATGAATATAAGTCTTAGTGTCTTTGAATACTAGGTACATGAGTAATGTATTTTATAACAACTACGAATATATCTTCATTTATAAACTATAGTTTACTTTATCATCTATATTTTAAAATTTTATACTTACATTTATAACCTAGTGAAATTTATATCAATGAAATGTGTACTCTTAGATTCTCAGTAAGTATCAACATAAGAAATTGAAATCAAAGATTATTAGTGAACAAAATATTTGAATATCTATATAATCTAGATATATAAGAGAATTAAAACCTAATAATGAAAAGAACATAAATCATAGTGGAAGGATTATCATAATATGTGACATGATTATAATGATTTTGGAGACATTATTCAATAAACTAGATCTATGAGTGTTTAAAAAATAAATGAAAATAACCATAAAACATTGAAACATCATCCAATATTTGAAAAATAATTCATATATAAAACATTACATTAAAAAGAAAATCCATTATTACACAAGATTTCTAACAGAAATGTATAATCATGAATACTTATCATGTTCGATATAATCATTAATCCAATTCATTGGATAGTGATATATGACCCTCCAAGTCATCATATATTCCTATGAGTTTCTTCGGAAATCAGTCATGTATAAAATTATAATGAAACCATTTGAAATAAACATATTTTCATAAAATATTTAAAACTAAAATCCATCAAATTTATAACATAAATAACCTATGGAATGAAATTGGTTTCTCATTGTATTTATATAAGTAATGTTTTAATAATGTTAATGTGGCCCCATCCCACATTAATTAATTTATATTCTGATAAATAAAATATAATATATTTTTTATTTTTTTGATAATTTTAATTTTGATTTATTATATTTTATGTTGATATTGTTTTAGCTTATGTTATGTTATGTTATGTTATTTTAGTTTAGTTTTTATTATTTTATTTTATAGAATATATTATATATTTAACTATTCCATAGTTTTTCTTCATTTAATTTTTATAATTAGTGTATATAATTATTTTAGTTAAAACGTATAGAAATATAATTTATGTATCATTTTCCCCATATATATCCTTCATAAAATATTTATTTCTGTTTACATATGTTTTAAAAGCTATTTTTAACATTATATAAGTAGTTTTATTTTCTTGTAACCCTTATGAAACTCATTTTTACCTTAATGTGAGTGAATCTCTATCCTTGTGTGATTTATTCCAAAAATATACATAAGCTATATAAAAACTTTTTTTACCATAAAATTTTTTCTTAAACCTTAAATAATAATTATAAGTTAATTAATATAATTATATGGCTATCCTTTAAACTAATATTGGGTATTAAATATTTTTATTCCCATTTTCAAAACTCTTATTAACATTACACATCTATTCTATGTTACACTTACATTGGTATGTATACAAGTACATAGAATAAGAAAATAATTGATACCCTTACACATAACATGTTAACTTTAATCATGCTATTTGGTTTTCATTTTTCAATTATGAAACATATTCAATTTGTGAGTTACCTTTATATAGCATGTTGATTTATCTCCATTACATTACAAATTTTATAAATTCCTTTAATCCATGACATGGCATACCCTTACATATCATACCATTGCGTTTTACATGGAATATAAGTTTTAGACATAAATAATTTTAAATATATTGAGTTCACTCTATTTTAATTATTTTAATTATATTTTTTAGGCATATACTAATAACAAAAGATAATGTTTTTCTAATGATTTGATAAAATATTATTATTAATTCAGAACAAATTAAATATTCTCTTATATTAGTTCAAATTCATTTGTATAATGATTATATATTTTAATTATTAATTTATTTATATTTATATCACAAAAAATATATATTATTATTATTATTTGATTTTGTATGATTGATTTTATTTTTTCTAAAATAATTCTATTGACTAAAATAACAATTCAAACCTATATCAAATATATTTAATGAGGTATTATTAATGCATTATCCTCTTGTATATGTAAATATAGATTGATATTACAAATTCAAATTTCAATATAAAAAATTATATTTATTCTTCATTTCTTTTTTTTCATTAACCTGTTATTAAAGAATTTTTATAATGAATGATTTCAAGCTAGTTTTAAATATTTTAATGGTTTTAAAATAAAATGAATATTATTTGGATTATTTTTCTAACACCAAAATATATCATGATTATTATTATTCTTTTATATTTAATTTCCTCTTAATTTCATTAGTCGTGTTGTGTTATATATTTTTAAAACGATCATGTATAATAGAAAATATACGGATCACGATACATCTAATGGTGAATCTAACAACATAATTCACCAGACGGATTCTAAAAAATTTCCAAAAGATGAGATTCATATAAAGAGATACGTTTATAGGGTTTGAAAATCTATATAGATACTTTTTGAAAATAATTCTTTAATAACTAACATGTTCAATTAAAATAAATCTTATTTCATTTATAACAAGTCTTTATCCTTCTAGATTATGAATGAAAAATTAATATGAATATAATTTTGTTTTTTAATTTCCATTACCAATATGGGTTTATCAAATTCATTATGATAATTGAGACAAAGATAAAAAAACCTAATAATCCACATATTTCTTCTATGTTTGGGATTGAAACCATTAATATATGAGGATAGGTATTTCATGTATTATACCTCTAAAAATTCAGGGGTGTATTTATTTTTTTGGTATGATGATTTATTATTAAATTGATATTACCTATTGTATATGGGTTCTTTCAATAACCAAAAAACAATTTTTTTTTGAATTATTGATACCCTAAATGAAAAATGGTGAAAAAATTAAATCATTATGTGATTGAGGCGGTACCCATAGTTGTGCCTTAGAGTATTATTGTCAAACATCCTTACCAATTATGTTTTCTTATTTTACATTTACAATTTCATTTATTTATCCCATTAAATCATTAATATGATAACTTTATTAACCCTAGAAAAATTATTTTTTTATTTATTCTCTAATATCTCTTTGTCTACTTATCCCTATTATAATTTTACTATTTACATTTGAATACGTTGAATATTTTATTTTATTAATATGGTTATAGTTTTTATAATAATTTTAAATAATTTTTTTTATAATATAATCTTTTATTTTAATTTTTTAATGTGATATTTACCCCCACCCCCAAAACATCGATATTGTAAATTAACATATCTATCACTCTTATTTGGTATCCTTGGGGTTTTACTTTTTTTAATTTTAATGTTATTAAATTATTTTAGGGTTTTTTAATAATAATTAACCTATTTTTTAGATAAAGATATCCTTATATAATGGGTTCTCTAAAACCCATGGGGGACTTGAGGGATAATACTTTGGTCATTCTCTTTTATGGGAAACTAATATGACTACTATTTATAAAACTATATTCTATCCTATTTATTATATTATGTTATATTAATATACTATATAACTAAAAAATGATAAATAGACACCAAATGAAGTTATTTCTTTGTAATTTTATGTTAAATCTACTAATTCCATACAGTGGGGATATGGTCAATATTATTTTTTTCTTTCTAAGAGAAAATTGGCTCACGAAATTTTGAATCATTTAGAAGTAACCCAGGAAAGAATTAACACATTCACTAATAACCATTAATATATATTTGGTTATAAAATTGATTTTTTATACATGAATTCAAACAATTCTAAGAAATGTATGTTTACTATATTTAATGGTATTGGGAATGGAAAAAAATATCTTTCTTACTCTCCTTCTAAATAATTTTTTAAAATAAATCTCAATCAGATGTTTTCATGAAATTAGGCACTACAAGTCACCCCAATAAAAGAAACTACAGAATTTAGAAAATTTTTGATGAATAAATCATAGTTTCTTTCATTATATATGAGATACCTATAATGAGAAAATATTAAAAGTAATCCATAAAGATCAAATAAGCTAAATAAAAAACTACTTTCAATAAATCCAATGAAGAGTAATATGAATGTGACCCTGCTAATTAATATCAAATTAAATTCATGAAGAAAATATTGAAAAGGTATTCAAGTATAAGAAAATGAATAAATTATTTATAAAATATAAAAAGAATCCAAAAAAGATGTTTTTGGAAGTGTTGTGTTTTCGATGAAAAATAATGATCCAAATCAAGCTAGAAATAACCTAGAAAAAAATTCTAAAGAAAATTAGAAAGTTATGATATCTTAAAATGTATTAAAATTGAGTTCATGTGATGATTAAACGTGAAATTATGAATCTACCAACTAAACTCCCATGTTTATAATGGATTATCTTAGTACAGGTGAATAGGCTAGTTCCCATTCCGCTTATGAATACACTTCATTCTCTCATTCATCATCTAATCAATCCAGTTAACCTATTAATGAAAATAAATTTTTTTTATCATAATAATAATTCTAAAATTTACATATTTGATAGAATTATAAATGTTTTTTGAGTGTGACTAATATTATTTTTAACTAATTAGATCCAAAAATATTGAAAATTATTATTTAATTCTAAGAATATTAAAATAACTTCTTGATGTTTCTGAAGAATGAATTCAACTATCTTAATATATCCCTATAAAATCTCATCGAAGGTGAAAATATATATTAATATGATTCTAAGACCTAAATTAATTAAAATAAATATGAATGGCTCTGTATTTTTAAAATATAATTAATCATCTTAAAAAACTAATTTTATTATGTGTATTTATAAAATAATATTATAATTGTTGAAATATTAGAGGGTAACTTGTTTTCTAATGTTTTTTTACAAACTCATAATGTGTAATTCAAAAATTATTTCATATTTCCTTCGATGTTTCTAATTAAATTCAAGTTATATAATTTTTTTCTTATATAATTATTATCCAATATTATTTTACCTAAATTGTAGACCAATCCCAAATCATCTTGTATGAACATTTCCTGAATCTCAAGAGTGTAAAAATGATCCTTCAAATGATTTATTGAAGGAAATTTCCATATCTCACCATTAATATATCATATGGTTGATTCTAAATAAATACGTTGTTTTCCTATTGAAGAGTTATACAAAATATTTATCACATTGGGATTACATTTTATTATTTAATTGAGAGGGAGTCTAGCTCTATCATCGAAAAAAAGTTTGTGTCCCCTTATTCATCTTCATTGGAATATGTTTCTTTGTATGTTTTAAATTTTCTTTCCAATTTTTTATATAATTTTCTGATTTATATTTAAATTTTATATAAAATTAAATTTTAAATATATTTCTAAACTTATTCTCAAATAAAAAAACATATATTTTAAATATATTTTTTCCAAAAGTTTTTTCCAAAAAAGAATTTATAGTATTTTATTTTTGTTTTTAAAAACAATTCAAAATTTTATAAAATTTTTTCGAGAATAAAAATCCAAATAAATTGTCACATATGGATACAAAGAAGTGGAATTTTTTCTAGAGGTGGTTCTCCTAGAGAATTATAATGGGAATAGTTTATTGGGTTTGTTAAACTTTTCTATATCAAGGACATGTTGAGAGAGACTTATAGAACACTAGTTTTCACACTCCCATGGATTTTTAGTGGTTTAATAACACAATATTTACTATTTTGTAATAATGATTGTGATTTTTCGGCATAATTATCTTCTTTTTTTATTTTAATTATTAGATTTGTTAACAAATTTTTTTGAAAATGTTATCTTATAAATTATTGTTTGGCCAATAAAATTTATATTTTATAATTTACATTTTTTTATTCTATGATGCTTTATTTTATGTTGATTATTTTTTTTATGATTTATGAAATTTGTGATAGATTATCTCTAAAAATTTTTATTTATTAATTTTAAATACGTGATAATTGTTTTTAAACTTTTTAAATAATTTTGATCAATTCCTAAAAGTGTGGGAAATTTTGAACAAGATATATATTTTTATTCAAAATTACTAAAAATATAGGGAGACTGTTTGAGTGAATCCATCGCACATTAATTATATTTTTTAAAATTACAATATACCATTATTCATAATTTAATTTTTTTGATAATTTATTTTTTAATTTTTTTTGTTTTTTCCAATTTTTTATATTTTTTTTTAATTTATTTTATTTTAATTAATTTTAAATTATTGTATTTATTTGAGAATTTTGTTTACTTAATTTTTATTTATGTTTTCATCATTGTTTTAATTATTCACATTCTTAAATATAATTATTTATTATTTAAACTTTTGACAAATTAATTTTCTATTGATTTTTTTCCAATTCACAGCACTCATAAAAATATGTCAACCTTTACATGCATTTTTAATGTATAATTTTTTCCATTTAGTATGAGTTTTTATTTAGATACACTAACATATATTCATATTTAACATTACATTAGATATTATTTCCACTATATATATATTTTTTACCATTTTTTGAGCTATAGAAATTCATGTTAACTATTATTCATGTTTACAGTAACTGTACATAGGATATATAAATTCATTCTTACTATTATATATCTAGGATTCTCCATTATTTTAACTATTTAAGGATTATGTTACACTAACAAAACAAGCTTCATGGATTGTGGATATTATTATGTGCCATCTCAACATTGTTATGTATACCCTTAGGTAGCATATAAAAATCCTAGCTACCAATATGAATTCAATGTTACCTTTATTCTATTTATTGATTTTTCATTTTACACACACACAATCTATAAAATTTGGTTTTCACCATTACAGAACCTGTAAATTTTTTTCATAAAAAACATAATATTCATAAATTAATTTATAAATTTATGAATCTTGTCATTACGTAGAAATATATTACACCACATGTAGATTATATTTTTTACACAAAATATATCAGGAAATATCAAATTAAATATTTTATCTTGATTTGGAAGATATTTTTATTTCTTGTATAATAATAAAATTTGATTAAATAGTTCTAATCAGTTAATAAATAATAATTTATTATTTAGAACCCATGTTATGTTTTTTTAAAATATTATAAAATAAGTTTTTAAATATTAATACATTTTATAATTCACTAATTAAAATTTACATAATGAACATTAAATATTTAAATGTTTTTGTTTTTAGTTCATATATTTGTTTTTTAATTTCTAAAATTTTGTTGAAGCACAATGAATTTATTAAATCATTTTTCAAATACTTTTAATGTAGTATCATTAATTTTATATTTTATCACATGTATTAATATTGGGAAAATTAAAATTAAAATTTTGAGTATTTTAAATTTTCTCTATGAGAAATTTTAGTTTTTTCTTGGACCTTTTATAATGAATTTTTTCATACGACTAATTTAAATTCAATTTGAATTGTTTAATTTTATTAATTAAAATTGTAATATTATAGATCATCAATTTTTCTCTCCAAAATATTTTTTAAATATTATTATTATTTTATTATACTTAAATACATAATGACATTCTTGGACATGTTGAGTAAATTATTTTTAAAGGGATCAATATGGCATAAAAATTATTGTTATTATTCATCGAACAAGGACTTCAATAACATAAAACCCTTTATGGATTCTAAAACATATCAAAAGGAAGATAAATATATAAATAATAACCATTGGAGGTAATATAAATCTACATAGACAATCCATAATAATCATTATATTATTACAATAATGGTTAATATTTCTCAATGTGTTTTAATTTCTCAATCATCTTAATCCTTCAATAATGTGACTACATTTTGATATCCAAATCACATAATTTTTTTACTAAAATTATCAGTATAATCTATTCATACAAATTTTCAGAATTGAAAATGATAAAAAAGGAACAAAATACTCTCATTGATTATATATTTTTTCTTTATACCATTAACATAATATTCCATGTATTTCATGACTATGTTCTTTTAAAGGACACATGACTAATTCGTTTTGTGGTTTTTACAATTATAGCTGAAGATCTAGTGTCAATTGAATGTGTTTCTATACTATAACCATAAAATTCCAAGGATTATATTATTTTCTCAGATACCAATAAATTAAATTGACTAATACATTTAATACTAAATGGATTGAGGATTTATAAATTGGTGTAACTTCTATAACTATTACTAAGAATCCATACTAAATATTATTTGTTTTTAACTTTCTATAGTTGTATTTATTTAACACACAGAATCACACATTTCAAAATTTTCATAATAAATCAATATTTATTGATTTTGTTACCATTACAATATTGTTTCGATTATTTATACTAAAATTAATTTTATGTTCACACTTCCAATTTATAGTTTCATTAATTTCATTATAAATTCTCCAATTTCAATTTCCTTCAAAAAATATGTTTTAAAAATGAAATTGTTTTTCTTAATATTTTTATGTGAAATTCAACTCCACACTCTTTATATTTTCCCAACCTCCAATCTAAAAAATAATTGTTAAATAATTTTAAAATTATATAGCCATAGAAAATAAAAGGGTATCAAATTATATCAAGTAAAATTATAGGAAAATATCCGAAAATAAATATGTTTAGGCTTTTTCCCTTTACAAAGTATGGATGAGGGTCTGTAGTCAAGTTAATAATTTACTCAAATAAAAAATTATATCACATATTTTTGAACACTCTTAAATAAATTTTATCAAAAATAGTTTATTAACATAGGAATCGAATATGGTGAAATTCTACGGTCATACATCGTAAAGGATTAGTAAAAATATTAAAGTGATACAACATTAATCCAAAAGGGAATGAAATTACATAGATCATAAAAAGATATAATTTTAATGGTTAAATTTTAATAATATTTATGATCAATAATAATGTATCGAAAATATGTGGATTTTGTAAAAAAAAACATTTCCTAAAAAATCAAGGATAATAAATTTGAAAATAAGGAATATATAGGGTCTATCAAAAAATAGAATGAAATTTTTTATTAAAGTATGAGATAAAGATTTTAATTTCTAAAACCATTATATTTTATAAGTTATATATCATATAAAATTGAGACCTTGGTTGAAATATATTTTCATTTTAAGAATGTTATGAAATAATTATTTTTTCACAATGTTGAAAATCCCACATGTTGAAGATGTGATGAACTTATTTAATCCTTTTTCAAAAGGTAATGTTTCATAAAATGCAATGAATAAATTATTTCGGTATATATAATGATGTTTTAGGAACAATCTAATGAATTTTGAAGTTGAAGTGTTGACATTCCTAAATAAAAAGAAGAGACATTGCCAGTTTGGCATACATGAAATACATTGGTTATAATATGAGTTAATATAAATTCAAATGTTGAGAGGCCATATTAAACCACATGAACATATATTATGAATTATGAGGTTTTATAATAAATTAAAACTCAAAAGATGGATTATCATTCAAAAATAATCATTGTTTCAAAATAAAACTATAAATGAATCCCATTCGATTTGGGTAAATTATTGATCAAAAAAAATCCAGTAGGGTATCTAAGGAATCGATGGAAATTTAAAGAAAGTATAATAAATGGATCCCAAAAAATATGAAAATAGTAATATAGATCATTATTTAGTAATCAAATAATAATAATGGTATGATGTTTCTAATTTTGAGGAATGTCTAGGGAAATTAATTTTTAGACAAACAACCTCATACCTTTTTCCATAAATAGTTGAATAAAATCTAGGATCATGTAAAACAAAGATAAATATTTTAATAACATATTTTAGAAACATATTCATGTACATAAACTTTTATAAACAAAATTTATAAGTATTCTCTATATTTATATTATTTAATTACTACATATTTTGGATGTAGGGTGTGGGTGATCTTAGTGATTTAGATCTTGATTTGTAAGAGTTTTGTTTGTATATGTTCTTTTTAAAATGTTAACAATTAATAGATCATTAATATTATTATAATAGATTCACAATAATGACATTTGGGATTTACATTTCCTTTCATGATTACTATAGTATTTATCCTAGAAGGTGAAAAGAATAATGAAAATATTTCAATTATTTTAAACTTATGATTGTTTTCTTTTCAAAATAATTTTAATTTAATTTTGATTCATATCCTCCTAAATAATGATATAATTTCTTAGTTAATTTATAATATTATAACATTAATTATGTTTTCATATCATTGTTCATGTTTTTTGTTTAAGGGACCAAAATAAGAACATATCATTCCTAAGGAATGATTTTGAATTTATTTAGTAGTAATATAATTACACCAAGAGTATAATAATATCATTTATTTCTTATTACTATTATATATAATGAATATACTTATTTATAATAAGATTAAATTGATTTTATAATAATAAATATTCCAAAATATTTTTTTCCATCATAGTATGTCTATTTTAAACGATTGAATTAATGTTCATTTTTTATTTTTAGTATCACAAATTGGTTATACAATTTTTCATAATAGAACCTTAATGATATAATAAAATTCATATTTTTACACTACAATATGCACATGAAAATTCATATAATGTTGTGAATAAATGAAGAAATTCAAAGCTATCATCCCGTGGAGGAGGTAGTTCACACGTATGAATGGTTGACAGTTTCATATTCAATTCAATGTGTGAAATGAGAAATATGATTTCATCATTTAAGAATATAATATATTTGTAATTATAATTATTATTTACTAAATTCAAAATATAATTATCCATTTATAGTTTTAAATATAAATATAACATGATGTTTTGTGGATATGTTATTATGTGCACACATAAAATGTCATTTTTATTTTTCAAATGGAAAAGTATAAGGTTGCTAAATCATGTATCATAATTATAATAACATAAAAATTTAATAAGGTTACTAATTTTATTTTATTTAAATCAAGAAAAAACATGATAAAAATAAAATAAATTAAGTTAACAATTAACTTTCAAGAAGTTACCATAAATCTATACATCAATTCAAGAGTTTTCTACACTGTGAAGAATGTTAATAATATAAGAGTGGTCTTTTTGTGATATAGAAACCCCTATAGGTGATTTTTAGTGTTTAATATATTCATTTTCTGTATTTTTTTATAAATAATTTTTATGAGTTTATGTGAGGATTGGGAAACCCCTTTTATAAGTGAAAATATATAGATTTTTTTAAAATTTCCAAAACATATCAATAATAGAATGTCACTATAGTGGAAATGGATCCAAAATTGAGAAATAATTTATATGAGAATTTACAAGGCCAATGAACAATTAAATTACATAATACAACAATTTTATTATCATTTTTGGCCATTTACCTCTAACGTTATTCATTTTTAATATTTTTAACGATGGTAACTATTTTTTACAAACGAAATTTATCATGTTTGACAAAAAATTAAAATGGTACTTATTATATAATGTGGAAATAATAATAAAAAATTTTATTTTTTTATTTTTTATTCAATTATTAATATCTAAAATAATAATTTACAAATACTATATGTACTTGGTATTAAAAACAATATTTTTTTATAATATATTACCTGTAAAATTTCGGTTTATAAATTTTTAAGAAATATATGATAAATTTAATTATGTAATAAATATTTGGTCCTATATATTTTTTTTATTAAATTAATATGTATTTATATAATAATTACTTCCATAAATTCATGTAATTTGTAAAAATTTAAATTTTCACTATTCACTATAAAAATCTTTCACATTTGAAAAATCCAAAAAATATTATCATATGATTATTTTGAAATGATAAATCATAAAATTATATTATATTATTCTAATTCACATTGTATATTTTAAAAAAATTCTAATAATAATAATAATGAAATAAATGATATTATTATTAAAAATTGAATTATTTAACAATTAATCTTCATTAATGTTATTTCATATAATTTTATAATTTAAAAAATGTGTATAATTTAGCTCATATATAATAATATTTTAAATATTTTCATTTTAATATATTTTGATAAAATATAAAATACTTAATAAAATTTCATTAAACAATCAAAAAATTTATTTATACAAAATGAAATTTAACAATTACTCCAAAAATTAATTATATATTTTCTAAAATTTCGTTTTACTACTCAATTGTTATTGTCATGTTTATTTCAAGATTATATATACATCATATAATAATTTTATAACGATAATAATATTTATATGTAACACATACATATTTATATATTTATAATATTTAAGTATCATTTCTATTTTTCCTTGAGAGTTATATAAGTTTAAATTTACAACTAAACAATAAATGAATTTGGTATACCAATTTAATATTTGATAGAAAACAAAATTTGTGACCACTATGTATAAAATGATCATAATAATAATATCCCCATTTCATTCACATATGTAGTCTTCATATGTAAATTGTTAATTCCATTATCAATACAGGAGGCACAATTATTATTTGATATTATATATTTCCATTAATTATTTGTCCCTTAATTATCATATTTCACATTATATTTTTTGTTCCATTGGTGATCCTCAAAGACAAAGATGACCCAAAATATTTCATACTGATTAAGATTATTTTTCATTCTATTATTTTTCCCTATAATTTTTTATGTACTATTATCCATGGTGAGTAAAAAACTATGTTGATTAGTATATAGTTTTATGATCTTTTTTTTGTAGTGTACCACTTATGAATGATTAAAGTGTCACAATTGTTTTTAAAAATAATGTAACTAACACTTTATAATCCTTCTTTTGATACATTATAAATAATATTGACACATTCTTTAAAATTATAGACATCAATAATAATATTAATAACAATAATGACAATAATTTTAGCTACTAAATCAGGGCGATTTACATCCCCCCAAATAAATTGATTTCATGTAATTTGATATAAGGAATGCCAAACAATTTATATATAGGAATCTATATTATATAGTTGTATAATGATATAATTTATAGAGGTATGCCAACCAAATAAAATTAGGACACATATCACCATCTTTATTATATAATTAGACCTAATATTGAGATATTCTACAACTATTTGTGTCCATATTGTACAATTATTTAGTGTCAATATTCACATGATATAATTTTCCAATGAAGGTTTTATTTATTATAATCTCTTTTATATCATACGATAGGTTAATATAAATTTTTTCCTTTATTGTAGCTAATTTCTCATAATATGTGGATGGAATTAATCTATCACTAAAATCACATTATATTTTTATAAATAAGGATAATAGTATTTGTTCAAAAATACAATGTATGTTTATTAAAAAAATTGAATATAATTATTATACAATTAAAATATTTTATCATAAATTAATACATCATGGTGGATATGTATGTTTATTAAAAAAGATCATAGTTATACTACAATTTATAGAATTAAATTCCAAAAAGACATCCAAAACACCAAATTCAAATTTACATGTACTGTAAATGTTAAGATCTACAAAAATAGTATTATATGCATAGGTGTTCAATTTTCTTTAGGTATTGTAGTTTTCTTATTAAAATCATCTTGGTAATCAATAGGATTATAGGATTGACGTTGATAATTCCATGGTTTCCCACATACAATAAATCTAATTATTAATGGTAAATTATGATGAACCCTATTTAATTCAATCATGTTATCTCGAATCTTTATTTTATTATGGATGATTGAGTACCAATGAAATCATCCTCCACTAATATATAATCCTTTAGTACAATTGATTCAATTCACATAGTGATACATTCCACATTTTTTACTTATAGGATATTGGATAATTTTTTACTTCATCAATTATTTCTAATTATCATTCATGAGACACAATATTTGACTTATTTGGTGTATTTGGGACTTCGATTATGTTTTCAATGATAATAATATTTCTTGATTTTGGGTTTCTAATAATAAAAATGTTTTTATTCTTACACCCATTCAAAGGGAGTTTTCACTGAGGTAATCTCTATATTGTCCCTCACAACCATGGTTCCTTCTTATTCTCTCCATTTAAAAAACCAATTTTGTTGACATTAATGAAAAATCATTCAAAAAATATGGAGTAATTAAAATAATAAAAATAGAAATTTCATCATTAAAACTCAATATTTTATATCATTACTTGGTTGAATTATAATTCCATTCATTCATCTTATATTTATTTTAGTTTTATTAATGTCACTCTCAATTGTATTATTTTTCCATATTCATACCCATCCTTCAATGTTATTTAGAATGAAGTCATTAAAAATTGATTTTGAGTGTTTCAAATTCAACCAAATCATATCCCATGTGTAACGTCCCAACCCAGGATCCACACAATGATGCATTAGCTGGTTCACCACATTGCCTCAAGCGCACCCCCTCGTATGCTAGATGTTTCTGACTAGCATTGAGGGTCTGGTAAGATAGACATTGGGAGACTAAAACCTCATTTATCAGAGAAAAACACCTACAAAAATAAATAAAAAATAAAGAATCATATATTTAACCATAACAATGCTCATATCACAAGATAACCGAATTGGAAATATAATAATCCACTCATAAGAAAAACATGTTATTCCAATTTAAGTATTAATTTATATATGAAAAATTCAAATAAAGAGACTTGACTCCCCAAATGGGTACCAGACCATGTCTGGTTCCCTCCTCCAATAACCATCCAAATTTATCCACCTATCCCAATGATATTTGCATAATCCTGTCATACAACAATATAATTTATTCGGGTTCTGATCAGGAATCCAATATAGTGTGTGAGTACAACACAGTAGGCCACCAATAGTGTTGTCCAAAATAAGTCCAACCAAAACATAGTTCATGATGTTTTATAATGAAATAAGTAAAATAAAATAGTAAACATTTTATCACATTTACATTTATTCTTATCTAACTATATTAACAATACGGTGTCCAAGGACACACATACCTCAATACAAGCATCATATCTTAGAAGATCATGAATCGTTCACTAGGTGATGAAATATATTAATACCTACTTCTAACTAACAATCGAATTATTCAAGTTTATATGATATCTCAGTACCTAATCCGAATTGTGCCAAAGTCCAATACTCTTGTATGAGTCTATAATATAGAGCGCCATTATTTCCATATTAAATTTGACAATTATAATCAACATTTCCAATTTTACTAATATCAAAAACAGAATTAATAAGAACATGTTACCACTCTTAATCCTCAATAGATTTACATTATTCTAATTATCTTTACTCATAATCATAATGACCATGTTATCATCTATACTTCTCAATTTAGAATGATCATGTTCCCATATTCTATACTCATAAGAATGATGGCCATGATACCCTATGTACTTCTAAATATAGAATGAACATTTAAATAGTCTTTATCACCAAAATAATTTACCAATTATTTATCCCCAAAATCTCATTACTAAATCAAAAATTAGTTAAACAAATCCATTACATTAGTAAACTAAACAATTAACTACATTCTTCAAACAACTAATTAAGTCATCATTTAATTAATCAAAATCAAAATTAATATTCAATAATTAATTTTATAGATTTAATTATCTCATTCTAAAATTAAATCCCCATAATTAATCCTATAATTAGTTCTCTAAATCGAATTATCAAAGGGAAAAAATAAATCCACAATTAATTATCTCAACATACCCATTTCAAAATATCTTAATTAGTCCCTCGATTAATCATCTAGATTACAACACCTACCCCATATAATAAATTCATGAAATTAATTATCTAATAGGAAAACCCCTTATTCAAATTATTAATTCCTGAAATTGATAATGTATTCCCAAAAAGCATCGATAGAACAATTTTTCAATCTAATTCACCTTATTCAAGAAAAAAATTGCTACCAGATTATAAAAATAATTCAATTTTTCATATATATAGATCAAATTCACCACTATGTGAATTACATTTAGACCACCTACCTGGTTCGTTGGTGGATGTTTTCCTAATGGAAATCCCTAATATCTGAGTGTCACAACGATGTTAGTAAGTTTTTAGGTTCTAAATCCCTATACTGAAATTATGATCAAAGACATCAAGATCTCATAAATTTAGATCTAGATCCACAATACTAGATCTATATCTCAACAAATAGGTATATATCCAATGATATTGATGAAATATGCCATCAAATGATTAAAGAACGATATAAGAAATGAACGAGAGAATCACTTGGTTGAAATCCACTTACCAATAGAAGATTGGAGCATCGATTCAGGCATTTGATCTCCATGAACGGTGATTGTAAGTCCTTGAAAACCATCTAGGTCGATGTGGGTACAATCTATTTCCCTTTAGAAAGTAAGATCCAAATATAGGATTGTATTGGAGGTAAAATAGGTCAATAAAAGTTGAAAATGAGTGAACTCAAAAAAATTAGGATTCTGCTATCATACCTCAAAAAGTTTACTCGGATATCTAGAAAAACAGTGCACTAACCATTTGTTACCCACTCTTTCATGGGGGTTCTTCACATGACCACATCAAATGGTCTATCAAACTGTGCAGAATTTACTACCTCAATGACAATAGATCACACAATTGTTCCTAGGAAACCACATAGTTTGTACAAATCATGCGCCCATAGTAAAAAACCTATTTTATCCATGATTCTCTTAGACTTCACCCAAACGCAACCCAATCCATAACTCACATCAAATTTATTTATTAATAACATAATTTACATGAAATCCGCACCCAATATAACTCCAAAAAAGGCCAAGATCTTACAATCTCCCCCCATATAATAGTTTGTTCTCGAGATGCACCTCTATGGATTTCTATTATTCCAAGACAAATATATTAGGTCATTGATCTATCATATCTACATCGCATCCCCATATTTCTTCTTTACACATCCTTGTTTCAATAACACTCAAAAAATCGACATAGTCTTTCCACGTCAGACTTTCTCACTGTGATCAAACAAATATATCAGATGCTCCTCAAAAGATGAATCTATATCAAGTTCACCACCACCCACATCAATTACATTAGAATGGCTGGGGTGATATCGCCAAATTTGGCATTCATGGAAAACATCATTCATAGTATTGTATATCTATTAAAGATCCAATCAGTATGCCCTAATTATAATTCTCTCCAATATCTCCAATAGTCCAACAAACCCGGGTTCCATATTTCTCAGACTTCATATCCTACGGAGACCCAACCTATGGGAAAACCAAAGGATCACACAATCACTCTCCGTAAACACAAGTGGTCATCTCCATCTATCAGTATATGACTTTAGTCTACTTTGAGCTATAGACATAATTTTCTGAATCAACTATCCATACTGAGATGTCTCCTACATGAGAATCTATCCCAAAAACTAAAACTCAATATTTTCCAACCCGCATATTGGTGATCTACATGACCTACCATAAAGATCCTAATATGGTTCCATATGTATGTTTTACTACTAAATGTTATTATAGGTCAACTCTAATCAATCCATATTCTTTTCCCAAGTCACACTGAAATCAAGCACACTTGCCAATATAATATCTTCAAGAACCTATATATTATGTTCCAACATCCCATCATTCTGTGGGTGGAAATCCATACTCAATAATACATGTGTGCCAAGCACCTTCTATAATCCCTTCCAAAAGCCTGAAGCAATGCAATAATTGCTATATGAAACTATTGTCCCTTGTACTCCATGATGAGGAACTATCTCCTGAACAAACTATTCTCCCAATTATTCTACTGTAATAGATTCCCTTATATGGAGGAAATGATCTTGTTATGTCCGTATATCGACAATGATCCAAAAAACATCATTCCTCCAAAGAATCTTTGGAAGACCCACTGAAAAATACATGCTCTCATCATCCCACATCTATTATGTAGTATGAAATCATTGTAGCAAACCACTAGGTCATTGATACTCTGACTTCACCTGCTGATAGGTGAAGCATCATGTCACGAACCATGTTTTCTCTTTTTTCATGCATGTCCCCCAAAACTATCATCATAGGTCACTGTAGATTTAGGATCCACCCAGGTTCCCCACCTATTTTCGACAAGAAATTACCACATGAGAACCTCATATATGTTTGTAGGTACCAACTCTTGATTTATCACAAAGATGATCTCATCTTCCTCTATCAACCATTCATAAGATGTCTCCCCACATTAAATAATTTCCATCAAGGTTATTCCCTATGGATCCTCATATTTTATATCCCTCATACATCTCAAATGGATATAGTCCAATATAACAAAACCAAAATTAATCTACTCCTGACCCTCCTAAACCACCACATGAATTTCATCCATTAAGTTCATCATCATCCACTCTACACTAAACTCTTGAACCATTTGAGTCTCTGTTTTCCTACTGAAGGCATCAACCATACTATTTACATTCCTAAGAATATATTCTATTTCAAAATAGAATGAATATATATACTGAACTGGTCATTGTAGCCAAAAATTCAATCACTCTTTGAATATATATACTTCAAGAACTTGTGATATGTATAAACTGTAAAATTATCTCCCAAAAGATATAATTTCCAACACCTAAGAGCATGAACCACTACTACCAACTCGAGGGCCTGTGTTGGGTTATTCTTTTCAGGAGGCCTCAATTTCTGAGACCCATACCACAACAAAATCTCAATATATTAGCATAACTCCATGTCCAATCCTAGAAGCATCACCATAAAATATAAAATCCTCACCACACTCAGGTTGTATCAAAAATTGTGTTGATGATTAGAGCTTCTTCACCTCCTGAAAATCTATCTCACAACCCTCTAACCATTGAAACATCACTCTCATTTTGGTCAATCCCAAAGGAGGCACTTCCATATTGGAAGATACTCGGATAAATGTCATATAATATCCCGCTAATCATAAGAAGGTTTATATATAAAAAACATTATTTGGATGCTCCCATGAAACAACTGCCTAATCATTTTCTAGGTCTACTAACATACCTTACTCAAAGATGATTTTCTCCAAGATGTATACTCGATCAATCAAAAACCATCAAATTCAAATCATAGTGTATAAACAACTCTCTCTCAGTGTACTCTAGACTATTTCAATATATAGGGCATGATCATCCAGTGTCTTTGAGCACAACAATATTTCATAAAAAACAACATTGTGAACTGATCAAGATACAGATGAAAGATCATTTTAATAAAATCCATAAATTTTTTTGATAAATTTGAATACCAAAAAGGCATTACAAAAAAATCATAATTTCCATACCTACTTCTGAAATTAGTACTCAATACATCAGAAGCCTATACTCACAACTGATGATACCTTGATCTCATATTGTAATTTGAGAACACACAAGATCTATTCAATTGGTCAAACAGATCATCAATATGCGGAAGGGGATATTGGTTCTACCGAAAAAAATTCATTTCTGGTAATCGAAACATATGAATAAAATCCCATAATCTATCTTTGTGATCAAAACAGGTGGTCCCCAAGGAGACATACATGGATGGATAAATCTTTTATCACCCGACTCATCCACATGAGTCTTAAACTCTTGATGGTTTTTTTGGTTCCATTATATATAGTGGAATAGATATTGGATCATCCCTTGAAAAGATCTCAATAATCAATTATAGATCTCTCTTAGGTGGAATCCCAGAGATGTCTTTAAGAAAGACATCCTAAAACAGTTCCGTAATTGGGGGATGGATATCTTTCCTAACAGCCATTTCATCAAGAAAAATACTAGAAACATGGGTTTTGAGCTATCCCAGTGGCTGATTAACTATCCCTACTTGGCCTATGTGGATATTCCACTCTGCATGATGAGTATACTAGTCACCGTCAGGAGAGATGAAGTTCACTATCCTATGGTAATAATCTATGTGGGATTAGTAGGTGACTAGCCACTCCATACACATAATTAGGTTTAATCCCACCACATCAATAATATAGAGATCCCGTAGGAAATTATGTTCCCTAATCTCTACTAAACAACCCATAAAAAGGAAAATATCTCTTTACCATACTCCCACAGGTGTATCTATAGTAATTACTCCACACATAAACTCCACTGTAAGGCTCAATCCATTAAAAATTGTTTCATACATAATGTAATGAGAAGCATTAGTATCAAACAAAGAACTTTCTAAACTAGAAGCTACGAGAATTGTAACTCTCACTACTGATGGTCTAGCCGCACTATCCACAAGTGTATGTTTTACTGCATGTAATTATTCATCCCATATTCCATGATATTTTTTCTAACACCCCTGATTAGCATGACTCTACTAATGTGGGATCTCCAACACAGAAGCTCCATGTCCATAGCCTCTACCACCTAGGCATGTAGAACTCCAACTCCAACCCCATTTTGTATATAAGATCCTCTTCCTACATTTTGACTCTACCCAACAGATACTTCAATACCTATCAGTTTATGTGACCTGTAGAACTCCCATAGGTTTCAATTATTGTTGTAAGATCAACACTCAACAAGTGGTTCAGAAGAGTGTTTATGATAGTGTCCTAACATACCACACTGATAAACTATCACCCGAGTAAGGTTCTGTCCAACCAAACCTCTTGTTTGTGTAGTCCTCCTTCCACTGACATATCTAATGTTGTTTAAACAATGCTTCCTACACTAGGAAGACTGAACTCTTGATCATCCAGTAACAACTATCAGTCCATCACTAGAAGTCCCCCTCGGGTTCCCTTCAACAATGGGATATAGATCCACCACATTTATAAACTTCTTCATCCTAAATATATTCACCTAGGACTTAATCTCAAATTTATGTCCATCCAGAATTTTTTTGCTATATCTACCTCAACTCCTGAAAAATTTGGAGATATGTGTTGATGATCTGTGTATCATACAACATATTCCATACCTTATTTTCTCCCCTATGTTAGAGTCCTAAACTCTTTATCTTTCTCTTGTATCAACGTATCTAGATAAAAGTTTTCCAAGAACGCTTCCATGAAGTCCATCCATAACATACTATTAGTCTATCCAGTTCATTCCTAAATATCCCATCAGTGCTTTTCTAATTACCATAGCATATATGTGGCGAACATTACCCTCCCTTATCCTAGGTATCCAAATAGTTTATTATTATCTCTATGGACCCAACTGAGAATTCAGCTCCATTATGTCGACACTAACCTGTACAATTCATTGGGAATTGCAATTGGAACTCTCTTATCAAAATGGACATATTTTTCAAAACTCTCCCTATGTCAAATTCCATGGATTAAATTAATCGATTGTAGATCTCACACAACTTCTCCCCCTCATCGTCTTCTAGAGTGATTGATGCATCAAGATCCCTAAATAAAAAAACATTCCTAGGAACACCCCTCAGTCATCCCCTCAATAATAATCATGGAGGCATACTCTCTAAAATACAAACACATGTATTAGGTCTCATATCACAACTTTACAATGTTAATTTAAGAGTAAAAGAACCAAAATTATCCATCTTCCCACACCACACCACACAATCAAAACTTGGGTGCTTCCACTAATCTTAACCATCCAACACCTCGTTTTTTTTTGAAAATTGTAAACACACTATCATAATCAAGTGTATCATTTCGAAAACAAATTATTATCAATTTTGATAATATTGAAATCCTAATCTATGAATTTTAGGAATCTTTTTCCATTTAAATATCATAAAAATGAAAGATGTTCACATTTAACCACTTACACATTACCCGTTTTCCCATGCATTCCTAAAATGATGCATGTTGCAATAACCTTGAGTTCCTAGAGTGATGCATGTTGACTCAACTATTTCCCCACTCTGGATGATGAATCAACAATCAAAATATTTACCATTACCAAAATATTAAGTCAAAATAATAATAAATACAACCAAATCTCTAATACCACTTTATAACAGTCCATCCTATCCCATGATCATGATATTGTCTGTTTTTTGCCTAACCTACCTGATATTTCATTCCCTATTCCCTTGATAATATTATTTCCTTAGGAGAACGAATCCTGATGGGATAGTTATCCACACAACCTTATAAGGGGATTATTTTTTCTCTTTATCCTTTAATGTGGTGTTTCCTTAAATTTAAGGATTATGGAAATCCCACATCGAATGAGGAGGAGTAGGAAGAACCCGTTTATAAGGTGGGTGGATACCTATAACATCATAAGGTATTTTCCATGGGAATTCTTGAGGGAGAGACTTTAGCGAAATAAGAACCATGTGGGTTAGGCCGAAAGCATAAAATAACTTGATCGTGGGTTAGATTGGGCTATCTCAAAGTGTATTAGAGTTAGTTTCGATTTAATGTGCCAATGAGAATGTTGGGCCCTTCTAGAGGGATGAATATGTATATCCTATATTGAAAGAGGAGGATCACAAAGCACCCCATTATATCGTGGTCTAGATACATCTCCCATCATGAGTCTTTATTCTAGGGAATGTCTGAGGGAGAGATCCCAAGGAAATAAAAACTGTGTAGGTTAGGACCAATGTGGAGAATATCATGATCATGGGCTTGACTAGGCAATCACAAATGGTATCAAATCCAGGATTTGATCTATTGACCTATAGGTTGTGGGCCCATAACCCACTGGTCTTAGGATCAAATCATGGATCTGATACCACTTTGTAACGTCTTGACCCAGGTTCCACTTAAAGGTTCCCTAAGGCAGTTCACAACATGATTTCATTCGTGCCGACCCGTAATCCATACGCTGCCGACTATTAGAGTGAGTATAATAAAGCAGTAATTGGGATACAATACCCTCATTTATCTAAGTAAATCACTATCATAAATAAATAACAATCATTGAATAATGCATATATATATAATCAAACCTAAACTCGTGTCACAAGATAAACTAATAAGAAATAAAATACTCAAGTGAAAGGGAAAACATTCTATTCCAATAAAAGTGTAAAATTTCTATAATGATACTGAATGTAAAGACACTATGAATCCCAAAAATAGGTCCCAAGCCATATATGGTTCCCTCTACTAAGATCCATCCCCAATCAGTCATCTATCTTAGGGCCTTTTCCCTTATCCATTCCTGTAAAAATATAATATATTTGGGTACTGATCAAGTATCCTAAAAAGGGTGTGAGTACAACACAGTAGTTCACCACTAATGGTATCAAAATAAAGTCCAATAAACAGACAGTTCATGTAGTTCTATACGAAATTGTATAAGGAAATAGTAAATAGATTATCATATATTCCTTTATTCTTATCTAACTAAATTAACTCTATGGTTCTGAGGGATACCCGAACCTCAATACTGACATCATCTCATTCTAGAACCAAAAGTGATCCCTATGTAATACCGTATAATAATACATGAATCTAGTCAAAGACTAAACTATTAATCATGATATGATATATCAAATCCTGATTCAACTCATTCTAGAGTCGAATACTCTAATGTGATGCCACAACTAAGAGTTCCATTATTTCCAATCATTAATTTTAAATTTATAAGCCACATTTACAAAGTTAAAAATATAAAAAATTTAACTAATATGTCCCCGTTTCCATTCTTACTCTTCAATATGATTCCCATTTTCAAAAAAAATTAATCATAAGCATAATGACCATGATACCATGTATACTTCGGAATATAGAATGACCATGTTCGAATTATCTTTACCCACAAGTATGATGACCTTGTTAACATTTTAAATTCTCAAAATAGAATGACCATGTTCCCATTATTTTTCAAATAATTTATTTACCAATTAATTATCTACTCAATTCCCATTACTAATTCCACAATTAGTTTAAACCATCTATTCCCTTAGTAACTCAACAATTAAATAATTTATACAAACTATTAACGAATTCATTAATTAATTAATAAATATCAAATTTCATATTCTATAATTATAATTACAGAATTAATTATATCATTCTAATCTCCAAATTCTATAATTAATCCCACAATTAACTATTTATATCACATTATCAATGTCACAAACTTTTACAACAAAAAAATATCTCTCTATAACAATTTCAAAATATCTTAACTAATCCATAATTTAATTATCTAGATTAAAACCTATACCTCTTATAATTAATTACCAAAATAAAGTATCTAATATGGATGTTTATAGATTAGGATTAATACCCTAATTTTTCATTTATTCCCACAATGAATTGATTGAACCATTGGTCAATCTATCTAACCTAATTCATGAAAAACATTTTCTAATGGATGATAAAAATTCAACAATTTCTCATATAAATCTCAAATCTATTACCATGTGAATTGTATTTAGACCACAAAACACAATTTTCTGATAGTAGTTTTCCCAATGAAAGTCCCCAAAATCCATGCAGCACTATAATGTTGATATGAGTTTTCAATTTAAATCCCTAAACCAAAATCAATATCAAAGACATCATGATATCATAAATCGAGATCTAGATCTAGAATTCTAGATATAGATCTCACCACATAGTTTCATATCTATGGAAATTGATAATATCATTCTTTAAAAGAAAATGAAAAGATAGAAGAATGAACGGGAGAAGCATTGGGATGAAATCCACATACCGAGAGAATAGTGAATCTTCGATTTTGGATTTTGATCTCAAAGAACCGATCTTGTAAGTCCTTGTAATACATCTTGGTTGATGGGTGAAGCTTCATTTACCGTTAAAAAAACTCCCGAGTTAGGGATGAATAGGAGGTCAAAAATCCATTAAAATTTTAAAATGTGTGATATTCACAATTTTAGGATCGCATTGTTGGCCCTCGAATGGTTTAATTGCACTGGTTGATAAATTGTGTCCCAACCGTACATCAGAATCTTCTGAAAGGGGGTACTCCACACAACCACCACACACCATCTATCAAAATGTTCTTTAACCATGCTGAATATTCTGCCTCAATGACCATTGATCACATATCTTTTCCTAGTTAGCCACATGGTTCGTTCCAACCATGCGCTAACCATGCACAACCTCTTTTGTCAAATATTTTATTATACTTCACCCAAACACAATCCAAATAATAACTCCCATCACCAATACTTTTGTAAAAATAAATATTACATGAAATCATGCCTGAGGTAACTCATGATAAGGTCATGATCATACAATAAGGGATTTTCTTGTCACCTATTTAGTAAGGAATATTTGTCTTGCATAGGGATATATTTGAGTTATGAAAAAAACAAATCCTATTTGGATTTTTTATCCCTAGAAACAACAATTCTAGTTCCTGTGTCATCATTATAGAATCCAAACAAGGATATTTTACTAGGAAAATAGCCAAATAAAATCTATACAAATATTGCCGGATATTATCCTATACATATGTTTGTTGTTAGAATGTTCATTGTGGTTCTCTCATCCTAATCAGGAGAATAAAAAATTATCTATAAAAACAACTAAATACATCTATGAAAATACTATTGATACTATGGATAGATATTATTTTATCTATCAATTTTTATATAAAAAAATTTAAATCTCAAAAATAATCACACAATCCAAAGAATGAATGGATTATTATATTTCTTCACTAATAGTTAGTAAATTTTTTATATTCTTTCTGCAAATCTATCCATAAATGTGTCACACTAGACACCCTCTTATACTTCATATACAAAATATTCATATTAATAAATTTTTGGAATATAAAAGTAACAATGTGATGACATTAGATACATTATATGGTTAATTAAAATGGAAAATAATTGAATATCATAACTGAACAAAATATGCGAATATGGGTATAATAAATATACATGATAAAATTAATATACAATAAATAATAGATCATAAATAAATGAATATAACATTGGGTAACATAATAAATTAACATAAAAGTTATGTAAGTATGAGTTTACAATCATTATCCCTAATATGATTACATCGTATGTCAAATATTCTTAAAAGTGTGAAACAAGTTTCAATATTTTCACAAGAATTATTATATGGACCATTATGTTCATCATCCATACCATCAATTCCAATTCTTATAATAAATTAAAATATAATAGAAATACTTATCTAATGAGATATATAGGGTAACCATTTAATTGGATGGAAATATTGGATCTCACCCATCATCATTCATTATTATGATTGCTTCTTGAAATAAAACACTTATTATATTAAAAAAATATGATGGGAATATTATGGGTTTCATTAATCAACATAAAATAAATTCATTCAGTTTTATATAATAAAAGTATTATGGGATGAAATTAAGATTCATTAAACACATAAAACCCTTCAATGGAATAAGGGTTTCATATGGATTCACATAATGAAATTGATTGTAATTCAACCTAAAATAAGAACATTATAAACCAATCATAAATAAATGTGTGTATAACTACATCATTTAACAATCAAGGATAATTACATTGAATGAATGAAATACAAAATATCATATTTATGTAGTAATGATATTGGTTATAAACTTATGTTAATAATTTCCCTAAATCATTCTATCAATTCAATGTAGTTGGAAACACTTCAATAAAATGAATCCAAACAATAGTACTCATAAATTAACCTCAACTGGTCTAAATGTAAGGATCATACACACTTCATGACTGCTAAATACAATTGCATTCCCAGATCCGTACTCCCAATTATTATGAAATTACCTAGGTTATCATGAGATATAATATAAAGGGCTATGTTAGAATAATATCTATCACCTTTTATAATTTATATCAATGGATATGGGTATTGATGAGAACCATTTTAAAGGGAAATGGGAAAAATCTATTTTGAAAAAAGATCTGTCCATTATCTTTATGAAAAATAATTTGGGTAAACAATTTCTAAGTAAAGGTGAATAATATATTCATTTAAAAATGTATAATTGTAGTTTTATAGATAATGACATTGATCGAGGAATGAAGTGTTGAGATGAAAAATTGTAACAAGTTATTGTTTTAAACTATGAAGAAAAAGAATCATTTATATTAATTCAATAAATTTATGAAAACATAATAAAGGATTTCAAGTAGTAGATAAAGAACATAATGATTTATTATGTTGAATATAAGGTAATTTTCAATATCATCTAATGAATTTTGATGTTAAAAAGGTAAGTTTCTATATAAAATGAAGATTTATAGATTATTTCACTAAAAAGAAACACATGAGATATAATATGGAAGAGAAATATATATGAAAATTTTTTAAACCCCACTATTATTTAACAGAACTGATGATTTTTTAATGGAAAAAAATCACACGATATATTATCTTTAAAAAAATATTGATTTCAAAATTATATTTAAAGTGAAACACTTAATGTTTGAGTAACATATTGATAAAAATTGCATTCATATTGGGTATCTCTTGAATAAATTTAAATTTTAAGAAAAAAATGAATCCTCACTCTTAAAAAACCATGATGATATTATTATAAATTCATTACATAGTAATCTAACCTCATTAAATTTCTCATATAGCCCGTTAAAAAAAGTTTCGATAAATTTAATATGGGTCATAGAGCACATTAACTTAATTTCTGACATAGTTGAATGCATGATAAGATGACTTATAATGAATATAAATGTCTTACTAAAATATTTATTAACATATTCATATACATATCCTTCTATAAAAATAATTTTTATTATTCCAATAATTTTTTTAACTATTACATATTTTGATGTCAGGTGTTGGTAATCATGATTGTTCTGAACATGTTTCATAAGAATGATTTCAGTATTCCTTAATCACCCATTGATGATCGTTATATATTAATTGGAGAAAAAATAATTGGGAATTTATAATGGGTTATAATTTTTATATTTTAGTAAGAGAGTACAATAGTCATTACCCTATAATATGAAATATACAATAACAGAATTTCTATGATATTATACTATGAATTGTGATTTCATAATTAATGCATTAAATGTTGATGAATATGTAAAATTTCAAAATAAATTTACATATATAAATCATATTATAATAATATGAATTTTTCATAATCATTTAGGTTATAATATCATATCAACTTTCATGTTGGTAGTCAAACTGGCTAAATGTGGACATATCATGCTTAATTGATGATTAAAAGGTGATTTAGTTGATTTTTTATGAACAATACTCAATGTAATTATTTTTTAATCTTTAGTGTTGTATATTAAAATTAGAATCATTAAAAAAATAATTTAATGGGTATAAAAATATTATATAATTTCTATTAAAAATTAAACTCTTTTGTAAGATGATTTTAAATGATTGAATTTAAAACAATCATTTTTATCATAAAATTAATAGGTTCATCCATTTTTTTAAAGACACGTAATTAAATCATAAAAAAAATAATTATACATTAAACCCATTCTAATGATAGTCCATGTTTTGTATTTATGAAAATAAAAAAAAAACCAATCATCTTAGGGAGGAGGTAGTCCACACATACGCCTGTATGGGGATTTCATCATATAAAGAACATGAGAAAATAATAATATATTTTATAATTTCAAAATATAATTTATATTAAAAATAAAATAATTATTTACTAAATTAAATACTTTGATAAAAAAGGAGTGGTTCTAAAGGAAAATGAAACATTACATTCTGTAAATGAGGTAGTTTGCGCAGACACTGATGTTGACTTCTCATTTCATATAGAAAATGACAAGGGTGGTTAAATATTGTACCATAATTATGATAAATTTTTAATAAGGGTATAGATTTTACAATCTTATGATGGTGAAAATAAATTACTGAATGAAAATATGATCATTATTAAAAAGACATAAGATATGGAATCTCTTTGAAATCTATAACACACAACATGGAACATGTCCTTTGTAATGGGGGTTAAACCAAATGAAGGATGGTATTTGGATAAGACTAGAACATACATAATGTTTAAATGAGTGTTTTATAGAGGGTTTTTAATATTTAGTTCTAAAATAATATATTTTTCATATGAGGAGATGTTGGGGTAGGAGAGATCATTTTCAAATTCAACTCCTATATGAATTTTGTAAATACCAAAATAAATAAATAATCAAAATTCACTATTATGTAAAATGATTCTATAATTGAGGAAAAAACGTGTGACGAAGTTATAAAATATTTAAACGACTAAAAAACTCTATTAAAAAATTTTCATCTCTTTACCTCTTAGGTTTTTCATTTTCGCCTCTATAGTTTTCACAAAAAAACTAGTATTTACCAAGATAATTTATCCTTAATTTCATAAAAATTAAATAGCCTTTTATATATATTCTTAATCCAATGATTGTAAATTTAAAATCAATTATTTTTTATTCATTTTTTAAAAGTTATAAAAATAAATTATAATAAACATAATGTATATTTTAATAAAAATATTAAATTTTTAAATATATAATTTAAATTATAAAATGTCAAATATGAATATATAAATTCATAAAGAACATTTATTAAAAATTTATACAATTCAATTAGAATATACATATTCTTCTTTAGAAAAGTATTCATGAATTTCCAGTTTTAAGAAATTATAATATTAATGTCATTAAATTCTATATATTTGTCAACAATTTACTTTCCCCTTATAACATATATAATCATTTTAGAAAAAATCCAAGAAAATCAATGTACATTATTCTATCTTGGATAAATTACATGAATTTTTATATAGATCTAATTCAGATCCTAATATTTAAAAAAATATTTTTCAATTGATAATAAAAAATTTAATGGAAATAATATTTATTAAAAAATGTTTTTTTAGAAATTCTGTTTAATAAATATTATTTAATATAAATTTATAATTGAAAATAGTGAAATATGTATGTTAATATATTATAATAATTTAAAAGTGTTCAATTTAATCTATTAAGAAAAAACATTCAATACATAACAAAATAATTTATTATTAAAATATTATTTATATATTTAAAAGAAATAAACAAATAGTAGAAAAATAATTTATTTTTATTACAAAATATATTTTTAACACACCCCTAAAATTAAATTGATTATTTAATATTTTTATACAGCATATAATGTTTTTGAATTATTATAACATTAAATATATATATATATATATATTGGTTTTTTATAATTCTATTACTCATGGATTGTTATGATTGATTATGATTTCATAGTAAGGTTGAATTTACTATTTTCTACATATTTTAATTGATTTTTAACACCTATAGTTTTTTGAAAATTATTCAACTCTGAATAATTTTATTTAATTAACAGCTTGTTTTAATCATATAACCTTGTTTAAACAACCATGAAAACTACTAAAATATAACAATGTTTTGGAAATCTCCTAGATATTGGACTGGAGGGTATTAATAGTTTGAATTACATAATTAAAAATATATATGTTCTAAAAATTTATAAAAATTATTAATTATTTATCAATATATTATTATTGAACATAAAAATTCTGTTTTGATTAAAAATGGGTTTTATTCATGAGTATAATGTATGATTATATTTATAAATTTATGTAAAAACTATCAGTGAATGAAATATATTATTATTATATATTATATATTCAATAAATTTTTTATAAATTAGTTAATGATATTTTACACATGGGATAAGAATAATCTTTTTATTGTGCTTACAAATTCTTTTTTTCTAAAAAGTTATTTTCATCATGATTTGTTATCATATTTTAAATTTAATTTCTAAAACATATATGTATTAAATTTGATAACATGGATCCCATATTCATAATTAGGTGGTTCTAAATTGGTAAATGAGAATCTATTATTTTTTTTCTAATTTTCATAGTAACCTTAGTAAAACATTCCATCTAGAAAATGTGTAAATCATTTATATCTAGGATAAAATAAATGATAAAAATTGAATTATTCTTACTATTTGTTATAGGATGACAGTAATTCAACCATTACAATATTTTTTATAATTTTATTTTTTAATTGACACTCTTCCATGAAAATGAAAAATATATTATTCAATCCAGATAATGATAAAAATAAAACTCTCTTAGTTTCAAATGAATATTTTTTGTCTATATTTGTGAGAAATAAGTTATGAAAAAAATAACCATTTTGAGAATAATAAAATAATTTAAATTATTTAAATTTAATTACTATTTTTTTTTAAAAAATAGTACCATAAATTCATACCTAACACCAAAACAAATATCAAATAAAATAAGGAAAAAAAATGAAATAGTTGATCATAGAAATATATAAAGTAATATAATAAAGATGGTTTAATGTTTTACATGAGTATTATAGATTGATATTATGTATTAGGGTTGTGTTTAAGGATTATATTATAAGTATAACATTTTATTTATGAATTCAGTAAAATAAAATGAATAGTGTCAAAATAAAAATTAATTATATTAAGTCATAATGATATTTTATTAAAAAAATTTAAAAGATAAAAATATTTAATGGGGACAATAAGAATATGATATGGTTCATATTGAAATCAATAAGCCATATATGATCAAATTTTCATCTTATATATAAAATAATAACACATTAAATTGGAAAATGATGTTACTATGGTTATGGTTAAAATAATTCAACCAAGTGGTTAATAAAAATGTTAGGGGTAAAATGAAAAAAGAATGTTCCAAATATTTCTGGAAAATTCAATTCCGTCCACATACTATATTATATTTTACATCCCTTCCTTTTAGAGTTGTTTGGTCTAGACATTTAGTTTATTAAAATTAAATAATTAAAATCATTACAAAACATCACCTCAACCATATAACAACCCAAGTACATATAAAATATTTAGTTTTCATTCGGATATTAAATTGAAAACTCATTATTACTGTATAGTTAAAGAATTTGTATTTACAGAAATTAGGGAATCAATAAAAATAGAATATTAACATCAATTATTAATATATAAATAGAATTTATGTAACTTATAAGTGAAAATATGACATATTTATATTGTGGAATAAGAATATAATTTTCTTTTTGAAAATTAAAATAATGTGATTGTATTTTTGCGACTCTAAAATTATTATTTTGTAATTTAGGATTAATATAATGTTTTAAAATTATTTTTTATTCATAAAATGAATTCATGATTTAATTTTTTAATGTCTTGTTATTTTATTATACTTTTATGAGGCCTTAATTAAAATATCAATGTTTCATACAATCAATTATAATTTTAAAATTTAAAATTTTCAAATAAATGATTATTTAAATAAAAAATTAAATTTCCCAATGATAAATAAATTTTTAAAAAAATATTGAGACCTTTTTTAATTATAAATATAAAAAATTGATTGGATGAAATTTTAGTATTTTTCAAAAATAGTGGATTTTTTTTGAATTTTAATACACGATAATTTGCATTATTTAACAAATGCATGATTTATTGAGTCATAGATGATGTATGGATGTTATAATCATGTAATATGAAACTCTCTATCGTTGTTATAATATATATAGTGATAACGGTCAATCTATTCATACTCTGGAGATAAAAAATAATAGACTTATAAATTAAATAATCTAAAACCCTATCTGCTCCCCTCTAAATACCACTACTCACCAATTCTTCTAATCACACCTCAATGTATTGTTGAATGATTAATTCCTACCCAATTACCTTCCATATTAACCTCACCACATCCAAGAACATTAGGTCTTACCAAAATTCAAAAATCATGTTCCTTAAGGTGGTTCACACGAAGCATAATTGAAGAGGTAAAATCATCTATCATTTCAGTTTATTTTTTTCACTTTCATTAACGTTATTATTCTATCCTAACCAACTCTAATTCAAAAGACATGATAAATCCGTTATCTTTACTATATTGGGAATTTATTCTATTAATTTAATATTCATTATCAAACCACCAATTTTATCCTCTAATTCAAAAAAATTGAAAACATTTTCTGTGATGAGTCGATTTATCATCATCATGGATGATGGGTTTTCATTTTCTTTTACCAAATTCAAGTATGGACATAAAACCAATGTTATGGTTAATGAATATTTTATTATACATATTATATGTTATATAGGGTTTATTACCCAATTTATATACATGATGTTAAATAATATGATATGAGTTCATGATGGTCGTTAGAACCACAAAAATAAATTAAATCCTTTTCAATAATGTTTTATGTAATTAATATTCCTCATACTAGAAAAAAATTATTATATGGTATCATTTAAAATAAAAAAACATATTAACATCATTTTATTCCACATCTGGCATTTTTATTCCATATGAAAATAAAATCCATAGTGTGCCAACCATGGAAGCCATGAAATAAGGGAACCCAAATTGATGAAATTAACGAAACATTATTGATAAATGTGTGTAAATACATTATAAAAAGATAATATAAATTATTATAAATATGAATATAATTTTTTAATATATTTATGAATCACTTTAAACAATTATCATTTAGATTTGAACTAATTTAAATTAAGAGGAGACTAAGGTTAGGGACTATTCATTAAAAATCCTCTTTCAAATTTTTATTTTTTTCAAACATAATAAATTAATGAAAAATGTAATATGGTTTTATGATATGGTTATGGATATTTCGAATTGTTTGTGATTATGTTTGGGACATATATCTCTATACAATAAATTTGGTACGATTATGTCGGTCGATGGCCATAATGGCTCTTCCAAGTGTAACTATGATGCTTGCACTATATGGTAGTTGTGAGTGTTACATCATAATATAGTTGTTTATGTTACGTTGTAAGGTTTTCATGATATTTAAAATCCCATATAATTAATTACCCTCTTTACCCAGATAGGTTTTTCATTTTTTCAATGTTTTATGGTTATTTTTCGTTTTCACGTAGTATGTATATAATACATTAAGGTAATGTTATATGTTTTTGTGAAAATGATTTCATATGTCTATGTGTATTCATGTAAAAATTATTCCTTTCAAATTTTTCTTTTATTGAGCTCATTGTTATTGTCCAATGTTTTTAATTCATCTTCACTAGTTTTATGGATGGGGTATAGAAATAAATACACCATGCTAAATGTTTTTAAGATTTTTTGTGAAATGATTTCTTACTTTTTAACAACTTTTTTATTAAAGAGGAAATGGATAATATTTTATTTGTACATACTTTGCATGTTTATTGGTTAATATTTAAGAGTTATTTACTAATTTGTTAAAAACACACTAAACCAAAAATATCTTTTGGAATGTGGGAATGTGAATTCTAAATCAATTTACTAGATTGTATAATATTTTAGTTTGAATCCTTGTAGATGATATTATAGAATGATTTACATAACAATAGGGGTTAGGATGATCATAATTTAATACCATAAATTATTTTTACCTTATGTTTAATTATAATTTATATATAATTTAATTATTATCATGTTTCTTCATCTATGATATGTATATTCAGAATGGATTTCCATAGAAGAAACAAGGGAGTTGTGGTAGTATAACACCAAGTGGATGAAAAAAATTTAAATATTTAACCTAGAATGGTGGGAAATGGATCTGAGAAGATTTTGATAGTAATATATTATATGACATAGTATATTAATTGTGGTGGAATCTATGTAATATTACAACTATAGATACCAAACAGGAACATGATGATTGTGGAATATTATTTGAGGAAACACCCTAATGATTGTCTTGGATATTATGACATGGGGGTGGTTGAAGGGTTCATAAAATTTATTGAAAAGATATTTGATGTTATGGGCTATTCATATTATAAAAATGATAGTCATAAAATTTATTGTTCAGATGGTGAATCTTAATAGTGGTGATCAATTCTCCAGAATATCAGGGATAATGATGAGATAAATTTTTTGGATTGGAATGAATTTTAGAATCTATTCCTTGAAAAATATTTTCCTGTGGTAGTCCATATTATGAAAGAAAAAAAATACATTGAATTTAAAAAAAGAAAGAAGATTAAGTGTATTTGTAGTAATAAAACATGAATATATTGGTAAGTTACACACAAAAGCTTATTTGTGATCTTAATAATTAAATAAATCGTTTTTACTCATGATTAATGATAAGATATCGAAGGTAATTTGCCTCCTGCGAACTCAAAAGTTATGAGAATATTTTCTACTCTATG
This sequence comes from Viscum album, assembly GCA_963277665.1. Lineage (NCBI taxonomy): Eukaryota > Viridiplantae > Streptophyta > Magnoliopsida > Santalales > Viscaceae > Viscum > Viscum album. The sequence goes on along the minus strand of OY728121.1, from coordinate 497,749,834 downwards.
GATAGGGTAGAAATTGGATTTTTATAATGATAATGTTTACATGGAAAACAAGAAAATAAAAATTTCAATATTGTGGTAAATATGTATGAGTGAATAAAATAAATATGAAATTAATAAACTTTAATTTTTATCCTATGGAATGTATAGAAATATGAACCCGCTGGAATTCCAAAATAAATCTGGGATGTGTTTTCATTGTTTTATATTTGGAAAAATTTCCTGATAATTAAATGGAAATGATATTAATTTTAATTATGTTAAGAAAATAATAATTTATTTTTAAATTTACTGATATAGGTAATTATGCTATTACATTCCCATAGAATAGTATAAATGATGGAATGTATCTAAATTAATAGGAGAAAGGTGTAGTGAAATCATTTTTGACTACATTAGGAGATTTTGGGACATCCAATGTAGTGGTATCAGGTACATTGATTTCTTACTAATATTTTTCAACATTTCTTTTTGATACAGGGTCTACACATTGTATTATTTCTAGGAAACATTCTAGAAATTTGGAAACATTACATCAAGAAATGAAATCCTAACTAATGGTAAAAACATTAGTGCGATATAATAAGGAAAAAATAAATTATAATAACCTTCCTATTGTTTTATGCAGAAATAAATTACCTCCAATCAATTTTTTCCCTTAATGGATTTTGATGTTATTATTGGTATGAATTGGATTTCTTTTTATCATGCCAAAATTTATTGTATAGCTAAATAAGTTGTTTTTCTGAATGATATTCAATTTTTATATAATAAGGATCCTATACCATTACAAAAATATCAAGATGAAGAGAAACTTCCAAATTATATAAATGAAGGTAATGTTTCTCACATTATTGAAAAAAATGTTATATAATACCTCTCTTCTTCTAATTGTCTTGAGAAGGTTTTAGGACGTTACTAGTACTTAAGAAACATCCCCAATGCAACAAAGATGTGAATAAATATAATGGGATTTATAAACAGATGGGGGATGATTTTCCCTTTAAATATATTGAAACAAACTAAAAATTACATAAGAAATACCACTACAATATGCATTATAACAATGTAAAGAAAATCAATGTTAAACCAGTGATATCAAAAATCAACTAGAACATTGTACTAGAGTGAAATAGTACAATTTCAAGGATTATTGTGGAAGGAAAAAATAATTAAATCCAAACGACTCCAAGAAAAAAACTCGTACTCCCAACATGATATAATATTGAACTCCACCAAAATAACATATGTAACATGAAGTGCCACTAGATAACTATGTTACATTACCTTTTTCAGTTTTCTGATAAAAATATCTGCAAAATAACCCTTGTTCCAATGTAGGAGTGAGTAATGAAACTCAATAAGATTTCCCCAATTGTCTTCCCTACTCCCGCCACTAAGATAGAACACATTAACAGATATTTGTTAAATAAATTTATATAATAAAATTTAAAAAATATAACAGAAAGACAAAATATTTCTATGAAAAATAGATTGAAAAACACAACCATTTCCCATGAAATGAAACCACGAAATTTATTCAAAAAATATCACACCATTAGGAATATCCCATTCTAATCTACAAAACCACAAATCCACATGGGAACTCTTCATTATGAATGTTCCATACACACTATCTGTATCTCTACAATATACCTTGTCAATATATGTTAATTTAATCCCATATTCCACTAATCCTTTGGTACATAGCACATGTTTTTATTTCTACTAATCCTTATAATGTAATATTTCCACCTACAACCAAATATTCCCAACAACCATGCTAATATAATCATGTCAATCCTATTTTAATTCCAAAACCATAGAAATATAAAATTTTATTTTTGAAACTGTTTTCAATATATCATAACAATTAACTATTTCAAATTCAATATTTTAAAATCTTTTATCAATGCACTTTGTATTACAATTCCCCAAATTCACACAAAAACCACAAACCAAATCTAAAAAATGTTTCCATCATACATTTAACATTGATATCACAATCAATGTCAATAAATTTAATCAATTTGAAACAATGGAGTCATATTCTAAATAAATAAGTTGATATTGATGTCCCTTAACTAAGGTTTTACAGTGAAATTGAAGAACGACACTAAAATGACAACAAAACATGGTAAAAATATCCTAAAAATCACCTTATATTTACTCCATTGTCATAAATAAAGACCAATTTAAATATATTTGGTGTAAAATTCATTTTATCTATCCAAAATTGGTGTAGATATAAGAAATAGAGATATATATATAATTAAATTTAAGAGAAACTATAAAAAACAACTATGTAAAATGACAGTCCATGATAATTAGACTTCAAAACACTAAGATAAGCCTTTGGTTCACCACAAGATCAATGTTTGATGTGTCCTTAGCCATTGGGGAAATATAACATAGAGTTAGTGTTGTATAACAGGAAAAATAAAAGAGCCTTATTTGTTAAAATTTAAGAGATCCACAATTTTAGGATCTCATATTATCGCATGAATGGTTAGTCACACAGTTAGACAAATCGTGCACTAACTAAGCATCAACCATAGCCTCAATGATGAACATTTCTGGTTGGATCTCATAGTATTGAAACCATTAACCACATATGAAATGATCTATTGTCTCAAAAATCACGATTTCACTTAGGCTGCTACATGGTTTGGAAAAATCATTCACTGCCCTTGGGCCTTCATTTTAACCCTTGTCAAACTATGCACCATTTCTTGTAGGTGTTTTATGGTATCCCCAAACCTTGATCAAACAATACACCTATATAAATTCCCCCAAAAAAATCCAAAATGGTCTCTAAACCATACCAAACATTAACAAAACACTTTATATACATAAAATACATTAAATAAGGGTTACTTACTTGGAACCGTGGGTGCTGAATTCTCCCCACCATGGGAATTTTAATCATTGAAAATTAGAAAAATATATATTCAATGAATGAGTTCTAGATATTCCTATTTTGTTTCTTTCTCCCATTCCCTTGTCTCTTCCTAGACTGAACCATGTTTCCACAAAGACTAAACAAGACCAAATCTTTTTTCAATGAAGGGCTCTTTCTTTCCGATCCACAATTTTCACTCTCATGTGTACTAAAAAATCATCTATATATAATAAAATTTGATCCAATTGAATATAATGATCATTATATGGATTCTAAATTTTCAATTTAGATACTTACAAAAAATTTCAAATCACCAAATTGTTCTGGAAACACCAACTGATATTCCCCCTCACCAACTCATTCAACTATATCAAAAGGACTTATATATCAATGATATAACATTAAATACTTCCCAAATGATTGATGTTCAATCCCTTGGGAGATCCAAAATAACACTTTCTCACTCACCTTGAATTGTAATAGTCATGGATGCTAATCCTTAACTGAATGCTGATGACTCTGAGCTATCTCCCTATGTTCCCCGCTAAACTGAATCTTCTTAATTGTTTATTGGAAAAGTCTCTTCCCAAATAGTGATATTTCACCTATTCCCACCCAAAAAAGAGTTGAAAATCATGGAATCCCATACAATTCATAAAAAAAAGATCGATATGTAATATGAATTTTAACTATTATCATATGAGAACTCCAACAAAAATATGTTCTACTCCCATTATCCACCAAATTCTATTACATAAGCATGTTGCATGTCTTCCAACCTTTGTATCATCGATTAAGATTTATCATCCTTCTGAGGATGATACAATTTACTGATGGTAAATTGATTATGAAGGGATTTCTATAATGATTTCATGAAACAAAATATAATCATAGAATGATTGTTTGAAACTATTAATAATATTATTCTATCCCTCTTTATAAATTCTCAAATATATAACTTTGAAAAGTAATCCAAAATATGAAATTCACGAATAAAAAGGAAATGAGCTGACTTTGTGAGCAGATCGACTGCCACCCATATGGAATCATGTTTCCATACCATTCTTGGGTGAACATTTTAAAAATAAATCGCAATCTTTTCTCATTTGCAAACTAAAATTGGTACAAACTTCAACATATCTATCATTCGCTGGTACTCTTCCTTCACTTGATGATAGCTTAATCACCCAAAACCAAAATTATCCACCTTTCACTTCATTCAAACCAAAAAAATGTACATTAAGTGGATTATATTTATTATTTATTCTATGATGAATATATCATCTGGAATGGTGGTAAACATAAATAAGTTGTTCTTGACAAGCCATAGTTATGACCATATAATTTCTGAACCACCAAAAAAACTCTCATCCAGCCATAATTACATAATGTCATCCCAACCATTGATTTTGGGCCACATAGAAACACATTTGAATTAGATGACTAAGCGTCTTTAACTATCTCCTCCAAATCAGAAATGGAAAACAAAAAAGGGGCATCTACTTCACCTCGATCATCACATTTCATGTCCATGTCCACTAGGTCTGACATCAACAAACAATCATCTACAACGTCCTTTTGAAACTAAGTATAAGAATTTACTCTTAATGAATCTTCCACTTAATTTCCATTAAACAATTTATAAATTATATTAATGTAAAAAAATTTGATATAATATATCCATGTAATTTCACTCATATGAAAATTCCTCTTTGGGAAAATATGTTTCAATCTCTTATGATCCAAAAAATCGGTAAATTTCTCACCAATGAGTTCATAATGTTATGTCTTAAAAGATTACACTACAAAATAAAACTCCAAATCATGTGTTGGGTATGTCTTCTCATAAAAATATAACTTTGTTGAGCTATATGAAATGACATGGTCTTCGTGCATGAGAACACACACTGACACAGATCCTAAAGCAACACAATACAACATGTTCCCCACTCTTGATTCTAAAAAAATCAGGATTTATGAATATTTATGGAAACCTTATATCTCATGAAAATACATCTAGAATTTCTTATCCGTTTGTAAAAGAACATTCTTATTTTTCAAAAAATTCATTGGCAAATATAGACATGATAAGTGTTGAATAATGTGTCAATAATAACTAACTAAATTATGGAAACTATGTATCTCAAGGATATTCTTTGGGGGTTTACAATAAATGGAAGCCTATATTAATTATACATCCATAGAAAAACCAATTTCAGAAATTACATGTCCATGGAAATGTACCTATTTTATACAAAATTCACACTTTGATAATTTTCTATATATAAAATCATTCCTCATGATTCCATAGACTTTCTCTAATTGTTTCTAATTCTAATCCTTTTTCCTTGAATACATCAATATGTAATCCACAAACACTGTCAAACAAGATTTCAGATACCTATGAAATATCTAATTCATCGATTCTATAATTACATTAAGTTCATTAATAATACATATTGGAATTACAACATATTAATAATGTTCATATCTACTATTGAAAGCATTATTTGGTATATCATCTTCCTAAACAAGGAATTTTTCAAATCAGGATTATTTTTCAATCATAGAGAACATCTCAGCTCCCCTGAATTGACTAATCAGATAATCAATTTCTTAATATGGATACCATTTTGTTATCATAACTTATTTAAGCTCATGATAATCCCCAAAAATATAATTAATTCCATTACACTTTTTGGAAAATAATACATGAGCTTCCCATAGAGATGTGCTCTGCCAAATGAACCCTTTTTTTCTAGATCTTCCAACTACAATTTCATATCCCTAAATTATATTCGTCCCATATGATAAGATAGATGGTAACTAATAGTTTTCCACAGATAGATATCATTCTTACATTGGACTTCTCTTGTAGGTGAAGACCCTAAAAAAATATTGAGAAACACTTCTTGAAACGGATCAACAACTGGTGGAAAAATGATATTCTCAACATCTTCCATAAATAACAAAGAGCACACTTCCAAATAATATGAGATAATTCTTAAATATGGTCCAAAAATCCCATTTCACCTTCCTTTAAATTTCAATCTCCCCAAAAGAGAATCTTGATTCCTTCATCAGTTGTAAAACTAAATCTTCCTGTATTACAGTTGATGTGGGCCTTAAAAATAGTCACAAAATCCATATGCAGGTTTATATCAATGAAATCCACGTCCAACATAGAAAATTCAAATATCAACTCGTATCTATAAATATTTATAGGAAATAATCTAGACACAATGAACTGAGACTCTATTTGACTAAGAAGAGGTTGGAATTTTATCACAAAAGGAATCCTCTCTCCTTTTAAACTTTGAAAGTCAAAAGAAAGTGGCAACAAAGGAATGTGATATACTTATATCAAACAATTCTTGGATAATGGTACAATTAAAGATAAGTGTACCTTTCATAGTAGATGCCCCAAACTTATCATCCACCACAACCTACTCAAATCTACAAAATTTCCATCTCACCAAACATTGTTCTTTGTTTCCCTATTGATATTTCCCCTGTTGAGGAGTCATGGTATTCCATGAATCACTATGGTTGGATCTTCTCTACTAGTTAGATTTATTCTACTGACCTCATCCTATTGAAGTATATGATTCCTTAGACACCAGAGAAGTGTCATGAATACCCAACCTCAGAGCACTATAACAATAGGTTTTATGATGCCCATATAATAGAAATTATGTTATTTAATAGGATGTGACCTATATTCTCACTTCATGTTGTTAAGAAAACCATATTTAAATCATTCAGGTTTTCCCTTTATCTTTGGGGAAGATTTATAGATCTGGACATTTTATTCATATCCATACTACCACGTAGGATATAAGTGCCCCTTGTCCTCTTTCTCCAATCATTAGAGTTCCAAATATTTCTTGTAGGTATCAACATACTTCCTTTTCATGTAGCTCCTCATATTTACCTTTTTACAAATATTTCTTGATTAAATATTTTTGTATAATCCGTTATATAGAGAAGAATTTTCTTTGAGTGAATCTCTTGTATCATACCTTATTCAACGATTCATTATTTCAAGATGCACTAGAATAAAATTCAGGTGAAAAGAGCACTAAATTATTGAATTTATCCACATTCTATTTTATAGAAATATTTTCCATCTTCATGATGAATAAGCCTTTCATTCTTTGAATTCATAACATGTGAGGATAAATTTTTTGTTGAAATATTCCTAATAACCCTCCCATAGATGTTTTTAGACTATTTTAGCCAGAACTGAAAGAATCCCACCACTAACATGAATGTCTTCTAGTATATAAGTTTCTAACATAACATTCAGATCGACTAGTATACTTACAATGTGGAAGATATGATTAATCCTAATCACCAGCACCAGTTCCTTTTCAGGTTAGGAATCACCCCAAAAGATTGATGGATTATGTGTCTTGAAATGGAAATAATGATCTACTGGACCTGGATCATCCATCTTATTCCCATAATCCCCAAACTAAAACCCATGTAAAATACACTAAACCAGATGTTGGTTCACCCACGGCTCAACTACAACCACATTCTTAGTAGGTTCTTCTAATTAAATCTTCAACATTTACCGGGATCCATTTTCTATAAACATAGTAGACTCTCTATGCCTCACTCTCTACTAAATGATCTATTAACATTTCAAATTAATCTGTACCATACTATGATAACCATTACTTCCAAAATCAAAATTTACCATTATGAACATTTATTAAAATATTTCAACCTGATTTTTAAAATCATCACATTTTTGGAATACCACAAAAATTCTCTTTAATAAAAAATTAGTTTGAAAAAAACATGATCATTTTTAAAATAACAACACATTGTACCAAGACATAAATCATTTATCTAAAGTAAATATCAAATCCTAGGGGTATGTTATTATTATAATTAATTTCATTATTATATTGTTGTCTAACCACATGATAATGAGATTTCAATTCCAATAAGTGTCTCCAAAATACTTATTTACCAAACTCCCTACTAACTTGAAGTTCATCATAAAAAGGATAGATATGTATTTTTATTATCTAAATTTCATGTACAAAAAATACTACCAATTACTATGATCCCATCTCAAGTAATATGACATAATGAATTTAAATCCAATATGTAAAACCCGTACCGAGCCAATGACCAATTTACACTAATACCACTTGTTCCATAAAGAATTAAGAAGGCCCCAACTGATACCACATATAACATCCTTTCTCAAATCACTATCATGAGAATTAAAAAGTATGTTACATGTCTTTAAGTGACATCCCCTATGTTCTAATGGTTGGAAATAAATTGATATGGCTTTATTGACCAATGGGGTAAGATTATTCATTTACAAATAAAACAACCAAAATAAACATAATATAAAATTAACACTATATTATCCATGATAATAATGTAAAAATAATCAATTTAAATCCATTGATATAAGAAACTAACTAGAAAAATGTTCCATAATAGAATCCTACAATATCAAAGTATACAGTGAAATATAAGAACAAAAAAAGACTCCCAAACAAACTCCAAGATACCAACATTCTCCATGCTCGAACTCCAAAAACATAGACTATGTATCATGAAGTTTTGTTATATAAGTGTGATACATTAAATTTTCTTATTTCACGATACACAACAACTGAAAATCATCCAAGGTTCCAAAGAATGGGTGGATAATGTAACATTGTAGGATTTCCCCAAATTACTTCCTTACTCATGCCACAAGGATTCAACACATTAGAAAAATTATATAAATATTATTTATTCAAAAACATAAATCATTATAACACCCAAAAAAATTAAATGAAAAATATTTTACAAACCAAAACATTTTCCTTGAAATTTGACCAATAAAGTTGTTGTAATCTATTACACAATACATTTTCATATCCCAATACAATTCTCAATCCCACACATCCACACATGCATATTTCATTATGAAATATCCATACCCATGAGCAGTTTCCCATCTATCAATAATGTCTTCACAAGGTAAATAAATCCCATGTAATATTTTGAATTTTGCACAAATGACACGGTCATATTTCATCCAGGACTCATAATGAAATATGAACTCACACAACAGTGTAAGGTCGATAACCATGAAAATACAATCCTTTCATTCCCATTTTAATTACAAAACCATTTAAACAAAGTGATTGTTTTACTGAAAACTATTTTCCATAAATCGAAAAAATCAACTCTCAAAAAATCAACACTTTAAAAAAATTAATCAAATCACATTTTATGACGATTCAAATGTTTAACACAAAAATATAGACAATAAATTAATAACATTTCTACCATGACTTTCACACCAATATCACAATAAATTTCAATTTTTTTAATATACATGAAACTAAATCTTCATTTTCTAAATAGATGAGTTGATTTGAATCCACCTACCTCGGGTTTTAGGTTGAAAATGAAGAATGATACTCAAATACAGATGAAACTAGATAAAAATTTATAAAAAAAAACAAACCACATACCTCTTCCCATTATCATTATCAAATAGAAATATCAATATATTTAGCATAAAATACATTATATATATCCACAGTGGATGTAGATATTTGAAATTGAGATTGATAGAGAAGTAGATCTGTGAAAAAAAACACAAAATAATCATGAACAATGACTTACTGTAATAATTCTTTATCTAAACCCCAAGATCAGACATCAGATCACCTTTGTATTTATGGGAGAAGCTTATAGAGCCATTCAGAAAAGCGAATCTCAAGTTAGGGACACATATGAGGAAAACGAGGTCATTAGAGATCAAAATATTTTAGATCCACATTTTTATGATCTCACATTTAACCTGTTAACTATTTGTTTCACAGTTAGAAAAATGATGCACTAAATGTGTGCCATCCACAACCTCAAGGATGAACCTCAAATGATTGGACATCATGGTTTCCAAACCATACACTGAAAATAACATATTAAACTATCTCAAAAATCATATATTATCAGAGGATGTTACATTTTTTGGAAAAACTGTATGCTTTCCATGCCACATCCCTTTATATGATGCCAAAATTTGAATGGTTTCTTATAGGTGTTGAATGGTTTCCCAAAATCGTGCTCTATCCTTGTCCTATAGAAAACACACAAAAACATTCCAAAACCTTTGCAAATATTCCCAAACATCACATTAACACATTAGTTACATACAATACATATAATAAGGCTTACTTACTTGAAGCCAAGGGTGCAACAAGGTAACTACTCAAAGAAATGATTTTAAAGTGGTAAATTAATACCTCAATGTTTTTTCCTATTATTTTACCATAGATATTTGTAATTAGGATGTTGAATTTACAATTAACTTAATTCCTAAATTTAAACAAATTTAAAACCCCCTTATTGAATTTCTATTTTGGAACTTCATTAATAGAAATTTCGTTAGAGGAGTTTCATGAAAAAAAAGATTCATTCTACCAAGATCATCACAATGGGGTGATCTTGTTTTTTTTTCTAAAAATAAATATGATTCCTTGATGATTTTCATTAATTATAGGGATATGAATGACATTAAAATTAATAATAAGTATACATTTCCCCATAGAGATGACTTGTTTGAAAGTCATCAAGGAGATAAATATGTTTCAAAGACTGACTTATTATCATGGTAACATCAACTAAAGGTAAAGGCGGATAATCGTTAAAAAATAGAATTTCATACTAGATATAGACATTTTGAGTTTTTATTATACCATTTAGTTTGAATAATTATCCATCAGTATTCATAGATCTTATGAATTGAATATTCTATGAACATCTGGATATGTGTATTTTTAACTGATAATAGTTTGGCCCATTCAAAATCTTATTCTTATCATGTAAAACATTTAGGGATTATCTTTCAAGATTTAAATGAAAATAAGTTATAAATAAAATATATAATATGTGATTTATTGTTCAAAATATTTATTCCCATGGGAAAATTGTAAATATTGATGGAATAATAGTTGAAACTTCGAAAAAAAATTTTTGATAATGAATGGAAAAGACTAAAAATTATTTCTGAGATTCATATTTTTATTGTATCATCATGTTATCATTGGTGGTTTTTAACAAAATGTGCATTGTTGTCTAGGATGCTAACTAATTTTACACAAAAATGGGATAAATTTATTCTCATAATAGATGGTGATGTTTGTTTTTAAGAATTTAAAATAATGTTGGTAAATACTCTATTTTTGGCCCTAACATCCAGAAAATGGAGAGTTTTTCCTCTACTGTGATACTTTGTTGATGGTTGATAGTTTCATTCTAATATAGAATCATCATGTAATTTATTGTGCATCAAGACAACTAAAACCTCATGAATAAAATTATCCGAGACGTGATCTAGAATTTGAAGCTGTGATTTTTCACATTAAAAATTTAGAGACATAATTTATATGCAAAAAATGGGAAATTTATACCCAGTATAAAATTTTTATTTATATATTCACTTATATGGATTTAAAAATGAGGTAGAGAAGATGGAATTAATTGATTAATGACTATGTATTCTTAATTAATTATGATCCAAGAAGTGAAATAAATGGGGAATATCCCTTGACTAGAAAAAATAATTCTACGTTATCCATGATAAAATTTTCAAATAACCCCTTTATTAATTATTTAATGACTTTTGTTTTATAATTTTATTGTGCAGGAAGATCCATTATATTTTTCTGTCGTCAGTGTATTAATTTCTGTTAGAAAAAATATAGTTTCAAGAAGCTAGACTGTGAGTTACTAAGAAAGTTATAATTAGTTATGAATGAAAATTTTCATCAATTTAATGCTAAGAAAGATCGTGTCATGATATAGTGAAAGGATTACGTGTGCTTGGTTACTCCTAGTTGAGGACTTAATTGTTAAGTGATGCTCATAGTACTGTACTTTCAGTTCATTCTGGAAGCACTATAATATATAGATACATTATTGAATATTATTGGTAGGATGGAATAAAAAGAGAAAATGTTTATTTTATAATGAAATTATTGACTTGTCATGAGGTTAATTAAGGGAATCCACCCAAAAAGGTTATATTTTATCCTTTTCTAAATCCAGAGTGGAAATGGAAAAATATTACCATGGTATTTTTTAAGGGACAACAAAATACTCCACTGGGTTAAAACATGATCTGTGTTATTGTTGATCGGCTGACAAAATCTACTAATTTACTTTCTATTCGAATCAATCGTTCACATTATTATCTTTCATAACAATACCTCAAATATTTTTTAAATTTGTATGGAGTTACTCTTTCCATTTCATATTTCCAAGACCCCAGGTTCACATTTATCTTTTGGGAAGGCCTTTAAATGTCATTGGGATCTAAATTAAATTTCATTACAACCATTCATCTTTAATCTAAGGGAGAGATCGAGAAAACAATTAAGACATTTTAAGGCATGTTACATTCTTGTTCAAGTGATAAATAAGGATTTTGGAATCCCCATCTCAGTTTTTGGAGTTTTCTTCAAATATATATTTTCATTCTAGTACACAGATGGCACATCTTAGGTAATTTTATGGAAAGTAGTGTAGATCCTTATAATTATTCAATTATTTCATAGAAATAAATTTGAAGTGACCTAAATTAGTTTATGAATTAGTTGATAAAGTAAATCTGATCCACAAACACATGAGGAATCCTAGTAGAATAATGAAAAGTTATCAAAATAATAGGAGGAATGACATTTATTTCAAGGAAAGTGGTCTTGATTTTTTGAGAATCACAACATAGAAAAGTGATGTGAATTTTTGTATGAAAGGAAAGCTAAGTCCAAGGTTCATTTAAAATTATGAAATCTCGGTGAAATTTGGAACATATTAATACCTTATAGCATTCACATTCATTTTATCTCATATACACATTGTTTTTTATGTATCAATGTTAAAGACGTATATTCCATATTCAAGTCATTTTTTGATCATAAAGTATTTCAGTTGTAATAGAACATTTCTTATTAGGAAAATTCATTTAAAATTCATGACCATAGTGTTAAAGTATTATAGGATTAGATAAATCAACATGTTAAGGTTCTTTGGATAAATGGATGAAGTAAAAACCTTTGAATCAACAAATTATATGAGGTAAAATAACCCCCACTTGTTTAATAAGTAAATTAAAATTTCAAGGATGGTTTTTCAGAATGAGGGTAGAATATCACAACCCAAGTAATAAAAAATAACTTATTTTCATTCTCAAATCAAATGGTTACATTCATTATAAATGAATAATGAAATAATTTGAATTTATAGAAATTAAGTAATGTATTGAAATAGAATAGTAACATCACATAAGAAAGTAAAAAATATTTATGTATTTTATAAGAGAATATATAATATTTTTATATTATAGAACATGTAAATTAATGTTCTTAAATTGATAAATTTGGAATTAGTATTTTTTTGAAGAAAAAACTTATCATGAAATTAATAATTTATAAAATGTTTTAATAGGGAATTTATCTTCATATTAAACATATCTAAATTAATATTTTGTGTCTTATAATTATATTATTGTTTAAGGATACCTTAATCAATTTTTCAATGTGCTATTAAATCAGTTATAACTTTTAAATTTTTATATTTGGATTAAATGGGGATTTTATTTGAAAAGTATATTTATCATATTTAGAAAAATATTCTCATAAAATGGGGTTAATATTTTAATTTTACACATTGAAAAATGTTTATGGTGATTTTTTGGGATTTTTCTAAAATAGTTGAATTTTTTTGTGAATAATAAACTACTGTAATTTATTGTATTTTACAAATACATGATTTATTGAGTCATTGATGTTGTGTGGATAATTTAATACCTTAAACTAAATTATACTTCTATATGTTAATATATTTTGGGATAATTCCCATTCTATTCATTATCTTGATCAAAAATAATAATCTAACGAACAAAAAAATAAAAAAACACACATCTCCTCCATTATAAATACCACTCCCCACAACATCTTCTCCTCACTACTTAAAGCCTTGTAACATGATTTATATCATCCAAAATCGTTCTTCAAGCCTCTTACCCACTTCCACTACTTGTTGGTCTCACAAAAAGGCAAAAACCATATTCCATAAGGAGGTTCTCAAGGAGGTGAATTCAAGAGGTCAAATACTCTTTCATTTACTTTTATTTTTTTCAATTTCATTTCATTTATTTTTCTATCCTATCCTCCCATTTAACATGTTCCATGGTAAATCCAGTATCTTATATATATATATATTTATTTATTTTATAGTTTAATGGAATATCCGTAATTAAACATAACCTCCTCTCCTCTAAATTTAGACAATAATAACATTGTCTTTGACGAGTATTTTTACAATCATCATATATGATGTGTTTTTATATTATTCTTCATCTTTAATGAAAAGGAAATAAAACCATTATCATGGTTAAATATAACTTTGTGATACATATTATAATTAATAAAGTGTTGTGGAGGAAATTTATATAAATTATCATATATAAAATGATATGTGTTTGTGAGGGTCATAAAAACAACCAAAATTTGTTAAATACTTATTATTATTGTTTTATCTGATGAATAATCATCATATCAGAAAATAAAATTATATATGGAATAATTTAATACTATTGAAACATATTAACACAATTTTCATCCACTTCTATAGTTTTTATTAAACATGATAATAAAATCCATAATTAACCGACCATGGAAATGTTAAAATATATGTACCAAAACAATGAAAATAACAACTCATTATTGATAAATGTGTAGAAATAAGTTCTACAAAGATCATATAACATATTATAAATACGAATTTAGTTATTTAATATATTAAAAACACTATTTAATCCATTATATAGGATTATTTAACATGTTTTTTGTAAGACAAACCTTAGGTAATGGACTTTTCTAATAACTCCCCTTTAACATTTTTTTAGAAAATTCAAGGTGTTTGTTTTTGTAATGAATATTTTAGGGTTCTATAATTATGTAATGGTTATTAGGAATTTTTTTGATGAAGGGTGGGACCTATATCACCATCTAATGAATTGGGTATATTTATGATTGAGGTTTACTGTAATGGTTATTCCAAATGTAATTGTAATGGTTACACCATACAGTAACTGTTAGGGATACATCATAAGGAAGATATGAGGGATACATTGTAATGGTTTCAAGAGGGTTTCAAATAATATTGTTGTTATGGTGGTTAGAATCATATTTATATAATTACCCAAGTAACGTAAATTTTTTATTTATGTTTTCGGAGATTTATGGTAATTTCATACTTTCATAAAGTAATTACATGGTACGTTGTGGGAGATAAGTATATATGTGTGAAAATGATTTCATATGTTTATAAGTATTAATAGAATCATTGTTCCTTTCTTTTATGTCTCTTTCTATGATTTTTATGTTCATCCCATGATTTAAATTTTTTCACACGGTTTAAGGATAGTTAAGTAAAAATAATATGCCAATATGAATTTTTTTAAGATGTTATGTGAAAATATTTCATGTTTTATTAAACACTTTTTTTATTAAGGATGAAATTGATATTTTCTAGTATACCCAATTTATATGCATATAGGTTAATATGAATAAATTATGCAATAAATCTATAAAACCCTAAACCAAAATATTCTTTCAGAATTTTTGAAATTTATTTCTTAAAGAATTTACTAGATTAAGTAGTGTCTACGATTTGGCCATTTTTACCACAACTAAAAAAAGGCACAACCTCCCTCAATTATTTAAACCAATTTGATCCCACTAGATTAAACATTACCAGAAGAAATTTTTTATCACATTACTTATACAAATTTTAGATGTTCGAGCCTATCAAAATTTGTAACATCCGAGAAATTACATCTTATTTTCCTTTCTATAAGTTTTGTATTATGTTTATTAATTTGTAATCAATACAAACAATGACTTATTTGTAAAGTTATTATTGAAAAATATATAATATAACTTTAAATTATCAAATCAACTATATGTTTATGAAATTTGTAATTTTCAAATCGTGAGGAATAATATTTTTAAATAAACTTTTATTTTAAATAAAGAAAACATGACATTAAATAAATATAATAAATTATAAATATTTATTTTATAAACATGGATTTATTTATTTTAAAATTATATTTCTTAATAAATAGAATTAATAGATTGTTTTTTTATAAAAAATCAATATTATATTTGAAAATATTATAAAATTATTTTAAATAACATTTTTTGATTTACAGGTTCTACTTACAAAAATTATGGAAAAGAATTAAATATATTATTATTTATATATATGAATGAAATTAAATGAAAAAAATATTAATAAATAAAATTATAGAATTCATAATTAGGAGTATTTAAATATAAATATATTACTAATTAATATATAAAATTATCTAGAATAACTATTAATAAAACTATTATTTATTCATATAAATTTATTTACATAAGATAACATGTATAAGTATTTTTTTTTAATTATAAAATCTATGTATTATATTTTATTAAATAAATTAAATAAATTATTATTATTATTATTTCAAAATTACATATATTCAATATATTTTAATATTATTAATTGTGAAACACTATTTTAATTTCATAAAATACATGAAATTATAACTTAATTAAAATTATTATTTATGAATTATGAGTATTTATTTTTTATTTAAAATTTATAATTATAATTATTTTTATAAATTAAAGAAATAATATAATATTTTTATTATATGAACCAATATGTTGATAAATAAAATAAAAATAAAAATAAATTGATATGATTTGAACATAAGAGAAATCATCTCAGGGGTCCCATATATTCTGGAAGTTGTGCTTGGGAAGAGGTCTCCCTCTGTAAGGGCATATATGGGGAAAATAAATGCATGGTATGGGAATATATCTAGATTCATACACCAAGGCGGTTTAAAATTCGGATTGGGTGACTCTGGATCCCTTGATGGTGATGGTTTTCAAAGCGTCTGTGGTTGATGTTTTGAGCTCGGGTCACAATGAAGCTGGAGCATGTTCTAAATGTGAAAAGATTACAAAATCAGATGGATTTCATTCTCAATACTTCTCTTACTCTTCTAATTTGTAGATATAAATGTTATTTTTATTTTTATTTTCTTTACGCATCTGAATCTATCATATATTTGAATTTTCTCCCTTGATTTCATCTTTTTGTATTCATCTGTTGTATATATATATTGTATATGTCAACCACTAATCCCTATGATGTCTATGATGGGCCTGATTTTTATTTTTCAATACATTAAGCCAAATGAGAAAATACTTGGAGTGTCGTTTTTCAAGGATTTTGGGATGTGTATACTTTCATTGAATCATCATAGAGAAGATTTATAAAATAAATGTGTTTTAAGAAATTTCATCCAAATTCAGTGTATTTTTTATGTATGGTAATGAAAAGAACAATAATATAGTTATATTTCAATTATTTGGATTTTATAATTTTGGTGAACCTGTTTCGCATTTATAAATGATAAAATATATTCATTATAAGGAAAATTATCTTGATTTTTTTTTCTTTCTCTGAAAATATCATAACTCATATAAAAAATATAAAATAAATAGATCTTGTAACATAATCACACTATGAAACTAGTCAAATTCACAATGTTTATCAAATTATGAGAATAAATATTGCTTGTTTTACTATAAATATTATTTTATTGTTAAAATGTATTTATTTTTTAAAATTAGTTTGTGTAAAAAAATTTCATACACACACATTTCCCTATATAAACTCTCTCTGAAGGACCCAACTCTCACTCCACACTTCTCATCTCTCTCAATTTTATTTTCTCATCCATCAAGCTAATTCAAGAGGTTAGTTATCAACTACTTAAGGATAGTTGTAAGCATCATGGATTAATCGTCATTATAAGGTATTTTATATTTTCTAATTTCTATTTTCAATGAATTACATTTCGGAAATAAGAAATATATTTAGTTTTAAAATTTATAATGTCATGTCTCTATTTTTGTAATGATATTTATTATATTTCATTTTAATAGAAAATTTTTCAATGATTTACTATTTTCTAAAAATATTATAACGGATATTTTACTTATATTTGATTTTTTCATTGTAAGTGACTATTTATTTTCAAAAATATAATTTATAATTATTTCTATATCAAATCCCACAATTGATATATCATAGATAAAATTAAACTGTATAATGGAATTAATTTGTTTAAATTATTTTAATGTAAATTTACTCTACAGATTTAAAAATGACGGTAATATTTATTTATATGTTCTTAATTTGAATGATAACTAATTTTAAATTTTTAAATGTTATAATTATGAAATTTTGAAAGTGTTATTATTTTCAATGTTTTGAGATTATTATTTTTGAATGGAAACAAAGTATAGAATTAATTTTATAAATTAATTTTTGTTTTTTTTATTTAGAAAATTTATATTCTTATTATATTATATAAAATAATAACAAATCATAGAATGTTAATTTTTAAAAGCACAAAGTGATAGTTTTTATCAAATCTATATTGATTATATTTTAGGATTGGATAATTTATGATAGTTATTGAAATATAAAATAATAAAATCTATTTTTTGTGTAATCCCAATAATTTCATTCATTTTTTAGGTTTTTTCCATTATTGATAACTTGGGACATTTCGTGAATACCCTAATTAAATTTTAATGAGACTATGTTTTATGTATATATTATTTAAAAACTATATTCATTATAGGAAACAACATACAAATTGTATTTCATGAGTCTTATAAATGAAATTTTAGTAAATTAATTATTTAATTTATTTTTCTTTATTTTTATGTAATGACTAAATGCAATAAGATATAGTTATTCCAATTTAGAAAAAATTTTATTATTAAAGTATAGATATAAATTAATATATTTAATATATAAACATGTAGAAACATATTTTTTTCATGTTTTTAAAGTAAAAATCCTTATGAATGTGTATATATATATATATTTATGGAAAGCATAAAATTATTTCATAAAATTGGGATCATGAATTTTGTAAATATGGGAGGGAATTGAAGTGTGAACTCATCCCTTAGCAGAGTGGGTAACGCCAAAATTGCCCTCAATTTTTCATGTGGCCACCAGTTTCCTTTTTAAAATATTGCTTGAAATGTTTTGAAAAATCCTAGGATATATTTCAATTATTATTTAGTGTCATTATTTTTAAATTGTTGTATTATTTTACAGGAGAAAATAATTTCAATGTTAAATTCAAAGGCTTTTCTAAAAGTATCATAGAAGGAATTATCTAAAGAATGTTACACATTAGTCCTCAAAAAGTTGTTATCAAAGGAAGTTTCATTCAAGTTGTATCCGATATAGTAAACTACCATCTTGGGGAATTTTTTCATCCATTCGTTTAAAAAAATTATATGAAATTTAAAAATTATAAGAATGGAATCATTAATTAAGGAGTTAGTGAATGAAAAGAAAATTTATTTATTTTACTACATCTCTAAAAAATAATGATGTTTTCTAATTATACATAACATAAAATGGAAAATCTCTTTAGTTATTTAAATATTCGGTGTAATTTTCAATAATAATTAGTAATTAAATATTACCTTGCATGTCTACGGCTAAATCCAAAAGCATGGGATTCAGAAATTACACATTCTATAAAAGGAACAGTCTAAAAAACATTGAAGATTTCATGTTTTCATTTGAGGAAAAAAAATCTACATGATAGAGATTATTTTAAAATAATAGATAATTAAATTTCATTCATATTTTATTTATTGTAATTTTGAAGATGGAAAATTCATAATTTTCTCAAGTCCTAAAAATTGAATTATGAGGGTGAAATTCATTTAGGGGGTAATGTAACATCCGAGAAATTATAATATTAATTTCCTTTATATAAATATTTTATTAAATATATTAATTTATGCACAATAATCAATTAATCATTAGTTACGTTAACATTTAAAATTATATAACATAACAAAAGTTTATCGCATTAACTATACATTTACGAAGTCTGTTGTTTTGAAATCTTATTTTTTAGTGTTTTTAAATTAACTAATATTTTAATGTAATTAAATTTGATATTAAATCAATATTTTAAATTATAAATTATTATTTATTAATCATGGATTTTATTTGATTAAAATATTATTTTATTATAAAATAATTTATTTTAAAAGTTCATTAAAAAAATAAAAAAAATAATTTAAAATATTATAAAATTGTTTTAAATAAGTGTTATGAATTACATGTTGTACGTATGAAAATTATGAAAAATAATCAAATATTATATAATTTAAATATATTAAACAAATGAAATTAATAAAATTATAAAAAATAAAATTTGAGTATTCATAATTGTGAATATTTAAATCCATATATGTTACTATAATATATATAAATATTTCTCTAATTGATATTAATAAAATGTAGAATAATTCATATAAAATTATTTAAATAATATAAAATTTATAATTATTATTTTGAATAATAATATTTTTGTAATATATTTTTTTATAAATTATAAATATATTATTATTATTAATAATATATAAAAATATAAAATATTTTATATATTATCATAATTATTTTTGAAAACAATATATTATTTTTATAAAATATATGGTATTATAATTTAATTAAAATGATTATTAAAGAATTAGGTTTATTTTTTTAGGTTATAAAATTTTGAAATTATAATGATTTTAAAAAATAAAAATTATATTATAATATTTGTATTATATAAAATGATATATTACAAGTAAAATTAAAATAAAAAAAAATTAAAATGGTTTTGATTTAGGATAAATCAAATCATGGGTTTCTGTTTTTCTAGAAGCGGTGAATTGGAATAATTAGACTAGTGTATGGGATTTTATTGGGAAACTGAATGCCACATCTGGGAATATATATAAATTTGAAAACCAATGGGGGTTCATATTTAGATGGGGTGACTCTGTATCTCTTGACAATGATGATTTTCGAATAAACTATGGTTGACAGATTTATCAATGATCATTTTAAAGTAGGATAGAGTTTTAACCAAGAAAAGATTATAACAATAAAAATATTTTGATCTATTCCCTTCAACATTCCTTCCAATTTATATATTTTAAATTTAAGTCTATTTAATTTATTATTAGGCAACAAAATCAATCATATTTATTTTATTTTCCACATTTGATATCTTTATCCCTTTGTCATCAGTTGACTCTTTATGTCATAAATGTAGACTTTTTATCCATCTCTTATCCATGAATGGCATAATTTTTATTTTTTAATATGTTAAATTAAAGGATAATTTGTTTTTGTAATAGTTTGTTAATAATTTTGTTAAATATCTCATTTCACTGATACTTTACAGAGGATCATGATGAAATTAGTCTTTTAAACCAATTACTTCATAATTCAATATACGTTTCTTAATTTTATAATGATAAGAACTCAATAGTGGTAGATTTTAATTATTGTTCTTCATAGAATGTACTAGATCTATTTCAAATTGATATACTATAAAATATATTCAACATAATGATAACTATCTATTTTTTTATTTCTATGAAATATTCCAAACTCTTACAATTTATTTTAATGAATAAATATTATATAAATATCATATCATAAAACTAGTCTAAATTAATAGTTTTCTTTCATATAGGAAGAATATAAAAGGATTTAGTTTCATTTAGGAAAAATTTATTCTTGACATGAATTTATTTGTTTAAAATAGTTTGTTTAAATAATTTAATACACAAAAAATGATTTCTATATATCATCCATGAATGTCATAACACTCACTCATAACCTCTTAAATCTATTAATGGTTTTTCTCAAGCGTCAATCGAATTGAAGTTGTCAGTTTATGGGGCCTTAATTTTTCAAGCAAGTATCTTGAATTCTTCTTCATTATAAGGTAATGAATATTTTATAATTTATTTTCAATAATTTATTTTCAAGAATAAAACAAGTGTTTTGTTTTAAATTTTTTTATTACATGTTTATATTTAAGTAAGGAGTTTTAATATTAATATTTTTAATGGAAATTAATTCCATGGTCTAATGATTTATCAACATTTTATAACAAATTATTTACTTATATTTTTTTACATTTAAGGGGTAATTTATTTGAAAAAAAATCATTTATAAATTCTTTTTTCTCAAAACCCATAATTTAGAGATTATAGAGAAATTTATTATTTAAAGTGGATTTATATTATATATTTATTTTACATATATTTATATTACATATTTTCAATTTTATAATTTCAAAATTATATTCATATTTAATTATATATAATTAATCTTAAGGAGAAGAAATTTTTATTTTTGAAATGTTATGATTGTAAGATCCTGAGATTTCCTAGAGGAATGTTCTTGTTTAAATATTCATTATCTGTCATTGTTCTGGAAAATGAAGTGACTCTTCAGTGTGTGAGGTGTTTCCAGGTTATCACAAGAGGTTCTAGATATGAAATGAGAGGAAAAATTGGCCAAAATGTGTGTAGTGAACTGTTGGTGCATAGTTATTACAATTCGTTCTCCAGGCCATGGAAATAGTGTGGCTTATTCTCTATATGGGCAGTGGTGTACGACCTCTGGAAATTTTTTGAAACCGTTCCTATGTAAAAGAAAATTTTGGGGATTGGCTTCTTTTTAGATAGAGTGAACTGTAAGGTGGGCCCATCATTTGGAGAATTATGCGGCCAAACTATTCGACTTAATAAAAGTTGGTTTTTAATTTTTTCCCTCCTAATACTTTTTCATTATCCGCAAAATTTCACAACCATTCTACCCCCTGCACCCAATATGTCTAAAAAGAAGGTCCCTATTCCCCCACGGGTGTCTCTTACAATTAGTGGTCATTTGGAGTGAATTTCGGTTAGAATAAAAATTATCGATGATTCTAACATCATCATTGCTCCATTTTCTATATTAGGTATTGGAGAGCTCTCCTTTGTTTCTGAATCAATAGAAACATTCTTTTCCATTGGATTATATGTTGGTTATTTAAAGCTATTTTCTTTCTGAATCAATGGATATGTTTTAGAGGGTGTTCATCTATATTCATGATGTATATGGTATTAAATATTTTTCCTATAGTTAAATAATAATAATCATCATCATCATCATAAAATGTATTTTAGGAAACATACAAGGCACATGAGGATGAAATGAAATCATAGTACCTAGAAACAAAACATTCCCCGCTCTAGGGAGGCTAATAATTGTAAACTCCAAGGGAATACCCTCAAATAAAATTAACTCCTTCTAGAGTACAAGAACTAATGTTAGGGGGAAAAGTGAAAATAGACCCATGTTCGTCTAGAGAAGCCAGGTGGTCGGAAACCTTATTACCCTCCCCCATTCTGTGAGTAACCTGAATGCTTCTATTGAGTAGGGTCTTATATTTCCTTGTTTCATTTTAATGTTATTGTCTTTGGAAAGTGATTTGTTCTTTAGAATGTGGTGTGAGACCCTTCATTAACCAGGTTGGGTTTGATGAAGATGTTAGAAAAAACCAAGGTAACGCATAGGGTATGCCATATACATTAGAATTGAGAAATAAATTGTTTAATTATGGGAGAAAAGAAAATATGAGAGTGAACAGGATGACAATTAAGATTAGGTATGTGGACATGGTAAAAGGGTAAAAATTGGATTCACTAATGTACGATTGTTTTTAAAATACTGAGGGGGGATTTTTAATCATTTTAAATGATGTTTTTTGGGACTTGTCCCAACCATGGTTTTCAATGATCGGCATGATATTTTTAATGTGAGTAAATTTTTTTTAAAGTATTTCTTACCTAAATATTATTTTAAATGGTATTATTATTAATGGAATTCAACAATTGATTATAAATGGGGGTGTATCCCGTTTCTTGTGAAAATGATTTTTGGATGTTTTCAATGGATATAAATGAAAATAAATTTAATCAATCATGGTTTAGTTTTTCATTTATGATGAACCATTTTTAAAGGGTTGATTCATGATGATTTTGGAAATGTGTAAATTGATTTATATGGTACCATATAATTATATAATGACGTTGATATTAATAATTATTTAATGGATGAGATAGAATAATGTGGTGTTTTGCATAGTCTTTTATGTGTTACTGGGATATGCATAGTAAGTGAGGGATTTATAATGAGTTACGATTGAAAATTGTAAATGTGTTTATCTATTATGGTCTATGATTTGTATAATTTTTATGAGTTATATTTTTAATGGATTAAAAATAGTTCATTTTGTGTATTAGATAAGGAAAAATCTTGTTAAATGAGTCAATTGGGATATGACATATAATTTTGATCGTGTAAATGGGTTTTTGAATAGTGATGATCAATGTGATGTGAAAAAATAAATTGTTAATATTATGTGTATATTGATTTTAAATAGCTTTGTGATATGAGATTTTTGGTCTTTGAATAACTAATAATATGTAAATGGATTGGTTTTATGTGTGGGGTTTTGGATGTGAGGATCTAAAACCTGGGGTCATGGTAAAATTGGAGTATAAACCCAACCCCCATTAATGAAAGGGTTAGGGAGAGGAATGAGGGTCTTTGTACATAATCATCACATTTTACGAGACTCCCTAGAATGAGTCTCCTTGTTAAGTGAAATGTAAATATTTTTGAAATTATTAACCTAGTGAGATAGGGGATTTGACTTATATAGTTATCCATAATAGTTTATTGGAATATTCCATAGTGGAATTAATGAAAATCTCTAACCCATGGAATAAATAATAAAAATTGATTGATTAAACTATGTCAACTAATTCCCCTAGGGTATGAATATAAATTCTCACTTGTCAATTTCCATTGTGATTAAAATTATATAACACCATGCTCAAATTCTTATACTCTCAATGTGACTAAAGATAGTTTAGTTGATGAGTTTACCCTAGAAAACATAATCAATAAAATGGATACATTGTGTTTTATTAAATGGTGATATTTGTTCCTTTTTCCCTTGTAAATCATATTACCCTTCTTTAGCTGAATTAACTTTTTTATAAACTGGTTGTCACATCAGATATCGTTGGTGAGGTCCTACTTAGTTGTACTCACACCCTACTCAGGCCGCCATGACACTAGGGAACCTGAGAATATGGGACTTGCTTTTTATACAAATTTTGGGAATGGAAAAGTTGTTTGGTTGGGCATAGCCTATTCAATTGTTTCATGGTATGTCATAACTAGTTTGGAACCCAATCCTGCATATGGGATCATTTGGCAGTATTGGTTTGTGATTTTTATTTTTATGATTGTACAACATGTAGTCTATTCATTAAATAGTAATAGAACATGCTACTTGGTTAATTACTATAATTTTTCACATGTTGTCCATTTATTGGTTCCTTATAGTTTAATAGTGGTTGTTAAAATTTCTATTGTGGTTTACACTATTAAGAATGTATAGTCTCTTCATTGTATCATCATTGACCAGCATGGCTACTTGGTTGCCTATTTCTTATGAGGAGGCTCACATAAGGTGAGGTGTTGACCCCACTCGAGGAACTAGATATAACATGTACTAGGACGGTGATTTTAAAATATGGTATCAATGGTGGTCTCCTTATTTATACAATTTGGGGATGGTAGAAATAAGAAAAAGATCATGTCATGTCATAGTTTTGAGCTCATCCTTTGGTGTTTTCACCAATACATATGAGGGATAAACAAAGTCTCTAGTGGTCAGAATTAATATCATGATTTTTTTCCATTTATGTTTAATTGAGACTTCAAAATCGAGTGGTAAAATTGGATGTGATGTTATTGATATATAAGGATTTATGTATTAGTTTCTATAGAAAGAAAAGGTTTTTGAGTTCATGTGTCATGCTAGCCACATAGGAGAGACTGGACAGCTTTATTATTCTTGTTTTTAATAGTTCTTTGGGGATTTTCGTGTTAGTAGTGATCTTTTTACCTGTGATTTTAATATGTTGACCTCTCCTTTAGGAGTTTGTTAGTGATTTTTTTAAATATTAATATGATTATTTATTGTATTATTGAAATGTTTAGTAATAAAAAAATGTTCGGAATGTGAAAATTATTTGGTTTTTAAATGGATGGTTTTTAAATTCCTAAAAATGTGAATCTGCAGGTTTTAAACAGATTTGTTTTAATTTAGCATGGAAATTGGAAATGAAGAAAACTGCAGGGACACTATAAATTGGTAACCCTGGTGTTGTGTTTTTTCCAACTATATGAGTGTTTTGGGAGTTGAGAGTGCCTTAGTTTTTAAACATTGGGTTAAGAGATGTGATACCTTGATGGGATGGATATGTCGTTTATTGAAATGTATCTTGTCATGTCCTCGATTAGGATGTATCTTTGATGTTTCCAAATGATTTTTGTCAATGTGGGTGTGCATAAATTAGTTGGTTGAGTCCTTTTGAGTTTTTTTGACCCTAGAGTGGGTGTCCATCTCATGGTGTCAATGTTCTTGTGTAGGTATCTCTAGTATCAAACATAGAGTAAATGGCTTCCATTATTCATTAGACATGATGTGTTTTCGAATGAGGGAAGGAATTTAAACTGTTAATGGTGAGTTGTTTTTATTTTGATGTGTATAGAATAGAGGGAATTCCAATTACCCTTGTTTGGCTTGACTCCAGTTTAGAGATTTTGTGTAATATTCCATTTTTGGGTAACATATGAGTGATGTTGTTAGGGGTGGCTAGTTCTTTATATGTGTATGTAACATGTAGAAATTTATTACTTTAATTGTGTTAGATTGAGGGTGATGCTTATTGTGGGTTTCTCCTACCGGTTCGGGTTATAATGCAATGGTTTTAGGGATGTGACTCAAGTAGTGGATGTGAGTTAATAGTATTGGAAAATCATGGGTATCCTCGAGGGTGGTTGGCCCAATGGTGATGGTGATTTTTTTTGCAATTCACTAGTTAGAGATTCGTGGGTGGAATCTATGCATTGGTATTTCCTTGTATTTTATGGTAATGTACATGGTTGTTGGATGGTATATTTAGTAGGAAGTAATTTATTGTGTGTTTTTTGTCTTATTGTGTGAATGGTTTGGTTATTGGAGATAAACATAGTGAAATACTAGAGTCCAATGAGGCTAACAGACCTGGTGGAAAGGTTTGTGGTGTATTCAAGTGTTAAACCATGATCTGGTAATGTATGACTCATTGGTCAACAGTTAGGTTTAGGGTTTGGTCAAAGGAAGGTTTGATACATCAAAGGCTCTAATGAGGTGTATAAGTGTATGCGGCCACAACTGGAAGCATTGGTTGTTTATTAGATAGATAGGTTTTGGATCGGTTGTGGATATTTTTTGTGGTGTTTTTTGAGAAATTCCAAGTACACTTTGATCTATATACGATCATGCCCAACATGTTGAGGTTATATAGGGTATTCTAAGATATATATAGCTCTATTACTAGATATCTAAAAGTTATTTCTTAGATATGGATCCTCTATGGGATATACTCTGGGAGTGGTGTACAGGTGGGAACTGCATGGTGGGGGATTAAATAGTTGACCACTATGGGTGAGGTCATCAGGATGGACTAGATGTCAATGAATGCAATGGGTTCCATTATTGGGTTATGGGAATGAGATATAGGTGATGCTTTTTTGTATCAATGTAATCTAGTTTAAAACATCAAAAAATAAGGTTCATATCATAATCTACATGTTTCTCATGGTGGTTGAATTTCTGGCCAGATGAGTTGAAAATGATACTCCTTTGGTGATTAGTTGTATTTCATTCATGGATGTATGAAGAAGAATGTGGTGTGGATGTTATATCATTGGGATTCCAATTTAAAGATTTTATGTTGTAGGCATGGGTACCTATAGGATGTCTAGTTGGGGCTTGTATGTGATGGTTGATCGAAATGGGCGATAGATTTAAGCTCAGGCATATTGTAAATGTAAATTTGAGTGGTTGCATCGGAGATGTGTTGGTTGGTTCTGTGGATCCCAAAAACCATTTTTGGAGTAGCGAGTGTGGTAATGGTGATTTTAACTATAGGTATGTAATAAACACTAGTGGTTGTATGAAAATTATTGATGTATGAATTACATGATTAGGATTCATGTCTAGGTGGAGGGGTGAGAGGAAAACAACCGAATTTGGTCACCAACAGATCGAGTCAACCAACATGGCCAGACCCAATTGAGAAAAATAGAATGGATATGGTGGGTTGTGAGCCAACTCTAGTTCATTTTGGGATGATTATAATTTCATGTTAAATGGATAAGTTATTGTGGAAAAACAAAGTATTCCTTGGTTGTGATATGGATGAGAAATGTGTGATCAATATAGGTAGTTTCCATGACATGGATGAATGCTAGAGTTTGGCGGGGTTTCCATGGAAATTTATATGTAGTGATTTGGTAAACCCATTAATTAATTTGTGAATGTTATATTGAAATTATATTATCATCTCAATAAAGGGGAAATATCTCAGTATTATAAAATAGTGGTCTGAAACATAGTCATGTGGTGGGCAGAACCATAGGGGTGAAGTAGTTGGATAATGGAATGACCAGTGTCTCGAATTGGATGGTATCAGGTATAATCAAGGTGAAATAGACCCAAGAGACTTTGGTCATGAATTTTAGAAACTAATGAAATGATGGTTTCCTCATTGGCTCTCAATGAGGTAGTTTAGTGACATGTTGGTGTCCTCTAACATAATGGTTTTTTTGAATTTTCAATGATTTTCCCTTCAGTTTTTGGTGGGTAAGGACATGTTGAGTTTGATGTGTCCTCTAGGAGCATCTAGATTTAATGGTGGATCATATTGGGTCATTGTTTCCAGGGAATGGTTCTTTCCTTAGTCAGAGTGTTTTTATTACCAGATCGATTTTAGGGTAAGTTTTGAAGATATTATTTGATGGGTGGGTCACATCCAGACCATCTTCCTCAAGGGATAAGAGAATCTTGGAAAGTATGGCTTAGGGACAAGACATTATAAAATTGGGAGGTTTTAATTTCCTGACCTTTCTTGGAGGTATGTCATTGTTAATAATTTTGTTAATATTATTTTTACAAAATTAATTGATTTATGTATACATCAAATGGTTGGTGTATGGTCAACACAAACCATGCTCCTGATCCTAGAAACCATCTGAATGGTGGTCCACATGGATAATTGTAAACACACAACCTCTGCATGGGTTTTCAGAAAGTGTGCGTCTCCAAGGAAACCATAAGGCTCAGTTTGGTGTGTTGTTGGGTGATATTGGATGATTTGTATGAGTCTAACATTACTATTGTTCACGATTTTCTAGAATAAGGGTTGTAGAATCTATCATTTTTTCTATTTTCCAGAATCCCTCCTTTTCCAAGAGTTTCTTATTTTTGGATTTGAAGGTGTGTTTATTATGAATAAAATGATATGTTTAATGAAGTGGTCATCTATGATCATGAGGTTGGTGGTATAAAATATTTTTCGATAGTCTCATCCTTATATATGTGTTTGTGGTTGTGCCAATGTACTACCTTGTAATGTTTATATGTTCTTGCTTTCCCAATGTAATTTGGGGCTTAAATTTATGTGAGAGACCCTTTAAGGTCCCCATTTGTTTCTATGATGATGTGACACCAAATCTAGTGAAACCCATAAGCTATGATAAACCCAAGGTTATGCTGAAATAAATTAATGAATGTTGAGATAATGAAACATGAGAGTGAATTGGTTGAAAATTGGGATCGGGTGAGTGGTCTTTGTAAAATGGGTGATGATTAGTTTGATGTATGTTGATTTTTTTTAAAAGGCCAAAGGACCCTTTTTAAAAAGCTTAAATTATGTGTTTTTGGGATAAAAACTGATCATGGTTTTCAATGAAGGACATGATATTTTCAATGTATGTAATTTTTGGAAAGGATTGTTTTTCCTCAAAATGATCTGAAAAGGGGTTCTTAGTAACGGATTTCAAATTGTTGATTTTAAATAGTGTTATATCCACATTCCCATCAAAATATATAATGATTGTTTTGAATGGTCGGTAATGAACATAATTTCCTTATGACATGGATTATATTTTCATTGATGAATAACCATATTTTAAATGGTGGCATCATGATAAATTTTTTAATGAATAATTTTATTTGTTGTCATCATTCAATTATAGAATGAAATTTATGTGAATTTTTTTGTAGTGGATAACATTGAATAATGGGGTGTTTTTATTATTGGTAAATGTTTTAATGGGATATTCCTAGTATGTGGGGGATATATTTTGATTTAAGATTGTAATGGAGAAATGTGTGTAATGGTTAGGGATTATGTTTGTTATAATGTATATGAGTTAAATGGGTAAAGGATTAAAAAGTATTCATTTTGTTAATTGGTTATGGAATGTGAAAAATAAATCATTCAATTGGGAAAAGGTATGTAATTAGAATGAGTAAATGGGATTAGGAATGGTGATGATCAATGTGTAATGAAAACAGTGAATTTTGAATATTATTTGTTTATTGATTTGTTATTGGATGTGTAGAGAGATATGTGGTATTTAAATAAATATGAACATTGACATGGATTGGTTTTATGTGTGGGGTATTACACATAATGATAAATGCCCTTATATCATATTAAACAATGGCCCTAAACCGTAAACCCTTTAATTCATGGGTTAGGGTGAGGACTAAGGATCTGGGAACCAAATGGTTTCATTTGATGAGACTACCTTGATTATGGATCCATGGTAATTGTGATGTAAATGTTTTTGAAATTTTTTCCCTAGTGGGATATGCAATATGACTTATACCATTATGCATAATAGTTTACTAGAATACCCTGTAGTGTAATTGATGAAAATTCCTAGCACATGGATGAAATGAGGAAAATGGTTTTAGTAAAAAAATCAACTAACCTCCCCAGGGAAAGTCGATAAATTGTGCATATTGAATGTACCTAGTGATTAAATCTATGTAACCCTGCGTTATATTTCATAGACTCCCAGTTTGATCAGGGGATGTTTCATTTATGGTTAAACCCTAGAAAAGTTAAGCGACAAAATGGTTAATTTTTGTTTTTCGAAATGGTGAGATATATCCTTTTATGTTTCCTTATAAATCATAGTACACTTGTTTACCTTCATAAACTATTGTATATACTGATAATCTCTTTAGACACTGTTGGTGGTGGGCTAATTAGTTGAACTCACACCCCTCTAGGCCTTCTATGACCCTTGGGAACCCACGAAGATGCTGCTAGTTTTATGATATAGGATCTGGACTCTGATCAGGTGTTTGTTTGTCGGTTGTTTGGTTGGAGCATGGATGTCAAAACCATCTTGGGAATCATGTCCTCACATGGGATATTTTGGTAGTATTATGTTGGGTTTTTTAATTTTTTAAAGTTATGACATGTATTGTATTAATATTATTTTTATACCACATGATAATTGGTTACATGTTAACATTTTCCATGTGTTTTCCGTTTATTTTTTCATACTATTTTTTTCATAGTATATAATGTATATTCTATGGTTTAATAAAAAATAATTATATAGTATTTTTATTTCACCATTATTAGCCCGCACTACTAGTCGGTATCCACTACTGTATGATGAGTTTAACTTGTGGTCATATGATGACCCGGATCCGGGAACTGGATGTAGAGGTTATCTTGCTGCTGATGTTACAATAATTAAGAAACAATTACAATATTATTATATTCAATGTTATGATATTATTATTTATTAAATAAATTTAATAATTATTTAAATTTTATCACTTATTATATATATTTATTAATTTCAAAAATACTTATTCATGGTTTATGCTATAAAGTAATATGAATTATTTACTTATTATTGTTTTCGCATTTAAAGAGTAATTTGTTATACCAATTCCTATATGATTATATTTTATGACCTTTTAATTTAAGAAATCTACTAGTGTCTAAAATAATAAAATATAGCATTTTATGTGTAACAATCAATGCTGTTCATATTATGAGATATTTATATTATATATACGTTTTTTAATTTAATGTATACCCTTGTTACATTTTAATGAGACAATATTTTAGGTATATATGCATTGAAGAAAATATTTTTTTTTGAAAAATATATTTGAATTGAATTTCATGACATTAATGAATGAAATTTTAATACCATAATTCTTATATTGACATTCTATTTATTTATATAGTGGATAAAATTGATGAAATTATGTTTCTCCAATATAGTAGAAATTTTCTTATGAAATTATAAAAAAAATATTATATTGAATATAAAATCATATATATAAATATTTTGTCATATTTTTAATGTAAAAACACCAGTTAAAGTTCATATATATATATATATATGGTAATACTAAAATTATTTTTTAATTAGGCACCTGAATGTTGTAAATATAGTATGGAATTGGGGAGTGAACCCATCCGTTGGGAAAGAGGGTAAACCAAAATTAGCATTAAATGTTTTAATTGGTCCAACATTTTGTTTTCAAAATCTACTATAATGTTTTCTGAAACATCATAGGATTATTTTTAATGCATTTCTGAGAAATATTATTATCAAAGATTTTAAATATTTCCACAAAATAAATGGTCTTAATAATAAGTTAAATGGTATTTCTTAATGTATTTTGGAAATTATTATATATGGTATGTTCTAATGCATTCATGTAA
Source organism: Viscum album (assembly GCA_963277665.1). Classification (NCBI taxonomy): domain Eukaryota; kingdom Viridiplantae; phylum Streptophyta; class Magnoliopsida; order Santalales; family Viscaceae; genus Viscum; species Viscum album. Next base: position 497,717,281 of record OY728121.1, on the reverse strand, counting down.
TGTTATTTTCAAAATAAATTTAATAAATTTTCACTCAATGATCATTAAACCCCTTACTGGTAAATTTTAGGATCATCACTATTTAAAATGTTTTTTGTATGTGTTTTATAAAATTGTATGATTGACATTGTCTCTTATGGTGTTATACCACTTGAATAAAATCGATTTATTTTATAAATACTATAATAAATAATAATATTTGTCTAACTATCCAGAACCTAGACCTAAAAAGATCCAGAGTTGTTTAAATATACTATATAATTTTTAGTTATATTTAAAAAACATTACAAAACATGTATTAGTGATAAATTATGAATCACATGTTTTGGGAATTAGAAAATGGCCATCCCTATGATCCTTATGATTATATATAATAGATTTCTTTTGAAAAATATGTAATCATGTTAACTAGACATATTATTTTTTAATTATTATATAATTTCTTCTAATATGTGGTATTTATCATCAAATAATAATTTTAGTATCCTAAATATTCATAAATATTATTATTATTTTTAATTCAAAATTATCCACCCACTTTGAAATTAAAATGGAATATTAACGTATCATTCATTTATACATATAGATTATTGTATCCCTATTGTGATACAATTTACGTTTCATATGCATATTTCATGGATTTTTATTATGAATGGGTTAAGGATTATATAATATGTTTATTAAATTAATATACATCTAGAATAATAATATGACCTATATCTTCTTACCTTCCAATAATTTAGAAAATGATAATGTTTCTCTTGTAACAATGTGGTCTACTACCATCATGAAAAAATTTTATTAGATTTTCATTTCCATTATACATGGTTGGTAATATTGATATATTTATATTATTTATATGATATATTTTATATTATAATGATAATGTAATAGTTAATTATTATACACCATTACTTAATTTCATATTTCAAAAAAATGAAAAGATTGTTAGTGAGTTTGTACGGCTGACCATCACTATGAATGATTTATTTAATTTTTCTACTTCAAATTTTTATGAATTGATAAATAAAATTGAATATTTAATATATATAATTTTAATAAGATTATTTAATTCAATAAATTATTTTTCTATGATCAATGTATAAGGATCGGGACTTCCAAACTGAAACATTCGGGTAAAATGAAGCAGTTATCATTTATATGAGTGATTTTAATAAAAAATTATTAATAAAAATATGAAAAGTGTTAATTAGTAATTAATTCATGCTATGATAGATGTAAATATCATATTGAAATAAATTTATAATAAATTCATATTAATTATACTTTAATTCTAATTGTGAACATGGAAAGGGGTAAACAAGTGTTAAAGGATTTTTTGTTTAATCCTATATTAATTGAGATTGTTTATACATGAAATTCAATTGAGGATATTATTTGAAATGTATCTAATTAATACACTTCATATTTTTATCCTATTTTAATTTATTTAGAATATATATTTTCCTTTCATTTTCCTCATATTATTTAATTAATAGATTGAAAATGTAATTTTAAAAAAACTTTTCTTTATTTATCTCTTCAACAAAAAATATTCATTCTTATATATCCACTTTCAAAAAAATAAATAATTATTTCATGATTATCCTATTTTTATAATTAAAATTTACCATTGGCTTACTTTTTATAAATTGATTTATAATTAATATTTTTTTTTTGAATGAGTTACTTTCTGAACAAATATGAAATGAATGTTTCTTTTGATCATATATGACATAAAAAATTTCCAATAATCCTGAACAGTCAACACATTGGAGAATATATAACATGTTAATGTTTATATTTCAATGGTAAATTTTGACACTATATTTTGGAAATTCATTATTTTTAAATTATTTTTCAATTGATAAGTGAATTTTCTTCTGGAATATTCATAATGAACATTTAATTGTTTTTATTTTCGATGGTGAAAAAAATTATTTTTTTCATGTAATAATTGTGTTGTGGTAAAATTATACAATCCTATTTATATCTTTTTATAGTTTATTTTTACGAGGAATAATAATTTATGAATGCCATTTTCATTTGGTATTCAATGATTTGATGAAAATTGTATCCCATTTACTTTTCATGGGTTATGATATGATGATATAATGATGTTTTTATGATCTTTCTGGCACACATATCTATGGTTTTAATTATGTGATCAGTGGGACCTCTATCATAATCATGTATATTGGGTAATGTATTATATACCATGATATAATTAATGGGAAAAAACTAAATGTGCTTGATCTGTTATTGAAGCATTACAAAGAGCATGATCCACTATAGGGAATAGATATTGGTGGTTGATATGATATTCTTGGTAGATAAAAGTGGCATATTAAATGGTTTACATATTTATGATGTTTCCAAAACTGTTGGAAATTATTTTTTTCTTGATATATTATTAGGGATTTATCATTCATATGATTCGTGACATTGGATATGATACAGTTTTATACCATATCTCATTTTTTGATCGTTACATATTATTTTTTTCACATTGCATGTTTTTTAATGATCTCATACCCTTATTATTACATTATTATTTCATATGATCACCGATTGGTATCTACTATGAAAACCTTATTGATCATTTGAGATCATCATTCCATATGATTCCTTTAACTAGGTAAAGAATAATTCTTTATATAGCGTATGCCTATAGAGGGTACTATTTGGGATGATATTTAAGTGATATATGTAATTCCCTTTATGAAATTAGAATAATTTATATATAGTATCCAAAATCACTAAACTGTTAAGTTTTTGTTATAGATAAAAATGTTTCAAATTTTATATTCACACAAAATGATATAATTGTTATGTTAGAAGGGTTTTGGACACCATTATTTGTTTCAGAGTATGGACTAGTAAATCTCTAGAGATTAGGATAATATGAAAATTATGAAAACACACTGGATTTGTTTTTTTATATGATAAAACACTACTTTTTGTGACAATCATGAATTTAATATGTAAAGCCTAAGGGCTCCATGAAAAATGTTTCATGACTTAGAAATTATATAAATAATTTTACATGGTTATGTGATTTTAAATATTATTGTTATTTATCACAATATTATTTTTGGATTTATTAAATTTCTTAATCATGAAATAATTATGATTCTACTGAATGAGATGGGAAGTGCAGTGAATGTGAACCTCACCAACCACATTTTATTATAACTAGACGAAAGAGTGTTTGTCGAATGATAACACAACATTATTTGGATATGAATCTTATCACTATTAAAAATGATAAAAATAGAGAACAACATACTATTGTATCGTTCCTAATCCAACATCCATCTTCATTTATGAGATCCTGCATTACACTTATTTTTGAGTAATGAATCAAGAGTACTGGGAATCTATTTTATATTATTCATCTAGATGATTGAATAATTTTTCCAAGATGATTATCATTATTAAGGTGAAGTAGGTCAGTTATAAAATCATATATGGAATATGAAGTAACAGGGATAAATAGAATCCCATAAATGGGATGATATTAAGGATTTATTTTCAAACTAGTACTATCTTTGTATTCTACATACAAATATGGTGATGGAAATCCTTGATATGAAGAAAAAGGATGATGAATCCATTGGAACCTATGGGGATATGTTTAAAATAAATCCATTATTCTTATATTTTAATTATGATCATTAAAGTAAAATCTATCAATTCTATGGTGTCATAAAATCATGAATCTAAATGAAATTTTCTAAAAAAGACTTTAGTAGGTACAATGAAAGTATTCAATGGGCACTCAATATAAAAATTATAATATGATATTTCCATTATTATCTAGTTTCTTATATTAATAGATGATCGAGTCCCCTGGGAACTTCAATAAATCAAATGGTGGATAGAAATTATAGCCATATACCTATATTAAATTTGGGATGAACGATTCAGTTAATTTATCAAATGGAACTAGAAGGTGATTTTAATATATAAATACATTTCATAAATTCTATGAATGGTGATAGGTGATGAATATAGTGGTTAATGAAACAATCAAAAACAAGGTTCCAACTAATACAACACCCATGTTCTAATTAATTAAATTAATTGAATATTAGAATTATGGAAACCATTTCAAGAATCCAAACGTTATTTATGATTATATTCAATAACTACATATGCCTAAAGAAAAAGGGAATTATTTTTTCATTAGGATAATTGAAGTGGATTTTGAGAATGATGTTGTGAAATGTATACTTTTTTCTAATATATAATAGAAAATATCTTATTTTATTATGGATCACATCACTTGTTTATATCTACAAAATTTTCATAGGGTCTCATAGTATCACTTACATGATTATACATTTCAATTTTTTGGAAAACTACTAATGGTATTGTGGTTTCATCATAGGATTATAGTTTCTTTTATTATTTATTATTAAGGAAAACTACTTCTTGTATGTCTTTGGAATCATTATATAGTTAAATTTGATTTGATTCTAGTCATGTATTTGATTTATATATATGGATCCTATCTCAATTGATGAGGTATGAAGACACATCTCATATCACAAATAAATCAATGATAGTTTTTCAATGTCATGATGAATATGAACATCCAATTAAAATTTTTTCTATCTTGTGTGTCGTTATTCCTATTAATGACTCTTTTATATCTAAGATAATTATATATAATCAGTACATTAATGATGCACATATTGTGTGGGAATTTATTGATCTGTTTCTATAATAATTACATATTCATCCTCAAACACATGAGTATTTTTTAAAAAGAACTCATAAAAATTTATACACCTATTTAACCAATATAGATACAATACCCCCAATATTGTAGTATGAATTTAAAATGAAAATATATTAGAATTGTTGTAAGGGATTCATACTCCATAGTGCATTAACATGGGGTGTTCCTATTATATTTTTTGTAAAGAAGGATATGACAATGTGTATTTTCATTGATTATGATGAACATCAGAAGATCACTATCATGAACATTTTCACCCTTCCTCAAAAGGATGAATTATTAGGTAAACTTTGTGGATATCAGTACTTTTTTATTGTTGACCATATATATAAATATCATCAATAGAAATCAAGAAAGAGGATATAACCATTGTGGTTATCTATATAGGTTATGATAACTATAAATATATAGTGATTCATTTTCCTCTAACTAATTTCCATGCTTTTAGTCGGGATTTAATGAATAGTTTCATTACATATTACATTGATCATTTTTTGGTAGTCATTATAGTGGATATTCTTATATAATAAATTTATATGGAATAACATTAATATCATGTGAGTATCATGATAATGACACTAAATAAGGAATTAATTTTAGAAAAAATTTACACTATTGAATATTGGATTCTAAAATTTTCATACTTGGGTAATATAATATCGTTTGACAGTATATGTGTATATCCTTTAAATATAGAAGTTATTATTAAATGATATGGAACAAACATTGTAACTAAAATCCATAGTGTTCAGGTATTGTATTGATATCGTCAACATTTTTTGTGGTATTTCCCATTATTATCTAATTGAATAAACAAGTTGACTCAAAAAGGGGTTATGCTCTTGTGGATAGAGGAATGTGAAGTGAATTTGATAGAGTTTATTATAGGTTTATTTGGTTAAACTTCACATATAATATGATGTTGTCTTCAATGGTGTTTGATATAAAATGATGCATAAAATATTGTACTAGGATGTTTTATCAGGAAAAAATGATATGGTGATATCATATGACTCACACCAATTGATTAATCAAGAGGCAAATTTCCCAATACATGAATTTGACATTGAAATAGTGATTCTTTTTCATTTATCAAATGAATGGATTATATTTACTGAGAAACTAGTGATATATATACTTATTAAATAAATATATAATATATTTTCACTCAAAAATATTTGAATATGAAACATAGAATATGGTTATAGTTTATTAATGATAACAACATCCCAATATAATACCACCCTATGAGGGAGAATGGGGTGAAAAATACATTGAGTTTATAAGAAATATTCATACATATCTTTGATTAGTATATAATAAGATCTAATATTAATTTATTTTTTAAGGATATTTTCTGATGTCTTGAATGATGGGGAGAAATATTATCTTTCTCAAATTAATTTTCATCCACATATCTATTTAACAGTTATGGAGGATAAAAAAGAATATGTAGAGTTACAAATTAATGTCAATAAATTTCTAGAGTACAAATAGGGTTATGATGTAATGATAATGTTTAGTAACAATTTATGTGTCCATCAATACAGTATTTAAACAAATAGTTATTGTATGAGTCTCATTGTTCGTCTTTTTTTCTATTTATTTGGGGAAGTAAAAAATACCTATAGAGACTGAAAAGAGTATTAAAATTTGATAAAATGAAGAGATATAATGGAAAAAAATGTACCTTAATGCTTCGTATGTCATCATGTTAATAATTTTGGATAGATGTTGAAGACAATTTTACAACAATTACACATACCATAATAGAATTGGGAAAACATCACAATGAATTTTTTAATTGGACTCCATAACAAACTGAAAGGGTACATTTTTGTTGGAGGTTGATTTTTCACAATTTAATTTCATCACACTTAATTTCAATTATATAATAATATCTCTAGATAAGTTTTAGAAAAATTATTTGAGTGGTAAGGTTGAATGTAGTGCCACATTCTGTTGTTCAGATCAAGATCTGAGGTTTACATCGACGTTCTAGAAAAGACATCAGATCACACATGATAAAAAATTTAGTTTAATTATTCTATATCATCCTCAAATAGATAGATATCTCGAATAAAAATTAAAATCCTAAAGGATATTCTAAGATCATGTTTTATTAATTTCAGTGGTGGTTGTTATTGACACCTTCATTGAGTTTTTTTAATAGAACCATATCTTTCACTAAAGCATTCATATTTCTCATAATGAATTCCAATAATGAAATATGTTTATTATAAGTACATGTTTGGATGAATAATTAAAAATAAATCTATTATTAATTATGCCTTCAGTAGAAATAAAAGATAATTTTAGAACTATTTTGAAACACATTATGGAAACTTAATGTTAATAGAAGAGGTATGCTTACAATAATCATCATGATATGGTATTTCAATTTAATGGGATGTTGTTTCTAAAATATTCTCCATTTTTAAAATTTAATTGATTTTAGAAAAAAAGGAAAATATGACCCATTATTATGTTTTCCCATTTGAGATTGTCGATCCAGTAGGGATGGTATCTTATCACCTACTGCTTCTGTCAAACCTCTCTTAAGTTCATGATGTGTTCCATATATCTCTCTTATGTAAGTACATACCCAATACTTCACATGTATAATACTAATATTTTATAAAACAAGATCCTGGTATTATATATAATTAAAAACCATGAATTTCATGGATTGTAAATATAATGTACTATAAAACAAGTAAACACTATTGGTTAATGTTCTCTAGATAAACCACACATCCAAAGAATCTATATTGAAACTTGAGTATGTAATGATATATATGTATCCTCATTTTTCATATTGGAGTCAACAATAATGAGTGAAAATTCCTTTTATGTGGGGTAAGATGTAAACAGATGATATTCATGAAAAATAATTCCCTTTAAATAATTTTACTTCCTAGATAAAATGTTATATATGGAATAGAGATTTTAAGCTATCTATGATATGCTATTATAATATAATTATGTAACAGTTACATCCTATATGTTGGATTAGATGGTTTGAATAGTGATGAATAAAATATTTAACGTATATATGGTCTACACATTAATAAGACTAATACATTGCATACAAAATGAATAGAAATGAAAATTAAAAATGTTTGTAATAAATTTGTTGTTTTTTGTAAAACAATCATGGGGATAATGTTCTTTTATTTCAAAAAATTAAAATAATAAATATTAGAGAATTATATTATTGAATTATATATATTTTATAACAAGTCAAAATATTAAAAATTTATATAATATTTTTCTAGGAAAGGAATAATAATAAATAAATTTTTTTTCTTTAAAATTAGCTTTTTCTACTAATTAGTTTTCCTCATGTTTTTCATAATTATTTTAATATTTATTTAGTCCACATATTTGTAATTAAATTGATAAAATTAATTAAAAACATATAATATTATGCATCTAAATTTTTAAATTTTCATATTTTATTTTTGTCCAATATAAATAATATTGGTGGTATTATTTATCACCTAGTTGAAGTGTTCAATGGGGTATTATAGGATAAAACTAAGTATTTTAGATATAATTATTAAACCAAAATATATTTTTATGAATGAAATTATACCCTTATCATATAAGTCTTAATTTTGATTTTTCAATGGGCATTATTCTAAGAAAATGATCAATATATAATATATAAATTAATTAATGTTTTGAAAATTTCTCTCTGTTATAATTAATTACATTTTTTGGAGTCCACAAAGGAAAAATTGAAAAATATGAATGAAACAATATGTAAGTATTGATCAATATATGCTTGTCTACATTATGGTAATTTATTTGAAATTTTAATGTATTAAATAATAACCTAAAAATCAAAGAAAATGTAGAACCAATATATATTAAATTAATGTAAAAATAAAATAAATGTCATAAAAAATTTCTGTTAAATAATTAGATAGTGATAATGTATTACCTAAATTTTATAGATTAAAATTACATATTAGTGAGGTTTTTATGATTATATTCTAATTTTATCTTTTTTTACATCCATTAAGTCATATTAATTTATTTGTGTCAAAATAGACATTAATAGTACTTTATCAAAATAATATTTTATTTAATTACCTAAAAAATATACAAATTTCTAATGAATATATATAGGATTATATGTCGTCTAAAAGTTTATCTTTTTTCCATTTATTATCCAATTTTTATTTAATATGTATAATAGTAATAGTATAAGGGTGAAAATGTGGTTACTGTAGTTACACTCTAAATTAGTTAATAATGTGTGTAATCAAAATGATAAGGTTTAAAATGAAATAAAAACCTATCAAAATTTTATTTTTGTCATGACCCGCCTTCACCAAAAGGGGGGAAGGGTCAGCAGGTTTCCAAGACCTTCCTTATTTAAGTTGAAGGAGAGATAATGACCCCTGAAACCCGCCTTCTATAGGTCCCGGAGTGGCGACTAGCACCAAGGGTATGGGAATTTCACACAAATGGAAGGCATTATCCTTTTTGTTTTATAGGATCGGGAGATAAGATGATGAAACCCAACAACACCAAGGTAAAAGAAAATTAAAGCCAAAAGTAAACCATTCCCACATGCATGTTCCAAATGTAAAAGCCACAAAGTACAAAAGTGGCTACAAGGGTAAGTACCAAAGTAAGAAAACAGCAACTACGACTACCCCAAAGGTCCAAGCTAGTATGGTCCCACGTGATCCCCTAAGTCCTCCTGGAAACCTGAAAGAAGTTTTATATATGTAGGATGAGCATACAAGTACACTCAGTAGGGAAAACCAAAGACTCTCATGCACAAGTGGGGGAACGTACTAAAGTCCCATGAGAAAAGGAGTAAACCAAACACCTATCAAGGTAAACTATCCACCCAAGCCTCACCAAGGTACCCTCCACAAATAATGCAAGACATGTAAAATATATAATAAGATAACATCGATGTTCGGGTACCCCGCGCCACATTCCCACTGGTTATTGAGACATCCTACGCATCGAACCAATCCTTCCATCCTCACTGCAGTCCCACTACCACACCCGCCCGCACACACCTGGGCCACAACAACACGCAGTACCACTACCGAATCCCACCCACAAACACCTGGTCCATAACTGTCACACGTAACCACACCTGCAAACACCTAGGCGAGAACAACCACCAACTCGCCCGAAGACACCTGGGCTAGAAGATTCACTGCCACGCCCGAAGACACCTGGGCCTCATCTCGAAGATACTTGGGAAACCACATGCAGGCACACACCTGGGCCACAACCACCAAACTACCCCGCCCGAAGGTTCTTGGGATAAAATGGACCTCAGGACATCACAGCCTTCCCGATGACACTTGGGCTATCCAGGAAAGGGAGCAGAAAAGGATCTAATAACCAGCCACTAATAATAGTGTTGGGAAAAACACCCTCCCCCATGAAATGGGGGTGTTCGACACTAAGTGCTCAACATGGGTGGGGCGCAAATAAGAAACACAAAAGTACAAATATAAGTATAGGTTACAAGCACTCACCCAAGTTTATGTTTTTCATCAGATAGACTAAAGGACACAAACAGCACTCAAGTCTGAGTCACGACTCTCAACAACAAAAACCATTTGTCCCATTCTTGTTTCATGTTTAGTAATAATGTTTAAATAAGTTTAAGCACTACTGCGTAACTAAAAACATAAGCATAACCAAGGAAAAGAAACCATCCAAACGTAAATTTTAGTATCCACACCCTGTTCTGTTATAAGGTCACAACAATAAAGGAAATGTATGATCCCTTGAAGTACTGGAATGAAAGACAAACCCGAGACACTACACCGTGTCCCCCAAAGTGGTTTCTCATCAATAGAGGTTCCCACCCCAATTTGTGATATAAACAAGGTAACCACCCGGTCTTAAAACTCACAACCACTGAATCCTTAACAATAGGGGATCCCATCCCCAATTCCACAACCACTGAGAGTATAAAAATATGGGATCCCATCCCCCACCCACATCTCCAGTAATTGGCCCGTAAAAGAAAAACAACCAAACCATTACCACCAACACCAAGTAGGGCCATACTAGTATTTTCAGATTTAAACAATTTAGCACACTCCATGATTTCAATTTTCGTGTGCTTTAACCGGGGGTTATCAGAGAAGGATTGATCCTGGTGCTTTCAATTTATTTAGCCGGGTGTAAGTGATTAATTTATTTTTATAGCAGGAGATCACAACTATAAACAAAAACATCACGGGGGGGGGGGGGGGGGGTTATTAGTGCATAGAGAAAGACCATCAAAAGCCATGATTTTTAGTAGTCGTAAGCCCACACAATTCAGAAAAAAAAATCATAATATAAAATAGCATCAGCGATCACAACCCCCCTTCTTTCTTTATAGAATCCATTCATTATCTTCATTTAGTTCTAGTTTATCCAATTATACAGAATCAAAAGCACGCCCACCCCGCATGATACAAAAAAGGGAGAGACGAAGGAGAATATTCCCTACTTGTTGGTTAACGATCGACGCTGAGGCCTGGCGTGGACCTTTACGGATAGCGATGCGGCTCGCCTAAACGAAAATCGCCTCATCTATCAACGCTTAGGTCAGGCGCCAAACTTCACGCATAGCGATGCGGCTCGCAAAGGTAATCTTGTGCAGGGTGAATGAGAAAATAAGAAACCCACGTAGAACCCTTTAGTTTATAAGGGTTGGGGCGGTTGAGATAAGAACGTGAAACTGCGTAAGGAACGGGGGTCGTGGGTTGACCACACGGCCCTACACATTATTAAAGGGGTCGGGTGGTTTAAACTGACGCACACACCAGGTTAATTCATTAAATACTTAATTAAAACATTTATGGGTGTTAACGGGCTTTAAAACACACTTAAATAAGTCAAAATAGTGTTTAAAACATTAATTGCGCAAGAAGGAGTGCCAATGGAAAGAACCCACGGGGGTAGGCCAGAGCCACCGGCAGCTGAGAGCTACCGGTCGGCTGGAGCTACCGGTAGGCCGAGCTACCAGTAGGCCGCATCTACCGTAGGCCGAGCTACTGGAAGACCGAGCTATCAGTAGATAGTGCTATTGGTAGGCTGCGGCTACCGGTAGACCGAGCTACTGGTAGGCCTACTACCGGTAGACTAAGGCTACCGATAGGCATCCCGTTGGCCAAACTTCACCGAGATTCACAGACCGAAAAACCCAACAAGTGATTTTCACAAAGTAGTGGACCCCAAAACCCATGGCCATTACATCAGATACCTCTTAAACGATTCTTCTCCTCGATAATCAAAACAAACCAGAAGGAATGTGACGGTCCAAACAACCGTCTCGAAAGATAACTCTTAGGACTGAACCCATGCTAACTAAAAACAATTTTTTCTCAAGAACCAAGCAACATACCATGTCAAAATACCCAGGCATGTGGGTTGGGGAGTCTCCTCAGCCATGACAAGATATTATCCGCTTTGGGCAGCACTGACTCACCCGCACGGGTTTAATCGCATCCACCATAATGTGTCTTGATTAGTAGTCGAGTTTTCTCCTCCCCCATAGCTAAGGATTTTCACACACATTCAAAGGAAATAAAACTAGTACAGTTCATAGCCAAATAGACAAAACGTTCAACCACAACAGGTGCAACAAGGAACAAAACTCAAAACAACTCTGGGTACTGGGTATGCATTTGTGATTCCCTCTCCCACGTACTCTCCTCAAGCCCATCATGTCTCCACAACACATGAACCAATGGAATGGTTCGCCCACGTTTCACCTTCTCCTTGCAATCCTCGATCATCACTGGTCTCTCCACAAAAGTCATGTCATCCTCGATGGCCAGATCACCCCAATCAAGGACATTTGAATCGTCGTGCAGATACCGACGGAGCTGGGACACATGGAATACATCATGTATCCTCAGTAGCGGTGGTGGTAAAGCTAGCTGGTAATCCACTTCGCCAACCCGCTGAAACACTTTGAAGGGTCCGATGAACCTAGGAGAAAGATTACTCCCCTTGTCGAACCTCTGCTGCCCACGCCGAGGGGAGACCTTCATGAACACGTGGTCTCTAACCTAAAACTCCAAGGGCCTCCTCCTGGTATCCACATACGACTTCTGTTGGTCCTGGGCCACAATCATCCTTTCCCGTACGAGCTGAGCCTTTTCTATCATGCTCTGCACCACCTTTGGGCCAAGGATGCCTGCCTCTCCTACTTCAGTCCAACACACAGGTGAATGGCATGGCCTCCCGTACAAGGCTTCAAACGGGGCCATACCAATGGTAGAGTGGTATCTATTATTCTAGGAAAACTCTACCAGGGTCAAGTATTGCACCCATGATCCCTGTGAGTCCAGAACACATGCCTGCAGCATATCCTCCAACGTCTGGATGGTGCGCTCTGTCTGCCCATCTGTCTGGGGGTGGAAAGCAGTGCTAAGGCGTAGCTGGGTGCCAAAAGAATGCTGGAAACCCCTCCATACTCGTGAGGTAAAACGTGAATCCCTATCAAAGACTATAGACCATAGAACTCCATGAAACCACACCACCTCATCCATGTACCTTCGCGCCAAAGCATCCACTGCACTCGACTCCCTGATCTCTAGAAAGTGAGCCGATTTCATCAACTGGTCCACTACCACCCAGATGGCATCGTATCCACCTGGGACCTTGGGTAGTACCGTAACAAAATCCATCGATATTTCATCCCACTTCCACTTGGGGACATCTAGATACTACAGTAGGCCACCTGGAACTTGGTGTTCAGCTTTCACTTGCTGACACACTAAGCACTTGGCCACAAACTCTGCCACCACTCGCTTAACTCCGTGCCACCAAAACTGTCTCATCAGTCCCTGGTACATCATGGACCCTCCAGGGTGTACTTCTAGGGGTGATCTATGGAACTCACTAAGAACCTTGCCATGCATCACTTCTGGAACAAAAAACCTTCCCTGGAAAAGCATCTGGTTCTGATCATCCTCTATCCATCCTTCCGGAGCATTGTCGTGGTCAACTCGGTCACGCATCATTTCGCACTCTGGGTCTCCCCACTGAGACTCCTCCACTTGCTAAAACATAGATGACTGTATTGTTATCAGATATAGGCAACCTCTACCGCTATCCATCTTCGCATTCAGTCGTAAGGCAGCCAACTCCTCCATGGCCTTCTAGGCGTCCGCCGACTCTCAGACCACATCCTTCTGTGTCCTCCTGCTCAAGGAATCAGCCACTACATTTACCTTGCCCTCAGTATAAGAGATCTCGAAGTCATAATCCTGGAGGAACTCCACCCACCTCCGCTGTCGCAAGTTTAGGTCCCGTTGGGAGAAGATATACCTCATGATTTTGTGATCTGTGAAGACCACAAAGCGTTCACCAATGAGATAGTTTCGCTATAACTTCAGCGCAAAAAAGGACCGCTACACGCTCCAGGTCGTGGGTGGCATTATTATGCTCATGAGGGTGTATCTGCCTAGACCCATAAGATATCACCCCTTGTCGCTACATCAACACACATCCCAGGCCCTGTCCTGAAGCATCACAAAACACCTCATAGTCTGCCCCTTCTTCTGGTAATCATAGCACTAGGGCACTAACCAACATCTCCTTTAGATAGCTGAAGGCTGACTCGCACTGCTAACTCCACACGAAAACCTGGTCTTTCTTGGTCAGGTCTGACAAAGGGGATGCTACTCAGGGGAAGTTGGGTACGAACCTCTGATAGTAACCTACCGGCCTGAGGAAACTACGGACCTCTGCCACATTCTTGGGTGCTTCCCAAGAAACAACCTCCTCAACCTTTGACGGGTCCACCGCTACCCCCTACTCGGACACCATGTGCCCGAGGAAATGCACTTCTCCTGTCCAGAACTTGCATTTTGATAACTTCCCATAGAGATGACGCTATCAGAGGAACTTTAAAACCATCCTCATGGTGCTCTGCATGGTCCTCCTCTGATCTTGAATAGATCAGGATATCATCGATGAACATAACCCTGAACAGATCCAAGTACTCTCGGAAGATGGAGTTCAAAAGCCCCATGAACATAGCTGGGGCGTTCTTAACATCTAAGGGCATAACTACGAACTCGAAGTGTCCATATCTACACCTGAACGCCGTCTTTTGGATGTCACATTCCATCGCTCTCATCTAGTGATACCCAGACCGTAGGTCGATCTTCGAGAACCATCCTTCCCCTTTCAGCTGGTCAAAAAGATCGTTTATCCTCGGAAGAGGGTAGCGATTCTTGATCGTCACCTGATTCAGCCTCCTGTAGTCTATGCACAACATGAGACCACCATCTGCCGTCTTTGCGAACAAGACTGGAGCACACCACAGTGACGCACTCGGCCGAACATAACCCCTCTTCATCAGATCGTTAATTTGGATCTGCAAATCTTGTAGCTCTGAAGGTGCCATCCGCTAAGGAGCCATCGATATTGGACGAGTTCTGGGCTGCAGGTCTATCCTAAACTCGATATCACGTCGAGGGGGTAGATTCTTCACCTCCTAAGGGAAGATGTCCATAATCCCACAGATGTTCTATAGAACTTCCACCATTTCAGCATCTACTGACCCTACTCACAGCTCAGCTAACAAGGAGAGGAGGGGTTCCTCTCACCTGTTTCCCTTCTGACAGCTATGCTCACCGGTGAAAACAACAGGTCGGCCACCCAAGTATGAGAACATGACCCTTCTTCAGAAGCATTTGATGACAGCACACAAAGAGAATAGCTAGTTGATGCCTATGATGTAATCGTATGGCTATATCTGTAGCAGAAGAAGATCCCTAACTTACTGATGTGGCCCTATCATCCGTCTGCATCCCCGACAAACAAACAATAAGTCGGTCTGACCCCCGACTGGTGTTCTCAACAACAGGGGCACTGGGAGTCTCTCGACATCTAGATGCAAGGCACGGGCTAGACTGGGTGCAACAAAGGAGTGCGAAGCTCTGGTATCAAAGAAAGCATAAGAAAGGGTACTAAACAAACTGATCGTACCTCGAACAACCTCTGGCCCTGTTGGAACTGCGACCTCTACGGCATGTAACTATCCAGGCCCAGCTCCTCTGCCCTTCAGCTGTCGGCCACCTCCCCCACCACTCCCCAGTTGAGGTCCCTGAGGAGCACCCTGAGGTCAACCCCCTCCTCCTACGTCTATCCTCGGAGGAGCGGGAGCTCGCTGTCCCTGCTGCTGCTGTAGGAAAGGCCTGGCTAGAAGCAGCTACTGAGGAGGGTGGTGGGGCTGTCCGCCACCGCCGTACTATACCCGGTCCGGGCAATGACTTCGGAGATGTCCCAGGATCCCATAGATGAAGCACCATGGTCCCAGGCCTGAAGGAAAAGGTCGAGGACCAGGGGATCGAAACTGAAACTGTTGTTGCCTGCTCCCTACCGGTCGGAACCTGGAGGGTCCTGACGCTAGAGGCCTAGTGCTGAAGGCCTTCCCCTTCGATGGTCCTAGCTGGATCCCCTCTACTGACACTCCTCCAAGAGCATGCATCCTCTCCACCACTTTGGCATTCTTCTGGACCTCCAATTACGTCGGAAGGGTAAAGGGGGTAACAGAATACTGGAGGGAGGGTCGGAGAACATCCTCCAAATGTCTTTCCCGAGACTCCTCATCGGGAAAGAGGTCGGTAGAATAATATAAGAGGACCTTAAACTTGATCCCTAGATCCCTCACGGACATAATCCCGTGTTGGAGGGAGAGTAGCTCCTGTCTCTTTTCTGCCTTTATCGTCGAAGAGAGGAATTCTGTCTGGAACTCCCTCTCGAAATCAGCCTCTCCCCCAAGTAAAGTGTCCACCACTGACGTGCTGCTCCCCGCATCTGGCTGAAGGCCAGAGGAACCCAGTACTCGTTCGGGGCTCGAATCAGGCCAAAGGCTATCACCAACTCCTCGAGCCAGCTCTCCGTCTTCTTGTCAGAGGTGTTGCCCTCATACTTCTCGAGGGTCTATCGCTGGAAGGCCCGAAGATTCCTCTGCCACTGGTCATCATCCTCTTCCTGGTCAGCTCTTAGTCAATCGGCCAAGGTATTCTGCGGGGCCTCGATCGCCTGTACTACACGCGATCACCTTCCAGGAGCCATAGCTGCAAGGTAAACAAGGAATGCCTAATCCCAAGTAGTGCAGAATATTGTCTTTAAAACTTCTAAAAGTTTTTGTTTATTCTTAATTCCCAGAACACCCCAGAAACATGAGAACACACAACATTATGATGCATGTACCTTTCCTATGGTCTCTACCCTGCAATCATTGTGGCATCACTTGGTCGTTCAGTAGGTCCAGAGTCCTTGCATCGAATCACGGGGGGGCCTAAAATACCGTGTCCTAGCTGGTCTTCTTTGGCCTAATTCACGCACTGAGGTCAACCAACATTGTTTCCCTATCATCCCATGCAATCCTCACTGTGCCTAACTCCAGACTCCATCCTATCTCTCAACCTCGCTCTGATACCATTCTGTCGCGATCAGCCTTCACCAAAAGAAGGGAAAGGTCAGCAGGTTGCCAAGCCCTTCCTTCTTTAAGTTGAAAGAGAGATAATGACCCCCGAAACCCACCTTCTATAGGTCCCTGAGTGGCGATTAGCACCAAGGGTATGGGAATTTCACACAAATGGAAGGCATTACCATTTTTGTTTTATAGGATTGGGAGATAAGATGATGAAATCCAACAACACCAAGGTAAAAGAAGATTAAAGCCAAAAGTAAACCATCCCCACATGCATGTTCTAAATGTAAAAGCCACAAAGTACAAAAGTGACTACACAGGTAAGTACCAAAGAAAGAAAATAGCAACTATGACAGCATCAAAGGTCCAAGCTAGTATGGTCCCACGTGATCCCTGAAATCCTCCTGGAAACCTGAAAGCAGTTTTATATATGTAGGGTTAGCATACAAGTACACTCAGTAGGGAAAACCAAAGAATCTCATGCACAAGTGGGGGATCGTACTAAAGTCCCATGAGAAAAGGAGTAAACCAAACACCTATCAAGGTAAACTATCCTCCCAAGCCTCACCAAGGAACACTCCCCAAATAACGCAAGTCAAGTAAAATATATAATAAGAGCACATCGATCTTTGGGTACCCCGCGCCACTTTGCCACTAGTTATTGAGACATCCTACACATCGAACCAATCACGCCATTATCACTGCAGTCCCACTGTCACACCCGCCCGCACACACCTAGGCCACAACCACACGTAGTCCCACTACCGAATCCCACCCGCAAACACCTGGGCCACAACTGGCACATGTAACCACGCCTGCAAACACTTATCCTAAAACAACCACCACCTCAACCGAAGGCACCTGGGGTAGAAGATTCACTGCCACGCCCGAAGACACCTGGGCCTCATCCCGATGATACTTGGGAAACCACCTGCCCGCACACACTTGGGCCACAACCACCACACTACCCCGCCCGAAGGTTCTTGGGCTAATAATGGACCTTCGGCCATCACAGCCTTCCCTAAGACACCTGGGATATCCGGGAAAGGGAGCAGAAAAGTAGCTAATAACCAGCCACTAATAATAGTGTCGGGAAAAACACCCTCCCCCATGAAATGGAAGTGTTTGAAACTAAGTGCTCAACTTGGGTGGGGCACGAATAAGAAACAAAAAACTATAAATATAAGTATAGTTTACAAGCACTCACCCAAGTTTATGTTTTTCTTCAGCCAGTGTAAAGGACACAAATAACACTCATGTCTGACTCACGACTCTCGCAAACAAAACTTATTTGTCCTATTCTTGTTTCATGTTCAGTAATAATGTTTAAATAAGTTTAAGCACTATTGGGCAACTAACACCATAAGAATAACCATGGAAAAGAAACCAGCCAAATGCCAATTTAAGTATCCAAACACGGTTCCCTTGTAAGGTCACAAAAATAAAGGAAAAGTAAGATCCCTTGAAGTACTGGAACCAAAGACAAACATGAGACATTACCCCGTGTCCCCAAAAACGGTTTCCCATCAACAGAGGATCCCACCCCAATTCATGATATAAATAGCGTAACCACCCGGTCTTAAAACTCACAACCACTGAATCCATAACAATAGGGAATCGCATCCCCAATTCTACAACCACCGAGAGTATAAAAACAGGGGATCCCATCCCCTCCAATATCTTCAGTAGTGGGCCCGTAAAAGAAATACAACCAAACCATTACCACCAACACCAAGCAGGTCCATACTGGTATTTTCATATTTAAACGATTTATCACACTCCATGATTTCAATTTCTGTGTGCTTTAACCGGGGGTTATCACAGAAGGACTGATCCCGGTGCTTTCAATTTATTTAGCCCGGTGTACATGATTAATTTCTTTTTACAAAAGGATCTAACAACCACATAAAAACATCACGGGGGCGTTCATTAGTGCACAGAGAAAGACCACCAACGGCCATGATTTTCAGTTGTCGTAAGCCCACACAATTCAAAAAAAAAATTATAATATAAAACAGCATCCATGATCACAACCCCCCTTCTTTATTTATAGAATCCGTTCTTTATCTTTATTTAGGTCTAGTTTATCAAATTCTACAGAATCAAAAGCACACCCACCCTGCATGATACACAAAAGTGAGAGACGAAGGAGAAAATTCCCTACTTGTTGGTCAACGATCGATGCTGAGACCTAGCATGGAACTTCACGGATAGTGATGCGGCTCGCCTGAACGAAAATCACCTCGTCTATCAACGCTTAGGTTAGGTGAGGAACATCACGCATAGCGTTGCGGCTCACAAGGGTAATCTAGAGTAGGGTGAACGAGAAAAGAAGAAACACACGGCGAAACCTTTAGTTTATAAGGGTCGGGGTAGTTGAGATAAGAACGTGAAATTGCGTAAGGAGCGGGGGTCGTGGGTTGACCACGCGGCCCCACACGTTATTAAAGTGTTCTGGTGGTTTAAACCGACGCACACACCAGGTAAATTCATTAAATACTTAATTAAAAAATTTATGGGCGTTACCGGGCTTTAAAACACACTTAAATGAGTCAAAATAGGGTTTAAAACCCTAATTGCGCAATGAGTGCCACTGGAAAGAAGCCGCAGGGGTAGGCCAGAGCCACCGGTAGCTGAGAGCTACCGGTGGGTGACAGATACCGGTAGTCGAGCTACCGATAGGCTGCAGCTACCGGTAGACCGAGATACCGGTAGGTTGCAGCCACCGGTAGGCCGAGCTACTGGTATGCTGCAGCTACAGGTAGACCGAGCTACCGGTAGACAGAGCTATCGGTAGCTGCAGCTACCGGTAGACTGAGCTACTGGTAGACAGAGCTTCTAGTAGGCTGTAGCTACTGGTAGACCGAGATACCGGTAGGCCTACTACTTATAGGCTAAGGCTACCGTTAGGCCTTGTGTTGGCCAAACTTTACCGAGATTCTCAGACCAGAAAACTCAACATGAGATTTTCACAAAGTAATGGACCCCAAAAACCAGGGACATTACAATTTTAAATTGTTATTGAAACACTATTATATATTATATTCTAAAATCAATAAATTTAGAGAAATTTATCTAGGATATTTACTATTTAAAAATTTAATCTTGTATGGAATTCAAAATTACCCCTCACATCAACTGTTAAAGTATACCTCCTCTATCACCTTTATTAAAAAATATAACCTTTTATCTACATCATACCATATAAAAACATCTCAACTTCCTTATAATCATTATTGATATTTTTATATATAAAAAATTCTATCCCTAAGTTCATTAAGAGGGGATCTAAAGGAGTTTTTTCCAATAATAGGTAGTCTTCTATACCGATGACGTTATTTTTTAATTCTTATTTAAATAATATAAATTGATATTATTTGTAATTATATATTTTCTTTTGTACCATTAAAATTGTTAAATTTTATAATGATTATTAATTCACTATTTTCCACCCTCTTTATCACAAATATGATGTGAATGTATCACTCGTTCATAAGTGCGGCTTACAACCTCTGTGTAGCGATGTAATTAAATTTCCATAACCACATATCACATATGGTTATTATGATAAATACGATTTTTATATATATTTAATTAATGAAATAAATATTCTTATGTAATAAAAATATCAAATCAACTTTCTTACCTTCCTATCATTTGGAAAACAATAATGTCACATGTATGTACGTGTTGACTACCACATCCAAGTTGTAATGTCTTTTTTTCATTTCAATTATACATGTTTTTTAATAAGGATATATTTAATGAATATATATGATATGTATTATATAATTTTGATCCTATAATTTTTAATAACTTTTTACATCTCTTTCTTTTCGTCCATTGAAATATGAAAACTACATTCATGCATATGTATGTCCCCCCATCTCCACGTACTGTATAATTTATTTCATTATCACGAATTTTAATGAATGATTATAATATTTATATAATTAATATATATTAATTCTATAAAATTAATAACATTATGGAATTTTTGAACTATGATCTACGTATATGTATAAGGACTATTTAAATGATGCATTATTTGAAAACAAAGTAGTTATCAACACAAATAGTGATTTCAATAAACTATTTATTACTAAAGGGTTGATAATATGTCGTAAATAACCCATAAATTATATAATATATTTGAATATTATTCTACAATACATGTATAATAAAACATATATATTATATAAGAGGATTGAATTGGAAAGAGGAATTGAGAGATTTGAGGTATGTGATTTATGTTTCACACTAATTTTAATCATGATTATTTATATTTGAATTTACATATATGAAATTGTATGATAAATATTTGGGGAATAAATTTATTTTTATTCAACTGTGGTAATTTCATGATAACATATGCTTTCCATAAATTTTCTACATGTTAATTAATTAAGAGATATAATGAGTTATTTTAAGGGTATTCGAATAAATTTATCTCTTTAGTCTAAAATACATTTTTATGAATATCCATATTTTTAAAATAAAATAGTGTATGAGATTGATATTAAGAATATCCCTTTAATTTTTAATTTTTTTCCAATTATTTTTATTTTTAGAATCTATTTCATAAATAATATTTTTTTAATTTTCTGAATAAAGTAGTTTTTAACATAAATATTCATGGAATGTTTTTATTTATCATATTGGGCTTGAATAGAATATCACAACATTAGGAATACACAATACATTGAATATTCCATTTCATGTTTCGATGAAATTATTCAAATAAAATATTCCTCAAAAAAATTTAAAATATTTACATTTAAAGATGTGAGTTTCAAATGATAATGGTATTTCCCTTATTAATATTTTTTAAAAAAAATTATTTATATTTACATTAATTAATGACAAAGCCATTCTTATCGCATAGATTATACTGGGGAAGTAATAACATGATATAATACCAATTATTTCTTCGTATGGTTACTTTTATGAGGATGAGAAGTTTATAAATCCTATATTAGTGAGTTATTCTTTGGTTTATTGAAATATGGAACATGACTTCTTTGCACAGATATGATTTTTTTTATAAGAAAAATGTTTAAATTTTTTTTGTTAGAAATATATTTTATTTTTATTATTTTATGTGTGGTTAATATATCTCACACCAATTAATTTGATAACTTATTATATCTCATTATATTGTTATAACAAACTAGTTGAAGTTCTTGATTAGTCATTGGAACATTATGATGTGCTTCGTCCACAATGGGAAATATGTATTAATACCTATTATTAGAGTATCCATTTTAAACAATTACATATGAAATTGATTTTATACATATGGTTATTCCACAAATATATGACATGAACTTGGGGTTTATGATTTTGATATGATGATTTATCAATATTATGATTCATGTATTTCAAAATGAAAATAATAAATTCCACAACTCATGTTTATGATCTTTTTTTATTGGGTATGAAATTTTTATGTTAGGTTCTTGTTCTTAAATTATTATTTTGATATTATATATTCATATAATAACCAATTGATATCTCACATGCATACCCTTTCTGATAAATTGAGTTATGCCTTTTTATGTATTAATTCTCTATGATATGAAGAACGTTTAATGTATGGTAAGGAAATAAAGTGTTTAATGTGGAATGACCATTATTTTATGTGTTTAACAAAAATTCTTGAAATTATGTTTCTTATTCCTAGTCTTGAAATACAATAAACCAATAAGGTTCTGGAATATATATATGTCCACAAAAAGATGTAATATTTATATATGAAAATTTTGGTCAAATATACTATTTATTTAGGAAAAATAAACTAATATACATCATCCATGGTGTGTAATAATTCTTGGTGTCTACTGCATCGATTTATACAGTATTTTTGTAATTTCCCACATATAAATAAAAATTGTGTCATTAGTTAATTTAAAATCACGTGGGGAAGAATTTAAAATTATGTTTTAATAATTCTAAAAATGTGTGATTCATTCATAAAAATTATTGAAATAGATAACAGTATTTATAATTATAAATAAAAACAATTACAACAAAATGAAATACATGAAATGTCAGAAATCATATAGATTTATAGATTATTTGGGATATGATTGCTTATAAAACTGCTTGTTTCATGACCAAGATTCCTCCAAAATATATAATTAGTAGATTATTCAGTAATTGTACACATTCTTCTTTATTATCGTAACTACTGGGAATTAATTCCATTAGTATCTATATGAGAACTATTTAGTTGGATCTGTACTAATGTATGTGAAAAAAATGAATAATCCTAAAGGGTTCATGATAAGAGAGGTTCTTCACTCATAAAATCACCCTACCCCATATGTTTCACAAAACCCCCTAGATATGTGTATGAATAAGTGACTTCTCTATGACGGTCTATCTAAAGATGATAGGGTGGGTTCCTAGGAAAACATTGAATATTGGGGAAGTTGCCAATGTCAAAGGAACCTATGTCTACCATGAGTAAATGGGTTAATCCATATGGAAGTTCCTCAAAAGATATATATCAAAAAAAAATTAGTTCTGGTGATGTGGTCCCTCAAATTCTTGTATACTGGACCTATGGGAATTCATATTAATAGAAATCCATATTTCGCATATGTTTAATGCAAGATATTATAGATATTGTTCCTTGGAAACCAATACCAAATAAGTTCGGAAGAGTATTTAGGAGATGTATATTCTAATATTTTCAACCAACTAAAGGATTCCTTACATATTATAGTGTTTTAAATTCTATCCCACTAAACCATTGAAGACTTGATTATCCAATTAGTGTTTCATTAATTTAAATAAATCAAACTCCCTAGAGATTTAACATTCTTCTTGAAGTACATGACATTATTTAGGAAATAAACCACTAAGTGTTATTATTTTATTATTTATTTTAAGAGAAATAGAGTGTAACCATTGATGGATTATTCCCACAAGAACTGATTCTATGGTACTCTAGATCGTGATCCGTCAAGTTGTGTATCAATAAAGTATGAAGGGGAGATGTCTCCCAAACACCAGATGATGTTGAAGGAATAATAGGAAGGGTATAATTCTCACATCCCTAATCTGAGGTTAGTTCAGCATCAGTAATGGTTGGATCCATAAAAATTCATGGGAAAAAACTATTTGAGGGACGTGATTATATCAAATTTAGATTTTTTTAAAAGAAAATTATGTTTCATAATCTTTACTATAGACAAAAAATATCCTAAATGAACCGAAAAAATTTATATATGAATATTATAACCTAGTGGTAAATTTTTTTCATATGAACTATATTAACTACACTATAAAATATATTTAAAAGATCAAAAAAATATAAATGTACTCAAAAATTTGTAGTAGATATTAACTAAATTATTATAAATATAATTTTATTTTTTAAAAACATGTTTTCATAAATAGTGGTTTTTATTTCCCTATAGGTTTAATTATTTTAATTAAAATTTTGAACATTTAAAAATTCCATTTAATTAAATTCCTACAATTTTGAGTCATCATATAAAAATTATCATGGGGTTTGGTGAACTCTCTGTGAGATGGTTTTTTTAATAATCACAAATCATTGTTTTATTTATGACTATTTAGTCATTTGCTTGATTTTTTCTAAATGTATTTACATATGTTTTAATCTTGCCTACATAGTTTTTATCTATGTTAATTTATGTTTTACTGTTGACCTTGAAGTATTCTGGATTGAATAGACACTTAGTGTGAATTTCATGTTTATGACTCACCGTTACTTATTTTCATGAGGCACCAATGATGAACATTCGCACAGATGATGAACGGTCGCACCGATGATGAACGGTCGCACCTATGATGAACTGTCACACCAATGATGAATGGTTTCATGGATGGAAACGATTACACTGATGGAAACAATCATACTGATGCAGATCACAAGCTACCGAAGCTGATGCTGATCACAAGCTACCGAAGCCGATACTGATCACAAGCTACCAATGCTGATGCAGATCCAAGGACCTACTGATATTGATGCAGATTTAAAATGACCTACTGATATCATGACTCACCGATATTCATGAAATCTGTTTAAATTTCTATTTACTCTTATTCAATTCCAACGGTCATATTTGTTTCTTTTAATGCAATTAATGATATTTGAGGATAGTTGTTGGAATGTCAGGGAACCCTACTTCATACATATTAAAAGGTAATCATTCTAATTTCCAGAGCTCATGGAATATAAGGAAGATCGAGTTGTAGTATGATACAGAGGTGAAGAGGCATAGAGAAAGAATTCTTCCATGCACACACATACATGAAAAGAAGAATACGTGAGGAACTTGAAGAACACTCATACTCATCATGAATACAAGTTCAAAGAAGAAGATGAAGTATTACAAAGAACACATTCACATTCAATCTGAACACCTAAACTAGAAGTGAAGAAACAAGAACTACGACACTCTTTTTTCTTGAAAAAAACTAGAAAAGGACTTATAGCTTCATTTACATCAATCCAAGGAGTCTAGAGCTTCACTCACAACTCATAGAGAACTCTAAAGTCATCTCTATCTGTTTAACTCTATTGTGTTTCATTCATTTACTTTTTGAGAAGTGTGTGTTGTTTTTACACACTGACTCATGGACTGAACTAGAGGATACTAAATCCTCACTCCAAACTTCATACACATTACTATATCCCACGGTCAATTGTGGAAGTGGTCAAGTGTGACCTGGATAGCCTGAGTTCTATTGTTTTTGTTTTCCCACAAAGAATTGTGGTAGAGGTATTAGAAGATGGACCGTCTTTGTACTGTTGTTTACCCCGATCCAGGGTGTGGATCAAAATTTATATAAATTTTTTGAGAGGACTATGTCTCGGCTTGAGACTGAACCTATTGTTTTAAAATGGTTGGGCTTACTTATTTTAATTTTAACCTATATTGAATATTCTGCTGCCAATTACATTGAAATATAAAATTATTTCAAAGTTACTTTGATAGTTAATCTAGCAAGTGTATGTATATATTTTAAAGCATTTGGTTAGCTTAAAAAGTGAATTAATCTTCCGATAGAATTAACTGAGAACTATTCAATCTGTTGAGAACCTAACTGACCCTTTACTCTAATACAAATTCACTACAGGTTATCTTGTTATTCAATTTGGGGGATTTTAATAGAGAAATTTTGAAACAAAAAATTAATTGGAACTCAATTCACCCCCCCCCCTTCTTGAGTATCCACTCTGACCAACATTTGGTATCAATGTTTTTTTTTGTTTATCAAAGTTTTCAAAAATACTCTGTTTTTCATCTCTGATTTTAGTTGTATCTTAAAGATCATAAATTTTTGTTGGTTCTAAATTTTATCTCCTTAAATATATATGCTAAAATCTAACTATAGAAAATAGATTAGAGGGTACTGCTACCAACAGGCTACCCTTCATTAATGGTACAAATTATACCCAGTGGAAGCTTAAAATGAAAATTCATTTAGAAAGTATGGGATTTGACATCTGGACTACTATGGAGACTCAATATAAAAATCCAGAAAATGAAATAACTACTTGGGATAAACCTACTGATACTACATACAATAATAATTATTAAGCTATGAATGCTTTGTATTGTGCATTAGGATATGAAGAATTCAATTTCATATCTACTTGTACAACTGCTTATGAAATTTGGGATGCCATGGGTGTTTTCCATGAGGTTACTACAAACTTCAATGAAATGAGACTGAATACCTATACCATTAAATATGATAATTTTAAAATGAAGTCTGATGAACATATTTCTGATATGTATCTCAGGTTCAATGAAGTTTTCAACATTATGAGCTCACATTGAATAGTTTTTCCTGAAAAAGAGCATATCATGAGAATACTAAGATGCCTGCCAGACTGATGGAGAAGCACATCTGTCTCAATTAGAGAATCATGTGGTATTGGTACTTTTCATGTTAACGAGATTATTGGTAAGATTATGTTGTATAAATAAGAGATTAAAGTAAATAAGGAAGAATATGATGAACCGAAAAGGAATTCAGTGGCTTTTAAGGCTACTACCTCAAAGAGCAAGGACATGGAAAAAGTTCACATACCTACTGAAAGCTCAACAAGTGAAAGTTCAGATTCTAATAGTGATGCTGAAATGGCTCAGATATCCAGAAGATTCAAGAAGTTCTATAGGAAGAATAAATTCTTCCGAAAATAAAACTATAAAGGTAAACATGACGACAAAGGTAACTGGAAGAAATATTGGAAGAAATATGATAAGGGTGATGAGATTGTCTTTTATGAGTGCAAAAGGAAATGACATGTAAAAGCAGAATGTCTGAAGATGAAATTCAAGAGGAAAATGAATACAAGAACACAAAATAAAATATGGGAATGAAAGAAACATGGAGTTCTTTAGAAGACACTTCAAGTGATTCAGATTCTACTAAGGATGATGAATCTCATAAGGCTAATATATGTTTTATGAAAAACACCTCTCAGGTAATATTAGATACTCTTGCTTTAAATTCATATTATTCTGGAGTTGAATTTGATTCTAAATCTGAAAATTTGTCTAGTGAATAGTTATTTTAATATTGTAATATTCTAGAAGAAACCATTAATGAATTGAAGGACAAATATAAGACCTTGATGAAACAGCATGCTTTGACTAGCTCTGTTAAATCTGCCCTTTATATAGATAAATACATGAATTCCCAATTATTTAAGGAAAATACTGAACTGAAATTGTCTAATGAGAAATTAAGGAAGGACTTATAAAAATTCACAAATGGAAAAGATGCACTTACTCAAATTCTTGGTAAGAAAGTGGCACTAAAATATACCACTGGTATAGGCTATCGGCCTGGAAAGAGACAAATTACTAAAACAATTTTTATTCCTAAGTCTGGACAAAATGATACTAGTTATAGTTTTGGAAATTAATAAGCTTCATCTAGTTATTCAATTGGTTATGGATCAAATAAATTTTATCTTTTAAAATCCATAGATTCTATAAATTATATGAGACCCTTTAGACAAGTCTATATACTGAAAGTTTTTCTTGCTAACCTTTCTGGACCCAAGAAAATCTGGGTACCAAAATAATTTTACATCTAAATCTGTTTTTTTGGAGACTTTCTTGAAAAGTTCCCATAAGAAGATATGGTATTCGGACAGTGGGTGTTCAAGGCATATGTCTAGAGATTAATCATGATTTCAGATCATAATCAAAGTTGATGGAGGCCATGTCACCTTTGCTGATAACTCTGAAGGAAATGTCATCAGCCCAGGCCATAAAGGTAAAACTAATTCAGTTTTAATTTCTAATGTTTTATTTTTTGATGGACTTAAATATAATCTATTAAGTATTTCTCTGTTATGTGATGATGGTTTTAATGTTAAATTTGAAAATGATTCTTGTAATGTTTTCAATTCCAAAAATGTTTTAGTATTCTTTTCATTGAGAAATGAAAATGAATATGTAGTTGAATTAAATTCTTTAGCTAAGAAAAATGTTACTTGTTTAAATGCATTTCATAAGGAACATTGGATTTGGCACAGAAGATTACGACATTGTAACATTCATTCACTTAGAAAACAGACTAGGAAGAACTTCGTTAGAGACCTACCCAAACTTGAATTCCCATCAGCAAAGGTTCTAATCCCTATCAAAAGGGAAATCATCATAAAGTTTCTTTTAAATCACAGAAAAAGGTTTCAACTTCTCAACCTCTCGATTTGGTTCACATGGACTTGTTTGGACCTTCTAGAGTTTCTAGTTTAAATGGGATGCACTATGTCTATGTCCTAGTAGATGTCTTTTCTAGATATACATGGGTATACTTCTTAGCTCACAAAATTAAATATTTTTCTTACTTTACTAAATACTCCAAGTCTGTAGAAAACCTTAGTGGACTTAATATTATGACTCTAAGAAGTGACCATGGTCGTGAGTTTGATTATCATGAGTTTGAATCGTATTGCTCACACAATGGCTATAGTCACAATTTCTCTGTCCCTAGGAATCCCCAACAGAATGGTGGAGTAGAAAAGAGGAATAGAACCCTTTAGGAAATTACAAGAATAATGCTTAATTAATAAGACCTAACTATTTATTTTGGTGCTGAATATGTTAATACTGTTTTTTATATTATGAATAGAGTATTGATTAGTCTTGTTCTTAAGAATACCCCTTATGAGTTGTGGAATAATAGAAAGCCTAAAATTAGTTACATAAAAGTTTTTGGTTGCAAAGTCTTCATTCTCAATACTAAGGATGATCTAGACAAATTTGCATCCAAGAGTGATGAAGGAATCCTTTTCAAATATTCACTTTCTAGAAAAGCCTATAGAGTGTTTAATAAGAGAACCAAGTGTGTGGAAGAATCTGTTCACATCAAGTATGATGAAACTGGTCCACAGGAACCTAAACCTTCTCTTAAAAATCATGAAGATGATTTTTTTGTTCTGAACCTTAATAACATAAATAGTGACCCTATTGTTAAGACAACCGGCTCTAGAAATGTAACAGAACCAACTTCTGATGATCCCGAACCCAGAGAAGAACCTGAAATTTCTAGTCCTACCTTTACTAGAACAACTAGGATTTTAAAGAATCATCCTTTCGATGTTGTTGTTGGTAATCATGATAGAGGGACACATACTAGAGATTCTCTAAGAAATCAGGTTGAACATTAAGCCTTTCTTTCACTGTTACAACCTTAAAATATCAATTATGCAATCAATGATGAATTTTTGGTAATGGCTATGAAAGAAGAGTTAAATTAATTTGAAAAAAAACAATGTCTGGAAATTAGTATAAAGTCTTAAGGTCACTTTGACCATAGGCAGTAAATGGGTTTTTAGAAACAATGTTGATGAGTCAAGAAATATATTTAGAAATAAAGCCAGACTAGTTACAAACGGATATACTCAAGAGGAATGAATAGACTCTAAGGAATCCTTTTCTCCTGAAGTAGATTAGAGGCTATTAGGATTCTACTTGCCTATGCTAGTCATCTGAATATCAAGTTATATCAAATGGATGTCAAAAGTTCTTTTCTAAATGGTTTTATAATTGAAGATGTTTTTATTGAACAACCACCTGGATCTACAAACCCCCATTTTAAAAATCATTTTTTAAACATTCTAAAGCTTTGTATGGTTTAAAACAGGCTTCAAGAGCTTGGAATGATAGACTTACAAATTTTATTATTTCAAAAGGTTTTACTAAAGGAATTGTTGATCCCACTCTTTTTTTAAATAATTTCCAAAGATATTTTGACTGTACAAATCTATATTGATGATATTATTTTTGGATCTTCCAAAAATTCTTTATGTACTAATTTTTCAATGATTTTTCAAAATGAATTTGAACTGAGTTTAAAAGGATAACTCAAGTATTTTGTTGGATATTAAATTTTTTAAAAGAATGATGGTATTATTTTAAATCAAAGTAAATATACAAAGGATCTTTTAAAACGTTTTGGTTTGGATAGTAATAAGGGAAGTGATACCCCTCTGAGTACCACCTATAAGTTGGATGATGATGAAACTGGGAAAACAGTTGATTAAACCAATTATAGATGGGAGTCTACATTACCTTGCTGCTAGTCGGCCACATATTATGTTTAGTGTGTGTATGTGTGCAAGATTTCAAGCCAATACTAAATAATCTCATTTTCTTGATGTTAAAAGGATTTTCAAATATCTCAAAAATACTACAAATTTAGGATTATTTTATCCAAAAGGACAACCCTTTGACTTAATGAGTTACTC
Organism: Viscum album; assembly: GCA_963277665.1. Classification (NCBI taxonomy): domain Eukaryota; kingdom Viridiplantae; phylum Streptophyta; class Magnoliopsida; order Santalales; family Viscaceae; genus Viscum; species Viscum album. Next base: position 497,686,339 of record OY728121.1, on the reverse strand, counting down.
AGATGCAGAATTTTCTGGTTGCAAGTTGGATAGAAAGACCACATCTAGAAAATGTCATCTTTTGGGAAAGTCCATGGTTTCATGGTGTAGTAAGAAACAGAACATTGTTGCATTATCTACTGCTGAAGCAGAATACAATTCTGTTGGTAGTTGTTGTGCACATATTATGTGGATAAAACATACTATGTTGGACTATGGATATCAATATAGAAATGTGTCTATAAATTGTGATAACACTAGTGTAATAAACATTTCTAAGAATCCTGTGTCTCACTCTAGGACCAAACACATTGATGTAATACATCACTTCTGGAGTGATCACTATCAAAAGGGTGATATTTTCCTAGAATTTATTGACTCTGAACATCATTTAGCTGATAATTTTAACAATAACTTATGCTCTGATAGGTTAGAATTTATCAAACAAGAGTTAGGCATGATAGATCAGTGAAACCGATCTGTGAAACCGCTATGTGAAACCGATCAGTGAAACCGATCTATGCTACCGATTGAGTTGTACAGTTTGTGAAACCGTTAGTGTTTTTCAAAACGACGTGGTTTTAATAAGTCGTTATTGTTCTTCATTATAATTATTGTAACCCTAAATGATAAAAATAATGACTCGCGGCTATTTCTAATGACTCTTAACCTTCCATCTCCCACCAAAATCTCTCTTCTTTTTTGAACCCCAAACCTTCAGAACCATTCAAACCTTTCCAACCGCTCAATCCTCTCGAACCTCCAAATGGAAAAGAAAAGGCGGAAAAGTAAGGAATTTGAAGTTTCATCTCCTATTAAATGTTGTCATGGAGAATCAAGCAGCACGACTCAATGGTTAGTGAACCCCAAGTTAGAAACTCGGGTTGTTACAGTTGAAAAGGAAGTAAGTGCGGACTGGGTGTTATCCAGCAAGTCTGCACTTTTGAAAGTTTTGGAGATGCAAGGATGGAAAGATTGGTTCTGTGATAATGACTGTTTCTATTACCTAGAGTTATTGCATGAATTTTATCTGAACTTAAGTATTATTTTGAATGGAGAAAAATCTACGAGACTATCGTCTATAATCAAAGGGAAAAAGATAACTTTTTCATCGAAGCAGTGGGATGAATGTTTAAGAGTACCTCATAAAGGAAGATACGAGATTTACATTGGAAATATCCCCCCTACCACTGAATACTATTCTTATGAGCTATCTCTAGAGATGTTAACTGGTAAGTCTAAATCTTGAAGAATAACTGCTTCTAAGTTTGATGGTGAGATTAGAATTTTGTTTAAGTTTATTCAACACCAAGACTTTCCTAGAAAAGGTGATTTTGCTTCTATAAACTATCAAGATGTTTTTCATTTGTTTCTATTTTGAATGGTGAAAAGGTCAACCTGTGTAGATATTTTTCTGTCCATATTTCTAAGATGGAGAATCCATCTAAGAAAGCTATAACCCTGTTCTACTCTAAGCAAATATCTACCATGCTGAAGTTCTTGGCCTATGTTGATGATGTAGATGAGTGTATCTCATCCAGTAGTAGCTTCTATATTAACAAGGATATTTGTAAAAGGATGAAAATCAATCGTAACCCATGGAAGAAGGATTGGGTTACTGATGAAGAAAAGTTGTATGACTCTTTCAATCTTATTGATCATCCTAAGAGACCAAAGGGGATGAGAGATCCTAGTTTAAAACATGGTGAAGAAGTGGTTTATTCTGATGAAGAAGATGAAGCAGTACTTCCTAAGGAAACTGGTGTGTCCAGTAATAAGGGAACATAAGAAAAAGAAGCTGAAGATGAAGCTGATACTGAAAAAGATCCCGAATCACCTATTGATGACAAGAGTGATCCTGGTACGGTTAGTTCGAAGAAAAAAAGAATGGAATTTGGACCTGCTAGTCCACCTCTCAAGTTACCAGAGATAGAACCTCTTTTAGATAATGAAGAATAAGGTGAAACTGAACAATCAAATTCTGATCAGTATGATTCCAGAAGTAAAGATAGTTCAAATGAACAATCGGTCAATTATGGTGAAGATGGTGATGAGGGTGATAGAAGTGATGGTGATAGTAGTGAAGATGATAGTAGTGATGATGATGAGGGTGTATGCACTCGACCAGTGGATGGTAAAAATGTGATTCAATCTGATCCTCAACCTAAACTAAATGAGCAAGAACCTATTCCTAAGACTGAAAGGATAGTACAGTCAGTGATTGATGTGGATGAGGAAGTGTCTCCTGAAAATTCTGGAAGAGCTAGGTTTGTGAAACCTATGTATCCTTCATGCAAAGCTACATGGGAAGAACACCCAGGTCATGCAGATTTGGGTTTATATTATCCAATGAAAGATGAAGAGGATGTGCATACTGCAAGTGTAAGTGATTCAGTTAAGTCTTGATTAGTTTCTGAGTATATGAAGATGATAGCAAACAGACCTGGTCCTTCAATTTCTCAATCTAGACCTGATCCTACAATGGAACAATCTGATCATGACAGATTTAAACATGAGTTGCTTTAAGTAGTTAGAGAGATAATAAAAGAGGAATTGTCTAATTCTCCTACTCTTTCTCCTGTGAATTTATCTGAGGATACTATAGAAGCTTTGACTCAAAGAGTGTTTAGTATCATTATGTCAGACATGTATAATACTGGTGAGATGATTGGCAGGAATATTACTCTCTGAATCAAATGATCAAATATTTAAGCAGTAGTTTAGTCTTTTTTTCAGGTGAGTCAAGATCAACCATATCTGGTATGATGGAAGTGTTATGAAATTTGGTAGAACACCTGAAGGCAGCTAATTTGAGGAAGTTGAAAGATGAGATCACTCAGATTGTTGCTAAGGATAGCTCCTCTAAAATATCCAATATCACTGGTCATAATATCAATACCATAAAGGATATTATAAAAGAAGATTTAGCAGCTCTTGGGAAGATCCTGGATTTGGATTCCATGAAAAAGATAAAAGAAAATAGTGATCATTTCCACAAAATGGTGCAGTTTTATTCAGCTGTTGCTACTAAGGCTCAGAAATAGACCAGAGAGAAAGTGGATCACTACATTTCTAAGATTTATACCAAGCATGAGTTGAACCATCAGTTTAAGGGTTTGGATGAGAATTTGAGGCTCCCTCCAGTCACTCAAGCTTTCAAGGCTCAAGTCCAGCAGTGGAAGGATTTCACTCCTACTCTAGAATGTTTCAAGTAGAACAAGGATGACTTTGAAAATGCTATGAAATATGGTGGTAAAGGAACTCAAGATTTTATCAATATTCTCAAACCATATCTTCCTGTGCAAGCGAAGGCAATTGTTATTCCTACTGTAGAGCCTCTCAGTTCATCAGATGTTGCTCCTGGTCAGATATCAGTGTCTCAATCTCTATCAAATATAGAGCCTATCTTTTAGCAGCCACCTTCAGAAAAATATTCTACTCCTCAGCAAGTGACCTTAGCACAAACTGTGCTACCAGCTAGAGTTGTCCTACCTCCTCGCTCCATCCGGCCAGATCAACCTTCCACCAAAGAACCCTCTGGACCATCCATTCCTCCTTCTGTGAAAGGGAAATCTCCATTGCACCCAAATAAGTATCCATTCCAGTCATTTTTGATAGGGTGTCTTTTTCTTGTACTTTTAACATTTCTATCTGGTTCTTGCTCTCTTTCTCAGAACATATTTTTAGGTAGAATTTTCTTCTGGATTATCTTCCTTTTACTCTTCTTTTTAATAATCCCAACAAGGGAGAAATAATGAATGGGGGAGAAAAAATGAAAGCGGGAGAAATGATAAAAGTGGGAGAAATGATGAAAGTTGGAGAAATGAATATATATCTAAAAACGGGGAGAAATGACAACTTATTTAATGCTATGTTGATATATTCTCTCTTTGTTTATACTCTGATGTCATTCTCTGATGATCTGTTTATCTTTTGGAATATATACTTTTTATATAGTGGAAGCATACTAAATGACATTCTCTCTTCTCTCTTCATTTATGCCACTGATTTTTGATTATCAAAATGGAGAGATTGTGGAACTCTCGGTGAGATGGTTATTTTAATAATCACAAATCGTTGTTTTATTTATGATAATTTACTCTTTTGTTTAATTTGTTGTAAATGTATTTACATATTTTTTTAATCTTGTCTACATAATGTTTATCTATGTTAATTTATGTTTTACTATTGACCTGGATGTATTCTGGATTAAACAGACACTTAGTGTGAATTTCATGTTTATGACTCACATTTAGTTATTTTCTTGAGGCACCGATGATGAATAGTAGCACCGATGATGAACGGTCGAACCAATGATGAACGGCCGCACCGATGATGAACGGTCGTACTGATGAAGAACGGTCGCATTGATGATAAACGGTCACACCGATGATGAACGGTCACACTGATGATGACCGGTCGCACCGATGATGAACGGTCGCACTGATGATGAACGGTCGCACCGATGATGAACGGTCGCAATGATGATGAACGGTCACACCAATGATGAACGGTCACACCGATGATGAACGGTCGCATAGATGATGAATGGTCTCACTGATGGCAACGGTTGCAATGATGGAAATGGCCATACTGATGATGATCACAAGGTACCGAAGCCGATGATGATCACAAGCTATCGACGCTGATACTAATCACAAGCTACCAATGTCGATGATGATCCAAGGACCTACCGATACTGATACAGATTCAAAATGACCTACCGATCTAATGACTCACCGATAGTCATGAAAACTGTTTGAATTTCTATTAAATGTTATTTAATTCCAATGGTAATATTTGTTGTTTTTAATGCAATTAATGATATTTAATGATAGTTGTTGGCATTTACAGGAACCGTACCTTGTACCTTTGAAAAGGTAATCATTCCTATTTACAGAGCTCATGGAATATAAGGAAGATCGAGCTGTAGAAAAAGATATAGGTGAAGAGGCATAGAGAAATAATTATTCAATACATGCACATACATGAAAAGAAAAACAAAAGAGGAAGATGAAGAACACTCATACTCATCAAGAATACAAGTTCAAAGATGAAGTTGAAGTATTAAAAAGAACACTTTCACATTCAAGCTGAACACCTACACTGGACATGAAGAAACAAGAACTACGACACTCAGTTTTCTTGATAAAAACCAGAGAAGGAATCATAGCTTCATTTACATCAATCCAAGGAGTCCAGAGCTTCACTCACAACACATAGAGTACTCTAAACCCATCTCTATCTATTTAGCTCTATTGTGTTTCATTCATTTACTTGTTGAGCAGTGTGTGTTTTTTTTACACACTGAATACTGGATTGAAATAGAGGATACTAAATCCTCACTCCAAACATCTTAAACATTACTATATCCCTCTGTGAAGTGTGGAAGAGGTCAAGTGTGAATTGGATAGCCTTTGTTCCATTGTTTCTGTTTTCCCACGAAGAACTGTAGTAGATGCCTTTGTACCTGGACAGTCTCTGTACTGTTGTTTACCCCGATCCAGGGTGTGGATCAAAATTTATATAAATTGTATTAGGGGACTAAGTCTTGGCTTGAGATTGAACCTCTTGTTTTAGAACTGTTGTGCTTACTTATTTTATTTTTAACCTATATTGAATATTCCACTGTAAATTACTTTGAAATATAAAATTGAATCAAAGTTACTTTGATAGTTAATCTAGAAAGTGTTTGTATATATTTTAAAGCATTTGGTTAGCTTAAAAAGGTAATTAATCTTCAGATTGAATTAACTGAGAACTAATCAATCTCTTGAGAACCTAACTGACCCTTTACTCTAATACAAATTCACTACAGATTATCTTGTTATTCAATTTGCGGGATTTTAATAGAGATATTTTTAAATAGAAATTTTAATTGGAACTAAATTCACCCCCCTCTTGAGTATCCACTCTAACCAAGAGGGTTAAATATTTTTCTTTTTATGAAGTTACTTATTTGTCATAAAATAGTTAGAATTATAGATTTATGAAATATTGTCATATTTTTTCAATAAATCAACTCCCACAATATTTTAGATAGGGAAGTAAATTTAAACATGATTATTTTTATTTAAAATAATCTAATTACTATTATTCTAATCAGAAATTTTCATGATTTTGTTTTAAGTTAATTATTATGCTCATAATCACTATTTCTTGAATACCATTTTTTATGATCCCAAATCCATTTCAAATAATTTCAATAAACCCTAATTAATATTTCTATATAAAAATTATATATTATATAACTATATATATTAATTTTAATTAATGAAATAATTATTTCAAGTCATATATTTAATGTAAATCATATTTTACTTTAAATTTTCCTTTTTTTAGAAAAAAACATTTCATAGCGCTTGAGGGTTTAGTTTAAAATTTATTTACAACTCCAAAATTTATTGAATTTTGTAAAATTTATTCTATATTATTAATCCAAATAAATAATATTATGTAATAAGATGAAATAAATGTTTGGATATAATGAATTGTAAAAATTGTAATTATATGTTACCACATTTAAGTGTTAAATGGGTTTACCATGGGTGAACTAATGATATTATGGTTATACCGAACAAAAAAAAGAATATGTTATATATTATTTCATTTATTTTAACCTATATTATCGTAGTATTAAATAATTTTAAATTTTGATCCATATGTCCATTATTTTTTTGTTTGTAATAATTTAAGTAATAAAAAGTACATAATGTCACTCTATTATTTTAAAAAATCTCTTATGTCTTAACATATGGGTAAAATGTGTTATTTTAAGTTATATATATATATTTTTAATGGAAAATAGATTTTAAATATTATTTTATATGCCTAATTTTTAGTGATGAAATATTTATATTAAAATCTTACACGACAGTAATGTAGTGATTGTTAAGTTAGAAAGAAAATAAAATAAATGATTTTAAAAATATTAAAATTAATTATATTTTAATGATTTAAATTGAAAAAAAATCATAATTATAAACTTTTTGGTAAATTTTAATGGATAATATAAATATTATATATGATTCATGATTTAATTAAATTCAAACTAAATGAATAGATTAAAAAATGACAAGAAAAATATTTGATGAAAAAAATATTATATTAAATAATTTAAAAATTAAAAAATTAAATATAGAATTTTCTATAATATATGGTCAAAAAATTCATCTTATGTGCATTTAGGACCCTATATTCTCCTTAAAACATAAATTATGGAAATTTAATAGTAAAAAATAATTATCATGGTTAAGGATAAAATGTGGTTGTGTGCATTAACTATGCTTGTGTTGCAATTTATTTTACACAAATATGGGTTTTAAATTAAAAAATTATAATATAAAAATTATATTTAGTTAGTCTATATTATATAATAATTCCCAATTTATTTCTCACATAAAGGAAAATTACCTAGGAAACAAACTAGTTATTGTTTTAAAAACAAAAATGGTAAAATTGAGTAACCTTAGATAATATGGGAATAATGTTTTTAAAATATATTTTATTATAGTGGTGGGGGTTTGGATAATAATTACCTTCCCTAAAATTTATTATTTATCCATTTTTAGGAAAATGGAATTGGAGTTACATCCCATTATTGAATTGTTTGGGTATTTACAAATATACATGTTCGTCGAACATACCAAAGGATACCCACCTATTCACTTATGAATACATAAAAACCAAATTTTTTATACAAATAATAAACGAAATCCCTTCATTAAATAATTCCACATGTCTTTCAAGACTTAGATTGAATATCAAACCATCCTTGAGATGGTTTTGGTGAAACATAAATGGTTTTTTCGGAAGAAGAGGTATTTTACATAATGTAGAGTTTTTTATTTATTCATAAATCTCTTTAAAATATTCTCCAATTATGAATTATATAATTAAAAATTCCATATATTGATATTTAATTATGTTAATGTAATATACCCATCTCTTCTTCATGATACTGTGAAATGAAAGCCTCTATTGTGTGTGTGGGGAGCTACAGACTCATTGAACAATTTTATTCATTTTCTATCAACACTTATTTATGATGGATATAATTATAGATATCACAATCATATGTATTAAAATATAATATTAAGGACAGAATTTTATACATGTAATTATTAAATTAAATTTACCGTCTTACCTTCCAATATAATGGATTATGATAATGTCATTTGGGTGTAAATGTGGACTCCACATCCGTAAATCAATTTGACACAATCTCTATTTTTTGACATGGATTTTTGTAATAATATATATAAATAATATATAGATACATATGATATTAAAATGATTATGTAATTTTGAGTTAATATTTACCTTTATTTTCTTCTATCTATTGATAAATATAAACAACATTCCTACATATATATGGCCTACCATCACCATTATTGGTTTAATTCACATAGATATATATATATATATATTAAGGAATTATATATATGTATATCTATTATATTATATTTAGTATTTATAATAAGTTTTTAGATGGTGGATAAAAAACCCTTGTATATAGACCAAACTAACCTAACAAAAACATACATGTAAAGAACATTTGTCAGTAAGAACAATGTTTTTAAAAGATAACTATTAACAATCATGCAGTAAATGGTTACAATTAGGTCATAAATAGTATGATTTATAATAGTATAGTTATAAAATAGGTTTATAACAAACCAAATTTTATTATATAGAGGTTTAATTAGTGTGATGAAATCCTAAAATTTGTGTAAGGGAATTTTTGTCACATATATTTCCATGTGACACATGCCTTATTCAACAATTGTTTCATTTTTGTGGGGTATGCAGTAAACATGATATATATTTCATTATTTTTTACATTAAAATTATGAGATATACATATTCATCTAATATTCATTCCATTATGGGGCTTAAGCTTCAAAATTTACAAAGGTGATATGGATTTTATGATACGATGTCAGTGTTTGTAAGGATCTTGTGTGATTATTATCAAGATGTGGATATTAAAATATAAATCTATAATGAAAATCAATAAATCAATTATATAATTTTTATTTATATAAAAGTCATTTTTTTCTTTTAAATTTCTCTCTTTATGTACCCATGAATCATAAAAATGGTTTATTGAAAAAATATACATTATTTATCTCTTAAATTGAATCTCCATTATCATAAATTTCAATGTTTTATTAAAATAATTTAAATTATATATATTTTCTCTACTCAAAACATTGTTTAAAATAATTTTAAATTATTTAGTAAATTTAAAAAAATATTCTAAATATAATAACTTTTCTATTTTTAGAATAAAGAACAATTTTGTTTTTTTCAAACCATTAAGGTACTATATTCTATTAACTATTATTAAATTTAAAAAAATTTATCCAATCATGATTACTCAATAAATATAATCCTCCTCTTTATATTTCCAAATTAAATTTCAATTAATATTATTTTTCATCATTATTTTTGAAATTTTTAGATTTTAATGATGTGATATCAAAATGGAAAGGAAATTTTTGTCTAGAATATTTATTGAACTTTTATAGATATTTTATTCATTTTTGAACAAAACGTACAATAATAATTATGATTTACCAAGTCTATAATTTAATTATAACATCATTATAATTTATCTATATGTATGATAATTATGGGTGTAAGCGTTTATGAAACCCTTTTCATTCCCATTGGTTATGCAATGATGAAATGATTATGAAAACAATTTTATCTCTATACATTATGAATTTACGAATGATTTTGTGCCTCACATACGAATGTTTTTCAATTATTATGAGTGGACCCGAACTTATATAGCCAACTAATTTATTCTGTAAGGATTAATTTTATATTAGCTCAACATCACATCTAGATGATATCTTATGCCTTGAAATATTAGAGTACATCAAAGGTTATCTCATGCTCAAAATAGGGTACCTAAGAGGGGATCCCATGATTGAAGTTGGTACACTTGTGGTTATCCAAATCCGAACATGTTATGAAATACATGGTGGGTATCATTGATATAATATTTTATATCCTTATTTTAATGAAAAATATAATTTCTAATGTCAATGTTATTCGCTCATGTATTCTATTCATGTATTCCTTTATCATCCACTTCTTATGAACATCAATGTTTTGTTCCATGAAATATGATTATAAACTAGGATATTCATGTTTTTGTTTTCAAATGTTATTCTCAAGATATCATAAATTTTTTATAATTTTATGTTAATATATCCCATATTTACTTTTTATGAGAACCTTTTATCACCAATATTATATTTTCCTTCCCTATATTATGAAAAAATGTAATACGTGTTGTATGTTTAAGAGGGTTCTTGTTATGAAGAACCCATAGGGAGACGGCATAGTTCATTTATGAACCAATATTCCATGTATCCTTGTTTCATAATATACTACTTCTATATAATCATATCATGTATCTTTATTTAATGTAATAAATCATTATATAATAAGATATAACATGTATATATGAATATATTTTGTCACTATATTGATTTTTTATCAAGTGAATATTTTCATCAGAAATATGATAGCTTCTAGGGTTATCATTAGTTTAAATTCACCATTTATAATTCTAACATGGATACTCATTTACTATTGAATTTGTGTCCCATGAAGGTTCTATAAAGAGTTAATAGGGACACCAAATTTTTATTTTGGCCAAATCTCATATTATTAGTATCAACACTACTATATCTATGATAAAAGAATCACACACAATACTTGTTCAAACCATACATACAATTGGTGGAAGAAATGATTCATGTATTCCAATAAGAGGTGATCATGGTTCTATGTGACTATAATAAACCCTATATTATATAATTAGTATACAGTAATATTATATGTCATTTCTGTTGATAGAGGACCATTTTTCGATCATCAATGTCCCAAACTACAAGGATGAAATTAAAATCCTCAAAATAGAACATGAAGGTTTTAAATAATTCTTCAAAAATAAATAAATTATATAATTCAAATATATTTTAATGATTTGATCTTGAAAAAAAATGTTATTCCATCATTTAACATTACTTGGTTACTCCACCAATTAGAGATCTTCGACACCACTCCCTTTTAGGTTGAAATATCATCGTTTATGGTGTGGGATATGTTGGACCATATAAAGTCTAAAAAGGGAACCCCCCAAAGGACCATACAAGGGTTTAACCCATCAGGATGTCTCTGCCTTATAGGTTTGTCAGATTACAATTAATGTGGAATTTCAAAATTTCATGTCCAAATAAAAAAAATAACAATGAATTTCAGGGATCATATTTTGTTAGACGATGTAATTTGGTTGATGGTATGGACCCCAACAATTGTATGTGGTTTATTTATCAATAGGGAAAACTGTAACAATCATAAATTATATATATATATATATATATTCATCTATAAATAAATTAATTTAGTTGATATATTTTCTTTCACGCATCCTCGAGTCAAAATGAACAGTGATATAATACACTATTATAACCTATCTATTGAAATTTAGAGTATTAAATGTATTAAACACGTTATTAAAAATATTTTTAAATTATAATTAATAATAAATAATTACTCTATCATTAACTATTTAATATTATCTTTAAAATTTTATTTTCACTAAAAAATGGTTTTTTTCATTTTGGGCATGGAAATTATAATTAGTTTCTCAAAATTTCTATAAATATAAGTCAATGAAATTAATTCAATTATTGAAATAAATATTTCAACATTATATTATGGGAAATTTCATGTATTTTTCTAAATAGATTTATTTTTATATGAATACTGATAATTATTTTTTTACATTAAATTTGTTCATTAAATGATTTATATTAAATATATCATTTTATATTTAAATTTATGAAAAAAAATATATTTCATATTCAATTTTAAATAAAATAATTAATTACGACAGATTTGAAAAGTTACATCAATTTGTTGCAAGAACATTTTGGTGTTTAAATTTTATTTTTTCTTAAAATATTTTCTTCGAATTATACAACAGTATTCTTAAATTCAAGTATTAAAATTATGGAGATTAAATTGATAAAACATAATATATAAATGTAATAATCAAGGAAAAATTTGAAATTGAGACAAATTTTATTGGTGTCAATATGAATATTAACCATGGTAAAAATTCAATAATATGATAAAGGGAAAAATGGATTAGTGTGAGGGTGACCAAAAACAATAAGGGTTAATGTTATTTAAAAAATATAAATCCAATATTCCATATATTTGAATCATATATCTTCGTTCCTTAAAATATTCTCTTATATAGAACCATATTTCTCATGAAATAAATGAATATATTTTAATCTTGTGAATTATTCCAAGTTCTCCCTCTCCCGCTATTATATATAGACACCACCTATTCTCTATTCCTTATACCATCAAAGCCATGTAAATCATCAATTAAAATAAATATGCTTTCCTAACATCACTCTATATCATCTAGAGGTATATTTTTGATCAAAATACAATCCTTGCAAGGCATTATGTGTACGCCAAAAGATGTTGTCTAAAGGTGTTGTATAGCTCCTTATTAAGTGTTGTAATATTATTACCTATTATACCTCATTAAATTAAGTTATAACCTTGACGATATAATATAAATAATGTCTTGCACATTCTAAGATGATTTACTTACAATTTCTCAAAAAATATCTCTTTCTCCATCAAATGATAAATTAAATCATTTTTTTTGTACGTATGGACTACCAACATGTAAAATGATGTATTTCATATTAAATCACCACTATTCATTGTGTGTAATTATAATAGATTTAATTTTTATATGTTCTTTTTTGAAAAAATTATGCTAATTTTAATATAATATATTATCTACCTTTATACTATTCCATATATTAGTAAAGTAATAACATTACTCATGTGTACATGTAGAATAACTGCTTTCTAAAGCAACATGATTAAACTTTTATCATCACGTAATATGGATAATGATAAAATATTTTTTCTTGAGTAACTATTAAACTCATTTATTGATTAAGATTATTTGTATGATGAATCCATTCACAAGGTACACATACTGAAAATATCGAATAGAAACATCAATGGAAAATAGAACAATTTTCACCAAAATTTCAATTTCAATGATGAATTTTCAAATAAAAGAAAAATTTAAAAATATAAAAGGAATGTTAAAAATTATGTTATAGATAAATATATTTTTTAATATATGTATAATAAATCAATATTTATATTATATTATATTTAAACTCCTATGAATAATTATATATCTTGATGTAATAGTTTATTTTACAATCTCATTAATTTTTGGGAATGTTTATGCTAAATTTTCATTGATGGAAATTAAATTGATATTAATAATTATAAAGGATATTTGTTCTTATAATCTGGTTTTTTTATTTTTATATATTTGTAAAATTTTAATTTATTTTTTTATGAAAACTAATCACTAAAATGTAATTAATTAAATTTCTACCATATATCCTTTTTTTGTGGATGATATTTTTCTTTAACAAAAATTATCTTCATATTTATTTAATATATTTTAATAGCTATACTTGATATAGTTAAAAAACATATTTTCATTTCCTTGAAAATATTTACAAATTTTTAGTAAAATAATTTTAATAAATCATTTTCCAATGAAACATTTTTTATATTTTTAATGATGTTTTAAATGAATGTTATCTTTCAATTGATACATAATGAAAATTAATTCACACTGTCCAGACCATTATTTCAATTGAAGCATCCATTGATTGTTAAAATGGATTTATTGAAATAAAATTGTGTTTCCAATATTATATAAATGATCATTTAAAATATTGTCAAAATAAAATAATTTTTTAGATTTTTTTCAACGAAATTTTTGAATATAATTGTTATTGTATTTTTTATTTTACCATATCATTTATGGATTGTTGATTTTCAATGGGGTTATTATATTATGATACAATCCAGTTTCTTTATCTGGATTTCATATATTGATTTTGATTAAAGGATGATTCTATGAAAACCATTTCATTCCCATGGGATAATAATGTAATAATGAACCCATTATGATTTCTATAGGGTATTCTATGATTAATGGATGAATTTTTAATTTTAATTTTTTATCATTTCCCTGGGTTATCATATGACGCGTGTATTATGATATTCTATCAGACATATCTATGTTTTTTATCATGTGATGGGTGGGAAATAAATTTTTTATCCCACCAATGTATTAGGTAAATATTTATATCAAATGAAATAATATGGTTTGAAAATAAGAGTGAATCCAGTACAAAAATATACATTTTACAAAAACGATTTTCATTGGACTGAACCTTGACTTTAGAAATACAAGAATTGGGAGAGAACCCAATACACAGTGATAATATTAGTAGTGATTCAGGACTGGGGAAATGGTTTTCAATAATTTTTTATATGAAAAAATATATATTATTCTTATTATATATTCTCTTGGATCATGATTTTTTATTCAAGATTCCATAATCTATTTCATTATAATTTTTTTAATAAAGAAGAAATATACCATGATTTATGGTTATCTGTATTTGAATACCTTTTTAATATTCCCATATGTTATGGTATAATTCTCATAAATTTTTCATTTATTATGTTTATTTGTGATTGTCTATTAATATTGATTTTTACCCTTACTTAGCATTGGATCTCACCATTATTGTTCTTTTCCATTGGTTAAGAATAATTTTTTTATGTAGGCTATGTTTTTGAAGTGTACTATATGAGATTAATATTATCGGATATATTGAATATCATTCTTTAAGTAAGATGATTAGGTAACTTGTCTCCAAATACACTAAACATTTATTATTTTACAGGATGAATTATTATGAGATATATTTAATATTAATCTATTATGAATTAATATATATGTATGAAATTCTAGAGTTATCTCAGTTGGTATGAGAGTAGGGCTTATATATTTCTGGATATTTTTATTATATAATATTGATAAAAAATAATATGTATAAGTTAATATTCTAATTGTTCAGTAATTTAGTGAATGTGTGGTTTTCCCCGAAAATAAATCCCTCTCTAGAAACAAGAATGTGGATGTTGTTATGGAATATATGAACCAATGTGTAATAACTATGAATGGATTGTATTATGAATTAACTCGATTATAATTAGTGTATAATGAGTGGTCATAATACATGACAGCCAATTAGAGTCTCACTTGGTACATTCTTTTCTAAATTCACATTTTCATGATAAAAAAACTTCTCTAATTTTAATGGACAATAAAAATGAATGTAATAGTTCAAATCAATGATTTCAATAACTGAAAAAGGGTTACCTACATACACATCCAAGGTTTCATTTTCTTTAATTAAATTATTGTGGAAAATAATTATTGTTTCCCATATTTGTCCTTTTGTTCATATTTTCTTAATTCACTAAAGAGGAATCATTTAAATGACCATTGTGATTAAAATAGAAATATGTTTATCATGTGAAATTAAATAAAATGAGATATATGATGAAAATCATGAATAAATGACCACAAAATACATTAAATATTTTCTTGGTTATAAGATTCATGTCGAACATCATAATTTTCAAAGGAAAAAATCACAATTGAGTCTTTTAGATAGATACATCCAGAATCATGCATGGTTCCTATGATCAAAATATTCAAGATAAATGGATATATTATACATAAATGGTATTTTTGGTGAATAATTCATGTAATATGATATGTTTATATTTTTCATGTACAATTTGGAAGGTGAAGCTAATTAATAGTAGACACATTTCAAGATAATAGTGAAAGAGGAGTAAATTGAATCAATGATATAGGAATCATTAATGAATATTTTTTAAAAACGTTTTCCCCCCAAACTCTTCAAATGTAAATTGAATGTTAATTTTAGAGACTAATTTAGAAGTATGATTAATTGATTAGTACCTATATATAAATTTTACCAAGAATTCAATGTATGAATCAGTTTTTATTAACAAACCTGATTAAACAATTAACCACTTCATTATTGTCATATAAAAATGCCTCTAAAATAATTTCCATTAACAATCATTGACATATATAAATAAATTGGTTAATTTAATATTGATATAAAAATATTAATTAGGCAATAATATATTTCTCTATGTTGTGGGGATAAAAATAGAATGAGGTAATTTTGAAGAATTATTTATTATTAAAACCATGGATAAAATTAAATTACTCTTCCATAATGTAAGATGTGTTGAATGATGAAATGAATAAATTTCCATGTAGTTTTTTGTTAAATTTTTAATGTATAGATTAGATGGATATCAAGAAAAAAACTAAGATTTGATGTGAACAATATAGTTAGGGAAAGGAATAATTAAAACTCTGAAATGGATGTTCAGACTGAACAAAAATATTATTATTTGTCAGAGTTTGTAAATTACAGCAATGATCCCCTAAATTTGAGGTAATATAATAACATTCAGTGTCATAAACCTATTAATTGAGGGGATAACAAGAATTAACAAGAGATTAAAGCTACTGAAATTGGCCTTGATAATTATGTGGTGAATGGTACACTTACCATCCACTCAATAATTGAAAATTTAATATTCCATTATAGTTATTCAAAAAAAAATTATATCTAAATCATTTTCTAATGGAATCATATATCCACATAAAATTTTAAATAAAGAGTTTAAATAATAAAATTAAAATTGTGTGACGATCACATCTCATAACTATAGATTCCTGCTAAAGGATTTTTATAGAAACATTATCCATCTAAATCCTATGATTATCCCTTAATTTTTATTTATGCCATTTTTGGTGGTGATTTTCTCTCTTTATTGAGAGATATTTTCAATTTCTAAGGTATGGAAGTCACGTTTGATCTTATAAATCAACCTATGATCACATTTTTGTGAGGGGGTTGAAATGAACCCCTAATAGAATTTACTTCCTTTGAATGTGTATTACTACACATTCATAAGGGATAAATATCTATAATGTATTGGGAGAAAATCAATATCACCTATATGTCTATTTTTCATATTTAAAAGATGTTATATCTTAATACATTTATATCATTCCCCTAAATGTTTAATTTTAACTTTTAATAAAACTAGTATGTAGTGTAACAGTCATTTCAAATAATAAATTTAGTGTGGCCCTGATAATGTTACAAGAAATGAAGAAGAAAATCCAGTTGATTCTTGATAAGGGATTCATACACCCTATTTTTCACCATTGGATTCACTGGTTCTTTTTTGTAATAAGGATTTTTTTCAATGTGACTTTTCCTTTATTTTTTTAAAATTCTATCATTTTCATTATCAATAAAATATATCATATACCACATATTTATGACATGAATGATCACCTACATAGATCTCCATATTATTTCAATATTGAATATCATTTGGTATATCATCAGTTAAGGTTAAATAATGAGTATACACAATATACAACCATTCTTTTGAGGTATTCTATTTATGAATTTATTTTTATTACATTTGGACTTACAAATTCCAAAACTATATTTATCAATTTAATGAATAGAGTATATTGAAATTACCTTGATTGGTTTTTTGTAGTCTATATAGAATATATTCTAATATATTCCATGGTAAAGTAGGAATAAGTAAATTATATATTGATTTTTTTAGAACCTTAATAAAGAAATGGTGTGTGAGAAATTTAGTAAGTTATAATTCCTATACTAAAAAGTTTCATTCATTCATCAAGTAATGTTTTGTGAAGTTATATTGGTATATCCTTCAATGATTTTTTTTATAAATGTACCAGAACAACCCTAATAATGGAAATAATTAGTTTTCTTTTGTTTTTTGGATACATAAAAAACAATTTGACTAATTTCAAATATATATCTATTTCAATATCCAAGTCAACTGCTAGGGGACACATTTTACATTATAAAGATGAATGTGAAGTAAATTTCTAGGATCTTAATGGAATGTTTTTCATTAAACCTATTCATAAGGTGCCCTATGGTTGATAAGTTTTCATGATGTTATGGGATTCATAGATGAGGTGACTAAGATGTGTCTTCATGTAGATGGAATGTGTAATATCTTATTCCTCCTAATATTTTTAATTTCATGAGAAAAAATACATGAATCCTGATTTGGAGTTTTCTGAATTAATTTTTATATTGTAAATATTAAGTAATTATCTTCATGGTGAATGATGTGTCATATATACTAATTATAATATCTATAATTATACATTAACAAATAAATATTCAATATATTGCTAAATTTTATTCTTATAGTTTATTAAATATTATGATTACACAATACAATACAACTCTATAAAAGAGAGTATGGTAGTTAATGATCTTAGTTGGAAGTACAATTCTAGTTTTTCTATGTTATTGTTTTAAATATATACAATATTTATAGACATTCATAATGATGATACTTTTTAATGAATAAATGGGGTAAATAATATCTATTTTAGATGAATGCGACACTATACATCCATGTGAGGATTTGTCACGACCTGCCTTCACCAAATGGAGGGAAGGGTCAACAGATTGCTAGGCCCGTACTTATTCAAGTTGAAGGAGAGATAATGACCCCTGAAACCCACCTTCAATAGGTCCCGGAGTGGCGACCAGTGCGAAGGGTATAGATTCACTCACTAAATTGAAGGCATTACCCATTTTATTTTAATAGGATCGGGAGATAAGATAGTAAATATCACAACACCAAAACTATAAGTGCAAGAAAAACAAAAACAACCATTTCCATATGCATGTTCCAAAAGTAAATACCAAAATTTACAAAGTGACTACAAAGGTAAAGTACCAAAGAAAGAAAAACAGCAACTGCAACTGCCCCAATGGTCTGAGCTAGTATGGTCCCGCACGATCCTCGATGTCCTCCTGGAAACCTGAAAGTAGTTTTATATACATAGGGTAAGCATACAAGTATACTCAGTAGGGAGAAACCAAATACTCTCATGCACAAGTGGGGAGACATACTAAAGTCCCGTGAGAAACAGACAACCAACACTATCGAGGAGTTCACCCATCCTGCTCACCGGCCACACTCACCAAAAAACTCAATCAAATTAATGTATAATAAAGCACATAGTTGTTTGGATACCCTGCGCCACTTTCCCACTGGTTATTGAAGACGTCCTATACATCGAACCAATCCCTCCATTCTCACTGCAGTCCCACTTCCACACCCCACTCGCAAAAACCTGGGCCATAACCTCATGCAGTCCCACTGCCAAACCCCGCCCGCAAACACCTGGGCCACAACTATCTCATGGAACCATGCCTGCAAACACCTAGGCCAGAACAACCACCGTCATGCCCAAAGACACCTGGGCTAGAAGATCCACTGCCATGCCCGAAGACACCTAGGCCTCATCCAGAAGACACATGGGAAACCACCTGCCCGCACACACATGGGCTATAACCACCACACTACCCCGTCCGAAGGTTCTTGGGCTAATAATAGACTTCAGGCCATCACAGCCTACCCGAAGATACTTGGTCCATCCGGGAAAGGGAGCAGAAAGGAGATAATAACCAGGCACTAATAGAAGTGTTGGGAAAAACACCCTCCCCCATGAAATGGGGGTGTTCGGAACTAAGTGATCATCTTGGGTGGGGCGTGAATAATAAATATAAAACTACAGGTATATGTATAAGTAACAAGCACTCACCCAATCTAGGTTTTTCTTTAGCCAGCCTAAAGAACACAATCAGTGCCCAAGTCACAACTTACACCAACCAAATCCCATTTGTCCCATCCTTGTTTCATGTTCATTGATAATGTTTAAATAAGTTTCTCCACAAACTTTGGAAACCAGAAAGCATAGGAAAAGCTAACGAAAGAGTACAATCAAACATCAACTTAAACATTCACACCTGGTTCTCTTGTAATGTCACAACAACAAAAGGATACGTTAGATCCCTCTAAGTACTAGAACCAAAAGAAAAACCCCAAGGTACATCCCCATGTTCCCAAAATCCTGGAGCCAATGGCTTCTCAACAACAGAGGATCCTACCCCAATTTGCGACATAAATAAAGTAACCACCCAGCCTTAAATTCGCAACCGCTGGAAGCATAACAACAGGGGATCCCATCCCCACCCACATCACCCAGCAATCGGCCATGAATGAAAAACAATCAAACCACTACCACCAAATAAAAGAAGGTCCATGCCAGTACTTTCAGACTTAAACAATTTAACACACTCCATGATTCCAATTCCACTATACTTTAATCGGGGTTATCACAGAAAAGGGTTGATCCTGGTGCTTTTAAATTCATTTATCCGGATTTACGTAATTAACCAAATTCCTTTACAAGGAAAGGGTTCACAACCACAATAAAATCCGTTTAAACATCACTAGAGGTAAGAGTCCATTAGTTCCATATAAATACCACCAACGGCCATGATTTTTAGTAGGACTAGGCCCGCACAATTAATAAAAGAGGATCATAAAACCAAGCGCCATCATCGATCACAGCCCCCCCCCCCTCATTCCTTAGATTATGATCATTATCTTCATTAAGGATTGGTTAATCAAATTCTATAGAAGAAATAGCATTCCCACCCCGCATGATACACAAAAAAAGAGAGACGAAGGCGAAATTCCCTACTAGATTGATCGAGGATCGAAGTTTATCTTCACATGCTAGGAATAGAAGATGAGCGATTCACATGGGTGGGGACTCAGGAACTCAAGAACTAGCAGATGAAATGATGGGAGCGTGATCGACAAAAAGAAGAAACCCATGGAGGACCCTTTACTTTATAAATTCCGGGGACGGTTGAGATAAGAACGTGAAACTACATAAGGAACGGGGGTCGTGGGTTGACCACACGGCCCCACACGTCATTAAAGGGGTCCTCGCCTTTAGGGGCGGTTTAAACCGATGCACCCAAGGATCTCTCTTAATCAAATGACATTAATTGGTGTTAAAACAGGCTTAAAGGGGTCAAAATATTGTTTAAACCCCAATTTGCGCATAAAGGAGGTGCTACTGGAAAACCCCGTGGGGGTAGGCAAGAGCCATTGATAGCCGAGAGCTACCGGTAGCCGAGCTACCGGTAAGGTGCAGCCACCGGTAGTCGATAGCCACCGGTAAGGTGCAGCTACCAGTTGTTGACAGCTACCGGTGGCTGACAGCCACTGGTAGTCGAGCTAACGGTAGGGTGCAGCTACCGGTAGACCGAGATATCGGTAGGCTCTGGCTACCGGTAGACCGAGCTACCAGTAGGCCTGGTACTGGTAGGCTAAGGCTACTGGTAGGCCTACCATGGGTCAAACGTCACCGAGAAGTTGGGATGGCCTCCCAGACCACCCAGAACAACTCAAGCATCAGATTTTTACTAAGTAATGGTCCTCCAACAACCCGGGCCATTACATCAGATAACTCTCAAACTATTCTCACCCTCGACAATTAAGACAACACATAACTAAAGAGAGGGTATGAACAACCACCTTGAAATATACCTCTCAGGAGTGAACCACGTCGTCAACTAAAAACACCATTCTCTTAAAAACCAATCAACATACCATGTCAGACTGCCCAGTCTGTGGGTTGGGGAGTCTCTTCCCCCATGTCAAGATATTATCCTCTTTGGGAGGCACTGACTCGCCCACACGGGTTTAATCGCATCCACCTTAATGCATCTTTATTAGGGGACTGATCCTCCCCTCCCCATAGCAAGGACATTTCACACACATTCAGAGGGGAAAAACCAAATATTTCATAGCCAACAAGGTAAAACCATCCACCACAACTAGTATAAACAGAACATCACAAAATTCAAAACAACTCTGGGTAATGGGAATGCATCTGTGCTTCCCTCTCCCACGTACTCTCCTCAAGCCCACCTTGTCTCCATAACACATGAACCAAAGGAATGGTTCTCCCATGAAGCACCTTCTCCTCATGATTCTCTATCATCACTGGTCTTTCCACAAAGGCCATGTCGTCCTCGACGTCTAGCTCTCCCCATTCAAGGATGTGTGAATCGTCGCGCAAATACCGACGGATCTGGGACACATGGAAGACATCATGTATCCTTAGTAATATAGGTTGTAATGCTAGCTGATAAGCCACTTCTCCGACCCGCCGCAACACTTCAAAGGGTCCGATGAACCTGGGAGAAAGCTTACTCCCCTTACCGAACCTCCATTGTCCACGCTGAGGGGAGACCTTCAAGATCATGTGGTCTCCAACCTCAAAATCCAAGGGCCTTCTCCTGGTATCAGCATACAACTTATGTCGGTCTGGGGCTGCCTTCATACTTTCTCGTATAAGTTGAACCTTCTCCATCGTGCTCTGCACCACCTCCGGGCCATGGATGCCCACCTCTCCGACCTCGGTCCAACACACAGGTGAGCGGCATGGCCTCCCATACAAGTCTTCGAATGTAGCCATACCAATGGAAGAGTGATAGCTATTATTGTATGTGAACTCTATCAGAGGAAATTGTCGCACCCATGATACTCCTGAGCCAGAACACATGCCCGCAGCATATCCTCCAAGGTCTGGATGGTGCACTATGTCTGTCCATCTGTCTGGGGATGGAAAGATGTGCTAAGACGTAGTTGGTGCCAAAGGCATGCTACAATCCTCTCCATAATCATGAGGTAAATCGTCCATCCCTATCTAAGACTACGTTCCTCTGAACCCCATGCAACTGCACCACCTCATCTAGGTAACTTCGTGCTAAAGCATCCACTGCACTCGACTCCTTAATCGCCAGAAAGTGATCCAATTTCGTCAACTGGTCCACCAATACCCTGATGGCATCATATACCCCTTGAACCTTGGGTAGTCCTGTGATGAAATCCATCGTGATTTCCTCCCATTTCTACTCGGGGACATCCAGATACTGCAATAGGATACCTGGGACACGGTGTTCATCCTTCACCTGCTGACACACTAGTCACTTGGCCATAAACTCTTCCACTGCTTGCTTTACTTCAGGCCACCAGAACTGTCTCTTCAGACCCTGGTACATCTTGTAAACTCTTGGGTGTACCTCTAGGGGTGAGTTGTGGAACTCACTATGAACCTTGCCATGCATTTTCTCAAGAACAAACAACTTTCCCTAGAAAAGCATCTATTTCTGACCATCCTCTGTCCATCCTTCCAGAGCATTGCTCTGGTCAACTCGATCATGCATCACTTCGCACTCTGGGTCTCCCCACTGAGACTCCTCCACTTGCTGAAATAGAGATGATTGCACTATCATCTGATGCAGGAAACCAATCCTGTCATCCATCCTCATTTCCATGTTCAAGGTTGCCAACTCCTCCATCACCTTCCAGGTGTCTACCAACTCTCGGACTGTAGCCTTCTTCGATCTCCTACTCAAATCATTGGCCACTACATTCCGCTTCCCTGAAGTGTAGGAAATATCAATGTCGTAATCCTAGAGGAACTCAACCCACCTTCGCTGCTGCAAGTTTAGTTCCCACTGGGAGAAGATATACCTTCATATTTTGTGATCCGTGAAGACCACAAACCATTCTCCAATGAGGTAATGCCGCCATAACTATAGCTCAAAAATTATTGCAGCACGTTCCAGGTCATGGGTGGCATAATTAAGCTCACGAGGGCATAGCTACCTGGACCCATAAAAGATCACTCCTTGTTTCTGCATCAACACACATCTGTGGCCTTTCCCTGAAGTGTCACAAAACACCTCATACGCTGCCCCTTCTTATGGAAGTCTCCGAATTGGGGCTCTAACCAACTTACCCTTCAGAGAGCTAAAGGCTGCCTCACACTGATCACTCCAAATGAAAACCTAGTCATTCTTGGTAAAGGCTGTCAAATGGGCTGCAACTCATGAGAAGTTGGTTACGAACCTCTGATAGTACCCTTCCAGCTCGAGGAGGCTATGAACCATGGCCACATTCTTGGGTGATTCCCATGAAACAACTACTTCAACCTTTGATGGGTCCACCGCTACCCCTTTCTCGGACACTATGTGCCCAAGGAAGTGCACTTATCGCATCCAGAACGTGCATTTCGACAACTTACCATAGATCTGGTGATGTAAGAGGACCTCCAAAACCATCCACAGGTGCTCTGCATGATCCTCCTCTGATCTTGAATAGTTCGGGATATCGTCGATGAACACAACTACAAACCGATCTAGGTAATCCCAGAAGATGGAGTTCATAATCCCCATGAACACGGTCAGGGTGTTCATAACAATGAAGGGAATGACTACGAACTTGAAGTGTTCATCTCTGAACCTGAACACCGTCCTCAGGATGTATCCCTCTTTCACTCTCAACTGGTGATACCCAGACTGCAGGTCGATCTTTGAGAACCATACTGCACATTTCAGCTGGTCGAAAGGATTGTCTATCCTTGGATGAGGGTAGCGATTCTTGATCGTCACTTGATTCATCCACTTGTAGTCTATTCAAAACCTGAGGCCACTATATTCCTTCTTTGCGAACAAGACCGGAGCACCCCACGGTGATGCACTTGGTCGAACATAACCCAACTTCATTAGATCGTCAATCTGAATCCACAACTCCCGCAACTCCGAAGGTGCCATCCGGTAAGGAGCCATAAAATCGGACGATCACCAGGCTGCAAGTCTATCCCGAACTCGATATCACGTCGAGGGGGTAGAGTTGTTACCTCCTCAA
Organism: Viscum album; assembly: GCA_963277665.1. Lineage (NCBI taxonomy): Eukaryota > Viridiplantae > Streptophyta > Magnoliopsida > Santalales > Viscaceae > Viscum > Viscum album. The sequence continues at coordinate 497,661,703 of OY728121.1, read as the reverse complement.
TAAAGACGTCCATAAACTCACTGACGATTCCTAGCAACTCTACCATTTCGACATCTACTGGATCTACTAATAGCTCAGCTAACAAGGAGAGGAGGGGTTCCTCTCGCCTGCTGCCCTTCTGACTGCTCCGCTCGCCGATGAAGGTAACATGTTGTCCACCCAAGTTTGAGAACATAACCCTTCTTCAAAAGAAGTCGATGATGGCACACAAAAATAACAGCCAGTCGATGCCTAATATGACATCGTATGGTTGTATCTATAGCAGTAGTAGATCTCTGACTGACTGAGGTGGCCCAATCATCAGTCTTCATCCTTGACAAACATATAACAAGTCGGTCTGACCTCTGACTGGTGTGCTCAGCACTAGGGGCACTAGAAGTATCTTGGAATCTAGGCTCAAAGCACGGGCATGACAGGGTGAAACGAAGGAGTACGAAGCTCCGGTATCAAACAAGTCATAATAAAGGGATCTAAAAAACTGATCGTACCTCGAACGACCTCCGGCCCTTCTGGAACTACTGTCTCTGTGGCGTGATACTATCCACGCCCATCTCCTATTCCACTCGGCTATCATCCACCACCCAGGACACACCCCGGTCGAGGTCCCGGAGGATCTCCCTAAGGTCGGCCTCCTCCTGCAACGTCTGCCCTCGGAGGAGCGGGAGCTCGCTGCCCCTGTTGCTACTGCTGGAAGGGCCAAGCTGGAAACTGCTGCTGAGGTGGGTGTTGGGAATGTCTGTCACTTCCATACTGTACTCAGTCCAGGCACTGAATCTAGAGATATCCATGGCTCCCAAAGACGAAGCATCGCGGTCCTGGGCCTGAAGGAAAACGGCAAGGACCAGGGGATCGGAACGGAAACTACTGCGGCCTGCTCCCTAATAGTCGGAACCTGGAGGGTCCTGACGCTGGAGTCTTGTTGATGACGGCCTTCCCCTTTAATGGTCCCAGCTGGATCCCCTCTCTTGACACAACTCCTAGAGCGTGCATCCTCTCTACCACTTCGGCCTTCTTTTGGACCTCCAAGTACGTCGGTAGGGTAAAGGGGGTAACAGCATATTAGAGGGAGGGTCGGAGTGCCTCCTCTAAACGTCATGCCCGAGACTCCTCTTCGGGAAAGAGGTTTGAAGAAAAACGTAGGAGGTCCTTGAACTTTATTCCCTTCTCCCTTACCAACATACTCCCCTACTGGAGGGAGAGTAGCTCCTGCCTCTTCTCCGCCTTCATCGTTGAAGAGATAAATTCTGCCCAGAACTCCCTCTAGAAATCAGCCCATGCCACCTCACCCTTTTTCCTCTCTCCTAGGTAAAGCATCCACCACTGATGCGCCGCTCCCCACATCTGGCTGATGACCAGAAGAACCCGGTACTTGGTCGGAGCCCGGACTAGGCTGAAGGCTATCACCAGCTCCTCTAGCCATCTCTTCATCTTCATGTTAGATGTGTTTCCCTCGTAATTTTTGAGGGTCTGTCGTTGGAAGGCCTAAAGTAACTTCTTCCACTGGTCTTCCTCCTCCTCTCGATCAGCTCTCTGCCGATCAGCCAAGGTAGTCTATAGGGCCTTGATCACCTGCACCACACGTGGTTGTCTCCCAGGTTCCATAGATGTAAGGTAAACAAGGAACGCCTAAGCCCAAGTAGTGCAGAATATTGTTCTTAAAATTTCTTAAACTTCTTATTGATTTCAATTCCCAAAACAACCATGAAACACGATAACACAAGTCATTATGATGCATGTACCTTTCCTAGGGTCTCTACCCTGCTATCAGTGTGACCTCACTATGTCGTTCGGTAGGTCCAGAGTCCTTGCATCAGATCACGGGGGGCCCCAAAATCTTGGGTCCTAGCTGGTCTTCTCTGGCCTAATTCACGCAACAAGTTCACCCAACACTATTTCCCCACACTCCCATGCAATAATCACTTTTCCTAACTCCAAACTCCATCCTATCTCTTAACCTCCTCTTATACCATTTTTCCACGACCAGCCTTCACCAAAAAGAGGGATGGGTCGGCAGATTTCCAGGCGCTTCCTTCTTCAATTTTAAGGAGAGATAATAACCCCCAAAACCTGCCTTCAATAGGTCCCAGAGTGGATACCAGCACCAATGGTATAGAATCACTCACTAAATGGAAGGCATTACCCTTTTTCATTTAATAGGGTCGGGAGATAAGATAGTAAATCTCACAACACCAAAACTAGAAGTGCAAGAAAAACAAAAACAACCATTCCCATATGCATGTTCCAAAAGTAAATACCACAATGTACAAAGTGACTACAAAGGTAAAGTACCAAAGAAAGAAAAACAGCAACTGCAACTACCCCAAAGGTCTGAGCTAGTATGGTCTTGTGTGATCCACGAAGTCCTCCTGGAAACCTGAAATCAGTTTTATATACATAGGGTGAGCATACATTATACTCAGTAGGGAGAAACCAAAGACTCTCGTGCACAAGTGGGGAGACATACTAAAGTCCCATGATAAACAGACAACCAACACTATCTAGGAGTTCACCCATCCTGCTCACCGGCCACACTCAACAAATAACGCAAGCAAAGTAATTTATAATAAAGTACATTGATGTTTGGGTACCCCATGCCACTTTCCCACTGGTTTTTGAAGAAATCCTATCCATTTAACCAATCCAGCCATTATCACTGCAGTTCTAGTGCCACACCCCGCCCACACACACCTGCGATATAACCTCACGCAATCCCACTAACAATCCCCACCCGCAAACACCTGGTCCACAACTGTCTCACGTAACCACGCCTGCAAACAAATAGGCACAAACAACCATCGTCACGCCCGAAGACGCCTGGGCTAGAAGATCCACTGCCACGCCCGAAGACACCTGAGCCTCTTCCCGAAGACACTTGGGAAACCACCTACCCGCAAACACCTGGGTCATAACCACCACACTACCATGCCCGAAGGTTCTTGGGCTAATAATGGACTTCAAGCCATCATGGCATGCCCGAAGATACTTGGGCCATCCAGGAAAGGGAGAAGAAAGGAGCTAATAACCAGCCACTAATAGAATTGTTGGGAAAAACACCATCCCCCATGAAATGGTGGGGTTCGGCACTAAGTTCTCAACATGGGTGGGGCACGAATAATAAACATAAAACTACAAGTATATGTATAAGTAACAAGCACTCACCCAATCTAGTTTTTTCTTCAGCCATCCTAAAGAATATAATCACCACCCAAGTCACGAAACATACCAACCGAAACCCATTTGTCCCATACTTGTTTCATGTTCATTCATAATGTTTAAATAAGTTTCTGCACCTACATAGGAAACTAGCAAGCATAGCACAAACCAAGGAAAGAGTACAGTAAAACATCAACTTAAACATTCACACCTGATTCTCTTGTAAAGTCACAACAACAAAAGGATAAGTGAGATCCCTAAAAGTAATGGAACCAAAAGAAAAACCCCAAGGTACATCCTCATGTTCCCAAAATCTTGGAGCCAACAGCTTCTCAACAACAGAGGATCCCACCCCAATTCATGATATAAACAAAGTAACCAACCGAACTTAAATTTGCAACCACTAGAAGCATAACAACAGGGGATCCCATCCCCACCCACATCACCAAGAAATCGACCGTGAATGAAAAAAAAATCAAACCACTACCACCAATGAAAAGAAGGTCCATGCCAGTACTTTCATATTTAAATGATTTAACACACTCCATGATTCCAATTCCACTATACATTAACCAAGTTTATCATAGAAAAGGGTTGATCCTGGTGCTTTTAAATTTATTTAGCTGGATTTATGTAATTAACCAAATTCCATTACACGGTAAGGGTTCACAACCACAATTCAATCCTTTTAAACATCACCAGATGTAAGAGTTCATTTGTACATAGAGAAAGACCACCAACGGACATTATTTTCAGTAGGCTTAAGCCCGCACAATTCAAAAAAAAAGATCATAAAACAAAGCATCATCATCAATCACACCCCCCCCCCTTCATTCCTTAGAGTCTATTCTTTCTCTTCATTAAGGTTTGGTTAATCCAATTCTAAATAAGTAATAGCATGCCCACCCCGCATGATACACAAAAAAAGAGAGACGAAGGAGAAATTCCCTACTTGATAGATCGTGGATCGATGTTTATCATCACACGCGAGGAACAAAAGATGAGCGATTCATAGGGGTGAGGCCTCAGGAACTCAAGAACTAGCAGACAAAACTATGGGACTGTGATCGAGAAAAAGAAGAAACCCACAGAGAACACTTTACTTTATAAGGGTCTAGGACGGTTGAGATAAGAACATGAAACCGCATAAGGATCGGGGGTCGTGGGTTGACCACGCCTCACCACACGTCATTAAAGGGGTCCTCTCCTTTAAGAGTGATTGTGTCACTTATGTGGAAATATCTATAAAGGACTCTATCAATGCCTCATTTTTAGAATGCTTTGGAGAATTTAAAATTTTCTACAGTTCAATTTTTTTATCGATCAACATCTCAGTCAATTGGGAGAATTATCTATTTAATATGTTCTATAATGGGGTATATACCAAAAATTATTGTATCAGAAAGTGATGATAATGTCTCCCATTTATATGAGTTGGTGTTTTTATCATTGATTTCTTCTACGTTATTGTCTACAATAGAAGATTCCACCCTATAGTGCTTGATGTGATGCCGTGTTAGCTTTGAGGGGAATTCTTCTATCAACCCTAATATACAATCAATAAGAATGATCAATTTGTCTCTCATAATGATATATTCAATATTTTTGTTATGGACCACCGACCATAAGCTACATCATATGCAATCAATCCACTTATAACAACATGGATATGACCAAGACAATAATGAGATCTTTGTGTTATCCTTTTTGGTGGTCTAACCGTCAAATAATTTGGATGAATTTAGAACTAATTTTCTTGTAACAATGAGAAAATTTACCAATATTTTCTTGTGTATTTATGGATTTTATATTCTGATTTATAATGTAATTTTGGATAAACTATAAATATCATTCACCCATATTTGAGAATTTATATAAATATACATGAACCCTTCATTAGGATGTTTTTTATTCACTACTATCCTTTTCAAGAAGTGTTTTATACAAGATAATATACCAAATAATTCCCTTTATTTTCATTCAATGACATTAATGAAATTTCAATGTACAATAGGATTAAAATCCACTATGCCTGAAGTCTAACCATGATTTGATGATTGAGGATATATTTGATTGGATTAATGTAATAATTAAATTGTATATTGTGGTGTTAGAGGTAATATATCCACATAGGATGTACATACATTATTATAATGATATTATTATCATAGTCATAATATCAATTCATAGAAATTAACAAGGTTCTACTAATATAATAGTGGTTCTCCTACATTCATTAAAAAACTCAATGAAAGGGAAGACCAATTGATCACTCAATTTTTTCCACATAATATGAATCATCTTTTAATCTATGTAATGCATTAATACTAGTGGGCTCCAATGGTATTTATTGATTTTTTAAAATTATCAAAGAAATTATTTTTCCCCCAATTAAGTAGATACCATATAAATTATCATTGTGAGGTATAGAAAAAATTATATAATGTAGTCATTGATGAATCTGATATATTTATGAAATACATAAGGCCCTATTATGTCCTTGATGTTTTGAGGAGATAGAAAGTCAAGTGATTACTTGGTATTCCGTGGAATAACCACAATTCAATTATGGAAAAACATACAAATAAGGAATTTCACTCACATAACCGAAAAGATCATTTCAATGGGTTCATCTTCTGGTTCTGTTGTAACAGATGGTGGAAATATTTTTTAGTATTTGAAAGATGATCCAAACACTATTTATATGTGGACAAAAAATCATCCAAATATAATTCATTATTATTCTGTATAAGAGAATTGAGGTTATCATTCATGGAACATTAAAATTTATTCCTACTATAATAATACCTAAATTCATCACATTACAGTACTATATCCAATATGGTGACCTAAATGTAGAGGCATATTATTCATGATGGATATACAGATATGGTTATCATTTATATACCCATTTAAAATATATATGGACTAGAAACAAAAATATGAATATACTATGAATTATGTAATTTAGACTATGACATTATCCTTTAGACTATGAACATTGAGATCTTTTTCATTGATATAATCTCATATCTTCTCATGCATTTTACTAATAGGGACAATATTGGTGATATATTTTATATATTTCACTTCCAATATGAAATTATCATTAATAAAATTTAATATTGGGAATACACATATGTTGTATAAGTTGGATTCATTCTTCAAGATTCGATCATAATATCAAGATGATTATATTTAAAACACAAATGGTGGGTAACCACATTTGGATAATATCTATGAATTTTCAAATAAATCTATGAAATTATATCCTTTTGATTAATATGAATGGATATTATTATATATTTATCTATATTATATATTGTAAAACTAATAAACATAGATAATGGATCCACATTTGTGTATAGGTTCAATTCACTATCATTATCAATGGAGTTTAAGAAGCATTGCTCTTATTTTGGAGAGGAATATCTAATGTCCCATTCTTCCCCATCGATGTTCTGAGTGGTAGAAGATGGTTCAATATTTTATTTCTATGGGGATTATATAGGGGACTTTCAAGATGATATGGGGACATATACATCACATATGAATAGAAATTAGATCTATTTAGATCATATGGTTGTTTATTAATAATCATAATTAACAGAAGAATCTGGAATACTTCCACCTACCTCCTCTCTATCATTAGAGTTGTATGATGTACTGATGTATTAAAATTCATGTGGTTTTGTGTGAACACTTTCATGATCTATTGATAATATGGAAATGAATCAGTTTCATAAAAATGATATATATGGGATCTTTAGATATTAAGGATAGTGTGAGTCATTTTAATAAGAATATTGATTTCTTTTATCACAGCCACATTGGTCTACCATATGAAAATGGTTGAAATATATAACTAATATCATAAGGATAGTGGAAAGGGTTCCAAAACTCTATGATTTTTAGCTTCTCTGAGTGACGTGATGTCTTAAATTATTGTGAGTTTCAATATCAATTTGATTGATGGGAAAAATATTCTTCCCTTAAATTATTCTATTGGATGGTAGGACTAGCCACCAATGAATTGGGTTATTTAAATATATGTAGTTCTACTCTATCATTTTCACCCTCCACGCCATATTTTTTTATCCTTGAGACAATATATTCATAATTATTCTTAATGAAGGGAGTGTTATCAGCTTATATTACTAATTTTTTTACACTAAGAGATTATAAACGGAACTGGTGGAATAATTAAGTTGTGACATATATTATAGATCCATTACCATAAAAATGTTATTTTGAATAATATATACTACTAGACAGCCATAAATTGATACTACAATATGATATGACTATACTATGGTTTATGTTAGATCCTATATAGTGGATTCTTCTCAGTCATTATATATCTTGAAATATTCATATTAGAATGTGTTAGGTCTGTCTCACTATAATAGATGACATTGAGGGTCTACATCAGTTTATGGATAGTTATGGAACAATTTCCATCCTATCATTGGTGATCAGTGATGTTATTGATATATCAAGATACAAAAAAGGTGTTGATATAATTATGAATGGATTCATCACAATTATAGTCTATGATTGGAATGGTTTGTAGGAATCTAGAAGGAGTAGTTTTTCTATGATATGTTTTGGTTCTAGTCACTTTAGAATCAAACAATTAAATAATCAAAAAGGACATATTATGAGAATTTCCAATCTCTTTAGGGAGGGAATAATATCTAGAATAGATTTACTATCTAAATAAGGGATAACTACATTATAAGTTAAATTTGAAGGACCAAGGACATACAAAATCTATATGGGGGTGGTCCCATTCCCCGTGTCTAAGAAATATTGTGTGATTATGTTGTTGAATCCTTCCCTCTATAAAAATAAATGGGTGTTATTATGGGACATATGTTGTGATAACCTATTCCATCAATAGCCTGATTCTAACTAGATTATTTTCCCTCTACAAGTAGAAACGCTAATATGATTGGTTATGAATAAGCCCTTGAAGAATTGGGATGAAATTGAGTCATTCATTGGTCATGATTTATGGATTATATTTGGGTTTAAATGGTTTATATTGACATATATGAAACCAGAACAAATTTTTTGGATCATTTTATCTTCATCTTCCATAACCTCTTTGGACACTATAACATTATCTTATTCCTCCTCGATTATGAGTGGGGAAGTAATGTTGATATTTATCATTTTCATTATTGAAGGAATTCTTTATGATAGTAATGTTAATGAAATTATAAAATTTTTATTTATCTAATGGAGATTTTTTTGATAGGGTGGTTCCAATTTCTACATTTACTTGGATACTTCCTATAACCCGAATGATATAGGTTAGAAGACCAAGAATTTCAATACTGAATTAGTCGGGGGTGAAAATATTCATTTTTCCTGTTATAAAATTTTTTATTCTAAAAACATTTATCGAAATAAATAAATGAATTTAACTCATATAATAATTTTTTAAGAGATATGATTTTAAATGAAAGGTGCAATTTCACATTGATCATGGTGTTTTTCTATTTGACTAGTTTTTTTATCACCCAATAAAAATATATATGAGCACAACTGATTAATATTTCTTACCACCCTATCTTATAAAGATTTGGGGAGGTATAAGTATTGGTCACTTGTGCTGGGAATTTTCTAGCTTCATTTACCAAGAGTTGAACAAGTTTTTAGTATATCAATGATACTATCAAACATCATTTGGTGGATGTAGTAGTAGTAGCGAAAGTCAAACTAACTAACTTCACTGATATTCTATGTTTCTACTAGTTTGAAGAGGTTATTCTCCACTACAGAAATAATGTTCCCCAAAACATTTTCCAATAATAATGAATAAATATTATTCATTTGGCCCATATATACAAGGTCTCTCTTCATCATATTAATGTACAGATGATAGAATTGTTACCATTATACTATTCAGGTGGACATAGTAAATGATATTTCATTACTGTGGTTTTCCAAACCATTGTTGGTGATACTTTAACCATGAGGGTTGTGACCTCTAATCATTCAAGACACTTCCTTTGCTCTATAAATTTTAAAGAGATTCCACCTTAGTCCATTACACATCTTCCTCTTGGATTTGATCCATGAATGATGACTCTTGTACACAACCAAGATATTTTATTAGAAACAATGGTTCTTTCATCTCAACATGTTTATTCCATGTGTAGATCTCTAGTAGAATCTCTTGAAGAAGATGAATAATAATAATTTAATTTTTTCCATTAAGTAATCATTACACCACACTTTATTTCAGTTATTTTATTTATAAGTGGTTTAATTACAATTTATTTTTTTTAATATTGTTCTTAATTGACAGAGAATCTATAATATTAGATCATCTAATGAAAGAAAAGATCCAAATATTATATTTCTGTTATAAATGAATTCTAGCCCCAACAGTGACTTGAAGATAAATTAATCCTGTTCATTTCATGTTTCTCTAATGTAACATTCATCAGACTATATGGAGACACAATTTCTAGAATATTTAGATCTTGGTCTCATATTACATTGAATATTTTAAAATATGGGTTCTATAAATTATTTCATGGAGGATATACATACACCCATTTCATATATATATACCTATTTGTATTTTTTTACATATAACCCCTATGTATTTCCATTATGTAATTGGTGGAATAAATTATGTTAAGGATATTATGTGGAAATGTATCCTAGGTAGAATCAATAGTATAGACTCTGGGTAGAGTTTCATTCGGTCGACCTACCTATGATGTCTCTCGGTATCATGTTTGATATGTAATGGTATAAATTCCAATTAATTGAATTCTATTCCCCATTTGATGAATATATTATAATTCATCATCAATGGTGTTTATATAAACTGATATCCTCGACTCAGAAAAAGTTGGTTGATTGTACACCACTCCCACTAGTTGAGAGGGGTTTTTAGTATGAACACTTATTAAGAAAGATGAATCAGTTTCCACTTAGTAGTTATACATATAAGTAATAATACCACTAATAATTCCATCATTTATCCACATATACCCATTCTTTTTAGCTACATATTACTTGAATTATTTCCAAATATAGAGGAATTTATCATCCATGGGTTGTGGGTAGGATATGATTGATGAAAAATATTACCCTTTTTATTTATCCATAGCATTTATTGTAGGTGGTTAGTAAACATTTTTTTTGATTTCATATATTTTGAGCTAAATTTTGATTTCAGATATACACACCATCGATGGTTGTTTCGGATATTTTGGCCGGAATATCACCCTCTTTATATTTTTTGTTAGAGTTATTATAAGGATTAATTGATATATTGAAATCAGTGATATTAAAAACCTAATAGAATATAGTAGTAAGTATTTCAATTTCATCTTTATGGTAGAAATTTAATTTTCTTCCCTCAGAACATCTTCTTTATGGTGGATTCTAATCCCCCATATCTGTAATCCACATAGAGGGTCATTTTGGATTACATCTTCTTCAATGACAGGTATACTCTATCATTTTTATGGTTTCATTTTGTGAATATCTTTTTACAAAACTATTATTACATATATTGAATTGTGTATATCACATAAGGGATTGAATTCTAATGTTTCAAATAATACTAGTGTTTCACCAAGCAGGATGAAGAAAAATTTGATGGGTGTATGGGAATAAATTTATATATATTCTCCCACCCCTAGTTCGTGGGTAGAATTTTTTCTCTAAAGAACATATCCAAGATTTAGTGTGCCATTGATGATTTGTGGGTTGATAGTAGAGGTGAAAATATCCAAGACCGATGTTATAGGGTTAGTTATGTAATGTTTTACAATCATCGGTCACTATTCTCTCAATGATTTTTCATATGATTAACATGGAATATGATGTGTGAAATAAATTTTATGGGCATATCGGGATATCCATTGATGGATTATCTATGGTTTTGAGAAATGTTTCTCTTAATATACATTATCTTATGGATTTCTTGTCAACCTGATTAAAGATAAAATTAATATCATTCTCCAATCAAGTATTATATTTAAGGGATTTGTAAAATCTAAGCGTAACATATGAGACCAACTAAAAGACATAGATCCTAATACATATTTTTTAGCCTAATAATAATACTACTTTTTCACCATGATGGTAAAATCCTACTAGTGATCAGTGTGAATACTAAGGACCCATATTATACCCAACATCTAATATGATCATTGGAAGCAGAATCCTGAATATTCTAGTAGTGTCTTTTTATTCTTGTGTAATATGTGTTTTTTATTCCCCTATTATTCATTATAGAATATTTATGTTTCCTACCTGTGGGGGTAGTCAAGTGAATTTTTTTGGCACATCTCACATTATATATAATCAAGATTTTTATACACAATATAGAAAAAATACCTCATCTTGAGATTATAGAGAGGTGTCCAGTTTGTTAAGTGAAGATGATGTGTGAATTCCTCTATCAATGTGTATGTAATGTCAAATCGATAGCTTTCTTTGTTCTAGAATATCACCAATATATTATTTATATCTGTATGTATCCATATAACCATGTTATTATCATTTTTCATGAAGACGAATTCCTTTAATTGATCTATCCTAATATTTTTTTTACGTATTTCCTTATCAAAATAAAAAACATCATAAAAAATTTATTTCAATGCAATAAATTAGAAGTGGTCTAAAGGAGGTGTATATGAGGACAAAAACCTTGGAATATCACTCTTCTTGGATAAGATATCAATATTAAAGGTGTATTAATGAAGAGTAATTTAACATGAAATCTCAACTCCTTCACAATATGAGGAAACACTTAGAGTAAACTATACCTTGGTATGACCGTCTTTTTATAATGGGAATACACTGTATAGAGTACCTTTGTTGATAATTTCATTGGTATTAAAATAATTTTCATATTCATGATCTCTATTTTGGATGGAATGTTAGCATTTCTTGATGTATGGTTACATAGAGGACCACTAAAACATATTACCCAAGGAGAATGATCATGGTGTGATCCAAGATATTTATTGGATGGATAATCATGAATTGTACATCGGTGATGAAATATAGATTTGACCTTATCTATATAATGGATAGGGCCTTACTATGTATAATTTTATTCATATATATATGATAATTAAATGAGTTCACGGTCATCTAATAATATCAAATGTAGGGCCTCTTGGATATTAGTGTTATGTAGTGTAGTAATATGAACATCCTCTTAACATGTTTTTTCTGCAATGATACCTTCTAGTTTGTTTTGTTCTAATGACTCAAGATAAAACAGTTGTCCTATGAGTCACATAGTTTGAGAAACAATAGTCATACCTAGGAAAATTTATATAAAACCACATATCAGTTAAAAGGATATGTTGGGTAATATCTGGAGGGATTTATTAATTTTTTTTGTAATGTTTAAGAATTATATGACGGACCGAAGGTCTGATCCCATTGGTGATCATTAGCTGCAATCAGAATCTGTTGACTGTATTTTTGGTTTTGGATAGGGATTTGAGCCTACAACTCAATATATTATAATAGATTATAATAGTGATCCCTTTGTGTGTGTGAAGATATATGAGAATTGCCTGATGATGTCACCAAATCATGTTGATGATATCCACTTATGAGAGTGTAATTATATGAATTAACATAAGATAGTTATAGAATATATCTTTAACACACTAGCCTATTGGTTGGGATATGAATCATCCAATAAGTGAATGTTATTGAATGCTAGAAAAATCATGATTGTATGAGAAATATGAAATTCAACATAATATCCATCATCCTCGTGTATATTATAATGATCCTCTGAACTGGGAGTAGAAATATAGGCCTACTTCTAAATATCTACATATGTATATTGATGATATCCTATGATGATGGGGTTTAGAATATGTGACATCCCATAGTTGACAATAATAATGTTGTGATGGTGGCATCCTTATACTATATCCATGATGTGAAGAATTGTTTTAACATCATTATCATAGATATAAGCATTCTAATTGATCAAAACTGGATATTCCAATAATGTCCCTACCTATATTCCATTAAAAAAGTTCCTTAATGTGGTTTATTATGCAATCTCAAGGTATCCAATATATAATCCATTGGCTTTAGAATATCTTTGAGGGACTAAGGTGTATCCGTGGATAGAGTATTACCTCATATAATTGTAAAAAAATTAATTAACTAGATATCAACCAATAAGTAAATAAAAAGGAGTTTAGATGTAATAAATAAACTAAAATTGATCATCTTATACAAATGAATGAAATTATATTTAATATAATATATCCATTTCATATATACGACACGGTTCACCTAGTGGGTTGACCATGAATATACAAGAGTACATAATAGAAACTAAAATAAATTATCATGGATCTACTACAAAATATGACCTAGACCACATACCTGGTCTACAAGACACTACCAACAAGCTCCATCCAAATTAGAAGAATCTACATGACGTCTTCTACTCAATCATGAAACCATGTGCCTCATCCCTATCCACCATTAAACCTTTTCTCATAGTAAAATTTAGACATAAATTACACATGCACACCGTCGAGAATGTATTGGGTTGATAATATAATCTTAGTAGGACATCCCAATGATGATGAAATAATCTACTTTCATATGTTCATTATCAAGAAATATTCTCAACCTTTCCACGACACAAAAAAACAATAAATAAATAAAATAAATAATGTTACACCACTATCACTATTTGGGACCATGATACCAATGAACTGGGAAATGTATTTTCATGGATATCCATATTTACATGAGTGTATATATATAATCCCATAAAAATATATACACATATATAAATATGTATATCCATGACTATGGTGGAATAAATAAAATAAATTATTAATAGAAGATCCTCAGGTCACTAATCATTATCATCTTGCCATCTAATGAAAAATCCATTGTGTTGGATGTTGTGAAACTCAAACCATGTATAATTAAGTTGATCTATGGGTCTATAATACCAACAAAAATAAAATTATTTGACCAATGTCATATTGTATCTATATAAGCTACATCACAACAGGGGGGATAATCATCGTATCCCTAGGATAACCCATACTCACCTATAATCACAACAAATATGAATTACAGGGATTACATATAGACATTCTGTTAATGGCCTAGTGTTAGATTCCATGGAGCTAATTCCATTTAAATCTAGTCCAATGTTTGATCCCTAGGTATTGGACCACAGGAGATCATGATATTGTGACTCAGATGGTCTCTAAGGTTCTATCCCTTAAAAGAACTGTAAGGAGAGCACATAGATGAGACGTCTTTTCCACAGAAAATGACTCTAATCCGAGAGGGCGAAATCAACCATTAATTTTTTGAGAGAATATTCTGCATTGATTATGCATTAACGTGAAATTACATGTTCAACACTATAGTAATGTAATTTATCATGGAGAGTTTAGTCGGACCTATCACTCATGAGAGCATAATCATCCACAACTATTATCATATTAGGGATAGAATAATAATCCTCATCATATATAAATTAACTATAGAGCTAATAATCATCCATATCACTAGAGAGAGAAAAAACATCCATGAGTACCATTTCTAAGGATAAAATTCACATATATCATAATCATAGGCTAAATAACTAGATCATAGTAATAACCTCTATAAATCCAAACAACTTAATAGTCAAATTCAAAGGCTTGATAGCAATAACCTAGGTAAAACCTATGGATAAAAGTTAGATCCGAAGAGGAACATCTGGGTATCCTGGAATGAATAAGATGGATCCCATCATGAATATTTTATCATTACAATGTGAAAGTAAGGTGCATCGTAGCAGGATTATTGGACACCAACAAGAAATCACATAAAGTATTCATAAATGCATCAGTAGTGAATAGGTGAATGTATTAATAAATAAATGAAGTGGGAAGCTGATTTCCTAACACATCTCTACTGCCACATAGTCATGGGATTACATGTTTTTCACATGTTAAAATGTAACACCTACTACCATCCAAACCAAAAAACAATGTACTATATATTGGTATTTCAAATATTGAGGCACACATCAGGTACCTCAAATCAAAAAAATAGAGATAAATATAACTTGGGATCACCTGAAATTATGTTAAAAGGAGGAATCCAATATTGGATCATTTATAGTATGTAAATAGATGCCTAAAAATAAGAATCCTCCATAGTGAATTAGATTTATGGAACCCTATGTGTGAAATTATAAAGATAATTAAATAGATGAATCATAATGTGGATCCAATGAATAGTATATAATACGTGGTTTTAAACAGGGGACCCTCATAATAGAGTATGTAGGAAGAGGCATCTTACATCGGATCCATAGAATGGTATAAAGGTAAAGGAAACCTAAAAGGGATTCTATTGGACATAGTTAAGAAAATTCATCCCTCATGGGACCAATGGTAATTAGAATAAAATATATTAACCAAACATGGGATTCTTTTGGTCAAAAAGAATCTAGATGAATCCAATTAGGGATCCTTGGAAAAACTATCCTCATATACTCCTTATAATGAAGGGTACATATCAAAAGGGATATCACCACAATGGAATAGTTATGAAATCATAGTTCAAGAGAGATAACCCATTGATCATCTCGGATCAAGATATCACACTCCAGAAACAACTAGATTCCATGACCATAGGAAGAACCTCTATATTTAAAATACCAAACCTCCATCTAAGAGTCCATAAAAAACCCAAGGGGTTCACAATCACAATCTACATAGATAAATAGTAAAATTAAAAAGTAATCTCTCAAATTCTATCTCATATGTGTGAGGATATAAATAATAGTAAAACCCCAATGAATGGTAGAAAAGGAGGAGTACATGGCATATAATCTCTAGCACACAGAATGTACACTCATGGCCCCAACTCTGCATGTACGTTAGCAAAATAGGGATTGTCAAAACCCATGTACATAGAGTGCTTATCATGTACATTGCATTTACCCAACATGGAGTACCTTCCTCTGTACTTCATATGGAATATCCATATACATCGCTTGTTTGTGAAGCTCTATATGACATGCATTCCACACGGAGTCTGGTCCTATACTCTACATGACCATGTCCTCCTATAGAGGCTATTTGGTAGGGTACTCAGCAATAAAGAAAAGTACTAAAACAATTCTATATACCCCAAACACATTTTTTTACTTCTAATAGATAACTGTCCCCAAACTAGAATAACACATAGTTTGTCTTCATAAACAGGACAATGTGAGATCGGGATTCTTGATTGAGAAACCCCTAAAATCACATGAAACACCTATTTTCCCCCAAATACAACAGATAGACACTAAATAGGGCCTAAAGAAATATAATATTTGATTATAACATAAAATATAATTATCATTGGGTGATTGTGGGAAAAAAATTAAATATGAATCATTTTTTTGAAATCTGCCAAAGCTTCACCTGCTTGTAAGCTCCTTGGCTACGACATTATGATCTCACATGTCCTAAGCTACTGAGTGGTACCTATCTTCCCCCTACCTCCATATCTCTCTACAAATCCCTTTATCTCTCAATTGTGTGATGATGGAAGATCCCCCTAGGGGAATATGTGAGACTATTGGGAAGGAAAAGAATAAAGGGAATCTAAAATGAATAAAAAAACAAATGAAGGCATAAAACATAATGAAATTGGGGTATGACCTACCTGGCCCTATCTCCCATAATGATTTTATATCCACCTATGAAAAAATCCACATTTTTTCCCAAATATATTGATTGAATCTCAATCCAATTCTTTATTCAAAAGATATGGTCGAACCTACCTTCATGAAAAATTTATTATTTAATTAATTAATATTAATTATTAATTATTTTTCGAAAAATATAATCATATATAATTAAAAAACCCTATTATCCAATGATAAAAAAAACTATTTTGGGAAAAAAAAATTGGTCATCACTAAGATTCCCTTGATAAAAATGAATGTATAATTACAATGGTTTGAGTCATAACTAAGGGCCTCTTGGTCTCCCACCTATCCCTGCCAATCAAGTCACTTCACTGGGAAACAAGGTATAACCACCTAGCCCCAAAATAAAATGTCTAAAATGGAGTTAAAGATATAATTGATTGACATTTGACCAAAATATCAACATGGACTAAAAGGGTCATGATCAACTATGAGCATCCTCATAAGGAACTGTTACATGGAGGTCACGATAACAATGAAATGATATAATTAATAGACCCTCAGTAGACATATATGTATAGTAATACCATCCATATGTCATGTTCAAAAGAAACATACTAGTACTTATTGCCGTTATACTCATGGATCTGAATAGATAATAAAAATTGATGTATGTTATGTTGAGTCTCATTCCAATATATGTATGAAAATGTTGTATGGATTGTTAACAAAAATACAAATAATTGGACCTAACAAAAACCCTATGTGTGGCTCAAAACAAGGTCATCATGTTCCCTATTTACCTACTAGTGTCATTGTACCTCCGATGATTTAGGAATGGTTCACCATCATCCCCATCAAATATCACAATAAAGATCCACATAACTTGTCATAAGAATTAAATTTATAACGACATAGGATACATTTTTTAGAATTTGATCAAAAATCATTATGGGAAATGAAATTTAGGTTTATTATTGACATGTTATATTATTTTCCTATTTTATAAACCAAATCACACACTAAATGTACTAAACCATGTGATTTCTATATTCCATAAATGAAGCATGAGAGGCCTCATCCCATCATCCAACATGTGTAAAAATAAAAAATATGACTCATTCCAATAACCCAGACCATGTAATAAAAAAATTATAAAATTACCAGAACATGAATGTGTTTATCAATGAAAAAATAAAATTTAATTTAATCTTCAAAGATTTTAATAGAAATATCATAACCTTAGAAACATGAACTTCCTACTACAATAGTTGTTCTCAATGAATGAGTATGATTTCCACCATTTTTTTCAAAACATTATTAATACTCCCATATACTTTTTCTTGAATATTAATACCATAGGGAATTAAATAGTTCTGATAATACGTTTTAACGTATATACCGAGACTATATTAAACTGGTTCCCCAAGCTGGTTCGTTAAGAGGACTCATGAACTCCACTCCTTATGTGAGGGATTTCAACTAGTAGTGAGGACCTACTGTGTGTCTTCGTAGGGACGTTTCCCTCCTATCAGAGTAAAAAACAATGGATATAACTTGATATCAAAAATTTAGTAAATATATAGTGTGAAGAATTAAGAAATAAACATAAACATAACATGATATCAAAATAAATGAAATACTATAAAATCTGAAACAACCTTGTCAATAATAAATCTTTGGCCTCCCACTAGGCTGACCATACATATACAAGAGTGTATAATACAAACAAAAATTATTGTATGAGGGCTTACTACTAATTATGATCTAAACCACATAATGGTTCCCTAAAAGACTATTGAGCTTCTCTAAATTAGAATTATGAATCTACATGAGTGGCTTTGCTCTATCCTTTAACCCTTGGACTCATCCCTATCCATCATTCATTCCATTCTCAACCTAAACAAAAGACATAATTAATGCATGCACACCAAGGTGCATATAAAGGGGTGATAATATAATCATAATAGGCTACCAAAATGATGGACATATTATCTGATATCATATGTGTGTGTGCATGAAATATTCTCATACAATATGAGACATGACTAAAAAGATAAATAAACCAAGTCAATAATGTGAAACCATAGTTGACATATGATTTCTTGATCCCAATAAACTCGGTAAGGTGATTGTAGCAATGTCCATAGTTATGTGTGTTTATGTGTATATAAATATATTCCCTTATATATATACAACTAAAATTTTATCCTTGAGCATGATGGACAAAATAAAATAAATCATCAGCACATGATCCTCGGATCCATAATCCTGATCATTAGGACATCCTATTAATGGTCCATTTGGTTGCATGTCTTAATACTCAATACATGAATAATTAAGTGGTTATTTGTGTCTATAATTATAATTAAAATTAAATTCTTTATCTAAAACTACAATTTCTATGAGAAACCAACATCGTCGCAGGGGGATACTCATCCAAACACTAGGATAACCCATACATGCCTTCAATCAATAAAAATATGGATTCCTTGTTTTACATATTGATATCCATTAAATTTCGTATTGTAAGACACAATAACACTATTTCAATGTAACTCCAGTCTAATATTTGATCCATGTGTCCAAATCTATATGCAATCCCAACATTGCAATTAGGATGAACCCCAATTGTCTGACCCATAAAAACCCGTAAGGAGATCCCATCAATGAGATGTTCTTCCAACACCTCAGGGTCCCCAATAAGGTGGAGAGTAGTCATCCCTATCACTGGAGAGTGTATAATCATACATTAGTATCCAATAATGTGAAAATACAATTCCAACACCGTGGTATATTAATCAATTTAGGAGAGCATAATCATTAATATATTTCAATAGAGAATAATCATCCACATGTATCATCAAATCAAGTAGAACATAATCACCCACATCACATATCAATTAACTAAGGAGTGACTAATCCCCCTCATCACTCTTGTGTGTGTAATCATACATAGGTATAATTTATAAGAATTTCATGCCCAAATATCATAATAAAAAAATTTGGATCCCAGGAATCACCTCTAGAACCAAAATATTATAATTGTCAAATATACATTCTCAATATCAAGAACCTAGGAAGTAACTCTGGGTATTAAAATTAATATAATTATAACTTGGATCCAAAGTTACAGCCTAGGAATGATATCTATACATCCCAATAATGAATAATAAATATCTCTTGAAGAATTTATAGGCATCCAAAATGGAATTAAAATCACATTGTTCTAGGATCATTATACTCCAACCAGAAATCACCACTACATCCGTAGTAAATAGCTGAATTCATAAATAAATAAATAAATGAGTGGTAGTGGTTGAATGATTACCCCACCATTACTACCACAACCATATGGGCTTACATGTTTGGCATGGGTTCTACAATGACACTGGATATGATATCTACCGAAACTTGATTTACTTACTCAATGTTAGTCAAACATTGGGGAACCCATTAAGTCCCACTAATAACAGCAATGGAGAGGCATCCTACTTAGGATCCTCCACATTTAAGGTAAATTATAAGTCCATAGCTTTAAACCTTACAAAATAATGATTAAGGTGAGTAATTTGATATTATTTCACATTTAGGATATTTTTAATTATAGACATCCAAATATTTAGGCCATAACTCTTACATAACAAAACTATAGTAATAAAATGTGTACACATCCAATAATATCAATTTCACATAAATAATAAAATATATTCCAATAAAATGTCTGTTATTTTCATGTTTAATCATCATAATGTTTCCATTTTCCCATCCATGACTCTATTCTCCCATAAATCCTGTGAAAAAAATTTCAAAAAAATGGTATTATAAGAATAATCTTCGTAAGGGATATAAAATAAGGAATGAAACCATTAGCCCATGAATATTTTTAAATCATTATTTTTTTTCAAAAAATCATACTTTTCACCCATAAAACAAAAACTATTTAGCTTACCTCATGAAATAATAATATTCTTATAAAACATCATTGAAATCATAAAAGATAAATGTTTCTCATGGTATCCATATCATACATACATTGTATTGTTCACAACTGCATAGGGAGTAACCTTTAAGGTTACATTTGGAATACATATCACTGTATATTTCCAAAATATCTTAGATGGAAAATTATAATTTAACTCTATATCATTACCCAGTGAATTGGAGATCTTTCATTAGCTCATCTACCCTGGGTTTATCTCATAACCACTCGTATACATAAGCAATTCTTAGGAACTATAACAACATCATAACACATTAACAAGCATGAATGAAGAATACTATTTCCACATTACATTCACAAGATATCACTTCAAGATATTCACATAATTATTCCCTTATAAATACCATTTTCAATAACAAAATACCTGATAATTGAATATGGTATTTATTCTATTTTTTAAAACATCAAGGCTTATATATGGAGCCAAATATCAAATTGTGTTCATGGTGACGGGAAATTCATTATTGCCACGTATGTTAAAAAATTCCTTTTTTCATTTTGTAAATAACATTATATAAAAGAAATTGATTTTGATACCATGGAATTAAATTAAATTTCAAAGGGGTTGATTATACACCCTATAAAAGAAGGTGGCATTTATTATCAAAATATGCCTCAATTAAAAAAATAGTGAGACGAAGTCCCTTACTGTGAGTCTGACTTCTCATATACAATATTTATATTCTTAAATAAAAAAAATTAATTTATACTTTCTTGGTAAATTTATTCAATTTAATTATTTCATTAATATATATTATTTTCATGTTATAAAAATTATATAATTATTTTTGTTCACATCAAATGTTTTATCGATATTCTGTACTTGAGTCGAAGATGAACTTGTTATGAAGTCAATAGTCCATGTGTTAATTAAGTACATAATCTCAAGAATAAAATAAATTTCATAATAATAACTTTTATACATCAATTATACATTTAAATTTTACTATTTATTTATGGTATGAAAAATTAACTACGTTATTGTCATGTAGATAGTAGGTCGTACGTACGCATGTGTAAGGTTTCCATTTTTTCACAGATCATTATGGAAATAAGTTAATTACTATTTTGCCCTTATATAATAATCGAAATATAAATAAAATCATAATAATAATTTAAATATACTCATATATATATCAAACAACTGATGTGGTGAATAAAAATGATTCATATCGCTTCATGCAGATGATAGTTCAGACGTATGCATGAAGGACATCATCATTTTTATGTGCATATACTGTAAGTATTTAATTGATATATTATTATAATATAATGACTTAAATGTAATTAACATCATATAAGAAAATTAATTATATTATTTTAATCTATCATGAGATAGATTTATGAAAAAACAATTAGATCAGATTGTAGAAGTGATTGTTCACACATTCATCCAAACATTAAATTCCGTTCCAATTTGATTGACATGGTGATGGATTTAGGTGACGATATTAACAAAATAACATATTAGTATAATGAGGATACATGAATTATTATATCATGATAGTTATGTGAGTCATGAAGGATGTTGAAGAATAAATAAAAAATAAATACTAAAAGAAAATGATACATCTTCTTATGTTTCTCAACCTTCATGAACAAAATAACACCTATAAGAAGGGTCTTATACCAATACTAAGGCATCAATAATATGGGGAGGGATTCAAGGAAGGTTTTCGGTAGATCTTGGGTTAACCAAAAGTTTACGTTAGTGTTATTAATAGAGTAAAATGGGAGACTTTTTATAGGATAGCGGAGGGGCACCCTTAGAATTATTAAAAGTATTAAATTGATATAAATTTATTTTCAATTAAAAATGTTCCCAAACTAATTATTTTATAATATAATATAATTTTTAGACCAATACCCATCCTAAAATTAAAATTAGACATGTGTTCAGTATTTTTCAGTCCTTATCCTTTTTTAACCCTTATTTTACACTTTTTATTCTTATCATGAAATCAGGTTATTAACAC
The DNA here is from genome assembly GCA_963277665.1 of Viscum album. NCBI lineage: Eukaryota > Viridiplantae > Streptophyta > Magnoliopsida > Santalales > Viscaceae > Viscum > Viscum album. The sequence goes on along the minus strand of OY728121.1, from coordinate 497,638,887 downwards.
TTTTTGGGTTAAAGTAATTACAATAACATGTCAAATGATAAAAAAAAGTGTAATTTATAAAATATTAGAATGTATAATAACTATTTTTCTAAATCCTATATAATTTATAGTTTTCAGACATTTAACAATATATTTTATATTTTAAAATACTAAAAGTTTTAATTATGGCACTATTCATTATTTAACTATAGCAAAATATGATAACTGCAAGATAATTTCAAACTAACTCCATTAAATAATATCCAATATGTAAAATATATCCATTGAATTCTTGGATGTCATAAATTATGTCAAATTATATTTATATTAACATTTATAGTAACAGTTATTTTATTCATTCATTAATTAAGAAACTACTACAACATCTGTGTGTCAAAATTAAATTTAATTATATAATGTCTAAATAATGTAAATAAATAATCATGATGTATTTAATAATTATTAATTTCCAAGAAATATTTATATTTGAATATATATGATGTATAACTCTATATTAATATACATTACTTTTTTTAAAATAAGAGTTTAACAAAAATGACATTTCATTTAATATAATATGATAAATGCATTTAAGTCATCCATCTGGCTCCAAGTGGTCCTAAAATTGACCCAAGGAGGCTTAAAATTAAATTTAAACAAATGTTATGGTGTTTTGATACTATTATAACGTTATTTGTTCCATTAATTTCCCAATTTTCCTTCACCTATGGTAATAAAGATAATTACAATAGCTACTATTCATAATGTCTAAAAATAAAAGGGAATTATTTACATAATTTGGAACTTCTTATTCTAAATATAGAATCAATTTTTTCTTGCATCAAAAAAATTACTTACAGTAATTAATTTAAATTTAATCTCCATTGTTAAAATGAGAAAACTTGTTTTTTAAATGTAAACCCCATCAAAAGATTGCATGCGTTTATATCTAATTTCTATGTAAAATTACTAAAACTGACTAAAATTGGATTAAAAATTAAAAAATTAATCTATTTATAATTTAACACATATTAAAAATTCAATCTATCAATATAAATAAATTAGACGAAAATGTGTCTTTGAATTAAATTGCAACATTTTTCATTATTCTTTAAAAAATTAATTTTATCATAAAAATACCCAAATTTCATACAACGTAAATTATGATGTCCCACATAAAAATTAGAAGATATTTTTTTCAAATAGATTATATAATATTTTCGATAACTATATTTAAAATGGGTTCTTTATCTAAAGGTTGTAAAACTGCATTTTTAGAGAAGCACTCATTTTATCCGTAAAATTGAATTTTCTATAAGATAATGTCAAATAAATTATAATATTATTTATAAACCTCATATTGAATTAATATTTGATTGGTATAATCCAATAAAATTTATTTTATTATTTTATAAACATATTTTTTCACATTTATATATTTTTTCATAAAAGTACATATTTTTAATTCAACTTGTTTTTAGTTTAATTTCATGTTAATTTTGTAACCATTGAATAATTATATAAACATGTGTAAACCATATTTTAATAATTTTGTTAACTTTTTTAATTTCCTCCGTTCTATCTTCTAGGAGATATTCACCATATAAATTAATTAAATTTAGTTATTTGTTGATACTTGATGTGATGTATCTTGAACACTATTAAATATCGTGTTTCCCTTTAAAAATTAGGATATAACATTCTCCACACTAGAAATTATGTCCTCGTAATATGATTTTGGGGTTGGTAACAAAGTTATGACTCTTCAAAATACCATTAATGAATTCCCACGTTAGAAAAAATATTAATATGACATCCCCATTAAAAGAAAGGAATGATAGTATGAAGGTCACCTGAGATAACACAGACAAGGATTCCATGTATAAAGCGTGGATATAGATGAAAAAAATAACAATCATGTCAGGAAGGGGAGTCATATAAAACATTATCAGGATAAGGTTAAGAATCCAAAAACCACAAACCTATAACAGGATAAATGGTCATTGATTTCATAGTAGGAAAAGCAAATAGAAAACATTTTTTTGTTTTAATATCTTTTTTATAAGGTTGTGGAAATAATTTACTGCATAGGCTGAGATCATAAAGAAATACACTTACTTTAAAATTAGACTTTCATCTTTTAATAAAATTCCACCAAAAAATCATATTTTTTCCAAATAAAGTGTATTTAAAAGGATTTTATTCATGGTTGAGAAACTACAATAAACTTCTAAAGAATAAAATATTCCAAAAAATAGATTAACTATATGTTAATCATGTCTTGAAACATTATTAAAAACTACATATTTATAATAAACATAATATATTACACCGAATATATCAATATTTAAATGAATAGTTGATACTTTTAATATCCAAAATTAAAAATTAATACCCAAATTCTATTATAGACCATTCATCAAATAACTATCCTTAATATTCCTAAAAAATATTTTAACAAATATTAAATTAAAAGAAAATAATCAAAAAATCTTCCTAGATAAGTTCTAATGTATAACTCTAAATAAAATAAACCTCTCTTAATTTCACATACAAAAAATGTAATTTTCAAAATCCCATATTCTCCAAGATAGGTTAATAATTTCCATAAATAACCCAAATTTCCCTAATTCCACTACAAAATCATTGATTTTTCCAAAATAAAATTCAACCATTACTCCTCCAAAAATATCCCATTTTATTCTACATTGCATAGGCATATAGGGTTCCAATAATAGTGAATTAATTCTAAAATAACATTTATCAATTAATCCTGAAATCATTTTCTAACACCAAAGATATCCATTTGATAAAACAGAAGATCCCAAAATAATATTAATATTATTCCATCAACTTGGTTATCTAAAAATAAAATTATATACTGACCAGATACTTCCCATAGGCCAGTGTTTGGAAATAAATCATTGTCACACTGTTGTTGTGGGTTTTATTTCCATATCTTTTTTAGACAAGACTCATTGTCACCCTTCCTATGGGTTTTAATTTTCCTAAAATTATATAATTTTATAAAATTACTGAAATGAGATAAAATTCTAAAAAATAACAACAACATGTTTTACCCATAGAGTTTATCTGAAACCATTAATTTTGAAATCCTAAAATGTAACAAACAATAAATGCCTAAAAAATAAAAGATCATATAAACCATCTTATTTTTTGATACATTTGAACTTATTGTCACTGAAGAAAAGATAATTATTCATCAAATAATATTTTCACATAAAAATAATTAGTTGTTAAACATTATAGAAAAAAATTATTCCAGTTTAATCTCATCATTACAAGTGAATTAATACTTTCAAAAATTTCATCATCCTATAGTCTATCATAATTCACGAATCCATTATATATATAATTTTTTATCATTCAGTGTTTTTAATTATCTTTTAACCATGATTTTATATATTATCTCTTAGTACTTCTTTCATAAAAACAAAATCATTAATCATGTCCTAGTATAAAATAATGTCAAAACATGACATGATAAACAATCCAAACCTTTCATTTGTCATTTTTGGTTTCCACATCTTAAATTCAAATGGAATTAGTTATTGCTGAACATATATTTTTACGGTCCTCCTAATACCCATTGTGGAATTTATTTTTAGGATATTTTTATCTATAATGACCAAAATCCCCACAATTAAAACATTCAATTGATAACTGAGAAAGAACTTCATTCCCTTTATTGTTGTCAAATTAATTCTTTGTTTTTTTTCTTAGAAGTTTATTGCTTTATGACTGTTATTACAAAATCAATAACATCTTCCAATATTTTATAAAATTTTCCCAGGTGTTTATTACCACATCCTTGAAATATTTTTCCTTGATTCTAATTAAATTCATGATTATTACATGAACATCCACATGGATTTATTATCTCATATATGATTAATTATAAATTTCACCATGGTTCCGGTGGCAAATCAGGAATAGTGATAGTTGGTCTAGAAGACCCATGAGAGTTCTCATTTCTTCTCTAGTTTTATTCAATTGCTTATTTAGAGAACAAAAACACTGTTAAACACATCCAGTATTATATTGGTGCCTCTCAGATCCCGCCATTTACTAAAATAAAAATATTTAATTTGTATATATCAATAAATTATCATATACAATCTTGTGAGGAATATAAACACTAAGAGTGTTATCCATTTCATGTATGTAATAAAAAAACATAAAATGAAACATGGTTTATATTCATTTTTTATCATCATAATATTTCCATGATCACATCCATTACACTATTCTCAGATAAATCATATGAAAACCATTTCAAAAATGAGGAATGAGAGAAAAAATCTTAGTATGTGATATAAAAAAAGGAATAAAACTATTATCCCATAAATAATTTTAAATCATGGAATAATTTTCAAAAAATCATTCAGTTAACCCATAAAATAGAAAATCTTCAGATTACCTCCTGAAATCATTATATTCAGATAGAATTTCATAGAAATAATAAAACATAATGGTAACATATGGAATCTTTATCGTACATAAATTTTATATTTTATAATTATGTAGGTAGTAACCTTCATGGTTATGTTTGGAATTCCCATCATAGTATATTCCCTAAATCTCATAGGATAAACCTTTTTTTTGTTCTGTTCCATTACCCAATACATTGGAGAGCTATCATGGGCACACACCCCTTGACTTATCATGGATCCGCCCATTTATAAAAGCAATTCCCAAAAAACCATAACATAATTATAACACATTAAGAAGAATAGTATAAAAAAATAACCTTTCTACATTACAATTCGACAATATAATTTCAATATATTGACATAATCAACCCCTTCTCCAAACCATTTTTAGTACCAAAATACTTTAAAAGTTAATATGGTATTTATTTTCCTTTTAAAAACATTTAGTCTTATAGAAGAAACCAAATATGAAATAATGAAGATAATGGCAGAAAAGTCATCGTCGCCTCATACATTAAAAAAATATCTTTTTTCATTTTGTAAAAAAAATCATCTATAAAATATTCCTTTTGATAACTACTGAATGAAATAAAATTTCAAAGGGGTTGATTATGCCTGAGTTAAAAATATTGAGACAAAGTCACTTACCCTGACTCTGACTCATCTGGTACAATATTAATACACTAAAATAATAAATATATGTTAATAGCTATTTTCATTTGAACATTTTTAATGTTTAATATTTATTTTAGATCAATTATTACCATGTTATATAAATTTAATAATTATTTAAGTTCATATATGTTGTTTTGTCGATATTCGGTACGTGAGTCAAAAATCAGCTTTTTAGGATGTCAAATTTCCTTATGATAATTGAGTACATAATCTCTAGAATAAAATTAATGAAATAATATTCAATTTAATAAATAAATTATTCTTTTAAATCAGAAAATTTATTTATGGTATGAAAATTGATCAGTGTTATAATCATGGGGAGAGTAGTCCTAACGTACATATCAATTACGTTTCCATTTTCAATGATCATTACTAAAATAAGATAATTATTATTATATAATTAAAGAATTATAATTATATAATAATTATTATTATTATTATTTAAATATTATTATATATCTCATAAAATTGATTTGGTGATTAAAAATAATTCACATCGTTTCGTGGTGGATAGTTCACTCGTACGCATGAACGACATTGTCATTTTTCTGTGCATGAAAGAAAGAGTGTAATTGATATATTATTATCATATAATTTTTAATATATAATTTATATCTAATAGTAACATTATTTATATTATAATAACATATCATTATACATGGTTATGAGAAGGGAATTAGATCATTTCGAGGAGGTGATAGTTCACACATACACATGAACAATTAATTCCTTTTTCATTTGAAGGAATGGAGATTGATTAAGTTAAGGATATTAACATAATTAAATATTATTATATTAAGGATACAGGAGTAATTATATCATCATATTTGTAAAATAAATGATTTAAATAGAATAATAACAAAAGTATAACTACTTAACGAAAACGATACCCCTTCTTCAGTTGAGCATCGTAGATGAACTACTTAACACATCTAAGGAGGGTGTTGTTCCTAAAATAAGGCCTCAAGAATGTGGGAAGGTATTTTAGAAAGTGTTCTGGACAGATATTGGATAATGGAAATGGATTTGGATGTGTTAGTAATAAAGATTAAAGGGTTTATTTTTCTTAGATAGTGGAGGGGCATTCTTGGAATTATCACAAGTATTAAATTAATATAACTTCATTTTTAATTAAGAATGGTACCAAACAAATTTATTTACAATATAATATGATTTTGGGTCAAATACCCATCCTCCAATTAAAGTTATACTGGTTTTGAATATTTTTTAATCCTTATCTATTTTAAACCCTTATTTTACCCTTTTTAATCGTAGTTTGATATCATATTATTTACACATTGTGGGATTTTTTACTTACCATAAGATGTCGAGCGATCAACAAAAGTGTAATTTCTGAAAGCATAGGACTTATACTAACCATTTGACCTATAATTAGATATTTAATAACTTTATAACATTTGATAAACTATTTTATATTTGAAAGTTTCTATAATGTTAGTTCTCACAGTTGACATTATATGACTTTTAAAAAATTTCACAACATTGAGATAAGTTCTATCCAAATCATTAAAATTCTCACCAACATGTCAAATATAGTCATTAAAAACTGTATGGCATAATGTATGTTAGATAATATTTCTTTTAATATTTATAATATCATTTGTTTGATTCATTCATTAATTAAAAAATTACAAAATCAACTTTTTTCATTATTAAATTTAATTATTTAATTTCTAAAAATTATAAATATATTACATTGATTTATTAATTATTTTTATTATTCCAATGACTATTTATAGTCAATAATATCTTTTTTATCACTCTATATTAAAATACCTTACTTTTTAAAAGCAAAAGATTAACAAAAATAACTATTCTTTTAATATAATATTATAAATTCACTAGTGTCATCCATGTGGCTCCAAGTGTTCTTAAAATTGACCCAAGGATTTATATATGGTTGGAATACACACACCAGATTAAAATGTAACATGTTTTAGGTTAGTTTTATATTAATATAATCTTATTTTTACCTGTAGTTACCTGATTTACCTTCAACTGTGGTAATGAAATTAATAACTAAAGATATTATTCATATTAACAAAAAAATATAAGGGACCTATATACATAATTTATACCTTCTTATTTAAAATATGAAATCCATTTTTTCCAAATTAAACACATATATTTTTCACTAAATAATTTAAAATTAATCCCCATTGTCAAAATAATAATATGTTTTCAAAAATAAAACCATCAAATGATTGACATGTGTTTATATCTAATTTAATTGAGATATTACATTAAATGAAAATTATTGGATTATTTAATAAAAAAATTATTTTAATGATACTTTAAAACTAATAAAATGGATAATCTAACAATATAAATAAACTTGATGATAAGACAGTTTTGATTGAAATGAAGAATTTTTAACTTTTTATTAAAATGTGAACATTATCCGAAATGTAAAATTGTTTCAAAAAAAGTGAATTTTTATGTCCATATACCAAATTAGAAGTATATTTTTCCTATATTATTTATATAATATTCCCAAACAATATTTAAAAAGGTTCCCCCATCAAAAGGTGTTAAAAATACATTTTTAGAAACACTTATATTATCCATAAAATTGTATTTGTTATTATATAATGTATATAAAATACATAATTAGAAATTTAAACACTATACTGAATTAATATTTCTTTAATATAATCCAACACAAGTGACTTTATTGTTTTATAAACACAATAATTAATATTTAAATAGTTTTTTATATAAAACATTCATTATATTCGATTGGTTTGTAGTTTAATTCCAGTTAATTTGGAAACCATTGAATCATTATATAATCCTATGTAAACCATATTTTCATAATTCAATTAACTCTATTTCTTTCCACTATTCAAACAACTAGGTGAAAACTAACATATTAAATAATAAAATTTAGATGTTCGTTTTTTCTCGATTTGGTGTATCATGTACATTGTTAAGCATTCGGTTTCCTTTAAAAAACTCAGGATGGTACATAATGGGAGGAATCCAACATTGGATCCTAGATGGTAAGTAAAGAAATTAATAATAAAATAGATCCCCATCTATTAAAGAAAAAGGATAAAGACTTTGTGGGATCCTCTAATGATTAGTAATCATAGGAATCCAATAGAGGACCCTTGGAAAGGTACATAATAAGGGGTGTCCAATAGTGATCCCTCATAATAGATTTTTTAGGAATAGGATTCCTATATGAGATCCTCATAAAGGTATATAGGTGAAGGTATTCTACAATGTGTTTCTTATGTCATCATTAAGTGAATTCGTCCCACAAGGTTACCATAGAAATATAAAATGGGTTATAGGAATACTACAAGGGATCCTCTAGGTAGAAAACTAATAATAGGATTCATATATTGGATCCATGGAAAAAACAATTCTAAAAGAATCATGGAAATGAACAAATCATCTCTGAAAATAGATTTCTTAATGGTAGACCTAAAAATGTATAGTTCAAGATAAATTTCTCATGGGTCATCTTGGATAATGGATCACTACCATAATACAACTAGATTTCATTAGTATAGGAAGAACCTATACATTTAGAAAAAACCCATACTACCACCTAGGAGTCTCAAAATCACCCCATAAGATTCACTATTATGATCTATTTGTAATGTTAAAAAAATGGTCTAATCATGTATTTAGATCATCTACCTACTAATAATGACATGAAAAAACCAGAAACCCACTAAAAATGATAGAAATGGAGTATTACATGGCGTGTTAGCCATAACATTGGACATATAACATCACTGAACCATAGGGGTGTGCACTTCAGCCAGACATGACATATCAAATCCCTTTTATATGGAGTGTTTTTCATGTACATGGAGTGTACCCTACACAGTGTAATAGATCATTATCCTCACATGCCATTTCCCAGTAATTCAAATATCCATGTACTTCTATACAGTATTCCACTGACATGGGTTCTGGTCGTGTACAATACACGGCCATGTTCCCCAACATGGTGTATATGGCTAGGTACTAAAAAACAAGATGAAGTCATATTACAAGGAATTTATTCCCCATACATAGTGTATATGTATATAAGATCATATTCCACAAATTGGAATATGAAAATATGTGTGTTTCTAAACCACACACCATGTGATCAAGATTCTCAATCGAGAAACCCATCAAATCCCCTGAAACACTTATTTCCCCCCAAATTTAATAGATCATCCTAGAGAGGAAATAAGAAGGGATAATAGTTGATTAAAACAAAAAAATTAAAAATATATGGGTAATTATGTATAAAAATGTAATGGACATTCCATTTTACAGAATCTACTAAATCTTACAATGTTTACACCTTCCACAACTACCACACCAAGATCTGACACGTCCTGAGCATCACAATAGTACATCTCTTACCCTAACCAACATTCACCCCCTCTACCATTATCTCTCATTATTACACCAATTTAGGATCCCAATGTTGGTGTACATGAGAATACAGTTAAGTAAAATAAGAAAAATAAACAAAAAGAAAGAAAATGATAAATATGTAGAAAAAAAGGAGGCTCAGCCAGGAAATTTGAGTTTATGCCACACATAAAAAAATCTACATTTGATACTAAATAAGAGAGAATGAATATAGATATGATTCTCTATCCAAATCATACGGTTGAACAAACCAGAATGAGTAAATTAATATTTTGGTAAATTGATATTAATTATTATTTCTTCCAATAAAGTCATAATGGCTTGTAATTCCACCATGATCCAATTATATGGTAAACACCCTATTATGGTCCAAATATTGTGGTCAAGAATATTATATGAGATAATCTAATATAGTAAAATTAACTTTTTACCCCTATTAACCATCCGATAGGAAAAATTAAAATGTCCACTCAAAATTAACATCTGGAAAGAGCATAAGACCTTAAAATTATAATATGATTTGTTTATAAGAATTAATATATAACTATTATCCTTAGTGGGAATGGTTTTTTCCAAAAAGGTGAGATTAAATAATTTACATGATAGGTAAGCAATCAATTTTATAAAACTTCAATACATATTTGTGAAATTATAAAATAATACATTGTAAATGAAATATGGACATACAATAATTTATAGTAGATTAGATCATTTGATCCTATGTATACTCATAAAAATATTAAATTTATATTATATAAGAAATTAAAATAGTAACCAAAATTTTAAAATTAATCACAAGTTTTATAATTTCCCTTTTAACTCCAAGATACAAAACCCAAATTTATTCCCTTTTCACCTAGAGTCACAACCCAAAACCATCATTTTGATGTAGGGGATAACACAACATTGACTATATATGGACTAATTCTAAATTAAATCCCTTAAATTATACTGAATATTCTACATAATTATGTACAATTTTTAGGGGTATTGTAACCCTAAATATAATGTCTTCATTCTTTTTGAAAATCCATAAACCAAAAATAATGTATACAAAATAAATAAGAAGATATTAGAAAAACATTAAAAAATTAAAATTTTGTATTGTTGTTTTAAGGAATCTAGGTTGTTATTAGAATAAAAGGATCTAAATTTGAAGTAGTATATCCAATGTTATGACTTCAATGATCACAAAAATATATCGTAGAGTATATTTCAGAATATCCTCAACCTCCACGCACTGGAATTGGTTATATGGAACTCAATATAAATTATTATTACATTGACTGCTACCATAAAAAATTATAAATTTATTAATATAAATTATATTCTTGTCTTTTTCAGTGGAGTCACAATTACCACTCTCAATGATAACAAACAAACCAAAAAGTTAGAGATATTTTTATAATGTGTCATACATAGAAATAACTAAACACCTTAAAAAATATTATAACTTATTATATATTTATTAATATGTATCCTTGGAAGGGTCCCATAAATCAAGTGAGAAGATCAAGTTATATTTAAAATTATTAAAATTGTAAACATACAATTTCTCAATATAAAATTTCAATAATTATAACAAATTTTATCACTTGAACAATTCAATTAAAAATTCTAAAATCAATTGTAATAATTTTTCAAATATTAGAAATATTTAATGTTATATTATGAAATATATAAATCATTAAAAACATGTTTAAAATAAATTTAGTAACATGATATATTAAAAAATATATAAAACCAATAAAATCATTTATTTTATAATAACCATTTTTGCATTCATGAGCATCATTTGTTTTCATGACATGATTTTTTATGTAATAATCATTTAGCATAAACATGACTGTGTGTATGATCAATACCACCTTAAGCATGAAGTCTCATAAAGATCATTCTCTCCATAATCATGATAATTATTTGTATCATCTAATAATAATTATCATTTCATATTAAAAATTATTATTATAAACTTCATATTCATCTTGAGTAGGAAACATCAACGTCCTCCATAAAAATCATATATTCCATATTATCATAATTTATGCATCATAGGTTTCATATATGAACCCTATGAATCATTAAACACTGTAAGAATAATCTAAACACTGTGTGGATCATTTTACAATCACATTAGGGTTAGAGAATCCTCGTAAGAAAAAATATTTCAATAAGAATAAATTTAATAGTAAGGATGATTAAATTTTTTTGAATAATTCCTGGAGAAATATTATTTTTAAATAACAAAATATTTACAAAATTCTATTTCATCAAACTCATAATAAAGGGTTCTTTTCATTGAAATCAACAAATAAAGCACATAAAAATAAAAATAAATATTCATGAAATAATATTGAAAATATTATTTTCTTTTATATGTGGTTTAAGAATAAAACATATTTCTTCATTTTGTTAGAAGGAATAAAATAATAAAATTTTAATCACCATAACATATATGTATCATATTCAAAATAAGATAGTGTCAAGGAGATACTAAAAATTATCTCTATTTTTGATAATTTAAAAACAAAATATAATTTCCAAAAACACCTCAACCATTTTGATATTATTAAAAAATTTAATGAGAAACTACTAAAGAATTATTTCCCTTAAATACTAAAAATCTAGTATTTAAACATACATACCATTATTTAGAAAAAAAATTCCCTCATTAAAGAAACAAATTCTAAGCAACTAGTTCATCTAATAATGTCAACGATTACTCATACTAAGGTATATAATGCTTCACTATAGTAATAAAATGTAAAGTGGATTTAATAATTTAAACAGCTTTTAGAATATGCTGTAATATATTTCATTAAATTACTAATTATAAAATAATCCTTCTACTAAAATTGATGTATTATAAAAAATTTACTTATATTTACATAAATATATCAAAAGAATATGAATGTCAACAAAATACCCCAAAATATTATTTTTTTTCTTCCTTATTAATATTCATCATCATCTAGTCTATATGTGATGATTTCAAATCTTCTATGTGTATAGTTGAATAATAGCTTGCCTAAAGTACGAATATTGCCTCTTGAAAATCTTTTTCAATGAAAATAGTTTCCCAAAAAACATGGGATTATTTTCAATGAAATATATTAATATATTTTTATAAAAATAAATATAATGAAAAGGTGGGTGAATATTCTATTGAAACAAATATTTTTATAGGTTTAATATTCACACTCTAAAAGAAAATATTCAAAAATACTTTAGTAAATTGAAACATTATTTTAGAATAAGATTTTTTATTGAAAAAATCATAGCCTAACAATATTATTTTTAACTATATAGTGGTAATATGATTGAGGAATTATTTTATACATGAATAACCATTTAATTTCAAAAACATATTCTTCTAAATAGATTCAATTATGAAATTTATGTAAAATTTATATAATGACATGTTCATGTTTGGCATTAAAAAACATAACTAAATCAAGATGTTCTGTAAATATATGTCCAATTTGATCATCAGTTTGAATAAACACCTATCAAATGTCACAATTATAAACATGTTCCCTAATATAAAAATGTCTGAAATCTATATTATTTATCTTATAATAATGAAAATGATTTAAAAAAATTACATAATTGCAGAATTATCAAATAAAATATAAAATTTTAGAATTAGTCCTCATTATTAGATTTTTTTTCATAACACAATGTTATTGGGGAAAAATACATTATAAATGTATAAATCATAGGTAATAAATAATGGGAAAAATATTTCATATTACTCCAATATATAATCATTTTTCCTAAAAATAAGATTATAGAACTTGTGCCTTTCCAATATATTTTAAATCCACTAAAATAAAATTATGTAGAACTCTTTAATTAAAATATATTATTAAATGAATATTTAATGCGAGTCTTAATGAACTATTAATGTATTTTATTATAATATTAACTAAAAATAAATGGAATTTAGTAGGATCACTTTGATATCTAGTAGAAAAACAAATTGAAAACATTAAATTGTTCCAACAATTAGTCAAATATAAAAAGATACCAATCATAAAACAATAATTCAAATGGTAACATTTCATACCTGGTTCACTACAATGTAACTGAACCTGGTTTCCCATAAGGTCTAGAGTGAACCTCCTCATACACCAGGGGATACCAATAAGAAGTTAGGGTCAATGATGTTATAGCGGGATGATGATACCCTCATTTCAGAGTGGAAATTAATAGTATATTACAATAAAAATCACCAAAATAAAGATAATAAATCTAAGGAATCATAAAATCTAGATAATAATAAATACAAGGATAACATAATAATAATAAATTGAAGCATACCAAATATCATATAAAAATAATGATTCAATGTATGTATACTAGGTAACAAGGGGTTAGATGGGAAATAGAACAACATAAAAATTAATCATTATATTAAAAGAAGAAAAAATTACAAATAATATCTCCAAAATAATTACAATAATATGATTAATCCACTACACCTGCAGTATATTCATTAATAAGTAAGAATATTTCCATAGCTACATGCTTCCCCTTATCCCTACTTACATCAATGATGTCAGTCTGAGTACAAATCGGTGTCCCAAAAACACTATGCGATTTTCATAGTAGGAATTCACCAATAGATTATAGTACTCTCTAGTATTTGAAAATAATATGTGTATGGTTTAGGTAATTATAAATTCAATGATATAAATATATAAACAACATAATTTTGGGTTCCTCATGGGACACCATTGTGACACTACTTACATTGAACAAAACCAAAATGTCCTAGAGCATTGTATATTTTAAATTAATCATTAAAAGATTAGTTCATAATGTTTATAATGAAATTATCCATATATATTAATATTCATATGACATACCAAAATTCTCACAGAATATAAATCATTAAATGAAGTAAATATTGGAAATGAATTCACTATAACATAGTGGTAATCGAATAATGTTCTGTGGAATGAAAGATGTGTCATCCGATTAATTAATTAGAATACTAATCATGTATGGGTTATTCTATTAGGGAAACATAGGTCTCACTCCAGGAATACAATAATAATACACCACCATAGGATTCCATCCACATATTAACACATATATAACCATGGTATCACTCTTGTCATGGTATACATTAATTTCCATCAAAAATTGTAAAAGGTTTTACACATAAGAAACTATTTATCACTCATAGAATTGTACAATTGAATTTACCTCTATGTCCATCTATAGAATTATACATAAGGAACCGAAGTTTCGGATATTGATTAATTTCAATCTACCTTATATGTGAACCAATTTAAGTAATTATATAAAAAATACATGTATCTACCCTATATGATTAATCTATTCATAATTCATTTAATACAATCATCCCAATAACCCAAACACAGTAATTCCTAGTCAAAAGCTATATATAATCCTCGACACTAAATTAAGAAAATAATTTGACATTATTTAATCAATTCTATATTACAATTTAGTTAATAAAATGATGGAAATTTCATTTATGTAATAACTCAATCATTAATATAACAAAGAAAGGTCCAAGGAACATGGACCTACACATCCCCTTTTTTCAGAATTCTATTCACATTTTATTTAATTAATTTACACACCCTAATTATATGATACCTAAGAACACATCCTATATGGTCGTATCATTATATATATTTGTCCTAGTGGTATACAATGATATATCACAATTCCATTTAATTCAATTAATACCATGTGTCATTAAAAATTTAACATGACATCCTATGTGGTTATTTTTATTATGGTATGCAACCTCTAATGATGAATTTAGGATATAAGGTCAACCAAAATATATTTCAAGATATTAATAAATTAATTTATCATAAAAATAAAGCATCTCAAGGATGGTCTTGATTGTTTCAAACAAAGATTTATAATATAAATATATATACTATTATATAAAATCATGAGATAAGCTATTTTATCTTGGTATATGACTTCTAATTTTATATTAGCTTCTAATTTGACCTAGAAATATAAAATTTCCATGAATATAAGGCATTTTTAGTTTTATATATATTAAATTAAATTTGGTGAGATAAATTATGAATATAAGATGTGGTATTGAATAAAATATAGAGATTGATCCAACATGAAAAGTAAAAGGTGACTTAGATTTCATATGAAGGGGGAGGTTCCAACCCTATGGTAGAGGGATATGATATCTTGACCATGGGAGAGGGATTGGGTATAGTATAATGGATGAATAATAGAGGATTTCATTTAAATATATGATTGGAAATATGTAATTTCACTCCTCTTTAATGTGAATAGATTTTGTATCCATGGTTGGATAGTCCTTTTTCCAAACATGTTCCACCTCTTTCTTGGCGGAACACCCCCTGCACATCTAATAGCCTTATTTGAAAAACCCTGGGAGGACTCTGTTTAATTCTTATCCAAGACTTCCACCCCCCCCCCCCCCCTTCGCATGGTTAGGAACATATTTAGGTAAAACATGAATAAACCAAGTGTTTGGATCGAAAAAATGACTACATTTTTGAAATCTATTATACAACGTCTATGAAATTGTTTTTTGAAACCAATGTCGTCATAAGTATGGGGTTCACAGTTGAGTCTCATGATTATTACTATCCATGTACTATCATTATCCTCACACAACTTCACCAAAATCTATATAAGTATTCTTTGAACAAGAAAAAGAAGTATCCAAACACATCAACTAATTAGATGATTTATTTTGGTAAAAGAAGTGATTTTAACTAAGATTTATTGGATTTATGCCTTCATAAAAAATGGGTAGTTACAATCACCTTAACATATAACTTCTCATCATCAAGAAGATCTGGAAAAAATTATAAACAATATAAGACCAACATGGTTCAGTAAATACTACTCAAATAGTCATGTTTAATCTATGAATTCTTAAAGAACCTCAATAATTAATTTAGTAATATAGAATTGGATCTTATAAAACTCAATACATCTCTCAAAAACATTAATTAAAGGATTTATATAAAGCATGAATGAAATCATATATCATGAGATAGAACCAAATCATCATTGTATTCATCATTTTACCTATAGAACTACCTACAATAGGTTCTTACCATAATTAGAAAATTCTGATTCATGGTATAATCATCATCATAATTTCATATTGAAACATATTCTTAACATCCTATAAATAATCTCATTACATTACTAATCTAATTGAATTTGTTAAATATCAATCAGTCACATTAGTTCTAGTCATGTCAATTATTGCTTGAAAAACATTCTCCAACCATTACACTACACTTGTCTAACCCTAGTGATGTTTCTTATATAGTTCGTCATCAACCTCAAACAACTACTCATGGGTACACAAGTCGAAGTTTCTCTAGATTAATATTTCTAAAAACATTCAATATTAACACAAAATGCATCGCCGAAGAAGAATACATATTCCATTAATCAAAGGTATCCAGATATCAATTCAACTATGCACATTGAAGTCTATAACTTATATATTGTTTTTTCTATTGGACACACCGTCTTTTGTTATAACAATAATTCCCTAGAATTTTCACCAACACACTCTATGTCATGTATTTTTTGGATTTCCAGATGCTAATAATCAATTGAGACTGTCTGCATGTTCGGGGTATTGTAAGAATCATACTATTATGGACTATAGAGCTAATCATGGGATCCCATACATAGGATATTTCTAGTAAAATTTCAGTTCTTATTGTAGAGGTAAACACAATAGAACCACAAATTGATCCTAAATTTGGTATCTGACCTAGTGGTCAAAACAAAAATTTGGTTAGTGTATATGAGTTCATCAATGGTATTCCAACTCAAGAATCCATGTGTCACTTGGGACAAACCCCACCAATATAGAGATATAATTTAATGACAATAGAAAATAATAATATAACCTAGGTATTTTCCCAACAGTTACTTAAAATTAATCATGGTATTGGTGTATTTATTGAATGGAATGTGAAATCCTAAGAGATTCTTGCACATTCGGTCTAAACCACCCAAGACCCTTCTCATCAGTGTCTCCTTCCATGGAAATGCATACCACTCCCAACATCATGTGAATTAATTTGGTAATACCAATTAAATTGTTTCATACATACAAAAACATGATCTATTTCCATCCCTGAACATTTCTACTAACATGTCTAGGAACCCACTCATCCTTGTGAACTAATGTAAACATCACCATCACTCATTCCAACCTACCAAGAAAGGTTCCCTTGAAACTAGCTATGTTTCTAAATTTAATGTGTGTATCCTTTCATATACATCAAAAGTATGTATCACCATATTATGTATTATCATGAACATATCCTCATGCATGAATCCCATAAATCCTAATAATTAAGAAAATAAATTATATTTTGTAAGCTTGGAGTAGATCTGATTCACCCAAAGGATACTAAGGGTGATAGCAATATATATTTGATAATGACAAAAAGGCTTGGAATAAAAAAATATGTAATATATAGCCATCTATATCCCTCATTGATAAATGGTTATTAAATTCATTATATGTTAACTGTTAACCAACTCCAACCTTAAAATGTGTGTCCATGTCTAGCCACAGGTCAACAAGCACAATACAGATAATTTATTTTTATAAATCCCATATCACTACATAAGGAACGATCATTAAATTATCTATGTTAAACTATAGACAATACCTTCATAACTGAATTAATTTAATTGGAGTGTTTTTTAAAAAATCACATCTAACATCTCATAAAAAAGTCAGTCAAACTGTGTATAGCTAGCTCTTTATGAAAACCATCAGTTATTGAAAGTAATATTCCATCCATACTCAATCATGATTTCCTCACCAACAGAGGAATCTTTTATGACTGCAAAATCATGCTTTTATAAAATTGTACTCATCCCATAGTTAGCCTTACATGATTAGAAGATCATGAATTTTCCATAACTGACTCACAATTTTATACTAGCCATAAAAAATCATTACTGAACCTTGATGTTTTTTATAAGACCCAAACCCCTAAATTCCTTCCTTGTATTCAACACAGCGTATTAAATTTAGTCATAGATAACAATATTAACACTATGAATGTATTTCAGTCAATAGACCATGACTAACCAGACTAAAGGGGGAATCCATGTAAATTGTGGACATCTCCTTCCTAGATCTGAAAGATTACCTCGAAACCCAATATTGAACATGAATATTATGGTACAACAATCAAATCCCAATAACATCAGTTGGTGTTTATCAAAGTATTGATGATCCAAAAACACCCATAAAGTCATAAATTCTTGAAATTATAGACACAATACTGACTGAACACATCTCCCAGATCACTCATGTACCTCATTCCCAAATAATTCATCCACACTAAATCAAAATATTTACTTGATTCAATCTCAATGTCACATTAGAGACTAGAAATATAAAACATAAAATAATTCATTATAACCCTTCAAAAATGGATTTCAATGGTTTTATTCCCTCGATAATAAATGGCATGAATTTCATGGCTGGAGAAATTCCCCCACATTATGAGTATATTTATAAACATTTGACCTAAAATGCAAACTCATCCATTAAAACATGCTCCATAAATGACCAACAAATGTTGTCAAAAATGGAAAATATTCTTATAAAAAGTGTTTAATAGAAGGGAAGGATGAACCATACTCTTGAATTTTTACTATATTTGGTTTAATTATAGACACACACGTGACACCCATCCCTATCCACAATCATCAATGTTATCTATACATATAAATAAAGCCAAAACCAATTTTGTTACAACAACTAATCCATTTTACAATATCATCCTCGCACCAAAGATATATATACCATTATATTTATATTTTATGGCAACTATGCTCATAATAAAAGATTAATTATCAGGTCACATTACATATGATATGACCAATTAACAAATCCATTATGTACTCATGATAGTTTTTGTAATGTTTCTTAAACTTGCATCATAATAACCATGGTTGAACTAGAGATGGTTCATTTCATAACTTATTAATTGATGATACTATAAATAGAAATGTATATATCCTCAATATTTCATTGAGATACATGTTATCCTATTCTATTTTAATTCACATGGCCTACTGCACTATGTTATTATGTATACAATAACCAATACAATGGGTTATCCCAAATTTGTATTATACCATATGACTATTAATCTGATGGAATAACTCTAATGGTTTCTTACTAAAATTAATAATGGATACATGATTGGGTAATGTTCTAGTAGTTCCATAGGCATTTATAACAAACTAATCAAGACAATTTAATTATTTTCAATTTCCTAAAGAGAATTGACATACCAAAATTCTACCCTCTGTACCATAGTATCTCATTAATAATAAATTGCCTCACTTGAGTCAAATGATAACCAAGAGACACCTTTCGATTGAGAACAAAATATAAATATTTACCCATGCTTTTTATTATTGATTGTTCTACCATAATGGGATATCCCCTCAGTTACAAAAGGTATCAACAGCCAAACTAAATTCATTCTAGAAGATATTACAAAGTTCAAATTTCTATACTCCAAGTACAACACAACTGATGAAAAGAATCCTACTAAGATCCAATGGTATTATCTGTGATCCCATCCAATGTACTCTCATGGAAACATTAAATCAAAATCCTACATGATGGTCTTATATAAAAACACCTATAAATGTTTTTAGTCAATCTATTAAATAAATTTACATTTATTAAAATATTATAATGTAAAATATAAATGAAAATTAAAATACTAGAAATAGGGAAAATTATATTTGAACTGTATATAACATCATTATTTAGTGAACACCATACATCATGTTTTGAAAATTATATAACCTTTTAGTTTTAAAAACATATTTATCTACATTGTTATCACAATTTGAATAACTAAATAAAATTCCAATCAGTTCTATAGGGGAAAATAACCTTTATGTTTCTATATTCACTCTAATTACCTAACGCCTCATATTAGTGGAATCTCAAAAGAAGACCAAATGTCATTTGTCCTTTTGAGTAAATCAATTAAATTGAACCAATATATTTATAAAAAACACTTATATGTATCTATATAAACATTAAACCATTATATTTATACGTCACAAACATAAGACCAAATGGGGATATACCATTGTATATAATGAATAATCCTTCAGACATATGAGTTTCCCATCATGGTAATCCAAGATTGGTTATATGGGTATTCAATAATAATTAATATAATTTTTTGGTATATAAATTAAAATTTGAATACCATTTAACAATAAAACTTTCATTCTGATAACAAATTTAACAACCATTTATGTTTATAGTACTATCTAGTTAGAAAAACTTTCTTTCTCAAGTTATTAAGGAATATGCTTTATATGTTATAATTGGAACATCATGTAACTGAAACCCATCACATACATCATGTATCATGATCCAAAAGTCCATGTATGATGTTTTCAGTATATGAATAAAAAATTGTGATTTAAATAAGAGAAATATTTATAAATTTCATTTTACCTTGATGTAATTAAATCCAATTGATGTTTATTTCAATGTGACCAAATTTACATCTCTAAAAATTTTGAAAATTTGTCAATAATGTTGAGAATATAAAGATATGTAGGAGAAAACCACTTATATAAATTTAGATAAATTATTTTTATATTATTTATCTCATTCATCATTTAGAAAATATGTGCAAAGGATATATATTGAAATTAAGGCACTAAAACATACATCAAGTAATGCATATACTAAGTAAATGTGTCATGGAATGTGCATGACATATAGATCCTATAGTTCCTATAGTGATACATTATCTAATATGTATATATCCCAACACATGTATCCCATATATGGTGGTTAAATTAATACATAGGTATGTGATAGATTGTATCACAACCCGAATAACAGAATAGTTTTGTAGTCATGGAAAACTAGATACATACATGAAATCCAAATTCCATTTTAATACATAAAATAAACAATGTATATCATTGAGTATACCATTATTTCCACAAAGGGTAACCCTGAATATAATTCATAATATTCATCTTCTAATCATTTTTGAAATATTTAACATACGAAAACGGTGACCTCAAATTCATAGAATGGTTAAGCGTATATTAGAAGCAATTAGTATATATGAAACAAATCATATGGCGTCCTAAATAACTAAATATCATGACACATAAATAATCAAATTATTTAAGAAACATAATCATATATATTATATTTTAATAATAACTAAATGGAAATAAACCACTAATCTAAAAATTATAGAAGGTATAATGTTGGACCACTGTAACATACCATCGAGGCCTCAGCCAAGAAATATGAAAATAAATTGGTAATCCCTCAGCCAAATTGATATCTATTAAATCTCGTGAGACCTACCAATGAATCGAGAGGATACAGAAGGCCTTATCCATCACATACAATTTCCAACTCTTTACTCATATGATTTGGGTGAAACATAAAAAAAATTAAACATTTTTACTGAAAAGATATCATATTAAATGTGAATACCTTAACCATAAACCATAAATTGTATAAAAATAGAAAATCTATGAAAAACAAATCATAAACCATTCAATGTAATCTGGAAGATTATATCATAATATAAAAACTTAAATTATTCCTATTATTCAAAAAATGTGAGTTCACATAGATGAAAATACTATTATAAAATCATAGAAATATAATTGAGGAAATTCTCTTCTTAAAAGCATTAGAAAAACAATTTCATAATAAAACATTTAGAAATCATTTTCAATAACAAATATCCCAAAAACATGTATATAGTGGTTTTAGTTTTATAAAATATTCAACCTTTCCATGTAATCTACTAATTTAATAATAATCATGGTATCTAAAAAGTTTTTGTCTCAATGTAAACTAAAACAATATTAGATCGCTTTTTTCAGTTGTCAATACCATATATATATATAACTCATAAAAATATTCCAACTAAAACTAATTTAATTAAATTAAAAATAGAGATGATATTTCATTTATAATTATTTAATATCTATATAAGTAAATATGTAAAATAATATCTTGAATATTGACTTGGAGAAAATCATATTATAGTTAAATCATTAAAAATTCATGGTGTACCATTCCACTTTGAAAAAATAAATAATTATCCCCATAAAAGAATAAAATTTAACACAAAATTTAATAAAAAAATTTAAAACAAATTAAGGAAATCAATAATAAATGGGGATATATATAAACCTCATAAAATTAGGTGGGCTTATAAAATCAAACTATGCCTCAATGAATTGAGATAGAGATGGCCCACATTACCTTATGCTTACTTTAGTGGAACATACATTAACCTCCAGTATAATGGTTTTAATCATGTTACTAACTTATGTATAATTTGTTTCAAATTTATCAAATAATATATGGTATTATTATATTATTTTATCACCTTTTTGTTTATTATATAACATTATTACCCTTGTTTCAGGTGTTAACTCGTCATTTTCCTGTTCATATTTTTTCATCAATGTCTTGGTAAATATTAATAGGATATAGGTCAAACATATTAGGAATTATAATAATGTTTTTAATATAACATTAAATCATTAAATACACATTTAGATCCATTAATTATTTTTGGATAAGGAAAATGAATAGCCTCATGTTGTGGAGATGGTAGGTCATATATTATAACGAGAGATAGTTTAATTCCCTTATTGGTGAATGTGTAAACAATTTTATGGAATATTAATTATAAGTAATCAATATAATGTAATACATAATTTATATGTCCATTATTTCCATAATAATACAGATTCAGGAGAAGTGTTAATAAAAACATATTACACCATGACATAGAGATGGAAACCCTTACGTACGCACACATGATGTTTTCATTATTCATAGGATGGTTAGTAGGTGGAATAAGATTGTACCATAATAATAATAATAATAATAATAATAATAACTCATAATATAGATGAAACTGGATATATTACTTTATCTTGATAAAACACATGAATATGAAGTAGAAGATGTAATTAAATTGAATGAGTTTGTTAAAACAATTACGTCTTCTTCAGAAGAATTCCTATAAAACATTTAAGGAATCTAGGGTTGGTATTTTCCAAAGACCATTATCTAATAATATTTGATAAATATATTGGGAGGATTAATTGGTAGGGTATTTTTGAGCATGAAATCTAATAGTGTTGTGAAGATCTGTGGGGGGAGGTGTCAATTTATAATTGAGGTGAAATGAATATAGGAAATCTCTCAAAATATTAATGAAATATAAATAATTTTTCAAATAAAAATGACTCAAAAGTGATTTTTTTGGTTATTAGAAGGGAATGGGTCTAAAATCTCTCAAAAAATAATACTTAGACTTGTTTTGGTCAAATTAATGCACATATACTTTTTTCTTATCCAATAAATATAAACATTAACTCTTACTTTGACAATGTGGTTATTTATAATTTAAGGATTAATATAGTATCTAAGAAATTATAAGTAACCATAAATAATAAATGTATGAATTATTAATTCTTATCCAAATCATTTTTCCAATTTGTCATTTTTTAGTATTTTTATGTCATTCAAAAAATATTATTTATTTTAAAATATCATTAATGTCAATTTTATCAATATTAATTTCAAGGAATTTTAAAAATATTAATACACAAGATACCATCGAAAAAAACTTTTGATAAATCCATATTATTACTAGGTTATCTATAAATTTTTTAAGGAATTAATTATCTCATATTATATTAATTTTAATATTTTTAATATCATGTATTTGATATTTTTTATTTAATCAATTACTCCATCATCATTGTAAAATCCTTTAACATATTTATTTGGATCCAAAAAATTGAAAATAAATTTCCTTGATGAAAATAAGGGATTTATCTTTAATATTAGAAATTATAATTAAATCAATCTTCTTAATTGCCACATTAAACAATGTAATACTTATTGAAAACAAGATTATAACATATTAGTTGTTCCTTAGAATAAAATACCCAAAAGGCTAAAGTCCTCCAAGTGGATCTAATATTCCATTAAATCTTCCAAATGATGATTTTGGACAACAATATATCATTATATTAAATTATTAAAAGTTTTAGGGTAATTTTATAAACCATATAATATTATTTGTACCCTTAACTACCTAATTTACCTTTAATCGTGGTATTTTAATGTATTACTAAACTTACTATTAATATTTCCCAAAAAAATGGGTCAATTTAAAAAATTTGGACCTCATGTTAAATATATGTAATTAATTTTTGAAAATTCCGAACTCAAAATTTGTAGAAAATTAATTTAAAACTGAAGTCATTAATGAAATGAGAAAACATGTTTTTTATGTTGAAACCATAAAAATTGAAAATTGTTTATATAAAAATTCAATGTTAAATTGATTAAAATGACCAAAGATAGATTAAATGATAAAAAATTGTTTTAATTATTCTTTAAACAAAATTAATAATATATTTTAACACTATACATTATTTTGATTAAAGATTTTTTCAATTAAAATGTAATATTTTATCATTATTCATCAAAAAAGTTAACTTATCATAAAAATACTAAAAATTGAACCCATTAATATTTTTATATTCTATTTTAAAATAAGAATATTATATATTCAGGTATAATTTATAAAATTTTCCAAAATAATATTTAAATCAATAATTCCATTAAAAGGCTGTAAACTTTTGGTGTTTATAAAAATAAATCTTTTATGTGTCGAGTTATATAGGTTCATAAATCATTTCTAAAGAACACCTAGGATGAATGTTAAATATTATATTTAATATATTATGTATATATCCATAATATAAACTAAAAACTGTAATTTTTTTATTTTATTTGTATAAGACACACTTATTCACTTTGAAATAGTATTTATTAAAAGATTTTTTCGATATTAAATTGGTTTTTATAATTATTTATAATTAACTTTTAACCAATTAATTCAATAATATATTTTCATATTTTAGATAATTCTATTGTTAACAATAGATTTAATAGTAAGGATAAAATTTTATTTTTAATAATAATATTAATATTATATCATGGTTCTTTTAATCATAGTGTTGTGTGAAGCATATTGTGTCAAATATATTTAATTTAAAAAGATTCATACCATAAAATCATTGGGTTTTATGATATCCACTAAATTAATAAATTTCATCCCTGAAAATATTAAATTTAGGTTTTGTAACTGATGTTTGACTTTTCAAAATACATTTATTTAAATCCCACATCAGAACAAGGGTTGATAAGACATCCACTATAAATGATAACGAGAGAAGTGCAAAGGTCAAATAAGATAAATAAATTATAGGGATACATGTAAAATCATGGAAATGGAAGTGATAAATCACTGCCAATTTCTGATAGAAATTGATAAATAACATAATCATGATAAATTTACCAATAAAAACACATAAATTTGTGATGGGATAAAAGTCTACTAATTTCATAGTAAGAAACGGAAAAGGATAAATTTATTGATTCAAAGTTAATTTCCTTGGGTGAATAAAATAAATTACATTATAAACTTAGATCAAAAGTAATCATAAAAATATAACCATTAGAGATTCAACCTTTACTCATTTTCCACAACAAATTCATCTTTTTCTCTAAACGATGAGGAATTAATATGAATTTTTTATGCCTAAGTATTTCAATACAACTTTTACAAATCAAAATATCTGAAATAATATAACTATATATTACTCATATATATTTTAATTAACCAAAAAAATGGTTAAGACAATATATGATAATTCACCAAATAATATACATTTATATGATGAAAAAATTTAATCTCAAAAATTCAAATGTAATAATAAAATTTCAACATAGATCATTCAAAAAAGAACCATTCTTAAAAATATATATTTTTAAATAATATTGGTAGAAAACATAAGACTAATTTTATCACATGTTATTTAAAATAACATGAATCGCTGATAATGTCATATACCAAAAATTCAATTTCCTAAAACACATAATCTTCATGGTATTCCAACCAATTCCAAAAATAAACCGAATCAATACAAGTCCACAATAAAACCATATTTGACCCCAAATTACAATTAAACCATTATTACACAAAATAATTTGTTTTCTTTAATCTTATTGGATTTCAAATACAATTAATGATTTATAAAATAACAGTAATTACTTAATCACGTAGTTAATTTTCTATCCTAAGGTTATATATTTGATAAAAACTGTCCCTAAAATGAGAATAACCATTATCCATTGACATTTTAACTATAAAGAGTCATGGTAACTAGTAATTCAGGTAAGCTAGTGGTACGTGTTTCTCCCCTATCGCCCATCAGTTGTGGGTTCCTACCTTGAGACCATTCTGGATGAGACAAGTAGTCATCTATCCTATGGGATTTCATTTTTCTAAAACTATATTATTATTATCCAAAAATGTGATATGAATCCTAAAAAATATCCTAAATATTTTCAACATAAAATAAATTTTTAACCATAAAATTTATCACATATATTTAAATTTATATACCCAATAATTTAATTACCCATAATTACATTAAATTCAATGGTCATATAAACCATAATGGATATCCTCACATTTAAACATATTTCCACAATATTCAAAGAAAATATTCCATTAAAAATTCACATATACTAAACCACTAGGTTTTGATCCCTGATCCATGTTTTTTAAAATCTAGTTCAGAAGGTTTTTATTAAATATACTTTGATATCAATTATAATGAACCCAACCCCAATTTCCTTGACTCATATGTGGAATTGTTACATTTTTATAATATAAAAGGAATCACATCGACAAGTACTTAATAGTTTACTAGTCTTTTCAAACTAGATACATACTGAGATCATCATTATCTTTTAAAACATAAAACACATGAAGAAATTCATTGTGTATTTCATTGTTTCACCTTTTTGGTAACCCTACATAGAATTTATAATATTCTTCTTTGAATCCTTCAAAAAATGAAAGATAATAATGTGATGAGATCATATTTTTAGTATGGGTAAGCGTACATAGAAATATATGAGTAAATAAGGAATAAATAATATGGAATGGTAAATATCTAAAACTCATTTCATTTAAATAATCACATGAGAAAAGAATATTAATAATGGATATTTTACTAATCGAGCAATCACAAGGAAATAAATAATTAATCTCAAAATGATAGAAGGCATAATGCTAAACATCTTAACATACTGTTGAGGGGTCAACCAATACATTGAAAATTAAATGCAAATAGCCAATCCCAAATACATATATAGTATATCTTATGAAAACTACCAATGCATCTAGGGGCTATAGAGGTTGTTTCTGATCCCTTACTAAGTCCAATTCTTTCCACATATGAATTGGGTGGAATATACACCAAATAAAAAATCATATTAAAAATAATAATATTGTATGAAAATAAATTATGAATATGAAATGAATCATATCAAAGTAGAAAATCCATATTAAATATAATAATAAATCATTAAATAATTTTTGGTTGATGTTAATACGAGGTATCAACATCAATTCTTCAAAATATTCAAGAAATAGTGTTTAGATAGATGAAAATACTCTAAAAATAATAGATAATAAATAGAGTAAAAACTATTCTTAAACCTATATGAAAAATGAATTCACTTAAAAATAAAATGTTCTTTTAAAAATAACCATTTTCAATATCAAATATAAAAAAAAACACATAACGTTGTTTTTTTATTTAATAAAATATATAATCATGAAATGGGATCTATAAGTTAAGTAATAGTTATGGATGTGGGAATGTTTTTGTTCTTGTTTACATTAAAAAAAATAGAACATTCCATTAATAATTTTATAAAACATTAGATAGAAAACATTCAAAAAGATTTTTTTGAAAAAGATTGAATGAAGTTAATAATATAAATGAAATATATTTTATAATAAACTTATATCCATATAAATAAATATGGGAAATAATATCAATAATAAAAACATGGATAATATGATTTGATAATTAAGTCATTAAACATCAAGGTGTAGCATACCACATTTAACATTTTAATAATAATCATGTTGAATGAATGAAATCTAACGTAACATTAATTGACATGATAATAATTAAATTAATGAACCGATAAGTCAGAGGGACTATATATACGCTTTATTATATATGTTGGGTGTATAACATCAATGTATACCTCACTAAAAAGAGATTTCGATGAAGTCCTTTACCTTACACTTCAATTAGTTTAGCTTGATTTAACCTAATGTATAATGATTTTAATCAGGTTATTAACTTTTATAAAAACATTACACATATATATGATATCATATATGATATTATTATTTTATTTTATCACGTTTTTCATAATATTTCATTATTCTCATTGTTTTCGGAGTTAACTACTTCATTTTCTTATGTATGTATTATCATTATTGTCACTTTTTATTTAAAAATGATATAGATTGAACAGAAAAAGAATCATATTAATTTTATAAATATCATATTTAATCATTAAATTCGCTATCTGATCCACTATTGAATATTGGATATGTAAAATGAATTGTACCATGTCATCGAGGTAGTAGGCCATATGTATGCACGTGCGATGGTATCATTCAATTATTAGTGAAATGGTAAGGATTTAGATGGAATATTATGTATCCATTATAAATATATTTTCATACGTAAAATTTAAATCCAATTTTTAAATCATTATAAACATCCATGAAATGTGGTTAAGAAAAACATGTTACACCACAGCTTGGAGATGGTATGGTGTACATACCCATGCACAATTCTTTGTATTTTCATTGGATGGTTTAGATGTTGAATTTATTTTCCCCATAATCATAACAAAATATAGAAATTTGTATGATACTATATTTATTACTTTTTAATGGAAACCACACATGAATACAATTTATATGAATAAATGAACTTCAATTAGTTAATAAAAATGATTACCTCTTCTTTGGTGTAATTTATTTATATCTCATGTTAATTGATTTATGGTTGGAATTATTGGAAGACCAAAATAAAATAAAATTGATATGGATATTAGGAGGGGATGTGGGTATGTTATGGTTGCGATAGAGGGCCCATTGTGGTATGAAGTGGTGATGGAGGTGGTTCCCTTTTGTAATTGAGTTGAAGGGAACATTTAGAATCTCTAAATGTATTAAATTAATATAAATTATTTATCAATTAAAAATTCCTAAAAAGTGATTTATTTCAAATATATTTTTGTTATGGGTCAAAATAATCTCATCAAATAAATTTTATACATGTTTATGTCACATTATTACCATTATATTTTGGCACAAACACTTAGTTAATCCATTTAACTATTACGATGACAGCATGGATTTTTACTCATTAAATGTTAATATAGTTTCAATTAAATTTCAAAAGAACCATAAATTAATTTTTGATGATGTTTTAAGAATTATCAAAATATTTTTTCTAATTTTTATGTTATTAGGAATTTTATATCATTTCATAAAATCTTAATTAATTTGAAATGTCAATGATGTCAATTTTGACACTTTTTGTGACTTTTTAAAAAATATTAACACACAATAGAACATGAGAATAACCTTTAATACATCTATAATGTGTATATTTAAACTTTAAATTTCTTTTATGATAATAATTATCTCCAATTTTATTTATGTTAATTATTTTAATATCTTATATTTGATATTCTATTAATTAAATAATTATTGCATCATCATGTTGTATACCTTTAAGGTAATCATTTATATCCTAAAAATTGGATATAAATTACCATGATAAAGATAATAGTTTTTTATTTAAAATTACTATATATAGTCTAAGATATCATTTGAATAACCAAATATATGAAATATAATTCTTATTAAAAAATTGATTATGGAATATTAGACATTTCGTAGAATAAATTAATAAAAAGGATAAACATATAAAAGTAGATCCATGAGGACATTAACTCAGACAATGAAATCTTATGGTCAATAATAACACATCCATTTAAATTCTTACATGTTTTAGGGTAATTTTATAATACTTATAATATTATGTTTATC
Source organism: Viscum album (assembly GCA_963277665.1). Lineage (NCBI taxonomy): Eukaryota > Viridiplantae > Streptophyta > Magnoliopsida > Santalales > Viscaceae > Viscum > Viscum album. The sequence goes on along the minus strand of OY728121.1, from coordinate 497,608,271 downwards.
CATAATTACCTTGTTTACCATTAACTATTGTAATTAAAAAAACTATTGATACTATTTATATTATCCAAAACTAAAAGGTAATAATTTACTCAATTTTTACCATATCGTATAAAATATAGAATCCATTTTTCAAAAATCAGAAAATATAATTTTATGCAGATAATTTATAATTATTATCATTGATGATATGAGAGAAATTTTTTTTAAGTAAAAATGTTCAAAATAATGAAATGATTTCATATCCAATTTTTTTTGGAATTGAATAAAAACACATAAATTAAATTAAATGATAAAATAATTTATATATGTAAACATTAAATCAAATAAAATATATTATTTAACAATATAAATTAATTTTATGTAAAAAAATTTATCATCTAAAATGCATTATTTTATCACTATTAATCAAAACATGAAACTTATCAGAAAAATAAAAAAAATCAATCAATGTAATTTTTTAAATTATTCCTTATAAGAATCTATTTAATTTGTCAAATGGAACATATAAAGGTGTCAAAAACTAGATATAAAACAACTACACCACCAAAAGGTGTTTAAAATTTCTTTTAATAGAAATTAATATTTTTTGCATAAAATTGGACTTATTCTTATATAATGTCAAGAAAACAATTAGGATAAACTTTAAACATTTTATTGTATATATTTTTTTACAAATTTCTTTAACATAATCTAATATGTGTGATTTTATTGTTTAATTGGTATAAAACACTTAGGTTCTCATTTATATTTTTCTTATAAAAACATTTCCATCATATTATATTGGTTGTTATATTTATTTATAATCAATTGGTAACAAATTAATTAAATAATATATTTTCATTAGTTATTTATTCCTATTCATAACCACCAATTTAACTGAAATGAGATAATTTCATTTTAAATAATAATATTAATAGTATATCAATGTTTTTTTAAGCTTGGTGTTTCATGAAACATAAAATATCAAAGATATTAAATTTAAAAAGACACACAACATAAAATATTTTTTTGTTAAAAACTGAATGTCTATCATATAGTTCCAAGTGTAAAAACAATCAATAATAACAATAAACACCACAAATCATTTGTGTCTCCCAATAGTGGAATTATTATAACTCTTGAATTCATAATCCAAATCAACATGTCTTATCCCACATAATTTTTCTTTTCGTTGTTCATTGGTAAGTTGCATCAGGGAATAATACCATTACTAAATGAAAAAAATAACTAGTATTATTTATATCAACCAAACAAGGTTGGGGAAAATAAAATGAGACCTAATAACACATGTAATATTCATCACCCATTTCACTCTAGGCTGTAAAACCCCATTTTCCCACAAGGACTCAATAATTCCTTCCTATATGAACTAGGAATCCTAATATAAGTGAGGGTCTATCAAAGAGTGGTGGGATACCCCCATGATAGCATGGATAATTGGGGTAGATAACATTAAATCATTGGATGAATGATGATATGTAAGGATAATCATAACATCTAAATAATAAAAAACTGTTGAAATGTTTGACAATAATAATAAGAAAATTAACCGCTATCATATACAAAAGCATATTTCAGGTATATATGCAATAAAAAAGGGGATACATGGGAAACAAATGAGTAGCCACATAGAAAATTCTATAAAAATGTTAACAAAAATGCTAAAAGATATATCCAATAGAATCATGATCACAATTATGATCCCCTGCAACCTCATTCTATTTATCTATACGTAAAAATGAATCTATTACTGAATGATTCCACTTTTCCCTAAAAAAACTCTCGAAGTATTTTCATGTACTAAACATCTGCCCTATTAGGCTGTGATATAAACTTAGTAATGCACCACCAATAGTTTCTATTACCATACAGCCTGTGAATATTCTATTAGTATTTTTTATGTAATAATAAATAAAATGATGTAAAAAATTTATCCACATCTGTCTAGGTCCCACATGAGACACCCATCATGCACTATCTTCTTTGACCACATCTGGAATGTATCGAAATGTTGTAAATTTTAAATTTATATTTATAATATCATTACCAAATTTTGACCCCCAAGGAATCAATATGTAGTGTTATTTATATGAGGATCCACAATTCCCATGGAATAGAAAGCTTAGGAAGATATAAATATCTCCCATATTGTAAGTATAACATTAACATAATATATCTGAATTTTATGAATTGGAATATCTTTCATTTTATTAATTAATTATAATCATGATCTTTTCCATGATATTTTAAATAGGTAACCCAAAAACTACACCACATGTACTATAAAACCCACCAAAAAAGATTATATCAATAAAATTCCACATATGGATCTCAAGTATCACTTTGAGAGTGTTATAAATTAATTTTCCTCTTTTACAGTTCAATGTATTCAACATAAAGAACCATTTGTCCCTAATGGAATAATATAATTCGGTTCTCTCTAAGATCAGCCAAGAAAATATACATATGGAACCCAAGGGTCGCATGTGGTATAATATAAATCCACCATCCATGTGAGTTGGTCCATCTAATTCTATAAATGAATACATTTATCACCTCAGGAATAATTTAATCCATCCATAATTCATTTAATTTTATATTCCCAATGAGCATGTCCAAATAGTATTGTGTATGATCCCAGGAATCTCCCAAGACACATCATGATAATGGTCATGATATATCAATGAAAACATGTAGTTCAAAAACATAGATAAATCAATTTGGTTCATTTAATTTAATGAATAACTCATGAATAAAAAAGTGTAATACATGTTCAAGGAACTGGAACGTACTATTCTCCCTTTTTCCTCAATTCATTGCATATATTATTTATTTTTTCTTTATTTTAATGTCTGAAACTATGATTAATAAAAAAACCCCTTTGTTTTAATTAATAAGTCTTATTGTGTTTAATTGTTATAGAAAACACATTCTGTCTATTTTTTATTATATCCTATTTAAATGATCATTAATCCTCATTAACATTGGTAATATATTCATTGAACATTGATCACATTATTAGTATTAATGTAGTGTTTTAACAAATCCAATTGAAATATAAAAAATAAGTGATGTCCTCGACCAGTAGGATCATAACCTATAAATCCCATTTATTATAGATTCTAAGGGAGATATAAGCAATGGTATTTTTGCTTTACCAAGAATATGTTGAGATCCAAAAAGTTAAGGTTGATCGAAACTGTATTTTGAATGTGTTCATGCTCATCTAGATCACAACCCAAACAATATTCGTTGAACCAACCCATGAAAGTATCAGTGTCACAGACTATACCCTTAGGTGATTTTCTAGTGTATTAATGGGATATGTTTTAAGGCCCTAAGAATTTGATTATTTTATTTTTTATTTTTAGAATACTGAATATATTTTCTCAGTAAAATTTAAATTTATAAAAAAAATTTATTTCAATATAATAAAACATAAATTGTATTTTTAATTAGAATTAAATTTAAATTAAGACATTTATTTTTATGAATTTATTAATTTTTTAAATAAATTATAATTTAAAATAAATTATTAAAAAAATTATTAAATTTATGTGATCATTAATTTTTAATGAAGAAAAATATATGTTTTAGAGAGGTTTGAAAACTATTATTGTAAAAAAACTAACATTTCTCAATAAATGTCGATTCTTATATTAAGTATCAAAATTCACTTATTACAAAAATTATTTACGTAAAATTAATATTATATTTAGAAAAGGAATGTTTAAATTATCTAATGGTAAATTTTTCTTTATTTTTTGAGATAGCCAAATTTTCGGGTAAAAATAAAATATCATTTAAATATAATATGTGTAATATAAAATAATAATATCTAAAAATTGTTGAAATTAATTCAGTAAATTATATCCATAACCAAATATATGATTCCATTTAAAATAATGTGATATTATGTTTATTTTTTTAATTTTATACATTCTTTATGAATCCTCCCAACCATTAGTATATTTTAAGGTTCTAAGATAAATTCTTTAATAGTATGACTCATTTTCACATAAGAAAGGGTATTATTTTAGTAATTTAGGACCATCAAATTATAATATAATGAAAACAACTCCAATTTTGTTGGAACCACTATGCCAAAACCTCGGGTTGTTTCATGGTTTTGATTATTTTTTGTATATGTTCTTAAACCGATGCTTGAGATATAATAATGAGATTCTAACTCATTTACTTTATAAACCCACCCAATAACCTTTTTATCTTCACTCAAAACATTCAAATAACTACATTAATATGAAATACCCTCTATAGATTCCTCATATGGTTCCCCTAAGCTCTCAAGTAGCTCTTCGTAAGCATTAGGAGTCAAAAACTCATGTAAGGCATATCCATCTATCTGTTTTATTAAAGAACCTCTTTTATGTTATGCCTTTTAATTACAACATTTCATGATGGAATATATTCTTATATATCCTCCTTACATTAAATTTTATCAATAAGTTATGATATACCCAATATCCCCCATTGAACCCCTCTCATTAACCTCCATGTACACCCATTACCATACCGAAATTTAGTAAGGGATCCTCACCTTCTCAGCTTTATTCATGTTTCAATAGTATATTATTAATTATATGTCTCATTCATAACAATGGGATATATAATTTTATATATCTATAAAATACCATTTTATGTATTAATTATGATATACCCATTTCTATCCCATCAAATCATATTATAAATTTTTTAGTGACACCATTATGCAACTGAACTTTCACCACAAATTTTCATGCTAAAACAGTTGTGTATTGAATTCCATACACATTTCATACCAAAGGTGTTCACCAATATAAATGTATACCAATTTGACTTGGAACATAAATCTTTATATACATCACTCCATGTTTATGGAATATATTTTGATGATATATGATTCCACATTTTATGATCAATGTGACACACATAAGCATGATAATGAAATGAATTTAACAGTTGCAACCAGAATTATATAGTACTCCAATGAATTGGTAAATATTATGTCTCATGATATATCAGGTTGGTAAAGGGACCAAATTTGATTCCCTTATGGTATTTTTTCCATCAGTATGTCTTGGGAATTTTCCTTGGTCCATGTTTATGATTTTGTGTTTTAATTTCTTTCCAGATATCCAATGTTATGATTACGATACTAAATCATTCCATATTATTAATGTTCTTCTTATTCCCCACTGAAATTGTAACATCCTAGCCCACGCTCCATGAACTAGATCCCCAATCCAGTTTTCCACATGACCTCAAGTATGCCTCACCGTACGCTAGAGGCTGCAGACTAATATCGAGGGTCTAGTAAGTCTGTCATAGGGACACTATACACCATTTTATCAGAGATAACACCAACAGACATAATAAAAAATAGTGGAATAATATGTAATCAAAAAATTCTAATATATAAATATTATCAAGAATTAAATACAATATATTACTGGAAATGGAAACAAACTATGCCAATGTAAGTGTCAAGTGTCAAAATTGAAAAACCCAAATGAAAAGACACTGAAACTCCCATGTGGGTCCCAAACCATAACTGGTTCCCTTGTACATTCTCCATCCAATCTAATCCAACTAACTTTGGAACTTTTCCCTTATCCTACGTCGAAAACAAAAAGTCTACTCTAATACTGATTAGGTAGTCTGAGTAGCATGTAAGAACAACTTAGTCAGCCACCACCAGAATCATCTAAAAGATCTAGTCAACAATAGTGTTTGTAGTCGTATAATGTATAAAAAAATAATAAAGTAATAAGTTTAAATTTATTCAATTACCCCTTATTTATCCTCATAATCTTCCTGGTTTCTATAGACACCTGTATATTAATACCAACTTTGGCCTTTAATAGAGTCTAAAAAAATTTCTTTATCAATTCACATTTCATCTAAATCTAATTACATTAATTATCCTTTTTAAATCAATGAAAATCTAGACTAAATAGAACCATATTGCAATAAAAATTATCTGGCGTAGAACGCCATGTCTAAAACCTTCATTTGTATTGGGAGAATTAGCCCCTATCTCAGAAACAAGGGGTATTTGGATCATCATTCTTTATCCCATAATAAAGATATTTTCATGAATGTTTGGTGTACAACACCATGTATATCACCCCATTAGTATTTGGAGCATCTGTCCTTATCTCACAAAGATTTTTTCAATCAAGAACATATATCACATAAATCACATTATTCAACATTAATCAATTAATCTATTATAACAATATTACTTGTCAAATGGGTTTCAACATCACATTAATTAATTAAACACTAAATAAAATTAATTATTTTAATAATTAATTAATCTCATCATACAATTAATTAATTTTAAAATTAATTAATCATGTCACTACGTTAATTATTTCAATATTTAATTAATATTATCATCATATTACTTAATTTAATAGTCAATTAATCAATATCCACAACTCGAAATTTCAAAATTAATTCTAAAATTAATTATCTCATTCCCAATATCAAAAACATATAATTAATTATCTCGATTCATCTATTTTAATAACATATAATTAATTCAACAATTAATTATTCAACTTACAAATTGCATTGCCTCATAATTAATTCAACCATTAATTATTCAACCTTACGGATTCAATATACCTACCATAAATATTATTTAATTTATAAAGTAATTAATATATTTCAAAAAACAAAAAACTAAATCCATTAATTAATTTACCAATTAATTAATTCAAATTATTCCCATCAACTAATTCTTCATTTAATTAATATAACTCAATCCTTTCAAATAATTCAACTATTTTTTCGTCCAATTTAAATAATATTAATTAATTCACAATTAATTGATTCACATTCACCCCTTTAATCAATCAACAAATTCATTATTTTTTTAAATTCCATTATTTAGTTCAATAATTAAATAATTTTGAAATATTAATTAATTAATTCATCCATTAATTAATTTTATTATTTAATTCAACAACTCAAGAATCACATTTCCCACATTAATTAATTTATCAATTAATATATCCATTAGTTCCATTAAATAATTTGACAACTAAAGAACCAAATCCGTAATTACAAAATGAAAATAATTAATACATTAATTAATTATTTAAAACATCTAAATTAATTAATCACATCAGGATAGTTTATTAATTGGAAAATTAATAAAAAAATTCTATCATCATAAAATCCACATAATTAATCTATTAATTAATTATTTAAACAAAATAATTCTTTTCCAAATTTTCTCAATAACCACCAAATTAATTAATATACCGAATTAATTAATTGAGTATAAATTAACTCAATAGTTAATCATGTCGCAAAATTTCTTCAATTTCATACACATAATCTAAAAACTACTATGGGATATGAATTTTAACCACCTACCTCAAATATGATGAACTTGTGATATGAAACCTACACCGATGACTGTGAAATATTCTGATGAATATCAAACGAGTAATTAAATAAAAAACAACATTATTTAAAAAAATATTCTAAAAATAAATCTCTTTATATGAAAAGAAATTTTATATCATACTATAATAAAAAAGAATACATTACCACTAACAAAATTCAATCTGACAAATATAGAAAAATATATTAATTATTGTTGTCTGGTTTGATCAGAAAAAAAATGGATGAACGCCCTAAAAATGCACATTATATACTAAAAAATATCATATGATAAAACCAAATATAATTATCATGTGATAATTCCATAGTATTAATTTATAATTATATTTGATATTATGGCACAATTATTATTTAACGTGATGACATAATGATAATTATTAAAAGAAAATCTCATCAAATTATCATTTGATAACTTCTCTTAAATTCCCTGAAATTATTATTTGAAAAAAATAGATTTATCATTTTATAAAACAATCTGATTTTTTCATTACCCCATTTTTTTCAAAATTAATTTATTAAAATGTATTAATTAAGATAATAAAATAATTCATTTAAAAAATAGGGAATAATGAAGTAGTTGTGGCGCATAATAGGTCGCACAGCAGCTTGTGGCCCACAAAAAGTCATGCACCAGTCTTGGAGGAAGAGGAAGAGGATGCCTGGCCTAACAAAGGGACAACTGAATATGATTTCACTGGACCTTCTCTAACCTAAAACACAACAATCGGTTCATGTTTATAGAAGAATCTCAAACTGAAAAAGGAAATATTTATAAATTATTCCTCATCATTTATTGTCTGTTTGAGCCATTCTATTATGGTGAAGTGATTTAATTCACCCCTAAGAGACATTTAAATTCTATTTGTAGTGAAAACGTTCATAAATTAGGCTTCCCCACACATCAGTTATCCTAAATGGAAATAACTCATTGGAGAAGAATAATGAATAGTCACCCTATTTTTGTTAATTATGTATTTTCACTATTTATGTTAAAAAATTAACTAGTAACCTTAATAAAACTTCTATAATGTATATAAATTATAACTAGGATAATGTAAAACACCTTGTCTTAGAACCATTGGTGGTTTCATATATATCATAAGATGCATGGTTCATGATATGCTAATTTTATTTCAATAAAATTAGTAAAATAAATTTATTTAATAACATTGACTCGCAAGAAAGGAATCCGAACATCTGAAGCCTACGAACTTGTTACCTTTCAAGGGTAAAAACCCCATTTTGGATCTAATAGTGATCTCAATATTTTCATAAAATGAACAATTTTGGAGTTATTCAATTATTTTGGATAAATTTTTTGTACATACTATAATACAATTAATATTTTTATTTCAGCTTCACGTAGGATTTTAAGACCTCAGAATATCACACAATTCTTTGTATTACTCCAAGAACATTCCATTAAATATTAAAAACTGTAAACATGGTATTTTAAATTTTGAAATTTCATTAAAAAATTTATTAATATATTTCATTGATAGAACATTTTTTGAAAAACCTACAAGGAAAAAGGATGGGACCTTATGATATCCCCACCATATAAAATCTAAAACTCGATCTGCACTCCCAAGCATCACTAAGAGAAGTTGGGTTCATACATACTCCACAATATATAACAACACATCCATAAGCAGCACACCCAAGAATATTTATGAAATTTTGGGTTCTTTCAATCTCCTCATCATATAACAGCTCATCCTCGAGCTGTACTCCCACACATCTATAAGATTATGACTAAAAAAATCTAACCACTGAACATACCCATCTGCTTCCCTCTCCAACATTTTCCCATGTACATTCCCATATTTCTACAACATATGAACTATCGACATGGTATTTTCCCACAAATAATTCTATCAAATATCCAAAAAACCTATCATATTCTCCCCAAAGAATGCATCAAACTCAATATTAACATCCATAACATTCTCAATGCCATTCTCAACTCATTGTCCCAAAAAAATAAAAAACACAATCTATCATTATAAGTTAGAAATTTTGTAAAAAGTACCTAGGAAGGTCATACATGTACATCCACGAAGGACCATTTTTCCTTCAACTAAGTAATTTAAACATGAACCTTATAGGATCATTATTGGATTTCTGATGCATCCTTTCCATCCTTGTGGTAATTCCCCTTAGATTTACTATTCACATATTTACCCCAAGCATAGGAGCGTCATTAACATCACATTTTCAAAATAACATACCCACTAAGGGCCCATGTCCTAGAGTATTCATCAACATATTTTCCCTCTTTAAAACCATATTCATAAACTTCTAATGGCGTAACTCGCACCATAAAAGCCACATATAAAATTTTTCACAAGCACATCTTCCATGGGGCCCCATACGCTACCAAAACATATTCATCCAGCTAGGTGTAAATCTCGGCTTTCTCAGTGTATTGGGGAAAAGGTCAAGATAATGGACATGCTCATCGCTAATTAAAAATATAGTATGAAGTGAAATATAAACACCACCAGAAATCATTTTCATAAATATTACCTCCAACTATAGAAAAACCATACCCTGTTTCAATGACTCAGACTTCCTTGCTCACAAATATCTCTCCAAAATGATCCAAAAATATATGGTAGTTCACACAACCCATAACCATGTTCTAAATCAAAATAATTTTCTCTACTAAAAATATCCACATTTAGGGTCAAAAAAATGAATGATATTTTTCATAACTGTATCATAGTTTACAATATGGATTTACACAAAACAACATCAAGTCTTTCCACCTTTATCATACCAAATGGTCAAAATCGAGGCACTATATCTACCATTATCTATCATACACCTGGGTCCTTGTAAAAAAGGGTAGACACATTATAATATTTCATTTTTATCATTTAAAAACCCATTTATTATCATCTTGAATCATTTTACAATCTATTTCAATTTCTCATTAGGCATTACGTTTTTCAATTCCATAAGTAAGGAAAAATAGTTTAAGATCAAAAACATACCTAAATCACATTTTCTTGTGTGTTACTACAATAATGTATGTCACAAAATTATTTTGAGTACCAAGAATGATGCTTGAAGACTAAACTTTGATGCCATACTGGGCCACAATTCAATCTCAACAAATATCAAAAACAACAATTACATCACAAAACCATTGTGTCACCCAAGGTGAAATAATATTCAACTGTAACAGCAAACAATAATAACAACTATCCCACACTTGGTACTTGGGTTATCCCCCTAAAATTTGGTAGCTACACCCATGAAAGAGTTCATAACCAATCCCTGATTCTTAATAGTCTTCTATCCACCACTCCACAATAGTAAGACAAAATAAGAAAAAAATGGACCTCTGATACTAGTTTGTAACTTCCTGGCCCGGGTTCCACGCACCAGTTCCCTAAGCTGATTCTCTACATGACCTTGGGCCCACCTCCCCATATGTTAGGTGTAACCGACTAGCGGTGATGTTCTATTGAGTCAGTCATAGGGGTATTATACCCTCTTTTATTAGAGTAAACACCAGTAGAAATAATAATAAATTATGGAAACATATATAAAGACAAATTATACCAGTATCTAAAGAGAATCAAGAAGTGAATAAAATATTTTATTTAGCAGGGAAATATGTCATTCCTACGTAAGTGTAAACTGTATAAAATGAAAAACCCCAAATAAAATACACAGAAACTCCCAACTAGGTCACAAACCTTATCCAGTTCCCTCATCCTTACACCATCCCATATCATCTATCTAACTAATGGACTTTTCCCTTAACCAATAAAGAAAACAAAATGTCTACTTAGGTACTAATTAGGTAGACCGGGTAGAAAGTGAGTGCAACTCAGTCAGCCACAACCAATGGCGTCTAAAACTATTCCAATTAATAATAGTATATGTTGTTTTATAAAGGATAAAAACATATAATATAGTAAAAAATTACATTTATTCAATTATACCTTATTTAACAATATGCACATCTAGGTTCCCATGGACACCTGTATCTAAATACCTACTTCGGCCGATGATGGAGTCTGATAAATTTTACAATATCAGTTCACATTTAATTTAAACCAAAATTCTTTCATTATCTTTTTCAATTCAATTAAAATCACGGATAATTAATACCATATCCCAATTCCAGTTAATGGGTGTTGAATGCTATATCTATCACCTTCATGATTATTTAGAGAATCAGTCCATGTCTCAAATCTATGGGTATTTGGAGCATCTGTACTTGTCCCATTAAAATAATATTTTCATTAATGTTGGGTGTATAATTACCTATCTATCACCCCCTGATCATTTGGATCATCATTCCCTATCTCACAACCTAATTTCAATAAAGGTCATATATCTAATACATCACATTATTAAAGCTTTTTCAATTAATCTATCCTCAAAATATTACATGTCACATGTATCAAAACCTTACATTAATTAAATCAAAGAACCCTTAATCAATACATCACATTAATAAATTGAACAATTAATTAATTACATTGTCCCATTAATTAATTTAACAATTAATTAATCACATTTTCCCATTAATTAATAAAGCAATTAATTAATAATTCAATCACAATTGTTAATTTAACAATTAATTAATCAAATTCCAAAACATGAAACCTTATAATTAATTGTATTATTAATTAATCATTAAAAATAACAATAAGATATAATTATTTCTAAATGTAATTTTCTGAAATCATTTATTTCAATATAACACAATTAATTCAAAAATTTATTATTCAACTTTAAAATTGAAGGACCTTGGAACACCCAGAGAGGGGAGGGTTGAATCAGGGTGTCAACTTTTTATTTTTAAAGTTATGGATCTTGATCCCACATTATTAGGAACATGTTATATCAGTCATCCAACTAAAAGCAACGAGATGACACAAAACTTTTACTTGGTTCACTACAAAGGGCTACATCCAAAGAGCATATGTCGATAGTGTGTCGGTCGTACCTAATTCCACTATTATTCACAAGTTGTGGATTTCACTGGTTTGGGAACATTCACTCTTTCTCAGGATCAATACCTTTAAAAAAAATTATTGATAGCTCACTACGTCCCTCGGGTCACTCCCATTGACTCCCCTAGGCTCAATACCTTTGGTGAAGTCCCAGTCATTTTATAGAGATGAAGGTATCTTTAATAGATTCATATTGAAGTCGTTGACTCTTCTTATCATGAGACTCTGCTTGCATAAAAGTCCATAAATGATTCACTTGAATGCACTGAACCACTAAAATGAATAATCCGAATGTGCAAACAGGTTACACTGATGATTTCATGCCGCACCTAACCTTCACATGCATGTTCTCTCTTTTGTGTGCACTACATGATTTTTGAGCGGAAAAATATTTCATGTAACAACACCCTTTTCAAGCAACTGAATCTTTTATGTGTCGCATAAAATTTTATGTGCAACTTCTCCTTTTTTGTGCAACATCATCGTTTACGCGCAACCTCATGTTTTATGCACAACTTCAACTTTTTCGTACAACTCAAAATTTTTCATGAAACTACCTTTACGTGAACCATTTACGCGCATTAGCACTCGAATCGTCTTTAAGTCATCAGTTGTGAGGAATGAGGGGGTTAAACTCTTATTTATAAGTGTCACCAACCCCTGCGTGCAATACCCATATTGGCATGAAAAACCTCTCATTAGGCATGAAAAACCTTCCGCACATGAATCATTTTTCACACACATCTCCTGGTTTTTCGCACAGCCCATGTGATTTCCATTTTTTGACGTTCTGATTCTGAAACACCTCTTGTGTGAAAAATATCTCTCCATTATTTTGCGCACCACGTTGTTTTTCACACACCACACTATTTTTCATGCACCACACTGTTTTTCGCGCACCCAGCGGTTTTTCGCACACCATGCTGTTTTTCGTGCCTGGCTCACCTATTTCACGCACCACTTCCTCTTTGCTTGCACCTACCTTTTCCAACAACCCATGTCTTCATTTTCTGATTTTCAGGCCAAAAAATTTGGAAAACACTGGGAAATGACCTCACCTTTAAAATTGTTGTATGCTTGAACTATATGATCACTTTACTGAGAAACAATCTGAACATCCAATGAGGAATGACAACACACACAAACCATACTCCAATTCTTGCATAGAACAGATATGGTTCCCACAAAAATAACATTGTTTCATAATTAATTCAACCATTAATTATTCATCCTTATTAATTCAATATCCTAGTCATCCCCATTAATTAATTATCCAATTAATTAATCTAATTTAAAAGTCCTAACATTACATCCATTTATTAATTTACTAATTAATTAATACATATTATTTTTGTTAACTAATTCTTCAAAAAACTAATCTAACACAATCCCTTCAATTATTCACTAATTAATTGTCCATGTAATCTAGTATAAACTAATTGAAAAAAAATTAATTCACATTAAAGCCCCTTCAATTAATCCAACTATTAAATGTTTTTATCAATTCCATCATTTAGTTCAACTAATAAATAATTATGTTACATCAATTAATTAATTAATCTGTTAATTTATTCCTTTATTAAATTCAATAATTCAGTATTAAAATTTCTCACATTAATTAATTTATCAATTTATTAATTCACTAGTTGGATTAATTAATTCCACAATTAAATAACCAAATCCATCATTATAATATAGTCTAATTATTAAATAAACCAACCAAATTAATTAATCACATCATGACTGTTAATTAATTAAAACATTTATTAACCAATTCTAATGTCACAAATTCCTCATAATTATTCTATCAATTTATTATTAAAATCGACCAATTCTATTCCAAATTGCACAATCTCCCAAAATTTGTTAATTTACCCAATTAGTTAATTTAATATAGAAAAACACAATGGTTATTCATATCATAAAATTTCTACAATCCAATACTCATTAATAAATCAAGACCATGTGAATTGAATTTAGAGCACCTATATTAAATATTATGAACTCGAAATATGAATCCAACATCACTGATGACATGCTTTTCTGATGACTGTTGAATGTAAAATTAAATTAAAATGTTATCTGTCTTAATAAAAATCTGCTCAAAATACATCATTTTCTATGAAATCAAATTTTATAGAAACCATCATCTTATAATGAAGGATCCAATTCCACTAAATACACATCAATATAATCAATATCAAAAAATATTTGTATTATTGATGTCTGGTTTGAGTGGAAACTAATAACTGAGGAACACCATAAAAACATACATTCTCTACAGGTAAATATCTTAAAATAATATCATATATAATTATCCTATGATAATTCCCTAGTATAACTTTATATAATTATTTTATAATACTTCAGAATTACTATTCCAAACGATGACATAATGATAATTTTTAAAAGATAATTTCAACAAATTATTGTTTAATAATTTCTCTTAAATTCTATGAAATTATAATTTGAAAAAAATGTAGAATTGTCATTTTATATAACAAACTTTTTTTATTATTTTCCTCCATTTTTTTAAATGAATTAATAGAAATGATGTAATATAAATAATAAAATAAATAAATAAAAAATAAAATATAGAGGAATTGATTGTAGCATACATTAGGTAAAGTAGTAGCTTATGTCACACTACAGGTCGCACACAGGTCTTAGAGGAAGAGGATGACGATTCCTGGCCTACAAAAGGTAAATCCAACGATTTTTTCACATTACCTGCTCTAACCTGAAACACAAAAATTTGTTCATTTATGTACATAAATATAAAATAATAACAGAATATAACTTAAAATTAATCCTCCTTTTTTGTTCTCTATTTTAATTGTTCAATGATAGTTGTGGGATTTTATACAATACACTAAGATTTTACAAGTATCTTTATGGTATGAATGGTCCATAAAAGATGCTTTCATACTCTTTGATGGAAACAAATGGATGAAACATTAGAGAAGAAAGATGAATAATATCATTATTTTTGTTAATTATTTAATTTAATTATTTACCTAAAAAAAATTTAACTTCTGACATAAATAAAATGGATATTGTGTATAATAATTATTAACTTCCTAGGGTAAAACCCATGTTCTAAATCGATCGGTGCTGTCATATTTCTCATAGGACACATAGTTATTGAGATATTAAAAATTTTCAGTAAAAATAATAACTCTAAATTATTTATTAACTATAACTCGCGAGTGAAGCATCCAAACATCTGATGCCCACATACATAATATATTTTCTAGGGTAAAAATCCATTTTTTAGATTTAATCATGTTATTATATTTTTCTTATGATGCACTATTTTTGCGTTATAATTTTATTTTAAATACATTTCATTCATTTCTATATTATAATTAATATTTTTATTTCACCATTTCTAAGTAATTTCAATCCTAAGAATCTCACAATACTCTATGTCATGATTTGAAAGGATTACATTAAATATTCAAAAGTTATAACTGGGTATTTTCTCTTATTGAATTCATTTTACACTTTTATTAATATTTTTCATTTTTAAAACATTTAAATAAAAACATACCTTAAAAAGGATTGGATCTTACACATATTTATATTGTTAAACATGTATTTGATTATTCCATGATTTTTACCGTAATAATATTTATATCCCACCCATTTTCTAAGTATATCCTGAGTTTATCCATTCCAATTTTAATTGATAGCATTTAAACAATTTTTCAAATAAAAATAATATGATTTCAAGTTTTAAGTTGTTATATAATGTACCAAATTCCCAAATACCGAAATGTTATCGATATTTTGAGTTTTATAATGTATAAATTAATTTAATAAGTCAGTTATTAATATGAAATAAAGAACAAGGTTTTTATAGTTGGTATCAGAATAAATTTTTTTTTATTTTGGGAATTAGGATTTGAAGACTCTAGAGAAATCCTTATGAATAATATTAAGTATAAGAAATCATCCGTAAATTTTGGTAAGTATATAAGTAGTGGTTTATGATGATAATACATCTCTTTATATATACTGAAAGTGGAAGTTGTTATGGAATATATTTACCTTGGGTTAATAACTATAGAAATGTGTGTTGGTCCAAAATCAGGGAAACATGGTACGTGAAAGTGCACAGTGGACGTAGTTTGAAACTTTTGGGGGATAGGAATACATAAATTCATAAGATCATTATGAACCACTATTAAGGGAAAAATAAACATAACAATACATTTCAAAAAATAGATCTTAGAAATCATATATTGAAGCCTAGAAATTAATAAGTAATGAAATAAATATAGTTTATAATTTATCCCTTTAATTTCATTAAATTTCCATTCATTTGTTTAATAGTTTAAAAAATCTCATCCCTAATTTTACATGTATTTTATCCAATGAAACAAATAAAGGGAATCATGTAAACAATCAATGTGAAATAAAATGATATTTTTCCCCAATAAGATTCCCAATAATATGGGATAATTAATCACAATCAGTTTGACAGAACTCTCTCAATTGACATAGGTTCTGATGAGAAACATGAATCATTAGGATAAAACAAGTACCACTAATAGATATGATGTTGTGATTGATATATTTATAATACAAAGGCCTTCTATTTTAAATGGATCATCTGATACATTAAATACAAAACACTTGATCAACTCAATTGAGTTGATATTCTCCACCCATTAATGTTTTGAACAAGATAAGCTTATACTAGCTATTTATCATGTGGAGGGAGAAGAAAATCAGTTATAGATATTGATCAAGATTAAAAACCATGAGGATGAGATCAGTTTTATAGGGAGGAATGAATTCTATAAAAATTAATTCAATAATTTTTTTACTTGCACTTTCCAACTTAAAATTAAAATATATCTTCTTTCCCTCAATAAAAATGTAAAAAATAATATCAGGGTAAATGTGGAAAACATCATAAAACATATTTTATACACCTTTAACATTATTTTTACCACTAAATGAACGATTTAACACTAATTTGGTGGAATAAAAGCTCCTCTATGATAACACCTGGTGATCTAAGACTACAATATATATGAATAAATTGTATGATGTCACCTCAAGTAGAAATGGATATAGGTGATTATCTTGGGTATCAAATTGTTAAAAAATAAAAATTAATGTTTAATTCTAGATTTCCGATGAAGGTATCGAATATTGTCAGGAAATTTCATTATCCCACTTTTCAAATGTGAGTAATGAAAACCTCTAAAAATAACTAATGGGTGATAAAATGATTTTGGTGGGGGAAGGAATGGTACTTAACTTGTAATTTCTGATAGTATAAACCCACCAATGTGACCGAAGAAAGGAATACTCTTGCCAAACCCTGGTACACTATTCATTACTTCAACTGATAGGATCGATGACACATTCCAAAACAATTCACATAACCAAGGGTTTATTGAGACAAAAAACCCACTAAATAAACTTGAGAGATATTTTTCCATCACATCCCCTATATTGGATCTGAAAAATGAAGTTATAACAAGTACAATAGTTATTCAATCAAGAATTCAAATCATACATTTTGATTTTGGTTCTAATAATTTCCCAATATCATAAATGATTAGTAGAACTATGAAATAACCAATAAAAATCATAGATGTTGTGGTTATTAATGAAAATGAAAATAGGGGAAATTATTTCTTCCTAAGTGTATAACTCCTCTACTGAATCTATTTATGGGTGTACCATCCATGAAACCTTATCATTATCCTTTAGTTGAATTTAAAACGGATCTAAGAATGAATAATATTTCATTATATATATCCTTCAATAATTTCATTGATAAGGAAATCACTCTCTATATCATAAATTTACACATAATTCTATTTTAGTGAAAGGAGAAGGATAAATCTTCTTTAACTCCAACAACTCAAAAATGAAAGTTATTTCCATAAGACAAAGAATATTTATCTAAAAGGATTGAGTATATGGAAAATAACATTCTTGTAGGCATGCATATTGTGAGGGAATATGATGATGTGTTTCTCGAGAAATTTTATGGTTTTCCTCCTAGACAAGAGGTTGAAAATTAATTTGATCATATACCTGGGGTGTTACCATTATCTAGGAAATTGTATGTAAATTTTGTTGTGGAACTTGAGGAACTGATCAACTAATACAAGAGAAACTAGATAAAGTGATGATATAACCATGTGCTTCACCATGGGGTGGACCTATCCTGTTCGCCAGAAATATCGATGGGTCAATGTGAATTTTCAAATATTATCATGTGCTGAAAAATATCAAAATAAAGATTAAGTATCCACTTCCTCATATTAATGAATAGTTTGATCCGATACAAAGAGAAACATACTTCTCCAAGGTGGATCTATAGTTAGGATATTGCCATGTTAGGTCGAAGAAGGAGGATATCCCCCAAAAATATTTTCATACAAGGTATGGGAAGAAGGACTTCGTAGTAATTCCCTTTGTACTGACTAATGATCCATTAAAATTAATTGAATTGGTGAATTGAGTCTTTATAGATTACCATGAATTTTTTTGGGTAGTATTTATGTATAATTATATAATACACACCCAAACCAAGGAGAATCAGGAGGAATATCTTAGAACAAATATAAAGACCATTCTATATGACAATCATTGTCCCATGAATAGAACATGTGTGTTCTGGTTTTAGGAAGTCTCATTCTTTGGGCACACCATTACATGATATGTGATATACATGGAACATTCATAAACATAATCTATTTAAATGTGTATTAGTTGAAAGATTGTGATTAATATTTTTAGTTTATTTTTATAAGATGGGTATTATCGTCAATTTTTTAGAAATTTTCCATGATTTTCAAACACTCTAATCATGATAACATATATGTGGGTAAAGATTTCCTATAATGATGATATAAAGATATCTTCAAGGATTTTAAAATTAGGCTTATCATTTCCCATGTTCTCACACTACCCATAAGTGGAGAACATTTTGTAGTATTCAATGATGCCTCGAAGATGGTATTAAAATGTGTAATAATAGATAATGAAATGTTCTAGACTATTCTTTAAGAAAGATGAATGTTCATGGATAGAACT
This sequence comes from Viscum album, assembly GCA_963277665.1. Classification (NCBI taxonomy): domain Eukaryota; kingdom Viridiplantae; phylum Streptophyta; class Magnoliopsida; order Santalales; family Viscaceae; genus Viscum; species Viscum album. The sequence goes on along the minus strand of OY728121.1, from coordinate 497,588,805 downwards.
AACCAAAACATGACATGGAGTTGGTTGTAGTAATCAATATTTAGGAAATATAATGGAAGATTCTCTTTGGGGACATGTGTGAAATATATATGGATCTATAAAGTTTCAAATATATATTCACATATAAAGAGGATAATATGTGCCAATGGACATAGTTAGAGCTGATTAAGGACTCTGACTACTCAATTCAATACCACCTGAGAAATGTGTATAATGTAGCATACACACTAAGAAAAAAATGATCCATAAATTCTGTAATTTATTAGAATTTATAGAGATCTAGACTTTTATATTTATAATGGATGGATATGGGAATCCTAAAATAATGAACATCATCAATATATATAAAAATGATTGTTCAACATCCCCTTCTAGAAAAGATAATAGATTCTCATAGAAATGATTTCGGAATTTATTAGAAATTGGACACTATATGAAAGGTTAAATCCTCAATGTTTTATGTTATAATGAATGAGTAGTTATATTTGGGTCAAGAAAATGTGTGCCATCAGATCCCGAGTTAAATATGGAGTTATTGGATGATGCATATAGTTAAACCTTATTCATCCTCCCAAGAAACACAATGATGTAAAGAGATCCTTGAAAGCACCATAGGATAGACAATATAAATAATGATATAAGGGAATATATACCAAGATTTCATTTATTTTAGAATGTTGAAGTGGAAAAGAAAAAATCCAAGGGTATGTTCAACCATTACCCATACCTACATGGAAACAATAAACCACCCCAATTGAACTTTTTCACTGTTCTTCTGAATACTTCTGTAGGGAATAATGTTGTTTGTGTTCTGGTGGATCATTATATAATGATTGAAAACTTTTTCAAGATTCTAGAGGACTTCTCAATGGATCATCTTATAGGTGTACACATTAAAGAAGTTGTAAGGATTCATGGAATTTGACTATTTATTATATCTGATTGAGATTTGAGATTCACGTGCATGTTTTAGAAAAGTCTCCAACAAGCACAAAATACATAGTTGAAATTTTTCCTGATATATCACCCACAAATTGATAGCCAATATTAGTGGACTATCTATATATTTTCTTACATATTGAGGGAATTCCCAACTGACCTCAAAGAATGATGTGACACACATCTAACTCTTGCAGAGTTCTCACACAAACATATTTTCCAATATATAATCCAAATGGATTCCTATGAAGACCTTATGGGAAGATGTGTAAAAAACTTTTATATTGAGATGAAGATAGGGAAAAATCTCCTCAGTCTTCAAATGGCCGAGGAGTAGGTGGAAAAGTTTAACATAATTCAATAGTATATCAATGATTTTCTGAGTGGACAAAAGAGAAATTCTAATAGTCATTGAAATGGACGAGATTTTAAGGTTGGAGACAAGTTTTTCTAGTACATATCATCATGGAATAATGTCATAAGATATTGGAAGATGGGAAACCTTAGTTCAAGATACATCATACCCATTTAGATTCTTGGTCTCTTTGGATTGGTTTCCTATTGACCAACACTCTCACCTATACTATTTCCCTTAAAAGATGTATTTCATGTATCCCTCTTGAGGAAGTACATACCATACCACTCACATGAACTCAATCCATAGGTGCTTTCGTTGGATAATGACCTTTCCTATAAAGAACATCTTGTAAAAATATTAGGTTGTTGATAAATATTGATTTGAAATTAGAAAATGCACCTTATTAATGTGATCTGGTGAAACCAAATGTTTAGAGAATCAATGTGGGAATCGAGTGAAGTGATAGAACAGAGTTACCCTAATCTATTTTAGTTTGGGAAATGATTTTTTTGGATAAATTTCTTAATGGGGAATATTGCAACAACTCACACTATTATAAATAAAATTTCCCTATAATTAATTAAAATGTATTAGTATGTATTATCATTGTTGAAAACACATGATCTATATTTGTTTTATTATATACAATTTAAATAACCATTAATCATCATTATCACTGGTAATATAGATTTTGAATAGTTATCACATGATTTCTATAAGTATATGGTTTTATCAAATCATATTGAAATAGTCACAGGATGTTATGGAATCAACCTATAGGAGTATACCCTATAAAGCACATTTTTTGAGGTTACGAAGGAGATAGAATCACTTGGATTTTTCCTTGATTAGAACCAATAAATGATCCAACAACATAAGGATGTGAGAAGAATTTTATGGTATAATTACAATAACATCGAGATCATAGCCCAAACCATGATCATCTAACCACCCCATGAATATCTTGATGTCGAACACCTTATCCTTAGGGAAGTTTGTAGTATATTCAAGGGATATTTATCTGGGACCTATAAATATGAGTATGTAATTTATTTTTTATATTAAAATATTTATATTTTCATAATCTATTTGTTACTTTATTAATGATTTTTATTTTTATAGAATAAAACACAAATCATATTTTTAATTGGTTTTAAATATAAATTAAGATTATATGTTAAATTATTAATATATTTTTTAAATAAATAATATTTTAGGAATGTATTATTTTTAAATATATTTTTATTAAATATAATTTATCTTATAAATTTTATGATATCAAATGTAATTTTTATAAATGATTGAAATCCATTATTGCCAAAAACCTTGAATTTCTCAATAAATTTCAATTCATGTTTTAAATATGAAAATAAAAATATTTATAAAATTATATAGAAAAAATAAATATTATTTTTGAAATCAAATCTTCATAATTATCCTCCTATGAATTTATAAAATTTTCAATGACATTCATATTTTCTAGTAAAAATAATTTTTTTTTAATATTATTAGTGTATTATGACATCGTAATGAAAAAACATGATGTAATGTATACTATAAATTTTTGTTGAAAAAATATATGTTTTAATTCAAAAATAATGTGATTTTATTTTTATTTTTTAAAAAATTTAATAGCATTGCCAATCCTCCAAATCCATTAATATATTTCAATGTTTAGAAATCAGTTCATTAAGAGTATGACTCACATCCATGTATGAAATGGTATAATTTTATTATGTTTGGTCCTTGGCCATATTTAATAATTAAAACACCTCATATTTTGAATAATCAATAGGAAAAACCAATGGGATTATTTTTTATTTTTGGTTTTTTTATTATAGTGTCCAAAACCTATCTTTGAAAAATAATAATAAAATCCCCACTAATTTCACATATATACACACACGATATCATATTTTTCATTATTAATAATCATTTTAGAACGTCCTTACCTTGTCCAAACCCTCCATAGAGTCCAATTAAGGTTCCACTAATCTCCCATGAAGCCCCTCTCAAGCATTCGGAGTCACCCACTCAAGTAAGGTATCTTTCTCCCTCCTTTTATTCTAGATCCTATTTTATATTTTCTATTTTAATTACAATTTCTCATGTTGTTATATATTCTTAAATATCCCCATTACATTAAATTTTATGTCCAAATGATGATTTTCCCCATATCTCTAATTAAATACCACTCATGAACCTTTATGTACACCTTTTACCAAGCCAAAATATTGTAGGGGATCATCCCCATCGCTTATTTATTCAATATTATCTATTATATTATGACTTCAATTTACTATTCATAGTTATGGGATATATTTTTCCCTTTCCCTAATACTTAAAATTTTATTTAATAATTATTATATACCCCTTTCTCTATCAAAAAATCATTTTATGAGTTTTTATGTAATGTCATTATGTTGCTGAAATTTCACAGAGATTTTCCACGCCAAAACAATTATTTTTTGAATACTACGCCCATTTCTTATCATTAGTGTTATAAAATGTAAAATAATACTTATTTTATAGGGGACATACAAGTATGTATTCCCCCATTCCATTTTTCTGTAATAAAATGTGATGATAAATGATTTCATGTTTTATGATCTCTATGGAAAACATAAGCATTAAAATCAAATTAATGTGACAAGTGCACTGAGAATTTTATAGCACTCCAATAAATTATGTAATGGTTAGTCTCATGAGATTACATTATGGGATAGGAATTGAACCTGATATCATTGTGGTAATTTCTTGATCATGATTTCATATTATTTACCCTTGACTTGTATTTATGATGTACTTTTTTAAGTTGTGGCCACATTTACCATATTATGATTATCTTGAAATATCCTGACATGTATTTATTTTTCATTTTTTCCACATTTATATTTATATTTTTTATCATATTTTACCTCAGTCCATATATATTCCCTTACTTTTATATATATCTCACCGCTTTCATATGTATCTCCCCAAGTTATACCATTCAGTTTTATGTGAATGCTTGTTTAAGAATTTTTCAATAAAAATTTATTGTTTTTATACTTTATTATACTATGTGATGTACTAAATTATCAATTACACTAGACATATTGATATTCAGGGGGTATTATTATGTGTACATTAATGTAAAAATCAGGAATTGATTTTAAAAAAATAATAGGGTTGTTATATAAATACCCTATATATAATGGACAAAAGAATGTACCCTTCGACTGTCGTATCATTACATATCCTTCGCTTATGGACTTTTAAATTTTTCATACACATAGATTTAATTCAATTAAGATATAATTTTATCATAAATGTTGCGTCACAAACTATGATGTGGTTTTTTGTGGTAGTAAACCGATGATTATGAATTTTGGATGAAATTTCATCTAAAATATGGTTCTTGAAAGTAAGAAATTATTTTATCATGAAAAAAATGTATTGCTATGAATGTATGGAATTAAAGGAACAAAATAAAATAATATAAAACCTCAATAAATTACCGGAAAGACATCATATCACATTACGTAATTGTATAGATGGGCCCTCATTCGAGATCATCTTCTTATTAGAGCCATACTAAAAGAAATCAATAAAACTTGAAAATTCCCTAAAAAATGGGCAAATTATATTGCATACATTTTCCATTCGATATCGAGAGATAAAAAATAAATGAAGTTAGATGATTTAATAACATAATAATAAAGATCTATTAGAACAAATAGAGAGGGAATGAGACATCGTTTGAAAGAGGATCCTCAATTCCTAGTGGTGGGCAGGGGGGAGTTCGAGCAGAACATAGGGTTGTTGTGTATGAAACTATAATAAGAAATTAATTTTTATATAAAATAATATAATACGAACAAGAAATTAATTCCCATTTTAAAGTTCCCATGGATGGGCTACAAGGATGTACAAACAATGAACCAATCGTGAGCCACCATTATATATGTATAGGACACCCCGTACATGGATAGGACCATGGTTTAATAGTCCTTACATAAACTATGATTTATAAATATCATATATCTCCACACCATTGTATGGATAGATTAATGGTTAAAAAATAAGGTTCCAACCTTGTTTTTCACCACTATAATGTGCATATAGTTTTTCACATGTTCATATAGCCTTCATTGAATATATTTTCAATCATTTTTTCTCCTTAATATGGGTCCCACTATTGGGTTTCATGGATACTACTATCCGTTAAATTTTTATTTTCATCATAATGATTTTAAAAGTATTGGTGCTATGAACTCTAAAAAATATTAAGATGATTATGAACCCTTACCTAATATTGTGGGAAATATTATTTATGGAAAAAAATTAGACATAATCAAACATTTTTCTGATATCAAACTTCATTAAAAATATTATACTATAATTAGTATCACCTAACTTAATTGACTCATCAACATCATGTTTACATAATATACTCATGGGGTTATTTGAGCTTTTACAACTATCTAAACCAAAACTTTTAACAAATTATTTAGCATTTAATTATCGATTAAAAAACATTTCATCATTCCTCTGAAAAATTTGATGTCTATGGATGTTTTTAACCAGTATATTCATATCAAATTAATTTATCATAAGGTCTAAAAAATAATTACACAATGAATCTATTATAGAACCAAAAACAATATCATACACATTAATATAAAATATAAAAACTTTTATAGGATAATTATTTGTACTGATGTTAGGGTATACCATTCATTTATTAAAACCATTTTTAAAAATATAATTTTATAATCAAACAAATTAAAATTTTATATAATAAATAATAATGATGAAATATATTAAAAATATAATTGAAAACAGTTCATTTTACAAAATAGGTGGTAGTATAACATATACTTGATCAGAAATATGTCCATTTAGAAATCAACTTTTAATAAAAATTTGATTCAATTTCAAAAAAATAATAGTTTTATTGGATAATAATAATAACAATATATCAATAAATATTTCAAATAGAAAAAATTATTTATCATAATGACTATCATATTCATAGAAATATCTTTATATAACCTAATATTTTCATATTTCCTAAAATATTTCTATATCCATTAAATTTTATCCTTCAAATAATTTTAGTACTCATTTAATTTGAATCATTATATTTTTAAACAAAAAAACAAAACATATTTCATTTAAACTTATTTCAATCTTCATTAATAGAATTTATCCTTTAAGTATTTGATAAGTATTCATCATCTTTTTAAAAAAAAATTAGAAAGAAATGATTGAAATGATAAAATATTAAAGGATAGAATTATTGAATAATAACATTGAGTAAATTTTTTTAAAGGGTGATATTTATGATATTTTTATCACATTTCATGAGGAAGACTCTCTACTTTAACATTTTAATTTTTTTTTCTTAAACGTATACAAAGTTAACTTATTGACATGATTAATGAAGATGGGTTAAATAAAATTTTTGGTTTTTATAATTTTTCCTCAAATTTCACATGTATGGATTCTTATAATACCACGATTATTTTATTATAAACATTATTATATTTAATATACTATTAATAACATAAAAATATTCTTAAATTATATTTTAAATAATATTTATATAGTTAATATTTAGTCCTAATAATGTAAACATCACTAATAAATCTGGTAACACTGAAATGAATATTTTTTCTATCATTCCAAAAGTCATAAGTTATTTTCCAAAATTTCAATCTTAAAAGTACTATATATCAAACATAATTATTTATTTCAAAATTTTAAAAAACAATATGTAAGTTTTTTTAATTTATTTCACATGGATCATGAAATTTATTGATGTTTTCAATTTTCCTTTTTCAGCAAAAACATTTTGGTGTGGTGTCCTTGGGGATCAAAAATTATGAGAAAGGCCATTATCTTCAAAAAATCATAATCCATATTTATATAATATCCTCCTATGTAACCTAAAATATAAAAAATGAAATATTATTTCCCATTTAGAAAAACATAATAGAAAAATGTAATTTTGAAATGGTTTCATATTTATGCTTTATAATGAACACGCATGTTAATATTTCAAAATCGTCGATAATGAAAAATATAAGCCCTTGTATACCATGTATTTTGGGAAATATGGAACAAAAATAATAATATTTATAATATTTAAATTCCTTACTCCATGAAATTAATTTATATTTATGCAGTATTCTTTATGATATTTACCTTTCATACATGAATTAAAAATTTATGGTTTTGTAAAAATTTATATATAGAATATGTTGACCTTTATTATTTTATTGATATATTTTATAGTAATATGATTTATTATAGGACATGTCTCTTATTCCATAAGATGTTATATGAATTTAAAATATTTAAAAATTTAATATTATAGTATCTTGTTTAAGTAAAAATATTAGAATAATTATATCCTTTATATTTTCTTAAAATAATACCTATACATCTTTATAAATTATAAACATAAAATTATAAACTATTACAATAATCTCATCATCACACAATTATGAAAATATTCAAAAAACTAAAACAATTGACATATATGACATTATATAATATAAAATAATAATAATTTCCAACGTTAGTAAATAATTATATTATACCATTTGAATAACCACAAAAGGTATTGTTACCTCATTCACATGTTATAAGTGATATAAATTTTTTTAGCACCACCAAACTTATTTTATAAACAACTAATGTCCATATAATAAGTTTCATATCATAATAATTTAAGGCTCATTTCATATAATTATATATTTAAGAGAAATTTGATAATAATGATAACATTGGTCAAATTTGGACGGAGAAATAATTTTTGGTAACTAAAAAAGTCATAAAATATTTATATATTGGTAATATAGTGGAAGATTAATTATACTTAAAATCCATATTGTTTCCAATATATTATGAAAAACTCTATGAACATTCATTTTCAAAGTTTCAATCCATTCCACATGTAATATTGGTTACTATCCAAACATAACTATTTGATATGTTTATAAAAATTCACATATAAATTTTAGGGAAATAAATATAATAACCACTCCCAGAATCAAATTAATTGCGTATTTTTGTTCATATAGTTTTTTGATATTTTTCTCCTACATTGGAAAATATAAAAGGTTTGAATTTATTCATTATATTTGATTTTTTAACTTCTCATATTCAATAATAACTATATTAAACATTTTTAATTGAGACTCTTTATTTTCAAAAATATAATACATGGTTTATAAATTAGAAATTTTAATATTTTTTTAATATATTATGTTTTCTTCATTGTAAATATAAGAAAAATATTTAAATATTTTAGTTTCTTCTAAGGTTGTAATTATTTCATCTATATGTTTTTTATGTATTCTCTCATTTTTCTTATATATTTCAAATATATCAGACATATTAATGTGTAATATTTTTATTTCATAATGTATCTAAATTCATAAAATTTTCAATAAAAGAATATTTACACGAGTCCTTTTCAAAATCAGTAACATAATGTGATGATTTTGTTAAACATAGATTGACCAACCTATCATCCAATGTAGTTTTTTCACAATAATTTGAGGTTTCAGTGAACTTCTATCTTTTTGTAAGTTCTCACAAATCCTTTTTATTCGTCTTCTTATTCATTCGACTTAACTTCATGAAATAAATTTTCATTTCTTATTTCATTCTTCATTGGTATAATATTACTTTAGGAATATCATTAAAATTAAAACCATCATTTTATAATTTTATATAATATTATTTATAAAAATAAAATTTATTCCCCCTTCTATATCTGATATTTCTCTTATAAGAACCTTTAGTGACATGGAAAAGTTTAATATTAATAATTTCTTGGATCTCAAAATCCTCTGGGAATCAAAAAACATTCATTTTTTATTTTAATGTTATTCCTTTGGATTTACTTAATTCTTCTTCCACCATATTTGAAATTTCTAACTCATATCGAAATAAATATCCTATAAATACATCAACATTATATTAAATAAAATTCATATTTTCATAAATTTTTCCAAATATAGAATCAATTTTTTTAACTAGATATTTTAAAAAACCTTAAAACAAAACAATATTGTATAATTATTATCATAATAAATTCATTATATTGATAAGGAAATTAAAATTATAACATGTTTAAATAAAATATTAATTATCTCCTAGAATAAAATTTTGTGATTCTTCTCCTTTATAACCAATACTTTTTTATGTAAATAAAAATTAATTACTAGAAATAGTATTCCCTGGTCATTTGAAGTCAAATGAATCAATTTTAAAACTCATAATTTTAATAGACAAAATAATATAATAAAATCTTGACTAATTATCTTAATAATTGATTTTATTTATATTAAAATTATTATATGTAATTTTTTATCATATTTAAATTTATTAATTATTCATTCTCATATAATTAAATCCATATAAAATAATTAACATATAATTTAATTTAATAATAAAAATAAAACATATCATATATATAATTTTAGTAACAAAATAATTGTAGTTCTAAGAATAACTTGTCAACTATTTATAAACATTATTTTTTTAAAGAATCATTTTTCATAGTCATTAATTTGTATAATAATCATACAGATATATACATGTATTTTGGAAACTTAATATTAACTATCTTCATGAATTGTGTATGTGTCATGTCTCCATAAAAATATTCTCATTCTAAACATGATCTCTACAAGCATCATATGTTTATTCTATAGGAATCATATATGTTATATGTTAACATTATTTATGTATCTTAAGTATCATATACACACCATTAAAATCATGAATACACCATAATAATTGTCTAAGAATAGTAACAATCATTCAATGTGTCCAAAAAACAAATTTTTTCCCTATGGAATAATATTTCAAGAAGTATTAATTAAACTATAAGTGTGATTTAAAAGATTTGAATGTAGTATTGTCCAAACGTTTTAATCCTCAATTATGAAATCATTATTGAATTAATTATAAAAAAAACTAATACCAAAGTGTATTTTTATTCAAAACAATTTAAAAAAATATACATCATTCATGAAGAACCACTCAACAAGAATTGGAAACAATGATGTTGTCTTCTATATGTTTTTAAATATAATAATAAATTTCATCATTTTCATCATAAGAAATAAAATTATAATATTTTAATTTATGAAAACTTAATTATATAAAAAATATATTTATAATTATCAACATAATATAATGTGGAATGGAGAAACTAAACTCTTGGGATATCATCCCACTCCCATCCCCTGATCATTGTCAGTATATAATGATGGGATTTATATATAGGAGAAATAATTTGGGTTTCCCCCTTAATGGATCTTATAATATATGGGAATATTATTCCTTATGTGGATAAATAATTTTTCAATTATTTATGATTAAAATTATGGATATATTCATGCTCTCAAACTACTAATATATTATAATAGTACTACTATTCTACAACGGTATGTATATAGGAATATTTATTAACATCCATGGTCTATATCCTGTGGAAATATCCTTTGATGGGTTCCATATCCTAGATTTATGAGTGTTGGATCTATTTGGTTTACTCCTTTGAAAAAGCCTAAATGTATGGGGCAACTTGAAATTGATTATTATGAAATTTAGAATGATTATCACTATCGTTTCCTAATCCATGATGATTTATAGATTATCCTTGTGTTTAGTATTCATAAGTCATGGAATATCAACATTTATACTCTCATAGGATATTATTTTGGAATATTGTGTGGTGATAATAGGTGTCATCATATTTTATGATGACATTTTTAGACTTTGTGACCCATGTGGCGTGATCATTTGGAGTATTTCTAATTCCACCACTAGTGTAGGGATAATACCATTATTGAGGTACTCCATCACAATCACATTTTTTAAAAAAATGTAGATATTTAAATGTGTAATGTTCCCATATTTTAAATGGGTCTTTAGCCTTTACCAAGGAAGAATCTTGTGTCTAATGTGTAGATGATCTTATCTCCATTTCAATTAATGAGTACTCCATTCTATATGATTTAGTATAATTAATGACCATAAAAAAGATATCCTTTTAGTGAAATATCCCACATATGAACATGGTCAATGAATCATAATAATTGGTAAAGGATTCACATTAGGATCACTATTCTATATCAAAATAAAACTATAACATTTCTGAACTATATAAACTTTAGTACATATAATCTTAATTTACGAAGGGATACTATCAATGTGTTTGTACCAGTGACAGCTTGGAATGAACATTGGTTATGTGGGTGGAAGGAAATGCTCATCGCACCTTGTTTGGGAAAAAAATTTGACTACTCTGTTACTCTATTATATATTTATAATATATTCATGAATCCATATCAAATCATAATGTAGGACATATAACATTCATTGTAAAGACACTGAAATCCTGTGGAAAATATTTTCCCAGGATTTCCAGGTCATTACATTAAATTTTCCACATGATTTCCAGTTCATTACAATGAATTTTATATGTCAAACATTATGATTTGATATGGATTCATGAATATATTAAGTAACAGTTTTCATGCTTCCATGTTTCCAAAGGCACTAGACTAATACATTCTTCGCGTGTCTAATTATATAATGTTTTGAGTATTCAAAAAATTCTATATAATGACTATGTACCTCAATATTAGGTCACTATAAGAGAAGATGGTTGGGATTGATCAATGATTATGGATACACAATACATTACCACCATAGGAAGGAAAACAAAGTGGATAATTATTTATGTCTAAAATATGCTTGTAGTTTATATATGATGTGGATTGAAAGATATCCAAAATTTATAGATTTTCATAATTTTGATCATCAAATCCTTATGAAATGCGAAATATATTATCTTTAACATTTAGATGTCCAACCATCCATCAATGATAGGATTAAGAAGGAATTGAAGAAAGATGTGTAATTACAAAAGATGGTGAGGAATGTTACTGAGTTCAAATATTATCATTGTAGAATAATATGGCTTAAAAAATGAGTATGTGTCCCATCAAAACCGGAGTTCAAGAATGATTTATTGGATGAAGCTCATCGTAAAAAAAATATATACATATTGGATATATGGAGATGAATATTGATTTGAAAGAATATTTGTAGTGGGATAATATTAAAAGGGGTATTTTCGGGGATGTATCTAGATTCCTGGTGTGTCATAAAGTTAAAGATAAGAGATTGATTTCTATGTGGATGTCACAACTACTACCCATACCATGATATAAATAAGAAATAATTACCATGGATTTTGTCACTATACTCCCAAAACATTTACAGCGAAAAAAATTATTTGGGTTATAGTTGACTGTCTTATGAAATTAGCACATTTTATCACTATAAGTGAATATTTATCTCTTGATCAACTTACTCAATTATACATTAATGATGTTGTGAGATTTCATGGAGTGCCACTCACAATAGTTTCTTATTAGGAACTAAGGTTTACCTAGAAGTTTTGGAGAAGCATTCAACAAGATCTAGATATAGAGTTGAGTTTCAATACTACTTACCATCCTTAGAAATATGGTCAATCTAAGAGGACCATTCAAAAACTATAAGATATACTAAGAGATTTCTCTGTGGACTTCAAAGGTGGACTAGATAAACACCACTATTTTTTGTAATTTTTTGATAATAATAACTTTTACTTGATCATTCATATGGATCCTTATGAATACCTCTAGGGAAGGAAGTACAAAACTCTAATGTTTTGGGATGATGTTAGAGAAAGAATGAAATTGGGATCTGATCTAGATGAGAAAATAGCAAATAAGGTTAGATCCATTCAATATAACATAAGGCTAGTTCAATGTCAACAAAGAAGTGATACTGACTATCATAATTAAGATATAGACTTTAAAGTTAGTGATAATGTATTATTATGAATATATCCTTAGAATAAGGTTATGATATTTTGAAATAAATGAATATTGTTCCCTAGATATATCGATCCCTTCGAGAATCTTGAATATATCGGGATATTCACTTATTGATTATCGCATCCACAAAATCTATATAAAGTTTATGTTTTGTTCCATTAATATATCTTGAGAAAGTACATACCTAATCCTTTATATATACTAAACATATTGTTTAAATTATTATAAAAATTTCTCTCTTATGAGGAAAACTCAGTGGAAATTATGGATCATATAGAGAAAGTGTTTTGAAACAAAAACACTCATAGGGTCAAACTTTTGTGGTGAAAAAATAAAATGGAGGAAGCCACCTGGGAACCTGAATATTATATGAGATAGAAAAATATTGAGTTTTTTATTTAAGAGAGAAAAAATTTCAAGGGTGAAATTCTTATATTGGGGTAGAATGTAACATCTTGAGATTTTGGGTAATATTTCTCATTAAATAAATTTACTTGAAAACTCGATTTTAAAAAAAATACCAAGCTTTAAAAACTATAACAACCAATAAAATATCATTATTTGAAAATGTATTCCATTTTTTAATTAACAATGTCAAAATGAGCTTTGTGTTTAAATTTTTTGATTTGTCTAAAAAGATCTTTTTTCAGGGAATAGTAAAAATCATTTCTTTTGAAAGATTTCATTTATTTTCATTAAATAAAGTAATTTAGAAAGTTATATTATATTTTTAATTGGTATTAAGTTTATATAAGATCCATTTTATTAACATTAGGATCATTATTATATATAATTTTTATATATGTATATTTTTATTCTTAAAATCGCATTCTTCTAGAAACCTATTTGTTCTCATTTTTTGGCTTATTTTTAAATTAATTTATTAATCTTATATAAATTTATCTTAATAAAATGGATTCCATTTTTTTAATTGGTAGTTTGAAATTTTTTAAATAGTTCTATTTTATTTTTATCCATTATGAATAGTAAGTGTGGTAAAAAATATTCAAATCTGTTAAGGGCAAGTCGATTAACTATGGTTAAAAATAATGTTATAAGTCATTATAAATACATATAACACTCATAATTATTTGATTTTATTATTATATTTCTTCTATATAAATATAAACTTTGATAATACGAATTTTTTCAATTTATCTATGAATTTTGCCACTATAGAATTTATGTAAAAGAGAAATTCAAACAATATCATTCCCCTGCTTTTAATATCAGGACTATTTTTTCAAAAGGATAACGAGTTTTTGATAAATTTTAAATGTTAATTTGAAATATAAATTAATTTATTCTATCAAAATTTATTATTAATTTTTAGTGATTGAATATTTAGATTAAATTCTTATGCAACACCAATACAACATTTATTCAATTAAAATAAAAAAACATTTAAAGAATATTAAAATTAAACTATTTGGATAAAATATTGTACTAAAAAAATTAAATATTAATATATCATATTAGGGATGTTTAAAAGGATAATATTATATTTAAATATTCTTCTTAAAGTCATTAAATTTTAACTAATTGAATTCTTCCAAAAATGAAAATAATGGTATTTTATAATAACTAATATTTTATTAAAAGATTTTAATTTCATAAAAAATTATATATTCATAAAATAGATTGGAATAAGATCTAAAATATCATCCATGGTCCATTTATGGGTCATTTTTTGTCATATGGTAACATTATTGAACTTTAAAATGTAGAAAACTTTTATATTATAGTAATTATTTAAAGGATTAATGAGGGTTAAAACTAAATGATAAAGGTAAAAAAATAACCAAAACTTATCAATAAAATTACTTTATGAGATTATTTATACTAATAATCATATTCTATACATATTATATCATTTCTGATCAATTTTTATGTGAAAAATAATTTGTATTAACATAGTACTTTAAGAAATTCCCTAAATTCTCCTCCCCAAACATATAAAAGTATGATCTCTCTCTCTTTTATATACACCACATTGAGAATTAAAGGTTAAAAAAACCCTAAAAATTTATTTTCAAAAAATAATTATCCAATTAATAAGTTTTCTTGACAATCCCTAAGTATTATAAGTTGAAATCTAAAGGATGGATACGGAAAAATATTTAATCCTATTTACCAACTCTTTCATGTTTATTTATTCTTATACATACTATTAATGTTTTCTAACCATCATAAAATAATTAATAATATATCATAAATATACAAATATTTTGTTATGATTATGGTAAAAATATATCCCATCTCTTTTAACTCTTATTAAATGAATAAACATCGCTCGTATGTACACACGATCTATCCTCTCCATGTAGTGATGTTATTTTTTCATCACCACTTTACATAGATGGTTATAATGATGTAAATAATGAATATATATATATATGAAATAGTTATACTTATGAAATTATAATGTCATATCCACCTCATTACCTTCTAGTCCATTAGAAAATGATAATGTCGCTCTTGTGAACGTGCAGACTACCTCCTCCCCAAAGTGATTGATTCGTTTTTCATGGATAGTAATAATGAAATTTTTAATTAATATATAATATATATATGATAAAAAATGATTCTATAAATATTGATTATAATTTAACTTTATTTTTTCATCGATGGAAATTTGAAAACAACATTCACGGGTATGTATGGCTTACTTACTCCATGTATGGTGAAATTCATTTTTTCTATCTTTATATTTTATGGATGATTATATATATATATATTGAATGTATATAATATTTTTATCTTTAATAGAATTAAATAGATGATGTAACCATAATAAATATACATGTACAGATACTACCAAATCAGAACATTCATGAAAAACAAAGCACTTAACACCCAACATCATGATAACAATAAATGATTATTGAAAAACTTGTAATAAAATTTTATAAATTGATCATATATATATTATATATATGAATACGGTTCAGGTATAAAATAATAATAAATTAAAATATATTATATATGATGTTTGATAACCAAGGAGATAATTCAAACATTATGTTAGAGATTTCATCTCAATTTCCACTCTATTGAGGCATATTTGGTATTATAAACCTATTTTGTTATGTGATTTATATACTACCACTTTTATGTATTTAACATGAATATATAATTATTCATGATTATTAATTCTTAAATTCAAAATTATTTTTTTATGTAGTTTCCTTGTTTTCATCAAATGTGTCATCTCGTTGGAATTACAATCAATAAAAGAAATTTTTAAAAGAACAACCGATCTTATTTCTCATTTCAATTGGGTAGATTTTTATTAATTTTCCATATCACTAAATATTTTTTATAAAATTTATTTACTTGATTGATTTATTGAGGTGATTTTATGTTATCCTTGTCTTATTAAATGTATTTGAAATAAACCTTTCTAATGTTTTCCTAAAGGTTCATTTTTGAATTTATATAAAAAGTGACAAAAGGAATATTTTTTAACATATATAGAATTAACATATTTTCCTCCTTCAATAACCATTTTATGATATTTAGCTTATTCTACATGTTTTAAAAGTTTTTATAAAGAAAACTCATTTAAGGAAGAAAATTTTATTACTTCAATTCCATTATAAATTATCCTCTAAAAGAAATGACTTTTTTCAAAACATATATTCCTGTTAAATAGATGGTTATCTTTTATCTCTAAATAATTTGTTTTTCATTAAATTCTTTTGAAATACACACTTTCTTGTTATAATTTTTCATTGGACATTATATTTCGCTTAAATATTTATCATGGATATTTTTATAGATTAAAATTTATATAATTTATAAATATGATATTTTACTAAGGAATTTATTTGATTAACTTGGGAAAATATTGATAAATCCATAATCTTTACTCCAAATGGGTATTTCATAATATGGATTATTTTTCATGAATTGAATTGATCATTAAATATTTGAGGAATGCATTGGACTCTAGTGATGGGTGTGGTCTAGTTATAGATATCCCATTAATGCAATGATGGGTCTCATGGGATAAATAATTTGGGAAAATTAAATTGGATTCTAGTGTATACCTACTCATCGATTAAACTATCTTAGAATAAGGATTTTATAGTATCGAAATCATGATGTCAGAGATCATGAATTCCAATATAAAGTATTTATTTCTTTGAGAATTCAGATATTGTCATCCATGAGATTACTGTATTGATATTATCCATTAATTTATTTCATACGCATGTTGTTTATTAAATATCTTGTGTTCCGTTTATTTATCTTTCCATAATGTTTATTCCTTATTTACTCATGATATATTCTATTGTATGTAAATCTTAATGAATATCTGATATCACCCTTTATTTCTTTTTATTTCTACCATATATGAAGAATGATATTATGAATAATTTAAATGATTCAAGAATGTTTCTATGCTTTTTATTTTATATTTTCATTATAATAGGGTAATCATTGACATATCTAGTTCATTAAGACTTCTAAAAAATTGGTCCTTTCAGATGAAATCCTTCATATCTTATTCCACTGTAATAATATAGAGACCATCTTTTGATTACTGAAGTTTTGGTTTCTATACATGTTTAACTATGGCTCAGACTTGGTGATTTAGGTTGAGGTCTTACATACATCCCACACATTCAATTATGTCATCAATGCATTGATCCATATAGTTAACCATAAACTCAGCTAATATTAGAAAACTAATAAAAATTTAAAACCAACTTTTCTCTTAATTAATTCCCCTCTTAATAATAATTAATACATCATGTATCAAATTTTTTTTAAATCAAGTCATGTCTCAATTTCCAATAACATAAAATTTATAATCAAAAATTTAATTTAGAAAATAACTAAGTTTATATTTTGAAAACCTATTAATAATGTTTTTATTTCAATAATGTTATTCAATAATAATTTTACCACCATATCTAATGTATTTTCCCACTTAGATAATTTATCATAAAAATATAGAAAATTTCATATTTTAGTCATGGAACTTTTAACTTTTTACTAACTTATGGATAATATAATAAATTATAATAATAAATCCATTTAAAAATAATCATTTTCTATGCAGCATAAAAAAAATAAAAAACATTGAATTTGAAATCATTTTGACCCATAAACGAAAATACCTGTCCATTTACCATTATAAAATTTTAAGTCATTGAATATATGTCACGAATTCTTGAAAATCCCAACTACATCAGTATAAAGTTCAAATAAATTAGATTTTGTAACATTGTATAAATAATAGGTGAGAAAATATACCTAAAATAAAATTCTTGTATCAAATACTCTTTCACGACTAATGATTTCACTATGTAATGAATTTGGGTTCTCAACCAAGTAAAAATACCAATTAAAATCCAAGAAGATTAACCTAGAAATATGATAAATGTCTCATTCCACTATAGGGAGAATATTGGCTTCAAATAATTTATATTTTTTAATGGATATTCTCCAAGGGAACATCATTCTGAATACATGTAAAAAGCACTAATTTTTTCAATATTTGATAAATATATATATCAAACTTCGTTTCTAATTCCTTATAGTTATCTTAGTATAATTCCCAAACCAATGGGTAAAATATATATAGAAAATGTACACTTACCATCATTTTTTCATATATAAATCCAGAATAAATGTTACTTAATCATGTATTAGTGGATGAAAAAGGGAGATATTATCTCTCTCACACTGAGTTATGAAGAATAAGGATTGAAATTTTTATATTTTCTAAAAACCCATAGTAAATGGAGTAATAAATTAGTGTCTTATTTCTACACACTATTGGTAAGTTATGTAAAAAATAATTCATTATCCCCTATGAAAGGTATGATCAAAATAAAAATAATAATAATGTTTCACAAACCATACATCAAAACCATGTGCAACCCATAAACTTAATTTACTCTATATTTTTACTTCAAATTTTCATAACTATCCTCATTACTATCACAATCATAGATAACCCAATTACATGGGGATTTTATACCTTTATACATTAAAATAAACCATGAATATAACAAATTAGTCCAATTTAAAAAAGTAAAAAAATCCATGGATTTCAAAAAATGATTTTTTATCATCGTAAATAAAATAATTTAATTCCTTAAAAAATTTCATGTTATCAAACCCCCAAAACTATTCAAATAAATATATATAATTATTCTCAATTTTTCTAATTTTTTTATTTCTTCCAAAATTATCAATTAGTCTAAATAATAAATTCATAGGTTTGAAAAAAATAATGTTTATGTAAGGTTTTTTGAAAAGATGATAGAGATGTGGTGATGTGAAAATAGAAATATATTAAAGACACTAATTATTAAATAGAATAAGAGCCTTTAAATTTATTATTTTATGTTATTTTCATGCATATTTTTTAAGGGAGAAGGTTGGATACATTTTAATATTTATTCATTTAATTTTATCCTCAAAATGATAACTCTATAATTTGTAGGTCAATGTGTTGTAATATAATTCGAGGGAAACCTTTTATAGGGTGGATAAATAAGGGTTTATCCAAATTAAAATATTTCAATCTTAACGCTTTACCCTAACCCATTATCAAATATTTTTCCACTTTTAGATGGAAATAATTCAATCTATAACAAATGATTAATCCACACTAAATATAAAACAAATTATTAATATTTAAGGCACACACAAACACAATAATTTTACTTATTTTACTTATAATTGGCCACATATAAGGATAACATGCCTAATTATGTTCTAGTGTTCAAAAATCCAAAATATCACACAATTATAGTGGATAAAAATTTAGTATATAGTAAATTCATGTTAAGGATTGATGCCTCTAAAATTGAATTATCAGTGATAAACCACCTTGTAGGGGTCAATCCCTTTGGTTTCTTCTCCTCGCACTACTTCCAAGAAATATTTGTGTTCATAAACTTTTATATATCTTCATAATCAATATAAGAAAATAAAACTCCATGCATCAATTAATCTATATTTATGTGAACTTTATCAACACTTTTCTATACATATTCTCCATGTCAATATATGATCAAAATCTCAGTAATATAATTGATTCATTTACATCCATGTGAAAATTATTGCATCCAAATAAAACTTTTCATTAAGAATAAATCCATAAAATACATTTTCTTCTTCATGTTACTCTCTACTCTACTAATATATTCAATTGAACTCATTAAATAATAAGAATATTCTCTCCTGAACTAGATTTTCCAAAGAAACTATCAGTATTATATTCTTCTATATAAAAAATATAATTTTTCAATTAGGTTCTTTCTTCTCGATAATATTATACATAATTTCTATAGCTCTTCAAATTCCAATAATTTTGATCAATGACTAAGAATAATTCTCTTTCACAAAATTATCCATAAACATTCTATATGTATTAAACATTTTTAGGTGGTTAAAATATGTAATCAAGTAATATTATACCTTAAAAACACAAACCACATCTTTCATGATTGAATAAGAATAAAACCTTTAGTTTTTCCATAAAACCATTTATCATGGCATGTTGAGATAAAAATCATGACATGGTTCTATCCAGATCATATGTTAACACTGAAAACCAAGAACATAAAATTTTACATCTTGAAAAATACATTAAGTTCAATATGTAATTTATGTATCTTTATGGATTATAGAATAGATATCATTAAATAATCGAATAATTGGTCCTAAATCAAAATTATTTATTCAATTAGAACTTTCACAACTTGATTGCACTTTTCCAGTTAATTCAATAAAGAAAAATACTCTAAAAACCATTTCATAATGGAATGGACAACATCTATATTGTTATTTTTTCATCTAAATTCAAATGAAATAATTTTAATATATATAATATTCTATTTTTTGAATTAAATTTTTTAATATATGAGTTTTATATAAATACACAATGTAGTTATGTTAAATTTTTTAAAATTTTTTAATTTTATTTATTGAAATATAGGATTAAATATTGAAAATAATAAGTGTTATTGTAAATATTTTGGTATAATTAAATATTTATTTTTAGTAAATTTAAATGATTATTATAGAAAATTTAAAAAAAAATTAATTTAAAAGAATCACAAAGGAGAAATATGAATCGTGTGCACAGTAAGGTGTGGGGTGATTCCAACATATTGAAATAAGAAAATATATAACATTATAATATTTAAAAATCATAAAATAACATTTGAAAAAGTTAAATAAATGAATAAAAAAAGAAAATGTTCAGACTAATTGTCGAACCTTCTTTTTAATGTTTCATGCACTATATTGTGGGGTTTCTACCCCTACTTATTGAAGTAATTAAAAAATTAGAACCATTTAAAAATCATGAAATTGAGGGTAGGAAACTAGTATTCTAGAAAATATAGTCACACCAAGGGAAGCTCCTCCCTCTCTCCTTTTTTCCCTCCCTTTATCCTCTATTGAGACCTCTCTATCACTATAGAATTGTTAAATATTGTCTATTCAATATCTCCTATGAAAATTTTCTAAATGGTATGAGATCTCTAGATTGGGATTAATCATAACAAGTAGAATGTAATCCTTTATTTTATTTTCATATGTTATGAGGATTCAATTAAATAATTTATTTTATTTTAATAAATGATTATATTTTTAAAGATTAATGATTTTAATGGTTGGAGATTAATTTGGAATCATCTCTTATTGAGAAGGCATATCCTAGTATCTGATATTTTATATCTTGCCTTATTTTTTGTTTTAGACTATGAATCTATTTAATTTGGTTTATTTTTATTTGATTTTGTGATTTTAGAGAATTTATTAATATAAAAATTTGTTATTAATTACCTAAAAGTATTTTTATGAATTTTAAATTATTTTGTATATTTTTATAAAGATATTTAAATGTTGAATTTTTTAATATTACACATGTAATGGATATGATAATAATGATTCTGAATTAATAATTTTAACAAATTATGTAGTCAATAAAGATGAATTTAAAATTGTAGAAAATGGTCTAAAATAGTGTTTTGAAATTTTTTTTATTATGTTCAAGCATTGTTATTTTATTTTTATATACATATAATAAATATATTAATATTAGTGTGTTTTTTATCTTAAAAACATTGGAGTCCAGGTTTTTTTAAAGCAATGTTTACTACTAAAATTAGAGTAATTATTAGACAAAATATGAGCTAATAATGGGTAACCTATATTATTAGTGAATATAATCCATTTTAGTTTTTTGATAATGTTTTTAATGGATTTTTTGTGTATTTAGGTGATGTTTGGTTGCTATATTTTTTAAAAAATGGGGTAAATTTGGGATAAAAGGGGAAATCGTTATTCAATAATTCATTGGTTGAAAAGTGTATTTAAGAGACTCTAAATGGGAGATCTCTATAGAAAATATGTTATTCAAATTGATCTGTTAATACATAAAAATGAGTTTAAAGATAATGTAATTTCTATGCATTTTTACAAAATTCATAATTAATTTATATTGAACATTTCATAATTTGATTGATTTATCTTATAGTGGATGAAAATCTTATTTATGTTAAAATGTATTTTTCTAGATATTATATACATAAAATGAACTAGGGAAGTCATTAGTGAGTTATGGTAATTATCAATAGGAAAAAGTAAGGTGCAGAAGTTGATAGTTACACTATAGTAATTCATTTTTAGATAAAAAAAATGATACCAGAAGTGGAAGTGGTTACAAAACTTTTTTTAACTAAGTGATTGGTTTAAGGAACTAAAATAAGAATTATTTATGTTTTTATGTAATTTTATAGAGTATTGGGATAGTAATATGAAATAAATTTAGCTGAATTTGGTGTTTTGCGTTATAAATTTGATGTTTTTTGAGATTTTTATCACTAATATATCACTTATTTTGATTAAATTATAGGAAGTTAGACACTTTCAATCGGCCTTGCGATAGGTCAAGGATGTAAAATTTAGTTTAATGTCATGTATTTGGAATATTAAATGATGTGGTGGTATGTGTTTATCTTATTTGGTGATGTGGTTTCATGAGTCTATAAACTTGTCTTATAGATACTGATATTTTACAAACAAGTTATCATATATTTATTTTTATTAGTTAAAACATATACATTATTATTCTATTAAAACTGATAAATGTTAAATTATTTTAACTTTAAATTATTTTAAAATGATCATAACTTGAAACCTAGAGATTGTAGGGTTTTAAATGGTTTCAATTAAGAATTTATTCTCATTTATTTTATATTTAAATAATTTGTGTGTGCAGATGATATAAATTAAATTTTAAGAAGATGATGGATGACTTTATAGCTCAGAGATGTTGTTGGGGGAACAATTAGAGTAGTTTTCATGAGTTTCAAGTGTGGAGTGGGATTTCCATATCTTTATTGTCATATATTTTTGTTGTAATATTGAAATTATGGTACTTGATTTATACTATTGATTCATTTTTGGTTGTATATCATTTTTTGTTATGTTGGGATATCCTTTATATCTTATTTATTTTCTATTGTACAGATTTATTTGTTTATTATTGTTGATATGTTTCTTATTATTTTAATAATTATATGAAACATTGTAGTTTAAATCATTCCATATAAGATAATAGTAAACGCCCACACTATTCCCCATTCTTTAGTAATCTAATATTGTAATTGAGGATATGTGACATTTTTCTTTGTTTCCATGGTTGTATCATGGTGGGACATTAATTTTTTTTATCATAGATGTTTTTTTTTAATATTCATGATATTTAAGAATTGGTAGAAAGAATAAAAGGATTATAAACTCATTATTGAAGTTGTGTGTGTGTGACTCAACAAAAAAAACATGGAAAATGTCAAGTTTCACATAAAGTATTCAATTCTATTTAATGTTTTTATGACTAAGTTATTTTTTATATAATATGATCACTCTGGATGAGGAGGAGCATTGAGATAATCAGGCATAATATAAGAACATTGTTACATGACAAATATGTGAGTTTTCATGTGATGGTGCTTGAGTTTTGATGTGATTTAGTAGTTGATTTTTGTTAAATAATTTAATTAATAGTAACGTAATAAGTTTTTCATTAATATTTATATTAATAATTTGTTTCTTAACTAAAAATAGATATGTTTGGTATTCTCTATAATTTATTTATATATTGATCATTTTATTTAAATATAATATAGATTGATTATCAAAAATTAATTTTATGTATTGGTTTGAGAAAGTTAATAATAGAATTAAATAATTATTAAATGCAGAGACTTTTTTAGGAATTTAAAGTGTATTTTCAATGTGTTTAACTACTATCAATATAAAGGAAATGTGGTAATGTAATTATAGAAATAAAATTTTATGATTAAGAAAATGTCAAAGATTTAATACATGTAATGTTTTGAAAAATAAAAGTGGTAATTTTTGTAAAATGTTTATGTAATGGTTTTCTTTATTTTTATTTTCAAGTGATTAAAATAAATAAGATCATATAAAACTATACATTGTTTAGAAAAAATGAAAGGTTATAACTCATGAGGATTGATGTGTCTATTTTGAATGGAATGAAATTAAATTTCATTATTTGGGAGTTATGAGTAAAAATATCTATTAATGAGTAACTTAAAAATATTTAAGTGATTAGTCATACTTAAAAGTATATTGAACTAAATAGAATGAATTATTTTTTTCAAACATTTTGTGCCAATTGGTTTTAGAATTTTGATTAATTATTCAAACATGAAAACATGAGTTTTTGTTATTTAAACTTCTTTAGAGATAGAAATTATGTTAAAGGTTTAAATATATATTATAGTTAACATGAATATGAGATTAATGGAATATTTTACTTTGTGTTAATATTTTAACATTAATTATTGAAAGATAAATTGATATTTTTGGCATTGGCTATCGAAAATAGTAGAATTACCTTGAGCTACTTATAATAACATTAAATGAATTATATGTGGAGAGTTTAATCTATTTCATTATGATGTGTATATCTAAATAATTAAATAACCAAATTTATTTTTTATAGAATTTAATATCAATCCCAATGAGTTTTGGAAGTGGGGACCTATTAAGAAATATATTATAACCATATTAGTACTCAGTGAGTCTTGTGAGAATGATAAGAGAATCTTTTCTTATGATTAGGATGGTTGGTGTGTTTTCTTACATACCTTGAGATATCATGTAGCCTCTAGTGGATATATATTGATGGTTATTATAATTTTAAGTAGTTTTATTTTACACTCACCCACCGACTAAGGTCAAGGTTGGGTGAGAGTGATTATGGCCTATATCACACACCGATCTTGGTAGAGACTAGAGATGTCATCTGTAAGAATTTACCACCACTAATCCAATACTATGGGATGAGATAGGTTATATATTTGTAGTTGATAGTTGGGGATGTGTAATTCCTAAAACCTATACTATGTGGAATGGATAGAGAAGGTTAATTCCTCTAGTGTACCATATGTAATAATATGATAGATGTGATTAGTGGAGACAATTAATTCCACTTATATACCTGATGAGAGAACAAGTTACATGTGATAGATAGAGAAATGTTATTACACTAAAATTCCTAATTTGAACTTAACTTATTTGAAAGGATTTGATTGGTAATTCCTCTAGAATCATAGTTTATAGAATTTAATGTACATTAATTCACTTGATAGGTGTAACTCTTTCTATCTCACAACATGGATTGAGGTGGATGATTATGAAATAGATATTATCCCTTATCCTATAAAATCTCTAGTATATAAGGGGAACATATATATAGCTTTATCCTTGGAGATGAGTATATCATCCGATATTATATTATACATCTTTTTTCCATGATGTTTTTATTTCATCCAGTATTTAGACATGTACACTCTATCATTCAAAGAGTTGTTTGTTTCTTACTATGGGATATTTTTAATTCCTACACACATAAGATATACTTTAAGATGTGTATTTCCCCTAGTGCATCCAATACAGAAAAATACATGTATTTCCACAAAAATCTCATGATCATGGAATCTACTTTGAATTATTGCCTAAGAAATAAATGATGGGTTATAATTTTTTATTTTAATTCTTCTCCAAAATTATTTTTTATTGGGTGAGTCTGATAAAATATAGCCATGGGTAGAAATATTAGGGCTTTCCATTGATATTCTTATGCTTAATGTTCTATTCTGGTAGAATTAGATTGCCTACAACTTAGGAATTATTGATTTATATAGATTATGGACCCAATTAACTTTTTAAAATATATATTCATGAAAATTAATTCATTTCAATTTAGAAAACATCACTGGATTTGTTTGGTTCTTATAAATATTATACAAAAAATTGAATTTTAAAAGGGAATTTTATCATATTTATAGGTTTTTCTAATTCTCTATGATCATGTTGGCTTAAATAAAATGTATGTTGGTCAAACATATTTAATATTATGTTTCTTTATTATTATTTTTAAAGAATTATTATGGTTATATGATTGATTAATCATGATAACTCAAAAAATATTCATAACAATTATTAGGATGTAATTATAATGTTTTTATTATGTTTGGTTTCAACATTATGTGTTGATAGGAAAAGTGACTAAAAAATTAGAACATTTCTCCATGGAGAATTTTCGGAGTATGTTTTAACAAATGATATTATTAAATGAGAAAATATTTTGCTATGATAATTTATGTGCCCCGAATTTAATGTTTTTAAAGGAAATTATTTAGTGTACTTTAAAAAATATTAAAGTGGGGATTTTGTATGGATTGGGTAGATTAGAGAATCTAATTGGGTACTTAATTTTTTTTGAAATGAATTAATAATTTTTTTTTGTATTGGCATGTTTTTTGATAATTTGTTAACTATTATGATGCTTATATTTTTTATTGATTTCGTTATTTGTGAAAAAGTTTAAATTATTGCAATTTAATAAGTGGGGAAATATTTTTTCAATAGAATGAGTAAAAATTTGATTATTTTTGTATAGGTGTGTTGAAAACATGGATTAATTTAGTGGTGGTAAATTATTCACGATTTTAAAGAGGGTTTTAACGATATATTGATGATGTTTGTTAAATACAAGTAGTGTTATTTTTTTAATTATGAAAATTTATATATTAAAGGATATATGAATGGATTATTGTGTTCGTTATATATGATATTAGTTTCTTTAAAGCAGTTTTTAAAGAGTATGGGTGTGTTTGGATGGTATAAAAAAGGATTATTTTTATGGTTGTTATCTTGGTACGTATTTTGTATGATTTCATAGATAGAGGTGTTTTAAATTTATATTGAATGAATGAGGAAATTTTTAATTTACTACAATATTTCAAAGGTGAGAAGAACATGCTATTTTTTGAGCTAAGGACTTTTTTTTATAAAAAAAATGTATTTTTTCAATTTTTTTGGATAAACACTA
Organism: Viscum album; assembly: GCA_963277665.1. Classification (NCBI taxonomy): domain Eukaryota; kingdom Viridiplantae; phylum Streptophyta; class Magnoliopsida; order Santalales; family Viscaceae; genus Viscum; species Viscum album. The sequence goes on along the minus strand of OY728121.1, from coordinate 497,561,204 downwards.
AGTTCATGTTTGTATAAACACTATAGTCTTGTTTGGATAAAAAATGTCTTATTTGGATAAATAATAAGGTCTTTTTTTAACTATGGTCTTTATAGGATATGACTTATTTGACATTTTTTAAATTCTAAAGGTTGTTTTGTGTGAACTAATTTTAATATGGAAACTCATATGGTGAGGAGAATTTTGTGTGGTACTTGGTATAAAACTCAGAGAAAGTAAATTTAAAATATATATATGTATTTTATTCATGTTTGGAATAGTAATTTCATGAACAAAAACACTTCTCAAGGAAAAGAAAAATTATGTAAATGAGATTGTAATATTCTTCTTCTTTTGTGAATTAAATTTTTTAGTTTAAGAGTTATATTTAAACATGTAAATTTAGACAATTTAATATTATTCATATATTTTTTAATTTCTTTCTGTTAGAAGTTTTTATAAGATATTGAGAATAACAATTGATCTTATTTTATGTTTATGGGAATTAAATACATATTTTTAGTGAATTAAAATATGTGTTATATAAATTGTTCAAATAAAAAAATGAATTGAAAAAAATTTAAAGGAGAAATATGTTTTGTGCATAAAATATGGGGTTGTGTGTTTCCAAATACTTTAAACAAGAAAAATTATTCAATATTTATATTTTAAATAACCTAGAAATATGCTTATGAAATAAAATAAATGAAAAGAAAATTAAAAAGGATTGATAAAATGGTTAGACTAGATTTTATATTAACCATTAATAGTAGTGGGTGTGAGGGTAAATTCCCACACCAATTGAATAACATAAAAAACATTTAAAAATAGAATCAATTTTGGAGGGAAACATATTTTCAGAAAATCTGAGTGCATTAAGTACAGTTCCTTCCACTCTAATTTTCTCTCTCCATATCTCTTTTATTCTCTCCACTATATCTTGAATTCCCATAACTTATCACATAAATATTTTCATTGATCTTGATTAAAATGGTGTACAATTGATCATGTTGGATTCCTCTTGATTAGTATAAGCTAAGACCAAAATTTATTTTCATAGGTGAGGATGATTCCATTAATTATTTAACTTAATCTGAATAAAATTCTTTTAGTCTATTGACAATAGATATTCTAGTGGATATAGAATCATGTCTATAATCTCTTGGTGAGAATTCATCACCCAATATTTGGTAGGTGGCTTATTTATACTCTTAGTAAATTAAAGTGTAGTTTTATATAATTTTTCCATTATTTATGTGATTTAGTGATTTTAGAGAATTTATTAATAAGAAAAATTGTTCAAAAATTCAAAAAATAATTATTTAGAAATTTTTATGTATGGTTTTTCTTTATGTAAATATTTTTTTTATGCTAAAATAGTAAATTTAAATAAGTAATTTGATTTAATATTGAATAATATGATTTAATAAGTCATAAAAATGATTTGAATTACAAAGATAAATTTAATATTGTATAATATGTGATAAAAATATTATTTTAACGTTATTATTTTGTGTTAATGATTTATTTCACACTCTATATATTCATGTAATGGATATGAATATTTTGGATCATTGTTGATGTTTATATTTTTTGAGGTTATGTGTATTTAAAATGATATTTGAAACTGAAATGAGTATACTTACATGATTAAATACTTTTTAACAAGTATAACTACACCTAGTATACTATCAAAGCTATTCTAGTGTTTTATCAATGTTTTTAAGGGATTTCTTAGGTCATTAGGTGTAATTTTATTTCTATGAAAATTGAATGGTGGTAAAGTGTGGATAAAAAATTGAAATGTTTGTTCAACAATTAATCAATTAAAAATTGTGGTCAAGAGACTCTAAATGTGGGGTTATAATATGAAATATGTTTTTGAATTTTAATTTTTAATGATTGAAAATGATATTAAAGATAAATAAATTTGTGTGTATTTTTATAAAATTAATGAATTGATTATGTTAAACATTTAATAATTATATTGTGTTATGTTTTAGTGAATAAAAAATCATTAGGGGATAAATGAAATAGTGAAGACACTATAAATATCAAATGAACTAGGAAGGATATTATATTTTTATGTAAATTTTCATCATGGAAAAAATGATGGTTATAAGTAGTTACTTACAAGATGAAATTTCTTTTTATGTTAAGAAAAATGATATGAAAAAATAGGAAGTTATTATATGATGTTGTGTAACTTATTGGTTTATGTAACAAGAAATTGAAATTATTATTTTTTTGTAATTATTTTTATAGAGTGTAGATTCAATCATGTTGAATAAATTAAGATGAATTTGAGGTATAGTTAAATAAATTAAATATTGTTGGTAATGATTATCATCATCATCATGGAAATTTTTATTTAAAGTGGAAAGATAATACATGAAAGTCCCAAAGGAGCAGGCCAGGCCGAATAGACTACGAGGGTATACTGTGGTGAAGAATGAGGGATTATTTCTTAAGAATAATATTACCCACTAAGGGTAGACTATGAAATTCATGAAAAAAATAAGCTCTCTGAGTCAGGAATTTCACATGAGGTGAGATAATCTGCTTCCCTATTACCCTCTCTCTAGGTGTGGGATACCTTGGTGTCATTGTCGAGAATACTATGGCATTTACAAATTTCATATTCAATGGACCGAGGCACAACACTGACACCCTAAAGTGAATTTGATACAAGCATAGAATAAGTTTTAAACTCCATAGGAATCAACCTATTTTTCAAGAAAACTGAATGACCCACCAACATGGTTTTATCATCAATTATATGTGAAGTTATATGGCCCATCCAAGAGGAGAATTCCAATATGGAAGAGCTAGAAGTGCCACGGATAATCCCCCCATTGCGCATAATACCCAAGACACAGGACCCATCTGTATGATGTTTTATGCCCCATAGCAGAGGATGCCATCTGACACAATTACCATAGAGGGATCTAGTTACTAAAGGAGGATTGGGAATGGTAGTGTAACGCCCTGACCTTAGTAACCCAGAGTCGGTGCATTATTACATAACATTGGCATGATTACAAGGGATCAAATCCTGGAAGACTGATCAGTTTAGTAGCCTTGGAAGTACACGATACAAACATAAGTTTTACATTACATTAGGAATTGAAAAAAAAAAAAATTATGTCTCCTATTTACACAATCATCTCCCTTAAAAATCCCTATAGGTCCGTCATAATTTACTTCTTCGCATCCTATTAAAAATAAAACATAGAAAGTGTTGAGCTCAAGTGCTCAGAAAGGACAACAATATAAATAAAACATTCATAAATAAGCATAAATATTTAAGTAAATGTATAAGACTAAAACACAATCCTTTTAAACATAAACATGAGCATAATATGGAAAATATAAATCAAATAATTCCATTTACTTATTCAAATTTATATTCTAATCGTCAAATAATCACATGTAATATAAATAGCCAATTTCATAATGATGGAATGCATAATGCCAGACTTCATAACCACCAAGTCAAGGCTTCATGCTAAGACGACAAAATAGATTTTTTCAAGGCCTTGTTCCAAGACACTATTTTGTCTCATGAGACATACCCATGCATCAAAGAGCTATAGCGGTCTCCACCTGCCACATACTAAGTTCAATGCATTCTTCATATGAAAAGTTTGAAACATAACATAAACATTCATATTAAAATTAGCATAGAAAATGTTAATACTTTAGCTACAAACCATGAATGGTATAAAAATAACACATCCACAGTCAAACCTATCCCAAAACATTTTATGCAATATGGAAGATTATATCATAATAATTCAACATCAAACAATTGTTAAATCAATCAAAGGATGTTGACATAGATGAAATCAAAAATATTTGAGGGAAATATTTATTTCTATTTTGAAATCATTTGCAAGTCACATAATTATGAAGTAAATCATTTATTTTGATAATATTCTTATAATTTTTCATGGGAAACTTCTAATGTGTTATAACATCGTAAAATAGATGTACCCACCATACAAGTTAAAAAAATATACTTTCCTTAATTTTTTCATAAAGGTCTTAAAGGACCATGTTTGGAAAACGAAGAAAATATTCCTATATAAAAATATTATAAAAATTCAAAAAAGTGGATAAATTACTTTAACCCATTGTCTAGGAAATAGTAAAAATGTTTTGAAATACATTTTTAAGAAACACAGATGTGGATGATAAAGGACTCCAAGTAGATACTCATGTATAAAGAACCTCAGATAATGAAGAGATTGTACAATTAACCGTTACAATGTACTTTTCCTTGGTTGAGGGTATGTCAACCTCTTGTATAATATTTCAATAATTGATATTAAATTATACAAGAACCAAATACATAAATATGATATCGTATGTGATCTTCTAATATTGCTTAGTTAATAATATTTCAGAAGTATCATTGTTTTGGGTGTTAACTGCTTCGTTTTCGTATATATGTTTGGTTACATAAGCGATGTTTATTACGGATAGGATGTATTTGATTCATTTCCATAATGATATTAAGTTATTAACATTATTTTTAATAATAAAATGATAATTATTCTTGAATGGTTATGATGGTGAATGAATTTCATCGAGTTTGTGGAGACGGTAATCCGTACATATGCACAGGTTACAATATCATTTTATTGATGATGAAATCGTATGTAATTAGATGGAATATCAAATATAAAGAATTATTAAAATTTTATATTTATTATTTACATCATTTATACTCATTATTATACCCATCCAAATAATTAAGTGTTTGAAAACAAACTACACCACAACGTGGAGACGGTTAGCCGTATGTACACACGTTTGGTGACATGTCATTCATAAGACGGATAGAATAATGAATAGGGTTGTTCCATATATATATTTTCATCATAGTATGTATAAGGTACTGGAGTTATTATTTTTTTATGGAAACAACAAAGAAAGAGGAAGTGGAAGAAGAAAAGAACTTAAAAGAGGTGATGAAGTAATTATCTCTTCTTCGAGTACTTCCTTTTGATTTGGTCAAAAGGGCTCCTTAGGATGGATTAATGATCAGAGGAAGGACTCTAGAATTATGAGAGGGTAGTTGGGAGGATATTTTTGTATGTTTTTTCCAAGCCAAATGGATTTGGAGGAGTGATTTTGAGAGAAGGTGATGTTCCCTTTTATAAGAGAGGTTACGGTCATTTTGGTAAAAACTTGAAATATTATGTTATAAGAAATTCATTTTAGGTTTATAATGGTTAAAAAAGGATTTATTTAGAGGCTAAAGTGGGTATGGGTTGAAAATATCTCAACCAATAGGTTTTAGACTGGTTTATGTCACCATATTAACCTTATCTTTTAGATTTAACTCTTAGTTAAATAATTTGACATTTACCAGGTCTTCTTGTATTATTATAATAAATGGTTAATAAACATACAATAAAAAACTAAGAGAACCCCAAGTTGTTAATTATTAATATATCTAACCTTATATAAGTCTTCTTTCCAAACCATAAATTTTAGGAATAATATATCAATTAAAAATACTGTATTTGTTTTAAATACTCATTTATGTCAATTTTGACACTATTTAGTATTTTGTTTTTGTGAAATTAATAAAAACTTTATCACATAGAAAACATATTATTTAATCAATACAAACATGTCATATTAACCTATAAAATTATTGTAATTCATCAGATGTGTAATTTTACATTTATTTTGATATTTATATAATCAATTATTTTAATCTTTCATTAATAGGTTAATTATCGCATCATCATTGTATCATAAATAAATTTTATTATTTAATGTCTAAAAATTATAAATAAAATAACTTTATGTAGGAAATATTTTTTTCTTTCTAATTAATATTTATAGTCTAATTTATCTTATGCATATCCTATATTAAAAATGGTTTAGTAATTAAACATTGAATTTAACACTTTTAACTCTCCTTTAAATAAAATAATAATAAATGTCCTAATCTAATCCATGTGGACCAAAAGGATCATATTTTATTATTAAGGTTTATTTTGGTCTAAAAACACTTATCTAATAGAATTAGGACATGTTTTAGGGTAATTATAATACCATTTTTACCTTTAATTTCCATATTTACTTTTAACAGAGGTAAATAAAAATCAATAGTTACTATTCACCAAAAAATATTTTCATATTATTAAACCAAATTTTACCTAATAATTTCAATAGTTTCTATTAGAATTTTGAAATTCAATTCACAGAAGCGGTAAAATTACATTTTATGCAAATTCACAAATGCGCCAAGATGGTGGGTAAATGATAGTAAAAATTCAATAAACTTTTATACATATAATATAATTATAAAATGACTCCAATGAATTATATTAAACTTATATAGGTATTATGTACCTATTTTTACTTATAATAAAATTTAATAAAATAAATAATTATTTAAATAAAAATTCAGTTTTAAACAAAAACGCAGTGTTTTTCACTATTCATCATAAATTGAATGTTTTTAGAAAAATACCAAAAATACACCCAAAGCAAATTTTGATATTATGAATAAAAAAATTAAGTCCATTTTGAAAAATAAATTTTATAAAATTTCAAAAAGTAGATATTACATTTCATAACATCTATTTGGATTGGTCGTGGTGTGTTAAAACTCCAAGTTGTGTACAACACAAGATATTTCATTATTCAAAGGGAAACGTATCGTGGATGCTTGGGGTGTTACATTCTCCCCTCCTACAAATAATTTCATACTCAAAATTTTTAGAATATTACTACAGAAAAAGATTCAAGTGGTTCTTCATCATAAGTTCCTCAAGTTCCCAGGTTTCCTCTTCCATCTAATGATTTCTCCATAGAACAATCACCAGATGATTTGTCCATTTTCTCAGCACATGATCTATGGTATCAAGAATCTTTAAAGTCTATTCATAATAAGATAGATCAGTTTCTAGTTCAATTTCCTCATAGGTGAGTACATGCATTAGGTTTGACATATATTTTCTCAATAGTGATACATGGAACACAACATGAACTTTGGAGAGACTTGGCGGCATTGCCAAATGATAATCTACAACTCCAATTCGTTCTAGAATTTCGAAAGTTCTGGTGTTCCTAGGACTTAATTTACCATTCTTACTGAAACGTATAATACCCCTTCCATGGAGATACCTTCAATAATACATGATCTCATACTTGAAATTCCAAATCTCTTCTTCAGTTATAGGCACTTCTCTTTTTCCTACTTTGAGCTGCAAAGATGTGGCTTCAGATAAACTTTACCTTTTTTATTGTTTCATTAACAAGTTTTGGTCCTACGAGTTTTCTTTCAAAAACATCATCCCAAAAAGTTGGTGTGTGACGTCTCTTTCCATATAACACTTCAAAGGGTGCCATCTGAATACTTGAATGGAAGCTATTATTATAGGAAAATTCTACCACTAGTAAATATTAATCCCACATACCATGAATGTTAAGTGAGCAAGATCTCAACATGTCTTCTAAGGTTTTAGTTGTCTATTCTGATTATCCATTGGTTTGAGGGTGGTAGTAAGTGCTCAAAATAAGTTTAGTATCGAGGTCATTTCGAAGAATTTTCTAGTATCTTGATGTAAATTGGGAATCACGATCAGAAACAATCGATAAGGGTACTCCATAAAGTCTTAGAACTTCATTAATATATAGTCTTCTTAAACCATCAAGTGGAAAGTACTTTCTTATAGAAAGAAAATGTGATTATTTGGTAAGACTATCAACAATGAACCATATTACATCATTCCTTCTAGGTGTGTTTGGTAGCCCAATGGAAAAGTCCATCATAATATCATCCCATTTCTACTCTATTATAATAATAGATTGCATGAATCCTCTAGGATGTTATCTTTTAGACTTCACATGTTGACAAACCATACATCTTGACACATAGTTAGAAATCACCGTCTTCATGTTGTCCCACCAAAAATGTTCCATAAAATCTCTATACATCTCAGTGCTACCAGGGAGTATAATGAAATTGGAGGTATGAGCATTATCCAAAATTTCCATTTTTAGATCAGGTATATCATGAACACAAAGTCTCTTCCAAAATATCAAAATTCCAACTTCATATATGAAGTTAATCAATCTCCCATCGTTCACAGCTTTAATTTTCCTTTAAAACTTCTCATCATCAGTCTGAGAACATTTTATCCTTTCTTGTAAAGATGTTTTAGCAACCATTTGAAAAAGTATTAATGTTTTACATTCAATGATTATTCCCATATCCATCTTTAATAGATCCTTGAACATAGGATCCCTTTCAACTTTAATCTTGTTCAAAACTCTATGATCTTTTCTGCTCAAAGCATATGAAACATTATTTTCCTTCCCCGGGTGGTACTGTATAGTGAAATTATAATCCTTGAGAAGTTCAAACCATCTTATTTTCTTCATGTTGAGTTCTTTCTATGAGAAAATATACTTTAAACTCTTGTGATCAGTATAAATCTCACATTTTTCACCATAAAGATAGTGTCTCCGTATTTTAAGAGCAAAGATTATAGTTGCTAACTCATGATCATGAGTGGGATGGTTTTTCTCATGAATGTTTTCTTGTCATGATGCATAGGTAATAACCCTATCATTCTTCCTAAGGACACAACCAAGTCCATTCTTTAATGCATTAGTATAAATAACAAACCCATCATTCACTGATGGTAGAGTCATGATAGAAGCATTGACTAATCTTCTATTCAATTCTTTAAAACATTCTTCACAGTCTCTTGTCCAAACAAATTTAACCCCTTTATGTGTGATATTGGTTAATGGGTTTTCCAATTGGGAAAAACTATTGATGAAATGGAGATAATAACTAGCTAAACCAATAAAACTGTGTACCTCAGTTATACTAGTTGGTGATGGCTATTCTTTTATTGCTCTTGTCTTAGAAGCATCAATAGAGATTCTATCCATAGAGACAATATGGCCAAGAAAAGAAATTTTTTGAAGCCAAAATTCACACTTGCTAAACTTCCCATATAATTCATTTCTTCTGAGAGTTTTCAGAATAGTGTGCAAGTGATTTTCATTATCTTCATAGCTTTTGAAGTAAACCAAGATATCATCAATAAATACCACAAAAAAGTCATTAAGATATTACTTGAAAACTCTATTCATTAGATCTATGAAAATAGAGGGTGCATTAGTTAGTCCAAAAGGAATTACTGTAAACTCATAATGCTCGTACCTGGTTCGAAATACTGTTTTCGGAATGTCTTGCATCTTCACACACAACTGATGATATCCATATTGAAGGTAAATATTTGAAAAATATTGAGCTCCCTGATGTTGTTTGAATAAATCATCAATTTGAGTTAAGGGATACATTTTCTTTATTATTATAGCATTGATCTCCCTGTAGTCAATGCACAACCTTACAGATCCATCTTTCTTCTTAAAAAAAATAACAACGGCTCCCCATAGGGAAACACTTGGGCGAACAAATCCCTTATTACTCAATTCCTCTAGTTTTTCTTTAGTTACCCAAATTACACAGTGTCCATTTAATAAGGGTTCTTCGATATGGGCCTTGAATGGGAATTAAATCAATGGAAAACTCACTTTCTCATTTTGAAGGAATTCAAGGTAAATCCTTAAGAAACACATCAAAATATTCTTTCACAATAGGTACGTCCTCTCTTTGAACATTCCTTTCCTCACCCATAGTTATTTCATTCTCTTACTCCCCAATAATTGAATTTAGTGGAGCTATTATGGTGGATATAGAAAAGAATCTGGTGGTGACATTTTTTCTCTAAAGATAAGGTACTCCATATCATCATCGAAAATTTTTACCTCCTTATTATAATAAATTTTCAAATCATGGTCTGAAATCCAATCAATTATGAGGATTATATCAAAATAAATCATGGATATGATTATAAGATTAGAAGATAAAGAAAATTTATATGCCCAAATGGGAACTGATTCACAAAACATTGTTGCAATGATACTTCCCTTAGGAGTTTTTACCGACAACTCCCTTTTTAAATCAAATTGGAAATATCTAATTTTCTTAGAAAATTAGGGAGATATGAAATAGTGTGAGGATCTAGAATCAAATAGGGCATTGGAAAAACATGAGTAAACCATTAAATTACCTGCCACCACATCTTTCAGAGCTTCAACCTCAGCAGTAATGATCGCATAATCTTGGCCTTACTCTCATAGCCTTTTGTGAGGTAATATTCCTTGGTGGTTAGGAAATTCATTTGCATAATTCCCAATTTCTCTACAATTGTACCATTAAACATTGATATAATCTTTCTTTCCCTTGCAATCACAAGCTTGGTGGCCTTCTTCACCACACTTGTAATAGACTCTCATTCCCTTCAGGCACGTACCGGGGTGTTTCTTCCCATATTCGCCATATGATTAATATTAAACTTTCCCCTTCTTCCCCTTATTTCCATTTCCATAGTGTTAATATGATCTCTTATTCTCTTTCTTTTCATTAAATTCTTAAAAGGTAGAGAATCCATTTTCTATATTGATAGCACATGATACAATATCTTTGTATGATGAGAATGATTGTGTGACTAATTCTCAACATAGAAATGATTTTAACCCGTAGAATAATTGATTATTCTTACTCTTTGGGTTATGTATACAATTTGTTCCATGCCTTTCTATCCTTGTAAAGTTATCCTCATACTTTGCAAAATTCTCATCCTCCTTTTGACTCAGACATAGAAATTGTCTTTCCATATCCACTCGACGGTCACAAGGAAAGTAATTTTATAAAAAAATATCTTTAAACTTCCTCCATTCCATATTAGATACTTCTTTATCTTCCTTTTTGTTTTGAATTAATGACCACTGTTGATCTGCATCTCCCGTGAGGTGATAAACTTTCATGACAACTTTTTCCATTTCGCTACTCCCCAAAGCATAAAATATGTTCTCTAAGGAACTTATCCTTTACTCAGAAAAAATTGATTTTTAGTCCCATTAAATGTTGGAGTTTTTTGCCTCATGAAGCAGTCTAAAATTGATCCTCCACATTTTGGATCAGGGTGCTCCATATCGGTAAGGTTATTATTCATAACCTGAGTGAGTTGTCCCAGTATGGTGATAAGATGATCAGCACCAGTTGCATCACCAGCTCCACTATAATTATCTTGAGTAGGAGGGAAATCCCTACACGGATTACATGCATTGGTATGGTCACAATTCCATCCACTTGGTGCCATTTCAAAACAGTTTCTTACAGTAGATTAGTTTATGAATCGTAATACATATTTCCAAACTTGTAAAACATATAACATAAATTGAACAGTTTCTAGATATAATCCATAATTATAAAAATGTATTCTTTGAGAAGATATATACTCATAAATCCATCATAATTGTTTTTAAAGACAATTTGAAATATCCTAAGCATATCGCATGGGAGTGTCGTAACCAAGAGTGTAGAAAGGCTCATTGTCATGTACCAGGATACCCTAGGTTAAGTTCAAAACTCCTTGTTAGAGTTTTCACTCCTAGGAACTTTTGTGATAGAGCAACATCTACCGACTCTTATCCAGAAATGGATGTATTACTTGGAAAACTCACAAAATCTCTACATTACCAAAATTTTAGAATGTTCTTCTATACTAATCCTCAAAGTATATCATAGGGTAATGTTCCCTAATCATAGTTTTTCTAAATCTAGTTTCCATGGTTTTTACTAAATATACTCTCATACCAATTGTGATGCCCTAACCCCAGTTACCTAGAGTCAGTGCATTATTACATAACATTGTCTTGATCACAAGGGATCAAATCCTGAAATACCAATCTATTTAGTAGCGTTGGAAGTAATAGATACAGACATAAGTTTTACAATACATTATGAATTTAAAAACAATAACATTGTGCCTCCTTTTAATACAATCATATCCCTTAGACTATCCCTATAGGTCAGTCATAATATACTTCTTCACATCTTCTGAATAATAAAACCATGAAATGGGTGAGCTCAGGTGCTCAGTAAGGATAACAATATAGAAGAAACTTTTATAAATAAGCATAAACATTTAAGGAAATGTATGAGACTAAAACACAGGCCTTTTAAACTTAAACATGAGCATAATATGGAAAATATAAATCAAATAATTCCATTTACTTATTCACAAAGATATTCTACTAGTCAAATAATAACATGTAATATGAATTTCCAATTTCATAATTATGGAATGCATGATGCCATACTTCATAACCAGATATTCAAGGCCTCATGCCAAGACTACAAATTATATTTTGTCAAGGCCTTGTTCCAAGACACTATTTTTTCTCATGAGACCTACCAATTCATCGAGGAGCTATAGAGGACGCCACCCGTCACTTACTAAGTCCAATGCATTCCTCACATGAAATGGCCAAAAAATAACATAAAAATTCTTAGTAAAACTAACATATGAAATGTTAATAATTTAACCATAAACCATTAATGGTATTAAAATAACACATCCATAGTCATATATATCTCAAAACCTTCAATACAGTATAGAATATTGTGTCATAATAATTCAACTTCAAACAAATATAAAATCCATCAAAGGGTGTATACATAGATGAAATAAAAACTATTTGAGAGAAATATCTTTTTCTATTTTGAAATAATTTAAAAGTAAAAAAATTATAAAAGAAATAATTTATTTTGAAAATATTCTTATAATGTTTTAAGGGAAGCTTATAAGGTGTTATAACTGTAGAAAATAGATACACCCTCCATATAAGTTGAAAAACATTCTTTCCTTAATTTTGTCGAAAAGGTCATAAAGCACCTTATTTGGAAAACAACTAAAATATTCCTTTATAAAAATCTTATAAAAAGTAAAACAAGGGTATAAATTACTTTAACCCATATTCAATAAAATAGTAAAAATGTTTTGAAATTCATTTTTGAGAAACACGGATGTGTATAATAAAGAGGTCCCAGTAGATACTCACGTATAAACAACCTCAGATAATGAAGAGATTGTAGAATTAACCCTTACCTTGTACTTTTCCTTAGTCAAGGATATGATAACATCCTATATAATTGATAAATATTTTTTATTAAATTATACAAGAACCAAATACATAAATATGATATCTTATATTATCTTCTAATATTGCTTTGTTAATAATATTTCAGTAGTATCATTGTTTCGGGTGTTAACAGATTCATTTTCCTTTATATGCTTTGTTACGTAAGCCATGTTTGTTATCGATAGGATGTATTTGATTCATATCCAGAATGATATTATGTTATTAAACATTATTTTTAATCATAAAATGATAATTATTCTTGAATGGGTATGATGGTGAATGAATTTAATTGCATTCATGGAGACGGTAATCCGTACATACACACAAGGAAAATATCATTCTATTGTTGGTGAAATCATATGTAATTTGATGTTATATCATTCATACATAATCAATAATAGGTTATATTTATTATTTAAATCTGTTATACTTATTATTATACCCATCCAAATAATGAATTGTTTGAATAACAAACTACACCACGACATGGAGACGGTAAGTCGTATGTACGCACGTATGGTGACTTGTCATTAATAGGATGGATAGAATAATTAATAGGGTTGTACCATATTTATAACAACATCATATTATGTATAAGTTATTGGAGTTATTTTTTGGGTATGGAAACAACAAATAAAGAGGAAGCGGAATAATAAAATAACATGAAAGATGTGGTGAAATAATTACCTCTTCTTCGGGTGATTCCATTTTAATTGATCAAAAGGTCTCCTTAGGTTGTCTTTATGATCAAAGGAAGGCCTCTAGGATTATGTTTTGGTAGTTGGTAGGATATTTGGGCCGAGTTTGGCTGGTCCAAATGGCTTTGGAGGTGTGATTTTGAGAGAAGGGGAAGTTCCCATTTATAAGAGAGGTGAGGGTCACTTTAGTAAAACCTTGAAATATTATTTTATAATAAAATAATTTTCGGTTTATAATGGCTCCAAAAGGATTTATTTAGAGTAAAAAGTGGTTATGGGTCTAAAATCTCTAAACAAATAGGTTTTAGATAGGTTTAGGTAACCTTATTAACCTTATCTTTTATATTTAACTCTTTGTTAAATAGTGTGACATTTACCATGTCTTATGGAATTATTATAATAAATGGTCAATAAAATTAATATAAAAATCCAATAGAACCCCAATTGGTTAATTATTAAATAGAAAACATTATCTTTTTCCTTTGTCCAACCCTTATTTTTTTAGTAATATTATATCAATTAATAATATAGTATTTTTTTAACTCTTTTATGTCATTTTTTACACTATTTGGTATTTTGTTTTTGTGAAAGTCATAAAAACGTTATCACTTAAAAAAACATTTAATAAATCATTACATGTAATTTTAACCTATAAAATTAATGTAATTAATCAAAATTATTAATTTAAAATTATTTGGATATTTATAATATCAATTATTTTAATCTTTCATTAATAAGGTAATTATTGCATCATCATTGTATCATTAAAAAATTTAATTATTTAATGTCTAAAACTTTTAAATAAAATAAAATTATGTAGGACATATTTTTAGATTTATAATTAATATTTATAGTCAAATTTATCTTCTGTATAACCCTATATAAAAAATGATTTAGTTATTAAACATTGAATTTAACACTATTAACTCTTCTTTAAATAAAATAATAATAAATGTCCTACTCTAATACAAGTGAACCAAAAGGATCATATTATATTCCTAAGGTTGATTTTTATTTAAAAATTCTTATCCAATAGAATTAGGACATGTGTTAGGGTAATTATAATATCTTTTTTACCTTTAATTTCACTATTTAGTTTTAACAATGGTAAATAAAAGTCAGAAGTTACTATTTCCAAAAAATTATTTTCATACTATTGAACCAAATTTTACTTACTGATATCAACCATGCCCTTTTTTATTTTTTAAATTCAATTCAAAAAAGTGGTAAAATTACATTTTACGCAAATTTACAAATGCACCTAGAAAGTGGGTAAAAGATGGTAAAAAGTTCAATAAAATTTTATACATATAATATTATTATAAAATGAATCCAATGAATTATGTTTAAATTATATAAGTATTATGTATCTATTTTTAATTAAAATAAATTTAAAAAATTATCTAACTATTTAAATAAAAATTCGGTTTTAAACAATAACGATGTGTTTTTCACTATTCATCAAAAATTAAAAGTTTTCTAAAAAATACCAATAATTCACCCTAAGATAATTTTTATATTCTGAATCTAAAAAAGAAGACCATTTAAAAAATTAAAATTTATAAAATTTCAAAAGGTGGTTATTAATGTTCATAACGGCTAGTTTGATTGGTTGTGGTGTGTTGAAACTCTAATTTGTGTACAACGCAAACTATTGTGTTATTCAAAGGGAAACATACTATAGAAGCTTGGGTTTTTACTGGAAGAAAGGATCCGTTGAAGAGTGGAAGCCTCCTTTCAAGCCCTGAGTGTCCTAACCATATCAATGAGTAGGTTTTTTATTCAAATAATGATCGCTCACACAGACAAGGACACCCACTTGTAAAGATATCTATTCTGTGCCTACCATATGCACCAGAAACCTATGTGAAAAACCAGAGAGGGATCCCTTTTCTCCTAGCCCTAACCACTAGAACCATGGAACCAGTGAATAAAGAAAGGGCTGGTCTGCCATAAATGAGGCAAAAAATCCATTGAAAGTTCCAAAACACTCTAAAAACTCTTTTGCCCAATATATCTCAAAGAACATATCATTTGAGCATTCATCCTCATGCCTCTTGCAGCAGACACAACGGGATGCCATGGTCACATTGTAATATTTTATGTTCTCCTCTATGGGCATTTCATTGTTACAGATTCTCCAAGAAAATGGACTTGTCCCATAGAGCCTAACTCCATTTATCTGCACTGTCATTCATGGCATAGACCCAAAGATAATCCTTGGATGTGATGGTGCCTTACTTCTGTTTTAATGAAGTTCCGTGAAGTTAGACACATTAAAAGGGTCTTGGGTTGTGTCGAGGATGTGAAATTGATAAGAATTTTGTGTGTTTGGAATATATGGTGATGAGATGCATTTGTTTCTCATAAATATTGATGTAGTCTTATGGTTTTGGCTACTTGACCAAGAGATACTAATATTGGCCAAAGAATGTATGATATATTTTGGATTATTGTTCAGAATTTATACATTATTTTATAATTAAAAAATATGATGATTAAATAATTTTATCCTCAAACTAATTTTATATGACATAATATTACCCCTTGAGATTGTAGGTGTTGAAGGGGTTTTTAACTAGAATTTATTATCATTTATTTTACGTATTCCAAACATGTATGTGTAGATTATGAGAATGTGATTTTAGGTAATGTAAAGCGGCCATTATAAATGGGGTATTATATCATGATACAAGTGAGATTGGTGCCAACGAGCCCGTACCCAAGTGGTATGGGCTTCTGCTTGGTATCCAAGAGACCCGAGATCAAAAATGGGTGGAGGTGAATTTTCAAGTTTCTGTAGTAGTACTATAGCAGTACTGTAGCAGTCACTGTAGCAGTTACTATTTGGTATTTTAGCAGCCGGAACTTTTCTCCCGATTTGGTCCTTTGGGCCACCGGTTTGGGCCTACGAGTCTCCAGGGCCATCAGGTCATCAAAGGCCTTCGGGCCACAGGGCCTTCGGGTCACGTAGACCATGGAGTAGCCCAGTTCACACAGAACAAGACCAAGAAGAGGATTAGAGAAAGAAGTGTAGCAGCCACCAGATGCAGAGCTAACCAGATTAGAAGAATGAGAGGGTATGGCAGCCACCATCGAGAACAGGCACCGTACAACTTTGTACGGGGCATTGCTAGCCGATAAGCAATGAAAGGTGGGGAGATAAGAAGATCAATGATTCAAGACACTGGGGAGGGGCAGTTCTAGTGGGCGGGGCCTACGGGTCATGTAATAGGCATGGTATGCCTTTGGGCCTTCAGGTCATGTATTGCAGGTCATGCCAGGCCTTGTGCCTTCGGCCTATGGGCCATGTACGGGTTCCCCTTCAACCCTTAAAAGGGGGATTATCTATAATAAAATAAAAGAAGGCCTTTGGGCCATTAGGGAAATTGATATTGGTGTTATAGTGTTTTTTCATATGGATTGGGTTATCCACATCTCATTCACTGGTCTATTTCTTCTTTAATTTGTATATTATGGAACTTTAGATGTATTATTGAGTCATATTTAATTATATGATATTTGTGGTCATGTTGGGATATCATTTTGAGCTTATTAAGTTGATATTTTTTTAATATTGTTTTTTATTATAGTTGGATGTTTTATTTTAGTTTAATGATTTGAAGAACCATTGTATGGTAAATCATACCCCAAGATATATCCTTAATATCTCAGTGATAGTCTCTAGACTATAGTAAATAGAGAGTGTACTTTTGTCCATTTGACATTTCAGCTGAATGGTATTCTCATACAGGGTTAAGGCATTACAATAACACCCACTTTAGGTCTCCTCATGTATTACTATGATTTTGAAAATTTCGATGGTATGTACTAATTGATTAGTAAATTGGATCCCCATTTTTAGTTCTAACTTTGGGACCCCAATATAATTTCAACTTTTTTGATAAAAAAACTTTTTGATTCAATTACTCCAATTGTTAATGACTTCACCATTTCCTCTATTTTGTTTGGGTGAATTTAAGTTCCCCATTTTTCTTCAATAGAGTACTTTTGTAATTTTATTCATTTTTTTCACTTTAAATGGTATGATATATCATTTGGTATGACAATAAAATTGAAGAAGTTTTGTTTTTAATATTTGAGTAAATTCTTATTTGATGCTATAATGATATTGTATTTTTTAACACTTGTGACAATACTATAAAAATTAAATACTATATTATGAACTATTGAACAAATGAACCCTTTAAATTTCATTTAATCAATACATTATTTAAAAGTTAAATTTTATAATTTTAAATTTAACAAACTAATTCATTTGTTTGAATTCATCATATAAAAATTATATCTGTATTAATTTTTTCCCCATTTCAGAAAAGTTCGGTTACGGTTTTCAAAAAAAATTGTAATTTATATGACGTTATTATTATATAGGAAACACATAGAAGTTTATAAACCCATTTATTTAACTAAATATGATTTTAATTAAAAATATTACACTTTTTACAATATTATTTTAACTTTGAAGTGACATGGAAATCATTTTTATAACTAATTAAAATGTTACTTTAATATAAAAATAATTGTTTGGCCTCTTCATTGAATATAGTATTTTCAAGTGACATTATGTTTTGTCTTGACATGAATGCCTCAAAAAAATTATTTCCTCTATCTTAAATCAATATAAGTCATTAAAATCAGAAATAAAAATAACTTTACACAATATATAAATTTAAATCATAAAAACATTATATACCTAAAAATGGTTCTTACATGATTAAGTGTATTTATTAGAAAATTAACTTCAAAAACCTTTAGATATTTTATATGAAAAAATTATTTTCACATTTTATATTGTAAGTATAAAATTAGATAAAATGGTTAATCGTAATCTTGTTCATTAATATTAATTACTTAGATGGGAATATTATTTACCAAGGGAAAAGTAAAAATGGTAAATTGATTTTAATTTATTTTAAATTTCCTAAATAATTTTAAAAAAATAACTATAATTGAATGGTTTATATTTTTATCAACTAGTAAATTTTTACCCGATAAATTTTCAATTTTTTGAGCCATTGAACCTTGAATAGTGCAATGAAACTTTTAAAATATTTAAATGTGTTCCCAAAACTACCCATCCTTTCACTTATAAAAGGGTAACATATTCCCCACTCCAACACACACCTCCCTTTATATTTTCTCCTTGAAAATAAAAATAAATCCCTCCCTAGAACCCTAACCCATTATCATAATCCCATGGTTACTCATATTTATCCTAATCCCTTCAAATTCTAGGAGACCTATAAGTAAAATGTAGGTCCCCGACATGAGTATTATCTACTACTTAGTTTTCTTTTTAATTATCTTATTTCACATTTATTGTATAAAAAATTATATTATTATAATATTATAATATATACTACTCAATTTCAATATATTATGGTAATTATTATTTATTCATATACCACATTCATTAAGAAAAACTAAACTATTGTTTGTGTCTTTTGTGAACTATTGGATCCACGATGTAACATGATTCATTTTCCTTCACCTCATCGAAGGGTTGGATATAAGGATGATATAAAAAATAAATATTTTATTATGATTTTATTAGTATTATTATGTGAACATTTTAAAAACCTATTTATTATATGACACACAAAAAATCATCGTTATTTAGTCATTTGAAATAAGTGTGCTAAAAGGAAAATCATTTATTCAAATTGTTTATTGTTTTCATACCCATTATATATTCTTCAAATTCTACTTAATTATAATATATAATACTAATAAACACTAAATAATAACATTATATTTCTTTTATAATTATATAATAGGTAAATCATCCCATAATCATCAACTAATCGTGACATGTTCATATTTAGATTGGTTTAACCACCTACTTAAACAATACAATACATTTTTGTTGAGGATGAATATGAGAAATTAATTACTAGTATAATATGATATAATTGTTAAAATAATGATTTTTTCATTTAAAGATATATTATATCATTATCTAATTTATCAATTAAGGAATCAACTTATGTTCATCAAAATCAACCAAAACATGCTTATTATCAACTATATCTTCAAGAATAAGGTCTAAAACACTCATAAAAGTAATTTTAAACGTCATAAATAATTATAAATATTACCTATTATTTTATTTAATTAAATATTAATAAATTAATGTTTAATAATAATTAATATGAACACCACTATTATGAAACTAGTATAAATGATCAAAACTACAAACACTGATGTGGAAAATCTAACAAATTCATTTAGAGAATGATAAAATATGAAGAATATAATTGAAAATTGATTTGATTATATTTAAAAATTAAGTTACTAATATATTTATGTTATGAATAAATATGTTAAATAAGTTTCATGGAATTTAGGACAATAGTAGAGGGTTTTTTTATCTCATATTCATCTCATTGAGATATAATTTTTATTATGAACCTAATTTCCATTATGTGGTTTCTATATGTACAATTTAAGAATTTATATAATGATATTAATTTTACAATGGTATTTTAAGATCAATTTTAATCCATCTCTTCCATGAAATTATGGTTAACTAGTTACCCAATACCTAAGTGGGGTTTTCAATCACACTTTTCATTCTTTGGGACTTAAGTTAGAATCACTACTTAATTTCACTTTTATGGTGCATGAATTGAAAGGGAAGAATTTTTCCCATATTAATCATGAAATTTAAGGAATTTTTAATTCTATATTTTTATCACTATTTCATTTTATTAATTTTACTGAAACCTTTTCCATGGTGGAAAATTCATCCAGGGATTTATTAAACTAAAGGTGTTTATAATTTACTAGAAAATACATTCATACCTAGATACTATAAATAAGATGAATATATAGCATAGATGAACCTATAGTTAATCACTTCAAAAAGGTTTTTTTGATCAGTCACTCAATAATCACCCACATTCATGATGAGTGGGCCAAATAATTACCATCGGGTGAGATACTTTAGGGGGATATGCTTTAGAATATTCACACACATATAATAAACCATGATGAATGATATTTCCTACCACTGTATTGATCTCCAAACAATTAAATGTGTTGGATCCAATTATTATCTTCCATGGAAAACATAGCATATTTTATTTATCCTCACTAATAAATTAATTTTATAAGGATACTTCAAGTTACTTTGATGATACCTAATAGCTTCAAAATTTAATAATGTATATCTTATAAGAAATTAACACTATTCAATTCAGTGGGGAAGTATTTGATGCTTGTATTTATCAATATATAGATAGACAAGTTTTATTCAGTCAGAGGTTCCTTAGGTAACTATAAAACATTCTTGTTGAATATTATGGTTATTTTATTAGGATTCAACAAGTGATGGTTGGGGACCAATATTATATTTCCCCATGATGCATCAACAGGTCTCATAAGACAAAATAGGTTTGGTTTTAGTGTATTAAACTTCCCATCATAGGAAATTATCTTAGTGAAAGGCCTTTATAGTAAGTTTTTGATTTTCAAAATTATGAATTCCATCAGTATGTGATAAATTATATTTTATATAAATATTTTCATTTTTTTTCATCGATATAGTATTCCCTCAACTTCTTTTGATTATGGATTCAAGTTAATCATTTATTTGTTCCATGTTACTCATTCCATATTTTATGTTTTATATAATCCCTTTTTATGATACTCATTATTGAGCATCTAATCTCATCCTTTTTTTTCCTTTCCTCAAGAAACCCAAATGAGGACTACGTGTAATTATTAAGGATATGATCGAAGGTTTAATAATATTCTCTCAATATTTTATTGTTGTGTATTATGTTTTCCAAGTGTAATTTAAATATGTATATGGTCTTACAAGACTACTGAATCATTCAATCCTCTATGAAATCTTTTAATTTCTACAGATTAAATGATATAACTACTAGATCTAGGTTCTTGGAGTCCATGATGTTATAGTTAGTGTCAATGAAAGTTTAGTAGAGAGCTTGGGTATTGGATTTAGATGAACCAAGTAAGATGGAAATACTATTATGAAAATCACCCAAGATTTATAGGGATAAATCAAGAAAACATAATAGGAATTTTATATTATAATTCAATGTTATCAGCTAACTGTGTATATGCCATTTTAGAAAGATAAAATCTAACATGAGGAGGGGTATCCGTATCAACACTCATAGTTAATGTGGGGACATCCCCCCTAAACAAATTAATAAAGATTGACTTGAGGATAATCATTTTACAACTATATTTGTGCTGTATAACCAAGTTATTAAATAAGATATTTTCCACATAGAGAATCTTACCAATTCACAACATTATCTAACTATTTTGGTTCAATTTATGAGACAACAACCTCCATAATTCAGTAGAACTACAAATCCATTTGTAGTTGATCATTGGATCAATTCATTAAAGAATATATTTCTTATCTTGGGAAGTGGTGAAAAGAGTTCTATTGTTTAAAGTTACATGAATAGAAATAGTGGTAACTAATTCAAAACAATAATGAGGAAGATGGGATCAAATATATTGAAAGCAGAACTTTCAAAGAGGTATTCAATGAAAAATATATTCCTCATGAGAAAAGAGAAGAAATCAAAATGTATTTCTTGAATCATAGACAAAAAAAGAGAAAAATGTTTTTTATTATGATTCTAACATTATAATGTTATATAGGATTTATAGGAACTATGAACATAAATAAGAAAGAAATATTTTTTGTTTATTTGATGGGTTAATGCTAATCCTTGTATGGTAATTCATCTCATAGAAATTTTCTTTATACGATGATATAGTCTTAATAACCATTAAGATAGAAAAGAAGTTCTCCATGATTTATGTATTAAAGGTACATTAGGAGAATATTATGTCAGTTGAGCATCATGTGATGAAAAATGTAGCAAAGGGTAACAAAGGAATGATGATATTTTCCATGTATGAGGAATTTGGGAAGAAACACCTTGGGGATTTCTAGAAGGGAATAGGAGTTTGATAAAATTTTGAAGAAAATTGTCAGCAAGCTCAATAGTGAATGAGAAAGGTAAAATCTATTTATATTCAATAAATTAACTATAATTATAAGGGAAATTATTTGAAAAAATTCCCAAAACATCAAGGTAATTTTCTTTTGAAAATTATAAGGAATAATTCCCAAGATTATATAGTTACCAAAAATAAATTCAAAGTTCTAAATTATATGGTGGTTGGTACTTTTATCATTGAATCAATATTATCTAATATTATATTTGGTTTTGTATCTTCACACCCTTTTATGTATACCTTGTTTTCAAAAAACAATAGATATTTACCAAGCACCCTAGTATGTTAGTTATCAATTAAGACACTATGTAAGAGTCTTATGGAAACAAATATTTATTAGGAACTTCCAATTATGATTCATGGGTATAATATTTTTAAACCTAGTTATTATATTTGCGGTGAAATCTGATATAATATTTGGTATGTATTATATTTAAAATTATAATGAAAAAGTATTTCTAAGAGATAGAGATTAAGATTTACAAAGGTGAAGTGGAATCTCATTTCTTTATAAGGAAAACATCACTATTCAAATAATGTCTAGATCCTCCACTAGTAGAGCTCTTTAATGATACTTTTTGTAAATTGGAAGATCAGGAGTGATCTATAGATGAGGAAGGTATATTAAGAATAAAGCATGTACCCATGGTATAATATTTCACTAATTTATTTCTAGAATAATTACCTAGTCATTCACCAAATCATAAATTTGTTTTCACCATTGAACTCCTTCATGATATAATAACCATATATAAATCCCCTTATAGAATGGAACCAAAGGAGTTGGTTGTTTAAAATAAATGGATATATTATTTTAATAATAACTTATTTATACACCCTATTGTTTCACCATGGGGATCCCCTATTTTATTCTAAAACAGATGGTTCCTGGACATTGTGCAAATATTATAGGGAGATAAATTCCATCACTATAAATAATAATTATAAAATATCATGCATTGATGACTTGTTTGATCCAATTCAAAGATCCCAGTACATTTTAAATATTCATATATACTTCAGTTTTCAACAACTAAGGGTAAATAAGGATGATGTATCGATGATTTTATTATAAATAAGATATGCATATTATGAGTTTACATTAATACCTTTTGGATTTGAAAATCACCTTCTATCATTATAGATATGATGAAGAGAGTATTTAAGAAGTATCTTCACAACTTTGTGGTGGTATTCATTGATGATATATTAACATAATATAAGAGCTATAAATAACATAAAAATCAACTGAAAATACTTCTAGAGTCACTCAGAAAAATTAAAATATATGAGAAGTAAATAACTGTGAATTTTGACCCAATGAATTTTCTTTTCATGGCCATATTATCTCCAAGGATGATATATTTATTAACCCCTCAATGAAACATGTAGAAAAATAATGGCTCAAACCAACAAATGTAAGTGATATCTGAAGTTTCCAAGGCTTACTAGGTTATTATCTGTGGTATCTTTATGATTTTTCCTAATTATCCAACCTGTTAAAAAATTACATGTAAAGGGTTTAAGTTAAATCGGTTAAGGTAATAAAAGGAATTATTTAAAGGGATTGTTCAGAGACTGACTAATTCACGTGTTTTCATTATTCCATCAGTTATGGAAGGATTTATACTTTATAGCGATTCATTAAAGAAAGGAATTGGTTGTGTCCTTATGTAGAATAATATTGAAATTTCCTCTGCATTAATGAAAATAGAAATACAAGAATAGATCTTTCCAACTCACAACATTGAGCTGGAATTTGTAGTATTTTTTGGTAAAATATTTTGACCATACCTCTATGGTGAATGTTGTGAGATATATACAGACAATAAGATTTTAAAGTATACATTCTCTCATAATGATCTTAAAAAGAGGTAGAAAAAATGTCTGGAACTACACAAGTACTATGAAATATCAATACTCTAAAACCATGGGAAGTTATATAATGTGTATAATTCATTGGGTAGGATGGATAATAGACTTCTAACCATGATGAGTATTTATAATTATCCCAAATATTGAGTTCTTGTAAAGATGGATATGGTGATTTCTAGGAAAGTGGAGTCATCATTCCTTTTATAAGATATTGTTATCATGTACTTACTAAAAATTATATATAAGTCCCAAATAGATGATGATAACATACAAAGGAATATTAAAGTAGTGATTAATTTAAAATTGGTGGAATTTATTTATAGAGATAAAGTGTTGAAGTTTGGATAGAGGATAGGTATTCAATTCAAACCAGAGTTTAAAATGGAACTTCTAGATAAAGAACATAGTTATAGTGTCTCTATGCACCTTGGTATCACAATAATGTATTGGAATTTAAGATAAAATTTCAAGCGGGATGGTATGAAGTGGTAATTTATGGATTTTTTGTCTGGATTCTGAGTATCCCAGTAAGTAAATTCAGAATGAAACATCATAAGGGAGTCATGAAACCTATTCCTATACATATATGGAAATGGGATAATGTTACAATATAATTTTTCATATGAATCCAATATACTCCAATAAATAATGATTTCATATGGTTCATCAGTGATCATATTTATGTTTTTATTCATTTCATAACAATAAAAGAATATCTACACCTTCAACACCTTTCCAAACACTATAAAAATTAAATTATAAGTATTAATGGGGAACTTTTATCCATTATATCAAAAAATGAAACTAAATAACATTAAGATTATGGAAGATTATTCAAAGCTCTATCAATATTGAATATCTTCTAAGCACCTCCTACAATCCCCAAACTAAGGGGAATTCTAATATAATAATTCATACGTTGGAATAAACGTTGAGATCATATTATATTGAGTTAAAAGGTATATGGAATAAATATTTACCCCTGATGAAATTTTCAAATAATAATGGATTCCAATTGATAATACAAATCTCACTATATAAAGCATTGTATGGTAAGATGTGTCATACTTCAACATTTTGGGAAGATGTTAGATAATAATGTCAGTTTCCCTAGAGCTTGTGGAGGATATGTTATTAATGTATAGACTATTTAGGATCACATTAAACTATACCAAGTGGACCAAATAGATATTATGAAAATTATACAAAATACTTATAATTTGATGTTTGGTATCTTTTATTCTTGAAGGTTTCCTTAGGGAATGGAGTTCTAATATTTGGAATTAATCAAATGTTGGACCTATGTACATTGGACCTTTTGAAATATTATAAAAAATTTGGGGTATTTATTATTTATTAGATATGATTCCCAACCTTTCTAAAGTATATGATTTATTCCTTATTTCGTAGCATAGGAAATACATACTGGATTCAAAACATGTTCTCAAATCTGAGGGAATAGAGTTAGGGCTTGAATTTTATAATATTGTGGAGCCAATCCAGATTGTTTACTTGGGTGATAATGTATTATAGAATCGGAAAACACGTTTGTTGAAAGTATTTTATATAAATTACAAATTATTAGAGGGAACCAAGGATCTTTAAGAAACAATAATGAATGAGTATCCACATCTATTAAATATGTGATTTATACCACAATTTTAAGGATAAAATTATTTATGGGGGGGGTCTAACACCTTAGACTCTACTATAATAGGTAAATACAATATCATAAACTATTTCAAAAATGTACCCTTTGAAGTGACTTCATTTAAAAGTTAAATTTTATAATTTTATATGGACCCAAATAATTCAATTTTTGAATTCAACATTTCAAAATTTTCTTAGTTTGAAATTTTTTAACTTTTTCTGAATATGTCAGTTATTAGATGAAAATTATGATTTTCAAAAAACATATAATTTATATTAATTTACCATTATATAAAAATGATATAAATATTTATAAACTCTTTTTTGTAATAAAATTTAAATTTAAGGAATAACACTATTTATTTTACAATATTTTTTGTACTTAAAAAATCTATGGCCACCATTTTTAAAACTAATTAAAATATTACTTTAATATAAAAATGGTTATATGTATATTTGATGATTCAAGTATATTCAATGTAGATTCAGTTTTGGATTTCCATGAAAAACTCAACAAATTTATTTATTTTATAATAAATCAATTTTGGTCACTAAAATTAGTAAAAAAATAATTTTAAATTATCTATAATGTAAAATCACAAAAAAAGTATTTCTATAAAAATGATTTTACATAATTAAGTGTATTTAATTTAAATTAATATTTCAAATGCTCAAAAACATTATTTGACAAAAGGATTTGGTACTTTTAAATTCTAATTATAAAATTAGGTAAAATTTTCAATCTTAATATTCTTTATGAAAAGATTATAAAATAATTACCAATGTTAATGTGAAATGGGTATATTGTGTTTAACCTAGTGTAAAAATCATACAAAAATTAAAAACATGTCTATGATTAAATTTTTGAAATTTGGATCAACCTATACATTTTTTCCATAAAATTTTTCTATTTTAGATCCATTAAACATTGAATTGTGTCAAAGAATAATTGAAAATGGTAAAGGTGTTCCCATAACCACCCAACCCATCACTTATAAATCAAGAACATCATCACCAATTAAAGACACATCTCCCATTAGACTTTATCATTGAAACTATTCAATTTTTATTTCACTAAAACCCTATCCCATTAACATAATCCTCATTTCACTCATATTTTTCCTAATGCCTTTCAATTCAAGGAGATTTCCAAGAAAACATCTAGTCCTCAACGTGAGGATTATCCACTACATAGTTTTATTCTTAATTATATGCACTAAAATTTATTATATCCAAACTAATATAACGATATTATTATAATTTAAATACATTAATGTTACTATATTGAGGTTTTTTTCATTATATATTCATACACCCCATCCATTATCAAAAAAAATATGTTCATGTGTTGTGAGGACTACTACATCCATGATGTAATGTTTTTATTTTCATTAGCAACCTTATAAGTTTGGATATATGGATGGTATTAATGAATAAATATGATTTCTATGATATCATTACAAATTTTGAGTGATAAGTTTAACATCCTATTTTTGATATTACTAACAAAAAATCATCATTAATGTAATCATTTAAAATAAGTACATTAAGAGGATAATATTTTAATCAAAATTTATAGTGTTTTCATATATATTAACTAGTATCATAATTCATTTTAATTATGATATATCACTCTAATAAACACTATATAAGATCATTATACTCCATTTACAATGATATTAAATTTAAAACATCTCATAATCATCCATTAATCATGGTAAGTTCATGTTTGGATCGATTTTACAACCAACTTTAACAATACTATACATTTATATCATGGATGACTATGAGAACATTTTTAATGGTATAATATGATATAAATTTGTAAATATTTATTTCATTTATTCTAGAGATATTATATAAATATCTAATTCATAAATTAAGGAAACACCATATGTTTATCAAAAATCACCAAAACATGCTTTTTATCAACTTTATCTTTATGAATAAGGTACAAAAAATTCATGAAAGGAATTTGAAACATCATAAATTATTATAAATAATACCATAAATTATTATTAATGATATATTAATAATTTAATTTTGAAGAATAATGAATATGAATACCACTATTATTAAACTAGTACAAGCGATCAAAATTATAAACACTGATGTGTTAAATCAGAAAAATACATATAGAGAATGACAATTTATGAGGATTATAAAAAAAGGATATGTGTATGTTTATTAATTATTTGATTAAGATGTTTATACTTAAGATAGATGAGTTTGAATCATGTTTATAGAATTCCGGAGAATATGTAAGGGTTTTTTCAACTCAAATTCATCTCAATGAGACTTATATATCTCACTTATGTAATAATGTTTTGGTTTCCATGATTCTATTGGCACTAGACTAATACGACCTTAGGGCGTCTATTTTTAAAATGTTTTATTTTTTCCAAAAAAGTGACGTAATATTAATATAAGTCAATTTTGGGTCATTATAGATGGTATCAAAGAAAATTTTTAGTTAAACATTGGAAACTATAATGGTAAAACTTTGGTGAGAACCTTAAGGAGATGTCTAAGGATAAGTCTAAAAATAAAGAAAATCATAAGAAAATTTCATAGAAATTTGGTAAAGGAGTGAGTGGTTTCCAAGAAATACATAAATATCTAGATACTACAAGTAGATGTGTCTCTGGCACAAATTTACCTATGGGTAAAACCTCTAAAAAGACGTCTCAAGCCTGACTTAGGGTAAACTTGTACCCAAAAATGGGAATTACTTCACACTTGGTTTGACAATCTCAGGGGATAATCTCTATAAATTCATATACTCTTCATAATATTTTATGAATTATATGAATAGAATATTACTATAAATAACCCATGATAAACCTAAGGATTCATAAATTAAAAGTTATGTGTCATGATTTAGATATACTATAATTAATTTTTCATGATTATGCGGTTTTCTTCTATGATATGTTATTTTCACCTCATGCTTTCTACTTTTAGTCAAAAGAGTGAGCTATAATAAACATGGTTAACATTTAATGTTTCATATGTACTAAATATGGGAATTATTATAATTTATTTCCCAAATGGAAATCTCATAAAGAGAATCAAGTAGATGATATGATTATTGGTTGTACATTTAAATATAAAGTGACTGTAAATGACATGAGAAAGGTATGTGATGTTCTTATAGTATTATTTATATTAATCACATGAAACATGATTATGTTGAGGTTGAGGAATGTTAACAAACCATTCATATTTCATATTATAAGAAATATGTATTATGTAATTTGTTGATGAAGCATGGGTAATGGTTTAAGAGTAAAGTTGGATGAATGAAATACTTATGATTTGGAATTCAAAGATTATGATATATGAATCATGAAATATATAAGTATCTTGAGTATAATATTTCATTAAGTATTGAAAAGGATATGTTTAATGGAAATTAAGACTTAGAAAAGTAATACTTTGATTAAGGTAAAGATAACCCATAATGTGTTCCTAATGTTAAGATAATGATTTTTGGATAAGTCATATGTTTGATATAAATAAGTGAATTGGACAGTAGTGATTACCCTGTATCTGATTATTGATTGCTTGAAAAATTGGTTTATGTCATCATGTGTGAAGTTTAAAACTTATTGGTTTTAAGGAATTTATCTAGTGACCTTTAGAATAAGGAATCATAAATGTTTTCCAAAATTATTTATGGTAACTCATGTTACTACCATATTTCAAGATAATATATGATGAGGGTATTCCAATGTTGGAATGTGACAACCAATAGCTACTTTTGTATATATTGGAGATCAATGTTAAGTTTACTTTGTGACTTGATTTATAATTTTTTGTATTTTCATCATTCAAAAGGGTTGTTAGGTTAACCATGTATGGGAATATTAAGTTAAAATTCTAAGGAATTTTTTGAGATTAAAGTATAATATCACCGCTTGAAGATTCATTCTTATTGGATAACCTTATCTAACAATTTTTTATTGATGGTAATTGAAGAGATATTAGATGACTTATCATGAATCTCATGATCTCTTACTGCTTCAGGACTAAAAAATTTAACTTCCATTTTGGAGAAAGAGGTGAATTGGATCAAGTAAAAATAAAAGGTAAGATTTTCCTAAATTCATGACAGTATATATTTTCATGAAAATTATTTATCTATAGGAAAATTATCTATAAATAAAATTTTATCCTAGTACCTTTGTTTCTGATGAATTATATGGACCTTTAGGTCATCACAAATTTATGGATTTGTGATTGTTAACTTTCTCCTAACCTTATTCTCTATCACTCTCCATCAGAACTTGATGTTTTTATTTATCTTCCATGTCCATGCTTTAACTTCCCACCTATGTTATCCTATTTAGGAAGCTATTTATGAGTTACTTTGGATAACCATTATGGTTCCAACTTTCTTTTTCTAAAGTATGTTTTAGTATTCATTTTTAGGATGTGGGATTCTATGAAAGTAACTCTAAAATATTAAACCTTTGATAACAAAAATTAATCTAGAGGGAAAAATTAATTTTAAGGGTGGTAGAATGTAACACCATTATATTTTAATAATTACTTTTTCAAATTAATTTAATCCATTTTATATTTTTCATTTTAAGAAGAACCGAAAATCATGCATTTTATATTAGAGCCTTTTGTTTGTCTTACATCATACACAACACCATGTTAATTAGGCACTAAATGCAACACAAATTGTATCTTTATTTAAACAAAACACCAAAGTTAGATTGTGTAACACACAAAAATGACTTTCTTCTATGGCTTGCATAACACGTATGATGAGTTTTACCAAACAATAATATATTATTTAAACGTTATTATTTAATATAATAATATATACCCTTTTCATTAAATTATTTGTTATGAATGGTATTAACTAATTTATGATGAAAAAAATTTGCATAATATAATATGAATTCATAGGTTACCAATTAATTATAAATGAATATGAAAACTAAATGAATATAAAGAAAACTATTATTATTTTTATGGTCAGAAAGTGGTTTTACCCTAAAAAATTAAATTAATTACAATTATTGAATGATATTAATGTAATATATATGTTATATATTCAATAAAATATTTTTATATTCATCCAATAGATTTTATAGACATAATATACAAAAAACCCAATTTTATGGTTAAAAACTTATATTTTTTATCGCCGCATTTTTACCACCTTTTAATGGAGAAATAATTTTAAATCCAATTTTTGGAACTTTTATAGATTTAATATGTAAAAATAAACATAATTTTAGAAATATAAACATAAAAATCAGGTTATTATTAATTTTGGATATTTTGTTGTGATGTTTCGTTTTTAATGAATAGTGAAAATACTGAAAATTAATACAAACTACTTTTCATTTAATTTATTTATAATATTAAATTATATTTTTAATTGATTTTAAAGTTTAATTAGATTATAATTTTATCAATAATTCCAATTTAGTTCATTGGAATCAATTTCATTTTGAAATATACTATAAAAATATAGCAAAC
This sequence comes from Viscum album, assembly GCA_963277665.1. Lineage (NCBI taxonomy): Eukaryota > Viridiplantae > Streptophyta > Magnoliopsida > Santalales > Viscaceae > Viscum > Viscum album. The sequence continues at coordinate 497,529,432 of OY728121.1, read as the reverse complement.
TTCTTAACATTTTTACTTTAAAAAAACCCCATTGTCGTCTCGTCTATGGGATTATATTTAAATTAATTTCCACCACATATGTGTTTAGAATTTGTAAAAATTGACTCCAAATTTTTTAATTATAATAATTTATAATTTTTGGTAAGATAAATATAGTTTTTTACAAAAAATATTAGTGAAAATTAATAAAATTAATTTCAACGATTAACATTAAATTAAGCTTAATAAGGGACTAAACCATAACCTTAAGGAATAGAAAAATCTATAAACTTGTATAAAATCAATTTTCTAGCCATATTTTAACCCTAAACCCCCTTTTATATACTTTGGATCATTATCAAATCCAATTTCAAAGAATAAAAGTTGGTGGGTTTCCCTTTTCAAAAACATTATAAGAGTACCACTCGTCTTCCATTCTAAAAGGCCTCCTCTACTCACACTTGCACACACATCTAAATATACTTTTTCTAGTAATAAATCTTCCCAAATAGCTCCCCAGAATCCCTCACTTACTCACTGAAGCCTCACATTTTCATAAATCCTTCCAAGGAATCCCTTTGGGGCAAACTTAAAGGAGTTACCCTATTAAGAGGTATGACACATCATCAAACTCCTTTCTTTTATTTTCTTTCTAAACTAACTAAAATATTATCATCCCATGATTTTATGAAAACACCAGTATCCCAATATTTTTTTATTATTTTTCCTAAGGTTTCAACCTACACCTACACACACTTCTATCTAATGTGTAACGAACATACTTTTTACGTGTACAGTGAACTGCTGCCTCATTAAACAATGATTGTTCCTTTTTTCCATTACCACCTCTCATGGTGAAAAATATGATGAAAAATATATTTATATGTGTTATATATTATATTTATTATGTCTTTATGATTTTTTAATTCTTTTAAAACACATATCTTTATAACTTCCATTTTTTGTTAATAAGATAATTTAAGGAAATATAGACTTTCTCCACCTCAAAGCTATGTTATTCCTTCATACACTAAATGGAATGTATTAAGGATGGGTTTAGTGAATTTATATCATATATATGATATAATAAATATAAATTGAAAATTATATATACATATATATACATATATTTCTTTTACTTTCTTTCTTTCCACACAGCAATTAAACAGAAACAAGGATAATGCATATGTACGACCTACCATCTCCCAGAATGGTGTATTCCATTTCATACTTATATATTCTATAGATTATTATACTAATAATATAATGAATATAAATTCTATTTAAATCATGTTTTATATTTTGGAAGGCATGATATAAATAAAAGGACCAATGATATGAAAAATTAAGACACATGCAAAAAAAAGCAGCTATTACCCAAATTAAAAAATTAACATAGAATTGTTAACAAGTGATTAATATAAAGACATTATGTAGCGACTCAGGTTTTTCCTTTACATCCTTTGGAATATTCCTATGAATAATTCTAGAGCTATGCGCAAAGACAACGTGCGATTCTATGGCCCAGTGCACCTAGATTCATTTTATAAAAATATTAACTATTTTTATACTATTCACATGGCGGAGATAAGTTTTCTCTTAAATAGTAGCTCAGATCCGAAATATAAGGCCACGGTTGCATCTAGAGCAAGCAATTTACCCTATGCAGGTTGTATGTTTGACGGGAGAGGGCCTGATTTGGAACAAGTTACAGAGGGTATTTTTGTAAATAAATAAATTCATTTATTTATGGATGTCGGCTCAAATAACTCCTTAATGAAGTCTTAGATCAAAATTATGAGCCTTCCATTGATTTTAGAATGCCATGATTACCCTAGGGGTGACCTAATCTCTCCCGCGCCAAGCATTTTAGGTAGGGGTGTTAAATGGTTGTTTAATTAATAAATTAATTAATTAAAAATAAAAAAATCCATCCCCCCCCTCATGTTGGTGCGCAACAGGACAAACTATAATAGCCTCCTCCACCTCTTCATCTATGAACACCCAAATCATGTAAACGAGGTCTTTTTGAGCATCATTCTTGGTGGAAGACATTCCCGAATCGTGTAGTAGAAACATTGCAGCACAAATCTGGGCTTGTAATATCGGTGTTTCACCAATGTGGTAGGCAGTTTGATTTTTAATTCACTGATACAATTTATGATTTCATTTCCTTTTTTGTTATCGCAACTACATAGATCAGGTCCCGAGGGTCGCAAATATTGTCCCAGGTCAAAATTTTGACCATCGGGGTGATCCCAAATCAAAATTTGTGATCCCCTCGATAGGATGAGTTATGTTAGAGTTATGGAATCCCATCTATGTGGTAGGGACATGATTATATATCTTCATTTTCCCTTGATCAGGTTCTTGGTTTCGTTGTGGACAACACTACATGGGAAACAATCCCCAATATAGCAAGACAACCCTATAGGGTTTGTAGAATCATCTGGAATATGATCCCCTATGCAGTGGGTCATATTAGTAGGGTTGTGGTATCATCAAGTATATGATCCCTTACTCAGCATGTTGTTTTTTTTGGGTTGGAGTATCATCAATAAGCTTATCCCCTACTCAGTATGTGGTTTTTGTAGGGTTTGTGGTATCGTTGGTTTGATCCCCTACTTTGCAAGTTATACCAGATGGTGTTTCCAACATCGTCATGACCCCCTTTACACGAGTGAATATCCTCTATCTATGTGATGTGATCTATGGAATGTAAAATCAGGTTGGGTTATTGGCCAAAGGATCTTAGGAGTGATCCCATATCCGTGATATCTTAGTTTTACCAAGGTGGGCTCTGGTATCCCCTACTGGAACCTAGGAGTGATCCCCTATCTGAGATGACAGAGCTCAGACACACCCTATGAAGTGTATCTCTCCAACGAGTGTCATTTGGGATGAAAGAGATTAGGGAGGGTGTTCTTTAGGTTATGTTTTTTCTGTAGATCATGGTGTATAATTTTACGTTGGCTATGAGGTTGGAACCTCATGAGGCTTGGAGCCTGAAATGAGTATTGTTGGGTATTTTTAGAGTTTTCTTGTAGTGTTGTCACATCCTCGATGAAAAACCCTATGTTTGACATGTCTAGTCATGTTTAGCCTAGGTAGGTCTCGAGATGGAGTTTCTCTCTCATTTGGTTTCCTTCTAGCTAGGATGACCTGACTGTTTAATTTCAATTTCCCACTTTTTGTTGGGGGTTTTGGGGTGCCTTTTGAGAAATTGTTTAATACTCAACCCTACATGGGCTTTTCCTGCACATGTCTTGTGTCTTGTGCAGACTACAGGCCTTTTGATGAAGTCCCAAGATATCCCATAGCAAGTGGAGCCTCGATGAGGAGTTATGAGGAGGGTATATTTGACAGTGATCCCCTCCTTCTGAGTAGGTTGGATGCTTTTTTAATTTTCTTTTAGTGGAACTGAATTTTTCCTTTTTTCACTTCTATTGTACTCTGGTCTGGGATAGATGTATGCATGTATTTTTGTTTTTAGTTATTATTATATGTCCTTATACTATTGCATGGTGGTGTATGTGAGTTCAGTTGTACAGGTATGAAAGGTTATGGCCTCCCAGGTGTGTGATAGCCAACTCGGCACTGGAGGTCATCCCCTGTCCTATTGGAGGTGGGCTTGGGGATTTGAGGCTCGAGCCGTATTGGGTCTGGTCGTGACAGAATGGTATCAAAGGAGGTTCCATCATTGGGATCATAGAGTTTAGTTGGTCTAGTTGTGAGATTAGTTTTGGGTGAATAGAGACAGTGCAAGAATGTTTCAAGTTTGGATTTCAGGCCAGAGACTCTAGTGTTGGTGTGATGGCTGGTATATCCATTCACCAGGACTTTGATAACCTACCTTTCGTCTAAGGACCATAGAACATTGGTTGTAGGGAAATAATCGTACATGCATCATATAAGACTAGGTTTTGGGATTTTTCTTTTCCTTCTTTTGTCAGGTCCCAAGATATACTCATTGTCCATGGTAATTCTTGATTTATTTCAGGATTCCTTCACGATGATAGCTAGTAATGGTTTTGCAGTGAGATTGTGGTGACGATCTTCCCCAAGTTGAGGGTTTGAATCAGGGCATAGGTTCTAAAGCTAGACCTTGAGGTGGTCTTCCAATTGAGCGACAAACTATCGATAAGCTGGTTGTGCAAGTAGTGCAGGATGACGATGCATGTAGGTTAAGTGCACTGCATGAGTTCTAGAGGTAGTGACCTATGAGGTATCGGGGTGATCCAGACCTCCAAGAAGATGATAACTAGCTCGAGGTAGTCACATGAGTTTTCCTCCTGGTGAGGTCACCTCTAGATCAGATGGTGGTTCTGGCGGATAGACTTCTGTACGGTTTTTCTAGGTGATGGTGGAGTCTACTGACACAGTCCCACGATGAGGAGATTCTCCCATGGACAGATTTTGAGAGGTTCTTCATGGAATGGTTCTATCTAGTTACACTGAGTTCATTGCGGATCCAGGAGATTCTGTATCTTCAGGAGGAGGTAATGACTGTGTCATTGTACTCAGTGACGTTTACAAACCTATCACACTACTCCATAGATATGGTTTGAAACCCTTTCTATAGGGACCGAATATTTGAGAAGGGCTTACCCAGAGACATTTAGGCAGGTATGGTTTCCATGTTCCTGCTTATCTATGATAGAGTTCTAGAGTAGGCCTTGGTGGTGGAGAGATTTCTGGATGAGCATAATCTGACCTTCAGTGTTGGGAAAACGTGATCTAATACCTCGACAGCTGGATTAATAGATGGTAGTCGATGGCAGGCTTAGGGGTCCGGACATGAGAGACATTTTATGAGGCGACCCTGGGATGGAGGATCTAAGTATTAGGGTTCTCAGGGCCCGTATTTCAGTTTTGGTTAGCTGTAGGAGAGGCATTTTTACGCAGGCAACCATCAGGGAAATTTTTCTAGTGATTTTTTGACCCACCGTTCTACTGAGAGGGAGCCAGTCTATATGCCGCCTTTATAGAGGCAGCGTCTCGAGTATGGAGTTCCACGGGGTGATAGACGTGGTAATGGAGCTGGTGAAATAGTGAAAAGTATATACCAGTATGAGTTTCCCCCATTAACACCCCCAGTTGGTCCACACCAAGCAGAGGGAGCTGTAGGATGAGGGCAAGGACAAATGCATCCCTTAGAGGTTGTTGGCCTAGAGAATCGGCAGATGGATATATTTATCCTCTCTGACCATTCCACTTTCTGTAGTAGCTTTTATAGAAATTTCTATGTGGTACCTTTTCCTTTATGTTTCTTTCTCAAGTTTTGTTTAGGGTGTTGGTAAGAACCTGTGTCAGTGTTGTTCGACGTGGTTCAAATGCATGAGGAAAACGAATCCTTCCCCCATTGAGACATTTTTTGAGATTCGATTAAAACCGTGTGGGAGAGTGAGTGCCCCCCCAAAGTTTCTAAGTGTGGTGTATGAGTCCCTCTAACTTATCCATTCAGTAAGGGTCATTTTTTTGGGAGTTTATGTAAAATGCCTTGGGTTCCCCAAATTGTGTACTAGTTGATAGCCTTAGAACCCTTGGTGGATATGTTGTGGTTTTTGTGAACTCACTGGTGTGGGAAACCTATTTCAGAGTTCAGATTCATTCCCTTGTTATTATGGCTTTGCAGGGAAAAATGTCTTATAGTGGGGGATTTAGAAACTCGAGTTATTCAGCTTTAGCCTTTGGAATATACCTACGAATAATTCCAAAGCTAGGTGTGAATACTGTGTGCAATTCCATGGCCCAATGTGCCTGAAATTAATTTTATATAAATTTTAAGTGTTTTTATACTACGCACATGGAGGAGATGAGTTATCTCTCAAACGGTAGCTCAAATCAGAAATATGAGGTTATGATGGTGTCCAGAGCATGTTGTTTACCCTAGTCATGGTGTATGTATTGCGGGCACGAGCCTTTTATAGAAAGCATTGTTGAGGGTATTTTCGTAAATAAATAAATCCATTTATTTATGGGTGTCGTCTCATATAACTCTTAAAAGGAGTCATAGATCAAAATTCCAATCCTTCCATTGAGTTCAGAGTGTCGTGTTTACCCTTGGGGTGACCAAATATTTTCTATGTCAGGAGATTTTGTTGGGGGTGTTAAATGGTTGTTTAATTGATAAATGAATTAATTAGAATTAAAATAAATCAATCCATCTCCCCCCCTCACATTGGAGCATAGTAAGAGGAAACTTGGTATCCTTCTCCACATCTTCACCAACAAATGCCCAAATTCAGTAAACGAGGCATCGTTGAGCTCCGATCTTGGTGGCGGATGCTCCTGGATCATGCAGCCCCATCTTTGGAGCGTGGATCTAGGCTTATAGCATCGACATTTCATTCGCAAGGTAGGTGGTTTGAGTTTCAATTCCTTGATCCCATTTATGCTTTCATTTTCTTCCATTTTTCATCATAGTTGTGTAAATCAGGTCCCGAGGGTAGAAAATGTGGTCTCGGATCAAAATTTGTACTACCCGGATAATCCCGCCAGCCGACAAAAGACTCGCAGGTGTGGTGCCGACGTGGAGGCACTAGTTCCAATAGAGAATGGGGTGTCATGGTGAGGAGGGATGCCAGTTGGGGTGGACTGGTGGCAACTGGGTCTACCAGGGCAGACTGAGAGCAGTGGTGGCTCGGTCCAAGATGGGGCGGACCTCCAATGCAGGTCGGTCTCGCCCTTTTCAAGACGGTTGTTCTTTAATCCCCCGTAACTAGAAAACTAGATGTCTGATTTGTGATCCATTTGTGGAGAAACAATCATCACATTGAGACAAACCCCTTGAGAAAGTTTTGGGAATTTTATGAGTTGGGTTCATGGCCTGGGTCCATGAAATGTTAAAGAAAATAATATTTTATTATTACTCAACTTCAACCAACCATAACTTCTACATGGAGCATCAGATTGATGCACTGTTAGTGGCATTGTGATCCTGATGGTAAAGTGGCAGTTTGAAGATAGATTTCTGGTGCTGGGACTAAGATCGTGGTGTGGGCCCCATGAGGCAATGTTTGGGTGTTTACAGAGAAATGTGACTTATTCTTCAGGTGTTCATTTTAGAAAAATGTGTATTCGATCTCAATCATGCAATTTTTCAAGGGGATAGCAACCGTGTGATACACTTGATATGTTTTAGAATTAAGGCATGGGCCCCATGGGGAACCTTTGTATCTTTTAATTTATTTTTCATCGGTTGCCTATTTGAGGAAAATGAATAGCCTATATTGTGTGTTTTTTTGTGTAGAACGCACTGGTAGCCTCGGTTTGGACATGGAGGTGTGTCGTATGGAGATGTTGTAGGTATCTTAAGGTAGAGACGTTTGGATGAGTATTGGTTGAGTGAACTCCCTTGGTTTGTTCCTATGAGCTTTCATGGGGCATTACAACCTCAGTATAGGTTTGTGATCCCCTAGACATGATAAGTTCTGTTGGAGTTTTGGCATCCCTCCAGTGAGGTTGGGGCATGATCATATATCTTCATTTTCCCTAGATCAGGTTCTTGGAATCATTTTTGGCCAACACTAAATGGGTGATGATCCTATATCTAGTAGGAAAACCATGTAGGGTTTTTGGTGTCATTGGGAAGATGATCCCCTACGCAGTGGGCCATATTAATAGGGTTGCGGTATCGTCAGGTATACAATCCCCTACTCAAAGTGTGGTTTTTCCTAGGGTTTTTGTATCATAGGTAATGTGATCCTCTACTTAGTGCGTGGTTTCTGTAGAGTTTTTTGGTATTGTTGGTTCAATACCATTCTTCACATGTTATACCAGATAAGGTTTCTAAAATCTTCATGACAGCCTTTTCATGGGCGACAATCCTCTATCTGAGTGATGAGATCTGTGGAACATTAGATCTGGTTGTGGAATACCCCAATAGATCCTAGGAGTGATCTCCTATCTGTGAGATCTTCATTTTACCAAGGTGGGTTCTTGTATCCCCTAGAAGACCCTAGAAGTGATCCCCTATCTGAGATGACAGAGCTCGGACACACTCTATGGAGTGTATCTCTTGGATGAGTGTCATTTAAGATGAAAAAGCTCATGGAGGGTGTTCTCCTAGTTATGTGTACTCCTTATATACTCACGTAGAATCTGGTGTTGGCTATAAGGTCAGAACCTAGTGAGGCTTGGAGCCTGAGATGAGTATAGCTGTATTTTTTTGAGTTTCCTTGTGGTGTTTTCACATCCTTGATGACACACCCTATGTTTGAGTTGTCTAGTTGTGTTTGGCTGAGGATGGTCTCGAGATGGAGTTTCTCTATGATTTCGGTTCCCTCTGGCTAAGATGATCTGACTATTTCCTTTTAGTTTCCCATATTTTAATGCGGGTTTTTGGGGTGCCTACTGATTATTTTTTTATACTCGCCTCTACACGGGCTTTTCCCGCACATGTCTTGTGTCCTGTAAAGACCACATGCCTTTCGATGGAGTCTCAGAGGGACCCATAGTAGGAGGAGATTATCTGAGGAGTTTTCTAGTGGGTACTTTTGATATAGATCCCCTCATTTTGGAGAGTTTGGACTCTTTTTCACTTTTCTTTTGGTGGGCCCGTATTTTCCATTTTTGCAATTCTTTTTCACTTTGCTTTGGGATAGATTTTTGCATGATTTTGTTTAGATTTTTGTATATCTATGTGCTATTTCATGGACATGTATGTGGGTGTGTGTGTGTGTACAGGTACTATAGGCTAAGTCCTCTCATGTGTGTGATAGCCAACTCGGGGTTGGACGCTAGGCCCTGGCCTATTGAAGGTGGGTTTGGGGAGTTGTGCCTCGAGACCCGTTGGGTCGATTCATGTGATATTATCAAACCGTATTTGGTATAAGAAGTAATAAAATTGTTCTAAGATAGATTTATAACAAATTTATATTTAATATACATGATATTTTCATGAGTACAATGAGATTCAAGATACAAAGTAAGGGAATTTCATCTCACTCTTTATTTCTATGAGATACATGTCATCTTCACTACTCTCATATTTTATGTCATATATATACTTCCCATGAATATATTTTATGAATATTATACATAAATATAAGGTTATTTACATAATGATTTTATGATCGTTCTTTCATGGGGTTTTAGTTTCAAAAGTTACCAAATCGGTAATGTAATTTTTTTCTCGGTTTTCCTTCCTTGAGACACAAGCCATGTTATGCACCAATATTTTTATATGACTTGTATATGCTGCCTTTGACATATTATATCATGAATCTACTTAATTTAATGATATTTTAAGATTAATTTAATTTAATATTATTACCTGGGAAGTATGGTTCAAAGTTACCATGTTATAAGAGTTTATTGAAAAAATATCATTGCATTTCGAGATTGTTTATAATTATGCAATCTTTGATGAAATATTATAATGCATATCTCAAGAAAACCCATGATTTTAATTCTATTATTTTTCATGAAATATTCTTGTATTGGTACCATTTTTCCACTATTAGGTATATAATATAGTTAATAAAATACTTTTAATAAATTCTATCTTTACATCTCTCTTTAGTTGGAAATCTGTGTTCATTCAAAACCATTCCTTCAAAAAGATTTCAAAAAATATTCTGTTATTCTCATGTGATCTTTAAAAGATATTTTTACCCATGTTTTTCATTTTTTAAAAAAATGGTTTTCAATATAGATTCATCTTGTTGTTTTTGAGTTGAGGCACATTTCTAAACTTTTTATGGTGTAAAAGGAAAAAAAGGAATGTTCAACATGTTCGGGTTTATCCACTTTCATGACCAAAATTCCCTTGAATCTTCCTTTACTAGATTAAAATGTTATTTTACTTTAAATAAGAAAATGTTTTCCTAATATTCTAGAAATTCATTATTTTAAATTATTTTCAATGAAAAATGTTTTCAAAACATTTTCAATCAATTATATAGTTTCTCAAGAAGAATGGTTTTCAAAAATATTTTCCAACATATTTATAATTTTTCATGTAAAATGGTTGTAAATATGTTTTAAATATTTCAATATATTTTTTATTCCCATGAAAATGGTTTTCAAAGATTTTACTGTTTTTAAAAATAATTTTTTAAAGAACAAGGATATTTTCCCCAATAAATGTTTTTAAAAGGTCTTTCAAAATTATTTCCCATATAAGATAACATCAATTGACATTATTCAATCCTTTCTTGGAAATGGTATAAAGGTTCCATTCATATTTATTCTTTTAATGGTTTATTTATGATTTCATGGTCTATATTAAACTTGTTTATGTTTCATGGGTTATACGTTTATGAAATATATTTTTCTTTCATGGGTTATTTATTTAATGAAATCTTTATTTTTTTCATATTTTATGATATGATTACTTGTTTGTGATACCCATTTCATTTCATGGGTTATGATATGATTGTTTATAATTTTTTTCACATGTATTTATGATTTAAGTTTTGATATTGGTGGGACCTATATCTTCTACAATTCATTGGGTAAAGATTTATATATCATGAGATAGACTAAGATGGACTTGGGAGTAAACCTTGACTATTAAGATGGCCATGGGAGTGACCCATGACTTTCGAGATGGTATGAGGAATGAACTCATGCTACTATGAATAAATTGGGAGTGAACCATGACTACCAAGATTAAATGGGTAGTGAAACCGTTCTACTAATATGGTCATGGAAGCGATTCTAGGGATACTATAAAAATCATATTATATGATTCTGCAGTGGAAAGACTTCCATGTCTTATTCTAATGTTACGATTTCATAGATTATGTTCTTCATTTCAGTATTATTCATGTATTATGAACTACCAATAATTATTTCAATATTCCTATCTATGATCTTTGATATGCAGGGTATGATCATAAAATGTTTTGATCACATTCCCATAATATCATTCTAATTTTTATGCTTTCATGTCTCCCTAGTTTACCCTTACTAAAAATCTGAGTTCACCCCCTTTTATATTTCCGTCCCTATGATATGAAGATATGAATTAATAATGAAGTGTCTAAGAAGGGTTTTTGTCAAGAATAACCTGGTGGGAGATCGTTTAGCTCACTTATGTACTAGTGTTCATGTTTATATGTTTAAAAAGTAACTAGACTAATATGGACTTTTAGTGTCAATTTTTATAATATTTTAAGTATTATAAAAATTGAGGTAATTTTAATGTATGTCAAGACTGGGTCATTATATACACACCAACTACACCACAATCAATATAGGAACAACCCCATAATTAGATTACATGAAGAATCTAAAAGGAAACAAAAATAAACATCACCAAGGGTCAACATATTTTTTTAACGCAACTCAATGACACTACCATTATCCAAGGAAATTAATAAGTATAAAAAATTAATCACTCTGAGAGACACCACACACAACCGTAGTGATGAAATGATGAACAAATCAATCCGAATGGAGTAGAGGTTCCTAAAATCATTGGGGAAGGGATCCAGGTCGTGATCAAGGAGGGATGTTGATGAATGAAAAAATAAGAAACCATGTAGAAACATTAAATCCCATAATGTGACACTAACATGGTGTGTAATCCATTTACAAATAATGTAATCACTAGGATCCATATATGTTGAAAAAATCATTGCCTTTTAATTGAAAACATGATTTTTAAAATTGTATGTAATGTAATGTTTAAATGGTGGATACTATTTCACATTGTGTAATCCACTAATGAAATAATCATAGTGAAAAAATATAAAACATATAAACCAGTTACATGGTGTGTAATCTCTTAGAATACTATAATGATAGAAAATTATTACTTGAAGTCCCAAACCACATTGGATGTTATCTGTACCCAGGGAGAACCTTGTAAATCCTATGCACGTTATACATGGACTCCATCAATTAAAGAAATCATGAAACCATGAAATTTAGGTAATTTTCCCTTGAAAATGATCTATATCCTTCGGAGTCCCAAGACTCACCAATTAAAGTGGAAAACAAGTAGATATAAGAGAATTATTTGAAAGCAGGTAATGATATGTTAAAAAATTCACAATATAAGACTTTTCATCCACATGAAGTCATGTGGATGTATGAAGTCTGATAAATAGGGGTGAAAACTACTCCCTCATCAATTACTCACACTCCTAAGTCTCATGAGAACCAGATCTATTTCTCCATAAAACCCTAACCAATATATTTTACTTCTAATGCAAGGCATTCAATTGAGATCCAACTATCTCTACTAGATGATCCATAATAAAAACATCTAAATCAAACTCAATATCTTCCCAACTCATAATATGTTATGGATTATGATGGTATTTCCTAAGCTATGATATATGTAAAAAATCATGAATTCTTATCAACAGTACTATAAATTTAAATAGATAAGAATCCTTCCCAAGTTGTGTAATGACCTCAAACTATTCAACATATCTCAGAACCAACTTTACCTATTTTCTAAGATGATGATGACCCAACTAAGGGGAAACTTCTAAGAAAACCCCTTCACCTATAGAAAACAGCAAAGGAAAACATTGTTGATCCACATTATATTTCTTTCAAATCATAACTATAATAATACATCGATGTATATACTGAATCCCTTAATATGTCACCTAAACCAAACTTAGTCCCACCAGAGTATCGTTTCCTGCCTATTTCCAAAAAAAGAGGTGACATACACAAATGACTATATGGAGACTCAAATGGATCCATTTTGATCAATGAATGATAACTATTATTATAATAAAACTCAACCTGTCTCAAGTGGCTATCCCATGATTGACCAAAATACAAGACATGGGGACAGAGCCTATCCTCTAGTATATGTCTCGCACACTCTACCTAATCATCTATATTTTGATGTTAAGTTGTATTGAATCTAACCTGAGTCACCATATAATTTTAGAGACTCTCCCATAACCTCAAAATAATCATATGTTCCCTATATGAAACAATGGACAAGGGAACACCATGTAACTTCACAATCTCCAATGAATACATCTTAACTACATGTTCAATACTAGTATTGTCCTTAATCAGAGTAAAATGTGTTGACTTTGTCAACTGATCGATCACCACCCTGAAAGTATTTTTTCATAGGTATTTTGTGGTAATCTGAAAAAAAATTCCTTTGATACCCCATCCCATTTCCAAACCAGCATACAAATAAGTTAGATAAAACTTGCTAGTTTCAAATGCTCTACCTTAATTGTTGTCCAGAATAATAGTGGGACACATAATAATAAATATCATGTTTCGTACTCAGCCACCATAATACCGATCTACTGTCATAATATATCTTCATATTTCTTGGATTAACATCTCATGAAGAACTATTAAAATCAAACAAAACCAAACACCCCATTCATGCTAGGATAAAAAACCGATTCCCAAAATTGAGAAAACCATCTGATGAGAGAAAAACCAAAAATGGTCTCCCTTCCATATAGAGTTCCTTGAATTCCTCTAAAATATTCTTCTGGATACTAACTCTATATAACAGACACAAGGAGAGATGATAAAAAATGAACACTAGTTTGAACCACACATGAAACATCCTCTTGAGTATCAAGATGCAACTAAGTAAAATACCCCATAAGGTTCCATTCTTACTTCGATTCCTGAATAGCCTTGGATGAACCTTTTCTACTAAGAATGTTTATAATGACATTATCCAACCCCGTGTTGTAATAGATATCAAACATAAACGTTTGATGGTATTCCATTTACTACTTCTCTCAAAGATTGAAGTCTTTCTTTGTCAAGATATAGCTCAAACCCTTATGGTCAAAAAAGACTACGAACCTCTCTTAAAAAAGACAGTGCAACCAGTATTTAAGTGCATTCATAAATATGGAATGTTCTAAATCTTGATTGGTGTGATTATATTCCTATGGTCCAGGATCAAGAGATGTATGTTAGCACATAATGATCATTCATGATCACGCAACCCAAACCAGTGCGAAAAGAATAAAAAAACTCACATAACCCTTACCAGGCTCAGGTAAGATCAAAATAGGATCCAATATTAGAATTCAATTTATATCATTGAAAGAATATTGACACATGTAATTCTATATGAATATCATCCTTTTACTAGTAAGAGCTATAAAATGTGTCTCCAATTTTGAGAAATCTTTGAAGAATCATCAATAGTATCCAATGTGACCAAGGAAGATCTAAATCTCAAATAAATATTTTGGTTCTTACCATGTTAATATATCCTTTACCTTCTCATTATAAACTAATAATCCAGACTCAGAAATAACATGCCCCAATAACATCATATATTTAATCCATGAAATGTATTTTGAAATATTTTTAAACACACAGTGACTCCATAGGATTTTCAAAACCAATTAGAAAATGGTGATTGTGTTCACGCTTAGATCTTGAATGAACCAAAATATCATCCATAAAAACTACCAAAAATGTGTCAAGATACTAATGGAATAGTTTATTCATCAAAGTCTAAAAAACTACTGAAGTGTTATACATACCAAAAGGCATCAAGAGAATCTTGTAATGTCCAAAACTTCTCTTGAAATCTATCTTTGGAACATAACAATCCCAAAATCTAAGATGATGGTAACCAGACTGAAGATGGATCTTAGAAAACCACTTTTCCACTTTAACTTATCAAAAAAATAATCCACACAAGGCAAAGGATAATTATTCTTAACTATACCTCAAACCAACAATAGATAGTCCACACACAATCGAAATGAACCATATTTATTCTTATAAAGATAAATTAGGGATGCCCATGGTGAAACACTAGGGAAAAACCCCTTCAACCTTAGATCAACCAACAAAATCTTGAGCTCTTTCAGCTATGCTGGTTCCATATAATAAAAAATATTGAAACCAGAAACATACATGGAACCAAGTAAATAGAAAACTCTCTCTCCCTCTTTGCAGTAATCCTAGAGAAATCATCTAGAAAAAATTAATGAAAATATGAAATAATAATGGTATGATCTCTAATAGAATAAATGTAATAAGGAACACGTATAATAGAAGAAGAAAACTCGTGAGCTCTAGGTGGAAAGGTTATTCTTTAATAGTCATTGGATCCCACTCTCCTGAAAACACCCATGAGCTACCATCAACTTCATGAAATGAAACATGATGATTATAAAAATAAACTTCATCAAAATTAATAGCAATCTAATCCACTCTAATTATGATCTCAAGTAGATCTGTATTGAGAACAAAAAAATCCCAAACAAACACCACATCAGTTATCAATTGTGCATAAGAAGGAAACTAAAACACCTACTCTTTAATTTTCTCAAGAGGTATTTCGTACTCCATAATAAATTATATGAGATATATTGGAATTTTAAGAATATCAAAAAAATACTTATATAAATGAGTGGGAGAAACTAGTATCAAATAAATAAATCACTACTGAAGATGAAATAAATATGGTAACTCTCACTATTGTTGGACCGACATCTACCTCCATCATAAACTCATATAGTGTATGAATGAGATTTACTCCTAAGGCCTATATATAGATCCATATAGTATTTTAATAATCTAGTTGTTCCATAGTAGACTTTAGTGATAATGATCCCTGAGCATATTGAGGTGATTATATAGCATGAAATAATTATTACATATGATCATAATGACCACAACTATTTCCCATATTTTGTAATGTACTAGATTTTCAATGATGCAAAGACACTTATTTTACAATTCAAAAACTCTCATTTTATGATTATAAATTTCTCTAAAGGATATGGAGTGGTTTCAGAGAGTTTTTTACTCATTATAAGCTTGGATCTATAGAATTTGAGGAGGTAGACTAGGTTGTATGGTTATCACATGGTTAGTCGTAGCTCTGTTAGGCACCCAGTGTATAGGGTAGGCCACATATTTTATCTACAACCATGATAGCCTTGATTCATGTCGTTGTGATGTTTCGAACATTTCTGATTGATACACTTCCCATGGTTTACCATGATTGGTCAAATCTTGAACCTATCCCATTAGAGGGGGTTCCTTGGGATGTGGTTGTCGCATCGTTATAGCATGGTTTGGCCAACCGTGTGACCCTTTATTAAAGTGGGAAATTACCATTTTTACCCTCAAATTTTTTAAATATCTAAACCTTCATCTTTCCTCCTTCATTGGACAACCTCCTCTTGTGAGTGCTTCTTATTTAAGCCAATCTAGGATTTTACTATGTCCTTTATCAGATCTCAGTTTTCCTCATCATCAATTTCATTTGATCTATAGATGTAATCTCCCTAATCCTATAGATTAGCTTAATCATTTATCTTCCCATATCCTATGCTATTTTAGTGGGACCTCATTTTCCATATTTTTATGTAATTTATACGTTCATCTATTTTCCCTCATTCCTGCTCGATTCAATTTCCAACACTTGATGAGGAGAGTACTACTGAACTGCAGTAGTTGACATAGTTCAGTTACTTCATGTTTTATTTCATTATCATTTTTTGGTGTGTTGTAACATGATAGACCATCCCAGTGATGCCTCTAAATATTTTAATAAATTGATTTAAATGGTTTTTTATAGCCTACACGGTACTGGCTAGTGGTTAATCCACACCTTGGTTAATCACCATGACATGATCCACCCCAATGGGTGTGCCTTTCCTTAAATGCCTAATTTCCATCTACCATTTTATATTTAAATACCCTATGGGTTGTGTTTTACATTTTAATAAATGTATCATAGTGTGAAGGGAATTAAGAAAGGTGATTGGACATGTTTTTGTCCCCTATGATTTATGCCACAAATTACATTAATTTAATTAAATTAATTAAGAAACATTATTAAATTATTATGACTATGAAAACCTGCTAAATAGTTGAATCATGATATCTAATCCATGACTTTATGTGAGGTCAAGAGTGATACTCAAGATTTCATTTATGGGTCACCATGGATGGGGTCATCATTATTTTTAAATAAAAATTTTAAATAAAATTTAAATATGTTTGGAACAATACTTATTATACCTTGGAAAAACTCACTATATGTTTTACCTACCACCACATAAGTGAGACCATCTCCCTAAGGGAAAACCATGGATGGGATCAGTGGCTATATGATTATACCAGTCCACGAGTGATACTCAGTCCCCAATGTGAGATACTAGAGGCAGGCTTGGAGGTTATTGTCTTCACACCATGCTATGAGTGATACTTGGGATTGAATTTATGGTTTTACTCATATGGACTCATATGTAAATGAGTATTTATTATTCATGGGTGCTATATGTGTGTTCCTTGACATGGTAACCTTTGACGGGCCAAGGATGTCATTTGTTTTCCAAATCCAAGAGATTATTTTTATATAAATAAGAGAAAGTTAAATTATTCAATTATAGAATGGGTCTACCAAACTAAATAACATTCTTGTACTTAGTCTAATCTAGATACGTTATTTATGATGAACTATTTATACAATATATCATTCTTGTACATGTTACATTGGTTCTAATATATCCAGATTTTTCCAAAGAAGGTACATTCAGTTAGGTATTCCATAAGGAACCCGATCTAATGAATTTATTTATTTACTACCTTATTATTATTATTAATGGAACACTGCTCATTTTATATACACAACTGGATTGATCTAGACATCATTGCTGATGGTATTCTATGTATATCTCACACCCTACTCGGGCCACGCTTTTTACCATAGATGAATTTATGATTACAAGTGTAGATAAAGGGATGTTTATGGCTTCCGATGAATGATTTCATGTACTAAGATAGATTACAAGAGCAAAGGACCAATCCTATGATTTTGATGGTAGTAGAGGATGATTTTCAAATTTATGTATTTTTTTTTATCATGTGGTATATGCATGTCTCCCATGTGTCCTGTTTACTCATTTTGTATAGCTCCATGGAAAGATCATTATCATAATTTTTATATATATTATTATTAAACATCTACCTATTAATTATCTTGGATGTTTATTGTTTATTATTCTAATTATTTTTAGGTCTATATATTACCATTGTTCTATACTATAACTTTTGGGGGGATAATATCCCCACAGACACACCCTAGGCCCTCGTTTCTAGTATATAACCTTAGGAATATGGGGAGGCATGCTTGAGGTTATGTGGCCAACTATATTGTGGAACTGTTCAGTGGATTTCAGGGAGGGATGCTACAATATGATTTCAGGGCTTCTTTTCCCTTTTACCTTACTATTTGGGTACTATATATGAGACATAGATGTATTGGAAATTAACAATGATCCAATTTATGGGAGTAGTTAACCCATATATAGGGGAAACCCCATTGACATGCAATGGGTTATTATTTTTTTATTTTTGTGAATGCTACAGTTATACTGATTTCACCATTGGGTGAAGAACATGTTTTGTGATTTTATTATTATTATTGATGTTATTATTATGGTTTATATTCCTTTTCCTCATATAGAAAGTAGGTATTATCCAATCCATTATAATAGGAACTTTAGTATTCACATGTTATGCATTATGCCATACTATATTTATATTAAATCATGCATTGCATGAATTACATGTGATTTTTGTGAGTGTTATGATTGTTATATATCTAACAGTGATAAAATATCTTACAAGGATAACATAATTGAATTAATTAAAGTTTATATAGCAATCTAAACAATATTTTCCCACAAAGATGGATGATGACACCTTAATTAACTAATTATTCCATTATTGAGCCAAGAATCACTAGTTATATGGCTAAAATATTAGTTGATTGTATTGATGAATTCAAATTATATGTTATGAAGTATGTAATTCTATAAATCTTGAATGGTATTTCATTCAATAAATTCACTACACATAACCTATTATATCATAACACAGTATGTAAAGGTGATCTCACAATTACTTTACATATTAATTGAAATTTATAAAGAGTATGGGCCTTTATAAATTGTAAATGTTTATACATTTAACATTTTTAAGATATGTATATCTACATAAATAAGAATGAAATTCAACATACTAATGTTTTAAAATGAAATTATTGTCGCTAAATGGGGGTTCTAAATAAAAATAAAATGGTGTTTTCTTCTATAACATTCAATTTACACTCCATATACCATAACCTTTTCCCTGTTATTTGAGACATTAAACCAGGGCCAAACCTAGTATTGGGTAGTAGGTAGTGTTTCCTAAGCCACCTATGATGTTTCTTATCGCCTAGAATTTTATTTTGGATTAGGATGAGAGGTTTGACTCATTATAGAAAGCCTATGTACCTATCTTTTCGTGAGTTTATTGTTTTTAATCTTTTGTTGTTTGATACTATTTGAGGTGTGTTCATAAAAACTATATATTTATTACACAACAATGTTCTTGAGTTGTATGCCAGGAAAGTGGTGATGAACATGCTACAGAGGTGGTGGTCATGAAGCTACCCGTATTGCCTCATTTAGTTCCACTTGAGGAACCTCATGTTGATCTCCCACTGGGAATCGATTCTCAGTTATGAGATAGTTCCTTCCACTTTATATAGTATGTATAGAGAGCTCTATGAGATTCCCTAACAATGGAAGAGTGGACGCATGAATTCTAATAGCTTGATCCTCCCAAATTTTCATTGTATTGTTTTCCTTAGGCTATATAATTTGGTCTAGAGGTCATGTTTTCAGTCTTTGAGCATTTGGAGACTCCTCTATAGTATAGGTTCAATTTTACGAACTATATTCTTCATGATTTTGCAAAACTTTTATGGATTTTCATTACCTAGACCAGACGCCGTCAGGGTATGGTCTCGGCAGGCTTACAAATAGCATTTTATGAGTATTTTTCCCTAGTTGTTGAGTTCATACCATGATCAAGATTTTATTCAACTAGAGTAGGGTGAAATTTAATTGATGGAGTATTCATATCTTTTAACTAAGATTCATCATTTTCTTATAACACTGGCCAATGATTAGTAGATTACTGTGATATGGTTTGAGTATGGGCTTGCGTATTCAATCTAATTACAGGTGAACATGTCAAAGATGACCACAATTTCAGAGATAGTGAACTATGACCTCATCGTAGATCAAAACATGTGGGAATCTCACAATGTGGTCCAAACCGTTCCATCCTTCAGACAGGGTGATGGTGTGTTCTATGGAAGGAAATGTCATTTTGTGGGTTTTCATGGGGGAAGTAACAGTTAGATGAAATTCATCGAAATCTATGGGGTGTTCCACATGGGTTTTAGGGAGGTCCATAATAAGCCTCGGTGAATGAGGAACCTAATTGGTTTCTAATCTTGTGGTGGGATGGATCGCCTATATCATCTATTCCATACTATTTCCCCAGTTCCTAGAATGAAGGGATTGAATCGACACTGCATTTAGGTATAGGATCTGTAGCTCTACATTAGGCTAGGATCTAGTCTAATACAAGCATGTTAGGTCGAGGTGGTGTGCATGGACAAGGTATTTATACATTTGATGTAAGATCTCTTATTTTTTCTGGTATGTTTCTCTCTGAGTTTTTTATTTGAGCCATCTTGGTTGAGTATTTTTTGGAGATGGAGAGACTTTTTTGTAGAAAATGTCCTAATGTTTAGGGATGTATTCTTGTTTAAATTAAAGAAGTCTGGGTATAAATGGGACTATGTATTAATGTGGGTTCTTGGAAAGTTGATAATATTTAAATGTGGTTTTGAGAGTTAAAGGGAAAATAGGCTTAAAACGTACCTACATAACATTTACACATCATGTAAAGGGATTATATGTTGTGTAATTTTTCATTGGTTTTAATAAAATAAATCCAAGGTGATAAGTTTTTCGGTGAATACCGTTAAAAATATTTACACGACATGTAATCATGTTATATGGCGTGTAAATGCCTAACCTGGAGGTTTAAACATGCTTTGTGGATGAAATTCATTCTATTTTCATTGATGCTTCTCTCCTCTCGACCCAAGGGAATTCTCTAGGTAATTTTGGAATTCCAATATCCCTTCTAAATGTTTCTTTTATGTCTTCAATCCTTCGTAAGTTCCATTGGTTAGGTTTCTTCATTCTTTCCTTTGGTTCTTTATCTGTTGTGGTGAAACCCTTTGGATAATTTCATTGTTGGTTTTGAAATTAATCAATTTTGATCTTGGAACCTTTTTGCAATCATCTTCACCTTCTTCCTCATGGGAGTTTTCTATTGGAAGCATTATTGAATCATCAGATAAATTTAGGGGGTCTAAATCATAACCATACGGTTTGATTATTTTTACGTTTATGAAATATCATGATTGAACCATTATTTCATGCACCCAAATTTATTATATAATTAAATTATATTATCCCTTGAATTCACTTGGTTTGTAATGTATTTTTATTTGGATAATGGATTAAATTATCTTCAGCATGACAGGTGAACTAGGGCGATTTCTTATTATATAATCCCTAAATTGTTGCTTATTTCTTATTGATATAATTGTTAATAAATTTTGAATTAAATTGCATGTGGAATATAAAATAGGAAGGGTAATTTTTGTAATTAAACATTGTGGATTATGATATGATATTTTGAGATCCATGTTATATGATAGAAATTGTGTTCCATGCGGAGATTATTATATAATGGTCTTGACCCAGTCACATGCACATGTATATGCTCTAATGATGATAATAAGTAGGTTTGGTCTGGTATCTTGCTGTAATGATTATTGATAGTGGGTTATGACTAGTCCCAAGTTGTAATTATTATAGGTCTTTGACCCCGACTATTGTGACAATACCATGGGTATATAGTTGTGGTTGGCATGGTCATAATACGTGCCCAAAGATATTCTAGTACGAGACTGAAATAGGTTGTTTACCATGGTTCTATGGTTTTGGTTGAAATGGTCATAAGACATTGTAACATCATGTGTTTTGAATCGGATGAAAAAACACAACAAAGAAAATTTTTCAATTATCTAGGCAGGATGGTTTTAAAACTGGGAATCAGAACTTTTTGTTTCCGATAGTCGACATTGCAGCATTCATAGAATAAAAATTTTAAGTTTATTTTATTTATAAGCGGGTTTATTTTTTTCAAAAAATCAAATAACTATCAAACGATGCATTTTACGAGAAATATGAGACCACCATTAGGTTCAGAACACTGGGTTTACCCTAGGTAGGTTATAACATTGATTCGCATCGGGTGTTTGGCACCCTCGCACATGATAATTCCATCTTTATTTTTAATTAAATAATTATTCTGATTTTTTAAATAATAAATAATTATATTCTCTCAAATGGTGCATCGTATAAGAAGTCTAAGACTACCATTAGATCTGGAATGTCGGGTTTACACTAGGTAGGGTATAACCTTCATTCGCATCGGGTGTTTCGCAGCCTCACACTTGATAATGCCGTCTTTATTTTTAATTAATTAATGATTCTGATTTTTAAATAATAAATATTTATTTTCTATAAAATGGTGCCTAAAATGAGAAATCTAACACCACCAATAGTTATGGATCCTGGGGTTTACCCTAGGCAGGGTATAACCTTTTCGAGAGTTGAACATTTAGTCATATCGCACCCGAAGATAATTTATTTGCGTTTTAAATATTTTATTGGAAATTAGATATATTATTAATTTTATTATTAATATTATTATTTATTTTTAAAAAAATAATTGAAAATGCACATCCACAATTAATAAATAAAGATGAGTGTAAATAATAACTGTCCGATGTAATAAATGTGATATTATTAATTATTTGAATTAAATACAAATGCGCAATCAATATTTATATAATAATCAGTATCATTTTTTTATCGTTATTGTTTTTAAGTTATTAATGGTGTAATTGATGGGTTGAATTAAATAATAATTATTTTTTAATTATTTTTATTATTAATATATTGGGACAAAAACATTGAGGTATATATATATATAAGGTGTTTCTATATATATGAGATTAAATATATATATATTGTTATATATACATGTGCTAGTGTATATATATAAATATACATGTGTGTGTGTGTAACACAAATATAAATGGGTGGATATTTATTGTTTGGTTAGATAAAATATTATTAATTACCTAAATACATGAATTTAACATGTCGACTTAAATCAAGTTGTGGGATTTTATGTTTTTAATCTAAATCATTAAAGCGACCCAGGGTGTGCGCCTGTACACCCTGTTTTGGGTCCAAGACAGCTATTAAAATTAGTTGAATGATTTTTCAGGCTTTATGAAAAATATTATTTCACTCTATAGCGTAGCATTCGGGTTAAAAAAAATAAAAAGTATTAAAGTAAATTAATAGAATTTAAAGAGGGATAAAAATAAATAATAAAATAGATACAATTGGAGAGAAATTAAAAATCATTAAAATGAGGTAAACTCATTTTATTTATTTATTTCATTTCTTCCATCATTTTATTTTTATTATTTTATTTGTAAATATCCTTTTTTTTTCTTTTTCATTTATTTCTATTTCTTGTTTTTTTTTCTCCTCTCTTCCTCTCCTCCCTCTCAGGTGCGTGGCGCACCCCCTCTCCCTATGTGGTGTGCACGACCTTCTCCTCCATTCAGAAGATCATCGCCCCTCCATTCGTCATATGTTTTCTTCGTTGTCAGGTGCGTTGTAAACCTCTCGGTAAGGCTTATCCCACACTCTAAGAATCATGTGATCTCATTCCAAATCATTTGTGTTGTTCGTCGTGGAAGTATTTTACCCTATTTTGGGGTTTTTATAAAATCTTCTGTTTTTTTCTGTTTTATATCAAATCAAAGCCTACCGCGAATCATAGGATCATCTATGACCATAATGTATGGTGTCTACCCTCTTTCCCTCACTTTTGTTGTGATTTATAAAAATGAATCGTTGTGCCATTAGCCGGTGCCTACCGGCTTTGGGAAAATTCACCCAAAATCATTAATTTATTTGTTTTTTCTAGTTGATGCAGCCCTTTTGATCTTGAATTAATTTTTTTAATTGTTTGTAACAAGGTAGAAAACCCCTTGGGGTTTTCTTATGTGGTCAGTATAATTTCTGTTAGCCCAAAATTTTAATTTATTTAATTTCATGTGTTGCACAACCTATTTTTTTGTAATAAATTTAAATAATTAATTTAGATTAATTATGAATCTTGAATTGTTGAATCTTTTGTAGTTGGTTGAGATGGTATATTTATTTTTAAAAAGTGTCTTTATATTCATTTTTTGAACAACCTATTTTGTTGTGTTTAATTTAAATAGTTAATTTAGATTAGTTATGAACTTTGGAATTACTGGATCTTGGTAGTCGGTTGGTCTAATTTATTTATTTATTTAAAAGTTCATTTATCTTCTCATGTTGATGTGGTACTTTTACTTATTAAGATTGTTATGCTGAAATATTGAATTTGCATTGTGTGATTCACGGGTGTACATGTTTGGTTTCAAGTAGAAATTACATATGTTGATATCATATCTACTGCTGTGAAAACATTAATTAAATTCAGGGCCAGGAAAGGTGGTGGTTCATGTATTAAGGGTCACGTTTAGACCCTTCATTCCTAACGGTTTCCTCTATGTGTCGGAGGGTGGTGTTCTTGGTTTTTCCAGACTGAGACTTCCTCGGGCATTCTAATACTTATGAGTGATACTGGTTCCAAAAGGTCCCATCGGGATGGATCTGTTGGCAATGTGGCTAAACGAGCCTCGAATGGTGCCCGACCCCTTTTTTTGATATCAGGAAAGACTCTGGGTAAAGCCATCCCTTGATAAATACTTGTTCTTTTGAAAGATTGCCTTGGATGGGCTCGGTGGTATTGGATAATTGAAGGATGTTCCATAGCAATACCTTCGGGATGGGAACAGACTCCAAATCTCAACTTGAACTATAATAATGAAGCATTAAAGGGTTATACTAGTTGTTGTTAGTCCCTTGAGATTTGATATATTTTCTAGTGTGTTGAATCATACCTGGTTGACACATGACTTGGACCCCAAGTTAAAGCACTAACTTGGGGGTATGCCTCTTCCTTGTTTTACCATACTCTTCTAGGATTTATATATATATATATATGCATATGTGTATTATTCTTACAAGTAATCCTTTTTGACTTTCCGCTTAGGTCGAAGCAGGTGATTAGGGATGGGTTTCGTTGGGAACCCGGACCGAGTTATTTATTTCATTACACTTAATAAATTATCTGCAATTGTTATATAATTGCAAACTACATTTTATTATTGCACGAAATGGAAAGGTTTAGACACCATGGGTGCTGGCCTACTGGGATTTTATCTCACACCCTTCTCAGGCATCATTGACACCCGAGTAGATTATATGTTTGCAAGTATTGAAAAAGGGAAGTGTGTTGCTGCTGATTCTAGATTGTTTAT
Source organism: Viscum album (assembly GCA_963277665.1). NCBI lineage: Eukaryota > Viridiplantae > Streptophyta > Magnoliopsida > Santalales > Viscaceae > Viscum > Viscum album. The sequence continues at coordinate 497,504,153 of OY728121.1, read as the reverse complement.
TGCAGCATAGGATAAAAACTTGGGCAGAGGACTGAGCCTTTCACATGATGAAGTTGTTGCATTGTATCTTTTCTATTTAGTTGATAAATTTCTTAGGTTTATGTTTTCCATGTTTTTATTTTAGATAGACATAATGGCATGACATCATTTATGTACCTAATTGCATTTATCACCTTCTTCATTTATTATTTATTCAGTATGGATTATTTATATTACTTCTACTTTAGTTTATTCATTTATATGCTTCCCCTATTTATTATTTATTTGTTGTTTACTTATAGTGTGATAATACCTATTACCTATGGGGGAATAGTCTCCCCCACGGATATGAAAAATGCCCTCGCTGCTAGTCGACAACCTCTAGAGTTGGGGGGAGATGCGCTTGAGGTCATGTGACCCACCAGTCTGACCACCGTCTTAGAGGTGAGCCGGGTTCGGGCGTTACAAAGTAGTACCATAGGGTAGTATTTTTTCCCTTTGTCATACGGTTTTGGGCTGGTAGACAGGAGACTAGGAATGTGTCGACACTTGGTTAATATCCGTTCTTTGGACTGATCACCCATTGTAGGGGACATGACCAATTGTCTAGGGTTTGGATTGTTGTTCGTGCTTTTTTTTTGTTACAATTGATGTGATTTCACCTCAAGTAATTATTGTAATTTCCACTGCATATTAATTTATGAAATTTATGATATTTTACCCGTGACCTATTAAGGTAAGGATGAATCATTGCATGCATTATATTAGGCACATAGGAATTCACATGCCATGCATAGTTTCATGCCATGTAGTTGCATTTTAGGTTTCCTTTTGATTCAAATTGTGTTCCCTGAACGTATTCCGTGTCTTGTAATTTTTTAGTATGCCTTTTTAGATACCATGTTTTGGTGATATATTTAGCATTCTAACCTATTTCCATGCTTCATGTTTAATTCCATTTTTCCTTGTATCATGATTCAATGCATATTAGCAAGTCTCTATGATTAAAATGGTATGATTCTGTGATTACAACATGTCTCTATTTGTTAGCTTCTTGCAGTGACCTGCTTGCTTGTTTATTATGTAATTGGTTTCTTTGCTAAAAATTATTGGTTTCTTTTTTATGGGAGCCAAAATCCAAAAAATATAAAGTGTATAGTTTCTTATTAGGTTGATAGTCACCCATATATCTAGGATAATATGTGTTTTATCATGTTATAATTTCAAATGAATTGGTTAACTACCTAATGAAACAACTAGGACCAAGTAGGCTAGTTGGTGCGTGTTCCTTATGAGATAACCCTGTATGGGTGTTGTGACTCTTAATAATTAAACAATTATTTTTTGATGAATTCTAATGAACCCAGGTCGTCTTACTAGGAACCTTGTAGGTCACCTTATCTACTTTAAAGTAATTTATGTGACAGATTTCTTAATTAAGGATGGGATTTCTATTAATGTAAAATGTTTTAAAATGGAGTTTTATAAAACTTGTCTGTTTTTCCCTTGAGTTGTTGATTATGATCATGTACATTGTGTTGTTTTGAAAAATGGTACTTGATGTTTTGATTAAATCTTTTGATGAGTAAAGATTAAATGTGATTAAATATGAAGGGATTGGATATGGAACCTATAGCGATGTTCTGTATTTAAGACCCTGGTATAAGGGTAGTTTGAGTTTCTCCTTGATTTTCTTTGGAATAGAACCTTTCACATGTCATTATCCCTAGTCGAACCCCCTTTCTTTAAAAAATGATACCCTTGTTCGGATGGGTGGACATATTTTCCTTGAATTTTTTGGGTTTTATCATCAGGTAATGCTTCTTTCCATTAGGTTAGGCATTCCTTAAGAATGGTCAGTCGCTTCATAGGTCATTCGACCCTCCCTTCTCCACAATGATGGATGACTTAGAACATTGTCATTTGAGTTAAAACTTATCTTTCTTCTATATCTATTCGGGGTAGTATGCGTTCACGTACGTGGTGACATCAACTACTTAATGTTGTGATGAACCGGTTGATTTTAGTGTAACCATCAAGTCTTGTTCTCTTAAATATATTTCAGGTAATCTATGTAGTATAGTGAATTCTATTTTAAAAGAATCAAGTTCATCCTAGTGCACTGGATGACTTCTATAGACTTGGGTGTTTTGACGCACCGATCAGTTTGGTAGGGCTTTTATGCCAGTTTTTTAAATGTTTCCCTTCTGGTAATTTTATAATCTCTTAGTATACTCTTTCTGAAGTGGCAAGCATGTCCCCTATCTTGCCTTCATCCTTGATACACTAAGAGAGAATTGGTCTTATGCCATGCTAAATATTTAAAAGTTGTTGGGCATTGTTAGGGTGGTTTTTCACAGTGTTTCACCTTGATGCGTCATTCTTATCAAGGATTGTTCAGTCTCGAGTGACCTTTGTATTTCCACGTGGGAATTCCTGAAGAACTCTTCTACACCAACTATTTCATCTAACTTGACTGCCAGGCTGATGCTGCTCTGGCTTCGATCAATGTTTTGATATGGGCATATTTCCCTTGTACCAATGTCTCACTCGTAATCATGGAGTATGGACTACCCTAAGTTAGTTTTGTTCACTCATGTTGTGCCAATCCAAGGTTTCTCTAGACTTATTGTTGGGCTCGGTGATGCCTAAATCAAAGAAGGTAACTGGAGGTTAGGTATGAACTTCAGTGGATCTGTTTTCATTAAATACGAGATACTTTTGAAGAAGACATCATATTTTAGTCTATAAACACCTTCCATCTAAGCTGAGAACCTTCTTAAATGGTCGGTCGGAGTGGATTGACTAGTTCTCTCTCTTTCTCAATGAAGCGGTCTGTGAAGGAACTTTTTTTGACACGTCATCAGGTGAGACAAGTGCGGTTTCGGTCAACCAGGTATTTTCATAAAAATCTGCCTCGACTTGGTCTTTAAGGAATATGGGGAATCGACCATTTTATCAGTTTCAGAAATCAAGTGAGAAGCTTTGCTTGAACACTTAAGGGAATGTCTTGTAGGAAATTTTGACAGAGGAAGGTGTCATGAACTGGAATTTTCCATCTTATAACGTTAAAATGTAATGTGGGAAGTAACATTGACTAAACATTTAATGAGATGATGACATGTTCGTGTCTCTAGCTAAATGAGTTTGAATAAGTATTGTCTTGGTGTATCAGTTTGAAAATAAGTGTTGGATCAGATATTAATGGATTATGTGCTGCTTTTCTAATCAGAGTTTGAACATACATTTATCATTTTAAGACCTTTTGTATGAGACTTCACGACCCTGTATATCGTGTGAGAGTTACATTGTTACCAAAGGCTTCTCGAGGACGAAAATTTCTTAGATGGGAAGGTTGTAACATTCCTTGATTTGAACCGGATAAAAAAATGCAGGAAATAAAATTTTTCAGTTAACTAGGAAGGTTGGTCTTAAAACAGAGCATCAGTGTTTCCAATAGTTGACACTGCGGTGTTGATTGAATAAAAATATTAAGTTTATTTTATTGATATTTGTGTTTATTTTTTTCAAAAAAATGAAATAATTCTCAAACTATGCATCGTACGAGAAATCTGAGACCACCATTAGGTACGGAACGCCGAGTTTACCCTAAGTAGTTTATAACCTTGATTCGCATCTACTGTTTTCCACCCTCACACTAGATAATTCCATATTTATTTTTAATTAATTAATTATTCCGATTTTTAAATAATAAATAATTATTTTCCCTCAAATGGTGTGTCGTATGAGAAATCTGAGACTAATGTTAGATATGAAATGTCAGGTTTACCCTAGGTAGGGTATAACCTTGATTTGCATCAGGTGTTTGGAAGCCTCACACTTGATAATACCATCTTTATTTTTAATTAATTAATTGTTCTAATTTTTAAATAATAAATAATTATTTTCTCTCAAACAGTGCGTCGAATGAGAAATCGGGCACCACCAATAGTTCTAGAACGTGGGGTTTACCATAGGCTGGGTATAACCTTTGTGATCATTGGACATTTAGTTATATCTCACCTGAAAATAATTTATTTGTGTTTTATATATTTTATGGGCAATTAGATATATTAATAATTTTATTATTAATATTATAATTTATTTTGAAAATAATAAATGAAAATGCACATCCACGATTAATAAATCATGTTGCAGTGTAAATAATAACTTTGTAATGTAATAAATGTGATATTATTAATTATTAGAATTAAATACAAATACACAATCAATATTTATTTAATAATTGTTATCCTTTTTCTATGGTTATTGTTTTTTTGTTATTAATAGTGTAATTGATGGGTTGAATTAAATAATAATTATTTTTTAATTAGTAGTATTATTATTATATTGGGGAAAAAAATGTTGAGGTATATATATATGATTTATATCAATATATATGAGATTAAATATATATATATAGTTTTATATACATGTGCAGGTGTATATATATAAATATATATGTGTGTGTGTGTGTCTATATATAACACGTATATACATGGGTGGATATTTATTGTTAGGTTAGATAAAATATTATTAATTACCTACATAAATGCATTTAACATGTCGAATTAAATCAAGTTGTGAGATTTTAATTTTTTAATCCAAATATTTAAAGTGACCCAGGGCGCGCGCCTGCGCACCATATTGTGGGTCCCATAGAGATATTAAAATTAATTAAATGATTGTTCATAATTTATGTAAAATATTATGTCACCCCATACCGTAGCGTTCGAGTTAAAAATAATTAAAAAGGATTAAAGGAAATTAATGGAATTTGAAGAGGAATAAAAGTAAATGATAAAATAGATACGGTTGGAGAGAAAAAAAATTAAAATGAGGTAAACCCATTTTAATTATTTATTTCATTTCTTCCACCATTTAATTTTTATTATTTTAATTATTTATCTCATTTTTTCCTTTTTCTTTTCTTTTCTTTTCTATTTATTTCTTTTCACCTCTCTTCCTCTCCTCCCACTCATGTGTGTGGCTCACCCTCTCTCCCTTTGTGGTATGCACAACCATCTCCTCCCTTTGGAAGATCATTGCGCCTTTGTTCATCATCTGTTTTTTTCACCGTCAGTTGCACTATGAACCTCTCAGTAAGTCTTATCCCACTCACTAAGAATCATGTGATCTAATTCCAAATCCTTTATGCAGTTCACCGTGGAAGGATTTTACCCTATTTTGGGGTTTTTATAAAATCTTCCATTTTCTTCCGTTTTAGGTCAAATCAAAGCCTACCATGGATCATAGGATCATCTATGACCATAAGGTATAGATTCTACTCTCTTTCCCTTTGTTTCATTGTGATTTATAAAAACGCACTGTTGTGCCATTGGTCTGTGCCTACTGGCTTTGTGCAAATTCACCCAAACTCTTTAATTTATTTGTTTTTTCTAGTTGTTACAACCCATTGTATCATGAATTAATTTGTTTAATTTGTTGTAACGTGGTCAGACACCCCTTGAGACATGCCGATGTGGTCAGTATAATCTCTATTAGCCCAAAAATATAATTTATTTAATTTCATGTGTTGTGCAGCCTATTTTTGGTCATGTTCAATTTAAATAATTAATTTAGATTAATTATTAATCATGAATTGTTGAATCTTTGGTAGTTGGTTGAGCTGGTTTATTTATTATTAAAAAGTGTCTTTATCTGAATGTTTTGCACAACCTATTTTTTAGTGTTTAATTTAAATAATTAATTTAGATTTGTTATGAACTTTGGAATTGTTGGATCTTGGTAGTTGGTTAGTCTAATTTATTTATTTATTTAAAAGTGAGTTTATCTGCTTTTGTTGATGTTTTAGTTTTCCTTGTTAAGATTGTTATGCTGAAATATTTAAATTTTCATTGTGGGATGCACGGGTGTACCTTTTTGGTTTCAAGCTACAATTACATATGTTGACATCATATCTACTACTGTGAAAAAATTAATTAAATTCAGGGTGGGGAAATGAAGTGGGTCTCGTTTTAAGGGTCACGCTTGGACCCTTTGTTTCTGACGGTTACCTCTATGTGCCAGGGGGCGTTGTTCTTGGCTTTTCCAGACTGAGACTTCCTTGGGATTTCTAATACTTATGAGTGATACCAGTTCCAAAAGGGCCCATCAGGACGAATCTGTTGGCAATGTGGCTAAGCCAGCCTTGGATGGTTCCCGACCCCTTTTTGCGAGATCGGGATGGACTCAGGGTAAAGCCATGCCTCGAGCGATACTTGGTATTTCAAAGGATTGTCTTGGATGGGCACGGGGGTAGTGGATAATTTAAAGATGTTCCATAGTGATACCTTTAGGAGGGTCTCAGACTCCAACTCTCAACTTGAACCATAATAATGAAGCACTGAAGGATTATATTAATGTCGTTGTTAGTCCCTTGTGATTTGATATAATTTCTGGTGTGTTGAAACACACCTGGATGACACATGACTTAGACCCCATGTTAAATAACAAGCTTGGGGGTATGCCTCTTCATTGTTTTACCTTACTCTTCCATGATTTATATATGCATATGTGTATTTTTCTTACAGGTACTCCTTTCAGACTTCTGTCTTAGACTGAAGCAGGTGATTCGGGATGGGTTCTGTTGGGAACTCATACCAATTTATTTATTTCATTACACTTAATAAATTATTTTCAATTGTTATATAATTGCACACTTCCTTTTATTATTGCATGAAATGGAAAGGTTTAGACACTGCGGGTGCTGGCCTACTGGGATTTTATCTCACACCCTGCTCAGGTGTCGTTGACACCCGAGTAGACTATATTTTTGCAGGTATTGACAAAGGGAATCGTGATGCTCCCAATGCATGATTGTTTCCTTCTTCTTAGGATGGAGACTAGGGTAGAGTACCGATCCATGCTCATAATGCAGTTGTTTCCTTGGGTCTTTTCTATTTAGTCGATAGAATGTTTGTGTTTCTATTTTCAATGTTTTTAGTTTAGAAACACATCATGGCATGACATCATTTTTGTACCTAGTTTCATTTATCATCATATGCATTTATTATGTATTCAGTAGGGATTATTTATATTGATTAGACAACAGTTTATTCATGTATATGCTTCCGATATTTATTATTTATTTGTTTTTTACTTCTTTTGTAATAATACATATTACCTATGAGGGCATAGTCTCCCCCACAGACATGAAAAAGGCCCTCGTTGCTTGTCAGCAGCCTCTGGCATTCAGGGAGATGCGCTTGAGGTCATGTGATGCACCGGTCTGGCCACCATCTTAGAGGCGAGCCAGATCGGGATGTTACGGACCTACTCATAGATATTATGGAATGGATCGAAAGTATGTTGTTGATGTATTTTTTTCAATTATTGAATTAATTAATACACCTATCTATCAACTTATAGCATACACTTTTTATCAGACTAGCTTTTTAGACCTGGTGGTGTCAACCTACTAAGTTATACTCGCAGCCTATCTGGGATTCTATTTGGAACATAAAAAGATTTCATGGATGTATGTTTGGAAAAGTTAAAATGACATAACTATTCATTATTTGTTTATTATTGGTCTGGATTTTGGAGATGAGACCAACATGGGGCTCAGGACCTAAGACTTTGAGTTTGTTATTTGATTCTATTAGTATTTTATTTTACTATTCTAGCATGTCATTTAGTTTCATTCTATCTCATAGTTACATTGTTCCTTATCAATTTATTAGATTATCTAGTTGGTTTTTATTATTGTCTTCTGAATTTTCTTTACTCTGATTATTAACGTTTATTTGTGAATTTTTTCTTCTACTACAAAACTTTATACTAGGGGTATAGTCTCCCCACAATACCATTTACATGCCATCTGCTAGTTGGAAACCTCTAGTATATGGGGAGGCATGCTTGAGGTATGGTAACCCACACTTTCCATCCATGTGAAAGAGTGTCGAATTAGGGGACATTGCAAAGGGGTATCTTAGGATCATGTTTTCTTTTTTTTATACCTTACAACTTGGGAAAAGGTATAAAGGAGACAAGGTTGTTTTTATACATGATAATGAGATTTTTCATGGGAGTAGCTAACCCATGTATAGGGGAAAATATGAATACCAAGGGATGGGATTTCTATTTTTTTGTGTACATGTTATAGTTCATGTTATTTCAACTTGGGTGATTCACATGGTTTTTGACGCTATTTTTTTACGATGTTATTATTTATTGAGTATTGTACTCATTTCCTAGTATGGTTTCATATGAGAATACTTGCAGCATAATATGTACATAGGGATATATTGACGTTTATTTTTCATGATATGGGCATATATATTTTTTCATGTGATATATACTTGCCTGTAGAACTGTGATATTGGATAATTGTTTCACTAGAAAAATGATATTAGTTGTCATGTATTCTAAAATAATTATAATCCATGTCTAGGGAGACTAAGAGTTAGTGGTTCTTTATTGAAGTCACATGTTGGGTTGACCTTGTTTCAAGACAGTTTTCTAAGGTATTTGTTTTTCTTATTGATAAAAGGATTCCTTGTCATTTTTTACTTGATCTTATGGAGAGTGGAAATAAGTTCCCTTCTAACATAGTTGAACTAGATATTCTCATAGTTTTTTAGGAGAATATAGATTTTCATCTTCATGACAACTTCTTGAGGGTCTTGTGATCCATGGAAAGGGAAATTGTTCATACAGTTCCTTCAATTTCTAAGAAAACAAGAGATTTCTAGCTTCATTATCCACCTATATTTACTTGGGATAGGGGACCCCAAGTAGACATGTTCTAGAGTGAGTCAGTCCAGTCAATTTGCATGCATCCTGAGACACACAATGATAGGAGGGTGAAACTTATTATGTATATGCTTATTGGACCCCCCCCCCCCAAGAATTGGTGGGATATTCTTGTGGAATGTAGGAAACAAGATGAGCTATATTGGATTAACTTTGAGATGAAGTTCCTAGTCCATTTTTTCTTGGAAACTTGAGGTATGAAAAAACTCATGATATCATGCATCTGACATAGGAGGGTTTTTCAGTGCTAGACTATGCTAGACGATTTACTGACCTATCGTTCTTTACGCCATCTTTGGTAGCTGATTAGTTCTCTAGGGAGAGTCAAGGATGGTCTTTATTATTAGATTGTGTCATAGGTAAAAAAATTATATTTAAATAGATTTTAAGATGTGATGAATCATGTACTCACAAAGAAAGGTAATCTGAAAGAGGCCCCAAGCATTTGCCAAGCTATTCCAGTAGGGAATTATGTAAGTTCTTCTTCATGTGGTAAGAAGATTCATTATGATTGTTTCCACCAAAGAAGTAATTTGAATAGTAGTTATTAAAATGTTCTATTATCTCAATTCATTGTTCCCTTATAGTGCCATAAATGTGGCAAGTCTGGTCAAAAGTTCCCACAGTGTCCTTACCCCGTAGTCGAGTGTCGTATCTAGAGCCGACTGTGCCATCTTCCATGGTTCTATGTGAACTATACACAGAAAAATAGTGGATGAGGATAAACACAAGCACCAAAGTCAGGATGGGGCTCAGCTAGCCCTCAACAGTTTAGTAGTTGGAGTTCCATTGTCTGTTCAGGTTGAGGTAGGGAAAATGGAACCCCATTTCATGATAAATAGTACAAAGAAAGGGATGTAGCTAAGGGTAGTCAGGCTGGAGCCTAGGGTATAGGGACAAGTTAGTTTCATATTATGCATACTACTCCAGCTAATGTCAATGTAGTATCGTCTACCACCAGAGGTGCGATTCTTATATCATCTACCTTAGCCTGTATTTTGTTTTATATAGTATTGTTGCATTATTTTTTATTTTCTCCTTTTTAAAATGTGTTGGCATTTAATTTTGAAATCCTATATGGAGTTTTAATCATTGACACACTATTGGGAGTGCATTCTAAAGATATAAAATGTTTCAAGGCATGTTCTCTATGGATTGGTGGTTAACATTTATTTTAGGAACCGTTCATGATGTAAATTATATGGTTTGACTTGATTCTGGGTATGGATTGGTTATTTCTATACAAGGCACATATATATTTTTATAGTAAAAGATTTTCCTTTTTGTCTCTAGAATGAAGCATCTATCTTACCATGGAGAGTGGGATCTTCAGTATGGTCATTGTTGACCGATTCAACATAGATTGGATTGTCTCATGGATCAAATTTATTATCCTAATCTAGATAATGGTGGAATGGATCAGGATAGTATTCCTCCAGTGGTTGATTGTTTTCGAGATGTTTTCATTAAAGATTTATATGGATTTCCACCCAAGAAATAGATTGAGTATACAATTGATTTGGTGTTTGGAGCAGAGACAATTTCCATCCCCCCTAATAGAGTGGCACCATCAGATCATCAGGAGTTGATTGTTTAATTGGAAGATCAAGAATCTAAAGGCTTCATATGGATATTTTCATCTCCATAGGGTTCTATAGTTTTATTAACTAAAAATTTTGATTGATATTTTCACTTATGTGTGGATTATCAGAGGTTTTACCAGATAACAGTCAAGAACAAATATCCTCTTCCATGCATTAATGGTCATTTTGATCAGTTAAGTGGTGATATGATCTTCTCCAAGATTTACATGAGATCAGGATATCATCAATTAAGTTTGACACTATCATACATACCTTGAACTAATTTTAGGTGTAGGTATGGCTTGTATGACTTTGTAGTAATGTCATTTGGGTTGACTAATGGGCGTGCGGTGTTTATGGTGTAAATGAATAAGATTTTTCATCATTTATGGATCAGTTTTTTGTGGTTTTCATCAATGATATATTAGTGTACTCTCAATCATTAGATGATCATTTGAAATATCTTGACATCGTTTTGAGTACATTTATAGAGCATTAGCTTTACGTCAAGATAACTAAATGAAATTTATGGATAAATGATGTACAATTTTTGGGCCATGTCATCTTAGAGGAGGGAGTGTTAGTGGACCAAGAGAAATTTGCAACCAGGGTATCTTGGGAACAACCTAATATCTTCTTCAAAATTTGGATCTTTTTGGGTTTAGTAGGTTATTATCAGTGTTTTATCTAAGACTTTTCCCATTTAGTATAATCAATTTCTGGGATGACCAAGAAATGGGTTGTGTTTTTTTGTTCTGATTCTTGCAAATGATCCTTTTAGGTTCTAAAATATAGGATGACCTCAACACCTATCCTCACTTTACCTATGCCAATTAAAGAATACACTGTGTACTATGACAAATCTGGTGTTGTCATCGGAGTATTTATAAGGAAGGAGGATGGTGTGTTTTCTTATATATCTTGGAAGATGAGATTACCTAAGAGAAATCACCCTACACAGGGTCCAGAGTTAACAACATTCGTACATGACTTGATATATTGGATGCACTATCTGATGGGTGAGAGTTTTACGGTATACATGGATCACAAGATCCTCAAGTATATCTTTTCTCATTGAGACCATAACCTTTAATAGAGGATGTGGGTCAAGTATTTATAGTCATTGGACTTTTATTTGGATTATATAGTAGGAAATTGAATCATCGTTGCCAACGATTTGAGTTATAAGACACAAATAGTGGGAGTATGATAGTATTTTGATGAGTGGTGAATAATGGACTTTTCTATACATGCATCTAGATGTTAAAGAATCTCAGGGATAGATAGATCTGACTTAGACATCTATTGTACCCATGCCTTTGGATTGGATTAAGACCGAGCAGTTTTCTGATCCAGACACCCTAGTTATGAGAGAAAAATTATATGGGGTGGAGACACCATAGAGATGGTCTCTTTGTAGTGGCGATTCTATTCATTTTAGTGGCTGATTATAGGTTACTACGGACTTTCACTAGGAGTTGATGAGGGATTTTAATGCATCTAGATTGGTAGTGTATCCTGGTTTAACAAATATGTTTTGTGATCTCCATAGAAAATACAGGTGGTCATAAATGAAGAAATAGGTTTAATGTTTTGTGGCAAGACGCTTCACTTGTCAGCTGGTGAAAGCTGAGCATCATAGGCCAGCTAGGATGTTTCAGCCTTTACCCATCCTAGAGTGGAAATGGGATTATTTCACAATGGATTTTGTGAAAGGATTAACCTGGAAAACTCATAAGAATGATGTTTTATGGGTTTTTTGGTTCAAACTACTAAGTTATCCCATTTCATAACTATTAAGAAAACCTTCACAATTTAATATTTGGGATATCTTTACATGCATGAGGTGGTTTAGTTTCATGGTGTTTTGATGAGTATCATTTATGACAGAGATCCTAATTTCACATCCCATTTCTTGAAGGGTCTTCAAAAAGCCCTAGGATCACAAGTTATTTTAAGCACAACCTATCATCCATAGAATGATGGTCAATCTGAGTAGACTATTCAGGTTCTAGAGGATATATTTTGAGAATGAGTTTGGGATTTTTATGGTTTATGGGAGAAACATATGGCACTCATGGATTTTTTTATATAATAATAGATTCCATGAATTAATCCAAATGGAATCTTTTGAGGATTTGTATGATAGTCTATGTCATTCCCCTCTTTGTTGGATAGATATAGTTGATTCATCACTTGTTGGACCTAGTCTCATGCAACAGACATCTAAACAGGTTTAGTTGATCAGAAATTTTTTTGGTAACTGTGCAGAGAAGACATAAATCATATGCTAACCACCAAAGACAACCTATGAAATTTTAGGTTAGTCATCATGTTTTCTTTTGTTTTTCTACTAGTTTTGAGAAATTATTTATCAGTAAATAGGGATATCTATCGCCTAGGTTTTCGGGTTATTTTATATAGTGGTAAGGGTTGGTCCACTGGAATTCCATTTATCACTTCCATAGAACTGTAGGACCATGCATGAAAAGTTCCACGTGTCATAATTACGAAGATATCATCTAGAACCTTCTCATGTGATAGACATAACATACATCAAGCATTGTTCAAATTCATCCTTTGAGAAGCATCTGATAGAGGTTGTCGATTGTAGTGAGAAATATCTTCGGGGTTGGACTATACTATTGGTTCGAGTGCAGTTGAAGCATGGGTGAGTTCAGAAGGGGACTTGGGAAAGGGAGTCATATATGCAATCACAATGGCCAGACTTGTTTTTTAAAACATCATAGTGACACTTGGATCATCATGAGGATGAGAAATTATATCGTGAGGAGGTTGTAAGATCTAGTCTTTTTTCAAGTACATTATTCTATGAGTTTTTCATCTGAGACTTAGTGATCGATTCTTTTTCTAAGAAGGAGATCCATTATTGGATAAAATGACCTAAATTTATGGGATGTATGCTTGTTTAAATTTATGGAGTCTAGGTATAAATGGTACTAAGTTTTAATATGTGTTCTTGGTAAGTTGAGAAGCTTTAAAAGAGGTTTGGGGATTTAAAGGGAAAATGGGATGAAAACTCAACTACCGAACATTTACATGTCATGTAAAGAGACAACGCATCTTATAATTTTTCATGGGATTTAATTTAATAAATCCAAGGTGTTCTATTTTTTAGTGAATACCATTAAAAATATTCATATGACATATAATCACATTATAGGACATGTAAATGTCCGACCTGTAGTTTTAAAAATTCTTTATGGTTGTAATTAATTCTATTTTCACATAAAATTCTCTCCTCAAGACCCTAGGTAATTCTCCAGATGATTTTAGACTGCAAATATACCTTCAGTATGTTTCATTTATGTCTTCAATCCCTATTATGTTCCTTTGTTTTGGTTTCTTCTTTAATCCATTTGGATCTCCAACCATTGTGGTGAAACCCTTTGACTATTTGTGTTTTTGGTTTTGATATTTATTGGGTTTGATAAAGTAACCTCATTAATATCATCCTCACCTTCTTCCTCGTGGGTTTTTTCCATTGGATGCATTATTAGATCATTGGTTAAAGGTATGGGGTCTAATATTAACCTTATGGTTTGATTATTTTAAAGTTTATGTAATATCTTTATTGCACCATTGTTGTGTGTTCCCAAATTCATTAAATAAATGAATGATATTATCCCTTTTAATTCTATTGATTTCAAATGGATTTTTAATTGGATAATGGCTTAATTTATTTTAAGCATAACATGTGACCTTGGGGGATTTCTTATTATAAAATCCTTAAATTGTGGATTATTACTTTTTGATATAAGTTTTATTCAATTGTGATTTAAATTTATTTTGGAATTTGAAAGAGGAATGGTAAATATCATAATTAAACCTTGAGGACTATGATGTGATATTGTGATATGCATACAATATGATAATACTTTTGTTCCATGCTGATATGCTTATATAATGGGCTAGGTCAAGGCACTTTCACACATATATGTTATAATGATGATAGTGATCAGGCTCGAACTAGTCCCATGATTTAATTATTTTAGAGACTCGGTTATTCCCAGTCCCACATTGTATTTCCTAGAGAGATTTGACCCATATTTTGTTACTATACCACGGGTATATGGTTGTGGTTGGCATGGTCAGAAGATATGCTCATAGATATTCCACTATGGCACTAAATTAGGTTTTTTACCTTGGTTATATGGTTGTGGTTGGCATGGTTGTAAGACAAGATTAGAGATATTACGAAACATAGACAACTAAGGTTTTTGTTTTATTTTATTAATTATTAAATTAATTAACATTCTTATTTATTTATTTGTTTCATACTCTTTTTATTATACAGGTTTTTGTTTAGACATGATGGTGTCGACCAACTAATTTAAACTCACACCCAATTTGGGCCTCCATTTGAAACCTAATTAGATTTAGTGGATCAGAGTTTTGACAAGGGAAAAGAACCTTGTTGTTGATTTATTGTTTTCTATTAGGATGGAGTTTGGATATGGGACAGATATAGGGTTCATGAACCGGGACATTGAGTCTTTTATTTGATTCTGCTAGTATTTTATTGTATTTTTCTAGCATGTCATTTAGTTACATTCCAGTACATCATTACATTGTTCTTTATCTATTTATTATATTATCAAATTTGTTTTTTATTGTTTTATTCCGTATTGTATTTACTTTGATTATTTTTATTTATTTAAGAATTTTTGCTTCTGTGATGTAACTTCATACCAGGTGGTATAGTCCCCCCACTATGACATTCATACCCCTACTACAAGTCGGAAGCCTTTGGAATATTGGGAGGTGTTCTTGAGGTCTAGTAACTAATACTTTCTAGCCATGTGGGAGAGTTCTATATTAGGGTACATTACATTTATAGTTCAGTGCCTGCAGATCATACCTTCCCAGGCTATTGAGGTTGCATCTCAAGTTTGAAATTTGGGCCATATCTATGCAGTATAGCCTACACCAGAGGTGAAAAATCTAGGGCCTTATACAGTATGAGGTATTATTCTAGTATCCCCAACTTTAGTTTCTGACTTATTTGATATAGTTGAATCACACACTTTAATATATGTGGTGA
This sequence comes from Viscum album, assembly GCA_963277665.1. Classification (NCBI taxonomy): domain Eukaryota; kingdom Viridiplantae; phylum Streptophyta; class Magnoliopsida; order Santalales; family Viscaceae; genus Viscum; species Viscum album. The sequence goes on along the minus strand of OY728121.1, from coordinate 497,488,769 downwards.
TTATGGAATGTCATGTCCTGGAGATGGAGTACTTCTATGGTGTGATGACTCCCAACACACTCTTAGGGGTCTGATCCTAGATTATATGCCAGTGCAAGTAATTCCCCCTCAAGATAGGTGGGTATAATTTTTTTTGTGGAAATTAATTATCCTCTAGATTATTTTCTTTAATGTTATTCTCGATACAGACAAGCTAGTGCTTTACCATGCCCATGTTGATTTCTATCCCCGGTGGGTGTTATTTATATCACCTGAGGGTAGAACATATATTCAAAAGGAATAAAGGGATTTACATGAATGTATAACTGGACCCAAGCATCAGGGGATGGGTAGGGTGACAGCCCAGATGGCTATTCACTTCATGAGAGATCTGGGAATGCATCTTATAGAATTCCATCATGTGGTGGATCATTTTAGGGATCTATTCCCAAACAATTTCTCTAGTTTAACTCTCATAAGATACGTGGAGTTCACCATAGATTATGTGTTAGGATCGGTAATGGTGTACATCCCTCCCTATAGGATGGCATATATAGAGCTCTAAAAACTCAAGAAGTAGTTAAAAGAATTAGTGGGAAAGGGTTTGACATTAACTTGTAACTCATCATATGGTTCACCTATCATTTTCACAAAGAAGGAGGACAGTAACCTCATGTTGTGCATGGATTACCAATGTTTGAACTAGCTTATGGTGAAGAAATAGTATCTAATACCTCGTATAGATGTATTCTTTGACCATCACCAAGGAGAAATAGTTTTATCTAAGATTAATTTGAGGTCTGGCTTCCATCAATTATGTGTAAGAAGAATGGAAATACCATGTACAAAATTTTGGAGTAGGTAAGTAATGTATGAGTATCTGGTTAGGTTGTTCATCCCTACCAACACACCCATCATTTTAATCACTTTAATGAATTGGGGTTTTCACCCATATTTGGATTAGTTCATGGTAGTATTTTTAGATGGAATCTTGATGTATTCTTACACTAGATACAACCATTCTAAACATCTTGAGATTACGTTGAATACACTAATAGATAATCATCTATAGGCTAATATCAGTAAAGGAAACTTTTTGATCGATAATGTCAGGACCCATCCCCATGGGGCCTGCATAGTGACTCCCCAAGCTTGCCTCCAATTGGCTAGGAAATGGTGACTAGCACCAAGTAGGAATATCACTAACCTAGGAGGCATTGCCTAAGTACTTGTATACACACACACACACATATATCCAAGCCCATAATGATGAAAAGTAAAATTCACTAAGGAACAAAATGCATTAATACAACTAAACCCAACCAACAGAGTGAAATTGAAAGTAAAGTGCAGAAAGTTAACTGGGATAGAATACAATCCCAATAATAGAAGAGTCTAAAAACTACAAAGTACATCCTATAAGAAAAATGAGGTATTGGGACTATGGCTCATAGTCTTAGGAACACCATGGCCAGCAAGGAACTCAGAAATCTCGGTCCAGTCCTAGTCTGCCTTAGACTCTATCAAAAGGTTTCTCATCTACAAAAGACATGATACATGTGGGAAAATCTCATGAAGGGGTGATTATAACAATACTCCGTAGGGGACCCCAAAAACCACAAAGCCATACACAAATAAAAGGTACAGTTAGCTCTACATAATATATAACTACTGAACATATAACTAGAGAAACACATCCAAATATACTTGATACCCAAACCTGTTGTCTACAACGACTGAATTTCCATACTAAGGATTCGGTTAGAAGATTCCACAAAGCACTCATCATGGAAAACTCACTACATGAGTCTGATAGATCTGATGACATCCCTCCAAGAAGTACCGTTCATCATGAAAATCCAATAGAGAGATAGATGTACTGATAGATCTAAAGAGAGAACATATACAGTCATTATAGGAGAACACTCTCTTGAGTGGAAAAGATCAAGATACATGGATGAGGATCACTACCAGGGCCTTGGAGGATACCTAGACTCATCTGTATTTCCACCTACTAAGTATAGGATTGACGTTCTGATAGGGTTTTTCACACTGATGACTAACTCTACTTAGGGTCAAGGATGGATAGAGGATCTCACTCCATGCCTCTCAGAGGGATACCTGACTCTATACTAGAATGTCCAACTGAAAGGGGTCGTACTCCAGTGAATAGGAAATGATACTTGGGCTTTAGAGGAAACCAGAAAAAGGGTCACTAACCTGAATGAAACATGTTCAATGAATGGTGGACAAGAGGATCAAGCCATGTAATGATAAGTACACAACATGTAAAGGTCACACGATGTGTCCTCTAACCCCAGGTACAACCCATGTACAACAACACGTGTTTTAAGGCGTGTCATGCAGAAGAAGGTATACACGAAGTGTAAGATAACAATGTGTTGTGTTCCAATATTTTTGGAAGACTCTGTATATGCTGGCCATGTGCTCTTACATGGGCTCAACCCATGTGTCCTAGACGGTGTATCAGTACATGGGGTAGTCTGCGTATCCATCTGTGTCTATCCATGTGGTGGCGTACATGACAGGTATTCCACCCTGTGTCCGTGTATCTTCTAAGATACATGTTGATTACGTGTAAGGACCCACAGGTCGTGTGACGATGGTCACACATTGTGTTAGTGCTTCATGTCTCCAGGAACTCCAGCCGACATAGATTTGATCATGCATGCCATGTATTCTCGAGGAACAATTGGTTCTTCATCGCATGCAGTGCGAAAATCCTAGCCACCTCCATGCCTATCCCACATGGAGTGTTCTTCAGATAACAAATCGTGTTCTCCAAAATTTTCTAGAAGGGCACATTCTTTGTTTCTACTCCACGTGGATCATCGATCTGTCGATCCAACCACCCAATAGTTGCGAGACTCAATGTATGAGGTCACCCAATCATACTGAAGCTGTGTCCAATGTTTTCAGCCCTCCTATTATCCACAAAAACATGTCTTGATCCACCCATGTGAAGAATGCTCAAAGATCGATCCTCCTTGATCTGAGTCGATTCATCATCTACCATTGTCATCACACCTACTCCAGTTCATTGTGATGTTTGATCTCCATTTTAGGATTGTTGCATTGAAAAATGGGTTTGAAACAATCTTTTTTTGTCAACCCATGAAGAATGCGGAGAACATGGGGCAGGGAGGGAATAAATCAACAAAGGAGGAATGCACCTCTTCTATTTTTCATTATGGAATTGATCTGATCTTGTTAATAGGTTTAACAACATGAATCAAAATGAAAATTCAACAATTATCATAAAATCAATTTCCAAATCAAAACCCCATAAGAAATGGAAAACAATACCCTCCCATAAGAACACATAAACCATGGATCAACCTGTTTGTGGGTTTATCCGCATTCATCATTAAATTGATGATGGGGGAAAACAAATCGTAAACAAACCCCTACCTCAATTCGATTGGAGTAATATTTCCACATCGTGCTCATTGGTGAGGTTCGTCAAATTCTGAGGTGCATCGATTGATTGCTCTAATGTCATCCACCAATGGGTTCTCCTCTACAGCTCCAATGGTAGTCATCAATTCACAGGGTTATACAGATAACCATGAAAATTTCCCATAAGTAGGTATTTAAAGAGGTAAAACTAGGTGGTTGCATCATTAAACGTTATAAAAGAAAATAAATTATTTATTTATTTTATTTCCTTTAAAACGTCTAAAAATTAACATTCATAGTTGACTCATGCCAAACAAAGTTAGGCACCAACTAAGTCAAAGTTGCTACTCTAAACACAATGAGACCCTCATATTTCTGATCCAAGCATCCATTCAAAAGTTACTTCATTTTTTTAGGAAAACCAACCATGCGCACTATTTAAAAGTTTAATTTATTTCCAACATTTATTCCTGGTACTCTAGGACTTAGAATCACATTCCATAAAAAATTATGGTCTCATAGTAATTCCATATAATATTTAAAAATAATACACAAAAAATATAATACATTACTTTCTCCCCACCTTAGGACTTTAAGTCCTATAAAGCCAATGAAAATAGGTGCTCCTCAAAAAGATGAGGGTACTTGGCATGAATCGGAGCCTCCCGCTCCCACGTGCTTTCTTGAAGATTGTCATGACGCCAACAGAAATGCACTAAGGGAATCTCTCACCCACGAAGGATTTTCTCATGTTGATCCTCAACCTCCACCAAGTACTCTGTGAAGGTCGCTTTATCCTCGATGTCTGTCTCTCCCCAATCAATGACGTGTTACGGATTGTGCACATACCTGCTTAACTGAGAGAAATGGAAGACATCGTGTCCCTGGTGCAACTGTGGTGGTAGAGTTATGTCATGAGCCGTCCTCGGGGCCCGTGCCGTGACTACCCCAAGCCCGCCTTACATAGGCCAGGGGCTGGAGACTAGCACCAAGGCGTAAATCCCGGTAAAAAGGGAAGGCATTGCCTTTGTAAAGTAAACAATCACACAGAGTACAAGCGGAAGAAGTAAACACTAAGTAAAAACTGAGTACAACAGTAAGTGCGGAAAGTAAAAAGGGGCCGGAAATACATGCCCAAATGTAAAGTGCAACTCGAAAGGGAAAACAGCAACTGAAAAGTAAAGCTGCTACACCGAGCTGTCCACTGGAAATCCCACCTGAAGGGTGGGTACAGATAGCTCCTCTTCTCCTGGGGTCCTGTCGTCCGCTCCGAGTATGTCCCGCCCAGTGGTCCACCTCCGGGTACCACCTCGTCTTCACGTCCACCTCTGGGTACCGTCTCGTCATGAGGTCCTCCTTTGGGTACCATCTCGTTGTATAGCCCACCTTCAGGTACCGTCCAGTCCTCGAACACTCAGCCTCTGTCAGCACTGCCCGTCGTCTGCAACCAACACAACGAGGTGCGGGCATAGCCCGTGTAGGGGTGAGTACAACGATACTCAGTAGGGACCCCGAGACCCTCAAGGTCTCACTAAAACCAACAAGGATAACCACATAGAATATATCAACAGATAACCTCTACTTAGGTATATGCCCATACATATACCTAAGTTATCAAGTAACTCATCTCAATCATGAGGAAACACAAGGATTGTGAAATCAACGGATAACTACTACCTAGGTATATGCCCATACATATACCTAAGTTATCAAGTGACCCATCTCAATCATGAGGTAAACACAAAGGTCAAAACTCTCAGCTCAAACCAGGATTTTCATTATCGAAACCGTAACTGCTGAAGAGCTCCATCTCTAGAGTGTACAGTGGTCCTGTCACGACTCCGAGGTACTGCTCACTAACCTAAGACTGCTGAAGTACTCCTCCTGTCGAGTACCGCGGGTCAGCCACCCAGACACAGTAGTGCTTCCCGCTGAGGTATGTCACCCAAACACAGTAGTGCACACCCCCTAGTAGCCTGCTGAGGTACTCTCCGGACGAGTACTGCGGGTCTGCACTGTCACACAGGTAGTGCTCCGTCCGCCATGGGTCTGCAACTCAGAAAGTAGTGCTCCGTCCACTGGGCTTGTCGACTCACTCCAAGTCGAGTCGGTCAAACAGTCGTCAGGTCTCATCCAGTTACACGGTCTCCGTACTCCGCACGCTCATCACTGGGAGGGTCCTCTCCACGAGCTACAGCTCGATACTCCAATTATCTCAAAGTCCCACGAAGAAGTATCTCAAAGGACCGCCTCATCATAGGGGTCTCAACACAACAGACGGCGTGTCAATCGGACGCCTAGTCTGTGAGTTATTAGCCTTTTCGTCCCAGGGGCCCGGTTGGTTTCGTGAGCGAACCAAACCTGGCCGTATCTCAACTGTACCCCAAACTCTCATAGGGTATACTCATAGGGACCTTTTCTCAACGAGATCACCAACGCCGCTGACGGTTCGTCAAACGGACGTTCTGTCAGAAAGGTATCAGCTTTTCCGTTCCAGGGGCCTGGTTGGATTTATGTGCGATCCAACTCGACCACTATCCATCTGCATCCAAATCTCGGGCAGAGAATGCCAAAAGTTCCGTATCGTCAACAGGAACTCAACGCAACAGACGACACGTCAATCGGACGCCCGGTCTGAGAGTTATTGGCTTTTTCGTTCTAGGGGCCCGGTTGGTTATTAAGGCAAAACAAACCCGACCATACTCTACCTGCGTCCAAACCTCGGGCGGAGTATGCCAACAGATCTGTCTCATCAAGAGGAATTCAACGAAACAGACAGCGCGTAAATCGGACGCCCGGTCTGTTAGTTATTGGCCTTTCCGTCTCACACCCACCCTGGGAAACTTCCCAGGAGGTCACCCATCCTGATCACTACTCTAGGCCAAGCACGCTTAACTATGGAGTTTTAACCACGTAGGCTCCCGAAAAGGAATGTGCACCTTGAGTATAGTATACTGAAACGACCGTCTCGATCCAAGGATCGTGTTGCCGCTGACGGCGAGTCATTTGGAGGCCCGTAGCCCAAGATACGGGCATTTGACCAATAGTGGTCCGAAACTGGGGGTCTGGGCCCGGGCCGCCCCGCCCGACCCCCCCATGGGTCGGCCGAACCGGGTCGACCCGCCCCGGGCGGCGACCCGACCCGACGACCCGGCCCGGCTCGGAAAACCCGGCCCGGCGCGGCGGCGCGGTCCGGCGCGGTCCGGCACGGCGGCGCGGCCTGGGCGTCGTTCGTGTGCCGCGCGTGGGGGGCAAAGCCCCCGCCTTTCCTCAGCTGGCGGCGCGGCAACCTGCCGCGCCTAAAGAAAAACGGCCCCCCTCACGTGGGGGCCTGCCTTCAAGAAAACGGGGGGCCTCCTGCCCCCCCTTTGTGAAACCGGCCCCCCTCATAATGGGGGGCCATTAAGGCTGGCCGGGGGAAATTATTTCCCCCAGTTTTCTCCCTTCCGGCCGGCCCGACCTGGCCGGCCGGTTCTTCCCCAATGGGACAGGCAAGGCCGGTCCCCCTTCCGGCTTCCGACACCGGCGGCCCGGCTGGCCGCCGGTCTTCTTGTTCCGCCACGGCCCAGAACCGGACGCAGCCTTCGTTGTCCGGCGCGGTGCGACGGCACCGCGCCCCTCCACCGCGGCCCCGCTCTGGCCGCGGCGCCTTCAAATTTCTTCGACGCGGCGCGACGGCGCCGCGCGTTTCTTGCCGCATGATCCTGCGCAGTGTGACGGCACGGCGCCACACCCGTTTCAATCCACAGCAAAATCAACCTGAATAGGAGGAGGGTCGGTCTTGTTCGTGCGGTCCGGCCCCCTCGCGTTATTTGCTAACAATCGGCCTTTAATGAATGATAAACTTTCACAATATTTTAAATTAAATAAAATGATTTGGAATCAAGGCCCGACAAATATAAACCTTCAAGTTCGAAGGAGAGATCCACATAACTTTAAAAAGTTAAAACCCCTACCTTGATTTAAGAGGTGACGAGATTCGGCGTCGCGAAAAGAGATGTCACGGAAGAAGACGTCGTCGGTATTGCGGGTATGGCGTCGCGGAAGACGGTTCCCGAGAACGTGGCATTCTTCGTCGATGCCCGATTGTTCTTCGCGTTCTTTGTCAAGAGGATGAAGAAGCTTCAAGACTTCTAAGCCTTCTTTCCAAAAGCTCTCAAACAACACAACCCAACCAAATGAAATATGTTCTCCACTTATTTAATTAACTTCACATGGCTTTTGAAATTCAAGTGTTTGAAATTCAAAAGACTCACACAACTCACCAAATTAAAAATCAACTCATTTAAGACATAAGTTATAACTATGTTAAAATCATTTAAGTGGGAGTTGAGGGGTTTTAGAGGATATGAAGAGGTGGGGTTCGTGTGGGCCCCACCACCCTCATAACCTCCCAAGGGAGGTTGGGTGGTTACCCAACTTCCACCATGAGCTAACACTTAGAGCAAGTTAATAAAAATTGTAGTGTAGTTATAAAATAATCTTCCACAATTTTTATTATCAACACTCGTGTAAACGGAACTCCGTAATAGGAGTTCCTAAGTAATTATCGGCACTTCGGTTCCATCAGTGCCCTCGGAATTCGATTCCGGGCACCGGTTCAAAAGATAGAAATTCCCGCTCACTCGTTCACTGAACGTACCCGAGCCAAACTTCGGAAATTAATTCTGGCCACACCGGGCCTCGGAATCAGGCGCCGTCAGAAACTGTGTTCTTGTAAAATTCCAAAGAAAATTAAGAAAAAAAATTCCTTGAAATTTCCGAATCTCTACATTACTCCCACCTCAGGGCTTTACGTCCGCGTAAAGCTTCAACACAAACTAGGGTCAAAAAAGCGGTACAGAGCACGCATCTGAGCCTTCCGCTCCTATGTGCTCACCTGGAGGTTTCCGTACTTCCAAAGAAATTGCACCTGAGGAATCGATCGTCCTCGTAGGATCTACTCCTGTCGATCCTCGATCCCCATTGGAATCTCCGTGAAAGACACCCCATCGCCATCTTCCAGCTCCTCATGGTCGATGGTATGCGAAGGGTCGAGCATGTATCTCCTCAGTTGATATTTGTGGAAGTCTTCGTGCACCTGGTGCAACTGCGGTGAATGGGTCAAGCGGTAAACCACCCCACCTACCCAAATGGGTACCTAAGAAGGTCCGCTGAACCCCGGAGATAACTTTCCTCCTTGGCCACATCTCCGAAACCTCGTAGAGGTGAGACCCTTATAAGGATGTGATCGTCATCCTCGAACTCCAGAGGTCTCCATTTTCTGTTAGAACTGGAACTCGAAAGGCTGCTGCCACGAGGGCAAGGTTGACCGACTCAAGAGTGATCAGTCGCACCCTCATGTGCAAGAGTTACCATGCGCTGCATGGGGTTTCCTTTTCCGCCGACCAAGGAAAACCCATCCCGACGTTTGCCTAAAACCGTCAATTTGAGTATGAACAGTTATTGCCCATTCCATACTCAAACTAACGTCGTAAGGCCTCGACGCTGCCACTAAGAGATTCCAACCGAAACTCTCACCTCGAGGGTCTGACCACACCATCAGCGTAAGTGTGATTATCGAGTCTCCTCCCATGGTATCTCCAGACGTGAGGGTCAAGTCCACGGCTTACCGGAAACTCTAGGTCTGGAACAAGATTTGTGAAAGCAAGGAATGATTCCCATCGATGTCCGTTACTACAACAGCTAGTAGTGGACACAGACTATCCATTGAATCGTTTCTAGATCCATTGGGTCACACTCCTTGACCGCATGCAACCGCACTCTTCCTCCGCCCTCCAGCTCCCTGAGCCTGGCAGGAATAACTAAGGCGGTTGGTTTTACAATGTTAGGATGTACACCACCTCATGCTGCTCTCTTAGCTCTGCCTCCAAATCTACTGCTTCGTAGACTCATCTCTCCTTTAAGCTTCCTCTTCTTTAACACGTCCGAGTCTCTAAAACTGGCACCGGTTTCCTGTTTCTTACTGTACTGTGCAGTCTTCATCCGCTCCTGGATGAACTGCACCTCCTTTAGTCTCACAAGAGCTGCTATGATTTCTTTTTTTCCGATAAGAGAAATTTGGTCTCATCCCCTGGATGAACCACATTCATTGCCTAATACAGTCAATTCCAACATGAAGGATACATTCATGCCATGGATGACGTCGTAAGGCCTCGACGTATCTACTAAGAGATCCAACTGTCACTCTCGCCTCCAAGGGTCGAGTCACACTATCGGCATCAGTGTGAGGTCACTGGGTCCCCTCTAGTAGAAATCTTCAAAGTGAGGGTCAAGTCAACAGTTTAACCGGGACCACTCAGTATCAACCAAGAAAAAGGACAGAAAAGCAAACAAAGATAAGTGTCCTTTTATTATTGCAGCTCATAGTACAAAGACACGAATACAAAAGCAACAAGGAACTAGAACTACAAAGGACGTATCCACTAGTTCCTCTCCTGCCCACCTGCTCTCGGAGGTCTACTACCTTGTCCACTGCTCGGTTGTTGCTCAAGAACCCGTCGCTGCTTCTGGCTCGGTGGCTCCTCCAACGCCTGCGGATCAACTGTACGAGGAGTCGGACAGTCACGTGCCAGGTTACCCTTTCCACCGCATGAGTAACATTTTCCGTTTCTGGCACGCCTGGCTCTGCCCCACCTCGGGTGCCCCGCACCACCGGTCCTAAAACCTGAGATCATCTAACTGCTAGTATGGTCCTCCTGGACCTCTGCATCATCTGTCTACTGCCCATAGATGACTCCGCTACTGATCGAAAAGCACACAGAAAAGGCATAAGCTCCTGTACATGCTCGAGGTGTAGAGATATTGGCACAAAATCCACCCTGAAGAAGGTCTCGAAGTCTTCCCATGCGAAGTTCATCTCATCGCAAAACTGGAACAAGTGGCTCCACCACCTGCCTGCTGCTGCCTGAAAGAGGCTGGTAGCAAAGATCACCATGAAGTCTGCCGGCGTCCCCACTAGCCTGAAGACTCTCACCACAGCCTCCAGCCAAACCTCAGCTGCCTGCGGGTCCGTCTCTCCCCGGAACCTGGGTGGCCTCTGGCGCTAGAACTCGTGCAGCGCGCTCAAGCGTCGTGCATCGCCTACTTCTGGGGCTGGTGGCATCGGTGTCCCAACGTATGGTAGTACCGCTGGTGCCTCCGCTGGTGCCTCAATTGCAAGAGGGCCCTGCACCGAAGCCTCATCGCTCGACAGGCTGTTAGCACGCACATCCCTCTGGGCTCTAGCTGGTTGTCCGTGAAAAGGCATCCTGAAATAAACATCGTGACACGGTCAAATGTTTATACCTGGTGAGCTGACCTGATTTGAGATGTTTTAAGGGAAAACCTTTGAAAACACACACGCAATCAGTGTTCTCGTGCACAAAGTCGGAAATCAGTAGTCAGGGTCCTGGTGTAAGGATACGTCGGCCGCCCGCACCAACACTGGACTCCCTGAACTGAAAACCACACTCGGTACTCTCAACACTATTTCTTCACAGAAAGAAACATCAAAGTTATAAGTTCAACGGTAGAACTGAACTCCTCTGATACCAATTTGTCACGACCCGTCCTCGGGGCCCGTGCCGTGACTACCCCAAGCCCGCCTTCCATAGGCCAGGGGTTGGAGACTAGCACCAAGGAATAAATCCCGGTAAAAAGGGAAGGCATTGCCTTTGTAAAGTAAACAATCACACAGAGTACAAGCGGAAGAAGTAAACACTAAGTAAAAACTGAGTACAACAGTAAGTACGGAAAGTAAAAAGGGGCCGGAAATACAAGCCCAACTGTAAAGTACAACTCGAAAGGGAAAACAACAATGGAAAAGTAAAGCTGCTACGCCGAGCTGTCCACTGGAAATCCCACCTGAAGGGTGGGTACAGATAGCTCCTCTTCTCCTCGGGTCCTGCCGTCCGCTCCGAGTATGTCCTGCCTAGTGGTCCACCTCCGGGTACTGCCTCGTCGTCACGTCCACCTCTGGGTACCGTCTCGTCGTGAGGTCCTCCTCTGGGTACCATCTCGTCATATAGCCCACCTCCATGTACCGTCCAGTCCTCGAACAATTGGCCTCTGTCAGCACTGCCCGTCGTCTGCAACCAACACAACGAGGTGCGGGCATAGCCCATGCAGGGGTGAGTATAACGATACTCAGTAGGGACCCTGAGACCCTCAAGGTCTCACTAAAACCAACAAGGATAACCACATAGAAGATCTCAACAGATAACCTCTACTTAGGTATATGCCCATACATATACCTAAGTTATCAAGTAACTCATCTCAATCATGAGGAAACACAAGGATTGTGAAATCAACGGATAACTACTACCTAGGTATATGCCCATACATATACCTAAGTTATCAAGTGACCCATCTCAATCATGAGGTAAACACAAAGGTCAAAAGTCTCAGCTCAAACCAGGATTTTCATTATCGAAACCGTAACTGCTGAAGAGCTCCGTCTCTAGAGTGTACAGTGGTCCTGTCACGACTCCGAGGTACTGCTCACTAACCGAAGACTGCTGAAGTACTCCTCCTGTCGAGTACCGCAGGTCAGCCTCCCAGACACATTAGTGCTTCCCGCCAAGGTATGTCACCCAAACACAGTAGTGTACACCCCCTAGTAGCTTGCTGAGGTACTCTCCGGACGAGTACTGCGGGTCTGCACTGTCACACAGGTAGTGCTCCGTCCGCCATGGGTCTGCACCTCAGAAAGTAGTGCTCCGTCCACTGGTCTAGTCGACTCACTCCAAGTCGAGTGGGTCAAGCAGTCGTTAGGTCTTAGCCAGTTACACGGTCTTCGTACTCCACATGCTCGTTACTGGGAGGGTCCGCTCCACGAGCTACAGGTCGATACTCCAATTATCTCAAAGTCCCACGAAGAAGTATCTCAAAGGACCGCCTCGTCATAGGGGTCTCAACACAACAGACGGCGCGTCAATCGGACGCCTGGTCTGTGAGTTATTAGCCTTTTCGTCCCAGGGGCCCGGTTGGTTTTGTGAGCGAACCAAACCCGGTCGTATCTCAACTGTACCCCGAACTCTCATAGGGTATACTCATAGGGACCGTTTCTCAACGAGATCACCAACGCCGCTGACGGTTCGCCAAACGGACGTTCTGTCAGAAAGGTATCAGCTTTTCCGTTCCAGGGGCCTGGTTGGATTTCGGTGCGATCCAACTCAGCCACTATCCATCTGCATCCAAATCTCTGGCAGAGAATGCCAAAAGTTCCGTATCGTCAACAGGAACTCAGCGCAACAGACGGCGCGTCAATCGGACGCCCGGTCTGAGAGTTATTGGCTTTTTCGTTCCAGGGGCCCGGTTGGTTTTTAAGGCAAAACCAACCCGACCATACTCTACCTGCGTCCAAACCTCGGGCGGAGTATGCCAAAAGATCCGTCTCATCAAGAGGAATTCAACGAAACAGACAGCGCGTAAATCGGACGCCCGGTCTGTTAGTTATTGGCCTTTCCGTCTCACACCCACCCTGGGAAACTTCCCAGGACGTCACCCATCCTGATCACTACTCTAGGCCAAGCACGCTTAACTATGGAGTTTTAACCACGTAGGCTTCCGAAAAGGAAGGTGCACCTTGAGTATAGTATACTGAAACGACCGTCTCGATCCAAGGATCGCGTTGCCGCTGACGGCGAGTCGTTTGGAGGCACGTAGCCCAAGATACAGGCATTTGACCAAAAGTGGTTCGAAACTGGGGGTCTGGGCCCGGGCCGACCCGGCCCGACCCCCCCTGGGTCGGCCGAACCGGGTCGACCCGCCCCGGGCGGTGACCCGGCCCGACGACCCGGCCCGGCTCGGAAAACCCGGCCCAGCGCAGCGGCGCGGTCCGGCGCGGTCCGGCACGGTCCGGCGCGGCGGCGCGGCCTCGGCGCCGTTCGTGTGCCGCGCGCGAGGGGCAAAGCCCCCGCCTTTCCTCAGCTGGCGGCGCGGCAACCTGCCGCGCCTAAAGAAAAACGGCCCCCCTCACGTGGGGGCCTGCCTTCGAGAAAACGGGGGGCCGCCTGCCCCCCCCCCCCCTTTGTGAAACCGCCCCCCTTATAATGGGGGGGGCATTAAGGCTGGCCGGGGGAAATTATTTCCCCCGGTTTTCTCCCTTCCGGCCGGCCCAACCTGGCCGGGCGGTTCTTCCTCAACGGGACCGGCAAGGCCGGTCCCCCTTTCGGCTTCCGACACCGGTGGCCCAGCTGGTCGCCGGTCTTCTCGTTCCGCCACGGCCCGGAACCGGCTGCGGCCTTCGTTGTCCGGCGCGGTGCGACGGCACCGCGCCCCTCCACCGTGGCCCCGCTCTGGCCGCGGCGCCTTCAACTTTCTTCGGCGCGGCGCGACGGCGTCGCGTCCTTGCATTATTTAACGACGGGGCGCGACGGCGCCGTGCGTTTCTTGCTGCATGATCCTGCGCAGTGTGACGGCACCGCGCCACACCTGTTTCAATCCACAACAAAATCAACATGAATAGGAGGAGGGTCGGTCGTGTTCGTGCGGTCCGTCCCCCTCGCGTTATTTGCTAACAATCGGCCTTTAATGAATGATAAACTCTCACAATCTTTTAAATTAAATAAAAAGATTTGGAATCAAGGCCTGAAAAATATAAACCTTCATGTTCGAAGGAGAGATCCACATAACTATAAAAAGTTAAAACCCCTACCTTGATTTAAGAGGTGACGAGATTCAGCGTCGCGAAAAGAGATGTCGCGGAAGAAGACGTCGTCGGTATTGCGGGTATGGCATCGCGGAAGACGGTTCCCGAGAACGTGGCGTTCTTCGTCGATGTATGATTGTTCTTCGCGTTCTTTGTCAAGAGGATGAATAAACTTCAAGACTTCTAAGCCTTCTTTCCAAAAGCTCTCAAACAACACAGCCCAACCAAATGAAATAAGTTCACCACTTATTTAATTAACTTCACATGGCTTTTGAAATTCAAGTGTTTGAAATTCAAAAGACTCACACAACTCACCACATTAAAAATCAACTCATTTAAGACATAAGTTATAACTATGTTAAAATCATTTAAGTGGGAGTTGAGGGGTTTTAGAGGATATGAAGAGGTGGGGTTCGTGTGGGCCCCACCACCCTCATAACCTCCCAAGGGAGGTTGGGTGGTTACCCAACTTCCACCATGAGCTAAAACTTAGAGTAAGTTAATAAAAATTGTAGTGTAGTTATAAAATAATCTTCCACAATTTTTATTATCAACACTCGTGTAAAAGAAACTCCGGAATAGGAGTTCCTAAGTAATTATCTGCGTTTCGGTTCCATCGGTGCCCTCGGAATTCGATTCCGGGTAACGGTTCAAAAGATAGAAATTCTCGCTCGCTCGTTCACTGAACGTACCCGAGCCAAACTTCGGAAATTAATTCTGGGTACACCGGGCCTCGGAATCAGGCGCCGTCAGAAACTGTGTTCTTGTAAAATTCCAAATAAAATTAAGAAAAAAATTTCCTTGAAATTTCCGGATCTTTACAAGTTAGCCAGTATTCCACCTTGCCAACTCTGTGCAGTATCTGTAAAGGGCCGATGAACCTTGGAGATAGCTTTCCACCCCAGCCAAATATCTGCAACCCTCATCGAGGTGAGTCCCAAAAGAAGACATGGCCTCCCTCATCTAACTCTAGAGGTCTCCTCCGTCTGTCAGTATAAGATATATTCCAGATCTGTGCAGTCTGCATCCGCTTCTAGATGACATGCACCTTATTTGTGGATGCTTGCACCAACTCTGGACCCATGAGTGTTGACTCTCCAGGGTTCGTCCATAAAAGTGGTGCCCTAAAGAGTCTCCCATTTAAAAATTGAAACTATTTCATACCAATGGTAGAGTGGTAGCTATTTTTGTACGCAAAATCCCCTAATGGTAGGTAGTCCTCCCAACATTGTCTAAAATCTAAGATACAGGCCTATAACATATCCTCCAAAATCGGAATGGTTCTCTCGGTCTAACCATCTTTCTGTGGATTGAATGTTGTGCTAAAGTGTAGTTGAGTCCCATATTCTTCCTATAATCCCTTCCACTACCAGGATTTGAAACTAGCATCATGATTTGAGACTATTTTTTAAAGGACTTCGTGAAGCTGAACTATCTCTTACACATATAGGTGTCCCAAGAAGTCTACATAACTCTACTCCCTGATAGTTAGGAAGTGAGCCAACTTGGTGAGTTGGTCAATGATCACACAGATGGAATCATGTATCTTGGACGTCAATGGTAAGCCCATCACAAAGTCCATCAATAAACCATCCCACTTCCACTCCGTCACTTCCATGGGGTGATCCAACCCTTCTAGAACCTGGTGCTCAGCCTTCACCTGCTAGCAAGTAAGGCATCGAGAAATGAAATTTTCTACTACCTTCATCATACCTATCCACCAGAACTGGCATTGGAGGTCTTGGTACATTTTTTATAATCCATGATATACCTCCATGGGAGATGTATGAAACTCCCTCAGAACCTCCTCTCACAATGTCACTAGTACAACTATGATTCCATTGAAAAGGACTACATGATACCCACCTTACAAATATCCATCAGGAGGTTTTCCTATGTATAACTGAGCACATAAAGTCTCATTATCGACATCTCCTACCTATTCCCCCTAACTAACTGTAAGAGTAAAGGGGTGACAACAATTGACTGGAGATAATCTGTATCATGTCCATCCATTATGGATAATTTTAGCGAGGCTAACTGCTCTGATGCCTCACTCAACATCTAAAAAAATCATCTCCTATCGACAGGATCTTCCACAATGTTCCTTTTCCTAGGAGTATAAATGATCTCAAAGTCATAATCTTGTAGGAACTATAGCCATCACCTCTACATCATATTCAGATCCTTCTATGATAATATGTACTTTATACTCTTATGGTTATAGTAGATGATAAATTATTCTCCCATCAGGAAGTGTCACCACATCTTCAAAGTGAAGACTACCACCTCCAACACAAGATCATGGGTCATGTAGTAATGCTCATGCAGCCTTAGATGGTATAAAGAATAAGCAGTCACTACCTTCCTCTACATCAGGACACAACCAAACTCATTCCCTGATGCATCTCAAAAAAATACATACATGACACCCTCTTCTGGAAACCTCAAGATCAGTGTGCTCATCAAAATATTCCTCAAATATTGGAAAGCCTACAAGAAATTCTTCATCCAAACAAAAGGTTTCCCCTTTTGGTTAAAGGATATCATTGGTGTTGATATCTTGGATAAATCAAGGATAAATCCTTGATAGTATCCTGCAAGCCCGAGGAAGTTGTGCACCTCTATCACACTCTGAGGTGGATCCCATGCTAACACCGCCTAAAACGTGGATAGGCCCACTGATACTCCATCTACTAAGATAACATGTTCTATAAATTGGACTTCATATATCCAAAACTAGCACATTGAGAGATACCCATAATACTGGTGCACTCAGCGTATATCTAGAACCATTTGCAGGTGTCTCGCGTGATCCTCCTCTGACATAGAGTATACGAGGATGTCGTCAATGAAGAACACTACGACCCATTCTAAGTATGGCTATAAGATCTAGTTCAAAAGTCCCATGAACACTACAAGGGTGTTTTTCAAGCTGAAAGGAATCACCATGTACTCTTAGTGACCATAGCGTCATCTAAAATCAATCTTCGGTATATCCTCATCCCATACTCATAACTAGTGGTAACCCAATTGAAGGCCAAACATCAAAAACCATTGTACCCACTTATCAGATCTACGAGGTCATCGATCCTTATTAGTGGATACATTTTCTTCATTTTTACCTGATTTAGGCATTGGTAATCTACGCACAACCTCAAACTCCCATCCACCTTCTTAGCAAACAGAACTGGGGCTGCCCAGGGAGAAACACTGGGTCATACAAAGCCCTTACTCTGCAAATCCTCAAAATGAAACCTCAGCATGTGAAGCTCTGCGGGATCCATCTGATATACTAGTGAGGATATTAGTGCTATCTTGTGGAATAAGTAAAATGGAAATCGAACTCCTAGTGGGGAGGTAATCTTGAAACATCTTCTAGAAAGACGTTCTCGAACTCCGCCACGAATTGTGGGAACTGGAATCTCACAACATTTGTTTCTTCGAGCGTAAGGAAATCCAACTCATGAGTGATCGTTTTCACCCTCCAATTCATGAGACCACTCTATTCTGCCTAGGTTTCCTTTTCAACAACAATGTAAAACCTCATTTCATCATTGCAGACACACTGCACTCTTCGCCTAAAGTAGTCAATCTAGGTATGGACTGAAAATAGCCAATCCATACAGAGAATGACATCATAAGGCCTCGGCACTACCACCAAGAGGTTCCAACCAAAACTCTCACCTTATAGGGAAATATAACACTATCTACAAAGATGCATGATCATCGAGTCTCCTCTTGTAGGTGTCTCCAAGCATAAGGTTCGAGACAACAGCTCCAACAGAATCTCAAGGTTTCATACAAGACATGTGGTGAGGAAAGAATGACCAGAACCTATGTCTATAAGTACAACATATAAGGTAGAAAGGACATAGATCATACATCAGATCATCCCTGGAGTCCCCAGGTTATACGTCTCGACTGTATGATGTTTTCCCCACCCTTGTCCCCTAGCTCCCTGAGCCTAGTGCAGACCTCCTGGGGGTGATGGTGGGAGTAGATCAAAGTGTCTTCCACCACCTTCTTCTCTACATGCTCCAATTCCACGTTCACTACCTGGTAGGTCTGACTGTTCTATTCTCTACATCTTTCTTGGCGGTTTGTCCACCGAATCCCTGTTAGTATCTTAATGGGTTGAGAAATCTCTAGAAATATGTCATCTATTGTCGCATGAGTAGCATTTCCTCTCTCTAGGATGACTAGATCCATCTTGAGAGCCCTGAACCATCGATTCCCTATCATAGGTCCTCCTGTGACGGCACCCACATCCTGAACCGTGTTCCTGATGTCGACATGCTGCTGCTGAGGTCTCTGTATCTGTCTGCCTACTGATGACTGTCATTGGCTATCTCTACTCTCCCAATAATCTATTGATCACCAAGGCCGACTCGAGCACTCTAGTGTGAGTCAAAATGCATAGAGGCACTGCACTAGCTCAGTTGTCCCATCATAGACCTTTCTAGGAGGTCCAAGCACTAATGTATTGATCCCTGACTATATCCATCAAGTACCTGTAAAGGTTGGTGAACCTGGATTAATAGTCTTCCTCCTTTAATCTGCCCTGCTATAGATGAATAATCTCATAGATATGCCATACTCTCAGCTTAACTGAAGATAAATCCTCCCAAAAGAGTCGCTCAAAATTTGTCCACAAAGAGTCTCCTCATTTTGGGTCTGTGTGGTCAAACTCCACCATCATCCCGCTAAACCCTAAAGAAGTCTTGCTCCTATGACCACTATCTGGTCCATCGGTGTCCTCACTAAATGGAAAACTCAGGTCATGACCTCAAGCCAATCCTCACCACATGTGAGTCAGGCTGGCCTTGGAAACTAAGGGGTCCCTATCTCTAAAACTCATAAAGCACGCTCATCATGCACTCCTTATTTTTCAGTACTATAGGTACCACTTACTACTCCACTAGTGGTAGTATTGCAGGAGCCCCACCTGGAGGTAATTCCTCATCTTGAGTGGGTCATCCTTGTGATCGAGCTGCTGAATCCTAGCGGGTATGCATTATAGAGGAATCCTTTAAAGAAAAAAACATGTATCATGGTCAATGAGTATATCTGGATAGCTGACACAAGGGACATGGAAAACACAACCCATACCTATATAATGAGTCTACCATTCTTCTATTTCCCTATAACTAGTGTTTTCATGTACCGAGTCAAAATGAAAGTTATCAGAGTCCTGGTATATGGATGTGTCGACCACCTGCACCAACACTGGGTTCCTTGGCCTAAAGGTCGATCTCAAAACACTTAACATTATTTTTATAAACCAATCTAACAGACTCTTGGTCCTAAGGTAGAACTGACCACCTCTGATACCACTCTGTCATGATCCTTCTTAGTGGGGCCCACACTTCGACTCCCAATCCCACATCCCAAGGGCCAGGGTCGGGTGAGTAGCACCAAATAGTCATATATCTAACATGGGAGGCATTTCCTAAGTACCTGTACACATGAACACATCTCCAATCCCACAAAAGTTGAAAAGTGAAAAACCACTAAGGAAAAAAAATACATGCATGCAACTAAACCCAACCAATAGAGTACAATGGAAAGTAAAGTACATAAAGTAAACTGGGCCATAATACAATCCCACCAAAAGAAAAGAGTCAGCAAATTAAAAATTCCAACATGTAAGAAAAATGAGGTATTGGGACTGCTTCTCATAGTCATAGGAGTACCTAGGCCTGGAAGGAACTCAGAAATCTCAGTCTGATCCTTGTCCATCCTAGACTCAATCAAAAGGCTGCTCATCTGCACAAGACATGATACGTGTGGGAAAAACCAGTGCATGGGGTGAGTATAATAATACTCAATAGGGGACCCTGAAAACCAAATAGAAATACACAAATTAAAGGTACAGTCAGATCCACACAGTATATTTCTACTGAACATATAATCATAGAAACACATCCAAATATACTCGAGACCCAGACCCGTAGTCTACAAAAATTGCATACCCACGCTGGGTATTCAGTTCGAAGATTCCACAAAGCACTCATTTGGGGGAAAATACTCCATGAGTCTGATAGCTTTGATGACATCCGTCCAAGAAGTAATGTTCATCGAGAAAAGCTCTGAGAGAGAGAGATGCACTAATAGATCTAAAGATAGAACAAATATACTCATTTTAGGAGAACACACTCCTGAGTTGAAAATATCCTGATACATGGATGAGGATCACTGCCAAGGCCCTGGAGGATACCATGACTCATCTGAATTCCCACCTTATAAGTAGAGGATTGACGTTTCAGTAGGGTTGGTCGCGCTGATTCCTGACTCTACCTAGGGTCATGGATGGATAGAGGATCACTCTTAAGGCCTATCGGAGGGACGCCTTACTATATCCTAGAAATTCCTACTGAAGGGGTTGTACTCCTGTGAATAGGAAATGATACCTAGCCTTCAGGGGAATGGAGAAAATGGGGAACTAACACGAATGAAACATGTCCATGGAATGGTGGATAATAGGATCAATCCATGTATTGAGAAGTACACAGCCTATAGAAGGGTCACACGCCATGTACTCTTACCCCGGGAACTACCCATGTACAACAACCCCTCTCATATGGCTTGTCATGTAGAAGAAGGTATAAAAGGAATTTAAGATAATGACACCTCAAGTTCCACTATCCGGGGTACACTCTGTGTATGCTGACCATGTGCCCGTACACAGCTTCAACCTGTGTAACCCTGACCTTGTACTGGTACACAGGGTAGTCCCTGAATCCTATTGTGTCTGGCCTTGTGATGGAGTACATTCCACGTACTCCACCATGTTTCCATGTATTTTTTGAGATACATGTTGCGTCCACGTAAGGACCTACACATCGTGTGATGATGTTCACACGCCATATTATTGCTTCCCGTTTCCCAAAACTCCAGCCGTTGTTGAGTGGGGCCCATACGTCATGTCTTCCCAAGGCATGCCATGTTCTTCATCGCATGTAGTGTAAAAACCCTAGCCACATCTATTCCAGTCCCACAAAATATTTTCATTGGAGAACACAGCGTGTTCTTTAGAATTTTCTAAAATAGATAATTCTTCATTTCCGCACCCCGTTGATCGTCGATCCGTCGATCCAGCCACAAGATCGTTGTGAGACTCCAAGTCTGATGTCACCCCAATATACTGAATCTATATCCATTATTTTTGGGCCTCTGATCAGCCCTAAAAACACATCTCAATCTACTTGCATGAAGAACCCTTGAAGAATTATCCTATTCGATCTGAGAAGATTCATCATCTACCATCGTCGTCGCACCTCCCCAAGTTCGTTTTAATGTTTGATCTCTATTTTGGGATCATTGTGTTGCAAAAAAGGTTTTCAAAAATCCATTTTTTGTCGACGCATGAAGAACATGAAGAGCGGGGGGCAAGGATGGAATAAATCAACAAACAAAGGAGAAATGCACCTCGGCCATCATTCTTCATGGCGTTCATTCACTCCAATTAATAGGTTTAACAGGTGAATCAAAAAAAGAATTCAAAAAGTATCATAAAATCAATTCCCGAATCAAAACCCTAGAAGAAAAAAAACAAAACCCTCCCGCAAGAATGCACGATCTGTAGATCAACTTGTTCATGGGTTGATTCACGTTTATCATTAAATCGAAGATGGGGGAAAACAATTGTAAAAAAACCCTACCTCAATTTTATTAGAGGACAGTCACCATATCGTTCTCTTTGTAAAGGATTATCAAATTCTATGGTGCACGGATTGATTGCTCTGAAGTTGTCTACCAATGGGTTATCCTCCACAGATACAAGGGAAGTTGTCAATTCATAGAGTTATGCAGCTAACCCTATGAATTTTCCATAAGAAAGTATTTAAAGAGGTAAAACTAGGTCATTTCATCACTAAACATTTTAATATAAAATAAATAAATTATTTATTTTATTTCATTTAAAATGTAAAAAAATCAACTTTCACAGTCAACCAGTGCCAAACAAAGTTAGACCCCACCTAAGCCAAAGTTCATGCTCTGAATGCAACAATGCCCTTAGATTTCTGATCTAAGAATCAACTCAAAATTTATTCCACTTTTTCCAGAAAACTACTCGCATACGCTGCTTAAAAGAGTAATTTATTTCAAACATTTATTCTGGACACACTAGGTCTTGGGATCACACACTATCAAAAAGTCTAGACTAATAATAATTCTATATAATATTTCAAAATAATACCTATAATATCAGAGACAATACAAAAAAGAATCACTTCTTATGTCATATCAATTCATTGGTAGGTGTATCTATTGACCAATAGAATGTGAGCAGTGTTGTTTCTTGGGATTAACCCTAGACTTTCGTTAACATACACATATTCTTGGGGATGGGTGGCTATTACCAGAAATTTATCTAGGACTTCTCATGCCTAGTAGCACCTCTAATGTGATTGATAAAAAAGGTTGTGAAATTCATATGGTCATAATCTTGTGAGAAATCCTTTTAGGAGTTAAAGGGGAGACAAGAATCAATGTCAATCATGATTCTTCCAAAGCTGAGAAGATTACATGCAGTTTGTTATGATGCTTTAGGAATCTGTCTTTGAGTAGTTATAATGTAGGGATATCAAGTTGTAGTGTATGGGTCCCACTAGATGCGGTCTCATGAGTGTAATTACCATACGCCTAACCTGGTGCTATAATTCATGGTTCATGACTTTTTTTTGAGGAACCATATTTTGGGTGATTGGTTTTTCATTTACTTGGATCATAAAATTCTCAAATACATATCCACACTATATGACTTGAACCTTAGGTAGTGTTTTTGGGTAGAATACTAGAATTATTTTGACATTGAGCTTTCTTATACACATAAAAATCATAATGCAGTAGTTAACATCCTGAGATAGAAGACTTAGACATAGGACATCTAGGAGGCCATCAGTGAGTGGCAGTTAATGGATTTGTTCACTAAGATGCACCTGGAGGTTATGGAATATCATGGGAATCTTGTTTTATTAGCTCTATTAGTGAAATCGTCCCTTATAGAAAGGTTTTAGATGAGATAGCTATCATATCATAAGGTCCTGGACCTGAGGGATACTGTCTTCGGTGAGAACCCACTTCTTATTGGGTCATTGATGAGAATGAGATTCTTCACTTCCATGAACGTATCTTTGTTCCTTTATATATATGGTAAGCATTGATGCCAAAATCTCATGCCTCCTATGGGATGTTAATCTTTGGATTACCAAGATATATCAATACATACATCATCATATTGGTGGTCAGGTTAAAAGAGGATGATTTTATTGTTCATTATGAGGTGTTCCTTCTATTAGCAGGTGATGGCGGAGCACCACTGAACTACTAGACTTTTACAGCCTCTATCTATTCCTGAGTGGAAACAAATTTTGTAACCATGTACTTTCTAAATATATTTCCCAAATCCCCTCAAAAAATTGATTCACTATGGGTGATAATAGAAATGTTTTCTAAAGACACACACTTCCTACCAATATGATAGAACTTCTTAGTTGATGATCTTTATAGTATTTTTATCTAGGGGATTGTGTTCCTTCATGACATTCCATATTCTATCATATTAGACCAAGATTCATACTTTACATCATGGTTCTGACAAGTGTTGTAGAAGTAACTAGGGTCATAGGTGCTCTTGAGTACACGGTATCACCCTTAGACCGTTGGGAAGTCCAAAAAGATGATACGGGTGTTGGAGGATATGCTATGGACATGTGTCCTTGATTTTTGTGGTTCATGGGGAAGGCACATACATCTTTTTGAGTGTGGCTACAATAATAGTTTTCCGAAAGAAATACAGATGGTTCCAAATGAGGCATGTTATAGTAGGTTATTCCATATACCCTTATGGTATTAAGAGTCAGATGAGGATTCACTACTGGGTCCTCTTCTAATTCAGGAGACATTAGAAAAAGTACTGCTAATACAGAAACATATGGCTATAGATCAATCCTGGAATAAGTATTATGATGATCATCATCATCCTCTAGAGTTTAAGTAGGTACATAGGTTCATTATATATATTTCAGCTAGATTGTATTAAACAAGTATTTAAACATAGGGTAAGATAGTGTCTTGTTATATTAGTAATTTTGAGATCATGGATAGAGTTTGGTAGGTAGCCTATCAGTTGAAGATACCTCATAGTTATCGTATCATGCATGGCGTCTTCCTTCTATCACTACTTTTCTTGTATCATTCATTCCCAGCTCATTCATTTTATCCATAAGATATTATACTAGAGTAGGATGCATCCTTTGAGAAGAACCAGATACATATCATTGATTGGAGTATAAAGTATCTCCAAGGAAGGTTAGTTTAATAGGTACGGTATTATGGAAGCATAGTCATATACAAGATGAAATCTAGGAGGGATAGGTTGATTTATATGCTCAGTGGTTATAAATTTTCCCAGACGACACTTTACCACAATTAGAACGGAAACTAGGGTAGTGAGTTGTTTTATGAAGGGGGTTTATAACATCTCATCTTTCTATAGAGGTAAGAATGTTTATATTACTATTAAAAACCTATATTTTTATAATAATAAGGTTCTATAAAGGCTAAAGAGTGGTTCAAGAGAGTCTGGGACTAGTTTGGAGCCTAGATCACCAAAATTTTCTATGGCCGAATGAGTGGAATGATTAGCGCTTGGTTAGTGATGACCATGTGACTCAACTTTGTGAGGCACTAAGTGCATAGTGGAGGATGCATAGTTTTTCTACAATTTTTTGATCTAGGATGCATACCTATGTGGAGTTTCTGACATTTCAAATAGATCAATTTCACTTGGCATTCACATGGTTAGTCAAATCATGTTCCTATCCCATGCGAGGGGGTTCCTCAGGTAGTGGTTCCCACATGGTTGGCACACAGTTTGGCCAATCATGTGTCCAAACCATGTGAGCTATTATAAAAGGGGGAAATGACCCTTTTTCCCCTATCATATTTTAAATCTTAAACACTTATTCATACCTCCTATAGTGGAAAACCTCCTCATATGATATCTCCTCCTTCATGAAAAGATAGGATTTTTGGTATCTCCTATGTTCGATCTCTATTAATTTTTCCATTGAGTGCATTGGATTCATAGTGGTAATCTCCCTAATAATCTTTCTTACATTATTCACTTATCTTCTCATATCTTGTGCTATCTTGGTGTGAGCACATTTTCCCTATTTTCCAAGATTTGATCTTTTCTCCTATTTTCTCCCTTTCTCTCTTGTTTCAAGGGATGAAACTAGATGGGGAGTTTTCTACAAGACTAAGGTAGGTGTTCTAGTTCCATTCCCTCAAGTTTAGTTGAATTTATATCATTCTTCTTAGTATTTTGTGATGGAAATTCATCAATACATCTCCAAAATGTTTATGAAATTTATTTAAATGGTTTTCCATTCCCAACACAGTCCTAGCTAGAAGCTAATCAACACCATGGTTGATCTCGTTGATATGATCTGACACTATAGGCATTCCTTTCCTTAAAGAACTAATTTTCCTCTACCATGGATTATTTAAATAACTTTTGGTGTGTTTTTACCATTGTAATAAATGTTTCAATGTGTGAAATTAATTAATAAATATTATTGGCCATGTGTTAGGCCATAATGTGTTATGACATAGATTGAGTAAATTTAATTAAATGAAGAAACCAACATGATCAATGTATTTTGACTATGAAACCTTTATAAATGGTTGAATCGGGATATCTAAGAGATACCTTTATTTCATTCTTAGAGTGATACTCAACATTTGATTTATGGGTGGGTCTTCATAGATGGTCCAATCATGATTTTTAATTAGAATTTGTAAATGAAATGTAAAAACACTAGCAGTGATTCTTGGTATTCCTTGGATGGGATCACCATGAATTTTTCCTACATCTGTATGAGCAAGACCGATTCCCTAGGGGAAACACTATAGATGGGATCTGTGGCCTAATGTTTATACTCGACCATGAGTGATGCTCTATCCCCAATGAGAGATACCAAGGAAGGGATATTATGTTATTATCTTCCATCCATAATGCGAGTGATAATTTAGATTCTATTTATGGATTTCCTCAAACAGACTGCTACGATGTTGAGTATATATTGTTCCCTATTAGAATACATGGGTTCCTTGATATGGTTTACCTTGGATGGGAATAGGATTATGTTTTATTCCAAATTCAATAGATTCATTTTATATAATTCTAAGAAATATGAATTATTCAATTAAATGACACATATTACAAGCCAAATCAGATGCTTGGGTTCAGTCCAATATAAATACTTTATTTATGATGACACATTTATACACTATATAATTTATGTACATGTTTCCATGGTTCAGAGACATATTTATTAGGCTACTATTGGTAGATTCAGTTGGTTATTCCCGAAGGAACCTAGCCTGATATATTAATTTCCTTTATTAATTTCCTTTATTTTATTCTTATTATCACACTGCTCATTTTTTATGCATAACCTAGTTGATCTAGACACTGTTGGTGGTGGGATACTTAGTATATATCCACCCTTCATGGGATGAACTTGGTACCCAAGAATACGTTATGATTGCATGTGTAGATAAAGAGACGTATCTAGCTTCCAATGCGTGATAGCTAGAACTAGGATGGAGTAAAGGATAAGAAGACTAAGCATATTCTCATGATTCTACACTATTGGAATAATATGATATGCCGGTAGTTGCCCAAACCATTGGCTATTGAGGCATGGGTATAGAAATATTCCAACGATTATTCAATAACCATTGGTATATAGAACCTTACAGCACATTATACCAACAGTTTTTAGTAACTGTTGGTATAACTTATTACTAACATTTTGATACCATTTCTATATAACTTGACTTATATCTATAACAATGGTTTATGAACCATTGGTATAGACTTTTACCTTCATTTTGATGTAAACCGTTGATAATAGTGAGTTTTCAGGTCTATACCAACGGTTTACAAACCATTGGAATATACTTTTACTAATGGTTTTGTAACACCCCAAGATTTCATAGTGTGTTATTTCTTCAAAATAATTCAATAACTTTCACTACACGCAACACTGAGTTCAATTGCACCATGACTTACCAAAAAAAAAGCCATTAAAAGAGGTCATGAATAGTATTAACTAAATTTTAAACTTTATATAATCCTTATAATTTTAGAATCCATATTATGAGTTTCTTAGTCATAATGCAAGAACAGATTCATTTTCAGTATTGCACTTTTATCAACTTTTGATAGTGAAACCTTTTTAAATACAATATTTTAAACCTTTTGACTAAATGGAGACATCAAAAAATTTAAAATGAAACATCCCAAGCTTCCACGGTACGCTTTCCTTTGAATAAAACAGTAGCGTGTGTTGTACGCAACTTCGAGTTCTAACACACCGTAACCAATCAAACTAGCTGTTATGAATAGTAATACCAACTTTTTGAAGTTATATATATTTTATATTTTAAAATGGACTTCATTTTTGGATTCGGAATATCAAATTTAGCCTAAGGTGAAATTTTGGTACTTTTCGGATAACTTTCATATTTTGATGAATAGTGAAAATTACTAAATTTTAATTAAAAACAACTTTTTTAATCAAAATAATTAATAGTAATAAATTATGAATTTGAGTGGTTTTAAAGTATATTTAGAATATATTTTTACTATTTAATATAATGTTGGTCATTGGACATAATTTTACAATTAAACCGAACATAAACAAGTGTCAATCTTTTGATAGTTATTATCTCTTAAAAACACGCTTTTTGTTTTGACAGCGGGAATTAATTTTAAATTAATTTCTGCCACTTCTGTGTTTCGAATTTAGGAAAATGGATTCCATATTTGGAATCAGGATGTTCAAATTGTGTAAATAGGTAACTTTTATTTTTAGACATTTTGAATAATTACTGCGGTAAATATTTTATTTACCATGGTTAAGGGTAAATCCGGTAAATAAGGGTTAAAAAATAATATTATAATAATACTAAATTACCCTAAAACGTGTCTTAACCCTATTGGTTGATACATGGTCGACCATGGGCATCTTTGTGTCAATTTTGGGACCCCATGGATCCACTTGTAAGTGATAATGACACTTTATTTTAATTAAGTCAAAATGAATACAAAAATGACACAAGCATATATCTTTTAGTAAAACAATTGTTACATAGGGTTATATAAGTTGGATTTTAGATTATAAATATTCATTAGAAAGATAAAACGATTTCCTACATAATGATATTTTATTTATAATTTTTAGACATTAAATAATTTATTTTATTTATGACACAAAGATGATGCAGTAATTACTATAATAGTAAAAAATTAAAATAATTGATATTATAAATACCCAAAAAAATATAATATGAAACTTTTAATGAATTAAACTAATTTTATAGGATAATATGATATATTAGGATTGATTTAATTGACTTTGTTCGAAGTAATCAATCTGTTATGAGTTTCACAAAAATCAACTATTGAATAGTGTCAAAATTGACATAAAAGAGTTTTTAAAACAAATATTATATTATTAATTGATATTAAATTCCTAAAAATCTAAGGTTCGGCCAAGAGACTTATATAAGGATAGGTTCATCATTAATGGACCACTTGGGGGTCTCTTGGATGTATATAGTAAGTTTATTAACCATATTATATAAAAATACAAAGAGACATTGTAAAAGTGAAACTAATTAACTTAGAGTTAATACTTAAAGATAAGGTTAATATAAGTACCCAAACCTGTCTAAATTCTATTGGTTGAGTGGTGTTTGACCTATCCCCACCTTAACCTTTTAATAATAAACTTTGGAGCCTTTAGAAACCGAATATGAATTTATTATAAATTAATATTTCTAACTTTTCCAAAGGTGCCCCTCACCCCTCTTATAAAAGGGCACTCCTACTTCTCATTTCTTCACACCTTAAAAGCCTTTTGGCTCGGCCAAACTCTGCCCAAATACTCTCCCAACATCCCTCACTACAACCTAGAGGCCTTAGTTTGATCAGAAAGCCAACCTAAGGAGCCCTTTTGATCAAATCAAAAGGAAGAACCCGAAGAAGAGGTAATGATTTCACCACCCTTTTCTAAGTTCATTTCTTCTTTCACTTCTTCTTCCTTTGTTCTTACCATTCTAAAATAATAAATCCAGTATCTCACATATACTGTGATGTTATTATAAGTATGGTACAACCATATTCAGTATTCTATCCACCCTTTGAATAACATGCCACCATACGTGCGTACGTACGGCTTACCGTCTCCACGTCGTGGTGTAATTGTTATTCAATATAATATTATTTGGATGGGTATAATAATGATGTGTAACTCATGTAAATAATAAATATAACATCTTAATTATTCTGTATATATGATATACCATTCATTTATATATTATTTTAATATCAAAAAAATGATATTGTCGCTCGTGCGTACGTACGGACTACCGTCTCCACGAACGCGATGAGATTCATTCTCCATCGTATCCATTCAAGTATAATTATCATTTGATGATTTAAAAATGATGTTTAAGGACTGGATATCATTCTGGATATGAATAAGATACAACAACCATGGCTTATGTAACAAAACATATAAAAGAAAATGAGTAAGTTAACTCCCGAAACGACGATAATTCTAAGATATTATTAACATATCAATGTTAAAAGATCATATATGATATCATATTAATATATATGATTCTTGTATAATTTAATAACAACTATTTCACCATTATACAGGAGGTTAACCTACCCCAACCAAGGAAAAGTACAAGGATGTGAAGAAGTAAGTTATGAATGACCTGCAGGGATTTTATGAGGGGTTAATAGTGTGGATTGTGGAAACATTATGTTGTTGTAGTAGTTTTTCATTTTATGATGCAATGTAAAACTTATGAATATATCTAGTGTTTCCAAGGCTACTAAACCAATCGGTCTTTCGAGATTTGATCTTTCTTGTGATCATGCCAATGTTACGAAGTAATGCACCGACTCTGGGTAGCTAGGGTCGGGGCGTTACAGTTTGGTGTAAACAATTTGTATAGATTAGGTTTTCACATCTACACAAATAGTTTTTAAATTGTTAGCATAGAGTTGTTTCCAATCCAGTAGCAGGAAGCAGCCCGCCTCCCCCTATGCAATTACCTTCAAGAATAACACCAATGCAATTACCAGTACAGAATTTAGAATTCAGAATTATTGGTAATTACCTGCAATTACCTATGAAATTACCTACACATTTACATGAAGATTCAATACACTGTACATAATTTAGAGTAACACCAACACATACAAATATGATCCAAATAGTATTCCATCGGAATAACAGAAATGAAATTGCAGTACACTGTACAAAATTTAGAATAACACCAATTCATAACATCACCAATACACCCAACATAATACCCTACTAGATACCACAACACTCCAAAAACAAACATCTCCATAAACACAACACTTGAAAATATGATCCAAATAGTGATGGAAGTTTATTTCTCTCATTTGGTAAATTGATGCAATAGTCATTATAAGATATTGATTCAATTTGAATTTATGGAATTATATAGATTTGGTTCGTTAAAGTTTGTTAGAAATGGTGTCTCATGAGAGATAAAATTTGAATCTAGTGTATAGGTAGTATATAATCATTAATGATCAAGTTCCAAGTGATTATTGAGATAGTTTCCAATATGTTGGGAGTGGAAACCCACATTACAATGTAGGGTAATATATAGGGGTTTGATATACCCTTTATAGATTACAGTTTGGTGTAATGTATAGGGATTTATGGATGATGTTCTTAATTAAATTTCATGTGGATTTGGGCCATGAGTTTTAAATGAGAATTTTCAGTGTACCTCCATGGTGGAGAATATATTGGAAATGAATCATGTTTTTTTAGATAATTTACTTGATACAGTGTCTTAGCACATATTTTCCAAGTTAAATAGTGTCAAGAGTTGTAAGGGTATTTTAATGGATTGGGAGAAGTGGCATGCAGCAACGATAACTTTTGAGTTGGATCTTCAGGTGTAGTATAAGGTAAGGTGTATAGTGGTGAGTGTACAATTGGTGGTTTGAGGGAATGACCCTCATTATCTATAGAATTTTTTTAGGTTCCTCACACCATGGCTAAACTGAATAATGGACAGTTCATTGGATATGATGGCCCAGAACTTGATATAATGATGCAGGAACAAGGACACTCCTATAGTGGTGATTTTGATTTCCTTCATGGTAACACAACCATCATAATAATCAATCATGGATTCATGGAATCAATGGTTTTAACCTCTTTTGGAATTGGGATATTACTGAAAATATACCAGATTCCATTTGATTTCATGGATGAATTCCATTTGTAAATTTAGATGATATATTATATGGCTTCCAAGAATTATTCATGATTTCAGGATAAAATTGGAATGATCTAGGGATGAATCAGATCAGGGGGTGTTTGTGTTTAAGGTATGTGTTTTTGAGATATACAGAATCACACTAAAATCAAAACACCTGAAAATACCCTAACAACATCTACAAAAACAATACTAAATAGTGATTAATACACACCTGAAAAAACTATTAGAACTCCTTACAAATAACCAATGTAAATGATCATAAAAAGTCAGATAGTATAAAATACAATGATCAGTGGGTATGACCAAAGATTAAAATTATGATGGTTTTTCTGGTTTGGGTACGTGTTGTTGAGATATATCAGCTACCCTATAATATGGAGCTATATGGGGATGGTTTTGTGGATAAATGAGGAATATTATATGAGCTATTACTAAAATTTTTTCTCATTATTTATGATCTAACCATGTTTTACATTAGTGATGAGATCCACTCTAAGTGAGAGGTTTGAGGTATGTTACATTTCATGAGAAATAGTATATGACCCTACCCTAAGTAAGAGGGTAGTGTTTTGGATATGATATAGGACCTTTCCTAGAATCATGGATGTGATATGGGAACCTAATATGAGTGAGTGGCTAGTATTCAGGATGTGATATCAGACCTTACCATGGGTGGAGGACAATGATCATTATGTGATACATGACCTTACCTTAAGTTAGATAGTAGTACTTGTGATATGATATAAAACCTTACCATGTGTGAGAGTGTAGTGGTTAAGATATGATATAGAACCTAACCTCAAGTGAGAGTATAGTGGTTAGTATATGATACGGGATCCTACCTTGAGTGATCTTTTAATAGTCAAGATGTGATACCAGAACTCACATTGAGAAAGAGGGAGGAATTATGAGGATAAATATGAGACTGATACTTAGTGTAAGGCTCTATCCCGAGTGAGAGGGTGGAGGTCAAGACTAAGATTCCTGAAACTTCTCTAAGTGTAAGGGTATGAGTTTGGGTTTGTGTTTTGAGATGATTTCTATTTCAACATTCTCCAAATCAAGTGAGGTCAGGTGTTGGCTCTCCCTGGGTAACACCTGCTGACCATTCATAATTTTTTAATGTTGTATATTGGTACGTGTTTTATTTTCCCATACATGTATATACTTTATATAATGATATATATTGGAAGACATTTGTGATACTCTACCATGAAATATCATGGTGATGTTATCTGTTATTATTGGTTATCTCTTAGCTATAATTTCTTATGCTTACTCTAATGTTTTATTTTGATTATGTTATTTAAATATTTTTATTTAGGATGGTATAGAGAGTATAATATCCCCATGATAATTATAGACTCTCACCACTAGTATAAACCATTTGGTATAAGGTTTGGTGTTCCTGATGTCTTGTGGTGATTTACCAAGGATTTTATATGATCTATTTTAGTCGAGGAAGTATAAAGAGGTTATAAAGAATTATTTTTTATTTTTTAAAAATTGAGCATGGTAGTTGGGGGCCGGAAGTGTTGTTGGAACTTGGAATAAACCTTGTACTAGTAGGTAACTAACCCATGTATATAAAAAGTCAAATCTACAAGGTGTTGAGATTGTTGTTGATTTATTTTTAGTGTTCTTATTGAGATTTAAATTCAAGTATGATTTTTTGGGTGTGATATTATTTTTTTTATTCTTATCTTGATGTGGTATGAGAGTGTGGGTTCATGCATCATACAGGCTTGTATGTTTGGGCTTGTTCATGACTACTTGAGGGTGTGAAATAATTTTCATAATGAGGAAAGTGGGTTTATAAAATTGTTAAAAAAGGAAAAAATAATTGATAATTGTATGGAATGGGTTTTTATTAATTAATGTGTAAATAATAACATATTCATTATTTTATAAAATAACTCATTGGAGGTGCCATAATTAATAGGGACCATTGTGGTGATCATTGTGTGATGTTTTGATGTGATTATAGTTATTCTCCTAGTGTTTGACAACCATTATAAATGTGGTTTAGGGTATGAGTTTCCATATGATGGGATCTAGGTATGAGTTCCCAGGTATTGGTTGTGAATTAGTGGTATTGTTTGGTTAAATACATTTGAATGAGTCAAGTTGATAGTGGTGATGATATTGTGGGATGATATTGTGGCCCCCTCTTGATTTTTTATAAGGTTCTCTATGTAGGATACTTGTTTTGTCTATTAGAGTAATAGGTTGTGGTTAGATAATATTGGTTGGTTCATCCTCATTTTTCATGATGGTTAGGTGATGGAGTTTTATTTTTGATCTAGGTACATGAATGGAAACATAACATGATGATAGGAGCAAGGGTATATGGTTATATTGTTAGATAAATTCTTGATAGGTGCAAGATCTAGTGATTAATTTCTTTAGGAATTTCCTTGGGTGTCCTACAAATGAGGGAATCAAGATTTCATTATGAGGGTTAGGTTGTCCTTATAGAATTGGGTATATTATAGTTTTATTTCTATGTTTTTGGAAACTATTGATTTTTTAAATCAATTTTAATTCCCCTAATTTAAATACACATCCATGTTAATAAATATATTCAGTATATATAATTTTATAATTTCAAGTACTACATGATTTTTGAATGAGACAAGATCAAAAATGGTGTCCCGTAAGGTAAAGCATAAAAATATAATGAATCAAAGAAATATGACTAAGAAGTGGTATAATGAAAAATAATAACCTCAAGTTCATCAGCCAAGAGTTTGAGTGTATGTAAAAAGAGAATTCTGAAATATACTTCATACTATGTAAAAAATAGAATTCATAGAATCTATACCTCCATGTCAATTCATGTTTTATTATTTATAGATAAATAAATAAATATACAAGTAAAACCACTAACCTAATCAGTCTTTTAAATTTTGAATCATATATTAAATTTCTAAATACCCTAATTACTTTATCAAAATAGAAGAAAATACATTGGTAAAATGTGATGTGATTAAAACTATATAGTCTTTAGGCTACCCGAGTCAAGCATAATGTTACCTACCTAATCACACATATATTCGGTAATAGCATATCAAAAAACATCAAATGGAAGTAATATTTGTAAAAAATGTAATGAATCAATTTGACCCTCATCACCATCACCATCACTATCACCATCGTCATCATCTCCTCATCCTCATCCTCATCCCTACCCACATCCTCATCCCTATCCACATCCTCATCCTCTTTCCCACCCTTAGTCTCATCCTTTTCCTCATACTCATCCTTATACTCAGCTTCATCTTCACACTCATCCTCTATCTCAGCCTCTACCTCTCCTTCATCCTTGGCATCTTCCTCACCATCGTCATTGCCAAGAAGAAAATTGTCTAGAACACCACTAGAAATGCCACCTGGTTCACTATATATTAAACGCATTGAATAAATATATTCATCACAAACTATGTTGACTTCTGTGGAAGACGCTGGATATAAAACCTTCATATGTTTCATAAATTCAGTGTTTTTCCAAACAAACCATTCTTCCACTTGTGTGGCCCTTTTTTCAGCATGTTCTGCCCATGCCTTGACCTATTCGAAATCAGTGGAACAAAAATTGGTACCTAAAGAGGGACAATACCTCATTGAGACTATACTCATCCTAGGTCAGCAACATAGTCTACCAGGGTTCTCATCTCACAACACCTAATGCAAGTGATCATTTGGCCCAAAAATTGTCAGGTTCTTGGGAATCAGGGGCCTCTAATGTATCATGTTACAAATATAAATATATTATTAAGTTATAATATATATATATATCAAAATTTTAAATCAACAAATTAAAACATACAATATTTTGTTTTGTTGGTTCTTTAACCGCACTTCCACCTTTTTCCCTTCCACTCGAGTAAAATAGTTTCGCTCAAGGCACACGTCCTTCCATATTAAATACATGAATCTTTAATGAAATTAAATGTAGGAAACCATAATTAAAAATAGGTTACCTATAATTAATTTCATCACTAAAATTACATTAAATCTTTAGAAATTGAATAAATTAGGGAAGAAACAATAGAAAGTGAAAGTCCTAAAGAAAAATTATAAACAACTACCGTACTTTCTTCCTCTCATGATCTAACATCATAGTACATCCCAATGTGTGGAGTTATTTTTTAGCATAAATGTTTTTTTATTTTTTTTGGATGATTCCTAAATAAAATACAATAATAAAAAAGATATTATTAATGAAAAACATGAAAATTTTCCTTCAAATACCTCAAATGTGATTAATACCTCAAACATGATAGTCGTCCAATGAGTAATCATTTGTCGATAATATTCTATCAGACAATCCTCCATGATAGGTACCGCTTCTAACTATTTTCCAACTCTATAACACCAACCAATATACAAATCATGGTTATAGGATCTCCAAATCTGACCTAACTCCTTTAGATGTGCTAGCTATTCACCCTCTCCATCGAGGAAATTAAAATGATGCTAACACCAAAATATTAATTAATATAAATAAAAAATAATATTACATTAAATATATAGGATTGTTTTACCCATATATGTGCCTAACCATTATCCTTGACTTCATTTGGAAACTATATCCATGATATTGGACTGACATGAATAATGTCGGAGTATTTGGAAAGTGTCGCCAAAAAAATCCGACATTGCAGCCCTATTTTTTCAATCATTTGATTTTATTCATTGTAGTCCACCATTAATTGCATGTGGTGGTTCCACGCTGAATGCATGTTTGTACTCCCCCACCCACTCCGCCTATCAGTAGATGTATCAGTTAAGATATAAAAAAATATTATATCAATACAAGTTATAATGAAAATAAATTGTGGTAAAAAAAGTTTTAGGTTTCTAAAATATACCTGTGGAATTCTATTCAATGGTCGCCTCTATATCTAATACCACTGAAGGAAAATCACCCTGTACCAGTGGAGTGGGTCCTAGTGTATTCCTATTATGCATAGACTGTTTCGGAGAAGGATTCGAAAAATGAATTTAGAAGCCCAGAGAAAAAGAAGTATATGGTAAAGAAGATGGAATGGATGACTGACCAACTACATAATATGGATGAGGTGTGGGAATCATCATGGGATACGGGAATGTTGTGTGATGAGGCTCCGATGAGAAGGGTGGTGAAAACATGGAGGCCTAAATATCTCATGTGTCCCTAATGACACAATAGGATCAGAATTTGTTTAATATGGTATGTTAGTGGGAGGGGCAGAGTTTAAATGGGTAAGCTGACTAAAGCGCCTAACTCTCGTACCCCCCCCCCTCGTACCACTGGCCTAAGTACAAGATCTGCTATTAGGATTCATGTCGAATAACTAGTACCTTAGTGGTGGATCCTACATAAATGTTTAAAAACAATTAATTGCTGGCATTATATGTTATTTATAAATAAATTTTTGAAATAAAATACTGACAACAAGAACTAATGGTTGAATGCCCATATCAACCATTTAATGATTGTTGTATGTCATTTTTTCCTTCACTTCCCCCCATATGGTTTCATTTACTTCATTTTAAAACAAATATGAATGTAATTATAAAAGGATAACTACTTTATAACCAAAAAAAATTAATATGTGGCTAATTTATCATAGGTCATTTGGTTCATATTTTTGGTTTGGTAATTTAGTTATTTTTTGGGTTAGGTCATTATTTTCATTGGTTTTTATTTTCATATAAATTAGTTTAATATGTCCAATTCAATTCTTCTAGTTTATTATTACAATTTAACTATTTTTATTTTTTTGGATTGGTTGTTCTGAGTGAAATTCAATTCAATATTATAAAATGAAACTCAAAGAAAAATGTAAACAGTAAATATTGAAAATGAACATGAAGGTCTAGTTGGATAAAAATATTTATAACAAATAGTAAATCAATTTTTATAGCACAAACCTTGAAAACTCATGTCAAGGTAAACCAACAGAACTGAGAACACATAAGAATTCTTCAATATATTTCCCACCACAACTTCAGGTTTGCAATCAACTCTAATAATTAATGTATTAGATTTATCATAAGTAATAAATGTAAAGGGGCCAATGGGATCAGGGACGGTATCAATTCCATCATCTCCATCATTAAAAATATTTCTTAGGATTTCATCAATAATGACACCAAATTCTAGTTGAAGATGATCTTTGACATAAATTAAATATAATGGATTGATACAAAATTAGTGTATCTATGAGTATAAAGTTGTCATAGATGCAATAGAATCAGTGAATCTATGAAATATTAATTATTAATTATAGATTTTTTAAAATATAACCCAAATTTTATCACTTAACATTTGACTTCTTATGTTATTCATAATATATGTTTAAACCATATAATTACATTGTTATTTGGTCATATTGTGCAATGTGATCAATTATGGAAGTGGTAATACAATACTAATATATCATGCCTTATGAGATCCCATATTTAAAGGATTATGATATTCTTTGGATTCATGTATATCATACCATATGACATACACATATCTTCATTATGAAATCACCAAAAAAACATCATATGGTTTATTTTGGCTTTAAGTTATATCATCATCAAGAACTTACTTGGTACCTATGTTTCAGATGTTGTATGCAGTAGTGTATCTATGTTGTTTTCATAGACTAACCGTCACTATTTTGGTTTAATTCACTATGTGTGTTGAGCTAATGGAGTATATTAGATATGATATGTTTTCCTAAAACAAATCATGGTTATTATTTTCATTACAACTTGGTATGATGGTTCTTCATTGTTATCATCCTTGTAATGAAGTTATTTTGGTATTTTTTTGTGATAATTATTGTGTTTATAACATTATGTATGATCATTTAACAAGTTGTGTCCTATAGGTAATGTTGTTCTTTAAGTCCATCTCTTAGAACATACACCATCGCACATACACAACATATGTCAACCATGTGATCTCTCATGTTCTAAGAATAAAACATACCTCTCATTGTATAGAATATCATGATTGACACCACTAAAACCCAATGTCCACCCAGTATTACTAATTTATGAACATATATGAAATGGTATAATAATTATATTCAATGTGAAGTTTTAAAGATAAGGAAAAATATATCCAAATATAGCATTTCTATAAGAAAATTGAATAATACTAAACAAAAATATAAATTAAATATAATAAAACATTGAATTTTGGTTCTTAGAGAATATAATAATACAAAATATATTAATTTTAATTATACCAAAACTTTGTATCCTTAAGAAAAAAAGAAAAAAATATGAAGAAATTATTTCAATAACACAAATCAATTATTAAAAAATATGTAACAGTATATTATGTTATAATTCATATAATATAATATAATTGAACAAGAAAATAGATTCACATAAGAATAAAATAACACATAAAATGAGTGGTTTGAAATAAATCAAATCTAAGAAATAAAAATCTACCAAACAACCTCCCCCTTTTGGATTATTTCAAAGAAATGAATGAGGTTCCAACAATCCCCCCCCCCACACCCTTGAAATAATCTAAATATAAAACCAATATGTATAAGTGATTTTTAGTTTTTATAATATCAAATTATGTATATAGAGTGTGAATAATTATATACACCTATCCATGCTATTTTGTTTTGAGAGATATATATCAGAGAGTAAATAATGTGTAGGCATGAATAGCCATGGTGAGTTATATGATGGTTCTACTCTTTTATTATGGGTGGATTACAAGGATATAAATTCATATAAATTACTTAATAATTCTTTATAACTACCTAAGAAAATTGTGACATGAATTCATAACACTCATTTTGAATTTCAATAAATACAACTGTACAAGTGTATGACCAAACTACTCGATGAAGTAGGGCTAAATGATCATGTAATATAGTAAATTTTGGTTTTATCACCATTCACACATCAAAATGACCTCAAACCCCTTCTAGTGATTCAGGTTGAAGTAACACTATATTGATTTATTTATGGTGAGGGTATCATCATCTTAAAGTTAGAGTATGATATTTCAAAGGAAACATTTAGGGGTAGATTCATAAGGAATGAGTATCTTGTCGTTCCTTTTAGGATAAAAAATTATATTGATGTATTTTGGTCTAACGAACGAAATCATGTCAATAAATCATAAATTTAAAATAAACTGAGGATAAAATAACTCACGGTTATATTGACCTTTTCAATATCAGTCAAAATTATTCTATAATGACAAATCACAATAAATCCTCAACCTAAGATGATATATGGATTCTGTTCATAAGGGGATTATAATACACAATACATTATAGCATAATCGAACGAAAAAATCTATAATAAATGAAAGTAGATGCACCGATTTGAAGTGGAAGAACAAAAATTACTTGAATCAAAGATAGATGGAATGATGAAAAGTAGAGTTAGCACCCTCGAGAGCCAGTTGGGATGTAGGGTTTACAAAATGGAGATCTCATTCAGGGAAAAATGTTCGAGATGGGTTCTAGAGTCTTGTTGTTCACATTGTATTTGGGGATTTTCTATTCCAATGGGTTTTAAAAACTGTTGGGATATTGGGATTATACCCTCAGTTTAAAAAACCTGTTGGGAACACCCAACCTATTGAAGTGGATTGAAGAAACCATTGGTAAAACTCACTCTTGGACTAATCTATCCCAACAGTTTCATTAAACTGTTGGTAAAACCAACCCTTGGACTAATCTATTCAAACAGTTTTATCAAACCGTTTGTAAAATTGACCCTAAAAAGTATTATACCAATGGTTTTATATAATCGTTGGTATAGGAACCTTATCCAAATGGTCTTTTTAAACCATTGGGATAGAGGCATTGGTATTAGTGGGATTTACACTAATGAAAGTATAGGAAGATTTTGGACTTTTTCTATTTTTTTCATGTGGTATATTTTGGTCTCCCCTATATCCAATGTATTAATTGTGTATAGCTCCATAGTAAGACAATCATCATCATTTTTGTATCTATTATTATTCATCTTACACCTATTATTTATCATGGATGTTTATTATTTATTATTTTTCTACTTATCTTGTTTATATATTATAATTATTCTACACTCGCACTCATAAGGGAATAGTCTCCCCATGGATAAACCCTAGGCCCTCGCTACTAGTTGATAGTCCCTAGTGTATGTGGAGGTGCACTTGAGGTCATGTGTCCATTCATATTGGGGAACTAATCAGTGGCTTCTGAAGTAATACATTACATATTTACAGTGAAGGAAAAGAATTTTGTGTGTGTCTGACCTTTATAAATTAATAGAAAGTCATAGAAACACCACTACCTATAACTAGAGGTTTCCAAGAGGCATGTTTCCAAAAACCAACCCCATCACTCCTATTATGATTTTTCCACTTTCTATTTTTCCCTTATGCACCACTAAAACTGGAACTAGGTTGAAAATAAGGGTCATAATATCTAACATTTCCTGTCATATTCATTTCTAACATCATATCCATGTCCACTTTCTCCATATTGGTAAAAAAAAACTTCAGTATAAATTCTATTAATTTGATATCTAGTCACAAACATTTCAAGTACTTCTAATCTTTGAGCTAGTCATTCCTTATAACCTATGGTGTAATGTGAATCAACTCGAAAAACCTATTGGTTTATTCTGACATCGCACACTCTACCTGCTATAAGGAGAGGAACTCTATATAATTTTCCATCATCAGTGACTATGGAATAAAATTTTGGAAGTAGGGAGTCTTCATACCCTTCCATTCAAAGACCATGTTCATATTTTCATGTACCATGGAATACCACCATCACTTGTTGGAAGCCTCATGTTTTAAAGATGTTCACATTACCTTGATACTCTAAGGTATATCCAGGAAGCTGAAAATTAGATAAATATTTTCAATATATCCCTATGGATCTTTAGGTTCATTCATACCATTAAATTATGGTGACTTCTCGCACAAGAACTCCTATGATCAATATATGCCTATTACATCTCTTGGATTACCACTACGACTATTTTCTAAACATATATTACATTCTACTCGACAACATGAATAGAATTCATGATAGCCTCTATAAAATTATAATCTGTAGAAGGATTCTATTAGGATCATTAACTGAAACCTCCTATGGAACCCACATGACACATCTTGGAGGCATATTATTGCACACAAAAATATAAGAAATGATTAAAAAATGGATTAATCACTGTAGAAATTGAAAAACCATAAGAAAAAATGATATTAAATTCAATAACTCAAAATAATATACACACATACCAACATCCCATTGTAGGTTGAGTCACATCACGGAAATAACTGGATAGGCAATCACCGTAATATACCTCTCAAGACCCAACATTCCTATCTCCAGTCTACAAAATGTCCCAACATAATAACTCTTAATTAAATACCTCATCTAATAACATGTTTTGATGAAATCGACCTGAATATCTTCTCCAACTATTAAACAAGTAGAATTTTCCACATACCCAAAGGGAATTACCAATCACCATGGTCTAGCATCTACCACCTGAGTATCAATAAAAATATAGGGAATTATTTCTCCCAACCTGAAGCATACCACAAGAAAAATATACACATGTATAGAGAAAAAAATAAGAATAAAAATGGATAAATATTTATATATATATATATATATCATAATATAAATAGAACAATGGAAGTGAAACAACAAAAATGATAACAAAATAGTCTCCAAGATATATGTCCAACTACAAATGACAATAAAGATAAATAGCTACTCCAACTAGATCTATGTAATATCATGTGGAAACCCCATCCATATCAACAACTAGCAGCCCAAACCTAGAAGACAAAAAACCTCTCTGCCTCACTGAAGTTTCATTATTTTCCCTACATCGAAAGACCTAACCAGTTCTACACACTGATAAAGTGGTGCACAGGATGTGAGATAATAGGCTTAGTAGGTTCCTACCTAGGTGTTCCATAACAATTCTCCATACAATAATCCAATCATGCAAAAATTTAAATAATACAAGTGATGATATATAGTTTAGTAGTTCTTAGCTTAAAATCATAGAAAAATACATAATTTCCCCTTTTCCACATTTCTAAGTAAATAATTTTAATTAATTTCAAATAATTTCATATATATAAATTAAAATAGATATATCATGTCAAGCCACAATATGAATCATATATAATATCAAATATATGGCAGTACAACTAAAATAAAACAATAAAAAACATCCCAAATTATCCAAAAGAACAATTAAAATAACATTAAGGATCACAATAGGTCAGGATAGCTAGGAAACTCATACCTAACATATAAAATTTCATGTGCATCAATCCTATATACACATTCATCAAGTCTAAAGAGTATAAGAAAACCCTGTAAAGTGAACCCCCCCAACAGTTCTAATAGGTACCTAGAAAAATAGGCATAGGGGGCATAATAACACCCCATGAATGATCCCCCAATAGTGGATGAGGCATATTACTACACCTCCCACCTTTAGTACTCAAGGCATCTCAGGTTTTTTATTTTCCAAACTATTTAGTCAAACCATTTCATTATATCATGATTTTAAAAACACTTTTCATTTACCAAAACCATGGGAAACCATCGTTTACCCAAATACCATTTACACAAACACAAATAAAATCAATAAACCATTAAATTTAATTTATAAAATAATTTATCAAAAAAATGAATTAATGAAGTTCACCAAAACATGTTAGAGATGGGACCACCAACCTTAAAACATTAATTTTTCATGCCCTCAATGGGATCCAATAATAAATAAGAACAAAAAACCAATAATGTAGGCCCTATAATAAATATATATAACCTTTAATTGATTTAATTTAACAAAAGGGTTAGTGGAGAGGATGAAAAAATACATAGCTCAAGTACACACACCCTCTGCACCAAAAAAACAACGAAAGGGCCCCCAAAACAAGATAACATGATAAATAAAGAAGGAAAAAAGATGAAACATAACCATAGGTCAATGGATCTGATAAAACAATGAAACAAAAGTACCAAAATAAAATTCAATTAAGAAGGAAGAAAGGATTACTCACCAGGAGTGATACCCCACACAACCCTAATAATCAAACTTTTAATGAATAAATCTAGAAAGAGGAAAGGATCACAAAATCATCAGGGAAGATTTCAAGGTTGATAGAAAGGAGGGATGTGGGTGAATAGAATAAGAATAAAAAATATAGTTCCCCTAAATCCCAACTCATAAAACATAAATGGTATGTAATCACTTTACATGTAGTGTAATCAACTGGGTCCATATATGCTAAAAAACCCATCACATTTTTATTAAGAACCTAGTTTTTAACATTAAACAGAATTTACTCTTTCACGTTGTGTGTTATACTCATGACATGATCCTAACGATCAAATACATGACATGTAAACTAGTTACACAGTGTGTAATCTCTCATCAAACTAGAATGATAAAAGTTTCTTACATGAAAAACCAAACCACCTTGGGTATTCTTCGAACATAGGGAGAACCCCATAAATATATAAGATATTTAGATTCCATTAATTCAAACAAAAAAACATTCCTAAACTTTAGTTCATTTTCCACAACAAA
This sequence comes from Viscum album, assembly GCA_963277665.1. Taxonomy (NCBI): domain Eukaryota; kingdom Viridiplantae; phylum Streptophyta; class Magnoliopsida; order Santalales; family Viscaceae; genus Viscum; species Viscum album. The sequence continues at coordinate 497,444,785 of OY728121.1, read as the reverse complement.
TGCTCTCCATCCTCAAGAGACCCAATAGGCACCCAATTAAAGTGTAAAATAAGTAAAGAGAATGGAATTTTCTGAAATTGGGTAATAAGATGTTATATTTATTATCAATCTAGTTTGGTGATGATAAGTGATCCACTTCACTTCATTAATGTAGTAGTCCACATATACACAAATGATGATATCATCTTTAAGTAAGTGGAAACATAAGAATGAAAATGATATGATATCTTTATAGAATGATAAATATTAAATGAATTTTATAATTATATCATTTAAATCACATATAATCATTGAAATTATAATTATCACCTTTCATGTGAAGATTTTTTGAAAGACAAATCACATCACTTCATGAGGCAGTTGTCTGTTGTACACATGAGTGACGTTATCATATCTCCTAAAAAATCAAAGGTAAAACAATATATATGATATAATGACTAAAAATGTATAAATATTTTATAAATATAATATATATACATTAGATCCATCATCATACACAACTGTCAAAGGTGGTAAGAGAATAACAACTGACATCGGTTTTGCGAGGCGATATTATTCCATAAACAAGAACGATGATTTTATAACCGATTTAATGAAAGTGGAAATAGTTATAGGTCATGTTTTTATTTTAAAAAAATAATAATATATGTAATATTTTTAGTTTATTGTATCATCATGGATTATTAAGAATTTAAGGAGGTGGAGAAAGAAATAAAATACACTCATTGAAGAACATTACCTCTTCTTTAGGTATCTTCCTTAGTATTGCTTCGAAGTCCTTAATTGGTTGGATTTATACAAAAAATAAGGATTATAGGATGATAGGGGGGAATTTGGTATGAGATTTGGGTAGGTATTTACTATAAAATACGGGTCTGATGGTGTGAATAAGATAAGAGAGGGTGACCTTTTAAAAGTGAGGTGAGTGGCACCCTTGTAACTTTTTGAAAACATTCAAACATACCCATGTCTGTATCATGCCAAAAGCCTCCAAAATGGTCCATTATCAAAAATATAAGATATAATGTATAAATATAACCATCCAATGGTTGTTACAAAAGTCGATAGTTAATTTTTAATCCTTATCTTCTTAGTTTAACTGTAATTATATCCATCTTAACCTTAACTTTGGTAATTAATTTTTACATTTTTCACTCTTCCTTTTGGTAAAAAATTAATTTGAACACATTCTAAATTATAATTTTTTCTGATTACAAATATGGAATCCATTTTTCAAAATTCCATTCACATAAGTGTAAAATTTTAATTTAAAATAAATCTCGCATACATGATAAGAAAGTGGGGTTTTAAAGAGAAAATGTTAAAAAGTGTATAATGTTTTTATATAATAATAAATTAAAAAAAGACTAGAATTATATAAATTAGATTATTTTATATTTAATTGAACTAATTTTTCTTTAAAACCAATTAAAAATACAATTTATCATTATAAATTATTCCATGAAAAAGTAGTTTTCAATTAAAATTTACTATTTTTCATTGTTCATCCAATAATGAAACTTTTTAAGAAAATCCCAAAAATTCAACCTTAGAAAATTTTAATTTTTTCATTTAAAAAATGAATTTTATTTTTTCAAATAAATTTTAAGAAGAAATTAAAAATTAATTTTAAATCACATGTGCAAAGCATGGCTAAACTATCTTTTAGAAAAAAATACAGTTTTACCGAAAACATTTCTTTTTATTTTATATGATTATTATTTTATTTTTAATATATATATCACCATAATTTTTTAATTTAGTTTTTATTATTAATACCCTCCAATTTAAAGGCTCAGTGATAAATATTATATGAAATAATAATCTTTTAATAATATGTCACATATTTTTTAAAATCAAGGCGTGTAACAAAATATAATCTCATTATTATGTGTAATGCAATCTAAACTCAGTGTTGCATGTAATTAATTCCATTTAAGGGAATAAATTTATTTAAAAATATATATATCATAAAGTCTCAGGGTAGTATATTTATCTAGTCTTGTTGTTGTGTGTAACACACACTATCGATTTCAATGTTCTTATTTTAGAATTTTGGGGTGTTAGATGTGCCTTGTTATAGAAAAGTCAGTCTTGGATATATATGGATCCACTCTTACACATGTAGAGATTATCAATTTCATATAATAATAAATAATTACATGAAAAGTTCATGTAAAATATGAATAAGAAGAATTTTTGTATATGTGAATATGTTTGGATTCAATTATTAGTTGAGTAAGAAAAATTAGCTTTTATCTAGAAAGTTTCACATTAATATGGTGTGAACATATCAATTTTCTAATCGGAATAGTGATTCCAAAACTAAATACTTATAATAAAACACATAAAAAGGAAAAAACATGAGATAATAAATATTTAATGTGATGAAATTATTATTAATTTAATATTCATTTGATTTACATTGAATTTGTGAGCCTTTAAATAAAAAAATCCTTCAATATACTAAGTGATAGAATACTTCCAAATCCGCACTTTTCAAGACCATGATCATATAACGGGGTATCTCATGATAAATATGGGATCCCTTAGATTATTTTTGATAAGTAAATCATGTAATGGGTGTCCATATTAGTATTAGGTTCTCCTTCATTGAATTTTATTTGGATTTCACTTAACTAATGGACTCTTATATGAATTGGTTACCAAAGGAGTGTAGATGAGATTATCCACATGAATGATTGTATAAAACATTTATCATCTCAACAATAAAAGATTCATATATGATATTGTTTGGATGATTCCCAGCATGAATATCTATGTAATGCTAGAAATAACAAATTTAACCAAAGATTAGTGAAATGTGGATCTTAGATCACTAAATGGATATAATGTATGGGGACATCAAATTTAGTAGTTATAATTTTAATATAAGTAAGTATTAAATGAATATAAAATATAATAATCCTCATATATAAATATTTGATTATATATAATGGTGTCATCATCTTAAATCTCATCCCTAAGAACAATATTGGATTGGGAAAAACAAAATGGTAGTAACTTCCTCGATCGGTATCGGAACATGAGAACTGTTGTCATGATAGAAAGAAAATTTTATTTTTTAGAGGAATCTATTCTTAATTAACTGATTGGTGAAGACATTTAACAAATGAAAATAGATTCCAATGATAATCATCTAAAGGATTCAATAGATGTATCTTGTCTTATTCTGTTGGTCGTAGAGTCTGTGTTTAAAAAGAAACTTGAGACAATTGATACTTACCTTTGGATACACATACTAAAAATTCACTATCAAGATAAATCTAGGCATGATAGGTATAAGGTGTTTAAGTTTTTCATTTTTTTGAAAATTTTGGATGAAACTTTAGTCTGAACTCATGTTCTCAATATTGTTGGGTATGTCATTGATTTAGAGAGGCTAGGTCCACCTCTTAGACTTGATCTGGTAAAAGAATTCATTGTCAAATCTTTACAGAAAATTTTGTAATAATATATTGTTATATATAATATGAATGATATCAATAAATTTTTTCTCATTATTATTAATAGTTTTATTATATCTAAAAAAAGAAATGAGATATCTTTCATAAAATTATGTAATAATGATGAAAAAATATAAGGGAAAAAGTTTTAGCATGAGAGAGAATAAAAGAGGTCATGGTGAGTCCACAATGCTAACTAAGATAGAGATATGGAATGTATTATAGTGATTTAATTATTGAAAAATGGGTAAATGGAGACGGAACTATCTTAAATACTTAAATATTTTTAAAATATCATGTAAAGGTTCCATCTCTGTTATTAATGTTATATAATTAAATTATTTTATTCTAAATGGTATATGATACCAACTATTTTTTACAAGTGTTCTAAATATTCCAGATTTCATAAGTAATGAAAAGTTGATTATATGATCTTTCTTTCATATAATTGATAGAGGAGTTTTTTCATTGAGGAAATTATTGTAATAATTACTTCAATATTTCATGAATTGGATTAAAATATTGGTTTTTTAATGTCAAATTTCACTCTAATGATATAAAATTGTAAACAATATCTATTTCAATTAATGAGATGAATATTGTTATGTGCATGGTTTTAAATTATTCCAACTTTATAATATTTTTGAAAATGATACTAAGATAAAAAAAGTTTTTTCTAGGATAATGTTTTTTACCAATAATATGAAGGAATATACTCCTACCACCAATAATATCATATTTTATAAAGTATTCTTTTCAATAAAAACTCTAAACACATAATATCATATGAAATAATATATTATTATTTATGTATTCCTAGTAAAATGAAATAAGTGTTATTTTCGGACACAATATACTTTTTTATTCTTACCATGATATTATAAAAGTAATATAGTTTCTAAGAGTCTAGTAAGAGTATGTTTAGTCATATATACATTCAAAGATAACAAATAAAAGAATATATCAGTCTGATTTGGGAGTACTTTTCACAGAAAATATCCTAAAATATTTTTAGGATATAGTGGTAATGACCATGTAATGTGTTATATTTAGTTATCATTTACAAACTACTTTTCACTTAATATCCTAGATGAGTTTACCATATATTGGTAAAGAGACAATGTAAATGATATATCAGTTAAAAAAATATATAAATTAAAAAATTTGTTATAAAGGGTTTCAAGAATAATGATGATGCGCTTAGAATGATTTCTATGTAGATAATATAAGTTATTAACATCATAACGTTAGATGTTATAGAGTTATGGAGTATGAATATATTTAAGGGTTTGAACATTTAAAATATTATTATTAAGACTCAAAATTATTCAAAATATCATTCTTTATATATATCAATCACTAAATCATATAGTGAGAGTGTTTTATTGGGTGTTCACATAGATATGTGGAGAGAATTTCCTATAAGATATAATGAGTTAATAAAAACCCTAAATTTTATTCAAATACAAGGATGATATAGTGTTATATAGCATATGATATGTTAGATATGTTTTTATGTGTGGTTTTTTAATATATTATTAAAGAGTTTGGGAACATAAAATGTATCCTAAAATAGAAATATAAATATCCTATTTGTCATTATTTCACAATGCATGCATATATGTCTATATGTACATACATTTCATGAATTCTAATGATAATTTACCCCACGTAGTATGAATTTTAGTTATCCCTAACTGATATTCATCATTGATTATTATAGGTTGTAATGAAATATTAATGTTATCATGTGTACTATTCTTGTATTGGGATATAGTATATCATTAAGAGGCATAAAAGGGGTTTTGTGCACTAGATTATCCATTTTTTATACCAATTTGAGTTTCGTACACTATTTCTTTATCATAATCAGGGTGAATTTTTCATATTTATATTCCCTACTACCTTCTTTGGTGAAATGCCTCGCATGAGAACCTTCATGATTTTAGAATTTTCTTACTCAATCCTTAACACAATGATAATCCAGGGTGGTTGAATAAATTCATGATCATTTCATCAGATGGAGATCAACCAAGATATGATTTTTTCTCTCATATTATGAGTATGAAATATAGGCCCTCAATTCTGACAGTCTAATTAAATTGATTTTCATACATATATGGTGTATATTATGTGATTATATACTTGGATGGGGGCGTATACTGTACTAATTTACTAGAAGAATTACATGTGATATATTCATCGAACTGGTCAATCTATACTCAAAGATTCAATAATGTTGAAGGAGGATATATGGCATTGAAATTCTCTATTTACAATGGTCATTGAATTTATTAGACAGAGGGAATGTATAAAAAATGGAGATTTTATATGTTGTGTCTAATGGACACAGGTATTGGGATACATGTATTTGAATAATATCATGAAAAATACAATTATTGCATGAGAGGAATTGATTCTTTTTAGAGGTTTATTATTTTACATTTATGGATCTTGTGATTTTTATTTTTTTCAACACTAAAAAGTCTCATGGGGTCACACATTATGGTTAATTGAATGAGGATAATGTTTTACTTAAAGAGAATCTCTAAAAAATTAGTGTTTTATCCAAATGGAGCCTTCAATAGTGTTTCCACAAGGTATTTCATATGATATAATATAAGGTGAAGTTAGTGACATATTTCAAAAAGTTTTTTGAAGTTTTTTAATTTTTTGATATGATTTAAAAAGCTATCATATATGATATGATATAAGGATAAATGGAATGGAAGTATTTTTGGATTTAGTGTAAGTGGGATATTGGGGGTAATATTCCCTGAATCCATGTCATATAATATGGTAAGATATAGTATGCCATGTTGTAAAACATTCATATAGAAAATGTTTTTTTATATTCTTTAGGAAATATCGAATTTTATGATATAGTGATATCTTAACTTGGGTGTTTATGCATATTATGTTGTAAAATATGATTGAGTCATTGTGATAAGTATACAATGGTTCAATAATTTTGGAACTTCTAGGAGTTATTTATACATTTGAATATTAAAAAGTTATTATTCAAAACTACCTAACACATCTTCTATCATTAAAAGTTATGGGAGAGTTATTGGTTGATGGTTAAATAAATTTTGACTAAAGGATATACTCATAGATTTATAAAATGAATGAGTAAATATATGGCATAGAAAGAATCCATGAATCCTATATAAAGGGGACTAGGTGATTATATTGGTGTGTGTGATCCTCCTTAAAATATTGCATTGATACTCTCTCCCTTCAGGAACTATCTTCCCTCTTACTTATTTTCTTTTTAGATAATAGCATATCATGAAGGTTGAAGGATCATTCCCAAATAAATTATATATTTTAAATCCATGGATACACCTCCAAGGGAATATCATTTCATTTATTCCTTAAAATTATTTATCAAACACTGATTAAAGTAAATGGTTGTGGAATTTTATTATGTTTGGTATACTCTTTTAATTTTCAATATTGAGTGATTTTAGTTTCAATATCAAGGTATTCTTGGGTTCTTGGTTTCATGGTTTCTTTATGTTTTCACTACATTGATTAATGGTTAATCCTACCTTATAGAAATATAAATAATATCTTGAGAGTGAACTATTTCTCTAATACAATCTCTTCATCTTCATTGTAAGACTACATTCATTCCCCAAAAAATATTTCATTAACTTAATAGGATTATTCTAGCGACAACCTAAAATGGAGGAATAACTTAAGAATTTTTCCTACCAATGTATTCTCACAAACTTTAGTATAGTATTTATTTTAGATACATTGTAGTGTGAGGGACTAATTCAAACTACATTATCAAGGAAATGTAATATGGCTTGTGAATCCTTTTTTTTAGAAATTAAAAAGTATGTAAAATGAGCCTATGTCTCCATGGCAATGTGACTTGAATCAAATCTTGAAAATGTGCTTTCAGTCCAACATAACTCAAAGAAAAAATGTAAAAAAATTTATTTTTCTAAAATTACCTAAACCCTTTACAAAGGTAAGTTTTCCTCTCTCCAATGGAACCTTGTCGCCTAATATAGAATCAGCTACACCCCAATGTAATTTCAAGTCCAAAGAAATACCACGATGAATCCCAAACAATGGGGGACTATAAAACTAAACTTTTAGAAATAGATTGAATCACCAATACACGTGTAGAACATGGAAGAGTGGATAATATCCATACATACTTATTGGTAAAAAATACCTCAAGGATTCCTATCTTTGTTTTTGGGTGTGGTTGGGTTTGTTGACAAAGTAAGAAGACCACGAATGAGTATGGTTGGTGTTTAATGAAGCATGTTTTAAGGTGGCATAGTTTCCCAATGTTTTCCAAATTTTTGGTCCTCAATATCGAAAGTTTTTTTAGAAAATAAAGAATTTTCAAATAGGAGTACACAGTTTGTAGATCGTGAAGGACAATTTTTGGACTGCATAGGAGGTATGTAGAACATCGAGGAAATCAAAAATGTGAAAATTTCTTCATAGTAGTGTTATGAGGACCATGAAGCATAGTATATGGACTACATAGGGAAAATGGTTCATTGGAAAATCATGTGATTTGTGAGAGGCAAGTAGTTCATAGATTTTTTTGAAGTCCAGGGGATGGATTATCTTTCTAAACAGGTGGAAATGATTTTTGGATCCATTGAGGGTTTATTTCATTAAAGATATCAACTAGTGTTAATGAATAGAGGTGGTAGACAGACCACATAAGGAAAACGGTTCACAGAAGGAGCAGTACATGTTGAAGGCTATACTGTGTCAAATACATGAGTAAAATTAATTAACAGATCTTTTCGATCTATTTTCCTATATAAGGACTTCTAATCCCATGATTACTTTGAGAATTTTTATTATAAAAAATCTCTGCTACGAAAATAAATTCAGCTATGTTTGAAAGAGTTTGTGGGGAGTCCACGAAGGAGAAGAGGTTCATGATGTGGATTCCATTAATGGGGAAGGAGTTTTCAGGAACAGCTTTCAAAGGGGTTTTGTGGGACTCTACTTCTCGTAACAGAAAAGGGTCAGTGGAAGAAGAAGGCATTCCATAGAATAAGTGGTCTGTGGAAGAAAAAATTTGCAGAATATTGAAGTATGCATAAGCAGAGCTGGTACATAGAAGTAGAGACAATCTGTGAGGAAGGTACAGTCTGTAAATGAGATATGATATGCAGAAGTATTGGTTTTCTATGGAGGATAGGTGGTCTATGAAGCATGCACACTATGTAGTGCAGTGCAGTCCACAAAGGAAGTAGGTTGTTCTCAAAGGGACTTAAATAGTTTTCAAAATCAATTTCTTCTAACTAACAGTATGTGGAAACATGGATTTCAACTATGGGTGAAAATGGACTTTAATAGAGAATCTATCTATAGTTGAGGATGTGTTCTTTTATGAAAATGATGGGACCTAAAATTCTATAAACAATGAGTGGATCCCTTCCAAGATCAATGAGAAATGGAAGGGAAAGATGGTGATACATTCCCCCATTAGTGAGTCGGAAAAAAATACATTTGAAGTTACCCTTGGGAATGTAGTGAGAAGACACTAAATCTTTTAAAGGTAGTGATCCAAGCAATAGAAGTGATCTACTCTAAACCTTGTATTTTGTAAGTAAGCCTTAGTGGATTTGTTAAATCATCACATTGTGATTGTATTCTCCTTGTATGTATCCCAATGAGGGTGAACGAAGTAAAAATAGTTGTGTCTCATGCATGATTTCATTTCAGTTCATATATTTTAATGAAAATTAGATAGAAGAGTGTTTTGTTTAATGATGAAACAAGATATTAAGGGGAAGTTGTTTTAATCTATTATACCTTGATTCACCCCCTCCCCCCCTCAAGGTATTTAACTTAATTGGGATTATAATTGGAATTAGGGAGTAATTTTGGAAGTCAGTGATTCACTCTCAGTGGACGAAATGGTGGTTGTCAATAACAAAGGTATTATGATCTTCAATGGAAACAATTTTCAATTATTGAATAATTTGATGTCACACTACTTCTGGTCATTAGGAATGGATTTCTCCATAGCAGTTATTCATGGAATATCATCAATTATGGACAATGGTGCTTTATCAAAAGCTGATAGAATGGAATCAGATGCAGACACCAAATAAATCAATTCTTTATGGGAATCCCAATCCAATGACATTTATAAAAATGTGATGTCATGTTTTTCATCACATTCAATGTAGGAAAAGTTGTTTAATATTTATGAGGGTGACTCAAATGTGAGAGATGTAATGTTTTAGGTTCTATTGAACAAGTTTGAGGATCTCAGAATGAGCCCTAATTAATCTGTTGATACATTCTTTGATTGGGTAAATGTTATTGTGGAATATATACATGGTCTTGGAGAAATTATTGAAGATATAAGGATCGTAAATCTTATCTTGAGAAAACATTAACCTCTGTTCAATCTGAATGTTTTTGTATTGGAAGATAAAGATACAAAGGAGCTAACATTGGATAGCTTTTATAGTACTCTTGTTGCATATGAGATGATAAATGATGATAATAAATAAGTTGAAAAGGGAAAATCCAATGAAGTTTCTTTCAAGTAAATGAAGAATCTTACCATTAAGGATTTTTAGGAAGAAGAAGTGGCAGATGATGTGATGTCATTTCTTTCCTCAACTCTATAAAGTGGACAAGTAAATTTCAAGGGGAAACTCTCACTTTCATGCTTTCTATGTGGAATGGTTGGAAATATGGCTGAATGGTTACCCAAAAAAATTTAATAAGATGAAGAGGATGAAGTCGAAATTCCCATGAAAATATCTTCATCCTATATGAAATGAAAGAAAAGGTTTAATAGAAACTTCTTCAAAAAGAAGAATCTACATTCCAAATAAGATGAAAGTTCCAAAAATCTGAGTCAAAAGTGTTGGAAGACTGTAAGGGTTATGAAGCAGATGTTGTGGTGGAGGTTGTGGTAAATTCCTAAGCAATGTAATAATGAGACAGTGATGAAGAAAAAATAGAAGGAATTGTTGACCTTCATGTTCAATTAGAAGCTTCTTTTAATGAGATAGATGTTGGGAGAGCCAAAACATATAAAGACAACACAATTTTTCACAATTACAAACTTTATATGCAGCAGAAGGAAGAATAGAATTTTTAGGTGAATGAATAAATTAAAAAATTAAAGTGGTTAATGCTAGAAAACTCAAAAAATGTGATTGAGTACAAACTCATAATTGAAGACCGTAAAAGAGAGATTGGTAGTCTGACAAATATTGGAAGATATCATATAAAATGTATGGAATATATTGAATAGGAAGTTGTTAGTATACAAAGAAAATTGAAAGATTAGGAAATACACTTTATTCCAGAAAATCCAGATGCAATGGAAATAGAAAAAGGAAAAGTATATTTCAGAGTTATAGAGAAGTATACAAAGGAGTGTGAGGAATATAAAATTATTGATCCTAATGATACACCTAGTACGGGTCATGATCACAAAAAGAAATTAGTAATGGTTGAAGTTAGACCATAAGTTCCCACTCTGAGACTGAATGTTTATTTGGGAACAAATCAAGATCAGAAAATTTTGATAACTTATGGGACAAAAAGTGGTGTATTATTTCCACATGATAATGAAACACACATAAGATGTTATTATTTTGGAAATATGGGACACTCACAAAATTTTTATTCCATAGTGAAGTGGTACTAAAGCAAATGGGATCGACATAGGCAGCCATACAGAACTCATTTTTTTTGTAAGATCATTTTATGGACACTATTTTAGGTGTGGAGGATTTGGGAACATGGAAGGATATTGATCATCAATAATGCATAGAAATGTGTTGAAATAGAAGGAATATGGTTATAAGAATCAATTCAATATATCATCAAATGAGTTGAAAATAAAAAAAATCATTTTTTAGTATTGCAAGATGAAGTTGGTCCATCATACTTTGAGGAAGATCAATATTATCAATCAGTAATGGGTATGAAGTCAAAAACATGTATGAAAAAGAAAAATATATTTGAACAAGTAGTGGTTGATTTTAAATCATCAAATCACATATGAATATGGATTATTGATGGTGGATGCACCTCTCATATGAAAGGTAATAATGATATGGTGACTATAATTAGGTACGATAAGGAAGGTATCATAAGATAGGGAACTGATGATGTTCTGAAGATTATCGGCTTGAGAAAATCCATGTTTTGGGGGAATGACTTAAGATATACTGAGGTCTTAGTTTTTTAATGTCTCAATCACAACTTTCTAAGAGTTAGTAAACTGTGTGACTTAGGATATTCCATAATATTTTCAAATAAATTATATGTGACCAAAGAAAAAGATATTATATTTGTTTTCCAGGGAAAGAATAAGAGAGAAAATATCTATATTGTGAGTGGAGAAGAAGATATTTTATTTCTATCCAAGGAAGAATAAAAAAATATGGCACAAATGTCCTATCCATTAGAGCTAAATGTCGATGGAATATCTTTTTAAATATGATGCTTCTCAAAATCTCCCTAGATTATCATGTGATCCTACCCATAAATGTGCTTCCTTCCAACAAGGTAAGATCATTCAAATGAAATATAGTGTAAAAGAGAAAAGGTCAACAGGATTTCCGGATTTGGTTCATATTGATGCGTGCAGTAAAATTTCACCAGGATCTATTGATGGGAGGAGAAACTATGTTCTATTCATTAACGATTTTTACGTAATGGCATAGGTATAAATGATAACCCACAAGTATGAAGTGTTTATTTTCAATACAAGATATCGTTCAAGAGTTAAAAATATGTTAGTTCATAAAATCTAGAAGATTAGAATAGATAATGGAACTGAGTTCATGGTTTTACAAGTGGAGTATTATCTTGAGAAACATGTGATGAGGCATCAAGATTCTGTAACGATAAGTACATAGTAAAATAGAGTTGTTGAGAGAAGTAACAGAATTATCAACAACATGGCTAGAACAAATCTCTTTGGGAATGACCTACTGGATATGTTTTGGAAATAAGTAGTGATAAAATCATTTTACACATCAAATAGAGCTTTATTATGTCCAAAAGAAGAGACGACTTCATATGAGCTATGGTATGGAAAGAATCCAATGTTGAAGTACTTTCTAGTATTTAGAAGTAAGTGTTTCATTCTCAATAAAGAGAAACATAGGAAGTTTGAATCCTAAGGAGATGAAGGGAAATTTCTTGTCAACTCAAAGAAAATAATGTCATATAAAAGCTTCAACAAGTTTATAGGAATTGTTGTTTAAATCTATGATTTAACTATAATAGAGAAAGAGAAAAACATTCAGTAAATACATGATCAGTCTTGGGAGGATAGTGATGAAAAGATAAGCATATCTATTGATGTTCCAGTTTTAGAGGAAAATTCAGAAGGAGATTATGATGATGAAAATGATGAGCCTTCAGTATCTATACAAAAACATAAGGGAAGAGTTAAAATTGATAGACAGAACATAATTGGTGATCAGACAGCTCCAGTGTAGACAAAAAGGATGAAGACTCTACAAAAAGCATCATACTTATCATAGGAATAACCTAAATGTTTTAATGAAGTGTCTAAATATGAGAATTTGGTTCATGTTATGAATAAAGAGCTTAACCAAATTGAGAAGAACCAGATATGGGAGATTATTTCAAGGCAAAAAAATAAGAATTTCATCAATAAGAAATGGGCCTTTCACAATAATATGAATGAAGATGGCTCATTGATTAGAAACAAAGAAATACATGTGTGTAAAGGGTACTCCTAGATAGAGGGAATTGATTTTGATGGGACATTTTCACCTATTGTAAGGCTAAAGAAAATAAGATTATTCTTGGAAATAACAGTGCAATAAAATTTCAATGTTTTATAGATGGACATCAAGTCAATATTCCTGAATGGTTTTCTAGAAGATGAAGTTTACATTGAGCAGCAAGATGGTTTTCTCATTCATGAAGATGAGAAAATATTTTCTCAGTTGAAGAAGATTTTATATGGTTTGAAGCAATCACTAAGAGAATTGTATTCATGAATAGATCAGTTTCTGAAAAATATTAGTTTTCAGCGTGGTGGAGGTTATTATAATCTATATGTCAATCATGATAGTAATTAAAGGATGATGGTGTTGTTATATGTTGATGAAATATTCATTGGTGTATCAGACAACGCTAAATGCAATAAATTTCCAGAATTCATGAAAAGTGAATTTTAAATGTCAATGATCAATGAATTGATGTATTTTCTCATTATAAATTTGACACAAGGAAAGAATGGAACATTAATTTCTTAATCAAAATATTTAATGGAGGTTTTAAATAGATTTGGAATGGATAATTCCAAGGAGATGATGACTCTGGTGGAAAATCTGATGAAACTTCATGGGATGATGAAGAAAATGTAGCCAACATCATAGCATATAGTAAAATCATTGGTAGTCTATTGTACATGATAGTGACAAGACCTAATATTGTTTTTTCTGAGTGAAAAGTAGTAAGATATCAAAGAAATACCAAGACAACCAAGTTTCTAATAGTGAAAATAATACTTTAGTATATAAATAGAATGGTGGATTTTGGTTTGTTGTATAATGACAAATATCAGTAAGAGTTATTGGAATATACATATTCAGATTCGGATGGTTTATAAGATGTTATAAAATTGACATCATGTGGTGCATTCTATCTGGGAGGATTGTGTATTTCTTATCAAACAAAAAAACTAGATTGAATTTCATTGAGCACGGAAAAGGCTGAATATAATGAGGCTATGCAATAGTGCACATAGTTATTATGGATGAAGCAGCATCTTGAGGATATGGGAATTCAAGAGAAGTCTCTAATCAGAATCTATTGCGATAATTCAAGTCCTATAAATCTTAGAAAAAATTAATTCCATCAATCAAGGACAAATAACATGGAAACCAAGTATCATTTCATCAAAGAGAATGTGGATGAAGGGATTTTGAAGTTGGAGTAAGTTCCTACAGATCTATAGGTTGTAGACATTCTGAAAAAGGCCATACCCAAATAATCATTTGAAAGGAATCAACTAGCTCTGGGATTTTAGTCGACTCTCCACACATGAAAAGTGTCGTTGTAGGACCATCCTCTCCCCAAGATATGGTGTAATTTTCCAAAAAGTTAAAATCTGTGCTATTTACACTATTTCAGACCTCAAAAGAGTGGTCTCTAGGTTTGTTGACAAAGGGGGAAAAATTGTTTCTGTAAAATGGGGGGAAATTTCCTAGTTTAGACAGTGGGAGAAGCTGAAAGGGGTCGAACCCGGATAGGGCAGTATTAAATATGATGATGCTATAAGGGATTTATCAAAGGATATATATCATGATAGATGAGGTTTTTTATTAAATAAGTTGAGATATTTTAGCATGATGTGAAGTGATTAATTGATGAACATTGCATTATACTCTTGTTTCTCATCACGATCATAGCTCATGTGGGCTTAGATTTTGTGTTGAGTAAATTTTTGATCACTATTTTAATAAAAAGAAGAAAATATTGGATTAATATTGAAGTAGATTTAACAATATATCAAAATGTGAAGAGTTGTAAACAAAACTAAATGGGGGTATTTTTGGGAAAAAAGGCCTTATGGATTCCTCTTTGTGTTTTTGGGTGTGATTCTATTTGTTGAAAATACAGATGACTGAGAATGAGTATGGTTGGTGTTTGCTGAAACAGGTTTTAAAGGTGGTGTAGTTTCCTAATGATTTCTAAATTGTTTGGCCTCAAAATCGCAAGTTTGTTTTTGGTAAAGAAAGATTTTTTATGTAGGATTACATAGTTAGTGGACCATAAAGGACAATTCATGGACCGGGAAGGAAATTTCTAGGACTACAAAGGAGGTATGTGTAACAATGATAAAATAGATAAAGGGAAGATTTCCTCCTAGTAGTGCCATGTGGAATAAGAAGCGTAGTATGTGGAAGGCATATGGAAAATGGTTCGTAGGAAAATCTTGTAGTTCACGAGAGGAAAGTAGTTCCAAGAAGTGTTGTAAGTTCATGGGATGGATTGTAATATTTAAAATGAGGTGATAATTTTTGGAGCTGGATAGGGTTTCATTCAGAAAAGAGATTGGTAATTGTGAAGGGACAGAGGCGGTACACAGACCATGTATGGAAAATGGTTCACATAAATAGTAGTATATGGTGAAGGTTATACAACATATAATATTTGAGAAAAATGTATTAGAATATTTTACATATATATTTTCAAATATAATTACTTCTAAGCCCATAATTACGTAGATAATTTTTAAAAAAAAAATTTCATTGAGAAGAAATTATGTTATGTTTGTAAGAGTTCATGGGGAGTCTGCAAAGGAGAAGAGGTTTGTGAGGTGTATTCCGTGAAAGGGGAAGGAGTTAATTGGAATGATTCTTGAAGGGGTTTTGGAGGGCTATAATACTCACAAAGGAAATCATTCAGTGTAAGTAGAAGGTCTCCCATCGAATAAGTAGTCCACAGAAGAATCATTTTGTTAAATAAGGAAGTTCGTAGAAGTAGAGGTGGTACGTGGAAACAAAAACTATCCATAGAGCAGGGATAGTCTACGATGTAGATATGGTACATGGTAGGGGAGGTAGTTTGAGAAGGAGAGGTGGTCCACAAATCCTACACTCTACATAGTGCAGCGTAGTTCATAGAGGGAGAAGGTTGTTCATAAAGGGACTTAAACAGTTTTCAAAAGAAATTTCCACTAACTAACAGTATGCGGAAAAGTGAATTTAATCTAAAGGTTAAAAGGGAATTCAACAGAGCATTTATCTATAGTTAAGGTTGATTTCATTCATGAAAATTAAGGAACCTACATGTCCATAAACTTTTAGTGGATTCCTCCCAAAAGCAGGGAAAATGAAAGAGGAAGATGGTGATCCTTTCCACTGGCAGTGAGCTAGAGAAAGAGACATAGGGAGGGACCCTTGAGAATGTAATGAGCATACCCTAAATCTTGTAATGTTAGTCAACCTATGAAAATAACTGATCTATCTCAGCCCTTGTGTTTTGGAAGTGAGATTTAGTGCATTTCGTAAATCAGCACATGGTGACCCATGTAAAAATCATTGTGTCTCGTGCATGATTTCATTTTTGTTGATATATTGATATGAGAAGAAGGGAGAAGAGTGTTTTTTTAACTAAGAATTATGATATGAAGGGGTATTTGTTTTAATCTTTCATACCCTGATTCACCCCCCCCCCCCCCCTCAGGTTATTTAAACTAATTGGGATAACAATACTTTTTTTTTCAAATTTGGTAATGGATTGTGAAGAATACACATGAAAGATAATTATTATGAGAGATAAGATATTACACATCCCCTCCTTAATTTATTCAAAGTCAATAAATTATAATACCCCGTAACACTATTTAAACTATGGTGATCTTATCATGCGGTGAATTATAGTAAAAATGGATTTCTTTTAATTGAAAATTTTGAATTGCATACAGATTTTTTGAGAAGTGGGGCTTTAAATGGAATTTGGACACTTTAAAATTATATTCCATTCCCTATATAAATTATATTCATTTTATAAACTATATTTAAATATCCCTATATACTCCATTTATAACCATTAATGTAACACCTTCATTTTTATGGTTTTTTTGAAAAAAATTAAATTTCTTTCATAATTTGCATTACACGCAACACTGTGTTTTAACAAACCATGAAAAAACTATTAATATTATTATTTAAACGCAATATTTATTACATAGATGTTAAAAATGGTGGTATGAATATAAATAAATAAATTTTAAATCTTAAATATAATGATTTTTTATAAATAAAACATATTGATAAAAATAGCTTCATTTTTTTGGTAAAGTCTTTATATGATTCAAAAATATTATTTTCTCAAAAACATGTTCTTAATTTATTTTTGAGAACAATAATAAAATTATTTTTTGAAAATTTTATTAATAAAAATTAATAAATAAAATTAATTATTGAAATCATATTGTTAAAATTATCTTAGGATGAATTTTTGGGGTTTTTCTATAAATTATTATTTTTACGTGAATAGTGAAAAATATCAGTTTTTGTTGAAAACTGCCTTTTCATTTAAAGAGTTTATAAGGTTAATTTTTCTTTTAAAATGGGTTTATAATTAAAATTAGATAAATTGTAAATAAATTAATCCAATTTAGTTCATTAGATTCTTTTTTATAATAAATTTTGATATGAAATATTTTAGAACTTTTGAACATTTTCTCTTTGAAAACCTGTTTTCTCATCAAGACTACAGGATTAATTTTAAATTAATTTTTTCCAATTCTGTTAATGGAATTTTAAAAAAAGGATTATATATTTTTAATCATCATAATTTATAATATCTAATAAGGTCAAAAAAATTCACCATAATGAATAGTGTAACATCCCATGTAAATAAAGAATATAACATTTTCATATTTATTAAAATTTGTGATTTAGATATTAATTTTACTTTAAAGAGAAATCTATGTTCTATGGCATACCCAATACGCAACAATGGGTCTCTTTGAAATCTTATGTTGCACACAATGCTGAGTCATACTGAAAAATAATAATATAATATTATTTTAAATGGTAGTTAACGCCTAGTCATTGTATTGGAGGGAATAGAAAGAACTAACTACAATACGAATATACATGTTTGTTAAATTTTTTACATTTGCAAAATAAATTTTAGAGGCTTAAAATAAGAAATAATTTGATTTTAAGCATAAATACTCAAATATTCATTAAAAGGTCGATTTACCGCTTTTTGATGGAGAACCCTCTTTAATTATATTTTTAGTCACTTTAATATGTTCTATTTGAAGAAATAAATTTCTTCTTTAGAATCATGACAACAAAATTTACTTTGGGTAAATTGTTTGGTATTTTTCTTATAATTTTGTTTAATAAATAGTGAAAAATATTGTATTTTAATTCAAAATTTCCTTTTAATCTAATTTATTTATAAGGATAGAGTATATTTCTAATTGGTTTTAAAGTTTAATTATATTATTTATTTATAATTTAATCCAAATTTGGTAATTGGAAATAATTTCACTTTGAAATTAGACATAAACAAGTGTCAATCGTTTTATAGTTATTATTTCTTAAAAACACGCTTTTTGTTTTAATTGCAAGAATTAATTTTAAATTAATTTAGTCCACCTATTTGTTATGAATTTGGAAAAATATATTCCAAATTTGGAATCATGAGGTCCCAATTTTATAAATAGGTAACTTTTTTTTACACATTATGAATATTTACTTCAGTAAATATTTTATTTACCATGGTTAAAGGGTAAATACTGTTAATAAGGGTAAAAATATTATTATAATAATATAAAATAACCCTAATATTTGTCCTAATCCTATTGGTTGATACATTTCCGACCATGGGGATCCTTGGGTTTATTTTGGGACCCCATGGAGCCACTTGGGAGTGATAATGACAGTTTATATTAATTAATTTAAAGTAAAGACAAAAATGACACAAACATATATCTTTTAGTTATTCAATTATTACATGGAGTTATATAGGTTATCTCTTTGATAGTAAATATTCATTTTAAAGATAAAAATATTTTTTATATCGTGATATTTTTTTATAATTTTTAGACATCAAATAAATAAAAAAAATTATGACACAATAATGATGCAGTGTTTTCCTCATTAATGAATGATTTCAATAAATAAGATTATAGAGATTTTTAAAATACCCAAAACCTATCAAATTCTTATTGGATGATTTTATTTCGAACATGAGACATATTATCTTAGACTTTAATAAGTTTTGGACCTTTAGAAACAGAAAATAATGATATAATAAAATAATATTTTTAAAGATTCTAAAAGAGAACCTCCTCCCCCTTATCAAAAGTACTCACTTCTAACCCATTTCTCAAACTTCTCAAGCCCCTTGGAATGTCCAAAATCTACCCAAATAAGCTCCCTATATCACTTTACTCCTCCTTTAATCCTTCCCCTAGTCATAAGTGAATTCAATTAAACCTTTTGGTTCAAACCAATGGGAGATACCTAATTTAAAGGAAACGTCTTCTATTAAGTTCTTTTGTTTTATTTTACTTCTCTGAACCCCTAAACTCTTTTTATTCCCTTATTTTATAATACACCCAGTATCCTGAATATACTAGGTTTTTTTATGAGAATTATTCAAACTACACTTACACACACCACCATCTAATGGGTAAATAACATATTGTTTCTGTGGTCGGCGAACTACTACCTCACGAAATAATGATTGTTCAATCTTCTACTACCACCTCTTATGGTGGACATTAATATGTAACTATATTTATATGTGATATATATTATATTTATATTGTTTCTATGCTTTTTTATTTTTCAATTATATAATGCCTTTATGGTTTTCATAGTGGGTAAATATGATAATTTCATTTGAGGAAGTGTGGACTACCGACCCCTCAAAGTGATATGACTCATTCAGGGCATACGTGGAACGTATAAAGGATGGAGATAATTAAACTATATATGATATTATACTGTAATTATAATATACCAATTTATCATTACATTTTCATTCCATTAAATATAAAATATAAATGAATGTAGCGTTCATGCGTACGTATGGCTTACCGTCTACATGAACGGTGCATTTCATTTCTTATCTCCAAATGATATGTACTATTATAAATATATATATATATATATATATATACAGGATATATATGATATATATGATATCTAAATTATAAATATCATTCTCGAGATAATGGAATTTCGACCACATGGACAATTTATAATTATAACAAGTTCATTTTTAACTCAAGTTCCGAACATCGATAAAATGTCCGATATGAACTCAAATAATTAACTAATTGTTATATCAAGGTAATAATTGATATAAAAAGAATAATAAAAATGAAAAATATTATTAATCAATTAAAAATTAAATTTATTTTATTATTCATGATATTAAAGAAAGATCGAGTCAAGTCATACCCAAGGTAAGGGGTTTCTTATCTCACTTTTAATTCAGTAAGATTTGCTTTGTTCGCCACTTATTTCATGAATATAGTGTATTATTTACTGTAATTTGAAATATATTATCCTGATTATATTTATATTCATGTTATTATGTGATTTATTTGGTGGTTATTAACTTTTGGTCATATGACTCGATTGATTACAACGTGGTAAGGGGTTTCATCTCACTTTTTATTTCCATGAGATTCATGCTATATTTGCCACTATTTCCTTTTGTGGGGTGTATGTACTTCCCATTATTGTATTATTTGTGTAATATAATTTAATATATGGGTATTTAAATCTTCATTTTATGATCCTTCTTTCATTTGGTGAACGTTTTGTAAGTTACTGAATTAGTTAGGGAACTTTTAAACCCAATTTTCATTCCATGGGTTAATCTTCTAATCCTTAATTATGCCATGATATTATTATGTGTGGAATAATTGTTTGTTTATTTATGTTGTAATTTACAATCCCCTTTGTGGGGATATTCTTTTGATACACATAATCTCTCAATTGATAAATTCTCAAGTAATCTAAATGAACTTGATATGAGTAATTTTAACTCAATTTCCAATCAATGAGTTAAACATAAAAGTCATTGGTTTTGTCTTAAAAAGAACATATGTGAATGTCCTATGAATGATTTAAACTGAATATACAATCATATTTAGGGTATTTATATTTTTTACACATTATTATGTAATTTATTTTTCTTTAATCTAAGGATACAGTTTTTATAAGAGATCCATTGAGACTTCATTGTTGTTATGAACCAATTCACTCTTATATGGTGTATATACTGTCTTTTGGAATATTATATCATGAATACCATTATTCTCATGATATTTTAATTTTATGATTAAATTTTATTCCTCAATTATTTTTATTCAAGCATCTATCATTATGTTAGAAACTCTATAACTAAAACATTGTTTTAAATATTTTAAAGATTTATTCTTCTAAATATTTCTCATTAATGTCCACATTTTCAAAATGGTTGTCAGGATTTATTTATAAGTAAATTAATTTTTTCAAATGATAATTAATTTAAAATCTTAAAAGTGGTATGGGACACATTGATTCAAAAATATCTTTGTTAAATGTTTTAAATGGTTTTGAAAATGATTTGATAAAGAATTGTTTATTTCAATATATTGATGTGACATATTTTGATTGAAATGTAGAAATGTTATCATTCCTTTATGCTTGTGTTATGTGTTATGATTATGTTATGGTTATTGGGCATTTTTTACATATATGGGTGGTTCTGTGATAAACCTAGGTCGGGTGAGCCTGAGATAGCTTTCCAATGCATTGGGTAACGTGATAGAGGTAATCGTTAATGTTTCTCAAAAGAGATTTAGGGAATATATCATGATGGGTGTTCCAATGTAACTCCCTACATAGCTGTGACAGCTAAAATGTAAGTATGATAAGGATGCCACGAGTTACCTTTACGATTTATGATTTCTATGTTTTATTCATAAATCTTATGATTTCATGAGGTATGTCACAATTGAAAAGTATGGTTTCATTGATTTGTATTTATTGATATATTAATGTTTCCTTTCCTTATTTTATAACCCTTATTGATATTTTTATGATCACCACATGTTTTGAAATGTTTTTCACAATACTTAATGATTCATAGGGTCAAAGATGAGATAAAGGAAAATTCATGTTGTCGAAAACATGGAA
Organism: Viscum album; assembly: GCA_963277665.1. Taxonomy (NCBI): domain Eukaryota; kingdom Viridiplantae; phylum Streptophyta; class Magnoliopsida; order Santalales; family Viscaceae; genus Viscum; species Viscum album. The sequence goes on along the minus strand of OY728121.1, from coordinate 497,422,635 downwards.
CAAGACATTTTTTTAGAGTTTTTTATTTTATGTAAAAAATGGATACTGAGTATAAGTGTCTACTTTTTAATTTTTGAAATGTAATGTAATAGATATGGCCTAATTATATATGACTCTAAACCTGAAAAAATCCTCACTGTTAATTCTTGACTTAAGTCAATATTTTGTAATGTTTAAGTTCGGGTCCTTATAGTTGGTATTAAATTGAGGTTTAGACAACTTTAGGGATTAGGAGTTTTTGTTAAACACATGGTTAGTCCCTATGTCTATTATTTTAGTTAAATCCGTGTTTGATAAATTTTCTAGATCAAGGAAAGTCGTTTATAAATGAAAGGATGAGGATCTCAAATGACATTCCTATCTCTTCCTGATGACATGCTTGCAATTATTATTGCAAAGTCATGTTCAGATGATGGTGAAAATTTTTCTATCATAAAACTCACTTGAAATCAATTATTTGAGATATCAAACATCTCCACTATACCAAAATATCATTGTGGATCATGGGTTTTATTTAATCAAATTCTATTTTCTCAATATTCTCAAATTTTTTAGAATGGTAAATATTATCAATGTATTTTTCAAATATTTTACCTTATCACAAGATTTTGAAAAATATTATGATTTTGAAAAAGGTGTTCAAGAAGGAGACCCTTGAACAACCTATTTATATATTCTTTTACAATATAGTCTCTCAACACATTCTTATAGTATTTTAAAAGGACCATTGATTGAATGTTTCAACTCAAATTCGGTCTGACTGTATTATAAAATTCAGGTTTTATCATATGTTTTGAAATTATATGTCATACATGATTATTTTCTGAATCTGTTTTTCTGTGAACACCCATATGACCCAAGTTGTACAAGTTATATTTGGATGAAGGAATCAACTGATTTTGAAGGATCTCTAAATCATTTTTGCAATGCATGGACCTTTGGCCTACGTGAATAAGATGATGATGAAACAATATGGACACCATGATCAAGGTATGATGTTATTTCTATTGGGAACAGTTTTATTTTATCATATGGAGGAAAAAATGGAAATATATAAGATTTTTATGTCTTTAATATATCAGGATGATAATGAAAGGTGTAAGAAAACCATTGAGGTTAAAACATGTTACAGTTATTTTTTAGTTTTATAAAAAGGACAACCTGTAAGATTGGTGACAACCTATTGCATCCGGAAAGACTGTAGGAATTAATCCCACAATCTAAGGGTGACAAGGTCACATCACCTACCACTTTCCTATTCGAATTCCCTGGTTAGTATGACTAATTATTTTAAGTTAAATGAATTTATGGATCAATAATAAGATGATTTTCAGAACTTATATTTTATAAAATGGATATCCTTAATATAGGAAAATGATTTTGTGATTCAGTTATAATGTTTTTTTAGATTATGTTTTCTATTTTGGAAACATTATATGCTTATGGGAAATAGAATACTTTGGGATCTCATTTGTGGAGTAATGTTTGAAATTTTACTTTGGAAGAATCTATGTTTTTATTGTAGAAATATGATGATTTGGTTTATTTATAGAAATGATTAACCTATCATGGAGAATATTTTATTAGGTTAATTACTTTTTAGTATGATACTTTAATAGTAACTGGTGTTATTTGGAGATAAATTTTAAGATTTATCTTGGAAGACTATGTGATTATATCCTTCTGAGATTAGGGTTTCAATCTTAGTTTGGATTACTTTGAAGAATTTTGTGTACAGTTCTTTATTTAATGGTATTTGTTGAACTTTGGGTATTATTTGACAAATTTTTGAGATTAAGAGTAGTTTTTCTTTTTGTAAAAGATTATCCTTTTTGGGGATTATCTGATCTTGTACTAACCATTTTGGTTTTGGTTAATGTTTAAAGAAATGAGAAAAATATTGTTCATCTTTTGTGGATTATGTGATTCTCTAGAAGTTGATTATATCACTTTCAATGTGAAAAAATCAACTTGAATACAAATCGTTTGATGAAAACATAAGTTTGTGGTATAAATCTAGTAAAAGATAAATGTTTAAACTAAAAGTAAGTATATTTCCTTATGTTATTATTAAAGCTATTAAATAAATTCCTCAACATTATGAAAAGTAACTTAAAATAAAAACATTGTCCTTTAACTTTCCTTACTAGTGAATCAAAGATCATTTAACCCATCACATTTTTGTGATTTTCTGGTGGTTAACTTTCACCTAATCATGTTTTCTACCACTCTCCATCAAACCTTGATGGTTTGTTTCTCTTCCATATCCATGTTTTCTAAAAACGAATCCTAGTATGGGCTATCATGGATGAACTTTTTATTTATCTTTATTTCTTTTAAGGTGATATTTTTATTGACTCCTTTTCATATGTGGTACTTTCAATGATGTTTCGATACCCAATTTTAAAATTGCGAGGATGCAATTCCAAAAAGAGGTAAATATGTGACATCCCAGGTTAATAATGAATATAACATTTACATATTTATTAAATTGTGTGAACTAAATATTAATTTTACTTTAAAGGGTATGTTATGTTCGATGGAGTACCTGATACCCAACAATGGGTTTCTTTGTAATCTTATGTTGCACACAATGTTGAGTCACACTGAAAAATAATAAAATAATATTATTTTAAGTGGTAGTTAACGCCTATCCATTGTATTGGTGGTAATGGAATTAAAGAACTAAAATATGAATATAAATGTTTGATAAATGTTTTTCCATTTACTCAATAAATTTTGGAGTCTTAAAATAAGAAAGAATCTGATTTCAAGAAAAAATACTCTAATATTCAGTAAAAGGTAAATTTACCACATTTTGATGGTGTCCCCTCTTTAAATATAGTTTTGGTCACTTTTATATGTTCTATTTGAAAAAATAAATTTCTACTTTTGATTCAGGACATCAAAATTTACTTTGGGTAAATATTTAGTATTTTTTTGATAAAATTCATTTTTAATGAAGAGTGAAAAATACTGTATTTTAATTAAAAACTACCTTTTAATATAATTTATTTATAAGGTTATATTATATTTTTAATTGGTTTTAAAGTTTAATTATATTATTTGTTTACCATTTAATCCAATTTTGGTCGCTGGAAGTAATTTCACTTTGAAATTAGACATTAACATGTGTTAATCTTTTGATAGTTATTATTTTTAAAAACACGATTCTTTTTTTTGTTAGTGGGAATTAATTTTAAATTTATTTACTCCTCTTATGTGTTTTGAATTTGGAAAAATGTATTCCATATTTGGAGTTATGAGGTTCAAATTGTGTAAATAGGTAACCTTTTTTAGACATTATGAATATTTACTTCAGTAAATATTTTATTTACCATGGTTAAAAGGTTAATCCGGTAAATAAGGGTAAACAAATGTTATTATAATAAAATAAAAGTACCCTAACATGTGTACTAATCCTATTTGTTGATACATTTCCGACCATGGGAATCCATGGGTCTATTTTGGGACCCCATGGAGCCACTTGGATGTGATAATGACACTTTATATTAATTAATTTAAAGTAAAGACAAAAATGACACAAACATATATCTTTTAATAAATAAATTATTACATAGGGTTAAATAAGTTATCCATTTGAATATAAATATTCATTTGAAATCTAAAAAGATTTCCTACATCACTATATTTTTTTATAATTTTTAAACATCAAATAAATAAATATATTTACGACACAATAATGATGAATTGTTTTCTTCATTAATGAATGATTTAAATAAATAAGATTATAAAGATTAAAAAAATATCCAAACTTGTTCACTTATTATTGGATAATTTTATTTATAACATGAGTTATCTTATCTTCTACTTTAATAATTTTTGGACCTTTATAAACACAAAATCATTATATAATAAAATAATATTTTTAAACATTCCTAAAGAGCCCCTCCTCCCCCTTGTAAAAATCCCTCACTTAAAACTCATTTCTCACATTTCTCAAGCCACTTGTCTCATCCAACCTCTTCCCAATTAATCTCCCTACATCCCTCTCCTCCTCTTATATGCCTTCCACTAGGCAGAAAGCAATTCAATTAAACCTTTTGGTTCAAACCAAAGGGATATAGCCAATTTAAATGTAATTTCTTCTCTTAAGTTCTTTTGTTTTATTTTACTTCTCCAACCCCTTAAACTCTTTTTATTCCTTTATTTTATAAAAAAATAGTATACTCAATATACTAGGTTTTATTTATGAGATGTATTCTAACTAAACTTACACACACCTCCCTCTACTGGGTAAATAACATACTATTTCTATGGATGGTGAACTACTGCCTCATGAAATATTGATTGTTCAATCTTCTTCTAACACCTCTTGTAGTGGACATTAAGACGGAAATGTATTTATATGTGATATATATTATATTTATATTTTTTCTATTCTTCATTATTTTTCATCTATAGTATACCTTTATGGTTTCCATAGTGGGTAAATAAAATAAATTCATTTGAGGATGTGTGGACTACCGCCCCCTCAAAGTGATATGACTCGTTCATGTCATATGTGGAATGTATAAAGGGTGGATATAATTAAAGTATATATTATATTATACTTTAATTATAATATAAATATTTATCATTACATTTTCATTCCATTAAATATTAAATAGAAATGAAATTAGCGTTCATGCGTACGTACGACTTACGGTGTCCATGAACGGTGAATTTCATTTCTTATCTCAAAATGTTATGTAATATTATAAATATATATATATATATGCTGGATATATATGATATATATGACATATAAATCATGAATATAATTCTGGAGATAATGGAATTTATACCACATGGACAATTTATAATTATAATAGGTTTATTTTTAACCCAAGTTCTGAACATCGACAAAATTCCCGATATGAACTCAAATAATTAACTAATTGTTATAGAAAGGGAATAATTGATATAAATGTAATATTAAACGTTAGAAAGGTTCTTAGGAAAGTACAAATAAACATTATTTTATTATTCAGGAAATTAAAGAATGGTCGAGTCAAGGCGGACACAAGGTAAGGGGTTTCTTATCTCACTTTTAATTCCATGAGATTTCAATTGTTCGCCACTTATTTCTTGCATGTGGTGTATTTTTTACTACCGTTTGATATATATTATCATGATTATATTTATATTCTTGGTCTTATTTGATTAATTTTGTGGTTATTAACTTTTTTTCATATGACTCGATTGATTACAACGTGCTAGTGGTTTTTTATCTCACTTTTTATTCCCATGAGGTTCACGCTATATTTTCCACTATTTCCTTTTGTGTGGTGTATTTACTTCCCATGATTGTATTATTTGTGTAATATACTTTAATATATGGGTATTTACATCTTCATAGTATGATCCTTCATTCATTTGGTGTTTGTTTCATAGGTTACCAAATTGGTAAGGGAACTGTTTACCCAATTTCCATTCCATGGGTTGATTATCTAATTCCTAATTATGTCATGCTATGGTTGTCTGTGGAATCATTGTTTATTTATTTATTTTGTAATTTCCACTCCCCTTTCTATGTATATACTTTTGATACACATAATCACTCCATTGATAAATTATCAAGTCATCGATATGAACTTGATAAAAGTAATTTTAACTCAATTTCCATTCATTGAGTTAAACATCCAAGTCATTGGTTTTGTCTTAAAAAGAACATGTGTGAATGTACTATTATTGATTTACACTGAATATCCAATAATATTGAGTGTATTTATATTTTTCACACATTATTATGTAATTTATTTTTCCTTATACTAAGGATACAGTTTTTATAAGGGATTTCATCTCAATTTACATTCTATTGATACTTCATTGTTTTTATGGACCAATTCAATCTTATATGGTGTATATATTATCATTTGGAATATTATATCATTAATCCCTTTATTCTCATGATATTTTAATTTTCTAATTAAATTTTATTCATCAATTATTTGTATTCAAGCGTCTCTCATTTTTTTAAAAACTCTTTAACTAAAATAACATTTTAAATGTTTTAGAGATTTATTCTTATAAATATTTCTCATTAATCTCCATGTTTTCAAAATAGATTTTAGGATTTATTTGTATGGAAATTAATTTTCTCAAATTATAATTCATTTAAAAGCTTCAAAGTGGTATGGGAAACTTTGATTAAAAAATCTCTTCATTAAATGTTTTCAATGGTTTTGAAAATTGTTTGATAAAGTATTGTTTATTTCAATATATTGATTTGATATATTGAGATTGGAATATGGAAATGTTATCTTTCCTTTATGCTTATGTTATGTGTTATGATTATGTTTTTGTTATTGGGAATTGTTTACATATATAGGTGGTTCTGTGATAAACCTTGGGCGGGTGAGCCCGATATAGCACTCCAATGAATTGGGTAATGTGACAAAGGTAACCGTAAATGTTTCTCCTAAGAGATTTATGGAATATACAGTGATAGGTATTCCAACGTAACAACCTAGGTAGTTGTGATAGCTACAATGTATGTATGATATGGATTCCACAAGTTACCTTTAGTATTTATGATTTCTATGTGTTATTCATAAATATTACGATTTCATGAGGTATGTTATGATTGAAAAGTATGGTTTCATTGATTTGAATTTATTGATGCGTTAATGTTTCATTTTGTTATTTTACAACTCTTATTGAGATTTTTATGCTCACCCTGAGTTTTGAAATGTTTTTCACGGGACATAAAGATGAATAGGGTCAAGGATGGGATCAAGGAAAAGTCATGCTGTCTAACACATGGAACTAGACATGTTTTTAGAGTTTTTTATTTTATGAAAAAATGGATACTGAGTATAAGTGTCTACTTTGTAATTTTTGAAATGTAATGTAATAGATATGGCCTAATTATCTAAAACTAAAAACCAGAAAATATCCTCAATGTGAATTCTTTACATAACTCAAGATTATGTAATGTTTAATGGTGAGTCCTTATAAATAGTAAAAACATTTAAATTTATTTATCGCGGTTAAGGTAAAAAATAGGTTTACCAAGAGTTTAAACTAAAAGGATGAGGGTTAAAAATGACCCAAAACGTATCAAAAATCCATATTGTTGAAATATATTGCCCTTATATCCTCTAATATAGAGAATATTGTATTTCTATCATTTTTTATGTTAAAAAAATGGGCACTCCATTTTCTTTTTAAAAATTACTAGTGTGTCACTCACCTCACTTATAAAAGGCCACCCCTATACCCTCCTCTTCACACTTCCAATTCCCTATGGTTTTTAAAATACCTCACCAAGTAGATTCCTTAATTCCATAATATCAACCAATAATCCTTAATTTTTTTATAAACCCATCCTAATAATCCTTTTAGTGAAAACCAATAGAATTTTCTCAAAGAAGAGGTAATGTTCTTCAATGAGAATTTTTATTTTATTTATTCCTACATATACATAAATTATTATTAAAACATTATGATATTATATCCTAATTATCTTAAATTTACTGATATGTGGTTTTGTTAAGATAATTTCCAACAACCATCTCTTCTTTCGTGCAATGTGTTACAAAATCCTCACTTGTGTGTATAGCAGACTTCCTCCAGATGAACTGATGTCATTAATTTTTCCATTACCACCTATAATAGTAGGATATAATGATTTATATTATATATATATGTGATATTATTATGATTATGGTATCATAATATCACAAATTATTTCATACTCTTCAATCTGTGGGAATACAATAATGTTGCTCGTGTGTGTGGTGAACTACAACCTCGTAAAGCGATTTGATTCATTCACCCTTTAAATGGAAGGAAGTATGGTAGGGTTTAAGGAGAATATTTTATATATAAGAAATAAAAATTATTATATGATAGTAATATATTATTTACCATTATTAATTTCCTTTTATCGGGAATATGGAAAAAAATATTCATGTGTACATACGACCTACCATCTCTATGGACGGTGTATTTAATTTACTATCTATAACTTTTATGGATCACAATAAATAAATTTATAATGAATATATATGGTATTTATATCATTTATAATTTTCTATATATTATGATACTAGGATCTAATTAAGAGTTCCAAAAATAAAAAATCAAAACATACATGAAAAATAAAGCAGTAATTTCCCAAAACAAGACTTTAACATTGAATTGTTAATAAATGGGTAATAAAAGGTCATAAGAAAGTAATATATAGTATTATATATAGTATTATATTTATTTATATATTTTTAATAAAAACATATTTATTATACATTATTTTTGAACCTTTATAATAGATTTGAGACTTAAGGTAAGGGGTTTCCATGTCACTTATATTTTTCTATCATAGATAGTCAATATTCACAATGTGTTTATTTTATGTGGTGTATATACTACCCATGAATGTATTTTATGATTATTATCCATAAAATTATGAGGATTTACAAATCCATTTTAATATATCTATTTCATGGGTTTTACAGTTCAGAATGCTACCAAAGCGGTAAGGGATTTTTGTCTCAATTTTTCTTCTTTGAAACATAAGATATGTTATACACCTATCTTATTTTATGATGTGTATATAAAAAAATTTTGACATGTAATATCATGACTTTTTTTATTATAATGATATTTTATGTTTACATTAATGTTATTATTTCATGGGGCTTATAATTCAATGTTACCAAAGTGGTGGTTGTTTTATGGTATAATCTCATTATTTATTTGGATTTTTTATGTTTATGCTTCTAATAATGAAATATTATAACACATAACTCAAGAAAATAATTAATTTTTCCTCATATGGTTATTCATGATATTTTCTAATAATATTTCTATTTTACACTCTTTACTACTAAAAATAATTTTACAAAAATACGACATTAATTGTCTCTTAGATCGGAAACCCATTTTATTCCAAACCCATGTTTTATAAAAATGTTTTAAAAAATGTTTTAATAATCACATATGAATTTTAAAAGAAATTTTTAACCATGTTATAATTTTTAATTTTTTTCTAAATTTAATCTTCATTTCTATTTCTAAAAAAACTTATTTGTGTTTTACTGAAAATGTGAAAAGAATCTCTATTTTTAACATGCACGACATAAACTGTAGTTTCCTCTCTCATGAGAACTAAAAGATTTCAATATTGTTTTAAATTTTTTAAAATTTATATTAAAATAAAAAATCATTAATTTTTTTGGAAATTTTTTGATTTTAAATAAATGATTTCAAAGTAAAAAAAAAGATTTTGAATTTTTTTAAGTATTATCCAAATAGGAAAGGCTCTACTCTATAGGAATTATTCCAAGTGATATTTAAAAATTATTTTCCATATGATGTTAAATAATTTGATATTAATTATGATTTAATGTGGTTAATATTTATTTATAACATATCTCTTCTTTCTTAGGAAGGTTACTGTTTTTATTAATTAAATACATTCATTTTTCATGGGCTATTCTATGACAAATTATTGAAATATTTTTGAATCCAATTTCATTTCCATGGGTAATTCTATAATGAAATTTTTTATGAACCCCATACATTTCATGGTTTCTGATATGATTAGTGTTATATGATCTTAGGGAATAGAATGTATGGATTATGTTTGGGACCTATATATCTATTCACTGCATTAGGTAATGATAAATGTTATATTTTCTTAAAGGGTGTATTAAGGTTATACCAAGACCAAAAAAATAGGGTCCATGGGAGGTTATTCCATGTCCTAAACAAGAGGGTACACAGGAAGATATGCCATTCCCAAAATGAGAGGTCATATGGTAGGTCATCCCAATCCCAAAAAAAGGTGCACAGGAGGTTTTCCCAAGCCTAAAGAAGGTACATGGGTGATTTTCCCAAGACTAACATGTTTTGATTGTATTGGTAGATATCCTTTATATAATATTTTATATGATTCTATGTAATCCACAAATCTATGTCATATGAAATTGTGATTCTATCATGGATCATGTCATTTGATCCCATTATTATCTGTGTCTTATAAACTGCCAAGATTTATTCTCTGACATAGATTTGTGATCTATGATATGTAGGGTTATTTTTCATATTTTATTCTTATGTTCACTTAAATTATTGTCATTTTATGATTATCTGATCATTGATATCTTACTTTTCTACCCACACTAATCATTTGAGCTCACCATTTCTTATGTTTCTTATCCCTAGGCAATGAATAAATCTTTTAAGTAAGGTATATTTTTTGAATATTACTAAAGGGGAAGATAATTATTGGATATATTTAAGATCATTCACCAAATAAGAAGATTGTATACCCGGGATCTAAATAAATTAAACTATTACGGTCCTTAGGCATGTGTTTCTATAATATACTGAATATTCATCAAAAAAGATACAATATCCATGTATGAAATTCCCGATTTTTTTAGTTGGAATTATTAGAATATTTTAGTTATCCTTTAGAAACTAGGGTGAGAAAACATTAGTGAGATCCCAAAGGACATGTATAAGGATAAGTAAAAGGATGGGTCAAAGTACAGGAAATGTCAAAGTATTTTGGTAAAGGATGTGTTGAGTGGTTTCCATGTAATTACATCCCTATTTGGATACTAAAAATGGATACGGCCTAGGAATAGAGGTATCCAGGGGTAAAACTATAAAAAGGGTGAATTGAGTTGGACTAAATCATCACCCGGTTCATGAAAATGATCCTTGCTACACACTAGGTTTTACGATCCCAAGGGATATGCTTTGTAGATTAAAAAACTATTTACAAACGATAATGAAGGATTTAAAAATAACAAGAATCATAATGATATAGGATAAACATAAGGATTCATAGATTAAAAATTAGGTTTCAGTATTTAGGCATCTACTGATTGATTTTTTATGATTATATAGTTCCCCACTATGATTTTTCTTTCTTACACTATGTTTTTTTTAATCAATGTTTATAACCAAAAGGAACCGTGTTAATGATGAGTGTGATGGAAAATAAAAGTATTGTACTCCTAAGTAGGAAAGCATTATGGTATATGGAATGAAAAATCTTATTTTTATGTTCACGCAACTTTCTCAAGCCATGAATCACACTAAACATCCAAATGAGAAAGGGAGGGAACAACATAATAATGAGTCCTCCATGAGAAAACTTCCACAATAATTTAGTGGATCTAATGATATTATAATTGTAGAGAAATATATCTATACCTCTAAAAATATATTTTCTATTATCTAATGATCGAAACAAAAAAAATAGTTTTGGTTGCCTATCATTTGGAATGTGAAGTGAATCAATGGTGGATTATAATTAAGAATAAGTGGGGATATTATTAAATTGACTCCATGGATTGGGATGAGTTAAAGAACTTATATTTTAATAAGTAAATCCATTTTATTCTTTGTAAAAATATGGATAAGGAGTTCCTTGACGAATAGAAAAAGGGTGATGAATCTATTGGTACCTGTGAGGAAAATTTTACAAGACTTTTGAGATATACTTCTAGTATTATTATCTAACCTCAATGTAAGATTGATCAATTCATAAATTTAGTAAAGAGAAGTATATAAATAATGTTATCCATAAGATACTTCTACTACTATGAAAATATTGTTATATATGCTATCGATGTGGGAATAGAGTATAGAATTACATATAAATCTCAAGTTTTTGATAGGAAAAGGATGATGGAATTCAAAGGAAAATCTAAAAATAATGGAGAGGAGAAGATGATATTTCCTTTATGATAAAATTATTAAAGGAAACATGGTGGAAATTATCTTAAGGGTACAAGTAATTTTTTTTATTTTTGAAGGAAATGACATTGTAAAATAAAATGCCGAGGTTATGGGAAGAAGTTAACTAATGATGAAAATGGATAGAAATCTCAAAACAAAGTGAACCATTTACACTCCAATGTTTAAAATGTAAGTACTATGGAAGTTATGTTAACTACTTCCAAAATATAATTTTTAATGATGATTATGATCAATGTTACAAACCTCTTATGCTGAGAGACAAAGGTAAATAGCAGGTTATCATTTTTTTGACAGGGGGTGTGATAATGACGTGGTGAATGGTTCACTTATCATCCACTATATATTTGCTAATGTCTTATTTAACTCTGGATCTACCCATTTTTTCATATCTGATGAATTTTATATGGTTACCAAGATTCCACCCAAATGATTAGATCTATAATTAGAAGTGAAGCCCCCTAATGTTATGATGATCATATCTCAATTCTATGATTCTTCTTATATTGAATTTTCTAAGAATGTACATCCAGCAAATCATTTCATTATTCCTCTCATTGAATTTCATGTTATCTAGAGCATGGATTGGATTTATATACAGAAATATGACATCACTTTTGGAGGATGTGAATTCAAATATGATATTAAAAAATAAAAAATTATTATCTATCAATGTGACAAAAAATATTAACATTATATAGAAATTACATCCATTGTATGGGCTTTGATTCCTACTCAATAGGGGCATTTATCTGAGAAAGTTGGGGAGAAAATCAACATTGATGAAACTGATATTAGGTTGGTGTTTTTTATCTAGAATTTTATAAACCCTTTTAAGTAATAAAATAAAAATTTAGGGAATAAAATTATATATTTTAAAATATTTTTTGAACTTATAAAACCTATGGCCAACATTTTTAAAACTAATTAAAATGTAACTTTATTATAATTTTTTTATGTCTTCTCATTGAATCAAGTATTTTCAAGGGAGATTTAGTTTTGGATTTCCCTAAATGAATATTGGAATATATTTATTTTATAATAAATAAATTTAGTTAATTATAATCATTAACCAAAATAACTATACATTATATATAAATTTAATGTATAGAAGTTGTATTTCTCTAGAAATTATTTGTACCTGATTAAGAATATTTATTTTAAAATTAACATTTCAAAACATCAAAAAATTTGTCAGATAAAATAATCTGAAAATTTGAAATTATAAGTATCAAATTGTGTATAATGATCAATATAAATTCTTTTCACTAAAATTAATTACAAATATTAGTAATTAATTACCAAGGTAAAAGTAAAAAATGGTAACTTATGTTTAACACATTGTAGAAGCCTTAAAAAATTAAAAACATTCATAGGATTGAATTTTTTAGAATTAGATCAAATTATAAATGTTATACCTACAATATTTTATTTTTTTGATCCTCTTACCATTGAATAACCTCATGGAATTATTGAAAAATGTAAAGGTGTTCCAAAAACCACCCTTACCATCACTTATAAAAGTGAAATATCATCACCACTTAAAGACGCACCTCCCATCTGGTATTCTCCTTGAAACTATTCCATTTATATACCCCTAAAACCCTCTCTAAATAACTAAATCCCCTGGTCACTCATATTTATCCTAATCCTTTCAATTTGAAGGACACTTATTAGAAAAAAATCAAGCCCCCAACAAAAGTATTATCAACTACATTGTTTTCTTATTAATTATCATCATTAAAATTTATTGTATCTACTCTAATATAATGATATTATTTTCATTTAAATACTTAAATTTTACTATATTAATGTTATTTTCATTAATTTTTCATATACTTCATCAATTAAGAAAAAAATGTGTTCATGTGTTTTGCAGACTACCGCATTAACACCATACCATGTTTCGTTTACCTTAACAGCCACGCAAGGTTGAATATAAAGATGGTATTAAAGGATAAATATAGTTTATATGATATAATAATGTTTTTGGCATGAAAAAGTTTAGATCATATTAATTGTGTGACCAAAAAACAATAATAATTAATTTAATCATTTGAAATGATTGTACTAAGAGGATAATTTTTTATTTAAATTTACTAATTTTTTCATATCCATTACTTATTATTATACGTACTTTTAATTCATATATATCAAAATTATAAACACTATATAAGATACTTATACTCCTTTTATAATGATATTATAGTTAGACCTTCTCATAATCATCGACTAATCATGGTATGTTCATATTTGGATTGATCTAACCACCTACTTGAAAAATACTATAAATTTTTTCATGGTTGACTATGAGATTCTTTTCATTGGTATAATATGATATAAATATTTAGATATTTATTTTTTTATTGTAGATATATTATATCAATAGATAATTCATTAATTAAGGAAACAACATCAGTTCATCAAAAATCACAAAATCATGCTTACTATTGACTTTATCTTCAAGGATAAAATCTAAAACATTAATCAAAGGAATTTAAAACATCATAAATTATTATAAATAATACCTAAAATTACATTTAATGATATATTAGTATTTTAATTTCAATGAATAATGAATTTTAACACCACTATTATGAAACTAGTACAAACAATCAAAACTATAAACATTGATGTGTAAAATTAGAAGAATTCATGTAGATAATGATCATTTATGAGGAGTATGAATGAAAATGGACATTATTAAGGTTATTAATTAATTTATTAAGATATATATGTTAATTATAGAGGATTTTTAAGTGTATTACTTAAATTTATGATATGATGTAAGGCTTTTCCCATTTCAAAATCCTCTCCTTAAAACATAATTTCTGTTATGAAACTAATTTCCATTATGTTGGGTAAATAATACAAATTTTAGATGTTATATAATGAATTTAATTTATTCATAGTATTTAAAAATCAATTTCAATCCCTTATTTCCAAGAGGTTATGACTGAATTATTACCCAATCCATAAGTGGGGTTTTTTTGTCTCAATTTTCATTCATTTGGATTGAGATTATAATCACTACCTATCTTCTTTTGTTTGGTTCATGCATTTATATTGAATACTATTTTATATGTTACTCGTGAAATTTATGGGATTTTAAATTCTATATTTTTATCCCTTAATATTATTCTTTTTATTCAGTAGACACCCTTTTCATTGTGGAAAAATAAATAAAATTTTTGGTAAGGTAAAAGTGTGGGAAATTTATAAGAAAATACATTCTTGTCTGGATAATAGATAGCGGATGTGGGTGTAGAATAGATACACCTAGGTTTAATCACTCTGAAAATTATTGGTTGTGCATTGTATCAATTATCACCCTAATTCACAATCAGTGGGCCTGAGACTACACACATGGAAAGACACTCATAGTGGATATTCTTTGGAATATTCACATGATTTTAATGAGCTAGGATGAAGTATTTTTCCTACAATTTCATTGGTCACAAATCAATTAAATCTATTGAATCCAATTACTACCATCCATGAATTTCCTAGAACATTTTTATGACACCTCTCCACTATATTTATTTCATAAGGTTACTTTATGTTACTTTAATGATACCATGTGGATTCCATGTTTATTAAGGGATTCTCTACCATATATACACACTATTCTATTGAATGGGAAATTATTTGATGTCTATTTTTTCAATATATAGATCATCATTTTTTATTCAGAAAGAGGTTTCCAATGGAATGGTATAAAAGGTATTTATGAACATTATGGTTAATTCATTATACTTAAACAAGTGACTGGTGGGTCCCGACATTACATATCCCCACAATTCATTGAAAGGTATCATGGGGAAAATAGTTTTGGTTTGGATGAATTACTCTTCCCATTTGAGGAAATTATCTTGGAATAAGGCTTTGAAATAAACTTTTTTATGTCTTCCATTATACATTCCATCAGTATGAGATCAATGAAAATTTTAATCTATGTTTTCATTCGTTGTCCTATATATAGTATTCCCTCAGTTTTAGTTAATTAAAAAATTATATAATTTATTCTTTCTTGTTATATCACTTATTCCATGTTTATGTTACGTAAGATTCTATTGTAAGTACTCTTTACAGAGCATTTCGACTCACCCTTGTTTTCTTTTCTTTTCACAAGAAACCTATAAGAGGACTATGTATAATTTGTAGTGATATAATGGAATATTTAATCATGCTATCACAATGTGTTCTTGATTTATATTATGTTTTTCACGTTTAATCTATATATATTCTTCAGATACTATGAAACTATATGATACATTAAGAAATCTTGTATTCTATACCAATTATTTAATATATCTATCGGCTATGGGTTCCTAGATTCTGGGATGATATATTTTTTTCTATTTCTATATATCGTATTTTAGTATATGACTGTTTGATTGTGATAATTATCGAATGGTTCAAAAATTTTTGTAACTTTCATAAATCATTCAACCATTCAAACATTAAGGAGTTAACATTTGAAACTCCATAACACATCAATTATCATCAAAAGGTATGGGATAATTATTTACTAAGTGTTACATAAGTTTTAATTGAAGGCGTTACTCATATATTTATAAAATATATGTAAATGAGGAAATTTCATTACACATGTGATTGTGATCATATTGAAAAATAATGTTTGATCCCCCCATGTTATTTTACCTCTTCCTTCTTCTTTTTTTAGATACTAGCATATGGTGAAGGTTAAGGATCATACTATTGGGAAAAAATATCTCAAGGTATCATTGGATCATTTTTTAGGTGATTGTGTTTGTTGACAAAGCGGGCCTCCATGTTGTGTTTGTTTGCAAAGCAGACTATGAGAATAAATTTGTTGAAAAATGGGGTTACATGGTGAGTTGTCGTGTTCAAGAGATGTTTTTGAAAATCCTTTTTTAAGAATAACCTTGTCAAATGAATGAATGATCTATAGGTGGTACAAAAATAAAATATACAAGGTGGCGTTTTTTTCTAGTGTTTGCCAAATTTTTTGGCCTCAAAATTGACAACTGTAGAAAAGTGTTTTTGGAAAAGGGAATTTCACACCAGTGTATTTAGGATTGGAAATTTTAATGCACTATTTTTTTCAAGATTAGAACATCAAAAAATGGAAAAGGAAAAAGGAGCGCCTAAGTTTTAGTTTGGGTGCACAAGGTGACTAGGGTGATAGAGGCTAAGGCAACTGGACATGCACGTCAGGAGGAGACTTTCATGCGGCGCTCAGGGAACCCAAAATGCATATAAATAGAGTTCTACCGCTCCTCATTTTTTATGAATCTAAACACTTATAGAAAATTTGAGCTCTAGTCGTGCATGTGGTTTGGGCGCGTAAGTGGTAGTGTGGGCATGCAAGTATAAAGTTGTTCAAAAGCTGGAAGCCAGTTGATAGTTACATGCTAATATTGGTTTGGGAGTAAAAGTGTTTGAGTTTCCCAAGTTATAAGTTGGTGAAGCGAGTGTCACACATGTGGTTTGGTTTCACTTGTGTGTCAGGCTTGGAGAATCGCACTAGTTGATAATTGTGTGTCAATATTGTTTTGGTGGTAAAAGGGTGTGTCTCGCACAAGTATTGTGTTGAAGAAGGGAGTGTCGCACAAGTGGTTCGGTGACACCTACGCGTCAACATTGGAGAAGTGCATTGGTCATTCTAGGCCTATGCAAACGACGAAAGATTTTCCAGTACAACCATGGTAAAGTTGTATTCATTGGTGGATGAAAGTGGAACTTCAATAGAGCATCTATATATAGAAGAAGATGCATTCATTTGTGATAATGAAGGGATCTACAAGTATTTAAATTGTGATTGGATCTTCTGAAGAAGTAGTGAGCATACTTCAGTTGATAGAGTTGTGAGATTTCATCTTGTGACTGGTTGTAAACTAGGACGGATAGTGAGTCCGCTCCGAACTTTGAAAATAGTAGTGCACTTTTAGTGGATTTTGTACATTGGCACATCGTCAGTGTATGCTCCTTGGACACAGTGAGGGTTAACCAAGTAAAATTGATGTGCCTTGTTCTTTCTTTATGATTTTCTCATACATTGTAATGTGAAGGAGAGAGAAGAGAGTTTTTCTAACAACGAAACAAGATCAATAGGGGAAGTTGTTTTAATCTTTCATACACTGATTCACCCCCCCCCCCCTCAGGGTATCTAACATAGTAGACCTAAAACATACCTAAATAGTTTTTTTTAGTTAAATCCATGGATTATTCATGGTGGGAAGAAAAATTCTATTTTTCTTTTGTGTTCTCTATCAATAATTGATTAAAGGTGACAACTATAGAATTTTGTAGTCTAAGGTACACTCTCTTTATTTTTAGTATCATATGATTTTAGTTTCAATATCATGGTGTTCTCGAGTTCATAGCTTATTTTTTGTTTCTAATAATATTATTAATGGTTAATAATCCCAAATAAACCCATCAGTGGTATCAGTTCCTTTCCATGATTTTTTATTTGCAAAATAATTTGAGAAATAATGTTTTTTAAAATTATAATTCCTTCAATATTTTCAATCCTAAATTATGATACAAATTTTTTCCTTCCGGATTAAATTGTATCTTATAATATGAGATGTTGTAATCTATGACTCAGTATTAATACTATTATTTTGAATAGATTATAGTATATGTCCCTATTATATCCTCTTTAAAGATAGTTATTACTCGTAAGCTTTAAAAATAAAGCATCATATCTCTTTTATGATATATTATTTGTATCATAAAATGAAACTTATTATTATATTAGATGATTAGATTATTTGTCATAAATTATGAATGATATAACTTAAATGGTTTATGTTTCACTTCCATATCAATAACATTCTATGATTTCTCTTATATCATAAAATACTATAAGTGAAGAAAAAAATTGGATTTCATTATTTTCAGTTATGAATTGAAAATATATAATTAATAATTTATTTCAAAATTATTATAAATTTTTTTTTGGATATATATTATTTATATAATTTTTATAAACTAATTAAATATAAATAATTTTTATTTATTTAAATAAATGTTTTTTTATAATATTTCAATAAATATTTCTTAGTATTTAGTGATCAAATTAAAAATACAATTCAAAATTATATTATATAACTTATGATTTAGATGTAAATTGTTTTTATTAAAATTATAAAGGGTTTTCAAATTAAGAAATAAGGAAAATATAACCTTTTTATATCCAAAAATTTTAAAATTTTCAAAATATTTAATTTGAATCATTAAAATAAAATGGCACATATTTAGAAATTATTTAAAACTTATCAAATGTGTTTTGATAATTGATATGATTAAATTATTAAAGAATTGTAATATATGGTATTTAGATTTTGTACAATGTTTACATAATAACATATGAAATATAAAATATTCATATTTCATAAAAATATCATATATTTAAAATAAATTCTATATAATGATTAACATGAGGGATCTCATATTGGGAATAAATATATAGTGTTTATATTTATCTAATTATATAATGTCTTTATTATTTATAAAGTTTCTATAATGGGTAATTTAATAATTTTTCGAAAACTAATATCACGTGTTTAAGGAATAAAAAAATTATTTATTTGTATTATTCCATTTAAATATTCATGTTTATAATAAAATTTAAAATTTAAATATTATATCTTCTTTAATTTTTGTGACAAATTTATTTTAATAAATGCATCATGTCATTATGGGTACAAAAAAATAATATTTAGATTTTATCTATCATGACCTTGTTTTCTATTTAAAATTTTTATCTTGAATTTGGTAATTGAATATAGTTTATAAATATTAAACATTAGAGTTATTATTAATTATATTGTATCCTGAGTATATTATTCCTATGTTGAGGGACTTTGGGATGGATTCTCCACTGTCTGAGAGTCTTATGTTGTAACAACCCCTACCCCAAAACCCAATGATGGTTTCTGCTTTATTACATTGTCATAAGGTGCAAGGAATCATGTCTCAAAGGACTAAATAATTTAATAGTATTGGTAAAATAGATACATAATTAAATTTCATTTAAATTTGAAAACATATAATAAAAAATATTTTATTGAGAACTCCATCATCCCCCTTAGCATATCCCTACATATCAATCATAAAATAATTTCTGGTATCCTATGGAAAATGAAACATAAGTAAGGGGTGAGATCATATACTTAGTAAGGGTGAACATATAATGGAAGCTGCAAATAATTAAGGAATAATAATTATTGAATGATTAAAAACTAAAATACAATCTATTTAATCCATAACTTGAGCATAATATGGTAGGAATAAGTGATGACCAAATAATTCCACATAAAGATTAAAAGGAGAATTAAAATTTACCATGGATATTCTAAAAAATCAAATAATCACATGGAGTATAAATAATTTAATCCATAATGATGGAATGAATAATAAATTATATCTAAAACATAACTTCATTCCTCATTCCAAGACATATAATACCATCGAGGATTCATTCCATGATATCTAATATTTTCGAGGACCTGTGCCAAGAAGTCTATAAAAATGGTTATGGCCTCGACCAATACCATATCCAATTTGTATCAAAAGACATGTTGATTACTCAATGGGATATAATGTTCCCCTACCATCACTTAAAAAGTATAATTAAATCCATATATATTTAATAATTAATTTAATTCATGCATCAATGTTCCTTATCATCAAATATTCATATTGAGTAAAAGATAAGAATTTATCAATATTTCCCCAATTAATCAAATAACATTAAACATATACACAATCATTAAAAATGATATAGGGTTTATGAAATAATCATATCCATCATGAAAAACCATAGATATTTAAGAAAATTTTAATTTCCAATGAAATTATTTTACAAGAAAGTGATTGTTTCAAGAGAAAGATAATGATCACAAAACAAAGTGATATTGTTCCATAAATTTACCACATGGTAATTTTAAATTCAAATCCCCTTGGATGAAATGATTCAAAGTGAAGACTTAAAATACCATTAAGTATAAATTTATCACGAAATTACAAGTCAAAGGGGTATTATATACACCGCATAAAAGTAAATTGGTTCATGAATACAAATAAGTCTCAGCAGAATGTAAATTGAGATGAAATCCTTTACAGAGATAATATAATTTAAATATGTATTAATAAATGAATTCATTATGTGTATAAAATTTAAATAAAAATCAAAAAATTGGAATTACAACATAAAATAATCAAAGGTAATTACACACATATGACATAATCAATAAAGTAGAAGTTTAACCTAATGAATGGAAATTGAGTTAAGAAATTCCTTACCTCATACTTCCTTTTGATTGAATGTTCTTTGACCTCCTTTATGGTGTTTTTGAAAAATATATTAACTTACACCAAAAACATATTACTATTATAATATAATATATGATCCTTTTATAACATATTATCACTCGTTCTTTAATAACATTTCATTGTTTTCATTGTTTCAAGTATTAATTGCCTTGTATTGCCATGCGTGTTTTGTCATTAAAGATCAATTTCTTGAATATATTACATAGTTTAATCAGATATATAAAAATAATCATGAAATAAATATCATATTTTCAAATCAATTTTTTTTAACCAACAATGAAAGATGTTTCTTAAAAATGAAGTATGTTATGATCATGGAGATAATAGGACATACATACGCATGGGAAATGTTTCCATTTTCCCAGGATCATTATTTAATGAACATAAGTAAAATATAATATTTCCATAATTATAAAAATATCATATAAACCATATTATATACATATATTTATCATCCATGTGGTGTGGGGTTAAAGAGTGACTCACATCGCTTCATGAAGATGGTAGTCCACACATACATGAACGATGTTATTATCTTTAAATGAATGAAAGGGTAAGAAAGAGAATGATATAATATCTTTCTAGATTTAAAAATATTTCATTAATATCATAATTATTTCATATTTATCACCTATAATCATTAAATATTTCCCCATCTCTATGTCATTCATTATTGAAAAACAAATTGCATCATTTTGTGACGCAGTAGTTCGTCGTACACATGAGCGACATTATCATATCTTCTATGGAATGGATGGTATAAAGAAATATATGATATAATTACTCAAAAGGTATAAATATTGTATAAATATAATATATATACTTTATATCCATTATCTTACCCAACCATTAAAGGTTTTAATGGAAGAATGAATGACATTGGTTTGCACGTGAGGCGGTAGTCCACCATACAACTGAATAATGATTTCAAAACTCATTTGATGGAAGTGGAGATGGTTTTAGGTCACAAAATTTCTATAAAAATATCTTAGTATATGCATGATAATTATTTTTTTTATATTATCATCTTTTAAAGATGTTAAGGAGATGGATAAAAAATATGCTCTTGGAAGACCATTACATCTTCTTCATGTATCTTCCTTAGGTTTACTCCAAATTTCGACCTAGGTTGTCTTTATGACAAAATAAAGTTCTATAATTAGAGGACAGAATTTGGGAAATTTTTTGGGTAGGTATTGGCTGATCCAAAAATGTATTTAAGCTATGAAGTAGAGAAGAGATGTGTTTCCTGAGTGAGGTGGGTGGCACCCTCGTAATATTTTGAATATATTTAATCATATCCGCATTTTATCACTCCAAAAGCCTCTAAAATGTTTCAATCATAATAATAGAATATATAATGTCAAAATATATCCCTAAAATAGGTTTTGGAAAAGTTTTTAGGCCATTATTAACCCTTGTATTTTTATTTTAACCCCCCAATAAATCCATTTTTACCTTAACCATAAAAATTAATTTTTACTATTTCACTACTCAATTTTTTGAAAAATTAAGTTAAAATTATTAGAAATTAAAAAATATTATTATTATAAATATTTAATACAATTTTCTAAATTCATTTCTCATAAGTAAAAAATTTTAATTTAAAATTAATCTCACTGACGCGACAAGAAAGTGGGTTTTTAATGAGAAAATGCTCAAAAAGTTCACAAAGTATTTATATCAAAATTAAATATATAAATGATTAAAAAACTAAATTGGAATAATTTATATATAATTTAAATAATTTTACTTTAAACCCATTTAAAAATATAATTTTACATTATAAATTATTTAAACAAAACGGTAGATTTCAATTAAAATCCATTATTTTTCACTATTAACCAAAAAATGAAACTTTTCAGAAAATCCACAAAAATTAACACTAATAAATTTTGATATGATTATTTCAAAAAATTAATTATATTTTTTCCAATAAATTTTATGAAATTATTAAAAATTAATTTTAAACCATATGTGCTAAGAGTAACTAAACCGTCTTTTAGAGAAAATATAATTTTATAGAAAACATTTCTATTTATTTTAAATGATTATTATTTTATTTCTAATCAATATATGACCATAATTTTCATAATTTAGTTATTTCTATTAATAACTTACAGTTTTAAGTCTAGGTGGTAGCTATTATATTAAATAATAATATTTTAATAATATATCATGTTTTTTTAACTCGATGTTACATGTAACATATGCTAAACTCAATGTTTCATGTGATACAATCTAAACTCAATGTGGCATGTAATTAGGGCATTATAATATATTGAATTTATTTAAAAATAGGTATATCATAAATTATTGAGGTTTTATACTTTCTTCTAATCTTAGTGTTGTATGTCAAACACTCAATCGAATACAATGTTTTTATTTTAGAATTTCAGGTGGTTACATTTTCCATGCCTTAAATAAATTACATCCTTGCAATTTAAACTTTATCTTCATAAAAAAGGGTTTGGAATTTGAGAATATTATTTTTTAAATACTCACATTGTAAAAAGGGTTAGTAAAACACCCTATTAAAAAGAGAGAAAGGGATATACAATGCTTATATGGAATAACACATACTAATTTCCAAATAGGGAAACATAGGTGGGATGTGAAAACATGGAAATAAAAGAGAAAACTAACTCCCAAACACTGATGAAGAGTGATATAAAACATTGATAAAAATAAATTGGGTGATCTAGAGAATGTTAACAACCACAAATCCCTAAACTAAAGAGGACTAAAAAGTTCATTAATATCATAAAAAATGATGATAATAGGAAAACAAATTGTTTAAATATTCTTTTCCTTGATTCATGGAATTATTACACTCTCTAGGAATATATAGAAATATCCTTACTTGATATATTTTTATTTCATATCCAAAATTCCATCCATTGTTTATTCTTATATTTGTTTCCACTTTATCTCTTACTATAATAAATTAATATCCAAAAAATGTTTTCTTATTAAATCCCTAAAATTAATATTAATGGATCATAATATCCATTATAGAAAGATAAGTCATTCCTTTGATATCTAGTTATTGTTATAACAAAATGGTTAGTGCTTAAATCTTTATATGGTGAAGTAGTACAACAATCTCTAAATCCTTATCCAAAGATCAACTTAAACCATTTCATAAATGGTTAACCTTATGGACCATCCAAAAGATTAACATACATAACTATATAAAGGAGATCACTGAATTTCCAAAATGAACATATCATTAATCTTCCAAACATCATTAAGAATCTCTTAACCATCACATACCAAAGATGTGAATACCTTCATCATGTATTTTATTAAAATATAGTAATAACCTAAATTATCATAAAACCTTATTGAAAACATTAATGATTCCTTATTACATAAGTAAAACACATATTATTGGATATATTCATTAGATACAAATATGTTGTAAACTCCATCAATGATAATATAAACCACTTTTTCAAAAAATCATTAATCAGTCCTATGGTACTCAGTACTATCCAATTTACTTTTTCTATACCAGTCATCTCTTTATCCGAACAAAATTATCCCAATAATCAAAAACTTATTTAGGGATATATTTCCCTAGATAATTAATTTTCTACTATGTTCAGCTTTCACTAATTCATATGTCTTCTTTATTGTTATTATTCAACATAGAATTTAAAATCCTTAATGAAAAAATACTACAATAAAATCCTTACACATTTCAAAATTATTATAACAATTATATAATTAATAAGATACTCAAATGGAATAATTTTATAACCTAAATACAATCACATTAATCATTCCACTATTTCTATCACAGTCTTACAATCTTAACCATGATTGATTAGCTACTTTTGAGGTATATTCTTTTGATGCCTAGGGTATTCATTTGTATAGTGTCTCATATCCTAATAGTTGAAAAATTAAACATTAGAAACGTTTTTTATCTTAAAATAATGAGTATGGTGTCCTTTATCACCACACATTAATCAAACTCCCTTTCTTTTTAATAAATCACTAGTTTGTTTCTTTCGACAATTATTACATGTGGGAAAAGACTTCTTTTACTTATTCCGTTTATCCATTTTTTCAAAGCCATCCTCTTTTTATCATTCTTCTATCCAATGACATAATACTTATATAAGTATTTCTCTATCTTTTTATCACATTATTTTTTTCCCCATATTATGAGATTGTTTTTTAGAAAAGTTCTCTTTGAAATATTGTCTTAATCCCATCAAAGAAATGATCAATCTTACTCTTTGGATTACCTGTATTGAAATGGTTCTCATTAATAATGACAGGAACCAATTATAAATGATTAAATTCACTATATTAGATTATATCGTTATGAAACATAATATATAATCCCCAAGCTAGTGAAATAAATAACATAAATTGAAAAAAAAATTCATATCTAATCTTGTAATCATAAACTTGTTTCCTTTGGGGATATCTTTTTTTTAAAATCCCTCAAAAAATTTTATAAGTAAAATAAAAATTATCCTAATCATATCATTTGGAAATGTTAAAAAAAAAGTGTGCATTAAGTCCTATTTATGTGCACTAGATGATGATTTACTCAAGACCAATACATCCTTTTCATAGTTATTACTCCTGGGTACCTCTATTCCAGAACTATGTCCACATTTATTATTAAAAAATTGATATATTTCTAGGAAAACCCACATAATATATACCATACCAATATTTAGGGTTTTATTATTCACTTATAGTCAATTTCTATCATACTGTTTGTTCCCTAATTTATGTTTTCCTAAATCTAGTTCATAACGTTTCTACTAAACACCCTCTAATACCAAGTGTAACAACCACGACCCCATAAGATGGAAGTTTGTGTCTACTTTATTAAAATTTAATAAGATACAAGGAATCATATACTGAAGGACTGAATAGTTTATTATCCATATTAAAATAGATAAAAAATTGAATCACATTTATATTTGAAAACATAGAATAAAAAAATAATGAGAATTCCATTATTCCCATTAGAACATCCCTGAATATTAATCAAAAATACTTCCTGGTATCCTAGGGAAAATAAAACATAAGAAAGGGGTGAGATCAATATATTATTGAGAGTAAGCGTATAGAATAATCTATATGTAAATAATTCAGAATTAATATGAATAGATAAATAACTGAAACACATGACATTTAATCAATAACTTGAGCATAATATGTAAATAATAAATGATGATCAAATAATTCAATATAAATAATCATATGAGAATGAAACTTAACCGTGGATATTCTAAGTAATCAAATAATTACATGGAATATGAACAACTAGATTTGTAATGATGGGATGCATAAGGATGTACATCTAAAAACTATTGTTGAGGCCTCATGCTAAGACATATAATACAATCTAGGTTTTGTTCCAAGATATATAATATTGTTGATGACTTGTGCTAGGGCATCTACATAAATGGGCATGGCCTCAACTGAAACCATATCTAGTTTGTCTCAAGAGTCCTTCTAATGCATCTAGGGGCTATAGTGGGATTCTCCGGTCACATGAAAAGTCCTATTCATTCCTCATATATTGAATAATATATTTAATTCGTGAATCAATGTTCTTTTTCATCAAATATCTATATGGATTAAAAGGTATAGATTTATTAATATTTCCTCATTCAATCAAATAACATGAAAAGTATACACCACAAGTAAAAAGGGTTTATGGATTAGGGAATAATCATATCAATCATGAAAAAATATGGATATTTGAGAAAAAATTATTTTATAATCTAA
The DNA here is from genome assembly GCA_963277665.1 of Viscum album. Taxonomy (NCBI): domain Eukaryota; kingdom Viridiplantae; phylum Streptophyta; class Magnoliopsida; order Santalales; family Viscaceae; genus Viscum; species Viscum album. The sequence goes on along the minus strand of OY728121.1, from coordinate 497,395,818 downwards.
ATTGATTATAAAAAAAGTTTTTTTTAATGATAATGTTAACAATAAAAAAATAAATTGATATTATGCAATAACTTTACCACTTGTTAATTTTCAAGTCAAAAAATCTTGATTAAAATGACTTAAAGTAAAAACATAAAATACCATGATGTATGAATGAATCCTGACATTACCAGAAAAGGGGTAGTATATGCACCACATAAAAGTGAATTGGGTTATAAAAAATAAATCTCAACAAAACGTAAATTGATATGAAATCCTTTACAATGATTATATCATTTAATTGGGGATTAATCAATGAATTGATTATGTGTATCAAATTTAAATATATATAAAACAATTGGAATTATAATATAAAATAAACAAAGGTAGTTATATATGAATGACATAATCATTGAAGCGGAAGTTTAACCCAATGAATGGAAATTATGTTAATAAATCCCACACCTAATGATTCATTTTGATTGAAAATTCTTTATCCATATATATAGTTTTTTTAAACATGTTATTAACATACAACATAACCATAAAAAAATTTATAATATCATATATGATCCTTTTATTATATATCATCACTCTTTAATTAATAATATTTCATTTTTTTAATTGTTTTGGGTGTTAATTTCCTTATTTTATCAGGCATATTTTATTATTAAAGGTTCACTTATTGTAAATATTATATATTTTCATAATCTCTAGAATAATAATGATAAAATAGTTTTCATATTTTTACATCAATTTCACTTTTAAAAAAAATCATGAAGGATGATTAAGAAAGATGAAGTATGGTATGATCATGGAGATGGTAGTTCATATGTATGCATGAGTAAAGTTTTCATTTTCCAATTATCATTATGGAAAATGAATCACATCATTTTGTGAATATGGTATTCCACATATACATGAATGATGTTATCTTATTTAAGTGAGTGGAAATGAAAGAAATAAAATGATATAATATCTATCTAAAATGATAAATATTTCATTGATATCATAATTATGATATGTATATCACATATAATCACTAATTTTATACTTATCTTCTTCCATGTGAAGCGTTAGTGAAAGACTAATCACATCACTTCAAGAGGTGGTAGTCCATCATACACATGAGTGAAGTTATCATATCTCTAACAAAGTAGAAGGTAAAAATATATATATGATATAATTACTCCATAAGTATAAATATTTTATAAATATAAAATATATAATTTATATACTTCATCATACCTAACCATTAAATGTGGTAATGGAAGAATGAAAGACATTAGTTCATGAAGTGGTAGTCCACTGTATAGATAAACCGTTATTTTGTAACTCATTTTATGGAAGTGTAGATATTTATAGGTCATGAAAGTTTTATAAAATTATCCCAGTATATGGAATATACTAAGGTTATTATATCATAATGTTTTAATAATAATTTAAATAGGTAGATGAATAAATAAAATAAAGATTCTTGTTGAAAAACATTACCTCTTCTTTGGTTATTTTCATTAGGTTTGAACCAAATGCCTTCTCAAGTTTTAACCGAAGGCCTTTTAATTAGGATTTATTTCCAAAATAATCCTTTTAGGAATGGAGGATGGAATTTGGGAAGTTATTTGGTCAGTTATTGGCTGAACCAATAGGTTTGTAAGGTTTGAAGATTAGAGGAGGGGGGTTGTCCTTTTATAAGTGAGCTGAGGGGAACCCTTGTAATGTTTTGAAAAGATTCAATCATACCCATGTTTTAATTATGAAACAAGCCTAAAAAATAATCCATTCTATAACATATAAGTTATAAGTTGTAAATAAGTACTTATATGGGTTTTTTACAATTTTTTAGGCCATTTTAACCCTTATCTTGTAATTATAACCCTGCCCCTGGTAAATCCTTTTTTACATTAACTATGGTAATTATTTTTTACTATTTTATCTATTAATTTTGGTCAAAAATTAATTTTATCTTATTATAAATTATAAATTATTCTAATTAAAAATATAGAATAAATTATTCTAAATTTACTTCACATAAGTCGCAAAATTTAATTTAAAATTAATCCCACAGACACTATGAGAAATCAGGTTTTTAAAGAGAAAACACTCAAATGTTTACAAGGTTTTTATATCAAAATTCAATATTAAAATGATTCCAATGAACAAAATTAAATTAATTTATATATAATTAAACTAATTTTACTTTAACTAAAATTAAAATTATAATTTAATTTTATAAATTATTTAAATGAAAAGGAATATTTCAATTAAAATTCGGTATATTTCACTATTCATATAAGTGAAACTTTTCAAAAAAATCCCCAAAATTCATCCTTTGATTATTTAGATATTTTAATTTGAAATTTTTATTTTTTTTGAATAAATTTACTGAAATTGGGGATAATTAATTTTAAATCTTGTGGGAAAAGTGTGACTAAACTGCCTTTTAGAAAAAATACAATTTTATAGAAAAAAATTCATTAAAATTATTATCATTTTATTTATAATCAAGAGATTAAAATTATTTTCATAATTTAGTTATTACTATTAATATCCTAAAATTTAAAGGCTATGTGATAACTATTGTATTAAATAATAATATTTTTATATTATGTCATGTTTTTCTATAAACTTGTTATTGTGTGTAACACAATCTAAACTCCGTATTGACTATAAAGTGGGATATTTAAGATATTAAATTTATTTAGTAATAAATATATCATAAAGTCTATGGGTATTATATTTTCTTCTAATCTTGGAGTTGTGTTTCATAAAAGTTATCGAAAACAATATTTATATATTATAATTTCTAGGTGTTACATGTGCCTTGTTATAGAAATTTAGGGGTTATATATATACATATATGGATCCACTCTTACCCACATATAGATTATAAGGTTCATGTAATTATTAAACATTACATGTATAGTTAATGTTCCTTTTTAATAGGATTAATTTGGGTATATGTGAATATATTTGTCTTTTATTATTATATGAGTAACAAAAATTTTAGGTTGTGTAAATATTTTCACATTACTATGTTGACAACATATTAATATGGTGGTTGTAATAGGGATTTAAAAACTAATATTTTAGAATAATACATATATAAAGGAATAAAAAATAAGATAATAAATATTTAGTTAGATGAAATAATTTTTAATATAACATTCATTTTATTTATAATTAATTTGTGAGAATTTAAATAAAAACACCCACCAAAATATTATGTGACATAATATATCCAAATTAGAACTATTACATAACACAATCATTTAACTAGGTAGGTAATGATAAATATTTTTTCCCCTATAAAATTTTAGGTAATTCAATCATGTAATTGGTGTCCCTAATATTATTAAGTGCTCTTTCAATGAATTTTATTTGGTTTTCAATTAACTAGTAGACCCTAATAGGATTTGGTTTCTAAAGGAATAGAGTTGAGATTATCCATATAATGGATTTCATAAAAATTTAAATGATAAAATATCAAATAGGAATATATAATATGGTTTTAATGATTCCCTACCTGAGATTATATGTAATGGATGAATTAATAAATCATCCCAAAGATTAGTGAAATAGGGATCTTGGATCCCTAAATGAATATGATGTATGGGGTCATCATTTTTAGTGGGAGTAATTTTAATAAAATTAATTTTTAAATGAATATAAAATATGATAATAATATTATAAAGTATTTTATTATAGATCAAATAATCATCCTCTTCAATCATATCCCTGAGTACAATATTGTATTGGGAATAACTAAATGGTAGTAAATTCCTTGATTGGTATCGATACGTAAGAATTATTCTCCTAATAGAAAGAAAATTCAATTTTTATAGGAACCATTGAACAATTGAAAATATATGTCAATGATAAGCATATAAAGTATTCAATTTAAGTCTCTACTCTTATTAATGTGCCCATGGAGTCCATGTTTCAAAATAAATATGAGACTATGGTGATTAACATTTGATAGGTATCCTTTAATGTCTCTATCAACAGAAATCGAGGCATGAGTGGTATGAGGTGTATACGGTTATATTTTTCTAAACAATAGTGGATGGAACTTGAGTCTCATCACATGTTCTCAATATGATATGTTATATCAATTACATATAGAGGACAGGTTCACCTCTTAGACTTTACCAAGTTATAGAATTCTTTCTAAAATCATTACTAGAAATGTTGTAACAATTTTTTGTGATATATAATTTGAATGATTCCAATAAATATTTTCTCATTTTCCTTAATATGTTGATTATATTTAAAAAGTACATGAGATATCTTAGGTCAAGTTCCATAATAATAGTGAAAAATGATAAGGGTAAAAGTCTTGGCTACAGGGAGAAGGAAAGTGGTCATGGTGAGTCAACAATGCTGACTATAATGATGGAAATAAAGCAAGTATAGTGCTTTAATTATGTAAAAATAGGTCATTGGAAAAGGAACTATTTATAATACATAAAGGGTTATAAGAAACCATGGGTATATTCCATCTCAGGTATTAATGTTATAGAATTTAATTCTATTATTCTAAAAGGTATATGAGACCAACATTATGTTTTATAGGTGTTGGAAATATTTCATAGTTTATATGTAATGAAGAGTTTATGATAGTATATTTATTTCATGTAATAGTGTAGGGGTTATTTCATTGAGTAATTAGATTCAAGGATTACTTAAACCTTGCATGAATTTGAATAAAATGTCTTTTTTTAATCTCAATTGTTTATCTATTGAAAGGATATTGTAAAAAATATTTGTTTCAATTAATGAGATGAGTATTTTGATACACATGGTTTTAATTAGTCTAACTTTATAATATTTTTGAAAAGGAGGCTAAGAATAAAAAACATTTTGTTATGGATAATGTTTTTTACCATGAATATGAGGAAATATAAACCCCCCACCAATAGTATCAAATTTGATAAATTATTACTTTCAATACAAACTCTAAACACATAAAATGATTTGAAATAAAATATTATTTGTTATTTATTCACACTAAAAGGAAATATTTTTTATTTCCAAACACAAGATATTTTTTTATTCATACAAATATATTATTAAAGTAATATAGTTTCTAACAGGCAGGTAGTAGTATACATAGACATAGAGAAGTTAAAATTTAACAAATAAAACAATATTTGAGTCTGAGTTGGGAGGGTTTTTCATGGAAAGTATCCTAAAAATTATTATTATATAGTGTTAAATACAATGTAATGTGCATATTTAGTTATTGTTTACAAAGTGAATTTCACATAATATCCTAAATGAGTTTAGGATATGTTAGTAAAGATACAATGTAAAAGATATATTAGTTACAAAAAGATATCAAGGAAAATCTTGATATAAAATGTTTCAAGAATGATGATGGTGTGCTTAGAAAGAGTTCCAAGTAGATAATAGAAGTTATTAACATCATAACATTGGTTATTGTGGAGTTATGGAGTTTTAATATATTAAAGGATTTGAACATTAGGAATATTATTCATAAGAATATACATTATTAAAAATATCATACATTATATATATTATTAACTAAAGTGTTTAGTGAGAGGGTTTTATCAGGTGTTCACATAAATATATGGAAAGAATTTCATATAAGATATAATGAGTTAACAAAACACCTAAAATTTCTGAAAACAAAAAGATGATCTAGTATTCTATCACATATGATATGACAGATAGGTTATTATGAATGGTATTGTTAAAATAATCATAAAGATTTTATGAACATAAATTGTATCCTAAAATAAAAAAGGAAATATCCACTTTATCATTGTTTCAAATTGAATGCATATATGTATATATTGATATACATTTCATGGAGTGTAATGATAATAGTCCCCTAAAAAAATTGATCTATCCCTAACTAATATTAATCATGTAGTATTGTAGTTTGTAATGAAATGGTATGGTTAACATGTGTATTATTCTTGTATTGGGTTATAGAATATGGTTTAGAGGCCCAAAAGGGGTATTTTGGGCTGGATGGCCGAGAAAATGTACCATATTGAGTGTCATACACTATTTATTTGGCATACTATGGGTTTATTTTTTATATTTATATTCTCTACTATCTATTTATGGTAAGATACCTTGCATAAGGACCTTCATTATTTGATACCCTTATTAATCAATCCATACGACTTAGATAATCTAGGGGTAATATATGTCGATGATCATTACATTAGTTGGATCTCAAACAAGATATGATTTTTTCTCTCATATTATGATTATGACATATAGGACATAAATTGATATAATATAATGAAATGGATTTCCATACATAGACGGTGCATATTATGTGATTATCTACTTGGATGAGTGGTTTGTTATGTACTAATTTACTAGATGAATGACATGTGTTGTGTTCATCAAACTATGCAGTCTACACTCGGATATTCATTAATGTTTGGGGAGGATATATTATAATGAAATTATCTATTTACCACTGTTACTGAATATCTTGGACCAAGGGAATATACAAAATATCATGTTTCTAAGTGATGTGTATGGTGGACAAAAGTATTGGGATAAATGTTTTTGATGAAGATCATGAAAAATACCATTATAGCTTGAGTATCATTGATTATATTATTAATGTTTATTTTTTCATAAATTTATGGATCTAGTTATTTATATATGTTTTCCACACTAAAAAGGTATATGGGTTCACACTTTATGGTTGATCGAATTGGGATTGAGTGTTACTAGGAGAGATGATCTAAATTTGTTTTAGAGTTTTATCCAAAAGGTGTTTTTATTAGGGTTTCCACTAGGTATTTAATATAATGTAAAGTTAGTTCCATATTTCAAAAAGGATTTTTTGCAGATATCTAAAATATTTTGGGATATGATTTCACAAGTTATCACATGTGATATGATATAAGTTGTAATGGGATGGAAGTATTTTTGGATTTAGTCTTAGTGGGAGATTGTGGGTAATATCACGTAAATCCATGTTATATTATATGGTATGATCATATGGTAAAACAAAAATATTGAGAAAAATAATTATATGGAATGGAAATTATTAAATATTATGATATCGAGATATATTATCTCAAGTTTTTGTACATATTGTATTGCATAATATTATTGAGTCATAGTGATAAGTATATAAGGGTTCGATACTGTTGTAATAGCCATGAATTATTTATCCATATAAATGATAAATAGATATTGTTAAAAAAATCCATGATATGTCAGTTATCATTAAAAGTTATGGGAGTTATTGTATTTCATTACATAAGTTGTAATCGAAGTATTTACTCCTAATTTTTTAAATGAACAAGTAAATTCATGACTTAAGGAGAATACAAGTAGCCTATATAAAGTGTTCAAAATGATTAGATCTGTGTGTGTTATCCTCCTTAAAAGATCATGTCAATTATCTCTCCCAATATGATCACTCTACTCACTTACTTCATTTTTTGGAGATACTATCATATCATCAAGGTTAAAGGATCATTCCAAAATAATTTTGATGATTCGATTCAATACATGTATACACCTCCATGGGAATAACCATTTACCTATTACTTTGTGTTATTTATCAAACACTTATTAAAGGAAATGGTAGTGTAAATTTATTGTGTTTTGTAAACACTTTTAATTTTCAATATTATATGATTTTATTTTTGATATCAAGGTGTTATTGGGTTCATAGGTTCATGGTTTCTTTATGTTTTAACTACATTAATTAAAAATTTATAATCCCTTAGATAGATATTGATAAGGAATTGAGATTGTACTATTTCTCCAACTTAATCCATTGATGTTCACTATGGGACTACATTTTCACCCCAATATAAATTACATAAACTTAATAGGATTATGCGAGCCACAATAGAATATGGAGTAAGCACCAAATAATTTTTTCTTGTCATGTTTTTCTCATAAACTCTAGTATAGGATCCATTTTTGAAAAACAGTAGGGTGAGGTACAAATGCATGAAACATTATCAAAGGAATGTAATAAGACTTGTGAATTGTAAACACCCAGCCTGGAAGCCACTAACTGGTGCTCCGATGTGGTTCTCTACAAGGCCTTAAGAGAACCTCCCCATACGCCCGAGGCTGCTGACTAGAAAAGAGGGCCTAGGGTGTGATAGTGGAGAGACTATTCCCTCATACCAGAGTAAGAAAAAATGGAAATAACTAAGTATCATACACAATGGAAAGTAAAAAAATTGTGAAAGCAATAAACAACAGAAATAGAACAATCTGTAATAGTAAAATTCTATAAAATCCCAAACAGTTATGCAATACAATACAACACTGGTAACCCACTGGGCCGACTATAACGACCCGGCCTTTTTCATACATTACTATTACATCATTTCAAAAATAAACAACATAATAGTATTACACATAGTGGATCCAAAGGTTTAGTGTCTTGGGAAAACTAGGTCCACACATAACAAATACAACATCTTGCATCAACATTTATTTAATTTCTTCTTCTCTAGCTTCTTATTGGCACTTATCCTCTCTTTAGTAAATGTAGCCACCTGAGGATATACATCAAGAGGGGTGAGCTAGAATCCTAGTAAGAGGATAGATAAGAACAATATATCATGGGGTGAGCATAATCATAATATAGGCAAAAGATCATGAACATGAGAGGAGCATAAATAAAAGACTTGAAATGTGGCAATGCATAAAAATGAAACATCATGTCTTAGTGGTTAACTACAACACATACTTGTGAACAAAGATAGCATCTTGTTCACACATCATTTCACATTTACTCATGAGATTCATCACTTTACCCAATGCATTGGAGCGCTGTATAATTCCGGGTGCACCCATCACATTTAAAAATTCATATTGCACTATATAATTCTGGGTGCACCTGTCACATCATAACATTATTATTTATCATGCATGCCATAATGAACATATAAAATAAATTAACATAATGAACCAATGAAAAGGAATGGGTTTCATCTCATAATAACACATTCATAAATATTTGGTTCCCAAAAGAATGAGGGAATAACATACATGTTACAAGAACAATCCACATTGAGTGAGAAGTAAAAGGGGTGTTCTTAAAAGAAGAGTTCTTTTGGAAAACATTTTGTTGGACTTAAAAACTAGTGAAAACATGTATATCCCAGAAAAGTGATGACAATGATGAAAAAATGATCCCAAATTTTTTCAATGGAAATTCAATTCTTATATTTATGCCATAAAATAACATGAAATCACAACATAATGAACTACTAAGTGATAAGTGACCTTTAAACATAAGTTTGTCACTTCTGTGTTAGTAATTTTGAAAATCTGACATACATAGTTGTGTTCAAGATGATTTTTTGAGTCTAATGAAACAAAAATATTTTTTAGTGAATAGTGGAATACCCTTATTAATAGTAATATGACCCTTATAAAAAGTAATATGACCCTTATTAATATTAAATCATCCAACATAAGAGTAACATTACCTATGAATAATTAAATAAAATTTAGACAGCTTAGAAAGTGACAATCTAACCTTAGTAAACGTTTTTGTATTTTGTAAGTCATTAATAATTAATTTTAATTAATTAATTAATTTAAAAGAATATTTATTTCCATAAAATTTATTTATAAATTATTGAATCAATGTCTTATAGTTTTTAGATAATTTTATAAGACCCTATGTAATTTTTAAAAGCACTATAAAATCAGTTTTAATCTTAAAAACTATTATTTAAGTAAATTATGATTTTAAATAAATATTAAATTAATAATATTTAGAAAGTTATTTGTAAAAGGTGGACTTCATTTTTGGATTCTACACATCAAAAAATGGTAGGGGTCAATTTTTGGTATTTTTCTGAAATACTTGAATTTTTTATGAATAGTAGAATCTGATAATTCACAATAAATGCTAAATAATGGATTGATTGAGTCATCGATGATTCTCTACTGATGTAAGCCCACTTGGTTCAGGATCACATGATAAAATTACTATTATTGGTCATTAATGACTCACTATTACTTGTCTTAAGGGAAATTAATAAACTAATGAATTTTATATTAAGGAAACCCCTCTCCCCTCCACTATAAAATCCACCCTTCACACACTCATTTCCTCACACCTATCAAGCTCCAATCCTTATCTAAACTCTGCCCAAAAACCTTCTATAGCCCCTCCCCCACGTCCAAGAGCTGATGTTCTCATCAAAAGACCAAGCTTAGGACCTTAAAGAGGTTCTCAAGAGAAGGATTCAAGAGGTAATTTCCCTCCCTCTTCTCCTTTAATTTCCTTTCAAGTTCAAGTTCATTTCTTGATCTCTCGCCACCTATCTTCATCCAAATTGTATTGTAACTCTATTATTATACATATATTATAATTTTATGATTCTAATGGGATATTATATCATCCAAACACCTTTCCCATTTCTTTTTATTTTATTAAAGAGAATGTTGTTCGTGAGGTGTTAATTTATCACCTTCAAGAATGAAATGCTTTTTTATTCCATTTATACCTTCATATCTGGTCATAAAACCATTTCTATGGTTGAACCATAATATGTATTATGTATTATGTTCTATTTAAAGGTCTTTAAATAACCTAGGGCCATATTACTAAGTGATAAGTTAAAACAAGTTCGTTGTGATCCAAAAACCGCCCAAATTGACCCAAATAACCACCATTTAATTCTTATCTAATGATTCATCCACATTGATCAAATATAATTCATTATAAGATCATTCAAAATCCTGTAATATCATTAATGGCATGTAATAACATTTTTGGATGTTTACTCACATTCTACCCTAACTTCAATTTAAGAATATATGTGAACCACCAAAGAAAAACCATAAAAACGAACATCCATGAACAATGTTTCTAAACTCTATAAGTCATACAAAGGAACATAATATGACACAATTAAAACAGAATGAACCCTATTAATGTAAAAAAGGTTCTGGATTTCTAATTAATAAATATAATTTCATTATATAGGACATTAAAGAGATGGATGCATTCGGGTACAAGGTAAGGGGAAATCTCGAACCCAATTTTCTTCCTTTGGGGTCTCGCTCTTTCACTCCATTTTTGATATGGTTACTCCTTAAAGATAATTTTTTCATAATTTTCTTTACATTTCTAGGATATACATGTTTTTCACTAGTTTTTATTTCCAACAAAATGTTTTCCAAAAGAACTCTTCTTTTAAGAACACCCCTTTTACTTCTCACTCAAAGTGGACGGTTCTTATAACATGTATGTTATTCCCTCATTCTTTTGGGAACCCAATGTTTATGAATGTGTTCTTATGATATGAAAATCATTCCTTTTCATGGGTTCATTATGTTAATTTATGTTATATGTTCATTGTGTCATGCATGATAAATGATAATGTTATGATGCGACGGGTGCGCCAAGAATTATATAGCGCAATATGAATGTTTAAATGTGATGGGTGCACCCGGAATTATACAGTGATCCAATGAATTATGTAAAGTGATGAATATCATGAGTGGAGGTGATATAATGTGTGAACAAGATGCTATCTTGGTTCACAAGTAACTTCAAATCCTGGTGAGAAATTTTATATGGACAGGATCAATCTTTGAAAGGAAGTTGGTCAGAGTGAAGTGGAAGGAATGCATAAAACCTATGGAAATGGGAGGATTAGGAGTTGAGGATATTCATACATTTAATGATGGTATGATTGGAATGTTCACTTGAAGGATGATATCAAAGGATGTTGATGATGAATTCATGTCGGGCCGGTTCACAAAGCGGTTGGTTAATGGATATAAATACCACCTCCAGTCTTCAGTATGGGCTTCCCTTTAGCATGCCTATGCAATGATTATACAGTATTCTAAATGGATTGTTAGAAAGGATTCCAATCCTAGCTGTTGGAGCACCTTGTGGTTGGATCATCCCTTGCAACTCATGAATGTCACAGCTGAAGTTGCTTCTTTATCCATCTCGGATTTTCTCTCATATCAATCTTTTCATGAGCTGAATATTTCTGATTAGGTGTTGTCTCAAATTAACAGTTATGCTTTTATGGATTGCGAAAAACTGATTTGTATACATAGCTGGAATGGGATCTTTAACAGCAAATAATTCTACAAGAGTGCATGGGGTGGGAATGACCATGCCCCAACCTGGCTGCTGAAATTTAGAGCTCCATTCATTCGGCCAGCCCTGTTTATCCTACTTTGGAGGATCTAGAAAAATAGACTCCCCACATCTAAACACTTGAAGTGGGATGGATTTCAGACGGCATCTAGGTGTGCTATTTCAAGTCTGAGGAAGACACTAAGCAGCATGTGTTTATGGGGTGTGATCAATCCCGTCAACTCTGGAATTATTTGTGTGTGATGTTCAAATTTGCAGTGGATTTCAGAAATCAGATTATTGATCTGCTATCTGGGCTACTGTAGGTGCGCTATAGTGAGCAGATTTTCAACCTCTTTACTACTTTTATTGCAGTGGATTTTGCGGCCATGTGGGACTCAAGGAACATGGCTCTGTTTGATGGTGTGGGTGATGATGTCTGGAAGAGAATGAGCTCCATCCACAGGGATGTGTATGTTGCGTCAGTGATCCAAGATGGTGTAATGTATAACACCATTTTTGACCTCCAAACTCTTAGGCTTCATGGTGTTTCAGGTCATCCACACAAACCTCGGATGCTTAAACATATCATATGGATATCACCAATTAAAATGTGCCTCAAAGTAAATGTTTATGGAGCCGTATCAGGTGCGTCGGGTCCAGCTGGATGTGGAGGAGTCTTCCTCATGTATCGTGGGTTCGTTAAGGGATTATTTTATCACTACCTTGTCCATGGAACTGCTTTTAAAGCTGAACTATGGGCCATGATTCATGCGATAAGGTATGCTATCCAATTTAACTGGAAATAGATCTGGATTGAATCTGACTCAATGATTGTTGTTCATTCTCTGAGCACTAGAACGTGAAATGTGACATGGAGTGTGCTGCCTCAGTGGGTTGAATTTCTTTTCCAAATCAATCAATTACTGATGGTTGTCTCTCATGTGTACCTGGAGACTAATTAGGTTGCTAATACACTTTCCAAAAAGGATATAATTGACCTTGATATAATGTTGTCTTTCACGGACCTGGATTATTATGCTCCGATGGTTGAGGTGGATCAATGTGGTGTTATGCACACTCACTTATGTAATAACCCCTTGTATGCCTAACTCCGTTTTTATTATATATTATTTTTGAGGACCGACTCATGTCGGACCCAGATCATCTTGCTATGATTATGCTCAATCCATGGTATATTGTTCTTATCTATCCTCATACTGGGCTTCTATCTCACCCCTCTTGATGTATATCCTCAGGTGGCTACATGTACTAAGGAGAGGACATGTGCCAATAAGAAGCTGGAGAAGAATAAATTAAATAAATGTGTGTGCTAGATGTTGTATTTGTTATGTGTGGTCCTAGTTTTCCCAAAACACTAAACCTTTGGATCCTCTATGTGTAATACTATTATGTTGTTTATCTTTGAAACGATGTAATAGTAATGTAAGAAAAGGTTGGGTCGTTATAGTTGGTATCAAAGGCAAGGCTTAGTTAATTTGGGAATTAGGATTAATGAACCCTAGAGAAAACCTATAGTATGAGACTAAGTACAAATATCCAAACAAGAATATTTACATAGGGATCCCATATGTTATGTTGTTAAGTTATTCATGACTTCCTTACTTATGTTTTGTTCTAACCTTTTCTATTTTAGAAAATGGTGGGAACCAGGAGAAATCAGGCCAACAACTCATGTGAGGGCCAATGAAACGATTTCCCGAATGACATCCCCAATGATTTGGGAGGTGGAGTTAAAAACTTCATGGTGATTCTTACCCAATTATCTTAGGTTATTAATAATAACCATAATAATGGGGAATGTCCTCCTTCACCAAAGAGGGAAAAACTGGCTATCGAATGTTTTATGCGGCAACGACCACCAATGTTTTTTGGATCTTCTGATCCACTAGTTGTGGAACAGTGGGTCAACTCCATAGAAAAGATCTTTTTTGTGCTTCTTTGTTCTATGACGGAGAAGGTGACTCTTGATGTTTATTTTCTAGATGGAGAAGCGGATCAATGTTGGGATTTGATTAAGAAAACCATCCCAAGGGAGGAAATTGAAGAGATGGAATAGGAATACTTTAAGATAATTTTTCTTAATAAGTATTTCCCATGAATTTTATGCACGAATATAGAGAAAGAATTCAAAGAACTCTTCTTTTAAGAACACCCCTTTTACTTCTCACTCAAAGTGGATGGTTCTTGTAACATGTATGTTATTCCCTCATTCTTTTGGGAACCCAATGTTTATGAATGTGTTTTTATGAGATGAAACCCATTAATTTTCATGGTTTCATTATGTTAATTTATGTTATATGTTTATTGTGGCATGCATGATAAATGACAATGTTATGATGTGACGAGTGCACCCGGAATTATATAGCACAATATAAATGTTTAAATGTGACGGGTGTGCCCAGAATTATACATCGCTCCAATGCATTGGGTAAAGTGATGAATCTCATGAGTAAATGTGAAATGATGTGTGAACAAGATTCTAGCTTGGTTCACAAGTATGTGTGGTAGTCAATCACTAAGACATGATGTTTCATTTTTATGCATTGCCACATTTCAAGTCTTTTATTTATGCTCCTCTCATGTTCATGAACTTTTTCCTATGTTATGATTATGCTTACCCCATGATATATTGTTATTATCTATCCTCTTACTGGTCTTCTATCTCACCCCTATTGATGTATATCCTCAGGTGGCTACATGTACTAAGGAGAGGAAAAGTGCCAATAAGAAGCTAGAGAAGAATAAATTAAATAAATGTTGATGCTAGATGTTGTATTTGTTATGTGTGGTCCTAGTTTTCCCAAGACACCAAACCTTTGGATCCTCTATGTGTAATAATATTATGTTTTTTATCTTTGAAATGATGTAATAGTAATGTATGAAAAAGGTCGGGTTGCTATACTGACCATACAGATACAAGTACAAAAGAAACTAAAATTAAAAGTAAAGGGCTCTGCTACTAACTCTAAGACAATCCACATACCTGATCTCCAAACACTGTCGAACTACAGTAGCCCGATTAGTTGAACCACTCGAGCAGGTCCGCTCGATCATGAATCACTAGGCCTCTGCCTATCCACCATGCAACTCATGCTCAACCTGAAAAGTAAAAAAAAAGGTCTGCACATACACTGAGGTACAAGTGCAGGGGTGAGAAATAATCTCAGTAGGGCACCCTGACATGCAACCTATAACTGTGCTACTAAAAGTGTATGCAACAACAATGTGGTCAGCATAGCTGGAACACAACAAAAAGGAAGTAAACCAAACTTGCAACCACAGTCAAACTTTGGGTATGTAATCCCTATCAACAGGCCAAGTTCCCCCATTGATGTACATATCTCTATATGTACACATGTATAGTCCCATACCTATACACATATACATAAATATGAATATTCATGATTAAGTGATTCAATTAACAAGAACAACATCAGCAGTCGATCCATGGGACCATAATCCTGATCTCCAGGATATCCTATGAAAGGGTATTGAGTTATACGTTGTGACACTCAAGATTTGTATCAAATAAGTCGATCTCTGGGTCCATAATCCCATGAAAATGTACCTACTTCATCCAATGTAAGAGATATGCCTTTGAACAAGATAAACAAAAAAATCAACCCTCTAATTAAACCAATCAAATACAAGTAACCCTATAGGTAGTACTCACAGTCTAACCCCTCTCATTCAAATACAATAGAAGATATAACAAAGACTCTCTGAGGTAGTAATCTCGGTCAATTCCAATTATAGTCATGTATAATCAAAGAATCTCTAAGGTAGCTCACATGGTCAAATCATCTTATAGTTTAAAGCATTTAAAGACTCTCTGAGGAAGGTCACAGGGTTAATTTCCCTTATAGACTAAAGCAGTTAAAGTATAGACTCTCTGATGAAGCACTGACAGTAAATTTCCCTTATGCTCTAAAGCGGTTTAAGTACAAACTCTCTAAGGAAGTACTCAAAGTCAGTTCCCCTTATATTCTAAAGTGGTTAAAGTACATACTCTCTGAGGAAGCACTCTCTATCAATTCCCCTTATAGTCTAAAGCAGTTAAAGTACAGACTCTCTAAGGAAGCACTCATAGTCAATTCCCCTTATCATTTAAAGTGATTAAGGACTCTCTGAGGAAGATCACATGGTCAATTACACTTATAGACTGAAGTTCTCAAAGACTCTATGAGGAAGCTCACGCGGTCAATTCCCCTTGTACTCTACTACACCAGGTTCTCACAGCCCTATGTAAGTCAACAAGCATGGAAAGCCAATGCGGCGAAAGTAAACTTCAAGAACTACTTGGATAACAATCTACAGTATATCACAACATGTCAGATAATACCACTCCATCCAAACCATACTAGGCATGGAAACAAGGCAGCCTAATGGGAAAAGCTAGACCAAATGGTCAAAATCAAGCAACATGGGAAAACACATCCACAACAAGTTGAATAACCCCATTTACAATAAAAAACACCTATACTCAGGCACACATGGAATAGTAGGCATCCAAAAAACAATAAAGACACCTTGTGTCAGGATCAACAGCCACCAACTATGAATCTTGTATAGTAAACACTACAGTATCAGCAAACCAAGTCAGATATAAACAAATAGTGAGGGTGGACCGAATGCCTAACCCAAAAATACATCCATAGCCCCATGGAATTACTAGTTTGGCATGGGTTCTAGGTGAAACTAGATAACCATCTCTACCCAAACCCGACATAACAACTCAGGGTCAGTCAAAAAATGATCACCCACTGGGTCCCTTAAGTCAAACATTGAGGATGCATCATAGTCGGGATTCTCCAGGTAAACATGAGTGAAGGCATCCTACATGGGATCCTTAGAGAAGAGAAAGGTAGGAATCCTTCATGGGATCCTCAAAGGAAGGAAAACATAGGAATTCCATAACATGGGTCCTATCAAAGGAAAAATAGGAGAGGGATCCTATAAGGAACTCCCAAGGTCAGTACAAAAGTAAAGGCATCCCTCAGGGAATCCTTATAAGTATCCGGTCTCATAGACTCATAGGATAGAAGGGAACACCTCACAAGGGGAACATCCCCTAAATTATAGGTTATGGGATATAGATCATAGCTTATCTCCTATTAAAGGTCTCAAAGAAGTTGGTCTGAACACCCAACCTATCATCCATGCTAAGTCTCACTCTCAGATGTCAACTGAACATGATAACTAGAGTAAGAACCCCTAAATTTATATATACACCATCAAAATACCATTTATATGACCTCTAAATGTAAAAAGGATTACAATCATTGTGATATACATGGAAAAATTCTCATAATAGACTACTCACACACCCAATTCTGACTTCCAGGGCCCAAGATATCCCCAAATTACTAAGTTGAAGAAGTACATGGCCAGAACACAAGGACAGACCCATGGGGTCTGCCTGTGTAATAGTACACGACATGTAATTTACTGTACATGTCATGTACTATTCACAAAAAGTTACACCGTGTGTTTTTTCACCTGAAAACATGCAAATGTACCACTACACGGCGTGTACTTTACTGTACACGGCGTGTACACCTTAAAAACCACTATTCTGTGTTCTATTTCACACGGCCAGTCACACAGCCACCCACTACACGGTGTGTACTCAAAGTACACGGCATGTACTTAAGAAAACTTTGTCTTCCCCGAACATGAAGAACACATGGTGTGTACCCCTGGAACACACGTCATGGGTTCTCCGATAGGAAATCCTTCAAAATGCTCGAAACGCCCGTTTTCACCCCCAAAACAACAGATCGAGCCCTATGGGATTTCAAGCAATAAATATAAGGATTTAAAAACATAAAACAAAATGTTTTAACGGGATATATGGATAAAACCTAAATGGACTTACCTTTGAGCGGAAACCACCGAAGCTTCGGTTGATTTCATGGCTCATGGTTGTCGCATGCCGACTCTGCGCATCGAGAGCTTCGAATCGGTACCCCTCTTTCCATCCAACACTCTCTCTCTTTCTCAACTAAAATTTCTCCCATAGGTCAGGGACAAGGAGGAGGTGTAGGAGACGTGCGCAAGTAGGAGGAGGAAAGAAGATAAGGAAGAAAATAAAATGAAGGAAAAGAAGAAAATGGGGCGCGGGCCGGCCCCAGCGCCCAACAAGAGTTTGTGCCTTCCCTAGGATAGACTCCCCATTCCGGACTCAACGGCGCAGATAGAATCTCAATCCAACATTTCGTTTAAATGTTATTACCAAATGAACCTATGTGAAAAATTTAATATTTAATTTAATAATATTAAATATTAGATATTCTTCTAAAATTCGAATAACTCTGATTTCCAACAAACTCATGTCCTAAGGTAAACTCCATATTCCGAGACCAACGAAAAAAAATGGGTTCTTACAAACTGCAGTCCGAAAAAACATGGGTTCTTACAAACTTCCCACCATAAACCTTCTCGACCCCGAGAATCCCAGTGAAAGGACCAGTAGCCATGCTCCCAACCCGAGCATCTGCACAACCAAGCTATCTGGACCATCCAACGACTAGTATTATAGCGTTAACCACCACCTTCTACACAGATTATATTCAACTACGACCAAACTGGTACTCCCCACCACAGGAATACCCTTTACATTGTCTTAAAAGAAACTATGAGCCCAAAATCCCACTGGAAAACAATGTAGTTTAACCTAAATAAGGAAAACCACCCTTAAAAGGATAATGGTGCACTCCCCACCATATGGATTTTCTTGCACTACTCTGAGAGACAAACCAGAAACAGTTCCATCCTCAATAGTGAAGAACATTAAGAAAAAAAAGGAGTTGTATGTAGGGTCAATGCACTCTTAGCAAACTCAAGATGAATCAAGATATCGCATGATCGTATCTTATATGAGTACACTAATATTTCACCGAAGTCATGTCTATCTTCCTCTGAGCCATAAAAACATCCTGTCAAAACCCAACCAGTATTCAAGAACGGGTTAACCATTTCAGGGTAACCAGAAATTTCATAAAGTCACATCTACAACATAAGGACATTTGGACACAACTTCCAGGATCTGAGTCAACATAATGTCTTGAAACATCAGTCCTCGGCTCGCACCCGACCACTCACTGATCTAGATTCAACTGATGACACCTCCAATAGCAACATTAGAAACACCGGTCGGCTAGGTCAGCCACCCGAATAGGCCTGCGCATCGAAACCAGTCGTGAAAAACAAACACTTTCAAAAGGAATTGGAAAACACTGGCCAAAATTTTACTCAGAGGTTTCCCTCAAACAGAATAGACAATGACCTACAAGGGTTCGAGTAAAAACTAAGGGTATATAGGTCTTCCAACTAGCCCTATAGAAAATAAAACCTCAAAACTGGGTCACAAGGTCTAACCACCTAGCCCAACAGATCCAACACCTCTCTGAATATGGTAGAGATCACAAAAACCAATGAAATTCAAAACTGAAACACAGCCTACAAGGGCCCTGATCCTCTCTGAGCATCCTTAGAAGGAACGACTCCTTGGAGTTTACAAACAAAATAGAAGAGAAAAGAAGAACTAACACCCATCGTGTATCTGTATACAGCAATACCACAAGGATATCCAGTTCACAAGAAAGGCATTGGTATCTATTGACATCTTTCTCAATGATCCAACTAGATAACCAAAGACCCAAGAAACAACACCCAATAAGGGTTAAACAGAAAGGCATCACGTGCCATATCGGCCAACTGGGGTCACTACACCACATGTGCACAAGGACTGAGTCATCATCCTCACACCAATTCCTCAACACAGATCCACATAACCTTCCATCAGAGTAAAAAGGTTGTGTAAGCAAAACCAAAGGACTCAGTCGTTAGTAAAAACACACACTAGCATGCCTATATGATTTGAATCCAATGTGCCTAGTATGATGCATGAGATGCCTCTTACCTTGGCTGGCCAAGAGTCAAAATCCATCCCTGGCATCAAACTAATGACCAGGAGCCAGAGATCCATTGTAAATAAAAATACCACACAACATGGGTGTTTCTCAAGGTGAAAATCATATACAACTATTACATCGCAAAATCAGAATAGCAATCCCAAACCCTGGAAACCAAGACTTCTTACCAGAACAAGTGTTCTCGACGCACCATCCCGATATCCATCATAGGTTCCAACACATTCCTAATACTCTTGTCTACCATATATCAAATAGTAAAGACCAGGAAAGAAAAATCCTCTGATTGTGGCTTGTAATGACCCAACCTAGAAGCCACTAACCAATGCTCCGATCTGGTTCCCCAAAAGGCCTCCAGTGCGCCTCCCCGTATGCCAGAGGCTACCGACTAGCAGCGAGGACCTAGGGTGTGATAGTGGGGAGACTATTCCCTCATACCAAAGTAAGAAAAAATGGAAATAACTAAGTATCATACAAAATGTAAAGTAAAAAGTGTGTGGAAGCAATAAACAAATGAAATACAACAATCTGTAATAGTAAAATTCTATAAAATCCCGAACATCTATGAAATAAAATACAACACGAGTCACCCATTGGGTTGACCATACAGTTACACATACAAAATAAACTGAAATTAAAAGTACATGGATCTACTACTAACTCCAAGACAATCCAAGTACCTGATCTCTAGACATTGTTCGAACTGTAGCAGCTCGATCAGTAGAACCACTCAAACAGCTCCGCTCGATCATGCAACACTGGGCCTCAACCTATCCACCATGTAACTTGTACTCAACTTGAAATGTAGACATAAGGTCTACATGTACACTGAGGTGCATGTGCAGGGGTGAGAAATAACTTCATTAGGGCACCCCCAACCAAAAACCTATAACTGTGATACTCAAAGTGTATACAACAACAATGTTCTCTACATAGCTGGAACACACCAAAAAAGAAGTAAACCAAATGTGCAACCACAGTCAAACTTAGGGTATGTAATCCCTATCAACTGGGAAAGTGTCACCATGGATGTCCATATCTCTATACGTACACATGTATAGTCCCATCCCTATAAACATATAAATAAATACTAATATTCCTGATTAAGTGATTCAATTAACAAGAACAGCATTAGTAGTCAATCCTTGGGGCTATAATCCTGATCTCCTAGACATCCTGTGCAAGGGCATTGAGTTATACGTCATGCCACTCAATCCATGTATCAAATAAGTTTATCTCTGGCTCTATAATCCCATCAACATGTACCTACTTTGGCCAAAACTGGAGATATGCCTCTGAACAAGCTAAACAAAAACAAGTAACCCTCTTTTTCAACCAATCAAACACAACAAACCCTTTTGGTAGTAATCACAATCTAACTCCTCTGGTTCAAATAAAATAGAAGATATAACAGACTCTCCGAGGAAGCACTCTACGTCAATTTTCCTTATATTCATGTGTAATCAAAGGCTCTCTGAGGAAGCTCACAAGATCAAATCCCCTTATAGTATAAAGTGTCTAAAGACTCTCTGAAGAAGTGCACATGGTCAATTCCCCATATAGTCTAAAGCAGTTAAAGTACAGAATCTCTGAGGAAGCACTCACAATCAATTCTCGGCATATTCTAAAGAGGTTAAAGTACAGACTCTCTGAGGAAGCACTCATAGTCAATTCACCTTACTGTCTAAAGTGTTTAAAGTACAGACTCTCTGAGGAAGCACTCACAGTCAATTCCCCCTATATTCTAAAGTGGTTAAAGTGCAGACTCTCTGAGGTAGCACTCACAGTCAATTCCCATTATAGTCTAAAGCGGTTAAAGTACAGACTCTCTAAAGAATCCCTCAAAGTAAATTCCACTTATATTCTAAAGTGATTAAGGAATCTCTGAGGAAGATCACACGGTCAATTACCCTTATATCCCGAAGTTCTCAAAGACTCTCTGAGGAATTTCACATGGTCAATTCCCCTTATAGTCTACTACACCAGGTTCTCACGGCCTTGTGTAAGTCAACGAGTATATAAAGGCAATATGGACATAGTAAACCTCAAGAACTACTTGGATAGTAGTCTACAGAAAATCACAACATGTAAGATAAAACCACTCCATCCTAACAATACTAGGCATGGAAACAAGGCAGCCTAACAGGAAAAGATAGACCAAACGGTCAAAATCAAGCAACATGGGAAAACACACCCACAACAAGGTGAATAACCCCATTTACTATCAAAACACATCTACTCAGGCAAACAAGGAATGGTAGGCACCCAAACAATCAAGAAATATGCACTGTGTCAGGCTCAGCAGCCACCAACCAGGAAGCACCTCTTGTAAACACTACAGCATCAACAAACCAATTCAGATATAAATAAACAGTGAGGGTGTCCCAAATTCCCAACCCAAAAATACATCCATATCCCCATGGAATTACCAGTTTTGCACGAGTTCTAGGTGACACCCGATCACCATCTCTACCAAAACCCGACGTAACAACTCAGGGTCAGTCAAACAATGAGCACCCACTGGGTCCCTCAAGTCTAACACTGATGAAGCATCATACTCGGGATTCTCTAGGTAAACACGAGCAAAGGAATCCTACTTGGGATCCTTAGAGAAGAGCAAGGGGTGAATCCTACATGGGATCCTCAAAGGAAGGAAAACATAGGCATTCCATAACATGGGTACTATCAAAGGATAATCAAGAGCGGGATCCTATAAGGAACTCCCAAGGTCAGTACACAAGTAAAGGCATCCCTCAGGGGATCCTTAGAAGTATATGGCCACAAAGACTCATAGGATAGAATGGAACGCCTCACCAGGGGAATTTCCTCTAAAGAAAAGATTACGAAAGATATCTCATAGCTCATATCCTATTAAAGGTCACAACTAAGTTGGTCTGAACACCCAACCTATCATACATGCCAAGTCTCACTCTTAGGTGTCAACTAAACTTGATAACTGGAGAAAGAATCCCTCCATTTAGATAGAAACCCTCCAAAACCCATTCATATGACCTCTAAATGTCAATAGGATTCCACCCTTGTGATATATGTGAAACAACGCTCATAATTGACTACTCACACGCCCAATTCTGACTTCCAAGGCTCAAGATATCCACAAATTACTAAGTTGAAGTAGTACATGGCCAGAACACATGGCCAGACCCATGGGGTCTGCCTATGTAATAGTACACAGCTTGTAATTTACTATACAAGGTGTGTACTAATCACAAAAAGTTACACCCAGTGCATTTTCACCTGAACAGATGCCCATGTACCACTGTACGGCATGTACATTACTGTACACAACACATACTCCTTAAAAACCACTTTTCCAAGTTATATTTTACACGGCCACCCACTACACAACGTGTACTAAAAGTAAACGGTGTGTACTTATGAAGAATTTTCTTCCCCAAATAGGAAGAACACACAGTGTGTACCCCTTGAACACACGCTGTGTATTCTGGGTTTTCTAAAGGGAAATCCCTCAAAACGCCCGAAACGCCCGTTTTCGCCCCGGAAACAACTAATCGAGCCCCATGGGCTTACAGGAAAGAAATATAAGGATTTAAAAACATTAAACAACATGTTTTTAGGGTATCTCTTTCAAAAACATAAATGGCTCTACCTTTGGGCGAAAACTGCCAAAGCTTCGGTTGATTTCACGACTCCCAGTTGTTGCCCGCCGACTCAGTGCGTCGAGAGCTTCGAATCGGTACCCCTCTTGACTTCCAACTCTCTCTTTTTCAAACTCAAATTTCTCCCATAGGTCACAGACAAGGATAAGGCATAGGAAACATGTTCAAGTAGGAGGATGAAAGAAGGGAAGGAAGAAAAGAAAAGGAAATGATGAAAATGGGGCTCGGGCCGGCCCCGGAGCCCGACATGAGTTTATGCCTTCCCTAGGCTGAACTCCCCATTCCAGACTCAACGGCATAGACAGAATCTCAATCTGACATTCCGTTTAAAATTTTCTTCCAAAAAAACCAACGTGAATAATTTAATATTTACTTTAATAACCTTAAATATTAGATATTCCACTAAAATTTGAACAACTCAGATTTCCACCAAACTCTTATCCTTGGGTAAACTCCCTATTCCGAGACCAACGGAGTTGTCAAAAAAATTATTTGAGATCATATGGTAGTGTAAAATGACCATTTTACCCCTCACGAGCATCCATCAATAAAAATTCAAATTTCTAGTCAAAACTGCAGTCCGGAAAAACATGGGTTCTTACATGGCTCCTTTTTTGGTATAAATTGAAAAGGATGGGAATTGATCCCATATCAGTAGGATAACCTGAATTGAATCAAATTGTGAAAATGTGATATCATTCCAACATAATGCATAAAAAATATAAAATATTTTTTCTTCAAAATCATCCTCAAAACATCCCAAATTTATGTTATCCTATATCTATTGTAACCTTGTGACCCAACATAGCCTTAATTGTACCCCAATGTAATTTAAATCCCAAACAACTACTAGGATAAAGCCTAGTGAACCCAAAAAGTGGGAGATAAAATCCTCAAAATAGGGGAACATAAAACTAAAATTTTAGCCCTATATTGACTCACTAATAAATGTGTAGAATATGAAAGAGTGGATAACCTCCATACATTCATTATG
The DNA here is from genome assembly GCA_963277665.1 of Viscum album. Lineage (NCBI taxonomy): Eukaryota > Viridiplantae > Streptophyta > Magnoliopsida > Santalales > Viscaceae > Viscum > Viscum album. The sequence goes on along the minus strand of OY728121.1, from coordinate 497,371,161 downwards.
CCCAAATTTGGTAATTTTTTGCGAAGAATACTTATGGAAGCTAATGATTTTGAGAGATAATTTATTGTACATAACCAATTTAGATCACTCAAATTAAAGAAATAAGAAAACCAAAGAACCTTTTGGAAACGTTTTTGATATTATAATGTGTGAAATTCATGTAAAATAGACTTATAAATAAAAATTGGGAATAAATATATATTTTTTGAGTAGTAGGGGCATCAAATTGGAGTTGGACCCTTTTGAAATATATTCCATTCTCTGTAAAATTATATTCTTAGTATCCACCATATTTTCATACCACCTGATACTACATTTATCACCATTATTATAAAACCCTGAGTTTTTAGGAATTTTTTGTGAATAAATTATATTTATTTGATAGTATGTGTTATACACAACATCGAGTTTTAATGAACCGTGATAAACTATTAATATTGTTATTTAAACATGACTTTAATTATCTGGCTATTAAACATGGTGGAATGAATAGGAATAAAAAAAACATAAATATTAAATATAATTATTTTATATAATGAAAACATATTGATAGAAAATTACTTATTTTTTGGTAAACTTAATATATGTTTCAAAAGAAGTATTTTCTCAAAAGAATGTTTTTTATTTATTTTTGTGAAAAATAATAAAATACATTTTTCACGCTTTTATAAAATTAATTACATAAATAAAAAATTAAATTATAATGTCAAAATTATCTTAGGATGATTTTTTGGTATTTTTTGGAAAAGTGTAATTTTTCAGTGAATAGGGAAAAATATTGTTTTTATTGAAAACTTCTTTTTTCATTTTAAGAGTTTATAAGGTTAATTTTTTTTAATGGGTCTAAAATTTAATAAAAAATTAAATTATAAACCAATTAATCCAATTTAGTTCATTATTATCTTTTCATAACTAATTTTGATATAAAATCATTTTAATATTTTGAATATTTCTCTTTGAAAACCTACTTTCTTATTGCATCTATGAGAATAATTATAAATTAAAATTTTCTCTTATATAAAGTGAATTTTTAAAAATATATTATATGTTTTTAATCATAATATTTTATATTATATAATAAGGAAAACTTAATTTTTCACCATGATAAATAGTAAAAAACAATAAAAAATATTTACCATAGTTAAGTTAAAAATTATTTTACATGGTGTTAAACTAAAAAAGATATGGGTTAAAAGTGACCCAAACTAGTATAAAACTAATTATATAGACATATTTAGACCTTATAACCAATTGTATTAAGAAGGTTCCATTTTGGATCTTTCTTCATGTGAAAAATACGGGAACATCTTTTCCTTTTCAAAAATTATAAGTGTATCACTCACCAAACTTATAAGAGGACAACCCTATTATCTCCTATTAACACTTAAAAACCATTTTTATAACACAATAACTTACTAAATAACTTTCTTAAATCCATACTATCATCCTAGATTCCATATTTTTGTCATAAATCATACCTATGAAACCTTTTATTAAAAATTATAAGAAGTCCTCTAAAGATGTAATGTTCTTCAATGAGCATTTTTATTTTATTTAGTTCTAAATATCCTTCTATTTTTATTAAAAAAATGATATAATAACATAATTATATTAAATATTCATATATATTTTTATATTAATTACTTTTAACCATATCCTCTTCCATAAAATGGGATGCAAAATCATTACTCATTTGTACATCAGACTACTGCCTCACAAATCGATGTTATTGGTTTTTTCCATTACCACCTCTCATGGAGAGATAGAATGATGTATTGATTTTTTAAATATGATATATATGAAATTATTATTCTTATGTATTAATTATGTCACATATTAATTCTCACTTTTCATTCATTTGGAATATGATGACGTTGCTCATGTGTACGGTGGACAGTCGCCTCAGGAAGCGACGTGATTCATCAATGCTTTACATGGAAGGTAATAATTATGGTTTTAATGAAAATATGTGAAATATATTACATAATAATTATTAAATAATTTTAATATATTTTTTACCTTTATTTTTTTTATTTTCATCAGGAAAATGGAAACAATTTTCATGTGTACATACGGCCTACTGTTTCCATGAACGGTGTATTTCATTTTCTATCTCTATATTTCATAGATCACACTAAATAATTTTATACTGAATATATATGATATTTGTATTATTTTTAATATTATTTTAATTATTTATCCATTATCAAATTAATAGGACCAAAAATAACATGTCACATCATACACGAAAAATAATGTTGTTATTGCTTGAAATGTGACTTTAATATTGAATTGATAATAAATGGGTAATAAAAGGTCATAAAAATATCATATATGGTATGATATATGTAATTATGTTTAATTAATATATTTATAATAAACTTATATTTGTTATATTGGAGTTCTGAATGTGCATGAAGGAAGTCGAGACTTAAGGTAGTGGATTTCTGTCTCACTTTTATTTTTATGTGAGACATAAGCCATATTCACCAAGTGTTTCTTTTATGTGGTGTATTTAATAACCACAAATTTAATTTTTTATTATTATCCTTAAAATTATTAAGATTAATATATAAGTTTTAGTATCTCTATTTCATGGGGTTTACGGTTCAAAATTTACCAAAGTAGTATGGTATTTTTGTCTCAAATGAACTTCTTAGAGACATATGTAATGTTATACACCTATGTTATTTTATAAAGTTCATATAAAGACCCGTTTACATATAATATCACAAATTTATTTATCCTAATGATATTTTTTATGTTTCATTTAATTTTATTATTTCATGGGTCTTTTGATTCAATGTTACCAAGGTTGTAATAGTTTTATGGTGCAATTTCTTCATTTATTGGGATTGTGTACACAAATACTTCGGATGATGAAATATTATGATACATATCTCAATAAATTCATAAATTTTATCATCTTATATTTATTCATGATATTTCCAAGTAATAGTTCTATTTTGTACTTTTTGGTAATTAAAATAATTGAGAAATTTTTTTAAAGAAAATTTGACTTTATTTCCCTCTTCGGTCGGCAATGCATTTTCTTCCAAACCCATTTTTTCTAAAAATGTTTTCAAATTTTTTATAATAGTCACCTATGTTTTTTAAAATAAATTATTATCCATGTTTTAAATTTTAAAAAATTCTTTAAAAATTAATCTTTATATCGCTTTCCAAACAATTCCCATTTGCCTCTTCTAGAAAATGTGAAAAGAATCTTTTTTCATCATGGGCATCATGAATAATATTTTCTAATATTCTGGTTTCTCAAATATTTTATTCTTCAATTAAAATTTATAAAAAAAAAATTTAAATAAAATGTTATACTTGATATTCGGGAATTTTTAAGATTTTAAATAAATTATTTCAAAGTAAAAAAATTTATTTTGATATTGTTTTAAAAAGTATTTTCCAAAGTGGAAACAATATTTTATTTAAGAAATATTCCAAGTGATATTTCAAAATCATTTTACATCTGAGATACATCATTTTATGTTACTTATGCTTTATTATGGGTAATAGTGAATGATACCACCATTTTTATTTTTTATGATGTTTAATGTTTATGTTGATGAAACCCATTTACTTTTCATGGGTTATTATATGTTGAATTAATGAAATGTTTATGAAACCCATTTCTTTTCCATGGGACATTCTATAATAAAATTTCAATGAAACCCATTACTTTTCTTATTTTTATATATGATTAATGTTCTATGACCTTGTTCCACAAAAATGTATGGATTATGTAATGGATGATACATATATATCCCTCTAATGAATTAGGTAATAATTAATATTATATTAGCTCAAAGGGTACAAATGAGGTTATCCAAATCCTGAAACAAGACTGTGCATGGGAGGTTATCCCATGACCAAAATAAGAGGGTCGAAATAAGAGGGTATATAGGAGGTTATCCCAATCTGGAAATAGGAGGGTACACATGAGCTTTTTCTAAGACTGAATTAGGTACATGGGTTATTAGATTAATATTATCATGTTATGAATGTCTTGGTAGAGAGACTTGAAATAATATTTTATAGGATTAAGTGTATTCCACAAATCTATGTCTTGTGAAAGTTTTGTGCTCTCATTCATTGTGTTCTTTGATCCCATTATGATTCATGTCTTATTAACTGCCAAGATTAATGACATGACTCATGTTTATGATTTATGATATGTATAGTGTGGTATTCAAATTCCATTCTCATGTTCTCATAAGATAATGTTTATTTAATGATTATGTTATCAATGATATCACACATTGTTACCCTTACTGAGTATCTAAGTTCCCCCTTTTTTATGTTTCCTTTACCCAAGTTATGATGAATGGTTTTATGTACGATATGTTTGTGAAGAGTAATAAAGTGAGAGATAATTATGGAAGATATTGAAGATTATTCACCAAATTAAAATATTGTGTACCTATTCTCAAAAGGAACTAAAATATTATGGTCCTTGGTTTTGTTTTTGTGTAATGTACTGAAAATTCATCTAAAAAGATATAATATCCATGTATGAAAATCCTGGGTGTCTATAATTAGTATCAGATGAAATTTTTTGTTAAACCTTTTAAAATATGTTGAGAAAACATTAGTGAGATTCCTAAGGACATGTCTAATGATTAAATTGAAGATTAGTTAATGAATAGGAAAATTTCCTGGAATTTTGATAACGAATAGAGAGAGTGGATACTAAGAAATTACCTCTTTGTCTGGATACAAAAAGTTGGTGTGGCCCTAGAAAAGAGGTTCCTAAAGGTAATAACTCAATAAAATGGTATATTTATCTAGACTGAATCATTTCCCAGTACAAGAAAATGGGTCTTACTACACACCTGGTTTAATACTCACAGGGGATATGCTTTAGAAATTAACAAAATCATTATAAACCATCGTGAAGCATTTAAATAGATGATTCCTCTGAATAGCCTTCAATAAAATTAATGTTTCATAGATTAAAAATAATGTGTCACTATTTATACATCCAATAAGCTATTTTTCATGACTATGTGGTTCCCCATTATTATAATTGTTTATTAAACTATGATTTTTGGTTTTATCCAATGGATGTCACCCAAAGGAACCATGTTAATGCTGAGTGCAGTATAAAATTTAATGATTTTCCTCCAGAAAAGGAAAATATTATCGTATTTGGGATGAAAAATCTAATTGTTATGCCCATATGACATTCTAAATACATGAATCATTCTGAACATACAAATGATAAAAAGAGGGAATGGCATTCTGTTTATTCCTTCATGAGGAAACGTCAACCTTCCTTTAAAATATCCTTTGATCAACTAGTTTTTAAGCATTGGACCTGTACCAATGAAAAAATATTTTCTATTCTCCAATTTTCATAACATCAAAAAGTAGTTTTGGTTGAATATCTCATGGAAGGAGAAGTGGATCAATGGTGAAATCTCATAAAAAATACAATGGAAGATGATGAAATTGAATCCATATATTAGGATGAGTTTAAGAACTTCATTTAATAAGTACTTCCCTCATATTATTCGTAAAATGATGGATAAGGAGTTCCTTGGGCTAAAGAAAATGGATAATGAATATGTTGGTACCTATGAGGAAAATTTTTCAAGACTTTCGAGCTACACTTTTGGTTTTATCATCCAACCTAAAAGTAAGATTGATCGATTCTTCATTATATTAAAACAATGACTCCAAAGTGTGTTCCCCATAAGAGGAATAAATTTCTATGAAGAGATTCTTTGTTTTTATATCAATGTTTAAATTGATGTTGGAGTTACATATCAATCTCATGTGTTTTACAAGAAATGGAAGAATGAATTCGAAGGAAAATCTCAAAACCATAGAGATAAGAATATGATCATTCCATTATACTCAAAGTGTAGGAAGAAACATAGAGGAAATTTTCTTAAGAGGACTAATACATTTTTTAAGTGTAGAAGATACGGTCATCGAGCAATCTAATTCCAATGTGATGGGAAGAAGTTAAATAATGACGAAAATGGAGAGAAAGCACTAAAAATACACCACCCACACACAAGTGTTTCCAATTTATGGAGTATGGTCATTATGAAAACAATTTCCAAAATATGAATTTTAATGATGATGATCAATGTTTGAAACCTCTTAAGTAGAGAATAAAAGGGAAATCTCATGAAATAATTATTTCTGAAAATTGGTGTTATAATGTCATGGTCAATTGTTCACATAATATCCACTATAGAACTTATTATGTATTATTTTACTCTACATATGCCCATTCATTTATATTTGAATAATTTTTTAAGTGCATTAAAATGCCACAAAAATTATTAGATATAGAATTAGTAGTAAAATCCCCTAATGGAATGATTTCACAACTCAAGTATATTATTCTTATTTGGTTAAGGTATTTGATAATGTTCTTCCTATAAAACTTGTCATTATTCCTCTAGTTGAATTTGATGTTATATTAGGTATGAATTATATTTCTCTACATAAATCCCACATCAATTATTGGGGATAGTAATTCATGTCTGATATGAAAAACCAACAAATGATTGTATATCAGCGTGAAAATATATATAAGTTTATGGTGGAAATCATATCCATTGTATGCGTTTTGATTCCTATTGAAGATGATAATTTATATCATATGGTTGGTTTGAAACTCCAAATTGATGATATACCTATTGTGAGGGATTTTTTTTTGTATTTATTGAAGAGTTTCCTAGACTTAAAACAAAATGTGTAGTTGATTTATCAATATAACTCATACTTGCTGTCACACAAATTTCAAAGACTTCTTATAGAATCTCCCCAATTGAGTAGTAGGAATTGAAAAAGACGCTCCAAGAGAACCATTCCAAGGGATTCATTCGGCCAAGTGTGTCACCTTGGGGTTCACCTATTATTTTTGTTTAAAATAATGATGGATCAATGGGACTCTACATTAATTGTTTGGAGCTGAAAAAGATCACAATCATGAACAAGTATCATATGCCCCATAGAGATAACCTATTTGATCCACTCTGTAGAGATCAATAATCTTCCAATATTGACCTTCATTCTAAATATCATCAATTGAGGGTCAATAAGGAGGATATACCCAAGAGATCATCCCATATAATTTATGGAAAATATAAATATATAGTGATTACATTCGGTCTAACAAATTCCCTCTCTATCTTCATGTTTTTAAGGAATAGAGTTTTTAGAGATTACATTGATCAGTTTGTGGTAGCCTTTTTTGATGATTCACTTTTTTAATTATAGGGAATAATATGAAGATCACTTGATAATTATACTAAATAATTTAAGGAAGGTGAAACTATATAAAAAATTTACAAAGTGTTAATTTTTCCTAGAAAAGGTTTCATTTTTGGGTTATATAATCTCAAGACAGGGTGTATCGGTAGATCCATCAAAGATGGATGCTATTGAATATTGGCCCATACCAACCATAGTGATTGAGATCCATAATTCTTCTAGTTTAGTTGGATATTATTGAAAATTTGTGGAGAATTTCTCATGAATATATAATCCACTCATCATGTTAACTCTGAAGGGAGAAAAGTTCCTCTTGACAGATGAGTGTGCTAAAATTTTCAAGGAATTAAAGAGAATATTAGTCGGTGAACCTGTTCATACATTACCCTATATTGGATAATGGTTTTTAATCTATAGTGAGTCATATATGAAGATATTGGTATGTTCTCTTATATAGAATGACATGTTTATAGATTATTTCTCATGAAAACTGAAATTTTTATGATAAAAATTACCCAAATCATGATTTGGAATTAGAGACAATAATCATTGTATTAAAGATATGGCAGAATTACTGTTATATAGAAAATGGTGATATATATACTGATCACAAATCATTAAAGTTTATATTAATAAAAAAGGTGTTTAATATGTGCTTGAGAATATGGTTAGAGATGATTAGTGATTATGACTACTAAATACATTACCACTCTAGGAAAGGGAACAAGGTGGTTGATGCCTTGATTCGAAAGGATCTTGCTATCATAACAATGATGAGGATCACAAATGATCCAATATTTCTATATTTTTAAAATATGGATCTGGAAATCCTAAAGGAAGGGGAGAAATCATATCTTTCTTAATTGAATGTTTAATCATCTATCAAGGTAAATATTATAGAGGCACAAAAGGAAGATATAGAGATACAAAAGAATGCTATAAATTTTCCTAAGTATAACCATGATAACGAAAGAATGATGAGGCTCAAGCATTGTTTATTTTTTCCATATATACCATATTTTAATATGGTTTTTTTAGAGGAAGCTCTTTTTTCTTCACTCTCTATTAATTCAGGAAGTACGAGGATGTATAAAGATTTAAAAGAGTATTTATGGTGGGTTGGAATAAAGGGAGATACCATAGAGTTTGAATATTTATGATTTGAAAGTTATAAATTTATTATTGAGAAAAAAAATCTATGGGGTCATTACATCCATTACACATAATAGATTGGATATGGTAAAACATCACCATAGATTTTTTCGTTGGACTCCCCAAAATATCTGAAGGGGATAATTCTATATGGGTTGTATTTGATTTACATTCAAATTCAGCACATTTAATTTCTATCAGATAATACTTATATCATGATCATATTTCTAGAATATATATTAAGGAAGTGTTAAGGTTTTATGGAGTAACACATTCCATTATGTTTGATCAGGATCCATGGTTTTCCATGAAGTTATAGAAAAGTCTTCAATAGGTTCTGGATACTGAGTTAGGTTTTAGAAATTCATGTCATCCATAGATATATAGTCAGTCTAAGAGAAAATTTAAAACCCTAGAGGATATTTTCTTCATCTAGTTTTATAGATTTAAATGGTGGTTGGGATCAACATGTTCCTCTAGTTGAGATTTCATACAACAATATCTCTCACTCGGGCATTTAGAAGGATCCTTATGAAGCTCTTGATAAAAGAATTGTAGAGATATAATGTGATACAATGAAGTTAGAGAAATAAATATATTTGGAACTGATATATATTAACAAATTATAGAGAAGTTTAAATCCATTCAACAAAACATTAAGGCTGGTTAGAGTTGTTAGAAATGTTCTGCTGACAATCACCAACTTGATTTAGTATTCGATGTTGGTGATAATGTGTTTTTAAGAATTTCTACATGGAAGTGGGTAATGATATTTATAAATATGATCAAACTAATCCCTATGAATTTCTATCCCTTTTTAAATTGTTGAATGTATCATAATGGTAGCATATCAATTGGCACTTCCCCCAAACCTCTCTCAAGTTCACGATGTTTTCCTTGTATCTCTCCTGAGGATGTACATACCAAATTCATCACATGTACTGAACTCAAATTTCATATAATTATAGCATTATGTTTATTATGAAGAATAACCAATAGAGATTCATGAGCATAGAAATAAATTTCTATGAAAAATACCACTCATCTGGTTAATGTTTTATAGTGAAACCACCATTTTGAAGAAGCTGCGTGGAAACCTAAAGAAATGATAAGGAAAAAATATGCTCATTTTTTTGTAGCAAAGAAGTTAATTTTAAGGGAAAATAATTTTAATATGTTTATAATGTAACAACCAGAGTTTTTATGATTTTTTTTAAAATAAATTAAATTTCTTTCATATCTTGTGTTACACGGAACATCGATTTTTAATAAAGTGTGGCCTACTATTTATATTATTATATAGAAATTACCATTATTAACTAGATATTAAATTTGAATCATAAATTGGAATAACCACATTTTAAATATTAATTATAATTCTTTTACATAAATAAAACATTTTGATAAAAAAGTACTTAATTTTTTATAATGTCATTATATGTTTCGATAATACTATTTTATCAAAAAACCTTATTTCTTTTTTTGAACAATAATAAAATTAATTTATGAAACTTTTATAAAATAAATTTTATAAAATAAAATTTATTTTAGAAATTATAAAGTCAAAATTTTGTTATCATGAATTTTTTGTACTTTTCTGAAAAGTTTAATTTTTCAATGAATAGGAAAAAATAATAGTTTTATAGAAAACTACCTTTTCATTTCAAGAGTTTATAAGATTAATTTTTCTTTTAAAATGGGTTTAAAAGTTAAATTGGTTAAATTATATATCAATTAATACAATTTAAGTAATTATAATATTTTTCTTATTGGATTTTGATGTTAAAACATTATAAACTTTTGAATATTTTCTCTTTGAAACCCTAATTTCTCATTGCATATATGAGATTAATTTTAAATTAAACTTTTCCGCTTATGTGAATTTAATTTGGAAAAATTGGATTCCAAATTTTAAATCATAATAATTTAAATTACCTTATAAGTTAAACTTAACATTTTACCATAATGAATAGTAAAAACAATAGAAGTTATTTATCGTGGCTAAGGTAAAATTGGATTTATCGGGGGGTCAAACTAAAATGATAAGGGTTAAAAATGAACCAAAACATTTACAACACCCATTTATAGAAATATTTAGTCCTTATATACTCTATTATTTCTCATGGTAAATTTTATATCCCTATGGAATGTGAAAAACGTGGGAACATATTTTTCATTTCAAAATTTACAAATGTGCCACTCACCTCACTTATAAAAAGTCACTCCATCTCCAATCCAATTCACAATTTCAAATAAATTTGGTTTTTAATATACATTTTCAAATAAATTCTTAAATTCCCAAATATCATCACAAAATACTTATTTTTTATAAATATAACTGAATAATTATTTTGGTGCAAACCAAAATAAGTTTCCTAATGAAGAGGTAACATTCTTCAACGAGCATTTTTATTTTATTTCTCCCCCATATACTTTGATTATTATTAAAACATGTTGATATAAAAAAAAATATTATATTCTATATAATAATATTTTTATATGTTAATTTCATGACCTACAACCAAGTCTTCTTCAAATAAATGGGTTACAAAATCATCACTTATGTGTACAACATACTACCGCCTCACAAATCGATGTCATTCATTTTTTCATTAACACCTATCATGGTTGGATATAATGATTGATTAATTTTTTATATATTATTAATAATATTATTGAGCTATGGAATCATAATATCACATATTCTTTCTTAATTTCCATTCTGTGGGAATATGATAACATTTCTCGTGTGTATGGCGGACTACCGCCTCATGAGGCGATCTGATTTGTTCATGCTTTAAATTGAAGTTAATAAGGATGGGTTTAATAAAAATATGTTATATATATAAATAAAAATTATTAAAAAAATTAATATATTATTTACCTTTATTTATTTCTTTTCATTAAGAAAAATTAAACAACATTTATGTGTACGTACGACCTACCATCTCCATGAACTGTGTATTTCATTTTCAATATCTACCTCTTATAGATCACTATAATTCTATATATAAAGAAGATATATTATATTTATAGCACTTATAACATTCTTTATATTATGTAATAATTATAAAAGTAATAGGAAGAATTAACAAATCAACCCATACACAATAAACAAAGCAGTTATTGCTTGAAACATGACTTCAACAATAAATTGTTTATAAATGGGTAATAAAATTTCATAAGAAAGTAAAATATGGTATGATATTTAAAATTATGGTTCTATAAAATATTTATAATAAACATATTTTTTTATACAAGTGGTTTGAATGCGTGCGAATGAATTTGAGACTTAGGGTTATGAATTTTCGTCTCACTTTTAGTTTCTTATGAGAGGCAATCCATATTCACCATGTGTTTCTTTTATATTGTGCATATATTTTCCTAAATGTATTTTTTTATTATTACCTTTAAAATTATGAATATTTACATATCCATTTGAAGATCTCTAGTTCATGGGGTTTATCATTCAAAAGTTACCAAAGTAGAGAGGGATTTATGTTACATATTTCCTACTTTGAGACATAAGATATGTTATGCACCTATCTTATTTTATTAGGTTTATATAAATCCCCTTTGACATGTAATATCATTAATTTATTTATTCTCATGATATTTAATGTCTAATTTAATTTCATTCTTTCATATGTATTATGATTCAATGTTACCAAAGTGGTGATTATTTTATGGTATAATCTCAATATTTTTTGGATTATATTATCATTATAATTAAAATGATAAAATATTATGATTCATATCTCAATATATTCAGGAATTTTATACTCTTATTTTTATTCATGATAATTTCCAATAATAATTCAATTTTTTCAACTCTTTGGTACTTAAAATATTTAAGAAAATATTTTTTTTGAAAATTAAACATTATTTATCTCTTCGTTTGAAATTACATTTTCTTCCAAAACCATGTTTTCTAAAAATGTTTTCCAAAATGTTTTACTATTCACCTATGATTTTTTTTTTAAAAATTATTACAACGTTTGAGTTTTTATAAAGTTTTTTAAAAATGAATCTTCATGTCTCCGTCTAAATAAATTTTAAGATCCCGACATTTTCTAAATATGTCTCGATCTTATTTTTAGGTACTCATTTTCCTTGATTTTAGTATATCAAGTTTTTTTATTACCTTGGGTAGTTTTTTGGTGAAATTAGATAATTTTAAAAGGTGGATGGAAAGTTCAGGGTTGGTGTACGGTTTTCCCAGACCATGTGCCCCGGAAATAAAACTATGTGAACCCAAATAGAGGGGATTATCATAGCTGGCACAAATTTTTTCAATCTATACACCCTATTATAAGTGATTTTGTGATAGCCCTTGGTGAGGTGCATGGTTAGGGAAAACTATTAGTGTAAACCATGCACCCCATTTAGGAAACTATGGGAAAAGAAATTTATTCCCCCAAAAAAAGAGAATAAATTCTTGAACCCCCTAGTATTAATCCCTAATAACCCCACACTCAGACCTAAAATAATTCCTATTAATTTTAGAGTATCTCAAATGCGTTATAAGGCTTTATAACCTCCATTATTGACAAATAAAGGATTCATTGATGGAACTGTACCTCTACTGGTAATAGAATCTCATCCCGTGTGGTTTCCTTTCTCTCTCGTCTGTCTTTCTAGATAAAAGGGGGTGGTTTTCATCCATAGGTGATGGGTTTTAGATATTGGTTTTATGAATCTTTATTATTCTGATCATGGATCCTCGTTTCATATATAGTTCACATTCTTCATCGTGATATTGGTTGTTCCTCTTCAATTGGGGATTTTCATGGAGTGTGTTCATCAATGATCTTAAAGTAGGTGGTCTAAATTTCATTCCATAGTATTGAATTCCAATTGTGTGTATCTATTCTGAAACTTCAGTTGGAAGGTTTCACAATTGAATATTGAATAGAATAAATTAATTTATTAATTAATTAATAGATTCATGGAATTTATTAATTTGTTTCCCATGTGATTATGAAACAATTTGAATATGTGAAAATTGAATTTTGGAAATTTTGATTATGTAATTAGTGGAATTAGATTAATTAATTGGTTAATTAATTAATTTAGTGTTGTGATTGTGGAATTGATGGGAAATTGGGATTGTGTAATGGGTAAATTAAAGTGTTTTTGAATTAATTGTTAATGGGGATTATGAGATGGTTGACTTGACCTTAATATGTTAATGGGTTATATGATTTAAATATTTTAAAATGGTTTTACCATGAATTTCTCATATTATTCCATGTGATTAATGTATTGATAATTATTTTTTTGAAAATTGAAATGGTATATCATGATTAGAAATGTGATAATAGGTTTAATGTTTATTAACCTTGATTGAAGTGATAAAAGTTATATATGTGTGACTGGTTGATATACAAATGTGGGACACAAACTAATTCTATAAATATCAATATGTTATTGACTGATATATGAGTGTGGGACATGGATTGATGCTCTAAATGTCTGTATGTGATTGACTGATAAATAGGGTGTGAGATAGGTATTAATTCTCCAAATACTCATGGGGTGCTAGATATGGTGTTCTAGGCCCAAAATGTTGGCATTGGACTATGTTTCGAAATGACTGTAATATGAATTGAAATGAAATGATAATTGATAACCATGGTATTATGATATGTCATATCCCTTGGTTATAGTATAGACTCTGGAATGGGATGAAGCTTGTATGGAAGGTCTGGGTTTCCTTGGGAACCCAGGGGGTATATGTGGTTAGGTAAAGAATAATTATATATATGAAAATTGTTTACTTTATTCCTTAAATTTTATTCTTTATACAACTAAACATACTATTATAGATAAGATATTATCTTAGACACCATTGGTGGTGGCCTACTAAGTTATACTCACACCCTAATCAGGCAACCTGATCTGTACCTGAATTGACTTCATGTTTGTAGTAAAAGATAAGGGAAATATCCCTATGTAAGCTAGTTGTATTGGGATGGAACATGGGTGAGGGAACCGAACATGGTTTCAGGGCTCGCTTTGAGTTGTCAGTGTCTTTTTTTCATATGACACTTGAAAATTATTTTTTCATTTCATATCTACTAATTTAGTTTTGGATATTATATTCCTTTGATGGTCATCATTTGATACTGGTATAATCATTACTACATGTATTCCATTTAAAACACATAAAAAGGTTGTTAATATTGCTAAAAAGGACTTTTAATCACTATTTTCATAAACGGGGCCCCCTTTATCAATTCTAAAAAATCACTAATATAGGGGGGACTTTATTAGTGCTCGAAATAGCACTGATAAAGGAATAGCTTGATACAATGTACTATTAATATAACAACACACCTAGGAAAACCTGTAATTTCCAACAATTCTATATACATTTAATTTACATCATGAATACAAAAATTTCTAAACATGGTATATAAAAAACACTACTATATGCATTTCAAATAATGTTTTATAAAATTAAATTTACAATTATACAACAAACATTTAAATACATTAATGTTTCATATTTTAACACACTGATTTCCTCTCGAAAATGTCCACCTATGGTATCAGTTTCGAAAAAAATCATCTCAACGCAAATAAATGATTCCTCCTATATAAGAAAATAAATATAATGTTAGTAATACTATTAAGAAATAAATAATAACAATAATATGGAAGAATACATTAATAAAATGACATTTTTTTAAGAAAAAAAGTTACATTTGGAGTTATATTGGTCACACCATGAATCGTATTGAGGTGGGATTGATTCCTACACATCAAAAATTAGTTATGTATTGTTGTCCTAAAATATCAAAATAATCTGAAGGTTTTTGCTCGGTTTTGAGTATGTCACTTGTTCATTTATTTAAATAAATGTAAATTTTAAATAATGACACATTTAGAGATATAACAATCATATAATGCATTGTATTGAGGTGAGTATGATTCCTACCTATCATAAATTACTGATGGAGCGTTGCCTAAAATTATCAAAATAAACCAAATGCATTTTCTTAGTTTTCAGTATGCAAGTTTTGTTTATTTAATAAAATGTCATTTCAAATTGGAAACATGTATTTTGAGTCATATTGATTGCATTGTGCATCTGTTTTACATGTGTATACTTCATAAAGGTCACAAATGACGTATGAATAGCTTTAATAAATTATTAATACAATCATAGTGAATTTTCTTGGTTTTTGGTAAGTGACATATTTTCAACTGAAATGTTAATTTTAAACTAATATTGAAAACTTTTAGTCATATAGGTCACATAATGCATGAGATTGAGGTGTGGAATATTCCAAATTGTCACAAATGACTCATAAATTGTTTTACTAAAGTATCAAAAAAATTGAATGCATTTTCCCTTTTTCAAAATTCCAATTGATCTTTTTTACAAAAATTAATATCAATTTTAAATAAAAAGACACAATTGGAGTCATATCGGTCACACTATGCATCATATTGATGTGAGGATGACTCCAACATATCAAAAATGACTCATGGATCGTTTTATTAAATTATCAAAACAATAATAATTATTTTTTCTCAGTTTTCATTATGTCATTTGATCTTTTTACTAAAGTTAATGTCAATTTTAAATAAAAAGATACCATTTTAGTTATTTCAACCACACAATGCATCATACTTAGGTGAAATTGTTTCCAACATTTAAAATATTACATATAGATCATTTTCTTAATTTATCAAAAGAATACAAATGTTTTTCACAGTTTTCAATATTGTAATTGGGTTTTTTTACAAAAATGTCATTTCAAACTGAGAACACGCATTTTGAGTCATATCGGTCGTATTGAGTGTCGGTTTGATATGAGATTACTTAATACCCATCCAAAATGGGTTATGAATTGCTTTTATAAATTATCAATACAATATAAGCACATTTTATTAGTTTTCAATGGCTAGCACGTTCTGAACTAAAATGTCAATTTTAAACTTATAACGGACACTTTTAGTCATGTTGGACACACCATGCATAAAATTGAGGTGTGGTTGATTCCTAAACATACACATTGACTTATGGATTGTTCTATTAAAGTATAAATACAATCCAAATGTTTTTTATTGGTTTTTAGTATTTCACTTGATATTTTTACTTAACATAATGTAAATTTTAAATAAAAAGGTCCACTATGAGCCAAATCAGTCACATTGTGCATCGTATTAAGGTACGGTTAACCCACATTGAGTTATACCAGTCACACCATGAATTGTATTGAGGTGATGTTAACTCTTACACATCACAAATTACTCATGGATCATTGTCGTAAATTATAAAAACACTCCAAATACGTTTTCTCATTTTCAGTATGTCACTTGTTCTTTTTACTAAAATAAATGTCAATTTTAAATAAATAGAGACACATTGAGTCATATCATCCACATAATTCATCATATTGAGGTTTTGTTGAATTATACACATCACAAATAACTTATATATTTTTTCCCTAAAGTATAAAAACAATCTGAATGTGTTTGATCAGTTTTCAGTATGCCAATTGTGTTTTTTTACTAAAATGTCATTTCAAACTCAAATCATATATTTTAAGTCATATTGGCCACATCATTCTTTGTTTTTACATGAGGATACTTTATACAAATCACAGATTAATTATGAATTTCTTTTCTAAATTATCAATACAATCAGAGCGCATTTTCTAGGTTTTCAGTGAGTGACACGTTTTGAACAAAAATGTGGATTTTAAATTGATAACTGACACTTTCAGTCATACCAGTAAAATTGTGCATTGTATTGAGTTTTGGTTAACTCTTATATGTCATAAATTACTTAAGTATCATTTTCCTAATTTATAAAAATAAACTGAATGTGTTTTTTTCGTATTAAATTTTTCACTTGTTCTCTTTTCTAAAATTTATTTCAATTTTAAATAAAAATACCCACTTGATATTATACCAGCCACACCATGCATCATATTGAGGTGTTTCTAATTACTACCTATCATAAATTACCGATGGATCATTTTCCAAAAGTATAAAAATAATCTGAATGCATTTTCTCTATTTTCAATATGTCATTTGTGTTTTTTTACTAAAATCTCATTTCAAACTAGAAAAATGCATTTTGAGTTATAACATTTATTTCATGTGTTGGTTTTATGTGAGACTACTTCATACACGTCACAAATTAATTATGAATAACTGTCATAAATTTTCAAGGAAATCATAGTGTGTTTTCTTGGTTTTTATAGAGTAACGTATTTTGAACTAATATATCGATTTTAAACTGATAACGGACACTTTTAGTCATAACATTCACTCCACGTGTCAGATTGTGTTGTGTTTGATTCAAACAAATAAAAATGACTCATGTATAATTTTATTGAAGTATCAAAATAATCCAAATTTTTTTCTTGATTTTCAGTATGTCCCTTGTTCTTTTTACAAAAATTATTTTTAATTTAAAATAAAAATACCCACTTGGTGTTATACCATCCACACCTTGCATCAAATCGAGGTTTTGTTGAATCCAACATGTCATAAAAGACTTATAAATCATTTTTATAATGTATCAAAACAAATTGAATGTGTTTTCTTGGATTTTAGTACGCCAGTTTTTTTACTAAAATGTCATTTCAAACTAGAAACACGCATTTTGAGTCATATCGGTCACATCATGCATCAGTTCGATGTGATAATTCTGTATACATGTCACAAATTACTTATGAATCGTCGTTCTAAATTATCAATACAATAGTATCATGTTTTCTTATTTTTCAGAAAGTGACATGTTTGGAACTAAAATTTTAATTTTAAACCGATAACAGACACTTTAGTCTCACTGGTTACACCGTGCATCAGATTGAGGTGTTGTTGATTTCTACACATCAATAATGACTCATGGATCATTTTCCTAAATTTTCAAAACAATCAAAATTTGTTTTATTTTTTTCAGTATGTCATTTTTTTCTTTTTTACTTAAATTAACTTCAATTTTAAATAAAAATAGACACTTGTATAATATTATGATGAAAAATATAGTATATTAAAAAATTAACTTCTAATTCAATTATGAGTTTTACCCTCGATGTCCAATCTCTCATGAGCGTGATTATCTTTGAAAACTACCCAAACTCAAAAAAAATGAATTCAAGTGTATAAGAAAACAATTCTTATATGAGTAAAACTAAAAATAAATATGAAACAATACATTACATGTATGGAATTTTTATATTTATTCTAATTATGTTATGTGATCAGGTATGATGCCCATTCATTTCTAAGAAAATATATATCATCTTCTGAATATTATTTTTTACAGTCCTTATAGTATTGAAAAGATATAAATACACAAAGGATTAATAAATATTTTAAATTAAATAGTAATTAACATTGAAAATACCTCTTTGGGGATGTTTATTTTTTGATGGAATATGATCTTTATCATAAATTTACAAACATAATAACCAAAATCTTTTCTATCTTTTTGTTTTGGACACTATAGAAATTTTGATGAAAATAAGTAACATGTTTTTATATGTGTTTGGATAGGGAAACATTATTATGTATATCCTAGTACTTATCCAGTTTTAGAACTTGTTAGGGTCCTTATGTGCAATTATTGTCCTTATTCCATGCTTTATATGATAATCACACATCTCCCTTTATTAATAGTATCATCACTAAAACATAATATATAATATATAACATGAAGTTTTGTAAAAAAAATTAGAATTACACAGTGTGTACCCTTGACTGTGTGGAGGCCATACATGGCGTGTAGGCATGTTGGTGAGGTAGGATGTTTTTATCAAGTACATGTCGTGAACTATTTGAACACGTCGTGTAGAGGGGCTATGTATGGTGATATACATGGCGTGTTGGGGATGTTGGCTGGGTAGAGCAGTACATGCCGTGTACACCTAGGTATTCTCCGTTTAGTCAGTCGACAAGTCCTCGATGAAATACCAGTCGTTATATGAATAGTAAAATGATACATATCGTGTAGTATAAGTACACGCTGTGTATTTTATTTTATTCCCCAAAATGGGTAGTAGCCTCATATTATGGCAGAAACCCAAAACCTCAACAGGTTTGAGCAGGTTGAGCTGACCAAAACTAGTTTTTACTTCCGATCATCCATCAAAACTCTATTTTAATTGTCATTGGATGCATTAGAACCCCCTTAGTAAGGCCTTGATTCCTCTTGAGTTGTTCTTCTTGATTTTTTTTCTATGATGAGTTATAGGGGGTTGAGCGGTTTTTATTCTTTTGTAGATCTACCACGTTTTAGGATTAATTAGAGGTTGTTATTAGAGTAGTGTCATCGTACTGTATGAGGTAGGTGGTGCATACCTCTTTTCGTGTTTTCTTGGTCAATTGGGTGGCACAGCCTTCAGCGTGTTTTTGGGTATTTTTGAGCAAGACCTATTTTATCTTCTTTTACCTATTGAATTAATTTTTAGACCCATGGGATTCCTTTGGTCATTCCCTATTTCCTATATTTCTTGATCAAGGTCGGGTGAGAGGCCAACGCTCATAGGTACATCTTGGCACGGGGTTCCAAAATGGTTATAATTGGTCTTCCTTGTATAAAAATTGGTATGTTTAATCTAGTAAAGTTTGATTACATTATTTAGAGGCATTCAAGACCTCAGTGTTTTTGTTTAAAACCCATTGGGTAGTGTAATTCAACTATTTATATTGTTTTTACTATTTATGTTATTTGTTTAAATATGTTATATATGTAATTTCTGCATTGCATATGTTGTAACCTTGTGGTTATATTGGGCATGGCTTGGATATTTCTTGAGTGATGTTGATCACAGGTTAGGATTGGTTCAGATTACATTGGGTGGTTTTGAACACGGGATTGGGTACTATGGATGTCAGGATTGAGGTAGTGTGACTGTTATATTGGGCATGGCCTAGTTTACATGGATGGTGAGGCTGTCAGACTAGAGCGGCATGGTCGCAGGGACACGAGGTGTCAGTGGTGTTTTCGCTTGGGTACTATTTTGGTGATTACCGCTCACCCGGAACTTTGAGTAGTGTGCACATAGAGAGACTCTGTGATGAGGTGGTTTTGACAAATCATGTGGGTAGAGGCCCTCGTTAGTTGTGGTTTAGGTACTATTGGTTTGGGGATGCTTGACATAGGAAGCCATGTGGATGGTGAGGATCCTTCAAAGGATAGTGTTGAGGCTATCAGGATGGGGGAAAAAGGCTCGCCGTTATTTGAGGGCAGAAATTGGTGTCCCTTTAGTTACTTTATTTGAGGGCAGACATCATTGTCCCTATGGTTACTTTATTTGAGGGTAGACATTGTTTTACCTCCGGTTACTTTATTTTAGGGAAGACATCGATGTTCCTCCATGTGACTATTTCTTGGGCATTCTTTCAGGATGTTGGTACTTGAGACACACGGTGTCATGGGGCACATGGTGCAGGTTACATGATAAATATTTCAGCATTGGCCAAAGCAGGTGACACTTCATGGTGGCTGCTGAGCACCAATGGGGTTTATGTTTATTTGTGCATCGTATTGTTTACTATTTTCCTTATAATTTCAAGCCTACTTGAACAATTATATTTGGTACGCACCTTTGGGCGGTATCCTACTGAGACTCATCTCACACCCTCCATGGTCCATTCAAGACGCATGTAGACATTATGGATTTACATGCAGGAAAGAGGTCAGCTTAAGGAGCTGGACTGCACTAGATGTTTCATGGAGATGGTATGGACCTTGAGGTCTTTCCTAGATGGATTTTACTTTGTTTTCTTTATTTCGTATATCATCATTCTTACTTATTTTGTATCTACAGTTGGTTAGCCATTGGTGCCCTTTACATATGGATTTGTATGAACTACTTTGGATGCATGCTTGGTGAGTTTAGTAGTTACAAGTGGTGTTCAGTATTCTATTTTAGTTACTTTTCGTTGTTGTTGATTATATTTATTGATTCTGTTGTTTATTTATATTAAATGTGCTTCCACTATGTGGGTCTGGTTTGAGTCTACAGAGTCTTCTAATTTCATATTATGCTCGGACCAGTACCTTTAGTATCCTCCGAGAGGGTATAACCTCCACTATATACATATCAGACCATCGCTGTTAGTCGTCAGCCTTTGGCATTTGGGGAGGTGTGCCTAATGTAGTAACACTTGACCTATTTAGCCCTGTTCAGGTGGTTGTTCGAGACTAGAATGTATCATTTTACTATTCATATAGCGGCTGATATTCTGTCGAGAACTTGCCGACTGACTACACGGTGTGTGCCTAGGTGTACACGGTGTTTACTGCTCTACCTAGCCAACATCCCCAACATGCCATGTATATCCCCATACATGGCCCCTCGACAGAGTGTGTACAAATAGTACATGGCGTGTAGTTGCTAAAAACATCATATCCCACCAACAGGACTAAACGCCATATATGACCTCCACACGGTCAAGGTTACATGGCGTGTACTGAAGGTACATAGCTTGTAATTCTGGAATTTCCCAGAACTGCCAAGTTTCTCAAATTTTCTCAAAAACAAGTCAAAATTTCAAATTGGGTTGGGATTCGGACCCATTCTAAAAACTTAGGTTCTTACAATCTCCTCACCTTAACATATCTCGTCCCCAAGCTATCAAACTAATCCCAGATATGGCACTGAATATACCACCCCAATCAAACTAACCTGGACTACCCCAGTCTTAAATGTTCTAGCTAAATCCCTCAAGGGCTCTCCATCTTAGGATTTTCCTAACTCAGTCTCAACCCGATAAAACTCAAATCAAGCTAAGGTTCACTAACCTGTTTCTGGACTCATGGTCCTTTCATGACGCATTATCACCCCTATGCCCCATTAGTTCCCTCGTGTTACTCCTGAAACCCAAAACATATCCCACACCACATCAGTGTCTGCCTCCATGAGGTCCTACATACCATGGATTCTCAAAATAAAACATGATGCCATGAACCTCAACTAACCTGCATCCTTGATTCTTCGATTCCCAAGGCACCACAAGTAACATGCATCCTTGATTCCCTAATGCCCAAGGCACCCCAAGTAACTTGAATCCTTGATGCTCCTGACGCTACGCATCTCATATATATATATATATATATCACACACCTGATATGGCAATAATCCCATTAACCAACATCTAGTCAGTCCACATGAATCTTGTGGACCTCGTGCACTCAAAATAGACATGCCACAACAAGTCGTGCCAAAAGTAAATGAGAAAGTCACTACCACACTCATGGTGTACCTCTAATCATCATTGGCTCACCAGCCTGCTCAGCCCCTGGAATCTCCACAGTGTGCACCCGGCCTGAAGTACGGCTGCCTGATGCCTGACCTCTATGTGGTGCTTCTCCAG
Organism: Viscum album; assembly: GCA_963277665.1. Taxonomy (NCBI): domain Eukaryota; kingdom Viridiplantae; phylum Streptophyta; class Magnoliopsida; order Santalales; family Viscaceae; genus Viscum; species Viscum album. The sequence goes on along the minus strand of OY728121.1, from coordinate 497,348,412 downwards.
TCACCAGCCACTGACCCCTCAGCTGGGTCCCATTATCTCTATCACATCCTCTGCATGAAACTGAAACATAGATAACCTCTCCTGGTACTGAACATGATCCAACTCCAGATGCCACAATCTATCTTGGTCCCTATCTGCCAGTTTTTGAGAAGGCTTCCTGCCAAACCTCTCTAGATGCCCGACCTGTCCATTTGTCTGACACTCCTTTTGAGACCTATCACACTGAGTCCAAATATGTCCTGATTTTCCACACTAAAATTAAACCACTAAAGAACTAATATGAGGTGGTCCAGCTGAGTCCTTGGCCTGACTGCCCTACTGGAACACATCCTTTCCTCGTTTCATGCTATCTGAACCATCACCTGAAGCTGTCGCCCGGCTAACTTGGGGACTATCCTTTTGGTTACCTTCCGCTATGAGCACCTGATTCACCGCCTCTGAGAATGAACCCAACCTGAAGATATTCACCTGGATCCAAATGGTGTGTCGTAATCCATCTTCAATGTGTCTCACCCTTGTCGCGTCATCTCTTACCATACCAGGTGCAAAGAAAGATAGATTAGTGAAAGTAGATGCATAGTCCATAACAGACATGTCTCCCTACTGAAGGCTCAAGAAATCCCGAGCTCTCTCTTCCCTTAGTGCATCTAGGTAAAATTTCTCAAAGAACATATCCTTGAAGTCTTTCTATGCTATCCCTTCATGTCTTCAAGCCTGAACCTGCACATCCCACCAACGCTTTGTCGGTCCTCGTAGCATGTACAACGCCATCTTGACCATCTACCCTAGAGGCATCTTCATCTACTCAAAGATCATCATCATGCTCTCTATCTAGTTCTTAGCCGCATGTGTACCACCCTCACCCTGAAAATTGGTAGGTTCTACGACTGGAACTCTTGCGTCAGATATGCCATAGATGGCTATGTACCCTGCGCACCTCTGTCGATCCCCTACAAGACACGTACCAGGCTAGCTCAGAGCTGCTCATTGATTCATGGTCTGAATGCTACCAAACCTAGTTGTTGTCCTTCCTACACTAGATCCCAAACCAGATCATGTTTGTGAGCTTGTACCTACGACTCATGCTCTACTTCCACCGAATCCTGAAATTGTTCATGCACCTGTGACACTGTATCACCACACGCCTGATTCTCTGTCGAGAGGTATAAGAGGAACCTCTTGAATACCATAAATGGTCAGACATCCCATATATATATATAATATATTTATACAGATAGGAAAACTAGTAAAAAGGTAGGTCGTAACTACTACCCTTACTCTCCCCCACCGAAACCCATGCCCATGGCATCCCGGCCTCATGGCCTCCTTACCCGCCCCTCAATAGAGCCAAGTATCAAAATTACCTTGGGCCATGCACATCCTGAAAAAAAATGTTGTCTCAAACTGATGACTTAGTTGACCAATACTAACGATCAAAATCACTTCAACCATAGTATTTTCTTGCTCGTACAAGATCCAGACCCAAATATACTGCCACATGTAATTCTACAAATATATAAAGCATGGTATAACACATTGCAATAATCAAGAAATTTTTTCAGGAATTTCACCTATTCAAATTTCAAAAGAATATAAGGCATGAAAATAGATATTATTCACATGGAATTATCACTTCACAAAGCATACGTGCATTAATTAAATTGAAATACCCTAAAACATTTCCTATAAAAATCCAAATAATCACACCTTTCCATACCGGGCCAATGTCCAATTCTCCCTTACCAAACCGGGTCAAGGGTCACATATCACAATCAATAACATCACACACCATGTGATCCACTGAGGTGGAAATTATATAAATTGTAATATGATACAAAGAAAAATAGCAATTCCCACCCAAGGTAACTTGGTCCATCACTCGTACCTGGGGCTACAGGCACGCAAGTATAAGCTAGAAACCCAATTCCAGTAACAACCTGTCTCCAGTCTACCATATCCCAAATATTAAAACTAGTAGAAATAAAAAAGAGAAGTCTCAATATCATTAGTATCCAGTAAGACACTGATATTAAATCCTTGTTAAGAACCCCTCTGATACAACTTTGTAACGACCCAAACCTGAACAGCCACCCGAACAGTGCTAAATGGGCCGGGTGTTACTACCTTAGGCGTACCTCCCCGAATTCCAAAGGTTGCCGACTAGCTACGAGGGTTTGATAGGTATAGTGGGGAGGCTATACCATCTAGGATGATACTAAAGGTACTGGTCCGAGCATTATATGAAATTAGAAGACTCTGTAGACTCGAACCAGACACGCATAGAAGAAGCACAATCAATAGCAATAAATAGCAGGAGAAATAAATAGCAGGAGCAATAAATATAAACAACAGTAGTGGAAAGTAAACAAAAGATCATATTGAACACCATTTGTAACTACTAAACAAACCAATCATGTGTCCAAAGTAGGTTATCCATATCCATATGTAAAGGGATCCAATGTCTAACCAAAAGTAGCTATAAAATAAGTAAGCATGCTGATATAGGAAAGAAGGAAAACAAAGTAAACTCCATCTAGAAAAGACCTCAAGGTCCTTACCATCTCCATGAAAATGCTAGTGTAGTCCAGCACTTGAAGATAACCTCTTTCCTACATGTAAATCCATAAAGTCTACATACGTCCCGAAGGGCCCATGGGTGGTGTGAGATAAATCTCAGTAGGATACCAGCCAACAGTGCCTACCAAATATAAGTGATTAAGATGGCTTGAAGTGATAAGGAAAATATTAAATAGTACGATGCACAAATAAACATAAACTCCATTGGTGCTCTCCATCCACCATGAAGTGTCACTTGCTTTGGCTAACACTGGAATCTCTGTCATGTAACTCGGCACCATGTAACCCCTAACATTGCATGTCTCAAGTACTGATGTCCCGAAGGCACACCCAAGAAATAGTAACTCGGAGGAACAATGATATCTACCCTCAAATAATGTAACCGGAGGGACAATGATATCTTCCCTCAAATAAATTAGCCAGAGGGACATCGATGTCTTCCCTCAAATAAAGTAACTAGAGGGACAGCGATGTCTACCCTCAAATAATGGCGAGCCTTTCCCCCATCTCGATAGACTCAATTCTATCCCCTGAAGGCTCCTTACCTTCTATGTGGCATCCTATAGTAAGCACCCCCAAACCAATAGTACCTAAACGGCAACTAACGGGGGCCTCTACCCACATGAGTGGTCAAAACCACCTTATCAGAGAGTCTCTCTATGTGAACACTACTCAAAGTTATGGGTGAGCGGTAATCACCAAAATAGTACCCAAGCCATAACACATCTGACACCTCGGGTCCTTATGACCATGTCCCTCATGTCTGATGGCATTTCCATCCAAGTTAATAGGGCCATGCCCAACCTGACAGTCACACTACATCAATCCCAATGTCCATGACACCCAATCTTGTGGTTAAAACCACCCAAAGTAATCCAGACCAATCCTAACCGGTGATAAACATCACTCAAGATATATATGGGCCATTCCCAGCACAACAGATAGGTTCAAGCTTATAAAATTCATTAATCACATATTTAACATATTTAAACAAATCATATAAAGAGTCAAAACAATCTAAAAAGTAGAATTCCACTACCCAATGGTTATCAAAAAATATCACTGAGTTCTTGAATGCCTCTAAAAAATGTAATCATACTTTACTACATTAAACATATCAATTTTTAAATAAGGTATAACAATTATAACCATTTTTTGAACCCAAGGCCAAAATTTCCCAATGAGCGTCGGCCTCTCGCCCGATGTTGCTCAAGAAATATAGCCAATAGGGCATTCTCAAAGTCTTCCCATGGGTCTAAAAATTAAGTCAATATGTTAAAGTAGATAAAATGGGTCCTAATCAGAAATACCTGAAAGCGTGTTGATGGTCATGCCACCCAATTGACCACAAAAATAAAAAAAAGGAGGTATGCACCACATAGATCATTCTAGTATGATGACACTCCTCCGATAACAACCTCTAATTAGGTCTAAAACGCGGTATATCTACAAAAGAATCAAAACTGCTCAAACCCCTATAACTTGTCTTAGAATAAAAATCAAGAAGAACGGTACAAGAGGAATCATGGCCTTATCGAGGGGGTTCTAACGCATCCAACGGTGATCAAAACGACATTAGGATGGACAACGGGAGTAAAAAATAGCTTCGTTCGGTTCTCCCAACTCAACCCCATTGAGGGTTTGGGTTTCTTCCTCAAAATGAGGCTACTGCCCATTTTAGCGGGAAAAAAAAAGAAAGTACACAGTGTGTACTTACACTACAAAACATGTATCATTTTATTTTTCATATAATGGTTGATATTTCATTGACGACTTGTAGACTGACTACACGGTGTGTACCTAGGTGTACACGGTGTGTACTACTCCACCTAGACAACATCTCCAACATGCCATGTATATCCCCATACACGGCCCCTCTACACGACGTGTACAAATAGTACACGATGTGTACTTGATAAAACATCCTACCCTGCCAACAGGCCTACACACTATGTATGGCCTCCACATGGTCAAGGGTATACTGTGTGTACTGAAGGTACACGACATGTAATTCTGGAATTTTCTAGAACTACCAGTTTCTCCAATTTTCTCAAAAACAATTCAAAATTTCAAATAGGGTCGGGATTATGACCCATTCTAAAAACCTAGATTCTTACAATCTCCCCACTTTAACATAGCTCATCCCCGAACTATCAAACAAAACCCAAAGATGGAACCGAACATACCACCCTGATCAAAGTAACCCAGACTACCCCGGTTATAAAGGTTCTAGCTAAATCCCTTAAGGGATCCCCACATTAGGATTTGCCTAAATCACTCTTAAACGGAAAAATCTCAAATCAAGACAAGGTTTACTAACCTATTTCCAGACTCATGGTCTTTTCATAATGCATCGTCACCCCTACACCTCATTGGTGCTCCCATGTCACTCTCGATACCACAAACATTTCACACACTGCATCGGTGTCCGCCTCCACATGGTCATGCATCCCAGGGACACTCCAATTAAAACATGATTCCATGAACCTCATGTAACTTACATACTCGATGCCTCGATGCCCAAGGCGCCCCATGTAACCCACATCCTTGATTCCCCAATGCTGAATGCAACCCAAGTAAACCGCATCCTAGATGCTCCAGATGTTATGCATCTCATATATATATATAATTATATCACACACATGATATGGTGCCAATACCACTAACTAGAATCTAGTCAGTCCACATGAATCTTGTGCACCTCATGCACTCAAAACAGACATGCCTCAATAGGTCATGCCAAAAGAAAACGAGAAAGTCATGGCCACGCTCACAGTGTACCGCTAACCATCATCGGATCACCAGCCTTCTTATCCCCTGGTAGCTCCACGGCGTGCACCAGGCCTAAAGTATGGCTGCATGATGCTAGACCTCCCCACGGTGCTGCTCCAGTCTCCAACCACTAACTCCTCATCTGGGTCTCGTTGTCTCTATCATGTCCTCCACGTGAAGTTGAAACTCGTCTACCCTCTCCTGGTATCGAACCTGAACCAACTCCAGATTCCATAGTTTGTCGTGGTCCCTACCAACCTTCTATCTGAGAAGGATTCCTGTAAACCTCTCTAGATTCCTGACCTATCCACAATCCCAGCACTCCTTTAGAGGCCTATCACACTAATTCTGAACATGTCCTCATTGTCCACACTAAAAGCAAACCACAGAATAACTACTACGAGTTGGTCTATCTCAGTCCTTGGCCTGACTTCCCTACTGTAACTCAACCCATCCTCACTTCCTACTATCTGAATCATCACCTGAAGTCATCGCCCAGCCAACATGGGGTTTATCCCTCTGGTTACAGTCTGCTATGAGTGCCTGATTCACCACCTTAGAGAATGAACCCACCCTGGAGATATTCACCTGGATCCGAATGGTGTGTCTTAATCTATCCTCAAAGCATCTCACCCTTTCCATGTCATCACTTACCGTACCAAGTGCAAAGCAAGACAGCTCAGTAAAAGTATCTGCATAGTCCATGATGGACATATCTCCCTACTGAAGGCTCAAGAACTCCCGAGCTCTCTCGTCCCTCAGTGTCTCTGGGTAAAAGTGCTCGAAGAACCTATCCTCGAAGTCTTTTAGTGTATTAAAATTTTATAAACACCATCATGTGTGGTCGGTTTATTGGTAATCCATGTAGTGAATCTAGAAAATAAATATTTAGAGTATCCAAATTGACCTCAATGAGCATCCATTATTTCCTAAAAACAGAAAAAAAAATAAGTAATGAAATAAATGAAAATATATTTGACATGATTAAATTTTAGAATTTTACCCCTGCAAGGTTTGTATTATGAAGATTATTTCATTCCCATGTTTTCTTTCAAGTTATTTGGAAAGTTTTTCCACTATTTAATCCCTTTTTTGTATTCTATTTTTGTTTGTTCTATAGAGGTGGCGTGAGGACTAATGAGTCCAAAAAAAATCATGAGGAAATCCCTTAATTTGGTGTTAATATATATGCCTGCAAAAAATATAATTGTGTTTAGTCAAAATTAACATAGTATATTATCTTTTTGAAAATTAAATCATGAAAAAACGCTTCATTTATACATTTACAATTGATACTTCTAGCCATTAATAGTTGAGGATTTCATTTACATTCTCCAAACCAATGCAGTCAGTACTTTCTAGTCTGTACATGTGTTCTTTAAAATCAACTACGTAACTACTCTCACTTTATAGCATTGCATCCATAAGATCTTTCAATATTAGTAAATTTAAATATTCATTGGATGCGGTAAAGGTTCTTTCAAAAGATCATTTTGATTAGTTGGTTGATCCTTTAGATGGTTTTTAGTCGACCTTTCGTTTCACCCCTTCCCTTTATATATCTGTAATAACAGTCATCAGCTCGGGCTTTTTTCATTGATTTTTAATGGTTTAGCATGAAAAATAAATTAGAAATTAATACCTCCTTTTCGATAAGTGTTTTTACAAGATCTGATGGTTATTAAATGAATTTTCCAATAGCTTGGTTGACCGTATGGATATCTTCTATGTCAAGTGGAATAGGTAGCACGATTATTAGATCATGATCTACGCTAATCACAACTATCACATGACCTATTGGAAGTGGTATTTTTTATAGTCTATCATCATGGATATTTAACATCATAGTCCTTGCTACAAGGCGATGGGTGGGTGTTGAAAGATATAAATCATAGTCATTTTTACCCTGTAGAATATTAATATAGGAAATGTATTAGTGTCTTTTTAATTCAAATTTCAAAGAAATAATTATTATAATATTTATTAACATGACTAAGATAGTTCTTTGATGGGATTTATTGCCTAGAAGCTAGTGTGGGTGGGGGGATCTTCACACAATGGTTGTTTTATGAGTTGATTCTTCTCATTGCTCCCCCCCCCCCATAACATTTTCTAGAAACTCAGACTACTAAAGGAATTTTTCTTCAAGGGAATATATTCTTTCTTTCAACTCTTCCATTTATATATATTGATCCTACTATTGTTTTTTTCTCAAAATACATTTGGTGTGTCACCCCAAAACCCAAACCTCTGATGTAGCCATACTGTTCGGGTTGCTTCAGGGCCACCGATAGTAAGTTTTATTCTGGTGTAGGTATTTCTAATTTCTGTGACTATGTTAGATTAAAAATATAGGAAAATAAGTAATCATTAGTATTTAATAGATATTTAATGAAAAAAATATTATGTCATACTTACACATGTTCCCCGGAATATTTTTTTTTTTGTTTTCATCTATTAGTATCCCATCATTATTTTCATGTGCCTCCTTCCATAGAAAATATCGTGGGATGGAAGTGGATTTGGATTTAGAGTCATCAAACTTCATATAAATAGATGAATATAATTATTCTTTTGTTTTAGGTAACATAAAATTATTATGGTATATTTAAAATACATACCAATTTTTTCAGGTGAAGCATACCACATCCTTACTTTATGGTAGGTGTACGATGGTTTTATTTATCGTTTCTTATTTCATGAAATCGGTTATTAATTCATAAATAAAAATTTTTACAATAAATGTGATGAATATATGTATTTTCAAACAACATATTACTATCCACAATGTACCTAAAAACACACATCCACACGATGGCTAGAAAATGCATCCCATGCTTCTTGGGTTATCATGTGTGCATAAATAAGTGGTGGGTGTGGGTTTATTTTCTATTCATTATATTTAAGATGATGTATCATTTGAATTGTACAAACTTCTCTATGAACCCTTATAGAATGAATTAATACATATTTCTTATGAGATTCATATACTATAAATGCACTCTCTAAGAGATGATGAAGAGTAAGTCAATGTTTCACTATTTTAATTCTTAGTAAAATAAAGAAACTATATCATAATGTTATCACAATGTCTTCCCACGTCAGTTTATTAATTGCGGGAACAACATGGTTTCATGAATCTAAATCAATTAGTATGCATTGTCGAGTGATTATTCCAATGTTAAGACTAAACATGGCCTTATTGGGGTTAACATTCTACCTCCACACATTCCATCCAACCTCGTATTTTATGGATTTTATTTTCTCCTTAATGGTTTCTTATAACATCGTCAAACAATGGTGCTCCTATTTTTTTGTGTCATTGGTCCTTCATCACCTACCATTTACTCATATTCAACATATTTAGTATATTTTTCCTCTAGAGTGGTAGCGTCAACATGTGTAGATGGTTGTTTTACCTCTTCTTTGGGAGCAGTAACAGGTTGAGAAACCTATTGTTCCTCAGGATTAGGATCACTATCATGTGTAGAAGGCCCTAGTTCCTCTGCAGTACAAGAAATATTAGGTTGAGAGACATGTTGTTCCTTTGGATTGAAATCACCAGTAGGTGAATAATTCATTATCTATAGAATTTTCTTTAAATTTAATTTATATTACATAAATTTTGCAATTAATAGATAATAACATGAGGTAACACAATGTATATTATAAAAAAAAGACCTCATTATTAAACTCTCTTTTTTTAAAGGAAAAAGGGATTTTACCCCTCTATCGACTATCCAAATTCATTCATTATGGTCACCTCTAACATATAAAACATCTTTTACATAAGAAATTATTTTAATATCACAATTAAAGGGTCATCATTAGTTGAATTTTCATATGAGCCTTCTATGTTTTTATTCAGTAATAGAATAATTTACCACTTTCCGTTTATAGGATCTTGAACATAAAATACTTGTACAACATGTGATGCCATTATAAATAGTTTGTCTTTGTACCCTTCCATGATTAAATAAAATTTCACGAATCCCAATTCATCTATTTTAACATCACTCTTGTTGTCATCCCACTCGCATTGAAAAATCGGTACTTGGAATGTTGTATAATCCAACTCTGGTATTTTTTTGATGATGCAAAAATGTGACATATTTCCATAAATTGGATTTTTTTTCCTTAGTACCAGATACATGCATCACTTCATCAATAAGTGCAACTCCACTATTTTTCATGGTACTATCTTTATCATGTTAATTTGTATAGAACTTATAAACATTACTTATAGAACCATTATAAGAAAATACATACACACTTGGTCCATTAGATTTCCATCAAAGTCGTTCTGAAATTAAATTTGGATTTTCATCTAACTACTTAAAAATATTTTCCATAAACCATCCTATAGACTGTTATTATGTGTATTTTATATCCATATTTCATCCATTGATGGATTAAAATGCCTAATAATTTCTTTTTGGGTTTCAACATATGGGGAAACCACCAAAATATTATGTAAAAGGTAAATTTATTTCTAGACCCAATCTTTAATGTTGATTATGATAACATGTCTTCAAGAAATTCCTTCACCCCCAAGACACCATGTGTGATGAGATTTTGGTAGACCAATGATTTCCACACTAGATTGGTATTCAATTCATAATTAAATGGACTCCTCAGCAGTATATCACTCTACAATACAACCCTCTGGTTGACTTTGATTTTTGACATACCCTTTCAAAATCTTCTTGTATTGTTCAATGGGGTACATCCATCTATAGTGCATAGGACCATATAGTAAAATCACTATCACCAATTGAACCATCAAGATAACCATAATATCAAATAATTTTGGTGAGAAGAGCATTTCGAATTCACATAATATGATAGAAAATTCAATTTTCATAGTCATCAATTTCTCTAGGTCTATAAATTTTTTTCATATAGCTTTACGGAAGAAATAGAGCTTGGTTAATATATGGTGAACATTATGGAGAAAATGCAACAAAAATCTATAGAAATTATTTCATGCATCAAAATAAGGTTGTCATGTGATTTCATACCCATTAACTTTAAATAGATCATTGACACGATATTGTTGATATTTGATGAATACCCCTCTGGAACCTTTACGTCATTCAAGAAGTTTCAAAACTGATATATCATCCGACTCGAAAGAGTGTTAGTAGTTGGAGGAAGAAAATTTTGTTTTAACCCTTCACTGGTGCCATCTATTTTCAAATTCCCATGTCAACCATTTCTAACTTAGACTTAATTCCAACCTTTGTTTTTCAGGGTAACATGCATAACATCAAGAAAAGGTCTAATGTACAGAAAATTCAAGTGTGGCAATTCCAAAAAAAACTGATCTCTTTCTCCAATTGGTTTTTATAAGGTTTTTCAAAAATATTTTACCAAAAGAAGTGTCAACGTCTTTTATGTTATCAAATAGTTTATCTTCTATTTGTAGAGATGGTACTGTTTGTTCTTGTGAACTTCCATCAAATGATTTCGTCCAAGATCAGTAATTATGTCATTGGGGTAGAAATATGTGATGTCCTAGAAATACGGTTTTTGATGAATGTTTCCACCTAGTTTATTGTGTACCTTATTCTAAATTGGGACACACTTGAGTTATTTTAATTCTATATCCTGACAAATTTCCATAAGAAGTAAAATAATTTATCATCCTGTACAACATGGATCTTAACATGAAATCTCCATTTCTGTGATCATCATACAATGTAACAACTGAATCAAAAAATAATTTCAAATCATCAATCAATGGATCCAAATAAACATCAATATCATTACCCAATTATATTGGTCCAAATATAAGTGTATATAACATGATGTATTTTCGTTTCATGCATAACCACAGAGGAAAGTTATAATTTACCAACATAACCAACCATGTACTGTGATTCATAATTTGAAAACCAAAAGGATTCAATCCATATATAGATAAAAAAAGATGAAAGTTTCTAGGATTGTTTCAAAATTATGGATACTTGTGATCAATTCTCTTCCATTAATGAGAGTCGGTTGGGTGATGTATTTTCCCATATTTAATTCTTATATCTTCATGCCACGTCAATTTCCCTGTTGTATCCTCACTTTCATATATGCATCTAAACATTGTAATGATTGGAAAGTGCCATAATAAATTCATAGGACTGAATTCATCTTTCTTGTATCAATAAACACCACACTTTGGAAATTTTTAAGGGATTTTTGGTTCTTAAGAAATAGTATACAGTCATTCGGGTAGTAGTGTATTTTTGAGTGATCATACCCATCACGTGTAGCATTCTTTTAGTGTCATGTGTTCATCTTGAGAGCTCATTATCTTATAAGATCATGTCATTCAAGAGATAATGTAGTTATCTGAAACTAGAATCACTCCATCCATTTATGGGGTTCAAATATACAATTCAGTATGGTTGAAAATGATGTATATTTAGTGTAACCAATATAAAATGGTGTATTTACCCAACTCTTCAACTTCTCAAACAATTTTGGGAAATGAGTAAGTTTATCTTAAACTATCCTTTTCATTTACACAATATGATATTCATTATCATTCACATCTATAATCACATCCTAGATACGGTATTCTTCATTATCCACACTTATACTCATATCATATGATCCATAAAATGCAGTGTTATCCCATCAACTAGCTACATTCTCTTTTTTCCCATGTTTATTCCAATATTTATAACTTTGATCTATTCCTTAATAGGTCAAGTGTTCTTCCAACTCCTATGGACTAATTAGTCTCGAAAAAAACAATTTAAATACATACAAAGGATTTTAGAAGGGTCGTATTCATGATCTTTTGTAAACTTAATGAATTCTTTCAGTCCATCTTCATACTCTTTTTTTCAGAAGATTAGCATCCATCCATTCTTTATTCATATCCAACCAATTTTATTAGGTAATACTAATATTTAAGAAAATAAATACACAAAATATGCTCAACTAGGGTCTCAATGAAACTATATATCCCTCTCATAAGATCCAAAGGAAGTGAAACAAGCCAAAACAAACATGAACTAACAAAATATAGATGTGATCTAAAAGTCCATTAGGTCTTCACACCCTAGAAAATCTAAGAGATAACTTTAATATTACAACCTAAAAAATATTGGTTGAAATATAATATAAAAATATATATTTTATATACATTTTCATTAAATAAGTAGTAACACATAAAAGTGTGTTAAAACCATTTTTCTAAGATTTCCATTAAATGAAAACAATATCTTGGAAGAAATTTTTCCTCATCCAATACCTATTGGTCAAATAACCTTTTTAAATATGACTTTAATATATTTCATAAACACCAAATTTTGAAATACACATTTCAAAACTCAAATAGGTTTCCAACTATCAAATAGTTCTCTAAAACATGTTTTAAAAACAACCATTTCAATAAAACTAGGCATGGTGTCCTAAAACCCCATTTTCAAAACTTACACATTTTGTAGTTTCAAATACAAACCATTCTGACATTTCTCAATTGAGAAAATGTTTCAAAATCTCTATTTAAATAGTTTGAAAACACTTCAAAATCACACTTTCCTTTTTTCAATCTTTAAAAACCTTGCACAATCGCTTTCCAAAAAAAATGAAAATCAAAACATACAATGAAAGAAGAAAGAACACAGTCAAGCATCACTATCTCAATTCTCATAGCATGGGGAAAATGGAAAGAATATATGTGACAAAAAATTATATAAATAGTAGGTGATATAATTAAAGTATAAAGATAAAACCCATAAATGATCATAAAAAGGATTGTTGTTTCACTAAAATCATCCCAAGGTTGTATTAATAAAAGGACTTGTACTACAGAGAAAGAAACTAGTTTGTCACTACTAGACCTATCCAGACCCCAGATGTCCAATCAAACTAGGACATAAATAATAAGAATACCCACATTATATCACAAGGTAAGATGGTCATACAAGAATGAAATGGGATTAAGAGTGTATCACACCTTTTATAAAAACTCATTTTTTATTAAATTTCAAATTGTTCTTCTCTTTTAAAAACGTGATTCAAATTCCAAGCCATTTTATCATTTATAAAATTCATCCCAATCTACTCTTTGGACCAATTTTATCAAAATGCCTTTAAAAATCAAATGGGAATTTACAAAACCCTTTAAACGGGCATTAAAAAACATTCAAAGACACAATAAGTTTTAAAATCCAATCCACATGGGAAAAACACACCCTTCTGAAATAATCCATCTCATTCGGATATCTTAAAATCTTTAAAAACCCCAAAACATTAATATAATAATTAACCAAGGCTAAAAAGTTTCTTTTAAATAAGATCACAAGGTTTAACTCACCACTTTAAAAATAAAACAATAGTTTCCAACATTTTTAACACTTTAAAATCACTCAAATGATTGGTTTTAAATCCAATTAACAAAATAATAATTTTTAAAACATCAATTTAGTGATTACCACTGATTTCAAAACAAAAACCATTCTTTTCAAAAATCTCTTAGGAATTTTCTCAAACACTTTTCATCAAATATCATTCCATAACAAGGGATAAAACCACTTGTAAGACACCATTTATATCTCATGGTAACCCTTATAAGAATAAGTATAATAAGGAAAAACATTCAAAAAGAAAATATGAAGCAGAATGAAAAATAATGGGAACATGGTATATAAGAACGCTAATGAAAATAAGATGATGTAGAAAGGCCTGAGATGGAAACATCAAATCTAACCAAAGTATATCAACAAATGAATCATAATCCCTTTATAAAGAGGATGATCCATAGAATGTATTAAGACTAATATAAAATGTTAATGGAAATGTTCTAGCAATAGTACATCAAAATATTTTTTCTCAAAATACAGGAAGATTAATACAAGAACAATTGTTCATAAAAAAGACATGCAGAGAGAGAATTTCATGTATCTCTCATTTGATTATGTCATGATATTTGATAAAATTTCATTTCAAGTGACTTTGATAAAATATATCTCCTCACTGTTATTCTTATCTCTCGCTACTCAAAACTACTTCATATAAACATTTTCTTGAAATATCTAAATATCAAGATACATGAATTCATTGATAGACTCTACCACCCCATATCCTTTTCATGTGATAAAGATAAATGTCCTTCTAATATCTTCTTTAATGTTCCTTTCATGTTTTTCTTATAAAATATTCTGTAAGATTCCAGGTTTTTCAACTTGACTATAAATATCAGGTATAAAGATGTTTATGTCTACTTATATCTTGTGTTTAAAAACAAACCTACACATGTAGATTCTTTTAATATGATTTATAATTTAGTAATTTTTAATCCTTATTTTTATCCATAGCTTATGAAGGAATGATCTTTTCATATCTTAAAATCCTTTGACATTGGTATCTTAACATTTAAAACTATCTATTTCATTACTCGAGTAATATATTTTACTTCCAATTTAGGACATGAAAATATATATTTATCCAACATTTATTTTATTCATAATGGGTTAAATTCTATAAATATAAAGATATGTTCTGGATGAATTATTTTTGGAAGTTGAATTGAAGATAAATGATAGTTAAAAAGATGCAGAATTGAGTTTTAGAAACATAGGAAGTGGTGGAACCAACTCTTAATGAATATTCATGGCTAAATCTAGAAGAATAATCCTATAGAAGAATTTATCAAAGTCATGGAATATATAAAAAACTTCGACCCTACTGAGAAAATGTTGAAACTCAACCAACAGAAAAACCTTACGTGATACATAAGGATTATTCATCATCAAAGGAGCATACTTTTCAAGGAGCAATAATGGTAGGGATCGACATCGCTAGTGGTGACGCCAGTAGGGAGGGACAGTGGTAGTGCAGGGAGCAGTGGTAGTGGGAGAGAGGGTAGAAAGGCAGGGAGCCACGTTGAGGGAGATGTAGAAGGAGAAGGAAGGAGGCAAGGTTAGAAGAGAAGGGGGTGATGTTGGGAGAGACGATGGTGGGGCGGGGAGATAATTCTGCCAAAGCATGAAGGTGTGAGAGGGGAGACTCTATTAGAGTTATTTTTATAACATTGGTGAAGACTTTTATCAGTGCTTTCTAAAAATCACTGATAAAGGTATGTTTTATCTGCACTAAAATAGAAAGCACAAATAAAACCTACCTTTATCAGTGCTAAAATTATAGTGTGCATAAAGATGCATTTTATTAGCGCTTTTTAGCATTGATAAAGGCATATGTATATTAGCGCTAAAAATAATTGATTGAGGTATAATGTAAATAAATTATTTATATTGTTATATATATTTATAAAATTATATATATATATATATAATATATATATAATTATTATAAATTTATAAAAAATGTTTTTATTATAATTATAATTTTATAAATATATATACTTAATATATTTATTAAAATTTTATAATTATTTAAATATATGTATATTTATTTAAAATTATAATTATAAATATTTTTATTTATTTATAAATATTTTTATATATTTATAAATATATTTATATAATTGTATATATTTGTAACATTATAAGTATAATAAATATGTTTTTTAAAATTCAAAAATTATATATATATTTAAAATTATAAGAATAAATAAATAATTCTTTATTTCCAATTAAAAAAATGTAATAAATATATATTTATTTATAGTTATAATTATAAATTTATTTATTTATTTATTTAAATAACTATAAAATTATAAGAAATATATTTATTATATCTACTATTTTATTAATATATATAATTAATATATTTATTATAATTTTATAATTATTTAAATATATCAATATTTATTTGTAATTATAATTAAAAGTATTTGTATTTATTTACAAATATTTTTATTTATTTATAAATATATTTATTTAATTATATATATTTATAACATTATAAGTATAGTAAATATATTTTTTATAATTTTATAATTATTTAAAAAAATATATATTTATTTGTAATTATATCTATAACTAAATATATATTTATTTTTAATTAAAATTTTATAATAAATATAAATTTATTTATAGTTATAATTATCAATATTTATTTATTTATTTATTTAAATAATTAGAAAATTATAAAAAATATATATTTATTATATTTATAATTTTATAAATATATACGATTATTATATTTATTATAATTTTATAATTATTTAAATATATCTTTATTTATTTAGAATTATAATTTTAAATATTTATATTTATTTATAAATATTTTTATATATTTATAAATATATTTATTTAATTATATATAATTATAAATAAGTATAATAAATATATTTATTATAATTTTATAATTATTTACATATATATAATTATTTATAATTATAATTATAAATAAATATTTTTATAAATATTTTTATATAATTATATATATATTTATAAAATTGTAATACATGTATCTATTATAGTATTATAATTATTTATATATATATATATAGCTATAATTATAATTATAAATTTATGATTATAAATATAGTAAATATATTTATTATTTAAATATGTTTATTGTAATTTTATAAGTATTTATGAGAACATAATAGGTTAATGTGTAAAACATCAATGAATCAAATACCTAGTAAAGTATATATCATAAAAAATGAGTCATCACATATATGGACAACATGAATAATAATAAGGGTGTAATGTATAAATGAACATTCATGATGAATACATAATATGTGCACTTAAATTATACTCACGCGTCACTATATTTATTGTCCAAATTCATTGGAAACATATATTTATTTATTTATAATTACAATTATAAATATATATACTTAAAATATATATATATAATTATAAATATATAATTATAAATATAATAAATATATTTATTATTTAATAAAATGTTTTATACTTTTATAATTATTTAAATGTATATTTACTTAATTATAATCTTATAAATACTTTTTTTAGAAGATTATATATATTTGAATTATGAAAAAAATATTAGTAATAAACATGCCTTTTTTATTTAATCTATAAAAATAAACGATATGTTTGAATATAAATAAAATAATTTTATATAAATTAATAATATTTATTATTAAATACATTTATCAATGCCAATAATATTGCTCATAAAACTACCCTTTATCAGTGCTAAAAAATACTAATAAAGGGTACACCTTTATCAGTGCTATTAGCTAGCACTGATAAAGGACCCCCTTTTATCAACACTTTTTTCATAGCTCTGATAAAAGTTGGCACTACCCTTATATCAATCTGTAGTAGTGAATTTCATTTTTGGTTATATCATATGGCTATTGACCATTTATTTTTTTATTGTGCTACTTTGATAAAGAGGGCATAGTCTCCCCATGATCAATATTAAACCCTCACTGCTAGTCGGCATCATCTGGCATATGGGGAGGCGTTCCTGAGGTCCTATAACTGACTGTATCAGGGAACTATTATGTGCACCTAGGTCAGGACATTGAAATGTTGTAATAGAGGGGTATTTTCTTTTCTTTTATTTTATCTTACTATTTGGGAAAGTTTGACAAGAGAATAGGATGACTTGGGACTTGGTTAAGAGATCATGCATGGGAGTATCTAACCCATGTATGAGGGTAAAATCTAAGTACCCAGGGTGGGATTTCTTTTATCGATGCGTATTGTTATAGTTGGATGTTATTTCACCTCGAGTGATGTGCTTGTTGTGTGATGTGATTTTTGTTTTTGAGTTGTTCTGAGATTTTACATATGGAGTAGTATGGAATGAGAATTGAGTATCCATGCATCATTCTAGGCACTCAAGAATTATGTGACTTGCATCATTTTAGGCATGCACTAGAAAAGGAGGTTTTGTGTGAGTTTTTGAATAAAACTATTTTTCCTTTCCTGTGTAAACTTTTAGGAAAAGGGTGCCTAATGTGAGCTTAAAAGTTGAGAAATGACGAAAGTTGTGATAAATTGATATGTAAACTAGATGTCTAATGGGAAACTTGAATAATTAGAATATTTTTACCCTTTTTTATATAAGGCATGGATGAGGTATGGTTATGGGAAGACATATCACCTCAGTTCTGACTGTGTGGAAGGGTTTGGGGGAATGACTTGTTCTGGATTATTATCAATCCCTCTTACAAAATTATGATAATAATGTGGAGTACTGATTCATAAGGTGTGTGTTTGGAATTTTAGATATATTCCGCCATGATGAATCTTGTTGAGAGGGTGGCAGAAGGTTATGGTTGGAGATGATCCACCTATAGTGGAACCTGGGAAATCAATAGTGTTGGGTGAGGAATTCAAAGAAATGTTCTGTGGGGACATTTATTAGTTTATTCAATTTATGTATAGATAAAAAGGGGGCTCATGAAGAGTTTGTTAGACTTTACATAAAAGTATCAATTGTAGAACCCTCCAACATTTATAAGCGAGGACGGACCTAAGGCAGCTGAGTTATGGATTGAGTCTATCCAGAATACACTTGGCCACTTAGAGACTCCTAATCATAAGAGATTCAAATTTTCTTCTTACATGTTACATGGTGAAGAAAATAATTGGTGGTACATCCATACTCTAGATGGATAGCTGGACAGTATAGATTGGATAGAATTTTAGGAGAAGTTCTTGAATCACTTTTACCATAATACGCTCAAGTAGGAGAGAGTGGCTATGTTTATAAGGTTGACCTAGGGGAATAAGTCTGTTGTGGACAATGTTGGTTACTTTATAGATCTACAATGATTTTCTCCAGCATTGGTGGGAGATGAGGTTACAACCATGATATGGTTTCAAGATAGGCTTATATGTGAAATTAAATCCCATGTGAATATCATTCTATTGAAAAACGTTTTTTTTAGTGGTGAATCAGGCTCCCATTTTTGAAGGGAACCTCAAGGAGGTTTTTTGTGGAGGAAAGGTGGTCCCTTATAGATGGTTAAGAGGTGTGACTTCTATGATAAGGAAAAATAATTAGGAGAATATTGACCAAATAAATGGAAAGTAGAGTGGATAAGGGAAATTAATGGTTACCTGGGATCTTACATGAGTGATATATCACCAGTGTGGTAGGTCGATTCACTTTCATAGATAGTGCCCCTAACCACTGATGGAGTGTAGATCCTTCATAAGGATGGGACATCTATATAGGTTCTATTGGAACCTATGATATATGGTAGTGATGGAGAAACTATTCTATAACCATAGTGTGGGATGGGGATCTTCTACACCATATAAGTCTGGTAGTTGGAGTTCTACTTGCCATGGTAGTAGAGGCAGTGGATGTGGTGCTTCTATAAAATAGCTCTCATATCAGTCGATTGGTGAAACTTAAGCTACTGAGACTACATCAAGGAGAATTATTTCATGACAGTTGCATGTAGTTAAGCATACACTTGTGGATGGTGACGATGTACTAACGACAGTTGGAGCTACTATTCTTATAGCTTCTAGACTTTATAACATCTTATATAATATTGGTGCATCTCATTCTTTTATATCTGTGTAACTTGTGAATGGTTTGAGTCTTGTAGTGGATTTTGTGAGTGGGTTTATAAAAATCGATACATTATTGGAAGTATGCTCGAGAGACATCTATTTGTCCAAGGGTTTTTCTATTGAGGTTGGAGAGTATCATTTTAGTTCGGATCTTTACATCCTTAACATGTCAATATTTGGCATAATCATGGATATGTACTGGTTAGTATCATATCGATCCCACATTTATTTTTATCAATGTAGAGTGACTTTTACATCTCTTGGGGTGACAATTACTTTCATCGATGATTGTGGGATATCAAGGAGGTCCATACTGATCTAGTTCATCGGCAACAGAGGGAGATCACTGCCTAGGTGTCTAGTCTATTTCTAGATGATGAAGATGTGAATCATGATTTAATTACACCCATAGTGGATAGGTTCTAGGATGTGTTTCCTTTGGACTTCATGAGTCTTCCACCTGAGATAGATATAGAATATACAATTGAGCTTATGTCGGGGGTTGAACCATTTTCTCTTCCACCGTATAGAATGGAACCAACAGAGCTTCAAGAGATTAAGACTCAATTGGAATAGTTGATGGATAAGGGGTTTATCCATCTGAGTATGATGCCTTGGGGTTCTGTAGTTTATTTATAATAAGGTTGATGGGGCTCTATGCTTATGTGTATACTACCAAAAGTTGAACTAGATGACTATGAAGAATCTGTATCCTCTTCCACATATTGAGGATCTTTTTTACCAGTTGGGAGGAGCTTGTATTTTCTCCAAGATCGACTTGAGATCATGGTATCATCAGTTGAGAGTTCAACATTATTATATACCACGAACTACTTTTAAAAGTAGGTATAGAATTTATGTGTTCGTAGTGATGCTGATTGGGTTGATGAATTCTCATGAAATTTTTATGGCCCTGGTGAAGAGAATCTTCCACCCGTACCTGGATCAATTCATCGTGTCATTTTTGGATGATAACTTTTTGTACTCCAAGACTCATGAAGATCATTCCCAACATCGTGACATCTTCCTGAGTAAAATGATAAAGTATCAGCTACACACCAAGTTATTTAAGTTTTAATTTTGGATTGATCAGGTACATTCTTAAGGTGTCATCATCTCGGAGATGGTGTTTCATTGGACCCAGATAAGGTGAAACATTTGATTTATTGGGATCATTACAAGATTATTTTCAATATCCATAGTTTTCTATGATTATCAATCTATTATTTAAGGTTCATTCAAGACTTCTCCTACTAGGGAGAACCTACTATAATATTGACCAAGAATGGGATAAAGTTTTAATTGTCTAGATCATGTGATAATTCCTTAAAATAGTTGAATAAGTGATTGACAATGACACCAATATAGATACTACCCAAGCTAGGGGGAGTATAAAGTATTTTTTTGATAGTTCTGGGGTCAGGATTGGAGTAGTGTTGATTTAGAGAGATTGAGTTGTGGTGTATGAGTCTTGACAATTAGTGATACATGAACCGAAGTACACTACGCTTGACCTCAAGTTAGCTACAATATTTTACGCTATGAAGTGTGGGTTGCATTATATATTGGGTGAATGTTTTACTCTGTATACTGACCACAAGAGCTTAAATTATTTATTTTCAAAGAAAGATTTAAATATATGGAAATGGAGGTGGGTTTAGTATATGCAGTCATTTGATTTTGAACTAGCATAGAGAACTGAGAAGGGATATAGTGTTTTATAAACTTTTATTTTGAGAACTAAGACCCAAGAAGTTGGGTATTTTTGTTCTAAGTGGAAGATTATGAAATTACTGGTTGAGATGAATGTTGTGGTTCAAGAAGTCCAGGAGTAGATAATCGTCATATAATTTTCAGTGGATTCCATAATTTTGGTTCAGATTAGGGAAAGTTAGTATCAGTATCTAGAATGTTTGACCTTGAAATAAACCCTTAATGGTGGGGAGTAACATTATGATTAGACCATATATGAGGATGAGATCATCTATGTTAGGAATCTGGTAATTGGGCCTATGAGTATGTGGGAGGAGTTGATGTGTGAATTTCATGCCTCAAACTGGATGGTACATCTAGGTTTGACTAAAATTTATCATGACGTACATTAGAAATATTTGTTTTTGGGAGTGAAAAAGAAGATATTAGGGTTTCAGACATGATTATACACTTATCAAATAGGTGAAGGTTGAGCATTAATGACCCGGTGGTTTATTACAATCGTTTCCCATTTTGTAATGCAAGTGACATTAGGTCACCATGGATTTTTTTGGTGGATCTTTGGAGGACACCTTAGAATAATGAATCTATTTGGGTGGTTGTGTACCAGTTAAAGAAAGTACCACATTTCTTGCCTATACGGGAGATATTCTCAATTGATCGGTTTGGAGACATGTATGTTCAAGAAATTATCCATATGTATGGGATACAACATGTTATTATTTCAGACCATGACTTTCTCTTTACTTCACATTTTTGGTAGGGCTTATTGAAGGTTCTTCGTATGCATGTTTTACTATGTATGGAATTCCCCACATTGACAGATGGGCAGTTGGAACATACTATACATGTGCTTTAGGATATGCTTTGGGTGTGTGTCCTAGACTTTGGTTGGCCTCAGGAGAAACACCTATAATTTTTGTAGTTCTCCTAAAAAATTATTATCAAGAAACTATACATATGGATCAATGTGATTCTCTTTATGTTAGTTCATGTAGATCACCTCTACATTGGATAGAGGTAGGTGAGTCCGAGTTGTTGGGATCGAGTCTCGTGAAGGAGATGTCAAATCTAGTTGAGCTGATTTGAAATCATATGGCTATGGCTTAGAGTAGACATAAGTAATATGTCAATCAAAATAGATAGCCACTAGAGTTTAGAAAGTGTGACCATGTATTCCTTCGAGTGTCCCAAAAATTGGTTGAACATAGGATTCAGAGATAGTGCAAGTTGGCACCCATGTATGTTGAAACATTTGATCTTGATAGAGATGCATCCTTTTAGGAGCATCCAATACATATGTTTCATAATAATGAGAAAGTGTTCTGGGGAAAGACTGTATTTATATTTCATGTTTTGTGGAAACATGGTCATGTTTAGGAGGAAAATGAGATATATAGAGAGAGGTAGATATGTGGGCTCAGTGGCATGATTTTTTTACCTCAAAATCTTATAGATGATTGGGAGTACAACTTGAGAATAAGATGTTATAAGGTGGAGAGATTAGAATATCATGACCATTTCAAGAGATATCTCAAGCTTTTTTCCATTTAGTATTTTCCTTGTTTTGATTATATCATGTTTGGGTTTTACCTTGGGGTGTTTCTCGTGAAATTATTGAATTTTTGGAGGTGGAGGGGAAGTGCACAGTTGGAGCACAATTTTCCCAAACTATGTGGTGAGGATAGAAATCTATGTGAACCCAAACAGAGGGGATTTTCATGGTCAGTATAGGGTTTTTCAAACTGTTCACCCTCTTAGTAGAAACCTTGAGACAACCCTATGTGAATTTCATGGTTATGTTGCATGGTTATGGTAAATTGTGTGCCCCATATAGGAAATCGTGCTTGCGGAAATTTAATCCCCTAAAAATTTAAAATAAAATCCCAAACCCTTGGTATTAATCCCCAATCACCCCTACTTGAACATAAAATAATTATTATGAATTTTAGACACTCCTGGATTGGTTTCAAGGATTTAAAAACTTATTTCTTGATAAATCAAAGATCCATTGACAGATATACACCTCCCCTATAAGAGAATCTCATCTTTCATGGTTTCCTTTATCTGTAGTCACTTTTACTGGATAAAATGGAGATGTTTTTCCTCCATTAGTGTAGGGTATTATATTTAGTTTAGATGGATCTTTTTTCTTTTGATCTTGGATCTTGGTTTTAGACCTAGATCTTTTTCTTTGTTGTGATCTTAGTTGTTCCGCTTCAATTGGGGATTTCTATTGGTGAGAGTTCATCAATAACCTTGAGGTTGGTGGTCTAAATTCAATTTTAATAGTATTTAAATCCAATTTCATGTATTTTTTGTGAAACATAAATTGGAACATTTGACAAAGGAATCTTGAAATTAAGAAACTAATTTATAATTAAATTTATAGAATCATGGAATTGATTAATTGGTCTTTCATGTGATTACTAAATGATTTGAATATGGGAAAATTAAATTTTGTCAATTGTGGTTATGTAATTGGTGGAATTGGATAAATTAATTATTTATTTAATTAATGGAATGTTCTGATTGTGTAATTTATGGGAAATTTGAATTTTGTAATGGGTCAAATAAGGTGTTTATAAATTAATTGTAAATAGGAATTATGAGACTGTTGACTTGACCTTAATGGGTTAATGGTTTATATGATTTAAATATTGTAAAATTTTTAAGTGATTAATTTATTATATTATTCCATGTGATTGAATTATTGACCATGATTTGTTTTGATAGTTTAAATTACATATCAGGATGAGAAATGTAACAAGATGGTTAATGTTGATTAACCTTGATTGATTTGATATATGTGATATATGTTTGATTGATTAATAAATGAGTGTGGGACATTGAATGATGATCCAAATACCCATATCTGATTGAATGATATAGGAGTGTGGGAAATAGACTGATGATCCAAATACCTAGATGTGATTATCTGATAAACTGGCTATAAGATAGGGATTGATGCTCCAAATAATCATGGGGTCCAACACATGGTGTTCTAGGCCCAAAATTTTGGCATTAGACTATGGTTACAATTGGTCATAATATGAAATGAAATGAAATAATAATTGATAAAACAGTATTGTGATATGTGATATCCCTTAGGGATAGTTCAGACTCCAGCATGGGATAATGCAGGTGTTGAAGGTTTGGGTGTCCTCAAAAACTTGGGGGTTTATGTGCTGAAGTAAAGATTAATTGATGATACGTAAACTGTTAAATTTATTGTTTGTGTTTTATTCTTTAAACAACTACATACACTATTATTGACCAAATATTTTTTTAGATGCCATTGGTAGGGACCTACATAGTTTTACACACACCCTACTTGGGTTGCCTAGTCAGTACCAGAATAGACTACATGCTTATAGGGTGAGATAAGTGAAAGAGCCCTATATTAGATATCTAAGTTGGTATAAAGCATGGATAATGGAAATGGACATGGTTCCGGGGCCCACTTGGAGTGTTTAGGGTCTTTATTTTCGATTTTTCATTAAATACTTCACACTTATTTTGGCATGTCAGACCTACTGCTTTAGTTATTGATATTTTATTCTAATGATGGTCATCATGTGATACTGGTATTTTTTTATGTTTATATCATTTGGATATTTTCTATTTATTTCCATTGTTGTGATAATTTGATAAAGAAGGTATAGTTTCCCCATGATCGATATTATACCCTCACTGCTAGTCAGGATCCTCTTACATAGGGGGAGGCAAGCCTAATGTCACGTAACTAATTTGATTGGGGAACTGGTATGTGGATCCCAGGATGGGACATTACACAAATCCCATTTGGCAGTTACTAAAAATGTGAAATGAATATTTTTTTAACATGAATGGCATGAATAGTATTTTCTACTATCATGACCGCTCAAATATTTATAGCATCCCCTATAAGTTTTCAAAATTATATTCAATGAAAAAAATTTCCTTGGTATTTGAGATATTTTTAGATTTTAAATAAATGATTTCAAAGTAAAAAAAAATAGATTTTGAACATGTTTTAAAAAAACTTCAAAATGGAAAGGATATTTTCCTCAATAAATTGTCTAATTGATCTTCCAAAATCAGTTTCCATCTAAGATGAAGTCCTTCGATATTACTTATTCTTTAATATGGATTAGATCAAATGATACCATCCTTAATATTTATTTAGATAGTTAACTATTAAGTTGATGAAAGCCCTTTATTTTTAATGGATTTCTCTGTGATAAATTAATGTAATGTTTATGAAACCTATTTATTTTCCATGGGTTATGATACAAGGAAATGTTTAATGAAACCCGTTACTTTTCATGGTTTCTAATATGATGAATCTTCTATGATCTTGTGGCACACAATATAGGACCTGGGAAACCCTGAGAGGGGAGGGGTGAATCAAGGTGACAAGTTTTCCTTTTAATGTGATGGATCTTGTTCCCACATTGGTAGGAACTTGTTAAACCTGTATGCTGAATATGATCAGAAAGAAAACATTCACATGCAGAGAGATGACACAACACTTTTTACTTGGTTCACCACTAAGGGATATGTCCAAGGAGCATATGTCAACAGGTTGTCGGTCATACCAAATTCCACTAAAACTTCACTAGCTGTGGATTACAAGGGTTCAATCATAGTCATTCTGTCCCACGCTCACTTCCTTTACAAAGGTTCAGGGATTTACCACTGTGTCCCATGGGTCACTCCCATTGACTCCCCCTGGCTCACTTCCTTTGTTGAAGTCCCACTCAGTTTATAGATTTGAAGGTCTCTTCATTTTCACTAATGAATACATCCTCTATTGTATGTAGATTCTCTTTTGAAGTCCAACTTCCACCCGTAGACTAATATCACTTTATACTAAAGGTATCGGGAAATCTTACAGCTTTTGTGCAGATCCAAAAAGACCATCGTGCTTCAACTACACCTGGCACGCTTCTCCATGTCAGCGCGCAAGTTTCAAAGTCGGCACACAAGTCCAAAGTCGGCGCGCAAGTCCACCTCAACCACTTGCGTGACTCTCACATATTCAACACCAAACTTTCACGAATCACTCGCTTTTACCCCCAAACCTATTTTGGCATGCAACTATCAATTTTCGCACTTCTTCAAACTCTGGTGCACGAGTGTCACCAAACCACCTGTGTGACACCTCCTTCGCCAACTCCAAACTTGGGAAATGCACACCCTTTCTCACCCAAAACACCTTGGAGGTGCAGCAAACAACTGGCGCACAACTTCTACATGCGCGACCCACCACCACTTGTGCGACCACTACACCTCCGCGATGGGAGCTCTGATTTTATATAAGTCTGAACTTCGTGTTGAATGAGGAGGGGTCGACCTCTATTTATAGGAATTTGGATACCCTACATGACGGCGCACAAGTATTCCTTTGGCATGCAAGTTTCGGCGTGCAAGTCTCTATCATGCTAGCCACTTGCATGACCAGACATAAAACTTTGGCGCCCTTATTCCTTTTCCATATTTTCATGTTATGATATTGAAACACAAAAGGTGTGCAAGTATCCTCTTCTTCAAGTCAATGGCATGCAAGTCTCTTTCCCAAAAACAACTTTTATTCATTTGTCGATTTTCAGGCCCTATAATTTGGAAAACACTGGAAAACGATGCCACCTTCAATACTATTATCTGCTTGTTCTGTATGATCACTTTGCTGGCACACATTCTGAACTTCCATAGAGGATTGACAACAAACACAAACCATACTCCAATTCATGCATAGAGCGACCATGGTTCCAACAATCTCCCCATTTGGGTTTGTTAGCAATCAGTAAATAAATTACATAGAGCACCATCCACAGGCAAACCACAAATGCAAGAATCATCTCAGCCAACACTCTAAGTCTACGTTAGCAATGCTCGGTGTAGAAAACAAGAGAGGAAGCTTAAATTGGGTTCCCATCCAATGTATTCATTCCAATGTATTCCTTTTCATCCTATCACCGACACTTAATTCTCAATGTGTCACAAAATCATTACATGCCTGAATTTATTCCTTTCTCCCCAATTGACAATAAACATAAAGACCGGTAATTGATCATTGTTCAGCTCAAACCACACTCCCCCTAGATAGTATCTCCCCCAAAAACCTGCATCGCATCCATAAACAGATTTAAAACTATTAACATAACTGGGGATAGGGGAATTTCATAACCTCCTTATGCACTGGGAGATGGCTGAACACTGAGGTTTAACCGATGATTCTCAAATATAGTCATTGACAGTGGCTTGGTTAGGATATCATCCACTTGGTCATCAGTTCCCACATGATCCATTCTTATCACCCCTTGCTAAACTTTTTCTTTGATAAAGTGATACCTGATTTCAATATGTTTCATACGAGAATGCGGAACAGGATTCATCGTAAGATCAATTTCACTCTTGTTATCATAGTAAACCACCATTGGTAGTTTCACCTCATCACCAATATCAGTTAGTTATTGCTTCATCCATAGCAGTTGAGTGCATGCCTTTTTGATAGAGATATACTCAGCTTCAGAAGTATTAAGAGAAGTAATTTATTGTTTCTTGCTCAACCAGCCAACACATTTATTCCCAATACAGAATGCACCACCACTGGTGGAATTTCTGTCCACAACATCCCCAGCCCAGTCAGCATTAGAAAATGCTGATAATTCATTGTCCCTTCCTACAGAAAAGTATAATCCACAATTTTGAGAACCTTGAATATACCTCATGATTCTTTTTATGGCTGTCATATGTTCCTCCTTTGGATTACTCTAAAAACGGGCTACAAGACATGTGGAAAAGAAAATATCTACTTGTGTCATTGTCAGGTACAGTAGGCTCCCAATGATACTCTTGTACATGGTGGGATCTAAAGAGGTCTCATCCTCATGCTTACCAAGTTTAGTTCCAACTGCAATCGGAGTTGACATTAGTTTAGATTCATGCATATTAAACTTCTACAGCATCTTTCTTTCATACTTTTCCAGAGAAATGAAAGTGTAATCCTTCTTTTAAATCACCTGCAGCCCCAAGAAATATGTGAGCTCCCCAATCATAGACATTTCAAATTTTGATTTCATGTGATTGGAAAATTCATCCATTGATTTCTACCTGCTGCCACCAAATATGATATCATCAACGTAGACTAGAACCATGAACTGGTCTTTTGGAGAATTCTTGACATATAGATTTTGGTCTACTCCTCTTTTGAATTCCAACTTCTTGAGATATGAGTCCCGCCGGGAATACCATGCTCGTGGTGCCTTCTTCAAACCATATGGATCATTCTTCAGTTTACAGACCCATGTTTCATCAGTACCAAGAACAAAACCCACTGGTTGTTCAATGTAGACTTCTTCTTAGAGTAAACCATTCAGGAATGTTGTCTTGACATCCATTTGATATACTTTATATCCTCTTTGGAGTGCCATGGCAAGGAAAATACTGATTGACTCCTGTCTAGCCATAGGAGCAAAGGTTTATTCAACATCAACACCTTCAATCTAGGAGTATCCTTTACATACCAGTCGCACCTTATTTCTAATAACACTTCCATGCTCGTCAAACTTGTTCTTGAAGATCCATTTTGTATCAATCACATTGTGACCTTCGGGTCTCTAGAAAAGATCCCATGTCTGATTTGTGTCAATCTAATATAACTCTTTATTCCTGGATTTCACCCATGATTCATCCTTTGCAGCTTCTTCAAATGAGGATGGCTCCACAACTGACAGAAATACAGATTGCGGGTTATTCCTCATCCTCCTAGTTTGAGCGGTTGCACTCCTGTCCTCTAATTATGTTAGATGGATCAATCTCAGCTCTACGATTTCTCCTGTTCGGTTTAGTTGCATTCTCTCCAGCCATAGTTTCTTCTTCAGATTCTTCTTCTGAGTCAACATCATGATGTGACTGCTGAGTGTTTTGTACAGCTTCCTCTATTTCTATATTTTTATTTTCTCCATTTTCACTTTGTTACTCACTTTCTATCACATCAGCATATTACCTCCTTGAAGCATTTGTGGTTTTATCTTCAATTATCTTAACATCAATTCTTTCCACAATCCTTCCTAATCGCTTGTTGAAACACTTGTAGGCTTTGTTGTTCATTGAGTATCCAAGGAAAATTCTTTCATCTGTATTGTCACCATACTTTCCATGATTTCCTTCTTTGTTCCTAATGAAGAATTTACTTCCAAATACACGAAATTATTTCAAAGAGGGTTTCCTTCCATGCCACAATTCATATGATTTCTTTGTATCACCCATATAAATTCCTATTCAATTTTGAGTATATACTGCATCTTGAACAGCCTCTTTCCAGTAATGTCATGAAATATGACTCTCAATCAGCATAGTTCATTCCATGTCGTTCACCTGTCGATTCCTAAATTCAACAACTCCATTTTGTTGTAGAGTTCTTAAAGAATCTACCTCATGTTGTATCCCATGCTTCTCCATGTAATTTTCAAATTCAATGGACGTGTATTCCCCTACATTGTCAGATCACAACACTTTGATTGTTCATCCAGTATCATTCTCGGTGATTCGTTGATATGTTTTCGTGCATTCAAGCACTTGTTGTTTCCTATGAATGACCATTACACATGCCATTCTACTATAATCATCTATGAAAAGTAAAAAGTACCTTTATCCACGAGTTCCGACAACATTTATCGGCCCTCATACATATGTATGAATTAGATCAAGAAGATGGGATGCCCTTTTCTTCTTTGGCAGATATGAACTGCAGACCAGCTTCCCACGAATGCAAGCATCACAAGACATTTCATGCTCATGCTTCAAGTTGGGAATGTCCATGAAAATCCTCAATTTTGATATTTTCTCCATGTCTTGTTGATTGATGTGTCCCAGTCTCTAATGCCACAAATTGTTTTCTTCTTCAATAGTAATGTAACAAACATTTTCTTTACTATCAACCTGATACAAGTTTCCTTCTATTCTACATCCCTTAATAAGTGAATTTCTTGCCTTTCCCTCGATAGTGCAGCCTTTCTAATTAAAAGTAACTATAATTCTCGAGTCACAGAGTTGAATCACTCTGAGTAGATTATGATGTAGGCCATCTACATAAAGGACTTCAGTCTTCTTTAGCTCTCCATTAGCTAATTCAGTACTTCAACTGCCTTTGATTTTCAGAGCTCCATCATTACCAAATTGTACCATACCATAAACCTTCCTTTTGATATCCGTTAACAGGCCATCATTACCTATCATATGATATTAACAACCGCTATCCAGAATCTAGGTATTATTGCTTTTTGTATCTTTGAGGTCCACCTCTGCAAGGTTGGATTTCTTAATTTTTTTCATTTATTTCCATGAGACATTGGATTGAGTATGGAGCACTGATGGGATTTCAATTATCTCTTCCGTGTACCTAGGTTCTTCATAGTCGAAATCTTATTTGAGAGGTGAAAACCTGTTTGAAAGAGAAACATTGTCTTTCTGATGAGACTTGACTTGTCTCGAACATTGGTATGAGGTGTCCATGTCTCTTCTCTACCTGCAATTAACAGACGTATGACCAAAGTTAGAACAACGAAAACAATATCCATAGAAATTGATTCTTCTAAAAGAAGTAGGATATGAATTTTTTCTCCTCTTTTGATCTCCTATATCTTCTCCATTCAGATATCTTATTGCCTCTTTGTAATAAGACATGGTATGGCCTAAATATCCACAGAACTGACACTTCATGAGAGGAAATGTATTCTCACTTCTATTTGTCCTCATTCCTTCCTCTGTGGGATAATATTATAAGGGATCCTTTTTCCATGAGGCTCGAGGATAATCTTCTTTTCTTCTTTGATATTGAATTGGGGGTTTATGTTTCATCACATCAGAAGACTTTCCCACATCACCCACTTTCAGCTTGCCTTTATTTTGGTCACCTTTACTTGTAGCATTTAAAGATTCTGCCTCATAGCCAATTCTATTATTTCCCATGCAGGTAGTTCTTTGATCATTCAAAATCTTTTCAACTCCATTAGAGCCACGTTTTTCTCTCTCTAATAGGTCATCATCTGAGAACCTTCCAAACTGTATTTTCTTCCTTGATTCTTTGGAAATTGAATATTTTTCAAGTTTTCTCCTAATAGTAACAACTTCCTCCTCAAGACGCTCAGTATTCGTGGACTTTTCCTCTAGTCTGGAGGTGAGTTAATTAATGACCTTTGCTTTCTCTTTAATTCTCAGCTTCAAATCCACTACATCATCATTGCTTTCAAGAATTTTAGACTATAATTTCACTAATTCTTCCAGTCATTCAATTTCAGATTCAAGTTGATCAACATATTCAGTTGATTTTTATACAATTGATTTCTACTTATTGAAATCTTACATTTAATCTTAAGGTTACTAATAGTATCCTTAAGTTGTAACTTGGGATCTGCACTAGTTTTCAACTGATTTTCTCCACCAGTATCTTCTGATTTTTCAATAGTGGTCATCATGGAAGCATGGTTCCTAGTTTTAAATTCAGGTTCTTCTTCATCACAGAATTCATTATCATCTTCATCCTCTTCACAAAAAAATCTCTTCTTCAGAACATTATTTCTTGATTTGATGTCTCCTTTCTTGAAAAACCTTTTCTGAGGCTTCTCAATGTTTTCAACATCGCTATCATCATCATCGATCTTTCTTAAGCACTGAGAAGAAATGTTCCTGACTTTTCCACTACTAAAGCAAGTTAGAGGTAACTTCCCTTTGAATTTCCCTTTTCCCTTATGGAACTTCTTGGAAATGAGAGAAAGAATTTCTTTTTCCTCATCGTCTTCACCACTACTATCTTTTTAAATTTTCAATTTCTCCATGTATTTGAATTCCATTTCCTTGCTTACTCGTGTAGTAGCATCTTCTGGTTTGACTCTCATTTCATATTCCACTAGGCTGCTCAACAGATCATCCAAAGAAAGTTTAGAAAGATCTCTTTCCTCAAGGGCTGACACCTTTGCATTGTACAGGGGTGGAAGTATTCTTAATATTTTCTTTACAATGTCAAAGTCTTTGATTTCTTCACCTAGACCCTGAATTGCTCCAACCACTTCAGTAATTCGATTGATGAAGGAGTCTGTATTTTCATCAAGATGCATCTTCATATCATCAAACCTATTGTGTAGGACTTGTAGTTTCACCTCCTTCACTTTTCTATCTCCTTCATAAATATTTTCATGTTTATCCCACATGGAATTTTCTGAGGTGAAACTCATTACCTTTAGATAGATTTGTTCATAAAGGGCTGCGGTGAGAGCACTCTTCGCTTTAGCATCAGCATCAAGGATTTTCCTATCGGCATCCATCATAGCCAGTCATATTGGATCAGTAACATAAATACTTTGTACAGTGGAAAATAGGACTTCCATTCCAAGGGATCTTAGATGAGATCTCATTCTATTCTTCCAAATCTTGAAATTACTTCCATCTAAGAGAGATACTCCCCTGACATCGACTGCATTCTCCATGACGACAAAGGACAGATTCAACACCAGCAAACCTTTACCCTATGATACCACTTGTAGGACCCCGGGACACCCTGAGAGGGGAGGTTTGAATCAGGGTGACAACTTTTTATTTTAATGTAATGGATCTTGTTCCCACGTTGGTAGGAACTTGTTAAGCCTATATTATGAATATGATCAGAAAGAAAATATTCACATGCAGAGAGATGACATAGCACGTTTTACTTGGTTCAACACTAAGGTCTAAGTCCAAGGAGCATACACCAATAGTTTTTTGGTCATACCAATTTCCAATAAATCTTCACTAGTTGTGGATTACAAAGGTTCGGGCATAGTCACTCTGTCCCAGGCTCACTGCCTTTACAAAGGTTCAGGGATAGCTCACTACATCCCTTAGGTCACTCTCATTAACTCCCCCTAGATCATTGCCTTTGGTGAGGTCCCACTCAGTTTATAGATGTGAAGGTCTCTTCATTTTCACTAACTAATACATCCTCTGTTGTATGTAGATTCTCTGTTGAAGTCCAACTTCCACCCATAGACTAATCTCGCTTTGCACTGAAGGTATCGGGCAATCTTCCAGGTTTTTTGCAGGTCCAAAAATACCAGCGTGCTTCAACTACACCTGGCGTTCTTCTCCACGTCTTCACGCAAGTTTCAAAGTCGGCACTCAAGTCCAAATTCGGTGTGCAATTCCACCTCAACCACTTGAAAAACTATCACTTCTTCAACACCAAACTTGCACGACTCACTTCCTTTTACCCCCAAACCGATTTTGGCACGCAACTATCAATTGTCATGCTTCTTCAAATTCTGGCATGCAAGTGTCACCAAACCACTTGCATGACACCTCTTTTTCCAACTCCAAACTTGGGAGATGAACACCCTTTCTCACCCAAAACACCTTGGAAGCGCAACAAACAACTGGCACACAACTTCTACTTGCGTGACCCACCACCACTTGCGTGACCACAACACCTATGTGATGGGACCTCTTATTTTCTCTAAGTCTGAACTTCACGTCGAATAAGGAGGGTTCGACCTCTATTTATAGGCATTTGGATACCCTGTGCGATGGCGCGCAAGTCTGCCCTCGGCGCGCAAGTTTCAGCGTGCAAGTCTCTGCCACGCAAGTCACTTGCATGACCAAACATAAAACTTGGGCGCCCTTATTCTTTTGCTATATTTTCATGTTCTGGTCTTGAAAAACAAAAGGCATGCAAGTATCCTCTCCTTCAATTCAACAACACGCAAGTCTCTTTCCCAAAAACCACTTTTATTCATTTGTCGATTTTTAGGTCCAATAATTTGGCAAACACTGGAAAACAGTGCCACCTTCAATACAATTATCTTCTTGTTCTGTATGATCACTTTGTTGGAACACATTCTAAACTTCCACTGAGGATTGAAAACAAACATAAACCATACTCCAATTCATGCATAGATCTAACATGGTTCCAACACACAAATGTATGGATTATGTAATGGGTGGGAACTATATAACCCTCCAAATAATTGGATAATGATTAATTTTATAATATCTGAAAGGGTACATGTGGGGTTATCCCAAACCTAAAACAATAGCGTACATGGGAGGTCATTCCAATCCAAAAACAAGAGGGTACATGGGAGGAAATCCAAATCCCAAAATAATAGGGTATGCAGGAGGTTATCCCAAGCCCAAAACAAGAGGGTACATAGGAGTTTGTCCTAAGCTTGAAGCAGGTACACAAGTGATTAACCCAAGGCTAACATGTTTTTAATTCCTTTATATATATCCTTGAAATAAGATTTTATACACTTATATGTATTCCCAAAATATATGTATTATGAAATTGTTAATCTCTCATGGATAATGTTCTTTGATATAATTTTGATTCATGTCTTATGAACTTCCCTGATTTATGTCATGACTCATGTTTATGATCTATGATATACATGGTATGGTTTTAAAATGTTATTAATATGTTCTCATACCCTTATGATCATGTTAGGATTAAGTGATCATTGATATCTCACATTGTTGACCTTACTGAGCATCTAGGCCCACCCTTTCTTATGTTTCTTTTCCATAGGTTATGAAGAAATTTTTGAAGTTAGTTATGTTTATAAAGAGTGATATATGGGAAGATATTTATGGAAGAGGTTGAGGAAATTTCACCAAATTATAATACTGTGTACCAAATCTCCAAAGGAACTACATTATTATGGTTCTTAGGAATTTTTTGTGTAATTTATTAAATATTCATTTAAAAAGATATAATATCCATGACTAAAAATTCTGGGTGTCTATAATTACTCTTGTATAATCCACTCATATGAAATCACATCCATCCACATATATTGTTGATGTAATGAACGGATATCCATAAGGGGGCATTCTAAGAAACATTCCATGAGGGATATCTCTTATTCTTCTCTTATTCTATACTTTATTATCTTTCTAGTCTAGGAAATTTCTAAGGGATGAGGGGGATTTTATTTCTACTAATTTATTATAACATATGGAAATCTAGTGTTGAATTAATCATTATTGGTTTTTAATCAGTTTAACTGATTAATTATTGGTTAACTAATTTAACAGTGATTGAATATTAATTATAGTTGTATCCCAAATCGAGAACATAAGTTTGATCATTACACCCAAATGGAAAATAATTATAAGGGTGTGGTGGAAATAAAATCACATATAATGAAATATAATCACTACTCGTGAGAGATTAGAGAAACTTATCAAGACTTATGACTTCATTTTTAAATATCTTACTAATACAAGAGTGGAGTTTTTAGAGATTTTGATATTGATAATGTTGTAGTTGGTGTCCTAGGACCAACTATTTATACAGTTATTACATGTATAATTAATATATTGAATTTTAATAAAATAATTTATTGCATAATGTTCATTATTCTACATGAAAATAATTTAATAATTTTTATAGTATAAGTCAGACTGATAAGGTCGTAGTAGTTCCCTAATGTGATGAAAACCATGAACTGCTATGATGATATTATTAAATATAGATCTAGATTCATATAACATATATGATGGGACATATAGTATATAGATTTTCATGTGCACATAATCATAAGAAGATAAGACTTCTCCTCATGAATTTTTCACTTTCTAATATCCATGATGGGATTTTATAAGAAAAAACACACCAGTAGGAATTAGACATGTTTTAGGGTCATTGGATATTCCTTTTTCTGAGTGTGTGCAATGGTTCTTAGACTTTAATATTATCATTAATTCTTGTCATGACTCGAAAGCTTAGATTTACTAACAAAAATTATGATGACATATGTTCATGGTGTGGTAGGGTACATTATGTGAATCATGATTAACATATAAATAATGGATAATTTGAGGAAGGATTTGTATCTTCTAGATTTATAAAATCTGATATCTCATCCATTGGATTGTAAAAGAACTATATCCCTAAATTCAATTTCCATAGTGTAAGGAAATATTTATTTATATATTCAAAGATAAATGTATCGATCATATTGGTTAGTGACCTTGATGTGAAAATCTCTTGATGAGATATTGTGATAAAGGGATTATACTATATAGTGAGTGTTTTCTCGTGGTTTTTCTCATTTCAATATTGATTCCATTTTCTTGGGTGCCTTGACTTGTTTCTATAGAGTAATCTTGGACTTTAAGAAATATGGACTTATTATAATGAGAATTAATCCTAGAGGGTCACACTCCAAGTGTTTACAATGATCTCAATTAAATTCTATTTGAATTTCATTAATTGAATAAATATTATTCTCAAGGCCAAGGAATAATTTTATTCATCATTTATTTGTTGAAAATATATATTGATGAATGAAATATTTAAATTAAATATTTATTTGATTGTTTAATAAATTCTAATAGAGTTCAAATGGACCAAAACTATGTTCGGTGAAAAATATTAATTCAGAGGCCAGTCAAATAATATTTGTTATTACACAAGTTGGTGTGCACCACAAAATAATATAATTACATTTATTATTATGTGGACTGGGGTTTATTAAATGTTATAATATTATTTAAGGGCTGGAATGAAATTAAATAATTATTTAAACCTAAACCATATCTCTATAAATTGAATATTATTCTTAATTTATAGTTTTTCCAATTGAAAAATAGAAAAAAAAATTGAACAATGAATTATGTCTCAACTCCCTACTCTCTCTCCCTCTCAAGAATGATAAAAGGAAGAGATATTCCTTCAAGTTTGAAGGATGAGTGATCAAAATGAATAATGTAAAATAATCACTTCACCATGCTATCACATGGAGATCGATTTGAATTACTCTGAGATAAATGTATAATGTGTAGATCTTCGTTAGACGGTTTTTATCCTTGGATCCTCATAGCGCAATGAAGGCTAACCAAAAGGGTCTTCTTTGTTGATTATCATCTACATTGAAGAAAAAATCCTTAGGTGTGGTATTCATTTCTTTTGATCTAAATAAATTATTTATAAATCTATCATCCAAGATCCTCGCTCATGGTTTTATGAAACTAAATATATAAATAAATTTTAATATATCATCCACCACCACACATTTTAACTACGTTTGGAACTGAAAAGTGTTTTTAGAGGGATCACATTTAAATTTATAACTATTTATTTGAATGTTTATCCATACGCAATCATGGTTGAATTTTCATTTCATATTATTTATCCTCTATTACAATTTGAATTTACGTGTTATTTACATATTAATAATGTTTGTTTACTATTTAATTTTCTTAAAGGTTGATAAACAGATGAAGATTGACCAAATAAGTCTTTAGGGACTACCAATGTTTTTCCAGTAAGTCAAGGTTACATGGTGTGTAGTCGAAGTACATGATGTGTACCCTAATAAAATGCACCTGGACATTTCACGAGATACATGGCCTACAACACAGTTATTACATGGGGTGTACATATCTTATTGATTGTTCATCCTTGTACATAGTTTTTAGATACATGGCGTGTATATGAAATACATGTCGCATAATATACATAGGTTAGTAGTGAAAATAATTGTATATGTTTGGTCATTATACATAGTCCAATTATGTGATACTAACAAACTGTTTCATTTATGATAGAAAAATGATCATGAAGTACACACAACATGTAGTTAAATAATTCCCATGTTTGAGATAAATGTTAATTTATCTGGACATATGAAATTTGAGAAACCTGGCATGTAGATTGAGGCACTCATCATATAGTCTCTCACCTGATAACATTCTGATTCATTCATCAGGTTTCACAGGCTTGCAGAATTCAAAAAATATGGTGTGTATCTAGCATGTACAAGATGTGTGATCTCATTAAAATACATGCTGAAGACCCAGGTGAGTGTTTTGGTCACAAATAAAGTGGATATATGGCATGT
Source organism: Viscum album (assembly GCA_963277665.1). Classification (NCBI taxonomy): domain Eukaryota; kingdom Viridiplantae; phylum Streptophyta; class Magnoliopsida; order Santalales; family Viscaceae; genus Viscum; species Viscum album. The sequence goes on along the minus strand of OY728121.1, from coordinate 497,310,056 downwards.
AGGTGTAATGTACACACCATGTAGTCAGGCCTAGTAAACACACTGAATCCCTAGGTGTGTGACACGGATACACAGTAACAATGGTACTTGACGGGTAGCTGAAAAGTACACACCATGTAGCCTCCAAATTATCTGTAGAATTAAATTACATTAAATTGGAAACTGTTGCATTAAAACGTTATTGATTTTATTGTAACTTTTTTATGACTATTTAATAATGGTTTTAAAGAATTTTAAATTCTCAATTAATGTATTTTAATATATCTACAACTATTTTTATCTCCAAATGATTCGTATAGTCAATAAGATGAAAGGTAATTAATTAATTAATATAAGAGTGCTTATCTTAATATATAGATACTGAATAAGAAATCAATGTTAGACATTTTTTGAATATATGTTGCATGTGTGACAATTCATGAGCTTGACAAAGACCTATGTATGTGTTGGATGTTTAAATTTAATTTATTTAATGGGTTTTCTATTATTTAGTATTAAATTAAATATGATGGAATGAGAGTTATCTCTCCTTCCATTATTATGTAGGACCTACATGTCCAATGATATTTCTATAATCCCCCTTTAACTAATCATTTGGTTCCTCTAACCTATGTGAGAGTTGTAAATACTTGTAATTAATGGAGTTACCCAAGACACATGGAGGTAGTCCAAGATTGAAGCATTATGATCCCAACCCAGATGTTACACAGGTGAATAAGTGTAATGTTGTAACTCATTCCAAGACAAACAAAAAGAGTTATTTCCCTTAGGTTATTACTTGATTTAATTTCATCTCATTAAATCATCCATTAGATAAATCTCATGGATAGTTCATTTAATTAATTATTTATTTCTTTCTATGAAATTATTTATTTTATTAATACAAGACTATGATCACATAAATAAGTGAACTAGTGTGAAAAGACTGAAATTTAAATAAAATTATTATGCATTAATACTTTATCCATCATGTTTAATTAATTAAGTAACATCCATTTAATATTAACAGGAATGTAAAGAATAAAAAAATTGTGCATAATAAATTTAAATCCATAAATTAAATATTAATTTAGACATAGCCTTCCTTTACTTGATTAAGAATGAGAACCCTGAAACTAAGTATTTGACCAACCCTCAATGGTACATGAAATTTTAATGTGGAGTTCTTATAAAGCTTATGGGTGTACTTAACCCTATTACAACAAGAGAATTATCCCTCACTATAATTGACGTAACTTAGAGGTGAGTGTTGAAGAAATCCATGTTGGGATTTTAGGATAGCAGATTCCATTCAATGGATCAAGGAGTGTAAATCACCCCATTAGTAAAAACATGCCTACCTAAATACCTTCAAGTAGCTTGAATAACCCTCATTAGGGTTCTATGAAGGGGTATATGGATCATTTCAAAAATAATTTCCTAGAAAATTGGCATTCCAAACTCAGTGGTGGGGGATATTATGACATGATAAAATAGTGGCAGATTTAATGAAAATCAATTAATTAATTATTTCTCACTTATTTTCAAATTAAGAAAAATTACAGATAATATGCTCTTTAATTATATAATTAAATGGAAATATATTCATACACACTATCCTTGTGATCAATATTAGAGAAATACAAACTCTTCACTAGTAGTATCTTCTAAGGGTGGTTTTGATTCCATTAGGTAGTGCTACATCATGATGGAAATCTTACATGCTATAATCATCAATACCAAATCCACCTGCCAAAGTGGTGAGGGAGGAAGAATTTTTTTCTAAGGAAAACAGTTGAGTGATTCTATAAACATTCAGTGTTTCATTATTTTTTATATGACTAGTGGACTCTTGAAGTCTCATGAAAACATATACTTTTATAGAATTATTGAGCACCATCATGATCTTTACCAAGAATGATATAGATAGGAATTATTTAGTATTTCCAATGTTCTATATCAGATAAATCTTGTTGGTGGTTCCCTAGATAGGCCTCATGCAGTAAAGATCATTAAATACATTGAGTTACCAGAGGTTCTATGGTTTAAACTCCCCAAATAATTGGGAAACGATCTCATTATAGTATCACTAGCCCTTATATTCTCTAGATATGTTTTAAATTTTAATATGAACTATATTGAGATTTCTATCCCAGATCTATTCACTCTTTTTCATCAATTAGATAAGGGTAAAAAACATGAAAATTATTTGGTCCTTATAGTGAACAAACATAAATGTAAATAAAATATATTTAATCCCAAATCTTCTTCATGTACTTACAAGAAGAGGAAGATCATGGGTTAAGCATGGGAGCAGGATGTTGTTTGTTTTTCATGTGGAAAAAAGCCCATTGGAAGAAAAAATTCACCTAAACAAAGAATGAAGGGTAAGTTTTTGGTGCATTTGTTATTGAGTGAAATTTATTTTTTTCTAAAAATTAGTTATTACATATATCTTGTGGTGATCACATATGTATTCAAATATAGGAAACAAGTATATTTAGAAAAAATGACAAATGGGGTGACTCAACGAGCAACCAACATAGAAAAACTTTCTGTTATATCTATCGGGACTATCAACTCACATTGTTGACCATAATTATCTTGGGTTTGAAGGGTTTTTATTATGTACCATCTATTAACAAAAACATTATTTCTATATCCATGCATAATTTAGATGGATTTATTTTCATATTTGGGAATAAATATTTATTCTTTTATAAAGATATAATTTATTATGGTAAAGTGTATTTAAATAAAGGCCTTTATGTGTTCGATTACATGAACAAAGTAATGGAAATTGACAATGAAGTTGCATCAAATGAATCATTCCACACCCAACTATGACATCACTAGATAGGTCGTGAAAATGAAGATCACTTGAATAAATTATACCAAGATGAATATTTATATTATTTTGAGCTAAAACGACTTGGTATATGTCATACATGTTTACAGGGTAAAATAACCAAATCCACATTTACTGGAAAATATGAAAGGGATAAATACCTTCTTAAATTAATTCATATAGATATGTGTGGACTATTTACTATTTATGGAATGGTTGGGTACTCATACTTCATAACTTTTATTGATAATTTTAGCAGATATGGATATTTCTACTTTATGAGTTGTAAGTCGAATCATTTTTATAAATTCAAGGAATACAATAATAAAGTTGATAACCATCTTTGTAAGAAGATTAAGAAACTCCACTCAAACCATAGTGGATAATATGTTAATCAAGACTTCATTGATTACTTATCAGATTTTTGGATCCTATATCAACTCACTCCTCCTTATACACCTCAGTGGAATAGTTTATATAGTGATCCATGATTAACATACATGGATATTACATCATTTTAGATGAATATTCAGTACATTACAAAAATACATGCTTGATGACCATAATATTTTAGTGTCTTTTGAAACTTATTCTAACTTGGTGAAAGAGCTTCAATGTTTCCAACAAAGATCTTCCCCTTTAGTAATTATACTTAAAACCTTTCTTCATAAACTTGGGAAAGAAACATAAGAAAGAGGTTAGCTCATATGATCTATAAGGGTTAAAAAGTGAGATATGTAATCATAAACATGAGAATAAGGGTATGATAATGTGATAATGACATTATAATATCAAACCCTATATATCAAAGATCATAAAGATGAATCATGGCAAAAATATTGGAAGGTCATAAGACATGAATCATAAGGGTAACAAATGGTCATAAATTAATCATGGATGATAATCTCATGAAACATTTTTATGTCAGAATAATAAATAGAGAAAAACATTTCATGTGTCAAGGTTAACTTCTAAAACCACAAATATAGTGGATTAGGATGCACCTATTTCCCATAGTGGATCAGGACACACCTATTTCCCATTATAGATAAAGACGCACATGTTTCTTATTGTTTGTCAAGATTTTTGACTTGTTTCCCATCATTATCTCAGGATGCATAGATCTTTACCCAATGCATTAGAGGGTTATATAGGTCTCACCCATATCATCCTGAAATCATACATACATGTGCTATAAAACATTTGTCTTTTCATGGCCCATAAAAATATATGGGTTTCATAAACATCACACCATAACCCATTAAAGTAAATGGGTATCATAAACATTTAATCATATCATAACCTATAGAAAATATATAGGTTTCATAATCATTTTATCCTATAATAACCCATTAAAGGAAGCATGGTATAACCCGTTGATGAGAAACGGGTTTCATAGACATCTATCTATCAAAACATAGACCATTTATGGAAATAATATGAATGGTATCCTTGGATCATATCCCTAAAAAAGCATAAACTCTAACTAAGGATGTCATATTAGATGGAGAAGGATTTTGAAATATCACATGGAACATAACTTTTCTTTGAAAGTCAATTTTTAAAAAATATAAAATTGTCAAAATAATTTCCTTGAAAAAACCTTAAAAATATATAAAATAATCATTAAAAATATTTAATACATTCCTTGAAGAAACAATCCTTTACGCTTTGAAAAAACACTTTTTAAAACATAAATCATTTTAAAGACCATTTTACTTGAAAAATAACCTTAAAATATATAAAGAATATTGAAACTCTTTTGGAAACATTTTTCATTGAAAATAATTTTAAAACATATAAAATAATATTTTAGATCATTTAAATCCTTTTATTTTATAATAATATTTTGAAAACATATAAATTAATCTTTAAAAATTATTTAAAAAACTTTTTATATATAAAACAATTTTTGAAAACCATTTATATTTAAATCACATTTTAAAATAAAAAAATTTCCATAATATTTATAACAAAAATATTTAAAAAAAAATAACATTGTAAACATATAAAGAAATCATAAAGGGAATGATGGTCATGACGGTAGGTAAGTCCTTACATGTCGAACATTCCTTTTTCACCTTAAATTTTTTGAAAAGATCCTTGATCTGAAAAAAATAAAAATATTAATTTTAAAAATATTTTCTAAAAGGGTAATAAAAGGGTAAAATTTTCATTTAAACATCATAGGATAATAGTAAAACTTTTTGAATTTTTTTTTATAAAACATGGTTTTGAAAGAACACTGATTTCTGACCAAAATGATAAATAAATTTGAATTTTCATAAAAACAATTTCTTAATTTTATTATGTTACAAAGATTGGAAAAATGATGCTATTACATGGATACAACATGAATAACTATAGATTAATAAAATTTACGAGATTTATTGGGATTTGGATCATAATATTTCATCAATGGAAGCATAATCATAAACAATCTCGATAAATGATGAGATTGTAGCAATAAAGTATTACCACTTTCATAACATTGAATCATAATAAAATAGAAATAATAAAATTACATGAATAATAAAATATAATTGAAAGAAAAATATTCATGATATAACATGTCAAAGTCAGTATATAAACCTCGTAGAAAAATATTTGTGCATGACATGGCATGTTTCTAAATGAAGGAAAATTGAGTCAAAATTACTTTACAAATTTGGTATCTTTTGAAACATAAAATCCATGAAAGAAAGATCAAAAAATAGATTTTTAAATACCCATAAATTTAAGTATGATAATAATATAATACATCCATGGGAAGTATACAAACCACATAGAATAAATAGGAGGTGAACATGGCTTGTGTCTCACAAAAAATAAAGGTGAGGTAAGAAAACCCTTACCTTAAGTCTTGAATTTCTTCGTACATGTTCAAATATATTGTATAATAAATATATGTTTATGATAAATATACCATATAACCATATTATTATATCTAATACCATATATTACTTTTTTAGGACTTTCTATTACCGGTTTATTAACAAATCCATCTTAATGTTAGGTTTTGCGTAATATCCTCTCTGTTTATGTATATGTTTTGGATTATTAGTCATGATCTTATTATGTAGATCATGATTTAATTATTTATAGAATGTAAAATATGATAAAAATATAAAAAAATATTCATTATATATATATTTATAATAATATATAAAATATATAAATATTAAATGGAATACATCGGTCATAGAGATGGTAGGCTGTAAGTACGCATGAACGTTATTTCCATTTTATTATCATATGAAAAGAAAGAAAGTAAATTACACATATTTATATATATAATATAATTTCAGTGTAATTATTATTTCATATATATTATATAATCTCACTAAAACAATCCTTAATACATTCCATTTAAGGTATGAATGAATCACATCGCTTTGAGGAGGCGGTAGTCCACACGTCCACAAACGAAGTTATCATATTTGCAAAAAATGGAAAGCATGATTGTGTGTTTTGTATAATAATTAAAAAATCATAAATAAATCATAAATATCATATATATAATATAAAAATAGATATTCCATCATAATTATCAACCATGATATAGTGGTAAAGGAAAAACGAACGACATCGTTTCTTGAGGCGGTAGTTCGTCGTACACAAGAATGATAAGATTGTTACCCATTAGATGGAAGTGTGTAAAAGTGTAGGTATAAATCGTATAATTAAAAAATATCAGTATATTTATGATATTTAGGTCATTATATAATCTTTTAATGATAATAATTTATGTGTTGGAGAATGAAAATAAAATAAAGGAGATTGAGGAAGGATGTTGCCTCTTCTTTGGGTAACTCCTTGTGGATTGCACCAAAGATCTTCCTTGGATGGATTTATGATAAAAGGGAGGATTCTAGGATTAAGGGAGGGTTTTTTAGTTTTTATTTGAGTATATTTTTTTCCATCCAAAGGGATTCATATATGTGAATAAGTGGGATGGGTGAGTGCCTTTGTATAGTATAGGAGTGGCATTTTGTAAATTTTTGAAAAGGGAATTCCACACATGTTTTCCCATGTCATCTGGCTCCAATAATGGACAAAATTAGATAAAAGTGATTATAGGGTTGATATATGAAAAAAATGGATTTTTTAAATTTCAAAGGTCATTTTAGGCCTTAAGTGTACGGTTTAGTCCTTTGTTAAGATAATTTTCCTCTTAATCATTGTACTTAATTTTAATCAAATTCACTAATATTTTTTCCCAAAAACTAAGTTTCCCTTATTAGACATTATCAATTATTATTATTAAAAATATGGAACCCATATTTAAAAATTCCAATCATATAATTGGAAGAAATTAATTTAAAATTAATCTTGTAGATGGGATGATAATATAGGTTTTTAAAGTAAAAATGTTCAAAAGTTTGTTAAGATCCTATATCCAATTACATAATGAAATTGATTCTAATGACCTAAATTGGATTAATTGGTATAAAATTTGTCTAAATAAACTTTAAATCCAAAAAATATATTTTAACCATTTACATAATTTTGACGAAAATGAAGTTTTGAATTAAAATTCAATGTTTTCGTTATTCATCCAAAAAATGAAATTTCTCAGAAAAATAAAAAAACCACCCAAAGTAAATTTTGATATTCCTATTAAAAAATGAAGTTTATTTTTTAAAATAAAAATTATAAAAGTCCAACAATCATATTTAAAATGGATTCTCCCTTAAAAGGTGGTAAAATTACTTTTGAGAAAAATACATCTTTTTATTCATTAAAGTGGATTTATCTTTAAATTATTCATATAAAATATATTGGATGAGTTCCAAAAATGTTGATTTAATATATAAAATATACATTTTACTTAAATCATTAATAAAAATTGGATTGTTTAATTTTTGAGATAAAATTATGTTTGTACATAGAAAAATAGTTTTATTAGAAAAGTAATTTCTTTATTCACAAATAGTTATTACATTCACTCTACTAATTGATAAACAAATGATTCATTTTATATAAATGTTTAAATTTTATTTTCACAATTTATTTAGTCGTATTCATAAATTCCTTTCTTGAGGCTAGGTGTTAGCCATAATAATATTTTAATAATCATTTTAATTATATATTGCAGTTTGCTATAATTCAGCCTTTCATGAAATAAAATCTATCAAATGGACTCGGTATTGTGTATAATATAAGCCAAAAATAGTTTTATCAATAAAAAAATCTAATTTATGTGTTGTGTGTTGTGTAATATTAACTTAGTGTTGTGTATAATGAAATCCAAACGTAGTGATTTTAAAAAATATTTATATTCAGTATTGAGTGAAGTGAAAAATATCAAAAAGATTAAATTAATTAGAAACAAATAATTCACAAAATGTTGGGGTGTTATATTCTACCTACCATAAAATTAATTTCACCCTCAAAATTTTTCTACATTATCAATGGATTAATAATTGAAATTACCTTTCACAGAAACCCACATCGTAAAAATTAAAACTAAAATAGACTTTTAAAAAGAAAAGTTTGAAAGATAATGCTTACCCAGATTAACATATAACTAGGTTTACACAAATAATAACATAGATGTAAAGTGAAAACATGTATATAGATGAAAAATATAACTTTCAAGTTCTGAAGGATAGTGATAGAAAACATGGTTAGAATAATGTTAAAAATCACAAATCCAAAACCCAAAGAGTCTTGAAATGGTTATTGATATCATAAAAAATGATGATTACAAGAAAAAATATTATTTAAAAAACCCTTTTTGATATATTTGAATAATTTTCATGAAACTATATACTTAAATAATTTTAGGACAACTTTACCCTTTGTTGTTACTTTACCAACTTCCACTTCATCTCTTATTCCAAGAAATGAAGGTTAATTTTTCATTCTTGAAGCATTAATAGAGTGATAGGTCATTAAATATGTATTTATTATACCAAAAGGTTTATCATAAGTTATAAAATATGCATAAATACTAATATAGAAAGATAATACTTTAATTTCTAAAACCTCATCTGAATTTTAACTTAAACCATTCTATAAATGGTTATACTTAAAATACTTTCAAAATATAATTCACTTGTTATTCCTTAAATAAGAAATTATATTATACCAAAAACTATTTTATTGGGAACTTGGGTTCATCCTTGCACTAATAGAATATTAAATATTACATTATTATTTAAAAATCTATGTATAGGGAGATTCTCCCTTGAAACATCACTAAAGGATGAACAATAATGTTTTCATGGGGCTTATTCATACAAAATAAAACATGAACATCCAAACTATGTGTGGGGGTAAGTGTGCCCCAATTATCATGATTCAATTAATCCATTGTAGTTGAATAGGATTTCAATTTTTCCTTTTTCCTATTTGTTTTTTTGTCTTATCATTCATATTATCCCGTGTATTAGGGCATTCATTCACATAATTCTCAAAATATTTAAAGTTGAAACCCTGGAGTGTGGGTGGTTCATTAGTTGTAATTCTCTTATATTCCATTACATTAACCGTACTAATAATAATATGTCAACATTAATGGATTTTATTACTATACTTTACACATTTAAATCACCTCCCAGTTCTATTAAATCAATTACCTTAATGCTTCTTCCCACATTCCTAGCATAATAATGTCTGGAATTTCTTTCCACCATTTGAGTTTTCATGGGCCTCAAACTTTCATTTCTTATAAAAACTAAAGGATTTGAGGGGGTATACAATTTCTATTTCATCCATCAGTGAACATAGAATTAATTCTCCATAACTACTAAAATCTCTTATATCTAATTCCTTTTAAAGACTTGGTCTCAGGAAACTAAATAATTGATCTATTTTTCTTTTAGGTCTAATGATCTTACCATAATCATACCTTGAAAGTATTATAAAATTATCTTCATAGGTACCAATAGATTCATCATCCTTTTTAATTAATTCAAGTAATTCCTTCCCCATATTTGTTCTTATAATACGAGTGAAGTACTTACTATAAAATTTCCCCTTAAACTCTTCCCATTTCGTTGAATCAATTTCTTCTTGTTCCCTTGTGTTCTAAATAGGAGCCCACCACTGATCTGCTTAAACATCCAAAAGATAATTATCCAAAATGACCTTTTCATGATTTGAGCACTGAATAATTGAAAATATATTATTAGTGGTACCAATACATTTCTCAGATACTAGTGGATCATTAGAGCCACTAAAAGATGGTGGATGTTTCCTCATGAAGGAATCAACAAAACATTGTTTCCTCCTTTTCTCATTTGGAAGTTCAACATGATTCATAGCTTGGGAAAGTTGATGGATCATATTAAAAATAATTTTCATTCCAAATCCCATATAATTTGGTTTCTTTGGAGGATAATCATTGCAATGTCCATTGCATTCAGCAAGGGAATGGTTCCTTAAGGTTCTAGCCATTGGATAAAACTAGAAAGCTTAGTGTGAGTATCATTCATCAAAGAAGAAAACAACATAATCATGAAAAAATCACATATATGATATCTAAATAATGAAACCTTCTTTGAAATCTATTAAACCCTAGGTTAATCCTTATAGACATACCTAAACTTGTCCATAGAAATACCCCTATAGATATCACTAAGGTTTTATAGTCCTAGTTTCCAAAGGATGACTAAACCTTTCCTTTGATACCAATTATAGTGACCCAATATTAACATATATGGATATTACATCATTTTAGATGAATTATAATCACATTACAAAAAACACATTCTTGAAAACCATAATATTTTAGGGTATTTGGAAACTTGTAAAAAATCCTCTAACTTGGTGAAATATATTCAATTTTTTCAACAATGATCATCCCCTTTAGTACATCTACTTAATATATTTATTCATAACCTAGGGAAAGGAAACATAAGAAAGGGGTTATCTTAGATGGTTAGTAAGTGTAAAAAAATTTGACATGTAATAATAAACCTGAGTGTAATGGTATGAGAATTTTATCATTACATTATAATACCATACCCTTCATATCAAAGATTTTAAACCTGAATCATGGCTTAAAAATTTTCCATTCATTAGACATGAGAAATAAGGGTGATATGTCATAATAAATTAATCATGAACCATAATCTCATGTCATATATGTGTGTAACCATCAAAAATATAAAAAACCATTTCATATGTCATGGTTAACTACCAAGACCATCAATATAGTGGATCAAGACACACCTATTTCCCATTTTGGATCAAGACCATCGACTTGTTTCCCATCATTATCTCATGAAATATAAATATTTACCCAATTAATTTTAGGGAGATATAAGTCCCACCCATCTAATAATAAAATCATATATACATGTTTTATAAAACATTCATCTTATCATGACCCATAAAAAGAGATGTGTTTCATAAGCATCATATCATAACCCATTCAATTAAATGGGTATCATAAAAATTTAATCATATCATAAACTATGTGAAATATATAGGTTTCATAATAATTTCATCATAGAATAACTCGTGAAAGGAAGTGGGTTCCATAAACATTTATCATGGTATAACCCATTTGAGATAAATGTGTTTCATAAAAATCAGTCCATAAAAAAATAGACAATTCATATAAATAATATGAATGGTATCTGGGGATAATATCCCTAGTAATTCATAAACTATAACCAATTATTTCATCTTAGTTGGTGAAGGATTTTGAATGATCGTAGGAAACATAACTTTTCTTTGAAAATAAGTTTATAAAACATATTATATTTTCCAAATAATTTCCTTGAAAACACTTTGAAATCATATAAATGAGTCATGAAAAATATTTTAAAACATTTCTTGAAAAAAATATCTTTTACACTTTGAAAAAAATTAAAACATAAAACATTTTGATGAACATTTTCATTGAAATAACCATGAAAACATATAAAGAAGCTCAAAAATATTTTGAAACCCTTTTTAATTGAAAATAATTTGAAAACATATAAAATAATCTTTGAGATCATTTAAATCATATTCTTTGAAAACAATCTTTTGAAAATACATTAATGATGCTTTTAAAATCATTTAAAATACTTTTTAAATGTAAAAAAAAATTGAGAACACTTTTTATATAAAATCCATTATAAAATCAAACAATTCAATAATTTTAGAGATTGTTTTTAAAAAAATAACCTTGTAAATTTACAAGGTAATTTTGTTCATGATGTTGGGTAAGTACATGCATGCTTAACATTTCCTTTGCACCTTAAATCTTTTGAAAACTACCCTGATTAGAAAATTAAAAGAAGATTGATTTTAAAAATATTATTTAAAAAGGGTAATACATGTGTAAAGATTTACTTTAAACATAATAGGATAATATTAAGATATTTTTTAAAACATTTTCAGAAAACACAGTTTTGAATGAACACAGATTCTCGACAGAAAGGAGAAATAAAGTTAGATTTTCATAAAAGCATTTTTTAATTATCATAAGTACCAAACTGTGTAAAAATGGTACAATTACTTGGGTTAAACATTAATAACGATATTTTAAGAAATTTAGGGATATTTTTTGAGATATGGATCATAATATTTCATCAATGTAAGCATAATCATAAGAAATATTGATAAATGATGAGATTGTAGCATTAAATTGTTACCACTTTGGTTACATTGAATCATAATAAAATAGAAAGAATGACATTAAGTAAATATAAAAATATTATTAAAATAAGTATATTAATTATATAATAAGTCAAATACATTATATACACATCATAGAAAAATATAGGTGTATAACATGGCATGTGTCTCAAAAAAGGACAATTAATAAAAAATTACTTTACCGATTTGGTAACATTTGAAACATAAAACCCTTGAGAGAAAGATCATAAAATGGATATTTAAATACCTATAAATATAATAATAATAATAATATAATACATCTATTTGAATTATACACTCCGCATATAAGAAATAGAAGGTGAACATGGCTTGTGTCTCACAGAAAATAAAAGTGAGAGGAGAAAACTGTTACCTAAAGTCTTGACGTTCTTCATACATGTTAAAACCTCATGTAAAATAAATATAAGTTTATTATAAATATATTAAAATAAAATATCATTATATATAAAAACATATATTATTTTTTATGACTTTATATTTAACATTTATTAACAACTCCATGTTAATATTGCGTTTTGGTTAATATAAGATTTGTTTTTCGTATATGTTTTGGATTATTATTCTTGATCCGCTTAATTAGATCATGATTTACTTATTTAAAGAATGTAAAACATGAAATAAATATAATATATATTCAGTATATATTTATTAATAATAATCTATAAAATATAAAAATATGAAATGGAATTCACCATTCATGGAGACGGTAGATCGTACATACGCATGAACGTTGTTTCCCTTTTATTGTTGATTTAAAAGAAATTAAATGACATATATGTATACGTATATATATATAATATCAATATAGTATCATTATTATGTCATATATATCATATAATTTCACAAATATAATCCTTAATACATTCCATGTAATGTGTGAACGAATCATATCGCTTTTTGGAGGTGGTAGACCACACGCCCACAAATGATTTTATCGTATTTACCGTAAATGAAAAGGATGAAGGTATGTTTTGTATAATAATTAAATAATCATAAATATATAATATATATAATATATATCATATAAATAGATATTTTACATAATAATTCCCAACCATGATAGGTGGTAAAGGAAAAATGGACAACATTATTTTGTGTGGTAACAGTTCACTGTACACCAGAACAGAAAGTTTATTACCGATTATATGGAAGAATGTTTAATTGTAAGTATAAAACTTAGAATAAAAACATTTCAGTATATTTTTTATATAAATTTCATTATATAATTAGGGAATAAGAATAATTAAGGTGGTGGAGAATGAAAATAAAATAAAGGCGCTTGAGGAAGGATGTTACCACTTATCTGGGTAACTCCTTTTGGTTTGCACCAAAGGGCTTCCTTGGATAGATTTATTCCTAAATGAAGGACTCTAGGATTAAGGAAGTTAATTTTGGGTCTTATTTGATCATATTTTGGGCCAGGCATGAGAGGTGTGAATAAATGGGAGGGTTGAGTTCCTTTTTATAGTTGAGAAGGAGTGTCATTATTGTAGATTTTTTAAAGGGAATTCCAGACTTATTTTTCTCATTTAAAGTGTCTCCAATAATAGAACTCATTCTATACAATAGAGTATAGGTTATAAATATAAACTTATAATGGATTTTTTACAAGTTTATTGGTCATTTTATCCTTAAGTTGATGGTTTATTTCTTTGTTAAGAAAATTTTTCTGTTAATCATTGTAATTAATTTTAACTAACTTAACTGATATTTTTGATAAAAAATTAGTTGAAATTATTAAAAATTAAAAATACGTAATCAATTTTTCCAAATTCATATCATATAAGTGGAAGAAATTAATTTAAAATTAATCTTATAGACGTGATGATAATGTAGTTTTTAAAGTAAAAATGTTTAAAAGTTTGTTATGTTTTTATATCCTATTTCGAAGTTAAATTGATTAAAATGAACTAAATTTTATTAATTGATATAAAATTTATATAATTAATCTTTAAAAAATATAATTTAACCTTATAAATAATTTATTCTAAAAATCAGTTTTGAATTAAAATTCAGAGTTTTTAATTATTCATCAAAAAAGGAATTTCTCTAGAAAAATACCAACAATTCAGCCTATGTAAATTTTTATATTCCAATTAAAAAAATGAATTTTATTTTTTCAAATAAAAATTATAAAATTTTCAAAAATTATATTTAAAATGTGTTCATCATTTAAAGGTGTTAAAATTAACTTTTAGAAAAACACATCTTTTTATTCATAAAGATGTATTTATATTTATCTTAAACCTATCAAATATATTGTATGAGTATCAAAATTACTGATTGAATATATAATATATAAATTTTATTTAAATCATTTATCAAAAATAATTTGTTTAATTTATTGAGATAAAAAAAAATTTGTACATAGAAAAATAGTTTTCTTAGAAAAGTTATTTCTTAATTTTAAAATAGTTCTTAGATTCACTTATACTAATTGATAACCAAATGATTAATTATATATACATGATTAAATCATATTTTTACAATTTAGTTAATCTTATTTAAAAATTCAATTTCAACGGCTAGGTGGTATCTATAATAAAAATTTAATAATCTTGTTAATAGTATGTTATAGTTCACAAAAACTCAGCCTTGCATATACCACAAGCTATTGAAGGGACTTATTATTGTGTGTAATTCCATCCAAACATATTGTTTCATTTAACTTAATCTAATATAAGTGTTTCATGTGGTTAAATATTAATTTTTTTTTGCATATAACATAATCCAAACTTAGTTATTTCATAAAAATAGCTATATTCATTATTGCATGAAATGAAAATATCAAAAAATTAAATTATTTTGAAAAATAATAATTCAAAAAATCTCAAGTTGTTATAATATAAGTTAAAAGAGGAACCACACCTTTTTAAACATGGTGAGATCAATGATGAGTCATACAAGTCATCCATTATCCTTTTAGAGATATTCAATACAAACAATAGCAAAAATAGAAAACTAGTGACAAATAAAGTGACAGACAATATAATATACCATTTAATGAATGAAAATAAACATTTTTATTCATACTTACATGTTTGGGATTATGAATCATTTTTTATGGCCTCTTTAGGTAATAAAAATTCATCCTAAGGCACAAATAATTCCATTATCAGATACCCTATTGAAATAAGGGTATATTTCCTATGTGACACCTCATAATAAAAGGTAATAGTGTAAAGAAGAACCAAATTACTTGAGAGGGATACCATCTATAAAAGTGATAATGGGATGGGGATAGACTTTGATGAAGTTGAGTCTCAAGGTATACTAGAGTTGGAACAGGGACCGATTCCACAAATCCATGTGGAAGATAAAATTGTTCCAGAGACACATATGTGTATGAGTATAAGAGTGTTTAGAGAACTAGAATGGTGTGGTTTTCTATCCACTGAGGATTGTGAATCATTATTAATTTATAATAATGATCCTATAACTTATAATAACGTATTAAGTGTCACAGATGTTTCCAAGTGGCAAGAAGCTGTGAATTCTAAAATGGATTCCACGTACCAAATCTAAGTCTATATTTTGGTATATCCTCTAGTGGGTGTAAAACTTATTGATTCAAAATGGTTATTCAAGATTAAAATGGACATGTATTGACACATTAGTGTGTATAAGTAAATACTGGTTACAAAAGGGTTTCAATAGCATCAAGGTACTGATTGTGAGGAAACCTTTTCACAAGTTAAAATTATGAAATGCATCAGAATTCTACTTTACATTATAGCTTTCCATGACTATGAGATTTGGAAAATGGATGTGAATACATTCTTCCTTAATAATAACCTAGAAGAATATATTTATATGACATAACCCAAAGGGTTTATGACTCTAAAGGATTACAGTAAGATATAAAAATTAAAAAAATCTATTTGTGGATTAAAGAAATAATCTAGGTCTTCAAACCTTTGTTTTTATGAAGCCATAATAGAATTTGGTTTCCTAAAGAATGAATGAGAGAATTTCTTCTACAAATATTTTAGTGGGAGTGTAGTCATTTTTTTAATAGTATATTTTGATGAAATATTACTCATTGTAAACAAAATATCATTTTTATGTCTGTTAAGAAATGGTTGAATAAATTCTTATCTATAAAGGTATTGGGAGAGGTATAATATATTCTTGGGATCAAGATCCATCGAGATGGATCCAATATGTTTCTCATACTAAGTCAATGTACACACATTAACAAGACACTTAACAGATTCAGGATGGAAAAATCCAAGAGGGGATAGTTTCCACCATCACATTTAATTCATATTTCTAGGAAAATGTGTCCTTGGAAACATGAGTAAAGAAAGATAATGGAAAGGAATATATACACATCATCAATTGGGTCAGATATTTATACTATGTTATGTACTATGATATAGGTCGCCTATAAATTAAGTGTGGAAGTAAGATATCAAGTTGACCTAGGTGACTGACATTTGATTGTAGTAATTACTATCCTTAAGTATAAATTTCATACTAAGTATATGTTCCTAGTTTATAGAGGATATGAGGAAAACACATTAGAGGATATGAATTTTCAAGTTTAAGAACTTATCAATATGACATGAAGTCCCATACAGGATACATATTCATTTTTAATAGAGTTTTTGTAACTTGGAAGATCTCAAAGTAGGTGGTGATCATAGATTCTACATAAAAGTATGAGTATATTTTTATAGATGATCAATGTAAAGAAGCCTAATGGATACACAAACTTTTCTAAGACCTTGACCAAGTACCTAGCAGTAAAGATCATATAACACTCTACTGTGATAATACTACAGTGGTGGATCTTTCAAAATATATAAGGTCACAATAACAGACGAAGCACATACTTTATAAGTATTATCTATTGAGGTATTTCTCTAAGATAGGTGAGGTTATAGTGATCATTATTTACACATAATACAATATAGAGTACCGATTTACTAAATTCTTAGCTCATTAGAAACATTATTATCATGTAAGGTCTAGTTTACTGAAAGTCATAGGCATTTGTCTCTAGTAAAACTGGGAGTTTTTGGTAGTTGGTGTCTTATAACCAATTGTTTTTAATTTAATTACATGTATATTAGATATATGTAATATTAATAAAAAAAATTATTACATATTTTTCATTATTCTTCATGAATCTAATGTAATAATCACATATAGTATATGTCACATTGATAAGGTCATAACAGTTCTCTACTATGATGAGAACCTTGAAGTGGTATAATGATATTATTAAATATACTTCTTAAGTAAAATAACAAAATAGTATGGGTAACATAGTATATATATTTTCATGTGTGATTACTCATTAGTAGATGAGGGTTATTCTCATGAAGTTCACACTTGGTAATCTCCATGATGGGATATTATGAGAACAGACCCGCTAGTAGGAATTCCACATGTTCTACTATCATCATATATTCCTATCTTCATCATGTATAATGGCCCTTAGACTTTAATATTATCATTAACATGCTTCATAACTCAAGAACTTAGATTTTATGACAAAAAACATAACGACATATGTTCGCGGTAGGTTTGGGTAAGTTAGGGGCATCACGATTGACATGTCATTAATGGATAATTCGAGGAAGGATTTGTCTCTTTAATATTTATTGAAGATGATATCTTGTAACATTGATTGGAATATAAATATATCCCTAAATTCCATGTTCATGGTGTAACGATGTGTTTATTTCAGATATTCAATGAAATATATATCAATCATATAGGTTAGTAACATGGATGTGCAACCAGATTGGTGAGATACCGTAACAAAGGGATTATATTACAAAGTGAGAGTTCATATGTGGTTTTCATCATTGAAAAATTAATTTATTTCTCTTGGTTGACCTAACCTATTTCTATATAGTAATATTATAATTTAGGCAAGCTCTCTTAATGCCAACGAGAAAGAATCCTACTGGGTTACACACTATATGATTCTTATGATCGTGATTAAATTATATTTGAATATCATTAATTGAATAAATATTATTCTCAAGAGGAATGTATTATTTTATTAATATATTATCGATCACAAATATTAATTAATGAATGAAATATTTAAATTAAATATTTATTGGGGTGTTCAATATATGCTAAAGGAGTTTTATTGGACCAAGATCATGTCTGGTGACAAATATTAATTAACAATCTGGTTAAATAATATTTTTCATTGCAAAAGTTGGTACCCGTAAAAAAATATTATTATTATAATTATGTGGAATGGGGTTTATTAAAATATATAATATTATTTAAGGATTTAACTTCAATTAAATGATTATTTTAACCTAAAAACTAGCTCTATAAATAGACGGTTAAGTCTATTGTGTAGGGTGTAAAATGAAAAATAGATAATTGTTGCACATAATGAATTCTATCTCAAATACGCCTTATATCACCCTTTTCAATAATGAGAAATGTAATATACATTCCTTCAAGATCAATGGATCAATGATCAATAAAAATAATGCAAGACAATTACTTCACTATGCTATCACCCAAAGATCTTTTGGAATTACTCAAAGATAAAAGGATAACATGTGGACCCCTACTAGAGGAATTATATACTTGAATCCTCACTAAAAAATGAAGGAAAACTAAAAGGGTTTTTTCATATGATCAATATCTACATCAAAGAAATAATCCTCATATCAGATATTCATTTCTTCCAATCTAGAAAGAATAATTATAAATTTTACATGAATGATACTCACTCAAGGATTTAGGAAAAATAATATTAAATGAAAATTTAATAAATCACCAACCACTTCATGCTTCAACTGTTCTTGGAACCAATAATTAATGCACTTCTTTTGAAAATATTCTTGTCAAGATTTATAAGGATGATCAATCCCCAAATTCTCTCATACAAAACTCATTAGATAAATAATGTTTAGACTTTTTTGTTTCTTTTAGTTTACTTATAAATTTATATTAGTACACTTTAAATAGAAAAAAAAATATTTATTACATGTTTACACACTCAAAATATCCAAAAAATATTTTAATTTTAAATTATTTTTATATAAGTTAATTAGTGAATTAATAACCATTTCCCTGTGTTTGACTGAGTTACACATCAGTAAAGATGTTATTTATGCACAAAATATTTCAACCCACAAATTATCACTGTTTTTAGGGATAATTTTATCAACTCATTGATTTATAACCATTTTTATATAATAAGTACAAAAAAAAATACACCTATTCTGAAATTGGCTTCTTTCATTTTTCTAAACAATTACTCACTACTATGATGTGGTTTTTTTGTACTTATTAAAGAAAATTTAGGGATTTATTAATATCAATTGATCCAGTAATTTTTGATATTTAATGTATATAACCATTGGATAAAATATAATACACTTGATGTATAAGGCCCCAGCCTTAAACATTACTTAATCTTGAGTTATTTCAAGAATACATGTTGAGGATATTTTCAGGTTTAGAGTTTTAGAGAATTAGATCATAAATCATGCATTACATTCCACATTTAAACAAAGTGGTTACATAAAAGATAGTATTCATTTTCCTAATCAAAGTAGACATATTTAAAATAAAACATGGATTCTTTCTTGACACTTCCTTGACACTATCATCACATCATGTACCTTTCCCTTGAACTGTGAAAAACATTTCAAAAACATGGTATGAGCAAAAAAAGCTCAGTAAGAGATATAAAAGCACGAAATGAAAACATTAGTCCATGTATGAAATCATACTTTACTCATAAAACATAATCATTTTAACATACCTCATCAAATCATGAATAAATCATAGAAATCATAAGACATAAAGATAACATGAGGAATTCATAACATTCTTACGTAGGGGGTAACCCTCATGGTTACATTTGGAATACCCATCACAGTATATTCCCTAAATCACTTCATAGAAACCTTAATGTTTAAAACCTTCACGTTACCCAATTCATTGGAGAGCTATATCGGGCTCATCTGCCCTTAGTTTATCACGGAACCACCCATCTTCATAATAATGCCCAAGAACCATAACATGATCATATCACATAAAACATGCATAAAAGAAACATAACATTTACACATTTCAATCACAAGATATCAATAATAGATTAATAAAAAAACATTATAAAAACCATTTTAAATACCAAAATTAAAGAAAGGTAAAACATGGTATTTATTTTTCATTTAAAAAAAGTTATGGCTAGTAGAGGAAGCTGAAACTCAAATAATGGTCACGGCAGCGGAGAAGTCGTTGTCGCCGCATACGTACGATAAAAAAACATTCCTTTTGTAGTTTAGTAAAACACTTCTTATAAAAAGATTCCTTTTGAATAGACATAAAATTCAAAGGGGTTTATACACCGTATAAAATAAAGTTGTGTATAAAACAAAATATGCCTCAATGAAAGGAGATTGAGATGAGGTCCCTTACCTCGGGTCCGACTTGACTCGATCGTTCTTTAACCTCTGGAATAATAAAATTGAGTTAATTTATAATTGCTTAAAAACCGTTTTCAAGTTCATTACTCATTTTATATCACTTATTACCATGTTATGAACACTATGTAATTATTTAAGTTAATAATGGTCGTTTTGTCGATCATTGGTACTTGAGTCAAAAATAAACTCTTTATAATTACAAGTTGTTCATGTGGTAAAATATCCATTATATCCAGAATTATGTTCATGATTTTGATATCTTATATGTCATATATATCTAGTATATACATGCATTTATTATATTACATAACATTTAGAGGTAAAAAATAAAATGCATCGTTCATGGAGACTGTAAGTCGTACGTACGCATGAAAGCTACTTTCATTTATATTTTGTATTTTATGGAATGGAATCATAATGATATAAAGGTATATTGTAATTCCAATATTAAATCATATATAATATCATTAACTCCATCCTTTATACGTCCCATATATGGCATTAACGAATCAAATCACTTTGAGGGGGCGGTAGTCCGCACTTCCTAAAATGAAGATAGCGCGTTTACCCATAATGGAAACAATAAAGGTATGCCATAAATGAAAAATACAGAAGCTTAAGGAAGACATAAACATATTATATATCATATATAAATATAGTTTCAACTTAATGGCCACCTTTGAAGGTGTTATAATAATATTGAACAATCATCGTTTCGTGAGGCAGAAATTCACCATCCACGGAAACATTATGTTCTTTAACCATTAGATGTAGGCGTGTGTAAGTGTAGCTAGAATACTTCTTATAATAACATCCTAGTATATTTAAGATTCTGGTTTTGTTAAAAAAATAAATTAATAAAAAGAGTTTATTGGTTTGGATAAGCAAAATAAAACAAAAGAACATTAGAGAAGACTTTACCTTTAAATCGAGTAACTCCTCTTGGTTTGAACCAAAAGGGTTTCTTGAAGAGATTTCTTCCTAAGGTAAGGCTTCTATGATGAAGAGAGGGATGTGGAGAGATTAAATTAGTAGATCTTGGCCGATCCAATGGCTTGAGAGGTGTTGGTAAGGAGGTAGAGGTGGGGGCCATTTATAAGAGGGATGAGGGGCACTCTTGGAAAGACAAGAAATGTTACTTTATTTTAAAATGAGTTTCAGATTTTAATGGTCCCACATTGATATATTTAGATGATAAGGTGATAAGGGTTTGAAATATACTCATCCAATAGGTTTTTGACAATTTTAAGTCTTATAGTTTACATTATCTTTTCATTTTATTTAAATCGTTCATTAATGAGATAATCGATGCATCATCATGATGTCATACATAAATTAATTTATTTAATGTCTAAAAATTATAAAAAAAATACTATGATGTAGGAAATCTTTTTAGAATTACAATGAATATTTATAGTCTAAGATATCATTTACACAAACAAAACTAAAATTTTTTTACTTGGGGGATACATTCTTTAGTGATATTCTCCTTTCTTTAAAAATAAAATGATAAAGTGTCTCTATTACCCAAATGTGATTCCATGGGGTCCCTAAGTTTGGAACAAGGAATCCCATGGTGGGAAATGACACAACCAGTAGAATTAGGACACATTTTGGGGTCATTTGTTATTATTATGATATTATTTTATTACCCTTAACTACCCGATTACTAATTAATCACGATAATTAAAGATAATTACCATCGTTACTATTCATAATGTCCAAAAACAAAAGAGTCTTAATTACATAATTTGGACCTTCGGATTCCAAATATGGAATCCCTTTTACCAAATTCCAAACACAAAAATTACAGTAATTAATTTAAAAATGATTCTCGTTGTCAAAACAAATAGGGGGTTTTTTTGAAACAATATCTATGAAAAGATTGGCACTTGTTTATGCCCAATTCCAAAGTGAAATAAATTATAATGACCACCATTGGATTAAATGGTAAAAATATATTCTAATTAAACTTTAAAACCAATTAAAAGGATAATCTATATATATAATTAAATTAGATGAAAAAGTAGTTTTGAGGTAAAATGCAGTGTTTTCACTATTCATTAAAAAATGAACATTGTCAGAAAAATACTAAAAATTTATCCAAAGTAAAATTAAATTTCCCAATTATAATGAATAAGTTTATTTTAAAAAATAAAGCTTATAAAATTGTCAAAAGATAGATTTAAAAATGGTTTTCCATCAAAAGGCGGTAAAACAATCTTTTTAAAATATTAGAGTATTCTATGCCAGAGATTGGATTTATTCTACTCTAAAATACCATCTAATTCATAAATAGATATAGATATGAAAATATATTATTCATTACTTACTTGGAATGTTACATCCTTCCCCCCTTTATAAAAGTGTGTCCCCGTAATTTATTTACTTGTCGAATAAGGGGGTATTTGTCCCTCATTGCATTTTCAGATTCCCATGTTGCCTCTTCAATCATGTGGTTTTTCGAAAAAAACCTTTACTTGATGAATCAACTTATTTAGTAACACATTCTCCCTGTGGTCAAGAATCTGGACCGGTTTTTCCTTATACGATAGATTCACTTCCAGCTGAACTACCTCTGGACTCAAAACATGAGATGGATCTGGCATGTACTTCCTTAACATTGAAACATGAAAAACATTGTGTAGTTGAGATAAACTCGGAGGTAAAGCCACTCGATATGCAATCGGTCCAACTCTCTCCAAAATTTCATATAGTCCAATGAACCTTGGACTCATCTTTCCTTTCTTACCAAATCACATCACACTTTTCCATGGTAAAACATTGATAAATACATGATCACCTACCTCAAAAGAGAGATCCTTCCTCCTGTTGTCCGCATAACTTTTCTGCCTGCTCTGAGCTGTTCTCATGTGTTTCTGTATCAGCTGAACTTTTTCTGCCAACTCTTCTACCAATTCTGGTCCCATAAACTTCCTTTCACCCACTTCATCCAAAAAAGCTGGAGTTCGACACCGCTTCCCATATAATGCCTCAAATGGTGCCATCGGTATACTAGAATGAAAACTGTTATTATAAGAAAACTCAACCAAAGAAAGATGTTGGTCCCAACTTCCCTGATAATCCATCGAACATGCACGTAGCATATCCTCCAAAGTCTGAATTGTTTGTTCTAACTGCCCATCTGATTGAGGATGAAAAGTTGTACTAAAATTTAATTCAGTACCCAACAACTTCTGAAGGCCTTTCCAAAAGTTAGAAGTAAACCTAGGATCCCGATCATATACAATGGAGAGGGGAACTCTATGTAACCTGGAAATCTCTTTAAGATACAAATGAGAAAGTTGATCTAGATAAAAATTATCTCGTATAGAAAGGAAATGAGAATATTTAGTCAAGCGGTCAACAATAACCCAGATTGCATTATTACCTTGAGGTGTCTTCAGCAATCCCACAATGAAGTCAATGGATATATTATCCCATTTCCACTATAGTACTAGTAAAGGATGAAGAATCACCTTTAGTAACTACCACTCTACTTTAACCTATTGACAATTCAAACACTTCACAGTAAATTCATCAATATCTCTTTTCATTCCATCCCACCAGTAATACTCTCAAAGATCTTTATACATCTTAGTACTGCAAGGATAAATTGGAAACAAAGAACTATGAGCTTCACATAACAACTCTCTCTTCAATTGTGAATCACGCGGCACACACAATCTCTTCCCAAATCTCAAAACACAATCATTATCAATGTTGAATTCAGGCAACTTACCCTTCTGAACCAGCTCTACATTTTTCTGTAACTCATTGTCTTGCTTCTAAGCTTTCTTAATTCGATCTGATAGAGAAGATTTCACTAATACCTGAAACAAAACAAAAGGACATCCTGCACCAACAACTTCTATGCCAAAGTTCATCAAATCCTTAACCAAAGGATCACGTTCCAAATGCAACATTGTTAATGAAGCATTACTTTTTCGACTCAAAGCATCAGCCACTTTATTTACTTTTCCCGGATGGTAATGAATTGTACAATCATAATCCTTGATTAATTCTAGACATCTCCTTTGTCTCATGTTCAATTCTTTCTGAGTGAATATATACTTTAAGCTTTTTTTATCACTCTATATTTCACACTTTACACCATACAAATGATGCCACCAAATTTTTAAAGCGAAAAAAACAGCAGCTAATTCCAAATCATGTGTAGGGTAATTTACCTCATGAGTTTTCAACTGACGTGAAGCATAAGCAATTACCTGATCATTCTGCATTAGGACACAACCAAGTCCTTTCAATGAAGCATCACTGTAGATAACAAACTCACCATTCCTGGAAGGTAGTTCCAAAAATGGAGCATTCACCAATCTTTTTTTCAATTCATGAAAACAATCATCACTTTCTTTTATCTAGATAAACTTAACACCCTTTCGAGTTAGCTTAGTCATTGGACTAGAAAACCGGGAAAAATTTCTAACAAACCTTCAGTAATAGCTTGCCAAACCAATAAAACTACGAATCTCGGTTACATTTGTTGGTCTTGGCCATTCTTCAACAACATTTTTTTGCAGGATCAACAGTTATTCCATCTTTAGAAACAATGTGACCAAGGAAAGAAATTTGTTACAACCAAAACTCACACTTTCTGAATTTCCCATACAATTTATTTATTTTATGGGTTGAAAAATAACCCTTAAATGACCTGCATGATCCTATTTAGTTTTAGAAAACACCAAAATATCATCAATGAAAACAACCACAAACTTATCCAAGAACTCATGGAAAATTCTATTCATAAGTTCCATGAATACAGTAGGTGCATTGGTTAGCCCAAAAGGCATTACTACAAATTCATAATGGGCATATCTTGTACGAAACGCGGTCTTCGGAATATCTGCTTCCTTTACCTTCAACTAATGGTACCCTGATCTCAGGTCAATCTTTGAAAAATACTGAGCTCCCTGGAGCTGATCAAACAAATCATCGATATGAGGAAAAGTATATTTGTTCTTAAAAGTGATGTTATTCAAGGATCTATAATCAATGCAAAGTCTCATTGAACCATCTTTCTTTTTAATAAATAAAACAGGATCACCCCATGGTGATGTGCTAGGTCGAATGAAACCTTTCTGTTATAAATCTTGTAATTGCTCCTTCAAATCTCAATGTTCAATCTGAGCCATTCGATAAGGGAGTTTTGAAATTGGATTAGCATCAGGAACTAAGTCAACATTAAATTCAACTTCCTGATCTGGTATTATTCTAGGCAACTCATCAAGAAAAAGATCAGGATAGTCATTTACCATTGGCACGTCATTAATCTGAACAGTTCCTTTGTTTTCAACAATATGTGCAAGGAAACATTCATTTCTATCTTTCATAAGTTTCTCAGCCTCTTGATATGTTATCAACAGTAAGGGTTCATTTTTATACAGAAACTTAAAGTCTTTCTGAAAAAAAAACTTCTTTAGCTCTACAATCAATCTTAGCATGGTAAACAGAGAGCCAATCCATACCTAGGATAACATCAAACTCTACTAGAGTTAAAATAATAAGGTTTTCAAGTAGGTTCTTTCCACAGATAAGGATAGGAAGATTCTTATAAATTCTTTTTACCTCAACATTTCCCCAAGGTGTTTTTACCATAAGTTCAGGAGTCATTTATTGAGATGGAATTCCCTATTTACTAGAAAAGTTTTCATAGATGAAAGAATGTGTAGACCTCGAATCAAACAACACACTGGAATAATCTGAAAAAACAAACAAAGTACCTGATACAACTTCATTTGATGGCCCAACATCTTCCGAAGTAGTTGAAATGGATTTCACCACCCCTTTCTGCTTGTATTATGACTAGTTCCCATCACTCGAGCTCTTTGTCAGACACTCATTTTCATAATGACCCATCTCATTGCACTTGAAACACCTCACTAACTGTAAATCAAATTTGGTCTTATCGTCACCTTGATCTTTTTCAGTGAAATCACGAGCCTTATGTCCCATCTTACCACATCGGTAGCACTTTCAAGAATTCAGAAGACATTCCCCAGCATGCCTTTTAACACATTTATCACAAACTAGAAACTTATTTTTCTTACCATCAGCCCTTTTTGAAGAATTCTTCCCTTTCTCCTTCCACATCGGTCTCTTCTTATGTTGGTTGTTATAGAACACTTGATCATCAGCAAACTCCATTTCCACCTTCTCAGCACATCGAACAAGATTTTCATAACTCTTGAACTCATGAGAAGCTAAATCCCTTTGATATTTTCGCTTTAATCCTGAGTAAAAATGATTGATTTTACTATCAAGGTCCTAGATAAAATTTGGAGCATACCTTTCCAATTGAGTGAACCTCTCTTCATAAGTAGCCACTGAATCGTCCTCTTTCCTCAATTCCAAGAATTGTTTTTCCATCCTAAGTCGAACAGCCTTAGGAAAATACTTCTCAAGAAACATACCTTTGAATTCATCCCAGGCGAGAGCATCAATCTCATCAGTGTCCCTGATATTTTTCACCATCAACCACCACTGATCTGCTTCACCCTCCAAACGGTAAACATAAAGACTAACCTTTTGATTGTATGAATACCCCATGACATCAAAAATATTCTCCATTGCATTAATCCACCCTTCAGCTATCATAGGTTCAGATGATCCTTTGAATGATGGGGTATGTTGCCTCATGAAATGTTCCACCATAGACATGTTCCTCTGCGGTTGATCTGGCCGATCTCGTGCATGGATACCACCACCATTTATTGCTTGAGTCAAATATGTCATTACTGCAACAAACTATTCTGTTCCAATTCCGACCATCTCAGGATGCTGATTCGTAAGGTCATTTCCTTCTGTATTCCTTCTTATCACTGCTTCCTTGTTTCCTCTGTGGAAAACCATTCTGAACAAACATATCTTAGATGAAGCAACATGGTAATCTTCAAATTCTATATCATTTCAATTTGACCATAAAAAATATTTTTGGATAATCATTTAATAGAATTTTAACTCCTAAAGTTATCTAAACTGACCTATGATAACAACTATAAGGTCCTAGCCTTAAACATTACTTAATCATGAGTTATTTCAATAATACATGTTGAGGATATTTTCAGGTTTAGAGTTTTAGAGAATTAGATCATAATCATGCATTACATTCCACATTTAAGAAAAGTTGTTACATAAAAGACAGTATTCATTTTTCCCATCAAAGGAGACATATTTAAAATAAAATGTGGATTCCTTCTTGACACTTCCTTGACATTATCATCACATCATGTACCTTTCCCTTGACCTGTGAAAAACATTTCAAAAACTTGGGATGAGCATAAAAAGCTCAGTAAGGGATATAAAAGCACGAAATGAAAACATTAGCCCATGTATAAAATCATACTTTACTCATAAAACATAATAATTTTAACATAACTCATCAAATAATGAATAAATCATAGAAATCAGAAGACATAAAGGTAACTTGAGGCATTCATAACATTCTTACGTAGGGAGTAACCCTCATGGTTATGTTTGGAATACCCATCACAGTATATTCCCTAAATCTCTTCGGAGAAACCTTAATGTTTAACCCCTTAGCATTACCCAATGCATTGGAGAGCTATATCGGGCTCACCCACCCTTATTTTATCATGGAACCACTCGTCATCATAACAATTCCCAAGAACCATAACATGATCGTATCACATAAAACATGCGAAAAGGAAACATAACATTTCCACATTTCAATCACAAGATATCAATAACACATTGATATAATAAAAAACATTATCAAAACTATTTTTAATACAAAAATGAAAGAAAGGTAAAACATGGTATTTATTTTTTATTTAAAAAAATTTATGGCTTTTAAAGGAATCTGAAACTCAAATAATGGTCTCGGCGGCGGAGAAGTCATTGTCGTCGCATACCTACGACAAAAAAACATTCCTTTTGTCCTCTAGTAAAAATTTTGGTTTGAAAAAGATTCATTTTGAATAGACATAAAGTTCAAAGGGGTTTATACACTTTATAAAATAAAGTTGTGTATAAAACAAAATATGTCTCAATGAAAGGAGATTGAGACGAAGTCCCTTACCTCGAGTCCGACTTGACTCGATCATTCTTTAACCTCTTGAATAATAAACTTGCATTAATTTATACTTGATTAATAACCTTTTTCAAGTTCATTACTCCTTTTATATCACTTATTACCATTTTATGAACACTATGTAATTATTTAAGTTAATAATGGTCATTTTGTCGATCATTGGTACTTGAGTCAAAAATAAACTCTTTATAATTACAAGTTGTTCATGTGGTAAAATATCCATTATATCCAGAATTATATTCATTATGTTGATATCATATATGTCATATATATCCAGTATATTCATGCATTTATAATATTACATAACATTTGGAGGTAAGAAATGAAATGCACTGTTCATGGAGACGGTAAGTCGTACGTACGCATAAACGCTACTTTCATTTCTATTTCGTATTTTATGGAATGGAATCATAATTATATAAAGGTATATTATAATTTTAGTATAATATAATATATAATATCAATAACTCCATCCTTTATACGTCCCACATATGGCATTAATGAATCAAATCACATTGAGGGGGCGGTAGTCCGCACTTCCTAAAATGAAGATATCACGTTTACCCATAATGGAAACCCTAACGGTATGCCATAAATGAAAAATACAGAAGCTTGAGGAAACAATAAACATATTATATATCATATATAAATATAGTTACATCTTAATGGCCACCTTTTAAGGTGTTATAAGAATATTGAACAATCATCGTTTTGTGAGGCAGAAATTCGCCATCCACGGAAACATTATGTTCTTTAACAATTAGATGTAGGTGTGTGTAAGTGTATCTAGAATAATTCTTATAATAACATCAAAGTATATTGAAGATATTTTTTTTGTTACAAAATAAATGAATAAAAATATTTTAGGGGGTTGGAGAAGCAAAATAAAACAAAATAACATTATAGAAGACTTTACCTTTAAATCGGGTAACTCCTCTTGGTTTGAACCAAAAGGGTTTCTTAAAGAGATTTCTGCCTAAGATAAGGATTCTAGGATGAAGAGAGGGATTTGGATAGATAAAATGAGTAGATCTTGGCTGAGCCAATGGCTTGAGAGAAGTGGGTAAGGAGGTAGAGGTGGGGGCCTTTTATAAGAGGGAGGAGGGGCACTCTTTGAAAGCCAAACAATGTTACTTTATTTTAAAATGATTTTCAGATTTAAAAAGGTCCCACATTGATATATTTCGAGGATAAGGTGATAATGGTTCTAAATATACTCATCCAATAGGTTTTTGACAAGTTTATGTCTTAGATTTTACATTATCTTTTCATTTTATTTAAATCGTTCATTAATGAGATAATCGATGCATCATCATGATGTCATAAATAAATTAATTTATTTAATGCCTAAAAAATATAAAAAAATACTATGATGTAAAAAATATTTTTATATTTCCAATGAGTATTTACATTCTAAGAGATCATTTACATAGAAAAAAATAAAAATGTTTTACTCGGGTGATACATTCTTTAGTGATATTCTCCTTTCTTTAAAAATAAAATGATAAAGTGTCACTATTACCCAAAAGTGATTCCATGGGGTCCCTAAGCTTGGAACAAGGCATTCCATGTTCTTCCTTGACACAACCAGTTGCATTAAGACACATTTTGGGGTCATTTGTTATTATTATGATATTATTTTATTACCCTTAACTACCCGATTACTAATTAATCACGATAATTAAAGATAATTATTGTCACTAATATTCATAATGTACAAAAACAAAAGAGTCTTAATTACATAATTTGGAACTTCTTATTTCAAATATGGAATCTATTTTACCAAATTATAAACTAAAAAATTACAGAATTTAATTTAAAAATGATTCCCGTTATCAAAACAAATAGTAGGTTTTTTTGAAACAATATCTATGAAAAGTTTGGAACTTGTTTATGCCCATTTCCAAAGTGAAATAAATTATAATTACCACCATCGGATTAAATGGTAATAATATATTCTCATTAAAATTTAAAACCAATTAAAATTACAATATATCTATATAATTAAATTAGATGAAAAAGCAGTTTTGAAGTAAAATGCAGTATTTTTCACTATTCATTAAAATTGAACATTGTCAGAAAAATACCAAAAATTCATCAAAAGAAAATTTAAATGTCACAATTATAATGAGTAAGTTTATTTTGAAAAATAGATCTTATAAAATTTTCAAAAGATAGATTTAAAAATGGTTTTTCATCAAAAGGCGGTAAAACAATCTTTTAAAAATATTAGAGTATTCTATGCCAGAGATTGGATTTATTCTCCTCTAAAATACTATCTAATTCATAAATTGACATAGATATGAAAATATATTATTCATTACATACTTGGGATGTTACATGATGTGTGTAAATATATGCACCATCCTACAACATGGTTTGGAAATTCTATAGGTCACCACAATAATATGCCCAAGAAAATTTAGAACCCAAATTCACTAAGAATAAATGACCTAAAAATAACCCATGTGAGGGGGAATAAATAAAACATTAGGATATCACACAAATCTAGTAAATAATAAATCAAGAACCATCAATCATATGTGTCACCAATATTCAATAGTTCTCCATAAGAAGATTCATACACATTCATCAAGGATATCATGATTGTATTGAATCCTTTCCCTATTAAGAGGTTGAAGGATGATTAGATACACTTAATGTACCTCCAAATTCTATTAAATGGGTATGAAAACATGTGGTTTTTATAATAATATGAGGATACATTTAAAACATTATATGTTATTCAAAAATAATTTTTTAGAAAAGATTATCCAATTGAGAAGACAGAGTTCTTGTGGGAGAGAATCATTAACTTCACCCATGGGGTGGAGGAGAACTCCCATGATGCTTGATATGGATACCAAAGATACTACCAATAACACCCAACCCACCAAAACCCTCTATAATTGTTAATGTGATGTTTTTTAATGGTATCACGCACATGGGTCACAAAATGGCCGATATAGCTACTAGAGGTTATTTTGGAAATAAAAGAGTTGTATAATTAAATAAAATCTACAATGAGTTATCTAAATATTCAATATAAAATAAATAAAGAGGAATATTGGAGGCTCAATAATATAATTAAAATAGGGTAGTTAATTTCAAATATTTAAACTACAAGAACAATGGAATGACTTAGTTTTAAAAAAACAAGGGAAATAGATGGGATACTACTCACTTAGAGATCTTGGAAATAACTCATTTCAGATATGGAATTCTAAAATTATAAATTATTTTTTATATTAATTAAAGGATAAAATTAAAATAATAATCCATATAAATCCACCTTTCAAGAGTGAAAAAAATTATAGATGTTATATTGACATGCTAAGATTTTATGTTGTATTTTTTAACAATGCATATTTTGTTGGAAGTATTGATAGCTCGTAGAAAGGTTAAGTTAGAATTCGATTCCATGTTTGATAAGGTAATTATTTAATTGATTGAAAGGAATATTAAATCATATATAATATTATTTGAGATTTTCATTGAATAATGGAAGATGGTTGGAGGAATTCTGGATGAAATCTATGAAATCTAGATTTGATCAAAAGTTTGGAAAATTGGCCAAATCTTTCTGCATATGAGACATATAACATCACGGGAGTCATCTATGTAAGATCCATATACTAGAGGGTAATATATCTAGGTATGAATCACCATGAGACTCTATATAAGTAATTTGGGTTTTCGTATGAGTCATTTCCCTCTATATATAGGTCATTTCCTTATGTATATGAGTCATTATATTAGAGTTAAGAAAATTGGTAAAGGAATCAGAGTTATGTATTAGTATTTTGGATAAATTTACAAGTCTCTTTAATTTCATATAAGTCGTTATAATTATCTACAAGTCTTTATGGACATTTTTTAATTTTTATGTATTGAAACGTGTAATATGTTATCTTCATATCAATATACATACACCTAATTAAAGAAATCCACATGGAGTACAATAAAGAATAACAAGTATATTTGATAATCAATATTTAAGGAAAATATAATTTAAGGCTCAAGCTAGAAAATTTATACAAATATTCAAGGAATATTATTTTAAATTAAAATAAAATATTTATTACATATTTTTAGGTTCCCTTTTCACCAAATTCAGAAGATTCTTGTTGATATTGTCAATGACTGAAACATATGGTGCTTTTAATTAAAGTAATGGTTAAAGAATAAATAAGTGAAATACATTATACTGATGTTTTGGTTATTTAAATAGAGATTATATATATTTCTAATATTACATAGTAATAGAGGAAGTAGAGTCATGGAACAGTAGTTTTCATCAAAATATTGAGCCATGTGGATATTATTATTTCAGTTAAACTCATATTTTGAAAAATATAGGACATTTAGTAATCATGATGTCTAGATATTTGAAGACTTTGAATTTTTTTTATATCATGGGAATCAAAGAAGGAGAAATTCTCAGCATTCCATTTTTTAAATATGTAAAGATATTTCAGGTGTAAATATTCAAATGAAGAAGTATCGACAAAAATTGGAAATTTATAGAGAGAATCAATACACAATAAAAGAGTGAATAAATATATAATTCCCCTATTACATTATTAAGGATTATTTGATGGATTTTTTTTACCAGACAACACAACATAAAAAAAGAGATGGTGATATAAAAGTTGCAATAGCATATAAATGATATATTTTAAAATACACATTATTTTTTAATGTGAAATATGGAAATACATTTAGTGACCTAAATTTTTACAATGGTATGGATTTTTTCCCTTTAGATCCTTGGTTCTGGACTAATATGAATTCCTAGTAAGGATATAGAGGAAACAAGGGTGTTCGGGGCTTGTTCGGTGCCTAGAGTTCTGTATTTGGAAGAAACATCTCGGTTGCACAATTAGTAGAAACTATGTCACCTAGTCCCCATGGTTATAGTGGAGTGTGCAGGGTGTTTCAGTACATAAAAGAGGGAAACACATTTTTCCCAGACTATGCGACCCAGGCTGAACACCCATGTGTGTGCTTCAGACCTCTTAATAGGGGGGCTTTTCATGGGATGCAAACAGTTAGTCAAACCTTTCAACTAGGACATGTGAGGGGTCTCTTGAGAAAGTACAGGGTTCATGGTTAGTTCATGGTTTACCCAAACATGTGTCCAAATCATTCACCTCTTAAAAGTTGGTAGAAATGACCATTTATGCCTTAAAATTCGTATAATGTAAACCTCCTTTTTTTCCTTCTTTTCTAGTGGGAAGCACCCTCTTATTCTCATGTTGGAGGGCTTATCCTAAGGAATCCACCTAGTTTATTCAATATCTTTTCTATCAGACCTCAGAATCGAGATCTGTTCATCTTTTAGAATATCCACCGATAAGAACTTAACAACTTAAGAACCTTTCATCAATTTTCTTTCCATCGAAGATGATATTTTGGTGTAGGTTCTTATGCCTTATTTTTAGTTTATTAATACATTATTCAATTTTATTTTGATCTGGACCGAATTAGAGAATAATATTGGAGTATTACACCTCAAAAAGCATAAGGTAGGTGTTTTATACCTTTTCCCTCAATATGTGGTTTTTTATACCATGTTTCCATTATGCTTCATGTATAACCTTCTAAACATTGCATCCTAAATTAGTAAACCCATAATTAAAATGTTAAATTCTGGTTAAGATGTGTCAAATACCCTTATATTAGTTTGGAGGATGTTGATATCAACCTAAACCACCCATTGGGTGGTTTCTTCCCTTTTTCCATTTAAATTTCACCCTTGGGGTGAGTAGATATCACTATTCTTTATGGGAATTGAATATGGTAATAAAATGGATTTTTTAAGATTGTAAGCACCATAAAACACCTTGTAATTTGTATATGAAATGTATGAAGTGGATAATCCCTTAACTTTTATATTATTATGAAAGGATTAATGAAAGTATTAATGAAAGGATAAATGAAATGATTAATGAAATGATTAATAAAATGATTAATGAAAAGATTAATGAAATTGTTTATGAGATGGTGAATGAATTGGTTATGCTGAAAATTGAGGGTTTGTGATATGGAATTAATGACCTTCTAGGATGCCTTGGACATTTCTACTCCTTGGATCTGACCCACTAGGATGTATTTGGACATTTCCACTCCTTGGATCCAACCCATTAGGATTCCTTGGACATTTCTACACCATGGATATGAACCACTAGGATGCCTTGGACATTTTGACTCCTTGGATATCACCCACGGGGATTCCTTGGAAAATTTTACTCATTATATATGGCTTACAAGGATGTCTTGGACATTTATACTCCTCAGATCGGACCTGCTATAATTCCTTGGACATTTTCACTCCTTGGATTCTGGAACATGTAGTTCTAATACTTAATTACAACATATAGGTTGTTAATTATTATTACCATGATTTATAGTTATCCCTTGTGATTTAGTTTATTGATTACAGTGATCCTAGATAGACTTGATAGCATCAATTCTACTTTTATTACTATTAATCCTGTTATATATTCACACTACTTCAACTTATATACACAGAATAGACTTGTTATATACATTGTAGGTGGTGGGATATGGAATTTTATCTCACACCCTATTCAGGCCATAGTTTGGTACCCAAATAGAATTCATAGATGCATGTAGGGATAGGGGAAAGCACCCAATTGGCGATGCTTGATTGATTGTTTCATAAGATAAGGGGATCATAGGACCTAGATATGGATCATGATTCTATCTAGAGATAGTTCTTTTGGTACTTTGGTACTTTTGATACATGTATTGTGTTGGACTCATGTTTTAATGTATTTATCATCTTTTATATAACTCTATGACATATACATCATTTTGTATATGATATTTCCATTTTTTATTGTAATTATTATTGTGTAGATTATTTACATTATGTTTCTAGTTGATATTATGATTCTTGTTTTTTATTAATTTATGATACAATTATGTTACTCTAATCATGATGGTATAGTCCCCCACAATACCATCATATACATTCACTTTTAGTCAATAGCCTCTAGCATACGGGGAGATGCGCTTAAGGCCATGGGACCCACTATCTTGGGGAACTAATTAGAGGCTCTTAGGTCAGGATTTTACAAGGTGGTATTAGTGAAAGTTTTCTTTTCATTTGTATTATTAATTGTAATCGGTAAACATTAAACTAAGAATGATTTAAAATTTGGTAATGAGCATGTTCTTGGAAGTAGTTAACCCACATTAGGGGAAACCCAAATTACCAAGGATGGGATATGATGTTCTGGTTTATGCCTTTTATATTTACTTAATTCCACCATTGGATAACACACATAAGATGAGAAGTTATTATTATTCTGCTCTTATTTACATTTGTTCCTTGGCCCAGTATGGAATGGAAGCATTGACCGTGCCACATTTTTGGTACCTTATAGGACTAATATGTTACGAATTATGACATTTCATATAGGGTAATTTTCTTGAATGCATGATACTTGGGTGATATATCTATTATTCAACTAATGTTTCTTGTAGAGGATTGATAAAAATAAGTGGTTACTCAATGTGACCACATTAATCAAATAGTTTTCTCCTTCATAGATTAATGAATGCACCTTAAGTAGTAAATTACAGAACATTGATTCATGGACCATTAGTCTCATGGGAGGTAACATGTTATAGTTGTGATTAAATGGATTCCATATTTTAATTTATATAGTGTATGAGACTTAGTAAATTTCAAATGGTAATCTATATAATTCAACAATTTTAAAAAATTTATAAACTAAATAAATATGAATTTAAATGACTTTAAATTATGAAAAGAAAAGGTTTCCATTAAATGGAGGATCCAATTTCAACTTAATGGGTGTTTATCTATAACTTTCAATTTTCAACATATATATTGAAAACCCATGATTTATAGCATATAAAATGACCCTAACTCGACCTTAGTAGTGGGAAGTTGGAAATATCTCTTTCATTATTTTTATCTATATGTCACCTAGACTTGGATTTAGAAGAAGGTAGAGGGGTATGACTCATATATAGGAAGTTTCGTTCCTTCCTTTTTGGTATATTTTTGATTTTGTTGTTACCAATCATGTTTGAGGAGTGTGCTTAGAATTTGAAGAGATATTCCACCATGAAGACCTCTAGTTGTATTTCATGATGGTGGATAAGACCATGATCTGGAGGGGTGGACCCTGGGCCACCCAAAGAACATCTCAATGTGCCACTTGTGACACATCTAATTAAGCCTAATATGGGTATGGATTCACAGTTTAGAGGAGATTTCATATATTTTATGTATACCTTTCAAGGATCCCCGTGACCTACCCTAGGTGTGGAAGAGTAGAAGCATGAGTTCTATCGGTATTATCCACCCACATTATCACGGGATGTAGGACCTTAGGTTGTTGTTCTATGGCTTGAGACTTTCTTGTATATTTTTTAGCACCTTGAGACAACTATAGAAATGAGGTTCATGATCATTAAGTATACGATTTGGGGAGCCACCAAGCATTGGCTATATGTTTCGAACCCAGGAGATGAGAATCGGGTTATGATTTCAATAGATTTCCAATCCAGTTTTTATGAATTCTATTTTCTAGAGACCATTATAGATGAACGAGCCATAGATTTTATAAATCTAAAGCAGGGTGTGATTTTCATTATGCAGTATTTGTCTCTCTTTGTAAAGCTCAATCTTTTTGCACCTATCAATCTTTATAATGAACCATCTAGGGAGAGATGCTTTGAGGAAGGGATCAAGAACTCCATTCGATCATAGGTAAACATTTTTTGGTTGGATACCATATCTGAAATAGTAAATTAGGTTCTAATTAATGAATATAACTTGAGAGATTCTTGTGGTGCAGATTAGGGTAGTTTGGATTCTCAACCTAGTGGTGTAGTGTGAGGTGGTAGGAAGTGATGCTTTGAGAACTCTTGTGTGCAGAATATTAGTCATATCATGACAGTTGGTAGTTCTATTTTCCATTAATATTATTATTTCATGGGGTTATGACTCATTGATACCAAATTGGTAAGGGATTTATGATTCAATCTCATTATTTACCAGGATTTTTTTTATAAAATTTCTAATGATGAAATATTATAATCCATCTATAAAGAAACTCATGAATTTTATTCTCCTGTGTTTATGTCATGATAAAACATGTATCCCTTCATTTTAATCTATTTATATACTCAAGAGTTCAAAAGATTTTTTTTACAAAAAAAAATCATCTTTATTTCTCTATTTAGTAAAAAACACTTTTTCATCCCAATCAATATTTTGCAAAAATGATTTCATTTTTTTTTTGACATTATTCAAATGATTTGTCAAATATATTTTTACCCATGTTTTACTTTTCAAAAGATGTTTTGAAAGGACTTTTAATATATATTTTCAAATAATTCCCATTTATATTTTTCTGAAAATGTTAAAGGTATCTTCATTTTCACATGTACAGAATGAATGGATGTAACAACCCAATATTTCATAGTATGTTATCTCTTCAAAGTAATTAAATAACTTGTGTTACATGCAACATCGAGTTCAAGCCCACCACGACTTACCAAACATGTCGTTCAAAAGTGGTTATGAATAGTATTAACTGAATTTTGAATTTTATATTTTCCATATAATTTTATCATCCATATTATGTGTTTCTTAGACATAATATAATAACAAATTCAATTTTCTTGATAAAGTATTTTTCAGAAAATACAATTTTATCGCCTTTTAATAGAGAACCCTTTTTGAAACCAATATTTGACACTTATGAATATTTTAAATTTCATTAAATTAAATTATTATTTAGAAGTAGGACATAAAAAATTTAGTTTGGATATGTTTTTGGTACTTTTCTAATAACTTTCATATTTTTATGAATAGTTAAAAATATTAAATTTTAATGGAAAACATCTTTTTTTAATCAAACTAATTTATAGTATTCAATTATGAATTTGAATGGTTTGTAAGTTAATTGGATTATATTTTTATCATTGAATACAATGTAGGACATTATAAGTAATTTCAAATTTAAATTTTACATAAACAATTGTCAATCTTTTAATAGTTTTTACTTTTTTTAAAAACCATCTTTTTGGTTTTGACAACGGAAATTAATTTTAAATTAATTAATTTAACTTCTATGTTTTGAATTTGGTAAAATAGAATTCATTTTTGAATTAAGAATATCAAAATTAGCTTCGGGTGAATTTTTCGTATTTTTTTGAAAATATACAATTTTTTATGAATATTGAAAAACACCGCGTTATTTTTTAAAACCAACTTTTTGTTTAAATAATTAGTTATTTAATTTTAATTTATTTTACATAAAAATAGATACATAATACCTATATATTCTCAATGTAATTCATTGGAGTCATTTTATAACAAGTTTTGATATATAAAACTGTATTGAACTTTTTATCATCTTTTACCCACCTTCTAGGAGCATTTGCAAATTTACATAAAACTAATTTTTACCACTTCTGTGAGTTGAATTTCAAAAATCCAAGAGGCATGGTTGACGTCAATAAGTAAAATTTGGTTCAATAAGATGAAAATAATTTTTTATTAATAGTAACTTTTGACTTTTATTTACCATAGTTAAATGTAAATAGGTTAATTAAAGATAAAAATGATATTATAATTACCCTAACACACGTCCTAATTGTATTGGATAAGTGTAATTAGATCCAAAAAAACCTTAGGAATAAAAAAGATCCTTTCAGTCCACTTGGATTAGATTAGGACATTTATTATTATTTTATTTAAAGAATAGTAAAAAGTTTAAATTCAAATTTTAATAACTAAACCATTTTTAATATAGGGTAATACTTAAGATAAATTCGACTATAAATATTCATTAGAAATATAAAATGATTTTATACATCATGGTATCTTATTTATAATTTTTAGACATTGAATAATTAAATTTATTTATGACACAATGATGATGTAGTAATTACCTTATTAATGAAAGAATCAAATAAATGGTATTATAAATATTAAAATAAATATAATTTCAAATTTTTTATGACATCCAAAAAATTTCTAGGTGCATATGAAATGTTAGGGTTTATTTAATGTATCATTTTTGAATTAATCAAGTTGTGATGACTTTCAAAAAAAACCAAATACTAAATAGTGTCAAAATTGATATAAATGAGTTTTTAAAATAAATATTATATTATTAAATTATATAATATTCATAAAAATATAAATTTCGGTCAAAGGTATTAAGTAATATTATATATGTCATTAATTAACCACTTTAGGTTCTCTTGGAAGTTTATAGTATGTTTATTATTTATATAGTGTAAGAATACAAGAAGACACGGTAAAAGTTAAACAATTTAACTAATAGTTAAATTTAAAAGATAAGGTTAATATGGTAACATAAACATGTATAAAACATATTTGTTGAGAGGATTTAAACCCATCCCAATCTTAGCTTCTAAATAAATCAATTTGGATCCATTAGAGATAGAAAATAATTTTATAATAAAATAATATTTTAAACTTTTCCTAAAGTGACTCTCACCTCTCTTATAAAAGGGTACTTTCCCTTCTCTTAATTTAATACTTCCATATCCATTTTTATTGTCCAAACCCTACCCAAATATCCTCCAAAATACCCTCACTTAGATATAAAGTCCTTAAATTGATCATAAAGACAACCCAAGGAACCCTTTTGATCATCTCAAAAGGAAACACCTGAAGAAGAGGTAATAATTTCACCACCCTCTTTCAAGTTATTTTCTTCTTCCACTTCCTCTTTATTTGTTGTTTCCATACAAAAATAATAACTCAAGTACCTTATAAATACGGTGATGTTATATAAATATGATATAACCATATTCATTATTCTATCCATCCTATAAATGACAAAGTCACCATATGTGTGTATGTACGGCTTACCGTCTCCAAGTCATAGTGTAATTTGTTATTCAAACACTTCATTAATTGGATGGGTATAATAATGAGTATAACTGATGTAAATAATAAATATAACATGTTAATTATTCTGTATATATGATATATCATCCAATTACATATGATTTCACCATCAATATAATGATATTCTCGCTCGTGCATACGTACGGATTACCTTCTCCACGAACGTGATGAGATTCATTCCCCATCAGAATCATTCAAAAATAATTTTCATTTTATGATTAAAAATAATGTTTAAGATCATAATATAATTCTTTATATGAATCAAATACATCCTATCCATAACAAACATGGCTTACGTAACCAAGTATATAAATGAAAATGAATCATTTAACACCCAAAATGATGATACTACTAAATTTTTATTAACGAAAGCAATATTAGAGGACCATATATGATATAATATATAAGTAAATAGTTCTAGTATAATATAATAAAAAAAATAACTATTATACATAAGGTTAACATACCATCGACTAAGGAAATTTCCAAAGTAAGGGTTAATTCCTCAATCTCATTATTATTTGAGGTTGTTTATGGGTAAGTTTTTACTGGGACATATTTATTATCCATGTTCATGTTTGATAAAAGAGTTTTCAATGGGATTATTTTTAAAGGAATCTTTTATTAAAACATAATTTTAAATGTTTTAAATATTTATTCTTCTAAACCTTTCTCATTAATTTCCATGTTTTCAAAATGGTTTTAAGGATTTATTTATATGGACATTAATTTTTTAAATTATTAATTCCATCCAAAAGTTTCAAAGTGGTATGAGACACTTTGATTCAAAACTCTCTTTTAAATGACTTCCTTTATAAATTTTTTGACTTTTAAATGGTTTCAAAATAGAAAGAGGTATTCCTTTCAAATATTTTTCATTTCATATCTGTCAAAATCCTTTAATGTATTTTCAACTTGTTTGAAGTTGGATTATTATGATACAAAATTTCCATATTATATTGAAGGTTTTGTGATATGTTTGACTGCAGATGTGTTATTTTTGTACCATTAAATGTTTATGGATAATGTATTGGCATTTTGTATGCTAATTTTAATACGAATGTTTATGTTATGTTTAAACTTTTTCATATGAGGAATGCATTGAACTTAGTAAGTGACAGGTGAAGCCTGCTATAGCTCCTCGATGAATTGATAGATCTCATGAGACAAACTAGTGTCTTGGCACAAGCCCTTGAAAAAAATTTATTTGTAGTCTTGGCAGAATGCCTTGACTACATGGTTATGAAGTATGGCATTATTCATTCCATCATTATGAAATTGGTTATTGATATTACATGTGATTATTCGACTAGTAGAATGTCCATGTGAATAAGTAAATGGCATTATTTGATTTATCCTTTTCACATTATGCAGAATTTTAAGTTTAAAAGGCTTGTGTTTTAGTCTTATACATTTCCTTAAATGTTTATGTTTATTTATGAATATTTCCACTATATTGTTATCCTTATTGAGCATCTGAGCTCACCCCTTTCTATTTTTTATTTTTCCCAGGATTCAAAGAAGTATATATTATGACCGACCTACAGGGATAATCTAAGGGATATGAATGTGGTCAATGGAGACAATGTTGATGTTGTTTTTCATTTTATAATTTAATGTAAAACTTATGAATGTATCTAGTACTTCCAAGGATACTAAACTGGTCAGTCTTTCAGGATTTGATCTCTTGTGATCATTTCAAAGTTATTTAATAATGCACCGACTCTCGGTAACTGGGTTCGGGGCGTTACAGTTGGTATCAGGGTATGTTTAGTACAAGCCTTGGAAACTAGATTTAGATAAACTCTGATTGGAGAACATTAACCTAATATAAACATTTAGGATTATTATATAATAACTTCCTAGAAATTTTTTAATATAGAGATTTTATGTACTTTCCAAGAAATATATCCCCGACTGGATATGAGAAGTTAGAGGCGGCTCTAGCACAGATGTTCCTAGGAGTGAAAACTCTGACGAGGAGTTTCGAGCTTTACCTGAGGTATCTAGGTACACAACAATGTGTCTTACTGCACTCTTGGTTACGACACTCCTAAGGGATATTCTTAGGATAATTCACATTTTCATTACAAGCCATTATGAAGGATTTAGGAGTAAATACTTCCTCAAATAAAACATTTTATGATTATATATTGTATGCATAATCTATTCAATTTGTGTTAGGTATTTTACAAGTTTGGAATTATGCATTATGATTCACAAACTAACCTATTGTATGCCATTGTTTAGAAATGGTTCCTAGTAGAAGGAATGAGTACTCCAGCAATAAGCATGATCCAAAGATTGAGGATGATCATATCTTTCATGGTATTAATCCATCATTTAGAAGGGAAATAGTCTCCCATGTATTCTCATCATATGAATAAATAGTATCATGTGTTAATAAGATAAGTAAAGAATTCTCATAGTCTTATGGATTTTAAGGGAAGCAAGATAAGAAAAGGATGTAAGAGAGAAATATGGATAAAGGGAAGAGGGGAAAGAAGGATTTCCCCATATATGATAATTGTGGAAAGAATCACCTTGGTAAATGCTTGAAAGGAATGGTAGTTTGTTATAAGTGTGTAGAAAAAGGATATAAAGTACATGATTTCAAGTGTAATAAAAAGTTTCCAAATGTACAATGCTTCATCTACAAGGAGTTGGCACACTACGTGAATCAATATCCAAATCATCAAAGTATACCCCAAATGATACTATTGGATAATAATCAAGTTATGATACTATCGAAGAAGAAGATGAATGATTAGATTTCTTATGTAGTTATTAAATTATTGTTTCATTTGATTATTTTATTAATGTTGTACATGTTATAAGAATTATAGAGTATAAAAGGATTGTATTGCAGTACTATTTCATTAAGGACTTGAGATTGTGTGGAACCAAGAAAAGTGACTCAATAACAGGTTAATGTTTTTGGAAAATATATGGTTGAGAGAAAGATAAAAGTTAATATGGTTCTGATACTGAGGTAGTGATTTTAGAATAAGATATGAATGATTTGGATATATTATATTGGATATTATTGACTACCTTTAAACTGATTAATGATTTGTATATTCCATCATTGTTGGAGTTTACAATATTTTTGGATATAAAGAGTATATCCAGTATTCTATAAGGAATAAGGGAGAATGAATGTAATCAATAAGGTTTTATGGTAATTTAGGGTGTTACTATGTTTTAAAATAATACTTGATAAAGTTATTTACTTGTTATTACGTGGAAAAAAGGATCTTTATTATGTTTACCTTCCTTATAAATTTTGGACTGTGAGTTTAGACAGAAGTATTTTGGATAAGTATAAAGTTGGAATGGATTAAGTTAAACATTGGAAGCTATTATTTAAGGTTAAAAAAACTTCTTAATATTATTTTTTTGATTTTTATAAAAAGGACAACCTGGTGGTCGGGTGACAACCTGTCGCGTCTGGCAAGGCCGCGAGACTTGAACCCGTAACCGAAGGGCGACAAGGGTACATCACCTACCATTGGCCTACATGATGTCTTGGTTTTTATAATATAGTTTCTTTTAAATATTCTGACAAATTAATTATAAATTAATTATTATTTGAACCCTATAATATTCAGATAAATAGAATATTTTTGAATTCTATTATCTTTTAGAGCGAAAGATGAGTTTGTGGTAGGAATTAGTTGAAGGATGAAACTCTACTTGTGAATTATATTTTTTTCCTCTTATTCTATGAATAAATTAACTCTTAAACTTTAGGGAAGGGATCTAGAAACAAAAAATGTGTTATCCTAATACCTTATGTTTTTTTGAACTAATGATATTTTATATCATCATAGATTGATGGCTTGGAGGCCCTTAATTTTACACTTGTTTGTGATTGATGACCTCAATCACTCCCTATAAATATTTATGTTTTTCCTCTAATTATGTGTCTATAATTTCCACTAATTTTCTCTTAATCGATATCATAATTTGGTGGTGAGTTTTTCATTTCTCTTTTCTTCTTATTAAGACTAAATTTTATTAACCCAATTTCTGACGTGGGTTTTCTACATAAGTGTTTTTCTACTTTTAACCTTTTATTTTAGAAGAACAATTTCAAA
Source organism: Viscum album (assembly GCA_963277665.1). Lineage (NCBI taxonomy): Eukaryota > Viridiplantae > Streptophyta > Magnoliopsida > Santalales > Viscaceae > Viscum > Viscum album. The sequence goes on along the minus strand of OY728121.1, from coordinate 497,265,058 downwards.
TTGTGAGGATGAAATTTATTTAAGGAGGGGAGAACGTAATGACCCAATATTTCATAGTATTTTATCTCTTTAAAGTAATTCAATAACTTTTGCTACATGCAACACCGAATTCAAGCGCACCACAACTTACCAAACTAGCCCTTCCAAAGCGGTTATGAATAGTATTAACTGAATTTTGAATTTTATATATTCCATATAATTTTAACATCCATATTACATGTTTCTTAGACCTAATATAATAACAAATTCAATTTTTTAGATAATGGAAGTATTTTTAAAAAAAATGCAATTTTACCGCCTTTTAATGGTGAACCCTTTTTAAAACCAATATCTGACACTTTTATATTTACAATTTCATGAAATTAAATTCTTCTTTGGAATCGGGACATAAAAATTTAGTTTGGATAAATTTTTGGTACTTTTCTGATAACTTTCATTTTTTGATGAATAGTTAAAAGTACTAAATTTTAATTGAAAACAACTTTTTTAATCAAAATAATTTATACTGTTAAATTATTCATTTGAATGGTTTTTAAGCATAATTATATTATATTTTTATCATTTAATAAAATTTAGGTAATTATAAGTAATTTCACTTTTAAATTTGACATAAATACTTATCAATCTTTTGATAGTTTTTACTTTTTAAAAAACACGCTTTTGGTTTTGACAACGGGAATTAATTTTAAAAAAATTAATTCAACTTCAATGTTTTGAATTTGGTAAAATATAATTAATTTTTGAATTCTAAATATCAAAATTATCTTACGTTGAATTTTTGGAATTTTTTTGAAAACTTTTATTTTTTGATTAATAGTGAAAAACACTATGTTATTGTTTAAAACCAACTTTTTATTTAAAATATTAGTTACTTTATTTTAATTTATTTAAGGTCAAAATAGATACAAAATACCTATATATATTCTCTGTAATTCATTGGAGTCATTTTATAATAAGTTTAGATATATAAAATTTTATTGAACTTTTTATTGTCTTTTACCCACCTTCTAGGAGCATTAGCAAATTAACATAAAACTAAATTTTACCGCTTGTGTGAGTTGAATTTCAAAAATCCTAGAGACATGTTTGAAATTATTAATTAATATGTGGTTCAATGAGTTGAAAATAATTTTTGATAAAAAGTAACTTTTGACTTTTATTTACCACGGTTGAAAGTAAATAGGGTAATTAAAGGTAAAAATGATATTATAATTACCCTAACACACGTCCTAATTGTATTGGATAAGTGTAATTCGACCAAAAACAACCTTAGGAATAAAAAATGATCCTTTCAGTCCACTTGGATTAGATTATGACATTTATTATTATTTTATTTAAAAAATAGTTAAAAGTGTTAAATTAATATTTTAATAAATAAAACATTTTTAATATAGGGTTATACATAAGATAAATTCAACTATAAATATTAATTATAAAGATAAAAATATTTCCTACATCATGGTATTTTATTTATAATTTTTATACATTAAATAATTAAATTTATTTATGACACATTGATGATGCAGTAATTACCTTATTAATGAAAGAATAAAATAAATGGTATTATAAATATTAAAATAAATATAATTTCAAAGTTTTTATGACATCCACGAATTTTATTTCTGAATATTACATGTTAGGGTTGATTCAATTTATATTGTTCGAAGTAATCAAGTTGTGATGACTTTCACAAAAACCAAATACTAAATAGTTTCAAAATTGACATAAATGAGTTTTTAAAACAAATATTATATTATTAAATTATATAATATTTCAGAAAATATAAGGTTATTCCAAAGGGATTAAATAATATTATATATGTCATTAATGAACCACTTGAATTTTTCTTTGAAGTTTAGAGTAAGTTTATTAACCATATAGTGTAATATTACAAGAAGACACGGTAAAAGTTAAACTACTTAACTAATAGTTAAATCTAAAAGATATGGTTAATATGGTAACCTAAAATTTTATAAAACATATTGGTTGATATGATTTTGAACCATCTCCACCTTAGATTCTAAATAAATCAATTTGGATCCATTAGAAACCAAAAATAATTTTATTATAAAACAATATTTTAAACTTTTCCTAAAGTGACCCTCACCTCTCTTATAAAAGGGTACTTCACCTTCTCTTAATTTCACACCTCCAAATCCACTTGGCTCAGCCAACCCCTACCCAAATATCCTCCCAACTACCCTCACTTCTACCTAGAGTCATTACATTTGATCCCTTGTGATCATGCCAATGTTATATAATAATACACCAACTCTGGGTAATTGGGGTTGGGGCGTTACAATAGAGTTCCCCACCATCATGACCATTATTTTCATTAAATATTCATTTATATGTTTTCAAGGTTATTTTCAATGAAAAATATTTTAAAATTTTTTTATGTTTTAAGAAGTTTTTTCAAAAGGGAAATGATATTTTCCTCATGAAATGTTTTAAATGATTTTTAATATTCCTTTATATGTTTCCAATATTATTTTCAAAAAATATATTTTTTTAATATTTTGTGAATTTTTAGTTTTAAAAAATTAATTTTCAAAATAAAAAAATTAATTTTCCTAAAAATGTATTTAATGGTCTTTTAATGTTATTTCTATAAATTAAATTCAACAACCCTTATTTCTACTTATGCTCCAGTGGAGATATTTTTTAATTATTCTATCCTTATTCTTTATCTATATAGATTAACATTATTTTAAATAGACTTTTATGGAGCCCATTTCTTTTAAACAGGTTAATAATATTGTAAAGAGATTGTTATAGAACATGTTTATTTTCCACAATTTAATCTTGTTTCAAATAGATTGTTATATAACCCTATTATTTTCTGCTAGTAAATCATGTTTCAAAGATATTAACATAAAACCCATTTCCTTTCCATGGGTAAATAAAATTATAAAAAGAATAAAGATTCTTTCTATGAGATTTACAATGAAATGAAATCTCTATGTACATTATTTATGGTTCTTAGACATTTTTATATGATGGGTGTTCCCGTTTAGTATCGGGCATTTCCGATATATCTTATATGATGGGTTCACTCATATAGCACCTAGTGAGCCTCATATAGCTTATATAATGGGTTTTCCAAGATATAAATACAATGCATGGGTAATGATTATGTTCTCCATAGAATTATTATAATTTGTTTATATGGTTATTACAATTATAAGGGTTTGTTAAGGGTTATATAATGATGATTCTACAAGAAACCTACACATTTTATATATGATTTCCATGGGTTTATAATGTTTACTTTGATCAAGACTGGTGTCACATGGCCCATGATTATTGATTATTATGAATATTTCCTTAGCTAAAACCTTATTTCATAGTTCATGATTGATGTTTTATGTATTTATGGGTATGATTTCTTTAATGATTCACTCATTCAATCTGATTATGTCATCATAACCTTATACACATCTTATACTCATTGATCGCATTCAATTATTAATGATTACGTTTACCCTTACAGAGTATTTGTGCTCACCCTTATTATATTTCATTTTCCCTAATCTATAATGAATGAGTTGAAAAAATTATGTTTAGAGGTACTTCATTTGTATGATGATGATAACATAATTTAGAATAATAAAATCTAGGTTAAGTGGGAGAAATTCGCATTTATAAAAATAGGTGTTATTTATATAATAGGTTTTCATAATTATATAAAACTCTAAAACTAAAAGGTCCAATGTAAGTTTTTGAATATTTTTATTTGATATTTTATTTTTTGGATGGTGAAAATTAGATCACCTTCATCAGTTTAAAAGCTGGAAATGTAATTTTATGATTTCAGCATTATTTCTAAGAGTGAAGGTTTAGAGCTGTTATAGTTGGCATTAGGTGAGGTTTTAGATATATTTAGATATTTTGATGTATTCAGGTGAGTTTTACACAAGAGTTATGGACACCATCGTAGTTCTATAAGATTATGTGTGATAATAAGTCTAAAGTCTTAAGCACCCCTTTTAGGTTTTAAGAAATGAGATCTTAATGTGATTAATGTCATTTTAGGCTATGTTTTATTAGGTTTAAGTTTATGTAAATATTTTTCTTAACATGATGTTTAAATTTACATTTTGTCAAAATAATATTTAAGGCATTTAAAAACTATAGTTTTTATATGATTTTGAAGATAATGGTAGTTATTGTAACATTAGTTTTATCGTATAGATAACCATAGGATTGATAATTGATTTGGTAAATATGTGATTAATGTTATTTAAAAAAATATCCCCATATTTTTTTGGCTTGATAGATGAAATGTATGAGATAACTTGTGAGGTTAAAACAACCAATAATAATTATTCAATTTAGGAATGATTTTGTTTAAACTTTAGGTACTTTTATTGAATTTTTGGAGATCAATATATTATTTTATTATATGATGGTTTACTAATTTTGGTAAAACCATACAATATACTAACAATTACAGTTTTGGTTAATGTACAAGGAGATGTGGAATAGATTGATTATCCATTTTATGGTTATTGGGTCATTTAAAAGTTTATTTTAGTTCCTAGATCACAAAAACAAATTCATCATGAATACTCATCATTTGGGAAAAAATATGAGATTGTGGTGGAAATTGATAAAATGATAAAAATATACTCATAAAGTAAGTATATTTCCAAATTAGTTTAGTTAATATGGTAAATTTATTCATTAACTCTAGTAAAAATATCTTGAAACAAAATGTTCACCTATTTCCATCATTTTTTATGATATCAATAACCTTTTTCCCACCTCTTGGGTTTATGGTTTTTTGGCTGTTAGCTTCCTCTTGGTCATTAAATTTCTTGTGATCAATGATTTTTATCACTCAATATCATTTTTTTTTTATTTTTTTTCTTTTCTTCCATGTCCAAATATTCTATTTCCAACTATATTATACTATTTGGAAACCTAGTATGTGTTATTCCAGATGACCCTCATACTCCCTTTTTTATCTTATCAAGATGATGCCTTATTAACTCTTTTTATGATGTGGGTTTCCAATATAGGAATTTTTTTCTAATTTCAAAAATATTATCACTTATTTTATCTTAAAATTGTGGGGATGAAATTTATTTAAGAGGAGTGGATGTAACACCTTGAGATTTTAAAAGAATATCATTATGTTTGAAAGTTTATTTAACACACATCACTAATATTTAATGACCCAAAAAATATATAACTATTATAATATATCTATTAAATTGGTAGGTATGAATAGTATTTAATATCTTATGATATATATATATATATATATATATATATCTGAATCAGTATAAATTATTGATAAATTTTTAGTAAATATCAATCAATTTTTAGTAAAGAAATTATAATCTTCAAAAATATGTTTTATTCAAAACTAAATTTATTTATTTTTCTGTGAAAATATTATAATTAATTTTTTGAAAATTTATAATGTATATTTGGTAAAAAAAATATTAATTTTTCATATAATTATATCAAAATTAACTTAAAGTAGTGGAAAATACGGATTTTCGTAAAAATTTCATTTATTTTTAATAGATAATATAATATAAAAGTCCAATTAGGATTTTAATAAAATTTAATGTATTGAAAGTGTTATTTAGTTAAATTTAATCCAAATAATTAAATTTGAATCATCTTTATATTTTATTTTATTTTAAGTAAATTTTTTGGTTTAAAAAGGGTTTTTCTGGAAACAATCTTAAAGTGGATAATGTTTCTACATTTTAATTAATTAAAAAGGCCCTAAATATGAATTATTTAAATGAAATTTATAGATTATATATAAATTATTATTATTTTATTTTAATAAAATAATTATTATTAATCATATTATTAATATAAAATCATCTTTTTCTTGAAATATAAACTTCTTGAAAACTCACCTTTCTATCGCATCTGCGGGATTAATTTTAAATTATGTTTTCAAATTTTGTGAATTTAATTTAGTAAAATGGATTCCATATTTGTAATTATATTAATTTATATTTTATAATAAGGTGAAATTAATTTTTTACCATAATTAATTGACAAAATAGAAAAAAATAATCGATATGGCTTAGGTGAAATGGTTTTAACACGGGTTAAACTAATAATAGCCCAAATAACCTAAAACTTGTCTAAAAAAATATTTTATGTACGTATTTAGACCTTATAATGTATAAATATCATTAAATAGTCTATTTTGGATCCTTTTAGCATCTGAAAAATGCATTTACACCTTTTCCTTTCCAAAAATTACAGGTGTTCCACTCACATCGCTTCTGAAAGGTCACCTCATCTCATCTCCCCTTCACAAATTAAAACCATTTTTCCATACAATAACTACCCAAGTAAATTAAAAAATTAACTCACATCATCATATAAAAAATTTATCTTAATAAATTCATTCTTGGGATACATTAGGTATAATATTTAAGAGGTGGTCCAAGAGAAGGGAAATACCTAACTATATGCTTTTGTTTTATTCCTTCTTCCACCTCCTTAAAGTATTATAAAAATGACCTTGTATAATTTCACTAGTATATGTTATATAATTATAAGTTATTATATTAATTTAATAACCTAAATCCATCTCATATTCAAAAAAATGGGATTGGAAATCATTATTCATCTGTATGGTGGACTATCGCATCGCGAACCGATATAATTCATTTTTCATCGTCACAACTAATGTATTTTTTTAATTATTTATTTAGAGTATATACATGATATTTATAAAATATTTTTACTAATAGAGTAATTATATCACATATACCTTCTTAATTTCCATTTTGTGGGGTATAAGATGTCATCCCTCGTGTGTACAGCGGACTACCGCCTCGCGAAGTGATGTGATTCATTTTTCACTAATACTTTACATAGAAGAAAGTAAGGATAAATTTAATGAATATGTTTGATATAAATGAAATAATAATGATATTAATGACATATATATCATTATTAAAAAAATAATATATCATTTTCATTCTTACACTGTAAAATTATAGTGTGGTTCGTATGTCTGTGTGGAAAACCGCCTCCACGAAGCGATGTGATTCTTTTTTCATCACCAAATCACAAATATGGTATATATATATAAAGAAATAATATTTTATTCATAAAATTAATATAAAATATTAAACAATACATACCTTCTTTCTATAATGATCATTCAAAAATGCAAACGTTACCCATGCATATGTATGGTCAACTGTCTCGATGATCGTAACATAGTTCATTTTTTATAATCATTTTTTATGATTGGTTTTAAACTTATAATTTATTAATAAATATGATAATTATTTCATTATTATTATTCTATATATATCAAAACAATTAAATTTTTTATCATGGTCAACACATTGAATCCATTTTGAAATAATGGACCGAAAATCCCCAAAACACCTAACAAGGACTTACCTGATTCCGTATTTGAATTTTTACTTAAAAAGGAATAAAGTAAATTATTAAGTATATTTTATTAAAATTTTAAATTTTTTTATGAAGTAAAAAAATTTATTTAATCTTATTATATCAGAGTTAAAGTACATACAAGGAAATTCTAGGCTTGATGAAAGTGATTTATGTCTCTCATTTTACTTCAGTGAGACACATTAAATATTCACCACATATTTATTTTAGGTGGTGTATATAATTACCATAAATTTACTTTATGATTCTTATATTAAAAATTATAGGTATTTACCTATCCAATTTAGGATCCCTATTTTATGGGGTTTACATTTCAAAATTTAACAATACGGAAAGGGTTTTTGTTTCAATTTGTCTTATTTGGGACAAATGTTTTGTTATGCACCTATATTCTTTAATATGGTGCATATAAATCCCATTTTTTCACATTATATTTTGATCTCCATATATTCATGATCTTTTATGTTTCATTTAATGTTATTATTTCTTGTTTCTTTTAACTCAACATTACCATAGTAGTAAGGGTTTTCAAATACAATCTCATAATTTATCAAGATTGTTTATGATTATATTTCAGATAATCAAATATTATGATACATCAACCAAGAAACTCATGAATTTTATTATCCTATATTTATGTTATGAGAATACATTTTTTCCCTTAATTTTCATCTCTTTATGTACTCAAGAGTTCAAAATATTTTTTTTATAAATCATATTTATTACTCTATTTGGTTGAAATCCATTTCTCTTCAAAATACATGTTTTCTAAAAATGGTTTCAAAAATGTTTTTAAAATTATAAAAATTGGTTATTAATGAAATTTTTACCAATTCTTTTATTTCTTTTTAAATTAAACGAATCCTCGTGTCGTTTTGTAAAAAATTATTATTTGGATATTATCAAAAATGTGAAAGGAATATTCATTTTAATGTGTGTGGCATAACTCAAATTTCCCATCGTTGTGACCATTATTTTCATTGAAGCTTACTTTATATGTTTTCAAGGTTATTTTCAAACAAAATAATTTTCAAAATGTTTTACATTTTAAAAATATTTTCCCAAAATAGAGAGGATATTTTCCTTAATAAATTTTCTAAATTATTTTTCAAGATTCCTTTATATATTTCATAGGTTGTTTTTAAAGAAAAGGTTTTTCTCAATATTTTGTGACTTTTTAGTTTTAAAAAGTGGATTTAAAAATGAAAAGTTTATTTTTATCAACATATCTTTAATGGTATTTCTATTTATATTTCCGTTAATCAACATCAATAGTTTTTTTATTACTTATGCTCCAATGGGGATATTTTGTAATGATACAATACTCATTTATTTTATAGATGGTATATGATTTTTTCCAAGAGGTTGTTATAGAACTCATTTATTTTCCATGGGATAATAATTTTTCAAATATATTGTTGTGAAACCCTTCTCTTTTCCACAATTTAATCATATTTCAAATATATTATTATGGAAATAGTTTATTTTCCATGGGTTTATCTTGTTTCAAAGAGATAAATATGAAAACCATTTATTTTCCATGGGTTAATCAAGTTATAAAAGGAATAGAAATTGTTTTGTGAGTTTTATAATGAAATGAAAGATCTATGTACTTAATTTTTGGTTCATGGACATTAATATAAGATGGGTGAACACAGATAGATTCATGTGAGCCCAGTAAAGATTATATGATGGATATGCCCATATAGTGTTGGGTGATCTAAATATAGATTATATGATGGGTGCGCCCAAATAGCACTCCAATGGATTGGGTAATGATGGTATTTTATGAAGAATTATATTTTAAGTTGTTTGTATGTTTATTCCAATTGTAAGGGTTCTGTAATGGTTCTATGATGATTATGTTCCAAGATACCAACACGTTTTTTCTATGCTTTCCATGGGTTTATAATGCTCCTATAATCAAGATTGATATCACATGGATCATGATTATAGATTATTATGAATTTTTCCTTTGTTAAAGCCCTATTTTATTTTTCATAACTGATGATTCAAGTATTTATGGTTATGAGTTTATTTATTATTAACTCATGCACTCTAATTATGGAATTATACCCTTATTCACTTCTTATTCTCATTGATTAAATTCAATTGTTTATAATTATGTTTACCCTTACTGAGATTTTTTACTCACCCTTCTTATGTTTATTTTCCCAAAGTTATCAAGAATATTATTGAATGCATTATATTTATAATGATTTTATATGGATGATGATAATAACATAATGTGAAATAAGAAAATATGGGTTGAGTGGGAGAAATGATCATTTATTGACATGGGTATTGTTTTTGTAAGAGTTTTTTCTAATTCTCCAAAACTCTTAATGAAAATTGTCATTGACAAACTAAGTGATCCAATATTTCGTTTTGATATTACAAGTTTTGGATTGATTGGGGTCACCTTCATTGGTTTCAAATCTAGAATTTTAATAATGATTATTTTAGCACTATATCCAAGAGTGAAGGTTTAGGGCAGTTTTAGGAATTATATTGCATTTAAATTCACTTTCCTTGGAAATTTTTTCTTTATATTAATGAGAAATCACTCCATGTAAATCACTTTATCATTTCATTATTGAAGTAATTATTTAAATAGATTATTTCAAGATCAATTCCTCTTGAATTATCCTACTATTATCTAACAATATTTAGACCATAAATTTGATATAAATTTCACAAATGATATCTAATTGATCCAATTTTAAAGTTAGGATTGGATCTCCTTTGGATTATTGAAAGAAAATTATATAGTTTGAAAACTATATATAGTTTTAACCACTTCTCAAAAATTATCACTTCATTCAAACCCTATAGGATCATTTTTTTTCTAGATTGACATGAATCATATAAAATAGTTTTATTTTCAAATTTATCGATAGAATCAATCATACATAACTCAATGGGTGTATCCAAATTCTCAAGAATATTTTTTGTGTTGCTTCTTATCTTCTTAAATTTTCACATAAGGTATTTTTCTCCAACTTTTCTGATTGAAAACTAATTATCTCCATATTTAAAATCATCCTATATTGATGGTATTATAATCACCTAACCCATGTTTTCCTAAACTATGGTAAGGAAAAGGGTTCTATAAGACCTCAAGCGCACCTTCCTATATGCTAGAGGCTTTAAAATAGTGGTTTGAGTCTATATCAAATGATAGGAGACTATAATCTCAGTATAATCACATAAAATATCACACCAATAAATATATATATATATAACATTATATTTAGTGTAAGAAATTATAGTTCACAAATAACCATCAATAGCATATCATATCACATGATATAATAAAATAGAAACATGTTGATCATATATATATATATATATATACATAACAGGCATTGTCTACTAGATTGATCAAGTATAAAATGAATACTAATGAATATAATATAAAGGAGACAAAATCATCAATCCTGAGTGTCACCCTAGTCCATTCTCCCAAACCATCAGAAAACTTTATCTTAATCTTCTATATAGCCTATAAAAATTCTTTCATGGTCCAAATAAGGTCTGAAAATCTTCTAAATTTCACATGAAGGGTGTGAGCATAACACGTAATAGTTAACCACTAATGGGGGCCCTTATATACATTGTTATATCATGTATATGTAATTATTAGAAAATAGATGAAGTATTAACAAATAACATGAGGTAAATCATGTTTGGTCATCATTTACAAACTAGGAAAGTATAATACATATGCCCACATACATTCTCCAACGATTGTAATGGATATTTCATTTCACTGTTGAAATACTTAGGATTAGAAGTGTATCTCATTAATGACCAGTATATCTAAGCCTCATCATATAGAATTTTGATCATGGAAATGAATTATATAGATAAACATTTGTAGCTATGAAACTGGGGATCCTATCACTCCACTATGATCATCTCAGCACATAGGATGAACAATAACCTATGTAGTGTAACTCCCCATCCTAATTCCAAGGGCCCCATGACATCCCTAACTTAGAACAATATCAACATGCTCAAATATAATTATAGTAATTGAATCTCATTATGTTTTAACACTTATCTATAATAACATGGCTGAGAAACTGAGGATAATCTCTCATATTCATGATCATTCCATAACTCAATAACAATGAGAACTTGGGCGGTGAAATATTATAACCCAAATTCCAAGCCTCTAGGATATTTTCTTTTCTGTATCATTTCCAAAAGATATGTTGCATCAATATAATCAAGATAAAACAAATATAGCATAGATAACATAAACTCATATTCTACCTATCTACCAGTAACCCGTCCATACTGTGAACATTAATAGAGGATAATAATAAGAACATAAATATTGACTCATCTATCTCAATCCAAACCACTACACATAACTTTTAGCTAAAATTATCAAATCAGATGGTCACAAATCTCTTAGTCTATGAACGTATATCTAGTTTGATCCACCTATCTAACTAGGATTCATCATATACCTAAATCAATCTCATATAAGGGGATGCCACATTATCCTAAAAGGACCAACCCATGCCTTCTATTCTATTTATAATCCTGACCCAACCACTATGATTAATTAAGTCATCATATCAACCCCCATTAGACAAGACATATAAAGATTCCAACTAAATTCCAATTCCTAACAAATCATAATTCTTCCCTCAAGGAGTGTGTAATACTCATGGGAAAGCCTTTCCCAATTTCTCATGTAAGTGATACATGGAATATGCATAACATATGATCACCCCTCAAACTACTTATGGTAACCCAATTCAAAATATCATGCTAATATTGCAAGGAAAATAAAGGTATACTGTACTTATTCAGAAATATATAGCACATTCATAGATTATCCATATTATAAGGTCTATACACTTCACTAATTCCATAAAACAGAAAATATAGAATATTACTTAAAACCAATACCTAAGGACTTACTCACTTATGAGTCCTATACCCATATAATTATGGCCCATTCCCAGACACTATTAATCTACTATATTAACGAAGACCCTTTGGTGGTATGTTGACTGTAGATATTAATGATTCCCCTTGGAGATATAGTCAATAGAAACTTATTGATCTCCCGCATCACATATGGAATACCCAAACTATTATTAGAAGGATATACCATATCCCATTACACAATTTAAAGCTACTCAGTTCCGACAATGACATCCATATCAAAAAAAACTAATAAAAAGTTTGATAACACATGAATACACAATATATATTTACGTATTAAATGGATGACCTACTATAATATTGGAGTTGTCCTCATTTATCTACAAGTGTCCAGTTCCAATTCAATCTCATGTCAATCCTTTTCTATCTCTAAATCCGTTATATCATACTAGAATCATATATTAATGGTGTATAAGAATTTATAATTAAATTATAAATTTAATTTGAAGAGACATGATCTTCAAAAACTCACAAGATTCCATCACGACACTGAAACCAAAAATAATAGTATGAGGATTGTCCAAGTTAGGAATCTAGAAATATTATTAGAAAAGTCCTCAAAAAATTAATACCCAATTGATCTTCCATTTTAAACCAATTTTTTTAGAACCTTAGAAGATAAAACCATGTGATTTAAACACTTCGAAACGACATTAAATGGGTCATTTTCTTCCTCCCCCAATGTCCTCTATCTATAATTCCTAGATTACCCATGTTTTATAGATTATTTTGCAATGATCTTGTGGAATAATCCTTACATACATTGGTGGAGTGCTCTAAAATTGGAAAAAAATGAAAAATAAAAGATAAGAGAAAGTAAAGTTTGGATTACCTCAGTCTATAATGATAAAAAGTTATCCAATAAACCATCAATCAAATGGGAAGCATAAGTGGTTCAAGGGGGAAATTGAGGCTACCTTAGTATAACATACATAAATATAACATCATTATAGATTAATAAGTAATAGATAATACTATTTTACACATCGTAGAACCATAAAGCTTTTATTTATTTTGAGATTAGATATATAAAAATATTATTTCATAAATGATATTCAAAATATCCCAAAAAACATTTATATTAGTAACCTTTTAGACATATCATACTTGGAACCTTATATCCAGACTTTGGGAAGAAAAACATATGAAGGGGTGAGATCATATTCTCAGTAAGGGTAAACATAGGTGATATAAATCAATGAACATACATAACCATAAGGTTATGAGAGAAAAATCATAACATAATAAATTCATAACTAATCAATTAAATATCCCTAATCATGAGTCATGTAATATTTCTTTTTCATAACAAGAGATAAGTCATAAGAGTATCGAATCATAAAAAATCAATTATGAGCCATGTGATATTAACATAGACATAGAAATGTCGAAAAAATAATATCATTACATTTTTAACATGTATAAACAATAATAGGTTCCCTTATTAAGTTAAGGGAATAAAATTAGGTCCTTGTACAATTATATGTTCATTAAACACCATCTATTCATTAACTAATGGACATGAAACTAGGTTACGCATAATGTCATGAACATGAAATTAGGTTCACACATAACAGAGTTATCTCATGAGTTATATCTATTTAACCAATGCTTTATTGTGTTATAAAAAACCCACCCATCATATAATATTAAACCAAAAATGTTCCAAAAGATCATAAAAACATCCATAAATTCATTATATCATATCCTGTGGAAAGGAAATAGATTCTATAAAATCATCCTTGAAGAATCATCATTAAAATCCATCAATAGAAAGAAATTGGATTGTATCATAAGATCATATACACATTGAAGCATAAGATTCCTTAAAATATAATGACATATATGAAAAATATTATTAAAAATCGTTTGGACCATTCATTGAAAATGTGATAAAAATATACTTTTCTATTGATGAAATTTAATCTAAAAATTTGCAGAATACTGAGAAAATATTTTATGTTGAAATTAAAAATGGAAAATTTATAGTAATATTAAAATACAATAATGTTCATGACTATTATAAAATCTATTAAAGTTATATGTGTTAAAACAAATATTCCTTTCGAAGTTTTTATAAAAAATCAAAAATAACAAGTTTTGAAAACATTGTAAAAAATAATTTTCAAAATACTGAAAATAAGTTCAAATATAGTTTAAATTTACTTTAAACAATCATTGGATCATATAAAATAACACTCTTGAAAAAATTTTAAATAACATGGACATGTCAGAAAAATATTTCCGACCATAGAGGAAATAATTTTATTTTTCTTAAAAACCATTTTCCCAATCATTTTAGTTAAAAAAAATTTAATATTACTTCAAAAATCTAGGAATAACTAGGGGATAATAAAATATTTTGGGTTTAAAGGATATTAACCATAAAATTTCCCTAAATGTAAATTTAATACTGATAATCCTAAAATGAAATGACATTATAACACAACCCTCACTTCAATTCTAATCTTGTTTGATACGGGTTCAAATATACTATATAATAATTTTAAATTTATTATGAATATAATAAATAAACATATTTATACATATAATATCTATATATTATTGACATATAACATCTTATAAACCATTTATTAGAAATTCTTTATTAAAATCATTACTCTCATTGATAACTATTTCATCTTTCATGCATGTTTCAATTTGGTAGTTATGGTCCTTGTACTTTGACCATGGTTCCATAACTTGAAGAATTATAATATTATGATATATAAAAAAATTAATCATTATATAAAATTTTATAACTATTTGTAAAAATTGGTGATGAAAAAATAATTACATCACTTTTTTGAAATGATAATCCCTGTGTACATACAAGTTATGTTTTCAAATTTTCAATTGATTGAAAGAAATAAAGGTAAATAATAATTCACATTTCCAAAAACAATATATCATAAAAATAATATATATTAATTAAATATATCCTTATTATAAGACATGTAAAGATAAAATTGAAAATGAATCACATCGCTTCATGGAGGTGGTAGTCCTTATGTATACACGAGTAATGTTATTACTTCCCAACTGAAGTGAATGTAATAAGGTAGATAATATATTATAATTATATAAGAATAATTATTTAATAAAAATAATATATAAACATTAAATCCATTATAATAACCAACCATGAAATTTGGAGATGGAAAATGAATCATATCACTGCGTGGAGGTGGTAGTCCAAACGTACGCACGAGCAATACATTCATTTCCCATTTATTGGATTGGAGGTGGAATATGGTTGTTATATCATCATAATAACATCAAATTATACTTATTATACTTTATTAATCATGTTATTACTGATAAAATATGTTTAGTGAAGGTGAAAAATTTTAAAAAAAGGAATGTACCGGGCTAATAGTTATACCTCCTCGTTGAGAAACCTCCTTCATCATAATCCTTAAGCACGAAAATGATGGTATTATGATAAAAACTATAAGGCCCCATCCTTAAACCTTACTTAATCTTGAGTTATTACAAGATTACACATTGAGGATCTTTTTAGGTTTAGAGTTTTAGAGAATTAGATCATGAAACTTTCATTACATTCCACATTTAAACAAAGTGGTTACATAAAAGACAGTATTCATTCTTCCCATCAACGGAAACATATTGAAAATAAAACATGGATTCTTTCTTGACACATCCTTGACACTATCATCACATCATATACCTTTCCCTTGACCTGTGAAAAACATTTCAAAAACTTGGGATGAGCATAAAAAGCTCAGTAAGGGTTATAAAAATATGGAAAGGAAACATGAGTTCATATATACATAAGAATGAAATCATACTTTACCCATAAAACATAGGCACTTTAACATACCTCATCAAACCATGAATAAATCATAGAAAACATAAGACATAAAGGTAACTTGAGGCATTCATAACATTCTTACGTAGGGAGTAACCCTCTTGGTTACGTTTGGAATACCCATCACAGTATATTCCCTAAATCTCTTCAGAGAAACCTTAATGTTTCACTCCTTCGCGTTACCCAATGCATTGGAGAGCTATATTGGGCTCACCCGCCCTTAGTTTATCACGGAACCACTCGTCTTCATAATAATTCCCAAGAACCTCAACATAATTATATCACATAAAACATGCATAAAGGAAACATAACATTTCCACCTTTCAATCAAAAGATATCAATACAACACATTGATATAAAAAAATTATGAAAACCATTTTCAATACCAAAATAAAATAAAATTAAAACATGGTATTTATTTTTCTTTTAAAAAGTAGGTATGGATTATAGAGGAAGCCGAAACTCAAATAACGGTCACGGCGGCGGAGAAGTCGTTGTCGCCGCATACATACGACCAAAAACAATCCCTTTTGTCGTTTAGTAAAACGCTTCATATAAAAAAATATTCCTTTTGGATAAACGTAAAAGTCAAAGGGTTTTATACACCATATAAAATAAGGTTGTGTATAAAACAAAATATGCCTTAATGAATGGAGATTGAGACGACGTCCCTTACAAAGACGGTATCCTTGGTTTAAGGATAAATCAATTGAATAATTATGTGTGACAAACAAATACACCAAATATAAGTGGATATTAAGTGTAAAATATTAAAAGTTCATTCACACATATTAAAAATATGACATATTCAATAACTACATGTTGAACCCAAAGAAATCGAAATTGGGTTAAGAAGTTCCATTGACAGCCTAACGGCGTCACATCAAAATGAGTTGATGAGAGATAAAAAAAGGGTATCTCATCACTTGGACATAAAATTTACATCAATAAGGATATATTAGAACATATCCCAACATAACAATATGTAAATTAAAATACCCAACAAAAGAAGTCTTTTAAAAAGAGGAGGGTGAAAGGTTCCCTTACCGACTTGGGTATCTTTCAAAACATACACCCCATGAAAGAAAGACAATACATCATTGATGTAAATACTCATAAATGAAAGTATGTTACACAAAGAGTAGAATAATTTGCAGTACATACAACACTCAAAGGAAATTGTGGCAAATGTATCATAAATCTCACGGTAATAAAAGTGAGATGAAAAATCCCTTACGAAAACTTGGCCGCCTAACAGCGCCACTTAAAACATCCAAAAATGGATTTATGAGATCAAATAGGGTATCTCATCATATTAACTTAAAGTTTATTGAAAGAGGAATATAAAAGAACATCCCCCAACATAAAAAAGAGGAGCTTAAAAGAAGTGACATAAAGGAGAGTACTTAAAAAGAAAGAGAGAGGTTAGATCTCTTACGAAAATTCGGCAGCCTAACGGCGCAACTCAAAACTTCCAAAATGGATTGATGAGAGAGAATAGGGTCTCTCATCACATGAACATAAAAATTACAGTAAGAGTAATATAAAATAATATCCCAATAATAAGAAATATTAGCTTTAATAGGAATGACATAAAAGAGTGTACTTAAAAAGAAAGAGTGGAGTAGGATCCCTTACCTCAAGTCCAACTTGTCTTGTTCGTTTCTTTATATTCCTGAATAATAAACTTTGTTCAGTTAATAATTGCCTAAGTTCCTCCTTTAGAGATTATTATTCAGTTCATATCACATATTATAATGTTATAATCATTGTTTAATAATGTTAGTTCATATCAGACGTTTTTTGTCGATGTTTGGTACATGAGTCAAAAATGAACTTGTTTGAAAAAAGATTTCTCATGTAGTTATAAGTAAATAATTTACAGAATAGTATTAATGATTAAAATATCATATATATCGAGTAAATATTCATTTCATACTATTCCATATCATTTGGAGATAAAAAACGAAAAGCACCGTTCATGGAGACGGTAGGTCGTACGTACGCATCAACGCTACTTTCATTTTTTGTCATATTAATGGAATTAAAACAAAATGAGAGAGATATATATATGTTATAATTCCAGAATTATATCCATAATTTTGATGTAATATATTACATATATATCCATTATATATATGTACTTATAATATTACATAACATTTTGAGATAAGAAATGAAATGTACCGTTCATGGAGACGGTAAGCCGTACGTACATATGAACGCTACTTTCATTTCTATCTCATACATTAATGGAAATAAATAATAATGATATATAGGTATATTATGATTACAGTGTAAAATCATATATAATAACTTTAAATCCATCCTTTATACGTCCCACATATGGCATTAACGAATCACATCACTTTGAGGGGGCGGTAGTCCGCACTTCCTTAAATGAAGATATCGCGTTTACCCATAATGGAAACCATAAAGGTATGACATAAATGATAAAAAAGAAGCTTAATTAAAACATAAACATATTATATATCATATATAAATATAGTTACATCTTAATGGCCACCTTTGAAGGTTTTATATGAGTGTTGAACAATCATCGTTTCGTGAGGCAGAAATTCGTCATCCACGGAAACAGTATGTTCTTTAACCATTCGATGTAGGTGTGTGAAAGTTTAGCTCTAATACTTCCTATAAAAAAATATTAGTATATTGATGATACTGGATTTGTTACAAAAGAAATGAATAAAAAGAGTTTAGGGGGTTGGAGAAGCAAAATAAAACAAAAGGACTCAAGTGAAGACATTACCTTAAAATCGGGTAACTCCCTTTGGTTTGAGCTCAAAGGCTTCCTTGGGAAGACTTCTGCCCAAAGTGAGGCTACAAGGAGTAAGTGAGGGAAGTGTAGAGACAAAATAGGCAGAGGTTGGCAGAGCCAAAGGATTTGGGAGTGTGGGTAAGGAGGTAGAGGTGGGGGCCTTTTATAAGAGGAGAGGAGGGGCACTCTTGGAAGGTAAAGAAAAGTCACTTTATTTTAAAATTTTATTCGGATTTAAGAGGTCCCACATTGAATTGTTTCGAGGATAAGGTGATAAGGGTTATAAATCCACTCATACAATAGGTTTTTGACATGTTTAGGTCTTAGATATTACATTATCTTTCCATTTTATTTAAATCGTTAAATAATGAGGTCATCGCTGCATCATCATGATGTCATAAATAATTTAATTTATTTAATGTCTAAAAATTATAAAAAAATACTATGATGTAGGAAATATTTTTATCTTTCCAATTAATATTTATAGTCAAAAATCTGGTTTTTATAACCCCATGTAAAAATTTGTTTTGTAAAACATTTCATGTTTGTCTCATTTTTACTTTAACTTTAAATAAAACGATATTAATGTCATTTTCCAACCAAAGTGACTTCATGGGGTCCCCAAGTTGACTCATGGGTTGTCTTGGTCGGCCATGACACATCCAATGAGGTTAGGACATGTTTCAACTTCATTTCATATTATTAAAACATTATTTTTACCTTAAACTACACTAATTACCTCTAATCACGATTAAAGACTTAATAAGTTACTATTCACCAAAAAATTATTTTTATCCCATTGAACCACATTTTACTTCTTAATGACAAACATTTATGTCGGATTTTGGAAATTCAAAACACAAAGATGGCAAAATTTCATTTAAACAGAAAAATCTGTTTTTATAAGTACCACTTAGTGGTTTCACTATTCATCAAAAATTGAAGTTTTTCAGAAAAATCCCAAAAATTCAACCTAAGATATATTTGATATTATAAATTCAAAAATGAAGTATATTTTACAAAATTCAAAACATATAAGTCACATTAATTAATTTAATAATTAATTCCCGCTGTCAGATCAAATAGCATGTTTTTATGAAACAATAAGTATCAAAAGATTGACACTAGTTTAAGTCTGATTTCAAAGTGAAATTAATTCCAACGACCACTATTGGATTAAATGGTAAAAATATATTCTAATTTAACTTTAAAACCAATTAAAAAGATAATCTAATCATATAAATAAATTAGATTAAAAAGTGGTTTTGAATTAAAATACAACATTTTACACTATTCATTAAAAAATGAACTTTATCAGAAAGATACCAAAAATTTACACAAAGTAAATTTTGATGTCCCAATTCTTAAAAAGAGTTTTATTTGGTCCAAAAGGATGTATAAGAGTGAACAAAACTATATTTAATGATGGTTCTCCATCAAAAGTCGATAAGTGAACCTTTAGTGAAAACTAGGGCATATACGCCTAAAATTGAATTCTTTCCGTATTTTATGCCTTTATCTTTTATTGGATAAATGTAAAAACATTTAAAAACATATATAATAATATTTTAGTTATTTCTATCCATTTCCGCCAATACAATGGCTACATGTTAACTACCATTTAAAATAATATTATTTTATTATTAGAGTGCAACATAAGATTCCCAAGAAACTCGTTGTTGCGTGTTGGGTATGCCATCGAGCATAGCGTCCCCTTTAAAGTCATATTAATATTTTATTCACAAATCTGGATAAATATGAAAATGTCATATTCTTTATTTACCTGGGGTGTTACATCCTTCCCCCCTTTTGGGAATTGCGTCCTCGCAATTTTTAAAATTGAGCTTGGAAACATCTTTGAAAGTCCCGCATCGAAACAAGAGTCGGTAAAACAATCACTTTAAAATAAAGAAAGATAAGTACAAAGGTCACCCTAGTTAACCCATACTAGGACTCCATGTAGGAAAACATGGGCATGGAGGAGAAAACATTGGGTCATGTTCTGATGGAGAGTGATAGAAAACATGTTTAGGAGAAAGTTAACAATAAGAAAATCACAAACTTGTGATGGGTTAAACGGTGTTGGGTTCCCCAGTAGGAAAAGTTAATAGACAACATTTTTTTTAAGTTACTTTCTATTGAGGAATTTATTCATAAGGAAACATAATCACTTATCATGTTGACTTTCAACTTTTACTAGATTCCTTAATCAAACTCATATTTTTTCCAAAAGACGAGTATTTAGGGAGACTTGTTCGCATTAAGAGTACTATAATCAACTTCTAGAGAATCACCTAATCAACAAAAGAGAACTATATACATCCCATGTATTTAGGCTTTAACCAAAAACAAAACCAGAAAGGTTAGTACAAGGTCAGATAATCCAAAAAAGGATAACCATTTATAAAAAGAAAATCTATTCTTAATCTCAAAATTTGTCCAAAAAAATCCAAAGTTCAACGAGGACCATTCGATAACCAATTTGTCCATAAAATTCGTCAAAGTAAACCAATCTAAGATTGAAACCCAAATATTTTAAGGATTTAGTCACATAGTCTTCCAAGTTAAATCGTAACATTTATCTCCAAACAACATCAGTTGCTCTTAAAGTCTCGTATTGAAAAGAAATTAACATAATCACATATCCTCCATGATAGGTTAATCATTTTCATAAATAACCCAAAATCAACTTACTCTTAATTCATAAAATCATCTAGCTAAAAAGAATCGGTCAAACTACCCAGGGACTTCACGTAGTCCAGTGGTAGGCGATAAATACCAGTCGCACTTTGGTTGTGGGTTCGATTCCCGCAGCTTTGTCCGACGCGACGGGTTGTCACACGGTCTGCATGTTGTCCTTTTTCCAAAACTATATAATTCTTAAATCATTCCCCAAAAAGAGATAAAATCATCAAAAATGATCATAACATATTTTAACCTCAAGTTTATCTCATGCCTTTCATTTTCCAGCATATCATATAATAACCCATAATTACCTCAAAAGTAAGGATCATATAAACTCTAATGGTTACCTTTATAATTATTACCTGAACATCCACATGGATTGGTCATCTCGTACATGATGCATAATAGAACATACCAATGTTCAATTGGTTGATCATGACTCCTTGATAGTTGGTTTAGAACAACCACGAGTTTCCTCATTGAATACCCCATTTTATCTAGTATCTTAATCATAGAACCACCACAGTTTCCTTCAAAACTGTTGTCTCTTTGGTGCCTGCTAGATCCATCCATTCACTAAAAACAGAAATGTCAGTGTGAGTATATCAACAAAACCATCATGTACTAATGAGTAAGGTAAACACTAAGATACACTTACTCATTCACTTTATCTAAAACTAGGACTCTTTCTGAAATCCTAACCATTATGGTAATTCCACCTATGCTTAAAAAATACCCTAACCTCTAAAGTTATCTAAACCGACCTTTGATACCAACTATAAGGCCCCAGCCTTAAACCTTACTTAATCTTGAATTATTACAAGATTACACATTGAGGATCTTTTCAGGTTTAGAGTTTTAGAGAATTAGATCATGAAAATTGCATTACATTCCACATTTAAACAAAGTGGTTACATAAAAGACAGTATTCATTCTTCCCATCAATGGAAACATATTGAAAATAAAACATGGATTCTTTCTTGACACATCCTTGACACTATCATCACATCATGTACCTTTCCCTTGACCTCTGAAAAACATTTCAAAAACTTGGGATGAGTATAAAAAGCTCAGTAAGGGTTATAAAAATATGGAAAGGAAACATGAGTTCATATATACATAATAATGAAATCATACTTTACCCATAAAACATAGTCACTTTAACATACCTCATCAAACCATGAATAAATCATAGAAAACATAAGACATAAAGGTAACTTGAGGCATTCATAACATTCTTACGTAGGGAGTAACCCTCTTGGTTACGTTTGGAATAACCATCACAGTATATTCCCTAAATCTCTTCGGAGAAACTTAACGTTTCACTCCTTCTCGTTACCCAATGCATTGGAGAGCTATATCGGGCTCACCTGCCCTTAGTTTATCACGGAACCACACGTCTTCATAATAATTCCCAAGAACCTCAACATAATCGTATCACATAAAACATGCATAAAGGAAACATAACATTTCCACCTTTCAATCACAAGATATCAATACAAAACATTGATATAAAAACATTATGAAAACCATTTTCAATACCAAAATAAAAGAAAATTAAAACATGGTATTTATTTTTCCTTTAAAATGTAGGTATGGCTTGTAGAGGAAGTCGAAACTCAAATAACGGTCACGGCGGCGAAGAAGTCATTGTCGCCGCATACGTATGACCAAAAACAATCCCTTTTGTCATTTAGTAAAACGCTTCATATAAAAAAAGATTCCTTTTGGAAAAACGTAAAATTCAAAGGGGTTTATACACCATATAAAAGAAGGTTGTGTATAAAACAAAATATGCCTCAATGAATGGAGATTGAGACGAAGTCCCTTACAAAGACGGTATCCTTGGTTTAAGGATAAATCAATTGAATAATTATGTGTGACAAAAGAATACACCAAATATAAGTGCATATTAAGTGTAAAATAATTAAAGGTCATTCACACATATTCAAAATATGACATATTCAATAACTACATGTTTAACCCAAAGAAATCGAAATTGGGTTAAGAAGTTCCCTTGACAGCCTAACGGCGTCACATCAAAATGAGTTGATGAGAGATAAAAAAAAGGGTATCTCATCACTTGGACTTAAAATTTAAATGAATAAGGATATCTAAGAACATATCCCAACATAACAATATGTAAATTAAAAGACACATCAAAATAAGTCTTTTAAAAAGAGGAGGGTGAAAGGTTCCCTTACCGACTTGGGTGTCTTTCAAAACATACACCCCATGAAAGAAAGACAATACATCATTGATGTAAATACTCATAAACGAAAGTATATTACACAAAGAGTAGAATAATTGGCAGTACATACACCAATCAAAGGAAATTGTGGCAAATGTAGCATAAATCTCACGGGAATAAAAGTGAGATGAAAAATCCCTTACGAAAACTTGGCAGCCTAACGGCGCCACTTAAAACATCCAAAAATGGATTTATGAGATCAAATAGGGTATCTCATCATATTAACTTAAAGTTTATAGAAAGAGGAATATAAAAGAACATCCCCCAACATAAAAAATAGGAGCTTAAAAGAAGTGACCTAAAGGAGAGTACTTAAAAAGAAAGAGAGAGGTTAGATCTCTTATGAAAATTCGGCAGCCTAACGGCACCACTCAAAACTTCCAAAATGGATTGATGAGAGAGAATAGGGTCTCTCATCACATGAACATAAAAATTATAGTAAGAGTAATATAAAATAATATCCCAATAACAATAATGATTATCTTTAAAATGAAAGACATAAAAGATTGTACTTAAAAAGAAAGAGTGGAGTAGGATCCCTTACCTCAAGTCCAACTTGTCTTGTTCGTTTCTTTATATTCCTGAATAATAAACTTTGGTTAATTAATAATTGCCTAAGTGCCTCCTTTAGAGATTATTATTCAGTTAATATCACAAATTATAATGTTATAATAATTGTTTAATAATGCTAGTTCATATCAGACGTTTTTTGCCGATGTTTGGTACATTAGTCAAAAATGAACTTGTTTGAAAAAAGATTGCCCATGTAGTTATAAGTAAATAATTTCCAGAAGAGTGTTAATGATTAAAATATCATATATATCCATCAAATATTCATTTCATACTATTCCATATCATTTGGAGATAAAAAACGAAAAGCACCGTTCCTGGAGACGGTAGGTCGTACGTACGCATGAACGCTACTTTCATTTTTTGTCATATTAATGGAATTAAAACAAAATGAGAGATATATATATATATGTTATAATTCCAGAATTATATCCATAATTTTGATGTAATATATTACATATGTATCCATTATATATATGTACTTATAATATTACATAACATTTTGAGATAAGAAATGAAATGTACCATTCATGGAGACGGTAAGCTGTACGTACGCATGAACGCTACTTTCATTTCTATCTCATACATTAATGGAAAGAAATAATAATGATATATAGGTATATTATGATTCCCTTATAACATCATATATAATAACTTTAAATCCATCCTTTATACGTCCCACATATGGCATTAACGAATCACATCACTTTGAGGGGGCGGTAGTCCGCACTTCCTTAAATGAAGATATCGCGTTTACCCATAATGGAAACCATAAAGGTATGACATAAATGAAAAATACATAAGCTTAAGTAAAACATAAACATATTATATATCATATATAAATATAGTGACATCTTAATGGCCACCTTTGAAGGTGTTATATGAGTGTTGAACAATCATCGTTTCGTGAGGTAGAAATTTTCCATCCACGGAAACAGTATGTTCTTTAACCATTAGATGTAGGTGTGTGAAATTGTATCTCTAATCCTTCCTATAACAAAATCCTAGTGTATTGATGATATTGGATTTTTTACAAAAGAAATGAATAAAAAGAGTTTAGGGGGTTGGAGAAGCAAAATAAAACAAAAGGACTCAAGTGAAGACATTACCTTAAAATCGGGTAACTCCCTTTGGTTTGAGCTCAAAGGCTTCCTTGGAAAGACTTCTGCCCAAAGTGAGGCTTCAAGGAGTAGTAGATGGAAGTGGAGAGACAAAATGGGAAGAGGTTGGCCGAGCCAAAGGATTTGGGAGTGTGGGTAAGGAGGTAGAGGTGGAGTCCTTTTATAAGAGGAGAGGAGGGGCACTCTTGGAAGGTAAAGAAAAGTCACTTTATTTTAAAATGGTATTCGGATTTAAGAGGTTCCACATTGATGTGTTTCGAAGATAAGGTGATAAGGGTTCTAAATCCACTCATCCAACAGGTTTTGGAAATGTGTATGTCTTAGATATTACATTATCTTTCCATTTTATTTAAATCGTTAAATAATGATGTCATCGCTGCATCATCATGATGTCATAAATATTTAATTTATTTAATGTCTAAAAATTATAAAACAAATACTATGATGTAGGAAATAGCTTTAGCTTTCCAATGAATATTTATAGTCAAAAATATAGTTTGTATAACCCCATGTAAAAATTTTTTTAGTAAAACATTTCATGTTTGTCTCATTTTTACTTTAACTTTAAATAAAAAGATATTAATGTCATTTTCCAACCAAAGTGGCTTCATGGGGTCCCCAAGATGACCCATGGGTTTTCTTGGTCGGCCATGACACATCCAATGAGGTTAAGACATGTGTCAAGTTCATTTCATATTGTTAAAACATTATTTTTACCTTAAACTACACTAATTACCTCTAATCGCGATTAAAAACTTAATAAGTTACTATTCACCAAAAAATTATTTTTATCCCATTGAACCACATTTTACTTCTTAATTACAACCATGTATGTCGGATTTTTGAAATTCAAAACATAAAGATGGCAAAATTTCATTTAAATGGAAAAATCAGTTTTTATAAGTACCACTTAGTGGTTTCACTATTCATCAAAAATTGAAGTTTTTCAGAAAAATCCCAAAAATTCACCCTAAGATATATTTGATATTCCGAATTCAAAAATGAAGTCTATTTTACAAAATTCAAAACAAATAAGTCACATTAATTAATTTAATAAGTAATTCCCGCTGTCAGATCAAATAGCGTGTTTTTATGAAACAATAAGTATCAAAAGATTGATACTAGTTTATGTCTGATTTCAAAGTGAAATTAATTCCAACAACCACTATTGGATTAAATGGTAAAAATATATTCTAATTTAACTCTAAACCCAATTAAAAAGATAATCTAATCATATAAATAAATTATATTAAAAAGTGGTTTTGAATTAAAATACAACATTTTACACTATTCATTAAAAAATGAACTCTATCACAAAGATACCAAAAATTTACACAAAGTAAATTTTGATGTCCCAATTCTTAAGAAGAGTTTTATTTGGTCCAAAATGATGTATAAGAGTGAAAAAAAACTATATTTAATGACGGTTCTCCATCAAAAGGCGATAAGTGAACCTTTAGTGAAAACTAGGGCATATACGCCTAAAATTGAATTCTTTCCATATTTTATGCCTTTATCTTTTATTGGATAAATGTAAAAACATTTAAAAACATATATAATGATATTTTAGTTATTTCTATCCATTCCCGCCAATACAACGGCTACATGTTAACTACCATTTAAAATAATATTATTTTATTATTAGATTACAACGTAAGATTCCCAAGAAACTCGTTGTTGCGTGTTGGGTACGCCATCGAGCATAGCGTCCCCTTTAAAGTCATATTAATATTTTATTCAAAAATGTAGATAAATATGAAAATGTCATATTCTTTATTTACCTGGGGTGTTACAAAAACAAACTTTAGGATTTGGGGAGGTATGTTAGGAAATTATTTTAGAAATTAGTTTTTGTTCTAAGAGGATATTTATGTATAGATAATAGAGGATATGTAGTTTCCTTTAATAAGTAGGGGAGAGGTCGCACATGGAATTTTTCAAAAGATTAAAATATATTAAAATATCATTCAAGGTAAATGACACCAAAATGACTTATCTTATAATATTATATGAGATAGGGTCTAAATATTACCATATAATAAGATTTATAAAAATTTTAGGTCATTTTAACCCTTGTCGTTTTAGTTTTAACCCTTTAAACAAGTTTTGACTCATATCGTGGTAACTAACTTTTTTACCAAAGTTGCTATTAACAATGAACAAAACATAAGCTGAAAATATTATATAATATTAATTATTATGATTGAAAATATGGAATCAATTTTAAAATATTCAATTTCAATAATTTCTAGAAATTCATTTTGAAAGTAGTGTGCAAAATGAAACAAATCCATTTTTAGAAAAATTTTATTTTTAAGCATAAAATTTGTTTGATTTCATTAATTTCCTAGTAAAAACTATCAAATAATGGTTAAAATATTTTATTGAATATATAATATTTAAATTTCATTAATATCATTTATTAATAGTGATTAATTAATTTTTTTTAAATAAAAAAAATTGTATGCATAAAAATAGTTTTTTTATCATCTCTCTTTTCTTTCAAATGAATTCATTTTATTTTATAACCAATTTATAACCAATGAATTCATTTCATACATGTGCAAAAAATAATTTTTCATAATTTAGTTATTAATATTCATAAATTACAATCTAATCGATAGGTGATAATAATCACATTAAATAGTAATCATTCAATGGTATATTGTGTTTCGTTTAAACATGATGTCATGTAAAAAAGAAATATATCAAACAAATAAAAATTATATAAATAGAAATATATCATAAAATTTGGGGGTGTTAAATTATATATCACTTATAAAAATTTAGCCTTAAAATTTCCATTGTTTATATAAAAAAATTGAGGATACTTTTGCCTCATCACATCCTCAGGTTTCCATGTAGCTTCCTTATAATGACACAGGATTTTCATACATAAATATTACATCTTAATATATGGATAATGAATACATTTAAAAAATATATTATTGAGTACAATAATGGTTTAGTGTCTTTGGAGACTAGATAAAAAAATCTTTTTATTTCCTAAAATAACTAAAAAATCTCCCATAATGATCTTACCACATAGTATACATCATAGATATACCCTTATTAAAACCTTTATTCAAAACCTGGTGAAAGGAAACATAAAAAAGGGTGAGATCATATGGTTAGTAAGGTTAAACATGGGGTATATCAAAATAAAATTATAATAGTTGTATTAGAATATGATACTAACATTTTAAAACCATATCCTCCATATCCTATGACATAAACTAGAGTCATAGAATAAACCATCGAAGCTCATAAGACATGAATCACAAAGGAAACAAATAGCATGATCCATTGGAAGATAAATTTTGAATAGACATATATTTTTTGGATACACATAATCATAAGAAAACTTATGTCAAGGATACGCACTAATACATTTAAAACATGTTAGTCTTGGTCTAACCAACTGTGTACATGCTTCTGGCATGGGATAACCTCTTGTGTACCCTCTTTTTAGGTCTTGATATAACCTCCTATATACCCCCTTTTGGTCTTGGCATAAACTCCTATGTACCCACTTTCAGGATTTGGATAACCTCCTATATACAATTTTAGCTAATATAACATTAATCATTATCCAATATATTGTATGGAGATATAAGTCCCACCCATCACATAATCCATACATTTTTATACCAAAATATCATAAAACATTCATCATATCATAACCCATAGATCGTAAATGGGTTCCATAAAAATTTCATCACAGAAAATCCCATATAAATGAAATGGGTTTCATAAATATTTAATCATAGAATAACCATAGAAAATAAATGGGTTTTATAATCATCTTGTCACTTCATCAAAGCACAACACGTAGAAAAGGAATGGGTTTCACAAACATCACTTCATTATAATCATAACACATCTATAGAAATAATAAGTATGGTACAATTGGATCATATACCTAGAAAAATATATTCCACACCCATGTTTTTTATATTTGACGAATAGAAATTCCATAAAAATATCATTAAAACATTATTGAGTAAAATAATCATTCCAATTCGAAAACACCTCTTTAAAATATATATATTTCTAAAATATTAAGGAAAAATTTTTCATTGAAAATAAAATTGTAAAAATTTAAATTAAGCCTTAAATAATTTAGTTTCCTTGAAATTTTAAAATTCCATTAATGTCGTACACGTTAAAACAAATATTCCTTTCTTATTTTTGGTAAAAAAATCAAGAGAGTCATGTTCAGAAGATGAAAAGAATATTCCTTTTAAACCATTTTTTAAAAAGTAAAATGGGGGTAAAATTTATTTTAAAAAACATTTCATAATATCTAAAAAAATATTTAAAACATTTTCATAAAACATGGACATGTTAGAAAATGGATTTTCAACAGAAGAGGTTAATAAATTTGGTATTTCATTAAAAACATTATTTTGGAATATAGAGTACATAAAGAGAGAAAAATGAAATTAAAACAATTAATTTAAGATATAACCATATTATAATAAAATTAATTATTTTATTGAGATTTATATCATAGTATCTCAAAATTATATTCAAAATCATAAACAATCATGATAAACATTGAGATCGTGACATAAATATTTTACCACTTTGGTAAATTTTGAATACTAAGACCTATGAAAGTAAAAAAAAACCTTATATGGATATTTATATCCTATAATAATCATGATAAGAATCATAAAATACATTCATGTTCAGTATATACATGTCACAAAAGAAACAAGTGGTGAATATGGCATGTGTCTAACTGAAATAAAAGTGAGATAAGAAATTTCTTACTTAAGTCTTGAATTCCTTCATGCACATTTGAAATTCCTATATAATAAATATATAATTATTATAAATATATTCCATAACAATAACTACATATATAATACAATGTATTATTTATTTATTACCTTTTACTAACCATTTATTAATAATTCTCTGTTAAAATCATGTTTCAAGTAATAACTGTTTTGTTTTTTATATATGTTTTGGTTTGGTATTTTGGGTCATTTTAATTTCATCATGGTCCCATAATATATATAATATTAAACATGATATAAATATAATAAATATTCATTATATATATTTATTTATAATAATCCATTAAATTTAGATATAGAGAATGAATCGCTTCATTTATAGAGATGGTAGATCATACGTACGCATAAATTTTGTTTCCATTTTCTCAACAGATACAATGAAAGGAAATTAAATATTAATTCCTCATTATCTAATAGTTTTTATATCATATATATTCATTTAATATTTCCTTATTTCTATAAAATTCAACATAAAATGAAAAATGTACACATCACTTCGTAGAGGTAGTAGTCCACACGTACCCATGAGTGATGTTATCATTTCCCAAAAAAATTGGCAGGTAAGAAGGTAGATGTAACATTATAAATTCATATGTATAATAATTAAATTAATATATACATAAAAAATTTATCCATTATTATCTCCATTTGTGGTCGGTGGTGATACAAAATGAATTAGATTGGTTCACAAAGTGGCATTTCATCATCCACATGATCTATGGTTTCATTTCCCACATGATGGACGTGGAGAAAGATTTATATCATGAAATTAAAATTATAATAAATCAGTATATGTAATATAATTATTTTATTATATCATAATTGTTGAATAATATTTTATGGAGGAAGTGGAAGAAATAAAATGAAAACACATAGTTTAGGACTATATATCTTCTTTGGAAAACCCCTTTAAGTTTACACCTAAAGCCTTCATAAGAGGGTTTCATAACAAAAATATGGAATATATTATGTTTTTAGGGAATTAAGAAATTTATTTTTTTATTTATTTACTTAACCAAATTTTTTTTAAATGTTAATAGGAGAGGATAGGGGGTTTCCTTTCATAAGTGGGGGAGTGGAAACACTTGGATTTTTTGAATATAAAAGGGTGTACCCACATTTTAAACATGAAAAAAGTCTCAAAAATGGATCATTATCATAACATTAATGTTAAACAGTCTAAATATGGCCATAAATTTTGTTTTTGACAAGTCTTTAGTTCATTTTACACCTTAAAATTTTACTTTAATTTCTCAGTAAACCCATTATAACCTTAACTACGGTAAATATTTTTTACTGTTTTTACTATACATTTTGACCAAAAATTAATTTGAATTTATTATGTAATATTTAATATTATTATTCTAAATATTTAATCCATTTTTAAAATTTCGATTCATAAAAGTGAAAAAATATATATATTTAAAATTAAACAGGTTGACACAATAAAAAAGTGGTTTTCTAAAGGGAAAAGTGTCATAAGTATAGAAACTTTTAATATAAAAAGTCAATAGAAATTAAATTAAAATGATATAGATTTATTTAATAGTAACATACATAAACTAATTTTACTTTTAAAACATTTTTAAATAATATTTATGTTTTTAAATTCTTTAAATTAAAATTTAGTTTTTAATAAAAATTAGTATTCTTCACTATTCACCAAAAAAATAATATTTGTAGAAAATTATATAAAATTAACTAAAAGATAATTTTGAAATTTAGATTTAAACAAATAATATTATTTTTTAAGGTAAATTTTCTAAAAAAAAATTTTAAAAAAAATCATTTATTATTTTTCACAAAAATAAATTAAAAACATTTTTTGAGAAAATAGTGTTTGTGAATCATATAAAGACTTTACTAAAAAATAAATTCTTTTTTATCAATATTTTTTCTTTATATAAAACCATTATACTAAATTTTTAAAATTTGGTTATTCCTATTCATATCACCAAGTTTAATGGGTAGGTTATAAAGGTCATTTTTAAAAGAAAATATTAATAGTATATTGTGTTTTGTTAAAATTTAGTGTTGTGTGTAATGAAAAATATAAAATAAATTTAATTTATTCAAAATATATTTTATAAAAAATCTAGCTGTTATATTCTAACCCCCCCCCCCAACTGAATTTCTCCCCCAAAATTATTTACACCGATATAAACAAATTAGGATACTTATATCTCACCATGTCTATAGGTTCCCATATAGCTTCTTCAAATTGGTGGTTTCCCCACAAAACATTGACTAGGTGAGTAGACTTATTTCGTAGCACTTTATATATATGATTCAGAATCTCTAATGATTGTTCTTCATAAGAAATATTATGTTCCAATGTTATTACCATTGAGTTCATCACATATTAAGGATCAAGTATATACTTCCTCTAGAGAGATAAATGAAACGCATCATGGACTTGAGAGTGGTTTGGTGGAAGTGAAAATTGTTATTCTACCATCTCGATACGACCAATAATATCAAAGGGAACAACATAACTAGGGATTAGTTTTCCCTTATTTTTAAATACAATTACCTTCTTCCATAGATAAATTCTTATACAGACTTTTTCACCAATATAAAATTAAAAATCATTTCATCAATTGTTCATATAACATTTTGGTCATATTTGTTCTTCCCTTAAGTGTTAATGAATATATCTAACATTATTTACCTTTTATTTAGATATATTAGGTCATAATATCTTTCTTTCTCTAAATTCATCTTAATAAATTGAATTTCTACACATATTTTAATAGAGGGAATCATAAGGAGTCATATGAATGCTCCAGTAGAAGATATTGTTGTATGAAAGCTCAACTAGAGGAAAAAGATGATCCCAACCTTCTTTGAAATCCATATAACAAGATATCAACATCTACTTTATGGTTTTAATCATTATATTAGACTAGTCATCTTTCTGAGGATGATACAGAATGCTGAAACTCAACTCTATATCAAGAGCTTGCTAAAGGATTATCCAGAACATTAAGGTAAACCTTGGATCCCGATCAAATAAAATGGAATGTAGTGCTACATGAAACCTTAACACTTAATGAATATCCTGGAAAGATGATCTATAGATAAATATTCTCTCATAGAGATGAAGTGTGTTGAATTTGTAATGTGATCAACTAAAACCCATATAGCATTATGCCATTTAGATTTTGTAGAGAGTATAATAAAAAATCAATGGTTATGTTTTACCATTTCCGTTCTTGTGTGGGTAATTATTTAAATATCCCCTTTGACTTTTTTCTATCGTCCATAACATACTTACATACTAAGCATTGAGATAAAAATTCTAAAATATCTATCTTTAGGTTATTCCACCAAAAATACTCTTTCATGTCTCTATAAATCTTTTCACATCCATGATGAATATAGAATGAAGGACTATGAGCTTACTCTAACAACAATTTCTTAAAATATGGTATGTATGGAACACATACATAGTTTCTAAAACTTATCATTCAATCATGATCTACGTTAAAATTAGGAAAAGTTCTCACCTTTTTCCACATCTCTACATCTTCCTTCTACTTCTCTTTAATCAACACCTGGATAGATGGTTGAACACTCATTTGAGAAATATATGACTTCTCCCTTTCCTTTAGGATTTCCAAATCCATCCTTTGAAAATTAATAAATATTGGATCCTTTAAAATCCTCATCATATATAACTAGAATGTTCCTTTTTTACTTAAACCATCTTCCACTTTTTTTGGTACCCTAGGGTGGTAATGTATGGATAAGTCATGATCTTTATTCAACTCCAACCATATTCTATAGTTCATGTTCAACTCCTTCAATGTTAATATATACTTATAACTTTTTTGATCAGTATATATATCACACTTTTCTCTATAAATATAATTCCTCCATATCTATAATTAAAAAAATACCACAGTTAACTCAAAATCCTGTGATGGGTAATTTTTCTCATGAACCATCAATTTTCAGGAGGCATAATCTATAATCATAACATTTTGTATGAGAATTCATACCAATACCTTATTGGATGAATAATTATTGATTAAAACCCCATCACCATTATATGATAATGTAAGAATAGGTTCACTCACTAATCTTCCCTTCAGTTCCTTGATATTTTCCTCATATTAATCCATTTATAGGAAGTTGTGTCCATTCCAATTTAACATGGTGATTGGATTAGATAGGCATGAGAGATCCTCCAAAAAACGTCGATAATATATATCCAAAAAAAGAAAACATAATATCTAAATTATCGTGTTTGGTCTATGATAATGTATAATATCCTCTTTATTTTATGGATACACCAATATACCCTCTCTAAAGATTATATGACCTAAAAATTAAACCTTTTATAACCAAAATTCACACTTTGTAAATTTTTCATATAGTTTATCCTTTCGTACGGAGTTCAATACAATTCTCAAGTGATCTTCAGTATCATCCATAATTTTTGAATATATAATAATATATTCTATAAATAATACCACAAACTGATCAAGGTAGTCTCTAAAGACTCTAATAATTAAATTAATGAAGATAGTGAGGGCATTAATAAGACTAAATGGAATCACTATATTTTTATAGTGCCCATACCTTGTATGGAATGTTGTCTTTAGTATATCCTCATTCTTAACCCTAAATTATTGATATATATAAAGAATTTAAAACTAAGAAAATTATTGATCTTATTGAAGTTGTTAAATAAAATCATCAATATGGGGTAAATGATACTCGTTCATGATTTCGATCTAGTTCAATTCCTAATAATAAATATATTATCACATCGATACATCTTTATTATTAATAAAAAGGAAAAGTGAACCCTATGGTGCAAGAATTGGTTGAATAAATCACTTTTCAAGATTCTATTATAGTATATTCTACAATTATTTCAACTCAATTGAGTCCATTATAATGGATTATTTAAAATAGGTGTGGAACTAGGTATAAGTTCTATTGAAAATTTAACTTCCTAATTCGGTTGAAGACTAGGAATATCTTCTGAATTGACATGAAAAAACTCCAGAACAATTGTAATATCATTGATGTTGAGTTTATCCCCACCATCTAAGATAAAAAAACACTTTTGAGTATGAATCAAGACCTATATAATGGGTACAATTTCTATTGGAAGTTTACATTTATCATCGCATTGGTAGACAATCATGGCATGGTTCAAAATATCAAGTGCGAGTTCCCTTCCATGGAAATTAATGAGTTATTTATATAGATAAAGCCAATATATGCCAAATATAACATCAAATTCAACCAAATGGAGAATAATAATATTTTTTGGGAAATACATTCCCACAAACATTAATTGAGGAAGAATCATAAACTTCAGATGTGATCATCATACCATTAGGGTTTTTCACTACTAATTCAACATATAATCATTGATTACATAAATTATTATTCCATAATAATTTTATTAAGTTCAAATAGGGTACTTCAATATTTTAGCATACCTATTACAACCTCAACATCATTAATCTATATTTTATCCCATTGTAAAACCAAAATGGTTATCAAAACCCTCATTTATCTTTGATCAAAGTTATCAATCATGAAAAATAAATCATGGGATGTATAAATCATGACTCCTTCTTTGCAATCGATGAATCATAATGTTTAACTTGGGTCTTTCATGGTTATCATATATTTAAATCATTCATGATGGTTTATAAAGATTTTTTAAATTTCCAAAACTTATCCCCCATGAATGTCAAATTATGTCTATAGCAAGGCTCATTGTCTTGAACCATGTGACAATCAAGTCCAACTCAATGTTCCCTTTCTATAGTTATTACCCATAGTTACAACTATTCTAGATGCACATCCACTTGTATTATCTAGACAGGGATGTAGTTTCTTGGAAAACACTTGTTCTATCCTTCACTAAAATTACTGAATATTTTCCTATACAATGACTTTTTAGTATGCTTCTAACTAAATTTTTATCATCCTTATTTCCAAATATTTAACTAAGCCCTATTACTAATACTAACTATAATGACCTAGGATTTTTATATATAGATATTACATATTAATATATGATTATTCAATAAATTTCAAAAATACATGCTCGAGGACCATAAAAGTTTAGTTTCTATAGACACTATATACACAATCTTATTATTTCATATAATATCTTCAACATCACCAATAAATATCTCCCAACATAGTACACTTCATAGACATACCATACATAAAACTATTCTTTATAACATGAGGAAAGTAAACATAAGAAAGGGTGAGATCAGATTCTTAGTAACAGTAATCATAGGGGTATCAATATAACATGAGCATAAGGGTATGAGAACATGATAATAACAATTTAAAACCATACCATAAATATCATAGATCTTAAAATTATGTCATGTAATAAATCTTGGAATTTTATAAGACATGAATCATAAAATAATCAATGAACATGATCCATGACAACATAACATTGACATAATACATAGATTTGTGGAATACATATAAGAATATGGAACTTTATGTCAAGTATACCCACCTATACATTCATAACATGTTAGTCTTGGGCTAACCACTTGTGTACCTTATTTGTGATTGGGATAACCACCATTTTATAATATTCTATAGGATTTGTATAACCTATCATGTACCCTATTTGGGGATTGGGATAACCTCTTGTGTACCCTCTTTATTGATTGGGATAACCTCCCATGCACCCTTTTAGTTCATAGAAAATTAATCATTACCCAATTCATTATATGGAGATATAGTTACCACCCATCATTAATCTATACATTTTTATTCAATAAGATTATAAAAAATACATAATATCATAACCCATAGAAAGTAAATTGGATTTTTAGACATTTCTTCAAATCATAACCCATATAAAGGAAATTTGTTTCATAAAAATTTCACCATAACAAAACACTTTGAAATGATATAGTTTTCATAAGCATCTCATCAATTCATCATATCACAACCCATGGAAAAAGAATGAGTATCACAAAAATATCATCATCATAATCATAAATCATCCAGAGAAATAATATGTATGGTGAAATTTTAATATATCCCTATAAAAACATAAGAAATTCTAATGCTTTTTGTCGTTAATGAAATGAAATTCCAAAAAATATCATTAAAAATTTATTCATGAAAATATCCTTTCCATTTTGAAAAGTTTCTTTAAAATATAAAAATTTCTCACATATTAAAGAGAACTTTTTTTTGAAAATAACCATGGTGTCTTTTAAATGAATCTTTATATAATTTAGTGTTCATGATGGCAGAAAATACCATTCTTATCGTTCATGTTTAAATAAATATTCATTTCACATTTTTTGTAAAAATTCATAAGAACCTTGATCATAAAACGATAAGAATATTCCATTAATACAATTTTTTAGAAAAATAAAACATGGATAAATTTTTATTTTAACAATAATTATGTAATATTGAAATCTTTCTTTAGAATTTTTTTAGAATACATGTACACGGAGGAAAAATGATTTTCGACCAAAGAGATAAATAAATTCAGGTTTTCCTTAAAACATTATTTTAGAATCATAAGTAGATAAAGATATGAAAATTAAAGGAAAATAAATAATCTCAATAAATAATTATAGTATAAATAAATTATTGCGTTTCTTGAGATTTATATCATAATATCTCATCATTATAAGTATAATCATAATCATTCCAGATAAACAATGAGATCGTAACATAAAACTTTTACCACTTTGGTAACTTTTGAATCATAAGAACAATGAAAGAAAGAAACTTATATGAACATAAATATCCCATAATTATCATAATATGAATCATAAAATACATTAATTCCAATTATACACACTACACAAAACCAACAAGTGGTGAATATGGAATGTGTCCCACCAGAAAAAAAGTGAGACAAAAAATCCATTACTTAAGTCCTGACTTCCTTCGTACATGTTTCAAAATCCTGTATAAAAAATATAGTTTTATTATAAATATATTTCAGAACTATAATTATATATATCATTCCATATATGATTTACTTAGGACCTTTTATTACCTGTTTTGTTAACAATTTCTTATTAAAATCATGTTTTGGGTAATAACAACTTCATTTTTAATGTATGTTTTGGGTTGGTATTTTCAGTCCTTTTAATTTGATCATGGTTACATCATATGAATAATTTATCCATGATTTATATATCAATATATATTCATTATATATTTATTTTTAATAATCTAGTAAATTTAGAGATATAAAATTAATTACACCGCTCATTGAGATAGTAGGTTGTACATATGCATGAACGTTGTGTCCATTTTCTCAAAGGTTGGAATGAGTGGAAATTAAATATTATTTAGAATTTAAGAAATAATTTTTATATAATATATATTCATTTAATTATCCATTATTACCATCCATGTCAAAATAAAATTAAAAAAGTATCACATCGCTCTGTGGAGGTGGTAGTCCACGCGTATGAATGGGAAACATTATCATTTCTCAACGGTTTCGAAGGTAAGAAGGTATAAGTGATATTAAAAATTAAAAGGTATAATAATTTCATGAATATCATATATATAAACATTAAATACATAATTATTTCCACTCTTGGTTGGCGGTGATTCCAAATTAATTCCATTGTTTTATAAAGTGGTAGTCCAACGTACACATGATCAATTGATTCATTTCCCACTTGATAGAATTAGAGATAGATATAGACCATTACATTAATATAATAACATCTAATTCTATGGTATAAATTTATTTTATTATATAATCATGGAATAAAAATATTTTAAGGAGTTATAGGATAGAATAAAATGAAAATTCATAGTCAAGGATGATACCTCTTCTTTGGAGAACCCCTTTAGGTTTACAGCTAAAGTCTTCATATGAGGGATTAATAATAAAAATATGTCTTATAGTTTTTTTGGAGTGAATTTAGGGATGTATTTGGGTAGTTACTGGCTGATTCAAAGTGATTTTTCTGTTTTAAAATGTTATGAGAGGGGGTTCTCTTTTATAAGTGGAAGAGAGGGCACAGTTGAAATTTTTGAAAACAATAAGGTTTCCCCACATCTTAAAGGTGACACATGGATAAAAAATGAATCATTATTGAACTATATATGATATAAGGTTTAAATATGAAAATAAAATGTGATTTTGATAAGTTTTTCAGTTATTCTATTCCTTATCATTTTAGTTTACCCCAGGTAAAATCATTTTAACCATTACTATGGTAGTTATTTTTTACTATTTTTACTATTCATTTTGAAAAAAAATAAGTTAAAAAATTTATATATTATAAATTATGAATCTTCAAAATACGGAATCAATTTCTCCAAATTAAATTCCTATAATTGGAATGTTTTAATTTAAAATTAATCCCACAGATGTGATGAAAATGCAGTTTTCCAGAGAGAACCTTTTCTTAAGTATAGAAAGTTTTAATATCAAAATTCAACATGAATTTTATCTAAATTACCTAAATTGGTTTTATAATAAAAAATTTAAACTAATTTTACTTTTAATTTTTTTTAAATAATATAGAACTCTATAAATTCTTTAATCAAAAATGTAGTTTTTAATAAAAATCTATATTTTTTACTATTCACTGAAAAATTAATCTTTGTATAAAATTATCAAAAATTCACTCAAATATAATTTTTACACGTAGATTTAAAAAATAAATTTTATTTTTTGAAATTTATTTTTTAAAATTAAAAACAAATAATAATTTTATTACTTATTCATGAATAACAATAAAAACATTTTTTGAGAAAATATTATTTTCAAAACATTTTAAGACTTTACTAAAAATTAAGTACATTTTTAAAAATATGATTTTTTATATAAAACCATTATAATTAATTTTTAAAATATTTTTATTACTATTCATACTGATAGGATTAATGGCTAGGTTACAATGGTAATGTTTATATTATAATATCAATTGAATATTGTGGTTTGTTAAAACTCAATGTTTTGTAAAAAAAAAGCTATAAAAGAAATTCAATTTATTTAAAAAATATTTTATAAAAAATCAGGTTTTAAAATTATACCAACATTAAAATTAAATTCACCTTCAAAATTATTCACATAGATACAAATAAATGAGGAAACTTATGTCTCGTCATATACTTAGGTTCCCATGT
Organism: Viscum album; assembly: GCA_963277665.1. Classification (NCBI taxonomy): domain Eukaryota; kingdom Viridiplantae; phylum Streptophyta; class Magnoliopsida; order Santalales; family Viscaceae; genus Viscum; species Viscum album. The sequence goes on along the minus strand of OY728121.1, from coordinate 497,224,500 downwards.
AGCTTCTTCAAATTGTCAATTTCACCACAAAACATTAACTGGGTGAGTGGTGTTTTTTTGTAGCACTTTCTCTCTAGGGTCTAAAGTATCCCACAATTTTTCTGCATAATAATGATTATGTTCTAGTGGTATGACCTCTAAGTTCAATATATGTGAATGATCAGGTATGTACTTCCTTAGGACAAATATATATAACACATAATGGAATTAAGAGAGGTTTGGTAGAAGCACAAAATGATAAGATATCATAAGAAAGTTATGTGGTAGAAAGAAATAATAAATCAATTCATGAAATGTATTAGACTACGGTTAGTGAACTTAATGTGCCTAAATATTTTTTTGGTCGAAGTTGTTAATACTACCTATAGTGTTTTAGAGGAAGTTTTAATTAATAAAATTTTGAATAAAACTCCTTATGAATTTTTTAGTTGGATGAAATATAATATCTGATATTTTAGCGTTCTTAGTTGTAGATTTTTTATTTAAAATATAAAAGACAATCTAGAAAAGTTTGATTCTAAAGTGATGAAGGGATATTTTTAAGATACTTTGTTTCTATTAAATACTATAGAGTTTTTAATAAGAGAACTTTAGTGGTTTTTGAATCAATACATGCAAAGTTTGATGTTATTATTAATAATAAGAAGATTTTATATTTATATAATATTAATAAAGAATTCAAAGAATTTTACTTTGGTCAATATAATCCTTAATATAATGATGAAATTTTATTTTTTAAGGGGGTGAAAATATCTTCTCAATATAATCCCAATACCAATAAGACTCTTAAGGATCATTCTATTGAAATTTTTTGGGAATATTGAATTTTTAATTAAAATAGGAAAATTGATTTTAAGTTTTTGTGATAATTTCTCATTTGTTGATGATTTTTTAATACTAATATTAATGATGCTTCGAATGATTAAAATTATATTAATTTTATGTATGGTGAACGTAATGTATATTATAAAAATAAAGTTTAGAATATAGTGAAACAACCTAAATATATAAAATTCATTGGTACTAAATAGATTTTTCAGAATAAATTGTATTAATCTGGTAATATACTAAAAAATAAAGTTAGACCAGTTTATAAAGGATATTCAAAAGAAGAATGTGTTGATTTGGAAGATTCAAAGTCACCATAATCTAGAATATAAGCCAATCAAATTCTATTATCTTTTTCATGTTTTTAAAATTATAAATTATCTCAAATGGATATGAATAGTTCATTTTTAAATGATATAATTTATGAAGAGGTGAATGTTAATAAATCATCAAAAATTGAACATTAAAAAAAATCACGTTTTAAACTAACAAAAGAATTATCTAGTCTTAAGAAAGATTCTAGATCTTGGTGTGATAGACTGGCTTTTTTTTGTTACAAAATTATTTTAAAAAAATAAAATCTTATCCAACATTTTTTATTAAAAATGATTCAAATGGTTTTTAATCATACAAATATATGTTGATGACATTGTTTTTGTTTTTAAAAAATATTTTATTTGTAATGAATTTTCTATGTTTATGTCAAATGAATTTGATATGAGTTTAATGGGAGAACAAAAATAAGTTTTAGGCCTCCAAATTATTTAAAGAAAATTTGGTATATTTCTAAACCAATCTAAATATGGTAAATAACTTTTTAAAAGGTCTAATATTGATTCTTGTAAAATTACGATAACCCCAATGATTACTAATTATAAATGGATATAGATTAATCTAGAAAATGTATAGATGTTAAACTATATTGATCCATAATAGTTAGTTTTCCTAATTTGACAAAATCAAGGTCTGATAATATGTTTTCAGTTTTTATATATGAAATATTTCAAACTAATACTAAGGAATTTCACCTTAAGGTGGTTAAAATAATAATTATATATATTAAAGGAAGTGTAAACACTAGTTTATTTTAATCTAATGAGAACTATTTTTACTTTTTAGCTTATTCTCATTCTGATTCTAGAGGTTGTAGACTTGATAAAAAGAGTGTATCGGGTGTTTGTCGCTTACTTGGTAAATGTTTAATTTCATTGAGTGCCAAAAAGAAATTATCAATTTCATTTTCCATTGTTAAGGTTGAGTATATTGTTCTACTAGTAATTGTTCCATGATTTTATGGATATAAAAATATCTAGTTGATTTTAATGTTTATTTAGATAAACTACCCATTTATTATGACAATAAATCAAAAATTTCAATATCTAAAAAACCATTACGGTATTTTAGGAAAAAACATATTGATGTTAGACTTGACTTTTTAAGATATCATCTTAACAAAGAGGATTTTTTTTGAGAATTTGTTTCAATAGAAAATCAAATTACGGATATATTCACTAAACTATTGAATTCTAAGAAGTCTTGTAAAATAAATTTTGAACATGGAATGCTATAAATTTAGCTTAAATATTTATATCTTTAAATAACAATTACTATTTTAATTAGTTGGTTATTACTTATTACTTTATACTTGTTTAAGAAATATACTAAGAGGGATGGATTATAAATATATTAACAGGCACATATTATATAGATTTAAGAAATTTTGGTGCATTATATTCTATACTTTAGTGTATTATATGTAAAAATTTAAGGGGAACCTAAATAATTTTATTTTCATAAATTATTAAGAATGATTGTGGTTCTTATAAGATCTAAAAATTGTCCAATTCCTAAATGAGGTTTTACTATAATGAATTATATAAATTTTATGTTAATTTTATAATAATTTTAAAAAGGGAGATAAATTTGAAAAGGAGAATTTAGTGAGAATTTATAAATGTTTTAAAATTATTTAAATATTTGGTTTTGTATTTTATAAAAAATGAGGATATTGTTAGTGACTTTTTATTAGTTGTTTTACTGTGTTTTGTTAATTAATTTACCTCAAATGTTAATTACTTTACCACACATTAATTTTATATTAATCGCTATTTTTAAATTTTTTTAAGTTAATATTATCTTTACATAACCTTAATTAACTTTCACTAAACTTTATATAGAAATGGTTATACATTTATGAAAATGTTTTTTTAATTATCTTACCCTTATGAAGAATACAAAAAATGTTGATTTCCTTCATGTGAACATTCCTAGTTTACTCTTATTTATATTATCTATTTTTATTATGACCATTATGTAGAATATGTAACTTTTTACATACCTTGAACCAGTGAGAAATCAGTGTATTACCTTTACATAACTTTTATAATACATTTACGTAGCTTATAAAGTTGGTCATTTTATTTATGTAGTAAGAAGAAACTTTATTATGCATGTACACATATACGAATTTCATCATCACATTATTACCTATATATAGTATATAGATATTATTATATCTCTAAAAAGTAACACCCCCATATTTCATAGTAAGTTATTTTCTTTAAAGTAATTCAATAGCTTGTGCTACATACAACACCGAGTTTGAGCGCACGACGACTTATCAAACTAGTCGTTCAAAAAATGATTATCAATGGTATTAACTGCATTTTTAATTTTATATACTACATATAATTTTAACATCCATATTATGTGTTTCTTATACATAATATAAGAACAAATTCAATTTTTTCAGATAAAAGAATTATTTTTCAAAAAATGAAATTTTACCACCTTTTAATGGAGAACCTTTTTTTAATCCAATATTTGACACTTTTATATATATTAAATTTTACAAAATAAACTTATTATTTAGAATTGGGATGTCAAAATTTAGTTTGAATAAAATTTTGGTGCTTTTATGATAACTTTTATGTTTTGATATATAGTGAAAAATACTAAATTTTAATTGAAAACAAATTTTTTAATAAAAATAATTTATATTGTTAAATTATACATTTGAATGGTTTTAAAGTATAATTAGATTATATTTTTATCATTTAATCCAGTTTTGGTTATTTGAAGTAATTTTACATTTAAATTGGACATAAACACATATCAATCTTTTGATAGATTTTACTTCTCAAAAACCCACTTTCTGATTTTGACAATGGGAATATTTTTTAAAATTAATTAATTCAACTTCTATATTTTTAATTTGGTAAAATAGATATATTTTTTTAATTTTGAATATCAAAATTACCTTTCGGAGAATTTTTGGTATTTTTCTAAAAACTTTCAATTTTTGATAAATAGTGAAAAACACTGCATTATTATTTAAAGCCGACTTTTTATTTAAATAATTATTTTTAATTTAAATTTATTTTAGAGTCAAAATAGATACAAAATAACTATATTAGTCTAATTTAATTCATTAAAGTCATTTTATAACAAAATTAGATGAATAAAATTTTATTGAACATTTTAGCATCTTTTCCCCACCTTCTATGCACATTTATAAATTTGCATAAAACATAATTTTACTCATTAGTTGAATTGAATTTCCAAAATTTTAGAGACACAATTGATATCAGTAAGTAAAATGTGGTCCAATAAGATGAAAATATTTTTTTGTGAATAGTATCTTTTGGATTTTATTTACCACGGTTAAAAGTAAATAGGGTAATTAAAGGTAAAAATGATATTATAATTACCCTAACACATGTCCTATTTTTATTGGATAAGTTTTTTTAAACAAAAAAAACTTTAGTAATAAAATATGATCCTATTTGATCAAGTTGGCTTAGATTAGGAAATTTATTATTATTTTATTTAAAGAAGAGTTAAAAGTGTTAAATACAAATTTTCATAAATAAAACATTTCTAATATAGGAATATAAATAAGATAAATTCAAATATAAATATTTACTAGATATATAAAAAAATTTCCTACATAATTTTATTTTATTTACAATTTTTATCCATTAAATAATTAAATTTATTTATGACACAATGATGATGCAGTAATTACTTTATTAATGCAAGATTAAAATAATTGATATTATATATATATAAATAAATGTAAATTGAGGATTTTCATGCATTCCACTAATTTTCTAGGTTAACATGACATGTTATGATTTATTTAATTTATTTTTTTCGAAGTAATAATGTTTTTTTTTTACTTTCAGAGTAACCAAATACAAAATAGCTTCAAAATTCACATAAATTTGTTTTTAAAACAAATATTATATTATTAATTGATATAATATTCCTAAAAATCTAAGTTTCAGCCAAAGGAAATATGTAAGGTTAGATATATCAATAATGAACCACATGGTGTTCAATTGGATTTTTATAGTAATTTTATTAACTATTTATTATAATAATACAAGAATACATGGTAAAAGATAAACTATTTAACTAAGAGTTAAATCTAAAATATAAGGTTAATATAGTGACCGAAACATGTCTAAAACGTATTGGTTGAAATCTTTTAGACCTATACCCACATTATACTCTAAATAAATCCTTTTTGATCCATTATAAACCGAATATTATTGTATAATAAAGTGATATTTCAAGCTTTTCCCAAAGTGACCCTCACCTCTCTTAAAAAAGGCTACTTCCCCTTCTCTAAAATTCACACCTACAAAGCCATTTGTCTCAGCCAAACCCTGCTCAAAGATCTTCCCAACTACCTTAAATTCAACCTAGAGGCCTTAATTTGGTTATAAATCCAACCTAAGTAGCCCTTTTGATCAAATCAAAAAGAAGCACCCGAAGAAGAAGTAATAATTTCATCACCTCTTTCAAAGTTCTTTTCTTCTTCCACATCCTCTTTAACGGTTGTTTCCATACCAAAATAATAACTACAGTACCTTATACACACTTCAATGTTATTAAAAATATGGTACAACCATATTCATTATTTTATCCATCCTATTAATGACAAAATCAACATACGTGTGTACGTACGGCTTACTGTCTCCACATCATCGTGTAGTTTGTTATTCAACACATCATTATTTGGATGGGTATAATAATGTATATAAATAATTTAATTAAAAAATTTATCATGTTAATGATTATTTATATATAATATACCATCCAATTACATTTTATTTCACCCCTAATAGAATGATATTGTCACCCGTGCATACATACAGCTTACCATCTCCACGACGCGATGAGATTTCACTCCCCATCATAACCATTCAAAAATAACATTTAATAACTTAATATAATTATGGATATGAATCAAATACATCCTATCCAAAACAATCATGACTTCTATAACAAAACATATAAAGTAAAATAAATCATTTAACACCCAAAAAAATGATACTACTGAAATATAATTAACAAAGCAATATTAGAAGATCAAATATGATATCATAATTATGTATGTGGTTATTGTAACATCCCAAGTAAGTAATGAATAATAGATATTTTTATTTATGTCTATTAATGATTAAGATAGTGTTATAGAGGCTTAAAATGAAAATAAATACAATCTTATGCATGGAATACACTAATATTCCTAAAAGATTGTTTTACTGCCTTTTGATGGCAAACCATTTTTGAATCTATATTTTGACAATTTTATAAACTATGTTTGTCAAAATAAACTTATTCTTTATGATTGGGACATCAAAATTTACCTTGTGTGAATTTTTGGTATTTTTCTGACAATGTTCATTTTTTAATGAATAGTGAAAAATACTACATTTTACATCAAAACTATTTTTTAATATAATTTATTTATATGATTAGATTGTGTTTTGAATTGGTTTTGAAGTGAAATTAGAATATATTTTTACCATTTTATCCAATGGTGGTCATTGGAATCAATTTCACTTTGAAATTAGACTTAAACTGGTGTCAATCTTTTGATACTTATTGTTTTGTAAAAACACGCTATTTGCTCTGGCAGCGGGAAATAATTATTGAATTAATTAATGTGACTTATATGATTTGAATTTTGTAAAATGGACTTCATTTTTGAATTCGGAATATCAAATATAGCTTAGGGTGAATTTTTGGTAATTTTCTGAAAAACTTCAATTTTTGATGAATAGTGAAACCACTAAGTGGTAATCAAGCAAACTGATTTTTCAGTTAAATGAAAGTTTACCACTAATGTGTATTGAATTTTGAAAATCTGACATACATGGTTGTCATTAAGAAGTAAAATGTGTTTCAATGGGATAAAAATAATTTTTTGGTGAATAGTAACTTATTATGTTTTTAATCGTGATTAGTGGTAATTAGTGTAGTTTAAGGTAAAAATGATATTATAAGAATGTGAAAACACCATGACACTTGTCCTACACCTATTGGGTGAGTCATGGCCGACCAAGACAAGTCATGGGCCAACTAGGGGACCCCATGGAGCCACTTTAGTTGGAAAATGACAATAATATATTTTTATTTAATGGAAAAGTAAAATTGACACAAACCTGATATGTTTTACTAAAACAATTTGTAAGTAGAGTTATACAAGTCATATTTTTTATTATAAATATTCATTGGAAAGATAAAAATATTTCCTACATCATAGTAATTTTTTTATAATTTTTAGACATTAAATAAATTAAATTTTTTATGACATCATAATGATGCAGTGATGACATCATTATTTAACGATTAAAATAAAATGGAACTATAATGTAATATCTATGAACTAAACATGTCAAAAACTTATTGGATGGGTGGATTTCTAACCCTTATCACCTTATCCACGACATATATCAATGTGGGACCTTTTAAAACCGAAACACATTTTCAAATAATGTAATATTTCTTTACTTTCCAAAAGTGCCCCTCCTCTCCTCTTATAAAAGGCCCCCACCTCTACCTCATTTCACACACTCTTCAAGCCTTTGGCTCGGCCAACCCCTGCCCATTTGATATCTCCACATCCCTCTCCTAATCCTAGAGGATTCCCTTTGGGCATAATCCTTTCAAAGGAATCCTTTAGGCTCAAATCAAAAGGAGTTACACTTTTAAAGGTAATTCATTCTCTCATGTTCATTTGTTTTATTTTGCTTCTCCAACCCCCTAAACTCTTTTTATTTACTTATTTTGTAACAACACCAGTATCTTCAATATACTAGGATGTTGTTATAAGATTTATTTGAGCTACAATCTCACACAACTACATCAAATGGTTAAAGAACATACGGTTTCCGTGGATGGCGAAATTCTGCCTCCCGAAACGATGATTGTTCAACACTCATTTAACACCTTCAAAGGTGGCCGTTATGATGTCACTATTTTTATATATGATATATAATATTATTATGTTTTCCTTAAGCTTCTGTTTTTTTTCATTTTGGGCATACCTTTATGGTTTCCATTATGGGTAAACACGATATCTTCATTTTAGGATGTGCGGACTACCGCCCCCTCAAAGTGATTTGATTCGTTAAATACCATATGTGGGACATATAAAGGATGGAACTATGATATTATATATGATATTATACTGTAATTATAATATACCTTTATATCATTATGATTCCATTCTATAAAATACGAAATAGAAATGAAAGTAGCGTTCATGCGCACGTACGGCTTACCGTCTCCATGAACGGTGCATTTCATTTCTTACCTCTAAATGATTATGTAATATTATAAATGCATGTATGTACTGGATATATATGAAGTATATGATATCTACATCATGAATACCATTCTGGATATAATGAACCTTTGACCAAATTAACAACATGTAAGTGTAAGAAGTCTATTTTTGACTTAAGAACCAAATACTGACAAAATGAACATTATTAACTTAACTGATTACATGATGTTCATAACATGGTATAAAAGGAATAATGAAATTGAAAAAGATTCATAATCAAGTAGAGATTAACTCAAGTTTATTATTCAGGAGATTAAAGAACGGTCGGGTCAAGTCGGATACGAGGTATGGGACTTCGTCTCAATCTCCTTTCGTTGAGGCATATTTTATTTTATACACAACTTTCTTTTATACGGTGTATAAACCCCTTTGACTTTTACGTTTATTCAAAAGGAATCTTTTTTATACGAAGCGTTTACTAAACGACAAAAGGGAATGTTTTTGTCGTACGTATGCGGCGACAACGACTTCTCCGCCGTCGTGACCGTTATTTGAGTTTCGGCTTCCTCTACAAGCCATACCTTCTTTTTAAAATAAAAATAAATACCATGTTTTACTTTTCTTTTATTTTAGTATTGAAAATGGTTTTCATAATGTTTTTATATCAATGTGTTGTATTGATATCTCGTGATTGAAATGTGGAAATTTTATGTTTCCTTTATGCATGTTTTATGTGATATGATTATGTTATGGTTCTTGGGCATTATTATGAAGACGGGTGGTTCCGTGATAAACTAAGGGTGGGTGAGCCCGTTATAGCTCTCCAATGCATTGGGTAACGTGAAGGAGTGAAACGTTAAGGTTTCTCCGAAGAGATTTTAGGGAATATACTGTGATGGGTATTCCAAACGTAACCAAGAGGGTTACTCCCTACGTAAGAATGTTATGAATGCCTCAAGTTACCTTTATGTCTTATGATTTCTATGATTTATTCATGATTTGATGAGGTATGTTAAAGTGATTATGTTTTATGGGTAAAGTATGATTTCACTCTTATGTATGTATGTACCCATGTTTCCTTTCCATGTTTTTATAACCCATACTGAGTTTTTATGCTCATCCCAAGTTTTTGAAATGTTTTTCACAGGTCAAGGGAAAGGTACATGATAAGATGATAGAGTAAAGGATGTGTCAAGAAATAATCCATGTTTTATTTTAAATTTGTTTCCATTGATGAGAATGAAGAATACTATCTTTATGTAACCACTTTGTTTATATGTGGAATGTAATGCAAGTTTTATGATCTAATTCTCTAAAACTCTAAACCCGAAAAGATCCTCAACGTGTAATCTTGTAATAACTCAAGATTAAGTAAGGTTTAAGGCTGGGGCCTTATAGTTGGTATCAGAGGTCGGTTTAGATAAATTTAGGAGTTAGAATTCTATTAAATGATTATCCAAAAATATTTTTTTTTTGATATGATATAGCATTTAAAGATTACCATGTTGCTTCATCTAAGACATGTTTATTCAGAATGGTTTTCCGCAGAGGAAATAGGGAAGCAGTGCTAGGAAGGCATACAGAAGGAAATAACCTTCCGAATCAGCATCCAGAAATGGTCGGAATTGGAACTGAACAGTTTTTTGCAGTAATGGCGCAGTTGACTCAAGCGATAAATGGCGGTGGTATCCATGCACGAGATCAGCCAGATCAACCGCAGAGGAACATGTCAGTGGTGGAACATTTCATGAGGCAACATCCACCATCATTTAGAGGATCATCTGACCCTGTGCTAGCTGAATGGTGGATTAAAGCACTGGAGAAGATTTTTGATGTCATGGGGTGTTCAGACAATCAAAAGGTTAGTCTTGCTATTTACCGTTTTGAGGGTGAAGCAGATCAGTGGTGGTCTATGGTTAAAAATATCAGGGACGCTGATGAGATTGATGCTCTTGACTGGGATGAATTCAAAGGTATGTTTCTTGAGAAGTATTTTCCTAAGGCTGTTCGACTTAGGATGGAAAAGCAATTCTTGGAATTGAGGCAAGAGGAAGACTCAGTGGCTGCCTATGAAGAAAGGTTCACTCGATTGGCAAGGTATGCTCCAAATTTTATCCGGGACCTTGATAGTAAAATCAATCGTTTTTACTCAGGATTAAAGCCAAAATATCGAAGGGCATTAGCTTCTCGAGAGTTTAAAAGTTATGAAAATCTTGTTCGATGTGCTGAGAAGGTGGAAATGGAGTTTTCTGATGACCAAGTTTTCTATAACAACCAGCAGAAGAAGAGACCGAGGTGGCAAGAGAAAGGTAAGAATTCTTCAAAAAAGTCTGATGGTAAGAGAACTAAGTTTCCAGTTTGTGATAAATGTGGCAAAAGGCATGCTGGGGAATGTCTTCTGAATTCTGGGAAGTGCTACCGATGTGGTAAGATGGGACATAAGGCTCGTGATTGCACTGAAAAGGATCAAGGTGAAGGTAAGAACAAATTTGATTTACAGTTAGTGAAATGTTATAAGTGCAATGAGATGGGTCACTATGCAAACGAGTGTCCGACAAGGAGCTTGAGTGATGGGAAGCAGTTAGACTACAAGCAGAAAGGGGTGGTGAAATCCTTTGCAACTACTTCAGCAGATGTCGGGCCATCAAATGAAGTTGTATCAGGTACTTTGTTTGTTTTTTCAGATTATGCCAGTGTGTTGTTTGATTTGGGGTCTACACATTCTTTCATGTCTGAAACCTTTTCTAGTAAAATGGGAATACCATCTCAAGAAATGACTCCTGAACTTTTGGTAAAAACACCTGGGGGAAGTGTCGAGGCGAAAAGAATTTATAATAATCTTCCTATCCTTATCTGTGGAAAGAACCTACTTGCAAACCTTATTTTTCTACCTCTAGTAGAGTTTGACGTTATCCTGGGTATGGATTGGCTCTCTATTTACCATGCTAAGATTGACTGTAGAGCCAAAGAAGTTTCTTTTCAGAAAGACTTTCAGTTTGTTTACAAGAATGAACCCTTACTTTTGATAACATATCAAGAGGCCGAGAAACTTGTAAAAGATGGAAATGAATGTTACCTTGCACACGTCGTTGAAAATAAAGGAACTGTTCATATTAATGATGTTCCAGTGGTAAATGAGTATCCTGATGTTTTTCCTGATGAGTTGCCAGGAATAATACCAGATCGGGAAGTTGAGTTTACTGTTGACTTAGTTCCTGATGCTAAGCCAATTTCAAAACCCCCTTATCGAATGGCACAAATTGAACTTTTAGAGTTGAAGGAGAAATTTCAAAATTTATTAGAGAAAGGTTTCATTAGACCTAGCACATCACCATGGGGTGCTCCTGTTTTATTTGTTAAAAAGAAATATGGTTCTATGAGACTTTGCATTGATTATAGAGCCTTGAATAATATCACTGTTAAGAAAAAATATCCTTTGCCTCATATCGATGATTTGTTTGATCAGCTCCAGGGAGCTCAGTTTTTTTCAAAGATTGACTTGAGATCGGGGTACCATCAGCTGAAGGTAAAGGAGGCAGATATTCCGAAGACCGCGTTCCGTACGAGATATGGCCATTATGAATTTGTAGTAATGCCTTTTGGGCTAACCAATGCACCTGCTGTATTCATGGACTTAATGAATAGAATTTTCCATGAGTTCTTGGATAAGTTTGTGGTGGTTTTCATTCATGATATTTTGGTGTTTTCTAAAAGTAAAGAGGAGCATGAAAAACATTTAAGAGTTATCTTGCAAACCTTAAAAGAAAAGAAACTGTATGGGAAATTCAGCAAGTGTGAGTTTTGGTTGCAACAAATTTCTTTCCTTGGTCACATTGTTTCTAAAGATGGAATAACTGTTGATCCTGCAAAAACAAAAGTTGTGGAAGAATGGCCAAGACCCACAAATGTAACCGAGATTCGTAGCTTCCTTGGTTTGGCGGGCTATTACCGAAGGTTTGTTAGAAATTTTTCACGGTTATCTAGTCCAATGACTAAGCTAACTCGGAATGGTGTTAAGTTTATCTGGACAAAAGAATGTGATTATTGTTTTCAGGAATTGAAAGGAAGATTGGTAAATGCTCCAGTTTTGGAACTACCTTCCAGGAATGGTGAGTTTGTTATATACAGTGATGCTTCATTGAAAGGACTTGGTTGCGTCCTAATGCAGAATGATCAGGTAATTGTTTATGCTTCACGACAGTTGAAAACTCATGAGGTAAATTACCCTACACATGATTTGGAATTAGCTGCTGTTGTTTTTTCTTTAAAAATTTGGAGGCATCATTTGTATGGAGTAAAGTGTGGAATATATACCGATCACAAAAGTTTAAAGTATATATTCACTCAGAAAGAGTTAAACATGAGACAAAGGAGATGGCTAGAATTAATCAAGGATTATGATTGTACAATTCATTACCATCTGGGAAAAGAAAATAAAGTGGTTGATGCATTGAGTCGAAAAAGTAATGCTTCATTAACAATGTTGCGGTTGGAACGTGATCCTTTGGTTAACGATTTGATGAACTTTGGCATAGAAGTTGTTGGTGCAGGAAGTCCTTCTGTTTTGTTTCTGGTATCAGTGAGATCTTCTCTATAAGATAGAATCAAGCAAGCACAGAAGCAAGATAGTGAGTTGCAGAAAAAGGTAGAGCTGGTTCAGAAAGGTAAGTTGCCTGAATTCAACATTGATAATGATTGTGTTTTGAGATTTGGGAAGAGATTGTGTGTGCCTTGTGATTCACAGTTGAAGAGAGATTTGTTATGTGAAGCTCATAGTTCCCCGTTTTCAGTTCATCCGGGCAGTACTAAGATGTATAGAGATCTGTGGGAGTATTACTGGTGGGATGGAATGAAAAGAGATATTGCTGATTTTACTGTGAAGTGTTTGACTTGTCAGCAGGTTAAAGCAGAGCGGCAGTTACCGAAAGGGATGCTTCAGCCTTTACCAGTGCCAGAGTGGAAATGGGAGAATATATCCATGGACTTTGTTGTTGGATTACTGAAGACATCTCGAGGTAATAATGCAATCCGGGTTATTGTTGATCGCTTGACCAAATCTGCTCATTTCCTTTCTATACAAGATACTTTCTCTCTTGATCAACTTTCCCGTTTGTATCTTAAAGAGATAGTCAGGTTACATGGGGTTCCTCTCTCCATTGTATCGGATCGTGATCCCAGGTTTACTTCTAACTTTTGGAAAGGCCTTCAGAAGTCGTTGGGTACTGAATTAAATTTTAGTACAGCTTTTCATCCTCAATCAGATGGGCAGTCAGAACGAACAATTCAGACATTGGAGGATATGCTACAAGCTTGTTCTATGGATTATCAGGGAAGTTGGGACCAACATCTTTCTTTGGTTGAGTTTTCATATAATAACAGTTTTCATTCCAGTATACAGATGGCACCATTTCAGGCATTATATGGGAAGCGGTGTCGCACTCCAGCTTTCTGGGATGAAGTGGGTGAAAGGAAGTTGATGGGACCATAATTGGTAGAAGAGATGGCAGAAAAAGTTCAGCTGATACAGAAACACATGAGAACAGCTCAGAGCAGGCAGAAGAGTTATGCGGATAACCGGAGGAAAGATCTATCTTTCGAGGTAGGTGATCATGTTTTTCTCAAGGTTTCTCCTTGGAAAAGTGTGATGAGATTTGGTAAGAAAGGAAAGTTGAGTCCAGGGTTCATTGGGCCATACAAAATTCTGGAGAGAGTTGGATCAGTTGCATACCGAGTGGCTTTACCTCCGAATTTATCTCAGGTACACAATGTTTTTCACGTTTCGATGTTGAGAAAGTATATGCCAGATCCATCTCATGTTTTGAGTCCAGAGGTAGTTCAGCTGGATGAGAACCTATCTTATGAGGAACAACCGGTCCAGATTCTTGACCACATGGAGCAAGTGTTACGGAATAAGGTGATTCACCAGGTAAAGGTTTTTTGGAAAAACCACATGATTTAAGAGGCAACATGGGAATCTGAAAATGCAATGAGGGATAAGTACCCCCATTTATTTGATAAGTAAATAAATTGCGGGGATGCAATTTTCTAAAGGGGGGAAGGATGTAACATCCCAAGTAAGTAATTAATAATAGATATTTTTATCTATGTCTATTAATAATTAAGATAGTGTTATAGAGGCTTAAAATGAAAATAAATACAATCTTATGCATGGAATACACTAATATTCTTAAAAGATTGTTTTATTTCCTTTTGATGGAAAACCATTTTTGAATCTATATTTTGACAATTTTATAAACTATGTTTGTCAAAATAAACTTATTCTTTATGATTGGGACATCAAAATTTACCTTGTGTGAATTTTTGGTATTTTTCTGACAATGTTCATTTTTAATGAATAGTGAAAATACTACATTTTACATCAAAACTGTTTTTTAATATAATTTATTTATATGATTAGATTATGTTTTGAATTGGTTTTGAAGTGAAATTAGAATATATTTTTACCATTTTATCCAATGGTGGTCATTGGAATCAATTTCACTTTGAAATTAGACTTAAACTGGTGTCAATCTTTTGATACTTATTGTTTTGTAAAAACACGCTATTTGCTCTGGCAGCGGGAATTAATTATTGAATTAATTAATGTGACTTATATGATTTGAATTTTATAAAATGGACTTCATTTTTGAATTCGGAATATCAAATATAGCTTAGGGTGAAGTTTTGGTAATTTTCTGAAAAACATCAATTTTTGATGAATAGTGAAACCACTAAGTGGTAATCAAGCAAACTGATTTTTTAGTTAAATGAAAGTTTACCACTAATGTGTATTGAATTTTGAAAATCCGACATACATGGTTGTCATTAAGAAGTAAAATGTGGTTCAATGGGATAAAAATAATTTTTTGGTGAATAGTAACTTATTAAGTTTTTAATTGCGATTAGTGGTAATTAGTGTAGTTTAAGGTAAAAATGATATTATAAGAATGTGAAAACACCATGAAACCTGTCCTACACCTATTGGGTGAGTCATGGCCGACCAAGACAAGCCATGGGCCAACTTGGGGACCCCATGGAGCCACTTTAGTTGGAAAATGACAATAATATATTTTTATTTAATGGAAAAGTAAAATTGACACAAACATGATATGTTTTACTAAAACAATTTGTAAGTAGGGTTATACAAGTCATATTTTTGATTATAAAATTCATTGGAAAGATAAAAAGATTTCCTACATCATAGTAATTTTTTTATAGTTTTTAGACATTAAATAAATTAAATTATTTATGACATCATAATGATGCAGTGATGACATCATTATTTAACGATTAAAATAAAATGGAACTATAATGTAATATCTATGAACTAAACATGTCAAAAACTTATTGGATGGGTGGATTTCGAACCCTTATTTCCTTATCCACGACATATATCAATGTGGGACCTTTTAAAATCGAAACACATTTTCAAATAATGTAATATTTCTTTACTTTCCAAAAGTGCCCCTCCTCTCCTCTTATAAAAGGCCCCCACCTCTACCTCATTTCACACACTCTTCAAGCCTTTGGATCGGCCAACCCCTGCTCATTTGCTCTCTCCACATCCCTCTCCTCATCCTAGAGGATTCCCATTGGGCAGAATCCTTTCAAAGGAAGCCTTTATGCTCAAATCAAAAGGAGTTACACTTTTAAAGGTAATTCATTCTATCATGTTCATTTGTTTTATTTTGCTTCTCCAACCCCCTAAACTCTTTTTATTTACTTCTTTTATAACAACACCAGTATCTTAAATATACTAGGATGTTGTTATAAGATTTATTTGAGCTACACTCGCACACAACTATATCAAATGGTTAAAGAACATACGGTTTCCGTGGATGGTGAAATTCTGCCTCCCGAAACGATGATTGTTCAACACTCATTTAACACCTTCAAAGGTGGCCATTATGATGTCACTATTTTTATATATGATATATAATATGTTTATGTTTTCCTTAAGCTTATGTTTTTTTCATTTTGGGCATACCTTTATGGTTTCCATTATGGGTAAACACGATATCTTCATTTTAGGAAGTGCGGACTACCGCCCCCTCAAAGTGATTTGATTCGTTAAATACCATATGTGGGACATATAAAGGATGGAACTATGATATTATATATGATATTATACTGGAATTATAATATACCTTTATATAATTATGATTCCATTCTATAAAATACGAAATAGAAATGAAAGTAGCGTTCATGCGTACGTACAGCTTACCATCTCCATGAACGGTGCATTTCATTTCTTACCTCTAAATGATTATGTAATATTATAAATGCATGTATGTACTGGATATATATGATGTATATGATATCTACATCATGAATACCATTCTGGATATAATGAACCTTTGACCAAATTAACAACATGTAAGTGTAAGAAGTCTATTTTTGACTTAACAACCAAATACCGACAAAATGAACATTATTAACTTAACTGATTACATGATATTCATAACATGGTATAAAAGGAATAATGAACTTGAAAAAGATTCATAATCAAGTAGAGATTAACTCAAGTTTATTATTCAGGAGATTAAAGAACGGTCGGGTCATGTCGGATACGAGGTATGGGACTTCGTCTCAATCTCCTTTCGTTGAGGCATATTTTATTTTATACACAACTTTCTTTTATACGGTGTATAAACCCCTTTGACTTTTACATTTATTCAAAAGGAATATTTTTTATACAAATCGTTTACTAAACGACAAAAGGTAATGTTTTTGTCGTACGTATGCGGCGACAACGACTTCTCCGCTGTCGTGACTGTTATTTGAGTTTTGGCTTCCTCTACAAGCCATACCTTCTTTTTAAAAGAAAAATAAATACCATGTTTTACTTTTCTTTTATTTTAGTATTGAAAATGATTTTCATAATGTTTTTATATCAATGTGTTTTATTGATATCTCGTGATTGAAATGTGGAAATTTTATGTTTCCTTTATGCATGTTTTATGTGATATGATTATGTTTTGGTTCTTGGGCATTATTATGAAGACGGGTGGTTCCGTGATAAACTAAGGGCGGGTGAGCCCGTTATATCTCTACAATGCATTGGGTAACGCGAAGGAGTGAAACGTTAAGGTTTATCCGAAGATATTTTAGGGAATATACTGTGATGGGTATTCCAAACGTAACCAAGAGTGTTACTCCCTACGTAAGAATGTTATGAATGCCTCAAGTTACCTTTATGTCTTATGATTTCTATGATTTATTCATGATTTGATGAGGTATGTTAAAGTGATTATGTTTTATGGGTAATGTATGATTTCACTCTTATGTATGTATGTACCCATGTTTCCTTTCCATGTTTTTATAACCCATACTGAGTTTTTATGCTCATCCCAAGTTTTTGAAATGTTTTTCACAGGTCAAGGGAAAGGTACATGATAAGATGATAGAGTCAAGGATGTGTCAAGAAATAATCCATGTTTTATTTTAAATGTGTTTCCATTGATGGGAATGAAGAATACTATCTTTATGTAACCACTTTGTTTATATGTGGAATGTAATGCAAGTTTTATGATCTAATTCTCTAAAACTCTAAACCTGAAAAGATCCTCAATTAGTAATCTTGTAATAACTCAAGATTAAGTAAGGTTTAAGGATGGGGCCTTATAGTTATTGTATAATTTAATAACAATTATTTCACCATGATACAGGATTTTAACCTACCCTTTACTAATGAAAAGTACAAGGTAAGGGGTTTTTATCTCACTTCTTATTCCCATGAGATTCATGATATATTGCCACTATTCCCTTTTGTGTGGTGTATCTACTTCCCATGATTGTATTCTTTGTGTAATATAATTTAATTTATCGGTATTAAGATATTCATTGTATTATCCATCTTTCATGTGTTTTATGTTTTGTAAGTAACCAAATTGGAAAGATAATTTCTAATTTCGATTTCCACTCATTGGGTTCTACGCAAACATCATTGACTATTTTACTCCAATATTATGCGTGAATTCACTATTTATTTATTTATGCAGTAATTTCCACTCCCATTTGTTTGGATATACTTTTGATACACAAAATAACACCATTGATAAATTCTCATGTCATCAATATGAACTTGATAATAGTAATCTTAACTCAATTTCCATTAATTGAGTTAAACATCCATGTCACTATTATTGTATTCAAAAGAATATGTGTGAATGTGCTCTAACTGATTTACACTGAATATCCAATAACATTGAGTGTATTTTTATTAGTCACACATAATTATGTCATTGATTTATCCTTAACATAATTATACAGTCTTTATAAGGGATTTCATCGCAATTTACATTCCATTGAGACTTCCTAGTTGTTATGTGCCAATTCACTTTTATATGGTGTATATACTGTACATTGACATACTATATCATGAATCACTTTATTCTCAGGATATTATAAAGATTTTATTACCTCAATTATTTTTAATCAAGCGTCTCTCATTTGGTTAGTAACTCTAACTAAAATATATTTTTAAATGTTTTAAAGATTTATTATTCTAAATCTTTATCATTAATTTCGATGTTTTAAAAATGGTTTTAATGATTTATTTATATGGACATGAATGGTTTAAAATTAAAATTCCTTTTAAAAGTTTCAAATTGGTATGGGACACTTCGATTCAAAAATCTATTTTAAACAACATGTTGATAAATGGTGAGAATTTTAAATGCTTTCAAGAAAAAAATGGATATTTCTCTCAAATATTTTTAGTGATTATTTTCATCTATGTTAATATCCTTTATTATTATTTATTGAGGTTGATTTATTATAATAAAATATTCTATTTTGTATTTAATGAGTTATGTTTGACTGTGGATGTTCTATTTTTATACAATTTTAGGTTTGTGGTTAAAATATTAACATTTCTTATGATAGTTTTAATACAAATGTTTATGTAATGTTTCAACCTTTTCATATGAGGAATAAATTGGACTTAGTAAGTGATGAGTGGAGCTTGCTATAGCTCTTCGATGCATCGGTATGTCTCATGAGACAAACTAGTTTCTTGGCACAAGTCCTTGAAAAAATCTTATTTGTAGTCTAGGAACGAGGCCTTGACTATGTGGTTATGGATGTCCAGCATTATATATTCCATCACTATGAAATTATCTATTGATATTACATGTGATCATTCAACTAATATAATATCCATGTGAATAAGTAAATGGCATTATATGATTAATATTTTCCAAATTATGCTTAAGTTGAAGTTTAAAAAGCTTTTTTTAGTCTTATAAATTTTCTAAAATTTTATGCTTATTTATGATAATTTCCACTATTTTGTTACCCCTATTGAGCATCTGAGCTCACCCCTTTATTATGTATTCTTTTTCCTAGGATGTGAAGAAGTATATTATTATTAACCTGCAAAGATAGTTCAAAGGATATGAGTGTGTTAAAAGGGGATAGAATGTTGTTTTTCTTTATTTCATGATGGAATGTAAAACTTATGTAATTATCTAGTAGTTACAAGGCTACTAAACTAATAGGTCATTCGAGAATTGATCTCTTTTGATCATTCCAATGTTATGTAATAATGCACCAACTCTGGTTAACTGGGATCAGAGCATTACATTTGGAATCATAGGAAGTTTAGTACAAACCTTGGAAGCTAGATTTAGAATAACTCTGATTAGAAAACACTACCCTAGGATAAAATTTGAGGATTAGTATAGAAGAACATTCAAAAAATTTGGTAATGTAAATATTATGTGGGTTTTCCAAGAAATACATCTTTGTCTAGATACAAGCAGATAGATGCAGCTCTAGCATAGATGTACCTAGGGGTAAAACATGAAAACACCTCTTTGAGATAGACTCAAATGGAAAATGGTACACGACAACAGGCCTTGTTGCACTCTTGGTCACAAAACTCCCAGGGGATATGCATAGGATAATTCACATTTTCTTTACAAACCATTTTGAAGGATTTTAATATAAGATGAGAATAAACCACATTGGTTAATCCTAAGGTGTTTTAGATTGAAAATAAGGTGTCATGATATTCTCTAAATGATTTTGTGACTATTGTTACTCACACTATGCTTTCTGGTTTTACTCAATGGTTGGATTCCAAGGAAGTCATAGTAAAATTGAACATGATATGCAAGGTGGGAACGATGGTGAAAATGAGAAACTAAATGGAATGTTTATAGGAATAAAAGATATATTGTTCATGTTGAAGTAGGTTTCCAAAAATATGATTAACAATGTATACATTAACCAACACCCAAACTCAACAAAGAAGAGAAAGGTGGGGAATGATAAGAGCTCCAGTAGTGTAGACCGTGGAGAAAAGAAATCTCAATTTTTGTCATGCCAGAAATGTTGAAGGGGATACCTAGGAAAGTGTCTCAATGGAACAAAGAAACATTTTATTTGTGGTAAATAAGGACATAAATTAATGAATTACCGAGGAAAAATGAAGGGTACTATGGATGAAAATAAAAATGATCCTAAGAATTCATTTACAGTCATTTTTTATAAATGTAGGGGACCTGGGAATTACCTGAGTCAATTCCCTATTTTATAGGATAACCACTAGGTTAAAGAAAAACCTATGTAGAAAGAATGTATGGAGAAATTTTTAAAATTACTAATGCTCTTTGTTAATGGAATTACTTTGGAAGACTTTTCTCTTGTATGTATAACCCTGCAGTTTTTTATGTGAAAATGATATTTGAGGAAGAATTATCTTTTGTTTTGTGGATATAGTTATAAATAACCATTTGGGATTTTATGATCCACAAATTTAAGGCAATTATAGGTATCAATTTTTGGGATGAAAATGAGAGGTATGAGATAACATTTGTGGTTAAATTATGTTATGGTTATTTTGAGTAATTTATCTCATTTTTTTAATGTTATAAATATAGTTTTTGAAAAAGGACAACACGCAGACCATGTGAAAACCCATCGCGTCGGACAAAGCTGTAAGAATCAAACCCACAACCAAAGTGAGACTGGGATTTATCGCCTACCACTGGACTACGTGAAGTCCCTAGTTAGTGTTACTAATTATTTTTATTTAAATGATTTTATTGATCAATAATATGTTGATTTTGGATCTTATTTTTTGTCCAATGGATATCCTTAGTATAGGAAAATTATTTGGTGATTAAGTGATAAATGTTATTTTGGAAGACGTTCACTTTGTTGGGAACACTATATGCCTAAGGAAAATGGAATACTATGGGATTTCATTTTCAGAGTAATGGTTCATTTTTTATTTTGGAAGAATCTATGTTTTTATAGAGATATAGGTTATTTATGGAAATGATTAACCTATCATAGAGAATATTTGATTTGGTTAACTACACTGTTTTATGAGACTTTCATAGTAGTTCACGTTATTTGGAGATAAATTTTAAGATTTACTATGAAGGACTATGTGATTAAATTATCCGGAGTTTTGGTTTTCAGTCATAGTTTGGATTATATTGAAATATTTTAAGAACAATTGTTTATTGAATGGTCTTTATTGAACTTTGGGTATTCTTTGTTTAATTTTTGGAATTATGATTAGTATTTATTTCTATAAAGGATTATCCATTTTGGGGATCATCTGATCTTGTAATAACAATATGGTTTTGGTTAATCTCTAAAGACAGTGGAAATATATAGTTCATCGTTTTTAGATTATGTGATTCTCAATAAGTTGATTCTAGCACTTCAGGTGTGACCAAGTAATCTTGAACACTCGTCGTTTGGAGAAAAGATGATTCAGTGGTAGAAATTTATTAAAGTATGAAACTCTACTTAAAAATTAAGTATATCTCTTGATGTTCTTATTCAATCTCATAGATAAATTCCTCAAATTTATGAAATGGAACTTAAAACAAAACAAAAGGGTGTCCATTTACTTTTCCTAGTTTACCCTTATTTATATTATCTGTTTTTATTATGACCTTTATGTATCATATGGACTTTTTTACATACCTTGAACCAGTGAGAAATCAGTGTATTACCTTTACATAACTTTTATAATACCTTTACGTAGCTTATAAAGTTGGTCATTTTATTTATGTAGTAAGTAGAAACTTTATTATTCCTATACACAAATACAAATTTTATCATCACATGCTTACCTAGATATAGTATATAGATATTATTATATCTCTCAAATGTAACTCCCCCATATTTCCTAGTAAGTTATTTTCTTTAAATTAATTCAATAGCTTGTGCTACATGCAACACCGAGTTTGAGTGCACCACGACTTATCAAACTAGCAGTTCAAAAAATGATTATGAATTGTATTAACTGAATTTTAAATTTTATATACTCCATATAATTTTAACATCCATATTATGTTTTTCTTAGACATAATATAAGAAAAAATTCAATTTTTTAGATAAAAGAATTATTTTTCAAAAAATGAAATTTTTCAACCTTTTAATGGCGAACCTTTTTTTAATCCAATATTTGACACCTTTATATATATTCAATTTTACAAAATAAACTTATTATTTAGAATTGGGACATAAAAATTTAGTTTGAATAAAATTTTGGTGCTTTTCTGATAACTTTTATGTTTTGATAAATAGTGAAAAATACTAAATTTTAATTGAAAACAACTTTTTTAATAAAAATAATTTATAGTGTTAAATTATACATTTGAATGGTTTTGAAGTATAATTATATTATATTTTTATCATTTAATCAAATTTTGGTTATTGGAAGTAATTTTACATTTAAATTGGACATAAACACATATCAATCTTTTGATAGATTTTACTTCTCAAAAACCCGCTTTCTTATTTTGACAATGGGGATATTTTTTAAAATTAATTAATACAACTTCTATATTTTTAATTTGGTAAAATAGATATCTTTTTTTGAATTTTGAATATATCAAAATTACATTTCATAATATTTTTGGTATTTTTCTAAAAACTTTCAATTTTTGATGAATAGTGAAAAACACTGCATTATTATTTAAATCCGAATTTTTATTTAAATAATTATTTTTAATTTAAATTTATTTTAAAGTAAAAATAGATATAAAATACCTATATTAGCCTAATTTAATTTATTTAAGTCATTTTATAATAAAATTAGATAAATAAAATTTTATTGAACATTTTAGCATCTTTTCCCCACCTTCTATTCACATTTTCAAATTTGCATAAAACATAATTTTACTCATTATGTGAATTGAATTTACAAAATTTTAGAGACAAATTTGACATAAGTAAGTAAAATTTGGTTCAATAAGATGAAAATAATTTTTTTTTTAATAGTAACTTTTTGATTTTATTTACCACAGTTAAAAGTACATAGGGTAATTAAAGGTAAAAATGATAATATAATTACCCTAACACATATCCTATTTCTATTGGATAAGTGTTTTTATACCAAAATCAACTTTATAAATAAAATATGATCCTATTTGATCAACTTGGATTAGATTAGGATATTTATTATTATTTTATTAAAGAAGAGTTAAAAGTTTTAAATAAAAATTTCTTAACTAAAACATTTTTAATATAGGGTTATTAATAAGATAAATACGAATATAAATATTTAATAGAAAGATAAAAATATTTCCTACATAATGGTATTTTATTTATAATTTTTAGACATTAAATAATTAAATTTATTTATGACACAATGACGATACAGTAATTACCTTATTAATGAAAGATTAAAAAAATTGATATTATAAATTTAAAATTAATTGTAAATTGAGAATTTTCATGCATTCCACTAATTTTATAGGTTAACATGACATTTTAGGATTTATTTAATTTATTTTTTCGAAGTAATAATGTTTTGTTGACTTTCACAATACCCAAAGACTAAATAGCTTCAAAATTGACATAAATGAGTTTTTAAAACAAATACTATATTATTAATTGATATAATATTCCTAAAAATCTAAGTTTCAGCCAAAGGAAATATTTAAGGTTGGATATATTATTAATGAACCACATGGGGTTCTATTGGATTTTTATAGTAATTTTATTAACCATTTATTATAATAATACAAGAATACATGGTAAAAGTTAAACTATATAACTAAGAGTTAAATCTAAAATATAAGGTTAATGTGGTGACCTAAACATGTCTAAAACCTATTGTTTGAGAGTTTTTATACCTATACCCACTTATCCTCTAAATAAATCCTTTTTGAGCCATTATAAACCGAATATGATTGTATAATAAATTGATATTTCAAGCTTTTCCCAAAGTGACCATCACCTCTCTTATAAAAGGCTATTTCCCCTTCTCTCAAAATCACACCTCAAAATCCATTTGACTTGGCCAAACCATACTAAAATATCTTACCAAATAATATAAATTCAACCTAGAGGCCTTAGGTTTGTTAGAAATCCAGCCTATGGAGCCCTTTTTATCAAATCAAAAAGAAGCACCTGAAGAAGAAATAATAATTTCATCACCTCTTTCAAAGTTCTTTTCTTCTTCCACATCCTCTTTAACTGTTGATTCCATACCAAAATAATAACTCCAGTACCTTCTACACACTGAAATGTTATTATAAATATGGTACAATAATATTCATTATTTTATCCATCCTATTAATGACAAAGTCACCATACGTGTGTACGTACGTCTTACAGTCTCCACGTCGTGGTGTAGTTTGTTATTCAACACATCATTGTTTGGATGGGTATAATAATGTATATAACTAATTTAAATAAAAAATGTACCATGTTAATGATTCTTTATATATAATAAACCATCCAATTACATATGATTTCACCCATAATAGAATGATATTGTCACTCGTGCGTACATACAGCTTACCATCTCCATGACGCGATGAGATTTCAATCCCCATCATAACCATTCAAAAATAATGTTTAAGAACTTAATATCTTTCTGGATATGAATCAAATACAACCTATCTATAACAATCATGACTTACATAAGAAAACATATAAAGTAAAATAAATCATTTAACACCAAAAAAATGATACTACTAAAATATAATTAACAAGTCAATATTAGAAGATCAAATAAGATATCATGATTATGTAAGTGGTTATTGTATAATTTAATAACAATTATTTAACCATGATACAGGATTTTAACCAACACTTTAATAAGGAAAAGTACAAGGTAAGGGGTTTTTATCTCACTTCTTATTCCTGTGAAATTCATGCTATATTTCCACTATTCCCTTTTGTGTGGTGTATCTACTGCCCATGATTATATTCTTTGTGTAATATAATTTAATTTATCGGTATTAAGATCTTAATTATATGATCCTTCTTTCATGGGGTGTATGTTTTTTAAGTTACCAAATCGGTAAGATAATTTCTAATTTCGATTTCCACTCATTGGGTTCTATGAAAACTTCATAGACTATTTTACTCCAAGATTATGCGTGAATTCACTATTTATTTATTTATGAAGTAATTTCTACTCCCATTTGTGGGGATATACTTTTGATACACATAATAACACCATTTATAAATTGTCATGTCATCAATATGAACCTGATAAGAGTAATATTAACTCAATTTCCATTCATTGAGTTAAACATCCATGTCATTGGTGTTGTTTTCAAAAGAATATGTGTGAATGTACTCTAATTGATTTACACTGAATATCCAATAACATTGAGTGTACTTATATTAGTCACACATAATTATGTCATTGATTTATCCTTGACATAAGTATACAGTCTTTATAAGGGATTTCATCTCAATTTACATTCCATTGAGACTTCCTTGTTGTTATGCACCAATTCACTTTTATATGGTGTATATACTGTACATTGACATAGTATATCATGAATAACTTTATTCTCAGGATATTATAATGTTTTTATTACCACAATTATCTGTATTCAAGCATCTCTCATTTGGTTAGTAACTCTAACTAAAATATCATTTTAAATGTTTTAAAGATTTATTATTATAAATATTTCTCATTAATGTCCATGATTTAAAAATGGTTTTAATGATTTATTTATATGGACTTGAACGGTTTAAAATTAAACTTACTTTTAAAAGTTTCAAAGTGGTATTAGACACTTTGATTCAAAAATCTCTTTTAAACAACTTCTTGATAAATAGTGATAATTTTAAATGCTTTCAAGAAAAAAAATGGATATTTCTCTCAAATAGTTTTAGTGATTATTTTCATCTATGTCAATATCCTTCATTATTATTTATTGAGGTTGATTTATTATAATACAATCTTTTATTTTGTATTGATTGAGTAATGTTTGACTCTGGAGGTGCTATTTTTATACCATTTGTGGTTTGTGGTTAAAATATTAACATTTGTTATGATAGTTTTAATACAAATGTTTATGTAATGTTTCAACCTTTTAATATGAGGAATAAATTGGACTTAGTAAGTGATTGGTGGAGACTTATATAGCTCCTTGATGCATCAATAGTTCTCATGAGGCAAACTAGTTTCTTGGAATAAGAACTTGAAAAAATCTTTTTTGTAGTCTTGGCACGAGGCCTTGACTATGTGGTTATGATGTCCAGCATTATACGTTCCATCATTATGAAATTAGCTATTGATATTACATGTGATTATACTAATAGAATATCCATTTGAATAATTAAATGGAATTATTTGATTAATATTTTCCAAATTATGCAAAAGATTAAGTTTAAAAATCTCTTTTAGTCTTATACATTTTCTAAAATGTTTATGCTTATTTATGATAGTTTCCACTATATTATTATCCCTACTGAGCATCTGATCTCACCCCTTTATTATGTTTTCTTTTTCCTAGGATGTGAATAAGTATATTATTATTAACCTGTAGAGATAGGTCAAAGTATATGAGTGTTTTCAAAGGGGATAGAATGTTCTTTTTCTTTATTTCATGATGGAATATAAAACATATATATGTATCTAGTACTTCCAAGGCTACTAAACTAATTGGTATTTCGAGACTTAACCTCTTTTTATCATTCCAATTTTATGTAATAATTCACCAACTCTAGGTAACTGGGATCAGAGCATTATAGTTGGTATCATAGGAAGTTTAGTACAAACCTTGGAAGCTAGATTTAGAATAACTCTGATTAGAAAACACTACCCTAGGATAAACTTTGAGGATTAGTATAGAAGAACATTCAAAAAATTTGGTAATGTAAATATTATGTGGGTTTTCCAATAAATACATCTTTTTCTAGATACGAGCAGGTAGAGGCAACTCTGGCATAGATGTACCTAGGGGTAAAACATGAGAACACCTCTTTGAGCTAGACTCAAATGGGAACTGGTGCATACCAACAGGCCTTGTTGCACTCTTGGTTAGAAAAATCCCAGGGGATATGCATAGTATAATTCACATTTTCTTTACAACCCATTTTGAATGACTTTAATATAATATTAGAATAAATAACATTGGTTAATCCTAAGGAGTTTTAGATTGAAAATAAGGTGTCATGATATTCTCTAAATGATTTTGTGACTATTGTTACTAACACTATGCTTTCTGGTTTTAGTCAATTGTTGGATTCCAAGGAAGTCATAGTAACATTGAACATGATGTAAAAGGTGGGCACGATGGTGAAAATGAGAAACTAAATGGAATGTTGATAGGTATAAAAGATATATTTTTCATGCCGAAGCAGGTTTCCAAAAATATGATCAACAATGTATACATTAACCAACACCCAAACTCAACAAAGAAGAGAAAGGTGGGGAATGATAAGAGCTCCAGTAGTGGAGATCGTGGAGAAAAGAAATCGCAATTTTCACCATGCCTTAAATGTTGAAGTAGATACCTAGGAAAGTGTCTTAATGGAACAAAGAAACGTTTTATTTGTGGGAAATAAGGACATAAAGTAATGAATTACTAAGGAAAAATGAAGGGTACTATGGAAGAAAATAAAAATGATCCTAATAATTCATTTACATCCATTTTCTATAAATGTAGGGGACCTGGGAATTACCTGAGTCAATTCCCTATTCTATAGGATAACCACTAGGTTAAGGAAAAACCTATGTGGAAATAAATGTATGGAGAAATTTTTAAAAGTATTAATGTTATTTGTTAATGGGATTACTTTGGAAGACTTTTCTCTTGTATGTATAACCCTGCAGTTTTTTATGTGAAAATGATATTTGAGGAGGAATTATCTTTTCTTTTTTGGATATAGTTATAAAGAACCATTTGGGTTTATATGATCCATGAATTTGAGGCAATTGCAGGTTATTAATTTTTGGGATGAAAATGAGAGGTATGAGATAACATTTGTGGTTAAATTGTGTTATGGTTATTTTGAGTAATTTATCTCATTTTTTGAATGTTATAAATATATTTTTTGAAAAAAGAAAACACACAGACCATGTGACAACCCATCACGTTGGACAAATCTGTGGGAATCAAACCCAAAACAAAAGTGCGAGTGGGATTTATCACCTACCACTGGACTACGTGAAGTCCCTGGTTAGTGTTACTAATTCTTTTTAGTTAAATGATTTTATTGATCAATAATAAGTTTATTTGGGATCTTATTTTTTGTCAAATGGATATCCTTAGTATAGGAAAATTATTTGGTGATTAAGTGATAAATATTATTTTAGAAGACTTTCACTCTATTGAAAACACTATATTCCTAAGGAAAATAGAATACTATGGGATTTCATTTGCATAGTAATGGTGCATTTTTTTATTTTTTAAGAATCTATGTTTTTTTATAGAGATATAGGTTATTAATGGAAATGATTAACATATCATAGAGAATATTTTATTTGGTTAATTATATTATTGTATGAGACTTTCATAGTAGTTCCTATTATTTGGAGATAAATTTTAAGATTTACTATGAAAGACTATGTGATTAAATTCTTCCGAGTTTTGGTTTTTAGTCATAGTTTGGATTATATTGAAATATTTTAAGAACAATTGTTTATTGAATGGTCTTTATTGAACTTTGGGTATTGTTTGTTTAATTTTTGGAATTATGATTAGTATTTCTTTCTATTAAGGATTATCCATTTTGGGGATCTTCTAATCTTGTACTAAAAATATGGTTTTGGTTAATCTCTAAATACATTAGAAATATATAGTTCATCCTTTGTGGATTATGTGATTCTCTATAATTTGATTCTAGTGCTTCAGGTGTGACCAAGTAATCTTGAATACTCATCATTTAGAGAAAAGATGAGTCAGTGGTAGAAATTTATTAAAGGATGAAACTCTACATAAAAAGTAAGTATATATCTTTATTTTCTTAGTAAATCTCATAGATAAATTCCTCAAATTTATGAAATGGAACTTAAAACAAAAAAAAGGTATCCATTTACTTTTCCTACTACAAAACTAATGACCATTTAACCCATCACAAGTTTGTGGTTTTATTATTGATAAAATTTTCCTAATCATGTTTTTAGTCACTCTCCATCAAAACTTGACACTTAGTTCATCTTCCATATCCATGTTTTCCTACATGGAATCCAAGTATGGGTTATCTCGGGCGACCTTTGTACTTCTCTTTCTTTCTTTTAATGTGATAGTTTTATTGACTCTTTTTTGGATGTGGGACTTTCAATGAAGTTCCCAAGCCCAATTTTAAAATTTTGAGGATGCAATTTCCAAAATGGGGGAAGAATGTAACACCCCAATATTTCTTAGTAAGTTATTTTCTTTAAAGTAATTCAATATATTGCACTACACGCAACACCGATTTTGAGCACACCACAACTTACCAAACTAGCCATTCAGAAAACAGTTATGAATAGAATTAACTACATTTTAAATTTCATATACTCCATATAATTTTTAAATCTTTATTATATGTTTCTTAGAATTAATATAACAACAAAATCAATTTTCTAGATAAAAGAAGTATTTTTAAAAAAATGAAATTTTACTGCCTTTTAATGAAAAACCTTTTTTTAATTCCAATATTTAACACTTATATATTAAATTTGAAAAAATAAAATTGTTCTTTAGAAGCGGGATATAAAAATTTAGTTTGGATAAAATTTCCGTGCTTTTCTGATAACTTTCATATTTTGATTAATAGTGAAAATTACTAAATTTTAATTGAAAACAACTTTTTTAATCAAAATAATTTATAGTGTCAAATTATTCATTTGAATGGTTTTGAAGTATAATTAGATTATATTTTTATCATTTAATCCATATTTGTTTATTGAGAGTAATTTTACATTTAAATTGGACATAAACACATATCGATCATTTTATAGATTTTACTTCTCAAAAACCCACTTTCTGGTTTTGACAACGGATATATTTTTTAAAATTAAATAATACAACTTTTATAATTTTAATTTGGTAAAATATACATCATTTTGAATTTGGAATATCAAAATTATCTTTGGGTGAATTTTTGGTATTTTTCTAAAAACTTTTAATTTTTGAGGAATACTAAAAAACACTACGTTATTATTTAAAGCTGGATTTTTATAGAAATAATTGTTTTTAATTTAAATTTATTTTAAATTCAAAATATATAAAAAATACACTAGTCCAATTTAATTCATTGAAGTCATTTTATAATAAAATTAGATGTATAAAATTTTATTGAACATTTTAACCTCTTTTACCCACCTTCTAGGCACATTTGGAAATTTGCATAAAACATAATTTTGATGCTTCTATGAATTTAATTTCAAAAATATGAGAGACACAGTTGACATAAGTAAGTAAAATGTGGTCAATTGAATAAAAATATTTTTTTTGTGAATAGTAACTTTTGAATTTTATTTACCACGTTAAAAGTAAATAGGATAATTAAAGGTAAAAATGATATTATAATTACCCTAAAACATGTCCTAAATCTATTAAAAAGGTTTTTTCAACCAAAATCAACATTAGGAATAAAATATGATCCTCTTTGATCCACTTGGATTATTTTAGGACATTTATTATTATTTTATTTAAAGAAGAGTTAAAAGGGTTAAATACAAATTTTCATAACTAAACATTTTTAATATAGGGTTATACATAAGATAAATTTGACTATAAATATTATTAGAAAGATAAAAATATTTCTAACATAATGGTATTTTATTTATAATTTTTATATATTAAATAATTAAATTTATTTATGACACAATGATGATGTAGTAATTACCTTATTAATGAAAGATTAAAATAATTGATATTATAAGTATCCAAATAAATGTAAATTGATACTTTTGATGCATTAAACTAATTTTATTGGTTAATATGACATTTTAGGATTGATTTAATTTATTCTTTTATAATTAAAAACAAATTTGACTTTCCCAAAAACCAAATACTAAATAGTTTCAAAATTGACATAAATGAATTTTTAAAACAAATACTGTATTATTAATTTATATAATATTTTTCAAAATCTAAGGTTTGTCCAAAGGATTTAGATAAGGTTATATATTTCAATAATTAACCACTTGGGGTTCTCTTGGATTTTTATATTCTGTTTATTAACTATTTATTATAATAATACAAGAATACATGATAAAAGTTAAACTATTTAACTAAGAGTTAAATCTAAAAGATAGGGTTAATATGGTGACATAAACCTGTCTAAAACCTATTGTTGAGAGGTTTTCGACCCATCCCCATCTTATCTTCGAAATAAATCCTTCTTCTTCCATTATAAACCAAAAATGGTTGTATAATAAATTAATATTTAAAACTTTTCCCAAAGTGACACTCACCTCTCTTAAAAAAGGCTACATCCCCTTATCTCAAAATCACAACTCCAAATCCATTTGTCTCGGCTAACCCCTACTCAAATATATTCCCTACTACTATAAATTAAACCTATAGGCCTTACTTTGATCATAAATCCAACCTAAGGAGCCCTTTTGATCAAATCAAAAGGAAGCACCCGAAGAAGAGGTAATAATTTCATCACCTCTTTAAAAGTTCTTTTCTTCTTCAACTTCTTCTTTCATTGTTGTTTCCATACCAAAATAATAAATCATGTACCTTATAAATATTTTTATGTTATTATAAATATGGTACAACCATATTCATTATTCCATGTATCCTATGAATGAAAAAGTCACCATACATGTGTAAGAATGGCTTACCGTCTCCACATCGTGGTATAGTTTGTTATTCAACACTTCATTATTTGGATGGGTATAATAATGAGTATAACTGATTCAAATAATAAATATAACATGTTAATTATTCTTTATATATCATATAACATCCAATTACATACGATTTCACCACCAATAGAATGATATTGTTGCTCGTACGTACGTCTTACCGTCTCCACAACATGATGAGATTTCGTTCCCCATCATAACCATTCAAAAATAATTTTCATATGATGATTAAAAATAATTTATAAGAACTTAATATCATTCTATATATGAATAAAATACATCCTATCCATAAAAATCATGATTTATGTAACAAAATATATAAAATAAAACAAACCAGTTAACACACAAAACAATGATACTACTGAAATATCATTAACAAAGAAATATTATAAGATCATATATGATATAATATTTATGTATGTGATTATTTTATAATTTAATAACAATTATTTCACCATTATACAGGAGGTTAACCTACCCTCTACTAAGTAAAATTATAAGGTAATGGATTTTCATCTCACTTCTTATTCTCGTGAGATTCATGCTATATTGCCACTATTCCCTTTTGTGTGGTGTATGTGATGCCCATGATTGTATTCTTTGTGTAATATACTTTAATTTATGGTTATTTACTCATCATTGTATGATCTTTATTTCATGTGGTTTATGTTTTTTAATTTACCAAATCGGTAAGAGAATTTCTAATTTCGATTTCCACTCATTGGGTTCAACACAAACTTTATTGATTATTTTAATCCAAGATTATGTGTGAAATCACTATTTATTTATTTATGTAGTAATTTTAACTCATCTTTTTGTGTATATACTTATGATACACATAATCACTCCATTTATAAATTCTCAATTCATCAATATGAACTTGATAAGAGTAATCATAACTCAATTTCCATTCATTGAGTTAAACATCCATGTCATTGGTGTTGTTTTTACAAGAATATGTGTGAATGTCCTCTGATTGATTTACACTGAATATCCAATCATATTGATTGTATTTATATTTTTCATACATAATTAAGTCATTGATTTATCCTTAACTTAAGGATACGGTCATTATAAGGGATTTCATCTCAATTTACATTCCATTTAGACTTATTTGTTGTTATGCACCAATTCACTTTTATATGGTGTATATACTTGACATAGTATATAATGAATCACTTTATTATCATGATATTATAATGTTTTTATTACCTCAATTATTTTTATTCAAGCATCTCTTGTTTGGTTAGGAACTCTAACTAAAATATCATTTTAAATGTTTTAAATATTCATTCTTCTAAATCTTTCTCATTAATGTCCATGTTTTAAAAAAGGTTTTAAGGATTTATTTATATGGACTTGAATGTTTTAAAATTAAAATTCCTTTTAAAGTTTTCAAGGTGGTATGTGAAACTTTTATTCAAAAATCTATTTTAAACAGCTTCTTGATAAATACTAAGAATTTTAAATGTTTTTAAGAGAAAAGGGATATTTCTGTCAAATGGTTTTAGTGATTATTTTCTTATATGTCAATATCCTTCATTATTCTTGATTTAGGTTGATTTATTATAATAAAATCTTTCATATTGTATTGAATGAGTTCTTTTTTACTGTGGATGTGCTATTTTTATACCATTCGTGGTTTGTGGTTAAAATATTAACATTTCATATGCTAGTTTTAATACTAATGTTTATGTTATGTTTCAAACTTTTCATATGATAAATGAATTGGACATAGTAAGTGACGGGTAGAGCCCGCTATAGCTCCTCGATGCATCGGTAGGTCTCATGAGACAAACTAGTTTCTTGGCACAAGTCCTTGACAAAATCTTATTTGTAGTATTGGAAGGAGTCCTTGACTATGTGGTTATGATGTCTGGCATTTTGCATTCCATCATTATGAAATTAGCAATTGATATTACATGTGATTATTCGACTAGTATAATATCCATTTGAATAAATTAATGGCATTATTTTATTTATCTTTTCTATATTATGCTGAAATTTACGTTTAAAAAGTCTTGTGTTTTAGTCTAATACATTTCCTTAAATGTTTATGCATATTTATGACAGTTTCCACTATATTTTTATCCCCACTGAGAATCTGAGCTCAAACATTTCATAGGTTTTATTTTTCCTAGGATGTGAAGAAGTATATTATCATTAACCTGTAGGGATAGTCCAAAGGATATGAGTATGTTCAAAGGGGACACAATGTTTGTTTTCTTTATTTCATGTAGTATTGTAAAACTTATGTATGTATCTAGTACTTCCAAGGATACTAAACTAATCAGTCTTTCAAGACTTAAATTATTGTGATCATACCAATGTTATGTAATAATGCACCAAATCTGGGTAACTAGGTTCAGGGCATTACAGTTGGTTTCATAGGAAGTTTAGTAAAAACCTTGGAAGGTAGATTTTGAAAAACTCTGATTAGAAAACACTACCCTGAGATAGAATTTGAGGATTAGTATATATGAACATCCAAAAATTTTGGTAATGTAAATATTATGTGGGTTGTTCAAGAAATAAATACTTGTATGGATACGAGCAGGTAGAGACAGCTCTGGCACAGATGTATCTAGGGGTAAAACCCAAAAACACCACTTTGAGCAAGACTCGAATTGGAACTGGTGCACGACAATGGGCCTTACTGCACTCTTGGTTACGACACTCCCGGGGGATATTCTTAGGATAATTCACATTTTCTTTAGAAACCAATTTGAAGTATTTTAATATAAGATGAGAATAAATAAACTTTGTTAATACTAAGGTGTTTTAGATTGAAAATACGGTGTCATGATATTCTCTAAATGATTTTATGACTATTGTTACTCACACTATTCTTTCTAGTTTTAGTCAATGGTTGGATTCCAAGGAATTCATAGTAATAGTGAACATGATGTACAAGGTGGGAACGATGGGGGAAATGAGCAACTAAATGGATTGTTGAGAGGCATAAAAGATATTGTGTTCATGCGGAAGCAGGTTTCCAAAAATATGATCAATAGTGTATACATTAACCAACTCCCAAACTCAACAAAGAAGAGAAAGTCAAGGAATGATAATAGCTCCAGTAGTGGAGATTGTTAAGAAAATAAAGACCAATTTCTATCATGACAGAAATGTGGAAGGAGACACCCAGAAAAGTGGCTCAATGGAACAAAAAAATGTTTTATGTGTGGGAAAGGATATAAAGGAAATAATTGCTGAAGAAAAATAAAGAGTACTATGGAAGAAAATAATAATGATCCAAATAATCCATTTACAGTCATTTTCTGTAATTGTAGGGGACATGGGAATTACCTGAGTCATGGCCCTATTCTATAGGATAACCACTAGGTTAAGTAAGAACCTATGTGGAAATAAATGGATGGAGAAATGTTTAAAATTATTAATGCTCTTTATTTATGGGATTACATTGTAATACTTTTATCTTGTATGTGTAACCCTAAAGTTTGTTATGTGAAAATGATATTTGAGTAAGAATTATCTTTTTGTTTGTGGATATAGTTATAAATAACCATTTGGGTTTATATGATCCTAGAATTTGAGGAAATTACAGGTTATTAATTTTTGGGATGAAAATGAGAGTTATGAGATAAAATTTGTGGTTAAATTTTCTTGTGGTTATTTTGAGAAATTTATCTCATTTTTTGAATTTTATAAAATAAATTTTTTGAAAAACGACAACACACTGACCGTGTGACAACCCATCATGTAGGAAAAAGTTGTGGGAATAGAACCCACAACCAAAGTGTGGCTGGGATTTATCACCAACCATTGTACTACACGAAGTCCCTAGTAAGTGTGACTAATTCTTTTTATTTAAATGATTTTATTGATCAATAATAAGTTGATTTGAGATCTTATGTTTTATAAAATGGATATATTTGGTATAGGAAAATCATTTGGTGATTAAGTGATAAATTTTATTTTGGATGATGTCCACTCTGTTGGGAACACTATATGCCTAAGGAAAATAGAATACTATGGTATTTCATTTGAGGAGTAATGGTGTATTTTTTTATTTTGGAATAATCTATGTTTTTTTATAGAGATATAGGTTATTAATGGAAATGATTAACCTATCATAGAGAATATATGATTTGGTTAATTACACTTTTTTATGAGACTTTAAGAGGAGTTGATGTTATTTGGAGACATATGTTAAGATTTACTATGAAAGACTATGTGATTAAATTCTTATGAGTTTTGGTTTTCAATCTTATTTTGTATTATATTGAAATATTTTAAGGAAAATTGTTTATTGAATGGTCTTTTTTGAACTTTGGGCATTGTTTGTTTAATTTTTAAAATTAAGATTAGTATTTCTTTCTATAAAGGATTATCAATTTAGGGGATCACATGATCTTGTACTAACCATTTGGTTTTGGTTAATATCTAAAGACAAGGGAAATATATAGTTCATACTTTGTGGATTATGTTATTCTCTATAAGTTGATTCTAGAGCTTTTGGTGGGACCAAGTCATCTTGAATAGTCATTATTTGGAGAAAAGATGGGTTAGTTGTAGAAATTTATTAAAGGATGAAACTCTACTTAAAAAGTAAGAATATATCTTTATGTTCTTATTCAATCCCATAAATAAATTCCTCAAATTTATGAAATTGAGCTTAAAAGAAAAAAAAATGGTGTATGCTTACTTTTCCTACTGGGAAACTAAAAACTATTTAACCCATCACAAGTTTGTGGTTTTCTTGTTGTTAAATTTCACATGATCATGTTTTCTATCACTCTCTATTTGAACTTTACACTTAGTTTTTATTCCATATCCATGTTTTCTTACATGGAATCCTAGTATGGGTCATCTTAGGTGACCTTTGTACTTCTCTTTCTTTCTTTTAATGTGATAGTTTTATTGACTCTTTTTCCGATGTGGGAATTTCAATGAAGTTCTCCAACCAAATTTTAAAATCGAGTAGACACAATTTACAAAATTGGGAATAATTTAACACCCCAAGATTTCCTAGTAAGTCATTTTCTTTAAAGTAATTAAATATATTGCACTACACGCAACACCAAGTTCGAGCACACCACGACTTACCAAACAAACAATTCAAAAACCAGTTATGAATAGTATTAACTTAATTTTGAATTTTATATACTCATTATAATTTTAACATCCATATTATATGTTTCTTAGACATAATATAAGAAAAAATTCAATTTTTTAGATAAAATAAGTATTTTTCAAAAAATGAAATTTTACCGCCTTTTAATGGAGAACCTTTTTTAAAAAATCCAATATTTGACACATTTATATATTAAATTTGAAAAAATAAACTTATTATTTAGAATCAGGAAATAAAAATTTCGTTTGGATAAAATTTCGTTTCTTTTCTGATAACTTTCATATTTTGATGAATAGTGAAAATACTAAATTTTAATTGAAAACAAATTTTTTAATAAAAATAATAAATAGTGTCAAATTATACATTTGAATGGTTTAGAAGTATAATTAGATTATATTTTTATCCTTTAATCCAATGTTTTTTATTAGATGTATTTTTACATTTAAATTGGTCATAAATACATATCAATCTTTTGCTAGATTTTACTTCTCAAAAACCTGCTTTCTGGTTTTGACAATGGGGATATTTTTTTAAATTAATTAATAAAACTTATATGTTTTTAATTTGGTAAAATAGACATCATTTTTGAATTTGGAATATCAAAATTAGCTTTGGGTAAATTTTTGGTATTTTTCTAAAAACATTCAATTTTTGACGAATAGTGAAAAACAATGCGTTTTGATTTAAAGCTGAATTTTGGTTTAAATAATTATTTTTAATTTAAATTTATTTTAAAGTCAAAATAGATACATAATACCAATATTATTCCAATGAAATTAATTGAAGTTATTTTATAATAAAATTCGATGTATAAAACTTTATTGAACATTTTAACGTCTTTTACCCACCTTCTAGGCACATTTACAAATTTGCATAAAACATAATTTTATCTCTTCTATGAATTGAATTTCAAAAATTTGAGAGAAATGGTTGACATCAGTAAGTAAAATTTGGTTCAATAGGATGAAAATAATTTTTGGTGAATAGTACCTTTTGAATTTTATTTACCACGGTTAAAAGTAAATAGGGTAATTAAAGGTAAAAATGATATTATAATTACCCTAAAAAATGTACTAATTCTATTGGATAAGTTTCTTTAGACCAAAATCAACCTTAGGAAAAAAATATGATACACTTGGATTAGATTAGGACATTTATTATTATTTTATTTAAAGAAGAGTTAAAAGTGTTAAATACAAATTTTCATAACTAAATTATTTTTAATATAGGGATATACATAAGATAAATTCGACTATAAATATTCATTAGAAATATAAAAATATTTCCTATGTAATGGTATTTTATTTGTAATTTTTATACATTAAATAATTAAATTTATTTATGACACAATGATGATGCAGTAATTAACTTATTAATGAAAGATTAAAATAATTGATATTATAAATATCCAAATAAATGTAAATTGAAAATTTTGATGCATTTTAATAATTTTATAGGTTAATATGACATGTTATTATTGATTTAATATATTTTTTTAGAATTAATAAAGTTTTGTTGACTTTCACAAAAACCAAATACTAAATAGTTTTAAAATTGACATAAATGAGTTTTTAAAAAAAATACTATATTATTAATTGATATAATATTCCTAAAAATATAAGGATTATACAAAGCACTTAGATAAGTTTATATATGTCAATAATTAACCACTTTGGGTTATCTATTACTTTTATAGTACGTTGATTAACCATTTATTATAATAATACAAGAATACATGGTAAAAGTTAAACTATTTAACTAAGAGTTAAATCTAAATGATAGGGTTAATATGGTGACCAAAACCAATCTAAAACCTATTGGTTGAGAGTTTTTTTACCCATACCCACCTTATCCTCAAAATAAATCCTTCTTTATCCATTATAAACCGAATATGGTTGTATAATAAATTAATATTTCAATCTTTTCCCAAAGTGACCCTCACCTCTCTTATTAAAGGCAAATTCCCCTTCTCTCAAAAATCAAACCTCCAAAGCCATTTGGAACAGCCAAACCCTTCTCAAATATCTTCACAACTACCATCACTTCAACCTATAGGGCTTAATTTGATCATAAATCCAACCTAAAAATCCCTTTTGATCAAATCAAAAGAAATCACCCAAAAAATAGGTAATAATTTCATCACCTATTTCCAAGTTCTTTTCTTCTTCCACTTCCTCTTTCATTGTTGTTTCCATACCAAAATAATAAATCTAGTACCTTCTACATACTATGATGTTATTATAAATATGGTAAAACCATATTCATTATTCTATCCATCCTATGAATGACAATGTCACCATAAGGGCGTACGTATGACTTACCATCTCTACATCATGGTGTAGTTTGTTATTCAACACATCATTATTTGGATGGGTATAATAATGAGTATAACTTATTTAAATAATAAATATAACATTTTAATTATTCTTTATATGTAATATATCATCAAATTACATACAATTTCACCACTAATAGAATGATATTGTCGCTCGTGCGTACGTATGTCTTACCGTCTCCACGACGCGATGAGATTTCATTCCCTATCATAAGTATTCAAGAATAATTTTCATTTGATGATTAAAAATAATGTTTAATAACTTAATATCATTCTGGATATGAATCAAATATATCCTATCCATAACAATCATGACTTATGTAACAAAACATATAAACGAAACAAATCAGTTAACACCCAAAATAATGATACTACTGAAATATTGTTAACAAAGCAATATTAGAAGATCATATAAGATATCATATTTATGAATTTTGTTATTTTATAATTTAATAAAAATGATTTCACCATTATACAGGAGTTTAACATACCCTCTACTAAGAATAAGTACAAGGTAGGGGGTTTTCATCTCACTTCTTATTCTCATGAGATTCAAGCTATATTGACACCATTCCGTTTTTGGGTGGTGTAAATACTTCCCATGATTGTATTATTTGTGTAATTTAATTTAATTTATGGTTATTTAAATGTTCATTGTATGATCCTTATTTTATGGGGTGTATGTTTCATAAGTTACCAAATCTGTAAGAGAATTTCTAATTTAGATTTCCACTCATTAGGTTCTACGCAAACTTCATTGATTATTTTTCTCCAAGATTATGTGTGAAATCACTATTTATTTATATATGTAGTAATTTCCACTCCCCTTTGTGTGGAAATACTTTTTATACACATATTCACTCCATTTATAAATTCTCAAGTCATCAAAATGAACTTGATAAGAGTAATCTTAACTCAATTTCATTTATTGAGTTAAACATCCATATCATTGGGGTTGTTTTTACAAGAATATGTGTGAATTTCCTATGATTTATTTACACTAAATATCCAATATTATTGAGTGTATTTATATTTTTCACACATAAATATGTCATTGATTTATCTTTAACTTAAGTATACGGTCTTTATAAGGTATTTCATCTCAATTTACATTCCATTGATATTTCTTTGTTGTTAAGAACCAATTCACTTTTATATGGTGTGCATACTATACTTTGAAATAGTATATCATGAATAACTTTATTCTCATGATATTATAAAGTTTTTATTACCTCAATTATTTTTATTCAACTTTCTCTCATTTTTTTAGGAACTCTAACTAAAACATCATTTTAAATGTTTTAAATATTTATTCTTCTAAATCTTTCTCATTAATGTCCATGTTTTAAAAATGGTTTTAATGATTTATCTATGCACGCATGAATGTTTTAAAATTAAAATTACTTTTAAAAGTTTAAAAGTGGTATGAGACACTTTGATTCAAAAATCAATTTTAAACGGCTTCTTGATAAATAGTGATAATTTTAAATGTTTTCAAGAAAAAAGGGATATTTCTCACAAATAGTTTTATTGATTATTTTCATTTATGTCAATATCCTTCATTATTCTTGATTGAGGTTGATTTATTATAATAAAATCTTCCATATTGTATTTAATTAGTTATGTTTGATTGTGGATGTTC
Source organism: Viscum album (assembly GCA_963277665.1). Lineage (NCBI taxonomy): Eukaryota > Viridiplantae > Streptophyta > Magnoliopsida > Santalales > Viscaceae > Viscum > Viscum album. The sequence continues at coordinate 497,182,978 of OY728121.1, read as the reverse complement.
TATTTTTATACCATTCATGGTTTGTGGTTAAAATATTAACATTTCATCTACCACTTTTAATACGAATGTTTATGTTATTTTTCAACATTTTCATATGAGGAATGAAATGAACTTAGTATGTGACTGTTGGAGGCCTCTATATCTCCTAAATGCATCGGTAGGTATCATGAGATAGACTAGTGTCTCGTAACAAGGCCTTGACAAAATCTTATATTTTGTCTTGGCATTGGGCCTTGACAATGTGGTTATGATGTCCGGCATTATGCATTACATCATTATGAAATTAGCTATTGATATTACATGTAATTATTGGACTAGTAGAATATCCATGTGAATAAGTAAATGGAATTATTTGATTTATCTTTTTCCTATTATATTGAAGTTTAATTTTAAAAATGCTTGTGTTTTAGTCTTATACATTTCCTTAAATGTTTATGCTTATTTATGATAGTTTCCACTATATTGTTATCCCTACTGGGAAAAAGAGCACAGCCCTTTCTTATGTTTTCTTTTTCCCCAGATGTGAATAAGTATATTATGATTAACCTAGAGGGATAGTCCAAAGGATATGAGTATGTTCAAAGGGGACACAATGTTGTTTTTCTTTATTTCATGATGTAATCTAAAACTTATGTATGTAACTAGTACTTCCAAAGCTACTAAAATAATCGGTCTTTAGAGACTTGATCTCTTGTGATCATACCAATGTTATGTAATAATGCACCGACTCTGGGTAACTAGGGTCTGGGAGTTACATCAAAACATATTGATGCTGAACAAGACACTATATATCTTGTTATTGAGGCTATAATGTGAAATTCAAAAGCATCACAGGGACTGCTTCGTAATAATGAAGGTTGTGTTCAGTGAGAAATCTAGAATAACTATATTTATACATCATAGTTCATATTAGTTATTCTAAAATGAATTTTATAGTCTGTATTCATGATTTGTAATAAAATAGAATAACTCACATACTTTTTCATGGTTTTTTTCAAAGCTTTATGTTTTTTTGGTTTTTTTTCAAAGTCACACCTAACTAATTTTCATAGTAATATGATTTTAGTTGAATTCATATGAATTTAAACACTTAATTGTTTTTCAAATTCATATGATTGGTTTTAAAGTCTTACAAAAATGATTTTTGATTATAACATCCCAGACACCAGTAACCCATAGATGATAGTTATATTACATTATTGGTAAAAAGTGAAAGTGTTCTTGAGGGATAAAATAGTTTAGTTTTCATAGAGGACCATATATATACATACAGTACGTTTCAATACATAAGATAAAACATGAACATATTGTGAGAACATGGTTATCCCTTCCATAATATTCTTAAAAATTATACATCATCCTCTTATAGGTTTCCTAGGGAAAGGAAAATAAATAAGGGTGAGCATAGATGCTCAGAAAGGAATAGCATACAGTGAATGCTTACATAACATAAACATGGAATAAGTGATATGTAAAGAATAAATTTACAACATTAAGCAATTATAAACTGAAAATTAGTGCATTATATATCCATGACAATAAATAAAAACATGGATAACAATAATCATTTATCTTATAAAGATGGAATGAAAAGAAAAAGATATACAGCAAAAACTTTCATTCAAGGCCTTATTACAAGAAACTTTCCTATCATGGGAATAGGAATACACCAAAACCAAAATTGTTTTGTCTCGTGAAAACTATCAATGCATTGAGTGGGTATATAATTATTGTACCCACCGATCACCTAATTAAGTAAAATTCATTCACTATAAGAGCCATCAATACCTTTCATACCATTCCTTAAAGAACCTCTTACTGAATAAAATTCGGTTATTCATATATTCAAAAATACAAAAATCAAATACATACCCTTTAAATATAGTATTGTTTATTTATATGAGAACACCACTTAGTCAAATTGGAATTCATGGGTTATCATCAATGTAAAATAAAGAACTCTTATCAAATAAAAATTTTTGTGAGGGTACTTACAATGTGTTGGGTTATCCATGGATGATAGTTGTTGTCTTTAATAGCTTGCATTGGTAGGATAACAATTCAATGGTAGGAAAAATATTCCATCATGGTTCATAAATAGGGTGTGAATATTCCAAATCATATACCCCAAGAGTGTCTAGTCATGTGTGTAGTATTAGGCTCATTTATCATGTAATAGAGTAATGATTGGTTAAATTCACAACCAACCCTTCACGGGGTGATTACACCTAGTTGATTATTTACAATAGATGAATCCACTTTCTATTATCCACATAGTGATGTATTTTCATGTAAAATACATATAATTTTACTTTACCAAAACATAGGATAGTTTTTCCACCTTGTAATAGATTGAGTTTTACATGGTTTTGGTAACTATTGAATCAAAAGAATATAAAGTAGGGATAACAATATAAAAAGTTAAATCCATTAAATTTAATGAATAATATATTAAAATTATTCCATGCATTTTTATACTCTGTGCACAAAGAACTAGGTGGTGAATATAACAAGAGTCCTAAAGAATGAAAATTGAGATGGAAAATCCACACTTATGACTTGTGTAGAAATTCAATCATAAACTATTGAATTAGAGATATTAAACATGATATTAAAATACCATGAATAAATTCATTTTATTATATAAATTCTAACATAGGAATTATATACACCTCAATAAGTAAATCATGTGCATAATACAAAACATGTCTAAAATAGAGTAATATGAGATGGAAAAAAATTACCTCTTATCCTGACTTCCATGAACATACTTTAACCTATTATTTCATAAATATATCTATCTTAATAAAATAATTTATATACTTAATAATATCCTTTTTTATTATTACTCTTCATACATAGTCATTCTCTTCCAAAAATCATTTGATTTTCGACATCGGTGTTAATAGTTTCAATTATTTTCACTAGTTTCACAATAGTGGTGTTTCTATTCATTATTATTTGAAAGTACATTATTAAGAGGTCATTAAATTTACTATTATATTTTATTTATAATAATTTATGATTTTTATAATTCCATTTATGAGTCTTTTAGTATTTTACCTTGAAGATGAAATCGATAATAAGCATGTTTTTGTAATTTTTGATGAACAAAAGGTGTTTTATTAATTGTTGAACTAGATATTTATATAAAATATATAGAATAAAAAAATAATTATTTAAATAGATATATATATATATATCATTAAATACACTTTCATATTCATCCATGATATAAATTCATATATTGTTCATATAAGTGGTAAAACTGACGCAAACACGAACATGCCCTGATTTAATGAATGATTATAAGGTAGTTTGGTTGTAATATCATTATACCAAAAGAATAATGATCTTATTTATTTATTATTAGTGTGATATATAATTATTTTAATGAATTATAATAATAATTAATGGTTATGAAAATTTTACATGATTTGAATAAAATATTATCTTCCTAGCATTATTATTTAAAATGATTAAATTAACTATGATTGTTTATTGATCATATAATTAATGGATTATATAATTTTTAATACTATAACCTTAATGATATCATAAAAAACATATTTACCCTTTAATACCATCCTTATATCCAACCTTTTAAGATGGTGAAGGAAAATAAAACATGTTGCGTCACGGAGGCGGTAGTCTACATAACACACGAACAACATTTTTTTTCTTAATGGATGGGGTACATGAATAAATAATGATAATGAAATTAATATATTATCATAGAATTATATAAATGATAATAATATCATTATATTAGTTTCTCTAGAATAAATTTGAAAGAAGATAATTAATAAGAAAACTAAGTAGTTGATAATACTCATTTCGGGGGTATAAATTTTCTATTGAAGCCTCCTTGGAAATGAGGTCCTTATGAAACTTAATTGTGACTGGAATATTTTGAGAGTGGAAGAGGATTCTAGGGTAAGTAAATGTGGAATATTATTATGGGGAAACTAAATTATTAGAGTGGTATTGAAGGGGTGGTGAGAGCACCCTTTTATAAGTGGTGAGAATGGTATTTTTATAAATTTTTCAAATTTTATAAAGGGAGAACATGTTAAATATATAATGTTGATATAAAATTTGTAAATATTGGATTAAGAAAGAGATAATTTCAATATACACCTCATCCACCAAATTATAATCATGTTTTTACCATGTTTCAATCCCTTTAGCCCTTGAATTATTATATTTACCATTTTATCTTTTAAAATGATAACTAAAATAGGTTTAGGGTCTAGCCATATATTATTAAAATAAGAAAAGGAAAGCCCCTGATAAAATGGGTAAAGAGAAAATACCCATTTAATTTAGTAACTAGTTATTCCCTAATGTAAATTAATCTTTATGCCTAAAAAAGGGAACAAAATTTGGTAATTTAAAACAACTGATTCAAAATTTAAAATCTATTTTGACTTATTAAATTTTTATAAGTGTTGTAAATTAATATTAATATGAAAAATGTATAATATATTGTAATGATTTTTTAGAAAAATATTACTTTATTTCTAAAATATCAATCACGGGTTCGTAAATTTTTATTAATATTCAAAAATATATGATGTCAATTATAAAATACATATTTTTTTAATAAAATTGTTTCATAAATTTCTAATTCATAATTATATACTAAAATGGAATAAATGTAATTATTTTAGTAAAATTAGTATATTTCACTATTCACCTAAAAATCAATTTTTTAGAAGAATATAAAAAATTCAAATTAAGTTAATATCTTTATAAATAATTTAAAAAAAATATGTTCATTTTGTTAAAATCAAAATATAACATTAAAATTTTAAACTATTAAATATAATTATGAATAAATTCTTTTTAGAGTGTGCATTGTGTTTTAGTTCATGATATAGTGTTAACCAACTAAATTAGATTCATGTGTGTTACATTCTCCTCCCACCCCCCACCCCCCAAATAATTTTGTCCTCAAAATTGGGGTACATATCAGCTATTGAAAAAATTTTGAAATTCCTTCCTCATAACACCCTCAGGTTATCGGTTTTACTCTTTTGATTTGTGATTTCTCCAAAGTACATTCACCAATCGAGTTATTCAATTCTGAAACACTTGATCTTTGTTGTTAAGAATATAGATAGTATCTTAATTATGGGTAAAATAAAACTCCAATTCTATTCCATCATATGTGATCACATTCATTGGATCTAGAATGTATTTTATCATTAATGAAACATGTAAGATGTCATGTACTTTATAATAGTTTTCCAACATTTCAAAATAGAAATCTACAACCCCAATTCCTTCAAGTATTTCAAAAGGTACAATGTACCTACGGATTAACTTAAATTTTTAACCAAATCTTAAAAGTACCTTCCATGGTGGAACCATCAAGATTACATGATCCCAAATATAAAATTCTATGTCTTTCCTTTGATTATCAGCATATCAATTTTTCCTTCTTCAAGCTACTTTAATATGAAATTGAATAGTTCATACATTAATATTTTTCTCCTATATAGTATCTAGAAAAAATAACTTTATTTCTCCAAATTATTACCAACAGGTTATATTACAATAACTCTTACCATACAATACTTTTGATAGGCCCTTGTAGTGTCATTATTTATTTGTGGGGCTAATCAAAATACAAATTTATAAAAATACTCAAACTCTTCAACTAATTAATTAAATATAGTATGCAATAATATCAAGGTTTAACCCATGAGATAATGATTTATTTTATTTAGTTTTTTAAATAAAATTATTTCCAAAATTTTTTAAAATAAGGATAGTGAATAATCATATTTGGATTTGAAGGAAATTTGAATAAATCTAGAGAGAAAGAAATTTGGTTTTTTTGGAAAATTGGATTTAAAGGCATGCCTGGGTTTTATAGTTTCAAGGTCTAGGTTCAATTAGATTTTAAAATTAAATTATTGTTCATTATTTGTGTTGGGGTTGATATGATGTAGATTCAATGTTCATGAAATCCCCTCCTCAATGCAGCAATTCCCACTTTTCCCATGGTCTGGTAATTTAGGGTGACGCCAAATCTTGATTGCCTCAATACCAATTTTAAACCAAATGACCCAAAATTTGAAAATGGTCATGACTCAATTAGGGTAATTAGTTATGAAATTTAAAAGTTATTTCATATTAAAATAGAAATGGTCATGATAAAATGAAAATTAAAAGATTCAAAGTTTAATCAAAATTTTAGAAACCCTAATACATGAATAAAAATTAAGAAATAAAATCTAATTTCACCTTCCACCTTCAACTACATTACCGTAGAATAAGGAGGGAATTTCCCCCTCATCCTAGTGATAAGGGAGTAAGGGGGAATGAATAAATAAAGAAAAAACATGAATAAAGTGGAGTGAAAGACTGGTAAGGACCCTACATAGTATTGCTTCTCACTACAAGCTTTGGTATCCAAAATCCATTTTGGTAGTAGGAGCGCAGATCTATATTTATAAAATTACATGGGGATTTTTCTAAATTTAGGAAATCATTAATATGGAAAATAATTATTCTTGGGTTTTACCCCATCATTAAATAGTTTCCTAAGTCTTTATTTTGAGTGTTCTATAAAAAATCCCATCAAATATTCATATCTAGGAAAATAATTCAACTTTCATGCTGTGAAAGTTGTGTCGTTCCATGAAAGTATCACCCCTTTGTTTTTTTCTTCACTTTCTACTCCAAACATGGTTCATTACTTGTAATTTTTTCATTTCACATAATGTTTTTATTATTTGAATTGAATTTTTCAGCTCTATAATCTCTCTTTCTCTTTGATTCTTTAGTTTCAAGCCCTAGAAGTGTCCCATAAGAGTCTTTCATCATCGTAAGCCATCTTTTAATGGAGTATTTCTTTACTTTTGGCTTATTTTTCTCATTTACCTTATATTAATTCATCCTACTACATATTAAAAAAATATTATATGCATATAAAATAATTAATCATAAAATCACCAAAATTAATACATTTATATATCAAAAATATGTGCAAGAAATTGATGTATCAAATCCACCACACATGAATTCAGACTTTTCCTCATGGTTAGAATCTCAACTTATAAAAAATAACTCTTTCCCAATCATTATTTAAATTAAATATTAATAAAATTAATTTAAAAAATGTGAAATTAAATATTTAACCATCACATTGTAAAATTCATCAATGCCTCGTTTTTCAAAGAAAATAACAAATTTACCCGTTTATATTTTGAAAGAACCATGCCTCTTAATGCATAAATTTTATTTTTCAGTTCAATATTAATATGAATTACATTTTAAATTTACCTCACTTGAATTTTTCTACTCATTATCAAGGTACAATTGTAAATAGATTTCAACACATACATCAACAACACGTCACATACCATAGGCTTGAAAGGCATCTAGAACCTCTAATATATAAATATATAAATCACAATAATCATGAGGGATTTATCCTTTGGTTCAGATGGCTCTATGGATTCTAGAAAGCAGGTGAATGATGAAAACAAATAAAGCACAAAAAAAGGTTTGACACTAAAGCATCGTGTATGATATCAATATATAAGCTCAATTGGAATATCCCTTTACAATTGTCATCTCTCTTGAATCCCCAAAAAATCTCAAAGTAGGATCATGATAAAAGTAAGCATAATGAATGAATATCCATCAATTTCTTTTTTTTTTATTTTTTTTATTTTTTCTTTTTTTTCATTTTTGAAAGTTATGATTAATAAAAATATCACATCCACAACATAACTACATATGATCAAAAGGTTTTAAATCTAGTAAATGGTGATTTTTGATCCTCCTAAGGAACAACCCTTTTTAGAAAGAGTGGTGAATGATGATAAAGTATAGTAAATGATATCATGGCCTTTCCAAAATCATAATGAAAACCCTAGTTATGTCTTCTCACTGTATCACATCCCCATCCACCATGGAAAGTATCTCCCCAAAATTATTCTTTTAAATATTATGCAATATATTTAGTGGAAGGTAGGAATGGATAACATAGGCCTCTAACTTGGATTATAATATCCCAAATTTTTTCATGTATTATTTTAAATAATATATGAAATTATTTTGAGACCAGGTGCTAAGACGACATGTGATTCTGTGGCCCACTATTCCCAGAATAAATTTTTGAAAAATATTAAACATTAAATAGCACACATGAGCGGTTTTCCTAAAAAAGTGGAATAACTTCTAAATGGGTGCCTAGATCAGAAATTAGAAAGTAACATTGCATTCTGATCGTTGAATTTACCTTAGGCAAGGTCTCTCAGGACCTGCCATCAGCAAGATGAGGGAAGGGACATCAAACTGTTAGACCCTTCCTTCTTCAAGTTGAAGGAGATATAATGACCCCTGAGACCCGCCTTCAATATGCCTCGGAGTGGTGACTAGAACCAAGGGTATAGAATCACACGTAATATGGAAGACATTACCCTTTTTATTTAAAAATATTGGGAGATAAGATGGTAAATCCCAAACAACTCCAAAAAAATGAATGGAAAAGTAAATCTAAAAATCTACTCCCATATGCATGTTCAAAATCAACTGATGAAAGGTACAAAAAACTTTGATGAAAGAATACCAAAAGAAAGAAAGGCAGAAACAAAAACTCCCCAATCCTAAGCTAGTAAGGTCTGGCATAGTCCTCAATGTCCTACTGGAAACTTGAAAGTAGTTTTACATTTGTAGGGTGAGTATACAGGTATACACTGTAGAGAAAACCAAATGCTCTTGTGCACAAGTGGAGAGGAATTCTAATGCCCCATGAGAAATAGATATAACTAAAGCACCTAACAAGGAAAACTATCCACCCAGCCTCACCAAGGCACACTCCCCAAATAACAAAAGTTAGGTAAAGTAATAGTAATAGCACATCAATATTTGGGTACCCCATACCACTTTACCACTAGTTATTTAGGAAATACTACATGTCAAACCTCCACTGCAAGTCTCATTATTGTCCCACTGTCTCCCCAACAACAACCTTGTGGGCCACCACAACCTAGCTTCCCACCTGCAAACACTGGGGCCACAACAACCATACATCACTATGCCCACAAACACCTGGGCCACAATAACCACTACCATGCCCGAAGAAACTTGGGCCAGAACAACTGCTACCATGCCCGAAGACACCTAGGCCTCATCCCAAAGACACTTGGGAAACAAACCTACCCGCACACACCTGGGCCAACCACCACAACACACCATGCCCGAAGATTCTTGAACCATATTGAACCTTAGGCCATCACAGCCTACCCAAAGAGTCTTGGGCTACCTAGGAGAGGAGGAAAAGGATCTAATAACAATATACTCATAAGAATGTTGGAAAAAACACCATCCCTAATGAAATGGGGTGTTCATCACGAAGTGCTCAACATGGGTGGGGTGAGAATAAAAACACAAGAAATAAATTTATAAATATAGTTGAGAAAGCACTCATCCCAGCCTAAGGGTTCTGAAACTGGCCCATACACAAAAACTCTCATTGTTATTCCTATATGCACATATACACAACAGCCACAATGAGATCACAACCCATTTTTGGAAAACAATTCCCAATTGAAACCATTCTTATTATCATGTTCAGGTGATTCTATTGAAATATTCCTTCATTATTGTGCAACTAACAGTCATATCCATAAGCCAAGGAAACAATTGATGGAAAATAGCCAAGCATTAAATTTAAGCATTCACACCCGGTTCTCTTATAAATCCACAAAAACAAATGGGATCCATGACATCCCTCGAAGTATTGGAACCGAACCAAGTCCCAACATACAGCACCATGCGGCCTCAGGTTCACCAAAAAACAACTGAACAATAGGGGATCCCATCCCCATCCACGTCACCCCACTAGCATCAAGCAAAACAACCATACTTATTTAAAGAACGGAGCAAGAAAGTTTTTTTTCAAATTTAACCACATTATTTATCAAGCTCCTTCATTCCTTTTGGTTAACTGGGGTGATCACACGAGGATTCTTGTTTATTGGGAATTCATTTAATCAATCGAGTTTACGTGACTAATCAATTTACATGTTACATCCATTCAATCATAGAATTATCCAGAAAAAAAATAGTGGTTTATTAGTGTGCAAGAAAGGACCACCAGTGGAAACTATTTTTAGTGGTCATAAGACCATACAATTAACAACATATAAATGAAGATAAAAGAGTACAACCACATCATCTTCAAACACACCCCTTAATTCTTTAAAATTCCATTTATTATCTTCATTAAGATTTAGTTTCATCTATATCCCAAGAAACATTATCATACCCACCCCGAATGATACACAGTAAAGATAGATGAAGGAAAACCCAATATGGATTATCAAGGATCAAAGTTTTTCTCCTCGCACCAAGAACTGGGGATGTGCGACTTGAAAAGGAAGAACTCTGAGGACTCCAAGGATGAGCGAGAAGGGCTCTGACATGGGCTCACAATTTATCTTCGAATGAGGGACTCCAAGCGCACCAAAGAAAATAAAGAGACCAGGGAATAAGAAGATCCCATGTGATAAAAGGATAGATCCTAGAGTTATGTTATGTGCAATATCAATGTGCTTAAAATGGGGATCATGGTTTAACCACACGGATAGATCCTAGATTTATGGTATGTGCAATCTCAAAGTGCTTAAAATGGGGATCATGGTTTAACCAAGTGGTTGGGCGGTTTCACACATTAGAATTTATTGGGATTTAATAATTATCCTTGTATATGGGGGAGAAAACGGTTGTGAGTTGATGGATATCCTTTAAATGGGGAAAACACATAAGAGGGGCTAAGATGGAAAAGTGGAAATGGTGCGACATGGGTTCGCTCCACTGTTAGAGGATTTAGGATACCATTTACGAGCTTAAATGTCCTTAAACCATTTTAAAAGAGGTAATAAAACTTAAAAGAGGCGTTACGGGAAAAGTAGGGGAATAAACCCAATGGTGGAACTGTTTGGGTGCGGCATCGATCAGTGACACCAAACCACCAACACTGAATCCCTCCTGACTCACCCATGGCATCTAGATCACCCCAAGAACCAGAATTTGACAACGTAATAGAACACGAGGGTCTAGGAAATTACATCAAATACCTATCAAAATATTCTCATCCTTGAGAATCATGACTAAACCCAATGAAAAGAGAGGGGTCTGAACAACCACCTCATAAGATATCTCTCAGGGACAAAACCACCCTAGATTTGTTCTAAATTGGGAACAAGCCTCGATATCTAGGAACAAATATCCCTCTTCTATCTCATGAACAACCACGGATAGCCCACTTCTCTTCTCCCCCAAGTAACCACACAAACACATAAAGGTCACACCATCAATACATATGGATTAGGGAGTACCTTCCTCCATGTCATGATACTATCCACTTTGGGTGGCACTGACTCGCCCACACAGGTTTAATCACATCCACCTTAATGCATCTTGATTAGGGATCAGGTCCCCCGCCCCCCATGGTCAGGAATTTTCACACACATTTAGAGAATAAGGGAAATTGCTCATCTCGTATAAAACAAGGTTAAGAATTACATCATAGTCAAGTAAAAAACAACACAAAAAAACTCAAAATAGCTCTGGGTACTAGGCATGCATTTGTGCCTCCCATTTCCAGGTACTCTCCTCATGGTCACCATGCCTCTATAACACATGAACCAAGGGAATGGTTCATCCACGAAGCACCCTCTCCTCACGATCCTCGATCCTCACTGGTCGCTCTATGAATGTCACATCACCCTCGATATCCATCTCTCCTCAGTCGAGGATGTGTGACTCATTATGTAGATGCCGACGGAGCTGAGACACATGGAAGACATCATAGACCCTCTGTAGCAGTGGTGGTAGCATCGGCTGATATTCCACTTCACTGACTCTCCACAACACCTCAAAGGGTCTGACATACCTAGGAGAAAGCTTACTCCCCCTATCGAACCTCTACTACTCGCACCGAGGGGAGACCTTTAAGAACATGTGGACCCCAACCTCGAACTCCCAGGGTCTCCAACTATGATCGGATTACGAATTCTGTTGGTCCAGATCCACCTTCATCCTCTCACTCACAAGCTGAACTTTCTCCATCATGCTCTACACTACCTCTATGAAAAGAATGCTTGCTTCCGCAACCTCTGTCCAGCACATGGATGAATTACATGGACTTTCATACAAGGCTTTGAACGTATCCATTCCAATGGTAGAGTGATAGATATTGTTTTTGGTGAACTCCACCAGAGGCATGTGACGTATCCACGATACCCCAAAGTCCAGAACACATGCTCGCAACATATCCTCCTATGTTTGGATGGCCCTCTCTGTCTGTCCATCCGTCTGGGGGTCGAAAGTAGTGTTAAGGCATAGTTGGGTGCCAAAATCATGTTGTAATCCCTTCCAGACTCGTGAGGTAATCCATGCATCCCAATCCAAGACTGTGGAGCTCATAATTCCATGCAACCACACCACCTCATCCCCACACCTCTATGGCATCCTGCCTTTTTATTACATAACGTTTCATTACCTTTTACAAACAGAGGATTTTTAAAGTCTATTGTCTTGGAAATCAGGAACATAATACATGAAAACAACAAAAAAATTCTTCTAAACCACTCATAAGGCTTCATCATAGGTTCATCCTATTTAAAATTACTCATCTCATATCTTGGAGACATACATCAAAGGAAAGGCTGAGAAGAAGGCTTAGTAAGGAAAACAAGTGAAACAGTTGATATGTGATCTTGAGCAATATTAATAAGAACATGATAAAAGTCATAAAGGTATGAGAAATGGAAGAATAGGAATATCATAATAAAAATAACTTTGATCATAACTTGAATATTTGGCAACAACATTTCATTTAGACATTCATGAACATATCACCAAGTTTTATCCCTGAGGTGTCATAAAAATTACCAAGGTTAATCACCAAGGTATCGTGAAACTTTTCATCTCTAGAGATTAATTCTTTACCCAATGAATTGGAGCGCTATCAGGGTACACCTTTAATATGTATATATTTTCAGGTGATCCACATAGATAATAATCAAACACTTCATAAATAACCCATGGAGAATAAAAGAAATGGGTTTCATTTCAAGATCGTAACGTTTTAAAAGTTCTTAAAAACAAGATCATTATGTCATTTATAACCCATGGAAAGGGAGTGAGGGTTATATGTATGTAAATTACAGAATTAAATATATCATATTTATATATTTATTAACACCCATAGAAATGAAATAGGTCTGGGTATTCACATAAATAAAACAAGAGAATTTCTGGAGATAAAGAGATAGAAATTTTTAGGCGAAATTTCTGCAGCATAACGGCTAAATAACATGGTTTTAGAAAACATTGAAAAGAGAAGGGGACAAGGGTCACACACTCATAAATAATTCATAATACATTATGGGTAAATAATAAGATAATTTTGTGGATATTTGAATGAAATACCACATGAAAAGGCAACATGAAGGAAAAGAGAAGATGCGATTTCTTTTAAGAGAAATTCGACAGCCTAACAGCATCACTTAAAAATTCAGAAAACAAATTGATGAGAGCAGAAAGGGTCTCTCAACAATTTGAAATGAAATAAACAGTATTTAGAATGCATAATAACATACCCTCAACATAAAGATATGGAAACTAGAAGACACAACATAATGGAGGTCATGGCTTAAAAGATGAGGGTAAAAGATTCCATTACCTTGAAGAGTAACTTCGAATGCTTGAAGGTAGGGACCTTCGGAGGATTGAGGGAACCTTGGGAGGACTTCTTGGGAGGTAAGAATACCATAACTTCGTTGAGGAGGATTTGTGAATGAAATGAATGAGAGAAATGGCTTGGTATTTATGGGAAAAGTGAGGGAATAAATTATTAATTTCCAAAGGACACCTCATCGGTGGTATTTACAAAACCATGGGCTTGCCCATGCTATTGACCACCTGGGACACCTCATAGCATATCACACTATTCATAAGTCAACCAGAAAGTGTAAATCATTATTTCATCATTAATGATGTCATTAAACACCTGAAACTCAAAACTGCATTTTTACTATTCACTGAAAATTCAACTGTTTCAGAAAAATACCAAAAATTCACCCTAACCTAATATCGATGATCTGAATTCAACAATGAAATCCATTTTAGGAAAATAATTTTATAAATATTTTTAATTTAATTTTTAAATAAAATCATTATTTATTCCAAAAATACAACTTTAAAACTATAACTCATTTTGTAAAACCTTAAAAATGTAATCAAGGTCCCATAAAATTATCATATAACCATAATATGATAAAGTAAAAATTTATGATTACATTTTATGAAAATAAATTTCCACTTTAAATTATTAAATTAATTATAAAATTTTAAATAAAATGTTTATGACATATATAAATACCAAAACTTATACTATGGTCGTTTTTTCACTTTTAAGATGTTTAAATTGTATTTATACATTCATGGGTGAAGTTTCTATTTTTTTGGCCATTTTACTATTCATTACTATTCATTACTACTCATACGGGTATGTTACTATTCATACTTTACTATTCACTAAAAACCAAGTTGATCTTATTAGACTCTTAATTTCTCACTAATAACAACTGTAGAAGACCATTTTTTGAAAATCATTTCACATTATTAATTATTTAAAGAATACAAAAAAAATTAAAATTCTCCCTTTTTCCTAAATTCATCAATAATACACATCCTATTTTTATCCAGATATTTTAAATTCACAAACTTTGCCACAATAAGAAATAACAATTTTATTTATATAAAAGGATTACACAAAGAAGATAAGGTCTCGTTACATAGCCCCTTATAACACCAGCATAGGACCTAAGTGTAAGGTGTTCTATGGTGATAGAATCTTGGGGTGGCTCAGACAATATTGCCTGAGTGGTGATTTCTATCAGCTTGAACTTCTCTCTTAGGTGATTTTGTTCAAACTTCATATGTTGAAGTTCGGCTTGGGCTTGGTCCAGAGAAAATCCCAATGATGCTACCTCCTTCCCAAGCTCTGACAGATGCGCTTCATATGGTCCGAGTCTACTGGATGAGGCCATTCAATCTTCTTTCTGTATTAATTAACCAAGATAACTGTATTTATAAAAACACAACATTAAGATTATAGTTTCCAATGGTAATATTGACCAATAGTCATATAATAGTCGAAACCCAATGGTCTCATTTTAATTATACCCACTTCATTAATTAAAGGATATATTTTTGTTGAGTATGAAATAAAATAATACACAAATTTAGGAAATAAATATAATTTAAAAGTGTGGGTCATTAAATTCTTCCCCCCTTAAGAAATTTCATCCCTGAAATTTTATCTCGTACCCTCTGATGGGAAAAGGTGTGGGCACTTCTGTCTCATAGACTCCTCTGGTTCCCATGTGGATTTCTCACATTTGTGGTTCCTCCACAACACCTTAACAAGGTGGGTAGTATTGTTGCATAAAACCTTTTATTTACGATCCAAGATCTCCATTGGCTACTCCTCATAAGAGTTGTCATGTTCTAGTTGTACCACCTATAGATTTAGTACATGTGAAGGGTCAGGTATGTACTTACTCAAGAGGGATACGTGGAATACATCATGAAATTTTTCTAGATTTTGAGGAAGTTCAAGCTAATAGGCCACTGGTCCCACAGGATCAAGGATTTAATAGGGGCCAATGTACCTAGGCTGAGCTTCCCTTTCTTCCCAAACCTCATGACTCTCTTCTAAGGTGAAATATGTAGAAAGACTTTGTCACCAACATCAAACTCCAAGTCCCTTCAACGGTTATTGGCATAGCTCTTTTGCTGACTCTGAGTAGCCTTAATGTGTTTATAGATGGCATGGACCATTTCTTTCATTTCATGCACAAGATCAGGCCTAAGAAGCTTTCTCTCTCCATCTTCATCCGAACAAGTAGGAGTTCTACATCACTTCCCATATAGAGCTTCATAGGGTTCCATTTGAATGCTCGAGTGGAAGCTGTTGTTGTAAGAGAACTCAACTAAAGAGATATGTTGATCCCATCCACCTTTAAACTCCATTGAGCAAGTTCTTAGCATATCCTCGAGTGTTTGAATAGACCTTTCAGATTTTCCATCAGTTTGGGGGTGATAGGCCATACTAAAATTCAATTCAGTGCTCAGAACTTGTTGAATACTTCTCCAGAATTTTGATGTGAACCTTGGATCATGATCAGATATGATAGAAAGTGGAACTCCATGTAGCCTTACAACTTCCTTCATGTAAATCCTAGAAATTTTATCAGGAGAGAAATCTTCCCGAATGGAGATAAAATGTGTAGTCTTGGTGAGGTGGTCCACAGTAACCCATATTGAATTGTTTCCTTTGGAAGTTCTCGGGAGACTAGTGAAAAATTCTATAGTATATTGTCCCACTTCTATGCTGGTATGGGTAGTGGTTTCAATACCCCTTTAGGAAGTAGTTAATACGCCTTCACTTGCTGACATACCAGACACCTTGACGTGTAGTCAACAATCTCCCTTTTTATATTATCCCACCAATAATGATCATGAAGGTCCCTATAAATTTTTGTGCTATCAAGATGTATAGAGAATGTAGATTTATGAGCTTCATCCATCATCTCCTTCATTATTTCCAGAATAAATGGAACACATAGTCTTGTATGAAATTTTAGTACACCTTCTTGATCAGTATTGAACTCAGGAAACTTCCCAACCTTTACAGCCTCAAACTTCTTCTATAACAAAGGATATTCTTTATGAGCATTCTTAATCTTATCTAGTATTGACGGTTGAGAAATAATTTGGGTTAGGGTTTATGATATCCCTTCCTTTATAATTCCCATGTCTAGTTTTACTATGTCATTGACCAAAGTATCTCTTTAAATCCTCATAATGGACAGAACAACTGGGTCTTTCCTTCTTAATGCATCAGCGACTTTGTTTGCTCTTCCGGGATGATAATGGATTGAACAATCATAGTATTTAAGGAGTTCCAACCATCTCCTTTGTCTCATGTTCGATTCCTTTTCTGTGAAAATATACTTCAAACTTTGATGGTCTGTGTATAAATCACATTTCTCCCCATAAAGATAGTGCCTCCATATCTTTAGAGCAAAAACGACCGCAGCCAGCTCCAGATCATGAATAGGATAGTTCTGCTCATGAGTCTTCAACTGTCGAGATGCATAAGCAATGACCTTGCAATTTTTCACAAGGACGCACCCAAGCCCTTTTATAGATGCATCACTAAAAATAAAGAATCCTTCTCCACTTGAGGGCAGAGTTAACATGGGTGCAGTAACCAATCTCTTATTCAGCTCTAGGAAACTTTCCTCACACTCCTTTGTCCAGATGAACTTGACCCCTTTTTTAGTTAACTTGGTTAATGGATTAGAAATCCATGAAAATTTTTTCACAAACCTCCTATAATATCCCACTAATCCAAGGAAACTATGAATCTCAGTTATTGTTGTAGGTTGAGGCCACTCCTCTACAAATTTTGTCTATGTAGGGTCAACTGTGATTCCTTCATTGGTAACAATGTTCCCCAAGAAAGCAACTTGTTGTAACTAGAATTCACATTTACTAAAATTTCCAAAAATCCTCTCCTTCCATTGAGTTTTCAAAATAACCATTAGATGATCCTCATGCTCCTCACGACTTTTGGAATATATCAGAATATCCTCAATAAAAACTACCACAAAGTTATCAAGGTAGTCCTTAAAGACTCTATTCATCAAATCTATAAAATTAGTTGGTGCATTAGTCAGTCCAAAAGGCATAACAATAAACTCATAATGCCCATATCTTGATTAGAAGACAGTTTTTTGGAATATCTTCTTTCTTCACCCTCAAATGATGATAATTAGATCGAAGATCAATCTTAGAGAATAATTAAGCCCCACTAAGTTGGTCAAATAAGTAATAAATTCTTGGAAGAGGGTTTTTTTCTTTATTTTGATCCTGTTCAGTTCTCTATAATAAATGCATAGACGCAACAATCCATCCTTCTTCTTCACAAAGAGAACAGGTGCTCCCAAAGGAGACAAACTTGGTTAGATAAACCCCTACTCCAAAATATCTTAGAGTTGTTTATTTAATTCCTCCAGCTCCACATTTTTCATCCTATATAGGTTCTTTGATATCGGATGAGATCCAGGTATGAGTTCAATGGATAACTCTACCTCTCTTTCTGGGGGAGGTCCTGGAAACTCCTCAGGAAATACGTCAATGTATTCCTAGATGATGGGGAAATTTTCTATTCTCAAACACTCATTTCCTTCTTCTACTTCACTGATCAATTCCATAAAGAAGGATATAGGAAGTTCTTCTTGAAAAATATCAGGTTGAGATATCTCTCCTTGGAAGATAACTATAGGTTTTCCATTCAAGACTACTGAGATTTCCTTACTTCTACATTTGATCTTAGCATTATACTTTGAGAGCCAGTACATCCCTAGTATAATGTCGAATTCCAACATGGGAATGACTACTAGATTTTTTATAATATTGTTCTCACCAAAGTAAATACTAGATTTTCTAAACACTGACGATGCTTGGATAATCTCACTAGGATTATTGACTGATAACTCTACTTTTAGTGAATCGGGAGTTGATTCTAAATACTTTGAAAACTTGGAGGAAATAAAAAAATGTGTAGAACCAGAATCAAACAAAGTACTTGATATCTTTGAGAGAACAATAAGAGTACCTGCTACCACATCATTTGGAGCTTCAACTTCAGCTATTGTGATATAAAAAGCACGACCTTGCTCCCTTGGCCTTTTCTGAGGCTGATGGTGGTTCTCCTCCACTACCCTCGGATTTGGACAATGATTGGAAAAGTGCCCAAGTTTTCAACACTTAAATAATTGGACATCAAGTAGGGCCTGCACCATATTCCCCCTGTTGTTAGAGTTTGTAAGTTGAGGTTTCACCTCACTACGACAATTCCTCGCAATATGGCTATCTCTTCCACACTTGTATCATTTCCCGCCCGAGTAGGCAGTTCCCTGAATGCTTCTTCACACATTTATTACACGTGGGATGTTTCACTTGCTTTCCTACTCTTCCTTAATCAAATATCCTCCCAAATATTGGATCCATAAATCTATTTTTTTCATTAGATTTATGAGACCACTACGTCTCACCAAACTCTAATTCGATTTTCATCGCACTTCTCACAATCTTCTCATAGCTATCATAATCTTGGTTGGCTAGATTCTTCCATAGATGCAATCCCATTCCATAGAAGAATCTATCAACCTTGCCATTTGGATCCATGACAAATCTAGAGGTGTAATGTGAAAGCCTTGTGAAGTTCATCTTGTAGCTTCCCATAGATTTATTCTCATTCTGCTTCAGCTCGAGAAACTCCTTCTCCATTCTTGTTCTCATGGAACGAGGGAAATAATTAATGTAGAAGATCCCTCTAAAATCTTCCCAATCCATAGCTTCAACCTCCACTCTTTGCCTCATGTTTTTAATCATCTCCCACAACTGATAATCTTCTCCTTCGAAGTGATATACAGCCAGGGTGACCTTCTCTTGCTCTGAACAGTGGATCACAGAAAAGATCTTCTTGATAGAGCTGATCCACTGCTCAGTAATCAATGTTTCAGTCGATCCACTAAATTTTAGTGGTCATTGAAGCATAAAGGACTTAACAAAATTTTGTTCCATTCAAGGTGAGATTGGTCTCTCACCTTGATTTAAGTTATTTCCCATAACTTGGGTTATTTGGTTCATCATTCGCATGAATGTCTCCATTCCATCTTCCATCGATGGGCCATCAGCACATGGTCCATTCTGATCACCATTTTCATGGTTCCTCATATTGCCCATCGTTTTCTAAAGGAATAAAAACTTAATGAGAAACTTATTTCATTTACGAACTTTTTAACTATAAAGGATTTTATATCTTAAAATGTCATGATTAAACAATTACATTTCTCTATAATTCCTTCATAATGATTCATTAAAAGCTTATGATTAACCACACATATCCCCCCCAGAAGTTTCATAACCAAGAGTGCGGAAAGGCACATTTTTGTGTACCAGGATACTCTAGGTCAAGCTCGAAACTCCTTATCAGAGTTTTCACTCCTAGGTACCTCTGTACTAGAGCCGCCTCTACCTGCTCATATCCAGACAGGGATGTATTTGCTTGATAAACCACTTACTCAATACTCACCAAAATACCATGAAGTTTTCCTATATTTAAAATTTTCTATAGGATTCTTTGTAAAGTTTTCATAGCCTAATTTCCATAAATAACTAAACTATCCTCTGATACCAACTATGGAATCCCGCCTTTTTATTACACAACTTTTCATTACATTTTACAAACAGAGGACCTTTAAATTCTAGTGTCTTGGAAATCAGGAACATAGTACATGAAAACAACAAAAAACAATCTTCTAAACCACTCATAAGGATTCATCATAGAATCTTCCTATGTACAATTACTGGATCTTATATCCTGGAGACATACATCAAAGGAAAGGGTGAGAAGAAGGCTCAGTAAGGAAAACAAGTGAAACAGTTGATATGTGATCTTGAGCAATATTAATAAGAACATGATAAAATTCATAGAGGCATGAGAAATGGAAGAATAGGAATATCAAAATAAAAATAACTTGAATAATAACTTGAATATGTGGCTATAAAATTTCATTTAGACATTCATGAACATATCACCAATGTTTATTCCCTATGTGTCATAAAAATTACCAAGTTTAATCACTAAGGTATCATGAAACTTGTCATCTCTATAGATTAATTATTTACCCAATGCATCAGAGAGCTATCAGGTTGAACCCTTAATATGTCTTTATTTTCATGTGAGAAACGTATTTCATAATCAAACATTTCATAAATAACTCATGGAGAATAAAAGAAATGGGTTTCATTTCAAGATCGTGACGTTTTAAAAGTTCTTAAAAATAAGATCATTATATCATTTATAACCCATGGAAAGGGAGTGAGGGTTGTATTTATGTCAATTACAGAATAAAATATATCATATTTATATAATTATGAACCCCCATAGAAACGAAATAGGTCTGAGTATTCACATAAA
This sequence comes from Viscum album, assembly GCA_963277665.1. Classification (NCBI taxonomy): domain Eukaryota; kingdom Viridiplantae; phylum Streptophyta; class Magnoliopsida; order Santalales; family Viscaceae; genus Viscum; species Viscum album. The sequence continues at coordinate 497,161,887 of OY728121.1, read as the reverse complement.
TAAAACAAGATAATTTCAAGAGAGAAAGAGATAGAAATTTTGACGCGGAATTTCTATAGTAAAACGGCTATATAACATGGTTTTAGAAAACATTGAAAATAGAGAGGAAAAGGGTCACACACTCATGAATAATTCATAATACAGTATGGGTACATAATAAGATCATGTTATGGATATTTGAATGAAATTCTACATGAAAATAAAACATGAAGGAAAAGAGAAGATGTGATTTCTTTTACGAGAAATTCGGCAGCCTAACGGCGTCACTTAAAAATTCATAAAAAAAATTGATGAGAGTGAAAAGGGTCTATCAACAATTATACATGAAATAAAAATTAATTAGAACATATAATAACATACTCTAAAAATAAAGAGATGGAAACTAGAAGACACAACATAAAGGAAGTCATGGCTTAAAAGAAGAGGGTGAAAGATTCCCTTACCTTGAAGAGTAGCTTAGAAATCATGAAGGTCAGGACCTTGTGAGGCTTAAAGGAACCTTGGGAGGACTCCTTGGGAGGTAAGGATACCATAACTTCGTTTAGGAGGATTTTGGAATGAAATAAATGAGGTAAATGGATTGGTATATATATGAAAAGTGAGGGAATAAATTATTAATTTCCAAGGGACACCTCATCGGTGGTATTTGCAAAACCATGGGTTTTCCCATGGTATTTGCCCATGGTATTGGCCAATTGGGACACCTAATAGCATATATCACTATTCATAAGTCGACCAGAAAGCATACATCATTATTATATCATTAATGATGTCATTAAGCACCCGAAACTCAAAACTGCATTTTTACTATTCACCGAAAATTCAATTGTTTCAGAAAAATACCAAAAATTATCCTCAACCTAATATCAAAGCTCTGAATTCAAAAATGAACCATTTTATGAAAATAATTTTCTAAATATTTTTAATTTAATTTTTAAATTAAATCATTATTTATTCCAAAAATACAACTTTAAAATTATAACTCATTTTGTAACACCTTAAAAATATAATAAACATCCCATAAAATTATTGTATTACCATAATATTTTAAAGTAACAATTTATGATTACATTTTATGAAAATAAATTTCCATTTTAAATTATTAAATTAATTATAAAATTGTATATTAAATATTTATGACATATATAAATACCAAAACTTATATTATGATCATTTTTTCACTTTTAAGATGTTTAAATTATATTTATACATTCATTAGTGAAGTTTTTATTTTTGGCCATTTTACTATTCATTACTATTCATTAATATTCATTACTATTGATATGGTTATGTTACTATTCATACTTTACTATTCACTAAAAACCAAGTTGATCTTATTAGACTCTAAATTTCTCATTGATCACAACTGTAGAAGACCATTTTTTGAAAATCATTTCACATTATTAATTATTTAAAGAATACAAAAATATTTTAAAATACTTTTTTTTTCTACATTCATCAATAATACACATCCTATATTTATTCTAATATTTGAAATTCACAAACTTTTCCATAATAAGAAATAACAATTTTATTTATATAAAAGGATTACCCAAAGCAGTTAAGGTCCCATTACATAGCCCCATATAACACCAGCATAGGACCTAATTATAAGGTGTGTTATAGTGATGGAATCTTGGGGTAGCTCAGACAACATTGCCCGAGTGGTGATTTCTATCAGCTTGAACTTCACCCTTAGGCGATTCCAATCAAGCTTCATATATTGAAGTTTGTCTTGGGCTTGGTCTAAAGCAAAGCCCAGTTATGCTACCTCCTTCCCAAGCTCCGACGGATGGGCTTCATATGGCCCGAGTCTACTAGATGAGGCCATTCAATCTTCTTTCTGTATTAATTAACCAGGATAACTGTATTTATAAAAACACAACGTTAAGATTATAGTTTCCAACGATCATATTGACAAACAGTCATATAACAGTCGAAACCCAATGGTCTCATTTTAATTATACCCACTTCAATAATTAAAGGATATAGTTTTGTTGAGTATGATATAAAATAACACACAAATTTAGGAAACAAATATAATTAAAAAGTTCGGGTCGTTACAACATCTGTGCTAAGGAATCCACTGCACTCCACTTCTTTATTTCCAGGAAGTGAGCTGATTTCGTCAACTGGTCCACCATTACCCAGATAGCATCGTAGACTCCTTGAACTATGGGTAGTACCATGATGAAATATATTGATATTCCATCCCACTTCCAATCGGGAACATCTAAAGGTTGCAAGAGACCTCTTGGGACATGGTGCTCAACCTTCACCTGTTGACACAGGAGGAACTTTTCCACAAACTTCACCAGTGCCTTCTTCACCCTGGGCCACCAAACCTGACCCCTCAAGCCCCATTAAATCTGGTAAACTAATGGGTGTACCACCAAGGGTGAGTTATAGAACTTACCGAGAACTCCCTTGTGCATTTTCACCAGGACAAACAGCTTCCCATGAAACAGCATCTGATTCTGACCATCTTCTGACCATCCTCTTAGAGCATTGCCCTGGATAACATGATCACGCATCACTTCAGCCTATAAGTCCCCCCACTGAGACTCCTCCACCAACTGTTCTGTGGAATACTGCACCTTCATCTGGAATAGATAGCCTCTACCATCCTTCAATCTCATGCTCAGATGTAAAGCAGCAAAATCCTTCATTTCTTTCCAAGCATCCATAGATTCCCGGACAACTTCCCTATATGACTTCCTTCTCAAGGAATCAGCCACAACATTCCCCTAACCTTTAGTTTAAGAGATCTCAACGTCGTAGTCCTGAAGAAACTTCATCCACCTCCATTTCCACAAGTTCAGGTCTGGTTGGGTGAAGATATACATCAAGCTCTTGTGATCTATGAAGACCACGAAGTGTTCCTCAATGAGGTAATGTTGCCAAAACATCAGTGTAGACACATCCAATGCAAGCTCCAGGCTGTGGGTGGAATAGTTACATTTGTGAGGACGTAATTTTCTATACCCATAAGAGATCACCCACCACTACTTCATTAGCATACATCCCAAACCTAGCCTGAAGACATCACAGAACACTTCAAACATTACCCCTTCCTATGGAAACCTCAGCACTGGTGCACTGACAATATTCCCTTTTAGTTGACTGAAAGTTTTTTTGGCACTGCTCACTCCAAACAAAAGCTTGGTCTTTCCTGGTCAAGGTCGTCAAAGGCACTGCAACTCAATAGAATTCAGGCACAAACCTCTAGAAGTAACCTACTAATCCTAAGAAACTATAAACCTCTGCCACGTTCTTGGGTGCTTCCCAAGAAACAACCGCTTTGACATTTGATAGATCCACTACTATTCCCTACTGGGACACTATGTTCCTAATTAAGTGCACCTCTTGTGTCCAGAACTTGCACTTGGATAGCTTCTCGTAGAGCTGGTGGTGTCGGAGGACTTCCAGAACCATCCTAACATGCTCAGTGTGATCCTCATCTGATCTTGAGTAGATCAAGATTTCTTCTATAAACATGACTATGAACCGGTCTAGATATTCATGGAAAACAAATTTTATGTGTCCTATGAATATGGTTGGTGCATTCTTAATGCTGAATGACATGAACACGAACTCAAAGTGCACATATCTACACTTGAAAATAGTCTTTGAGATATCACTCTCCTTCACCCTCAACTGGTGATATCCCGACCGTATGTCGATCTTAGAGAACCAACATGCTCCCTTAAACTGGTCAACAAGGTTGTCGATCCTTGGGAGGGGGTAACAGTTCTTGACTGTCACCTGATTCAGCCTTCGGTATTCTATACATAGCTTGAGACCATCGTCTCCCTTCTTTGCGAACAATAATGGAGAACCCCATAGTGACGCGCTCGGTTAGATAAAACCCTTCTTCATCAGGTCATCAATTTGGATCTGCAACTCCTGCAACTCATAATGTTCTATCTGATAGGGATCTATCTAAATTGAATGAGCACTAGGTTGTAAGTCTATCCTGAACTCAACGTCACGTCGAGGGGGTAGAGTCACAACCTCTTTGGGGAAGAATTCCAGGAACTCACTAACAATCCCTGGATCTTCCACCATCTCTGAGTCTTCTGACTCCACTAAAAACTTGGCTATTAGGGAAAGAAGGGTCTCCACTCACCAGTTTCCCTCCTGGAAACCCTTCTCACCAAAAAAATTTACACGCTGGCTACCCATATCTGAAAACACAACCCTTCTCCAAAAGTAGTCGATAACGGAACACATAGAGAACAACCATTCTAAGCATAAAATGACAACATATGACTGCATATATAGAAAAATAAGGTCCCCACTAGACTGATGTGGCCCCACAATCAGTATGCATCCCCTAAAAACATCAAACAGGATGGTATGATCTCCTACTAGCTTACTCAACACAAGGTTCATGGAGATTCTCTATATGTCTAGGCCCAATGCATGAGCTAGACCGGGTGCAACAAAGGAGTGCAAAGCACCTGAATCAAAAAAGTCAGAGGAAATAGTACTAAACAAGCTGATTATACCTCGAACAACCTCTGGCCCTACTGGAACTGCTGCCTTCCCGGCATGCAACTGCCTACACCCAGCTCCTCTACCCCTCAGCTATCAGCCACCTCCCCAACCATGCCCTGGTCAAGGTCCCTGAGGAGCTCCTTGAGGTTAGCCTCATCCTGCAATGTCTGCTCTCAGAGGACAAGGAGCTCGTTTCCCCTATTGCTGCCACTTCAAAGGACTGGTTGGAAACTACTACTACTGAGGTGGGCACTGAGCATTCCCACCTCCATTGTACTGCACTCGGTCTAGGCACTAATTCCAAAGGTACCCACGGTTTCAACAGATAAAACATCTCAGTCCTAGGCCCGTAGAGAAAGGGACAGGACTGGGAGATCAAAACTGGAACAGCTGAGGCCTACTCCCCACTGGCCGAAACTTGGAAGGCCCTAATGCTGGAGGCCTGCTGATAATGGACTTCCCATTCAACGAGCTCAACTGGATCCCCTCACATGGCACACCTCCCATCGTTTTAATCTTATAAAACACTTCAACATTCTCCTAAACCTTCAAGTACATCAGTAGAGTGAAGGGAGTAACAGCATATTGTAGGGTAGGTTTGAGTTCTACCTCTAAACATCTCACATGAGACTCATCATCTAGATAGAGGTCCAGAGAAAAATGAAGGAGATCATTGAACTTGATCCCCAGATACATCACTAACATACTCATCTACTAGAGAGACAGTAACTCCTACCTATTCTTATAATTCATTGTATAATAAAGGAATTCCTCCCAGAACTCCCTCTCAAAGTCAATCCATGAAACCTCAGCCTCCTTCTTCTCCCCAAGATAGAGAGTCCACCACTAACGTGTCGATCCATGTATCTATCTTATAGCCAGAGGAACCCAGTAATCTATAGGATCTCGAATCAAGTTGAAATCTATTACCAGCTCCTCGAGCCATCTCTTTATCTCTATGTCTGAGACGTTGCCCTTGTAATTCCTGAGGGTATGCCACTGAAAGGCACGAAGTGTCTTCTGCCACTAGTCTTCCTCCTCCCCCTGATCAATCCTCTGATGATCATCCAAATCAGCCTCCTGAGCCTCAATCGCCAGCACTACTCATGGTCATCGTCTGGGATCCATAGTTGTATGGTAAACAAGGAAATTCCTAAGCTCGAGTAGTATAGAAGATCTCTTTTAAATTTTGCTTAAAAATTTTATTCATTTTAAACACCCAAAACACCTAGAACACACAAGAACACAGGTCATTATGATGCATATACCTTTTCTAGGGTCTCTACCCTAAAATCAGTGTATCCTCACTTGGTTGTTCGGTACGTCCAGAGTCCTTATATCAGATCATGGGGGGCCTAAAATACTGTGTCCTGGCTGGTCTTTCTTGGCCTATTTCACACACCAAGATTTCCTAACATTGTTTCCCTACCATCCCATGCAATACTCATTGTGCCTAACTAGAACTCCATCCTATCTCTCAACCTCCCTTTGATACCATTTTGTCAAGACCCGTCTTCACCAAGATGAGGAAAGGGACTTCAAACTGCCAGACCCTTCCTTCTTCATGTTGAAGTAGAGATAATGACCCCTGAGACCCACCTTTAATAGGCCCCAGAGTTTATAATAGCACAAAGGGTATAGAATCACATGATATATGGAAGCCATTACCCTTTTTATTTAAAAAGATCAGGAGATAAGATGGTAAATCCAAAAAATATATAAAAACTAAAAGTAAAAGTAAATCCAAAAATTCATTCCCATATGCATGTTCAAAATCAATTGATGCAAGGTACAAGAAAACTCTGATGAAAGAATACCAAAAGAAAGAAAACCAGCAACAACTACTCCTAAAGCCCAAGAAATTAAGGCCTGGTACAGTCCTCAAAGTCCCTCTAGAAACCTGAAATTATTTTTATATATGTAGGGAGAGTATACAGGTATAATCAATAGGGAAAACCAAAATCACTCATGCACAAGTGGGGAGGCATTATAATACCACATGAGAAATAGAGATACCTAAACCACCTAGCATGGAAAACTATCCACCCATCCTCAACAAGGCACACTCCCTAAATAACGCAAGTCAGGTAAAATAATAGTAATAGCACATTGATATTTGGGTACCTCAAACCACTTTCCCATTGGTTATTTAAGGCATCATACACATCAAAACTCCCCTGCAAGTCTCACTGTAGTCCCACTGGCTCCCCAAAAACAACCTTGTGGGCCACCACAACCATGCATCCCACCTACAGACACCTAGGCCACAATAACCACACATCACTACTCCCACAAACACTTGTTCAACAATAACCACCACCATGCCTGAAGACACTTGGTCTAGAACAACCTCTACCACACCTGAAGACACCTTGGCCTCATCCCAATGAAACTTGGGAAACAAACATGCTCGCACACACCAGGTCCAACCACCACAACACACCCTATCCAAAGTGTCTTGGGCCATAGTGAACCTTAGGCTATCACAACCTACCAGAAGAGTCTTGTTCTACATGGGAGAGGGAGTAGAAAGGAGCTAATAACCAGTCACTCATAAGAATGTTAGGAAAAACACCCTCCCCTGTGAAATGGGGGGGTTCAGTATGAAGTGGTCAACATGGGTATGGTGCTAATATGAAACACACGAACTAAATTTATACATATATTTGAATAAGAACTCATCCCAACCTAAGGGCTTTGAAAGTATCCCATACACAAACACTCTTGTCACTATTCATACATGCATAAATACACAACAACCGCAACCAGAGCACAACACAATTCTGGAAAACAATTCTCCATTGAACCCATTCTTATTTTCATGTTCAAGTGATTCCATTTAAATATTCCTTCACTATTGGGAAACTAACAATCATAACTGCAAGACAAGGCAAAAACTGAAGGAAAACATCCAAACAGTAAATTTAGGCATTCACACCCAGTTCTCTTGTAAAGTCGTAACAAAAAAAGGGATCTGTGAGATCCCTCGAAGTACTGGAACCACACCAAGCCCCAATATAGGGCCCCACGCATCCTTAGGTCCACCAACTAACAATTAAACAACAATGGATCTCATCCCCGTCTATGACACCCCACAAGCATCAAGTAGAACAACTGTACTTATTGGCAGAATAAATCAAGGGAGTTTTTTTCCAAATTTAACCACAACATTTATCAAGTTCCTTCTTTTCATTTGGTTAAACAAGGTGATCACACAAGAATTATTGTTCATTGGGAATTCATTTAATCAACTGATTTTACATGATAAACCAATTTTCATGTTATAGCCATTCAATCACAGGATTATCCAGAAAAATAAAGGTTTATTAGTGCGCAATAAAGGACCACCAATGGACACTATTTTCAGTGGGCATAATCCCATACAATTCACAACATATAAATGTAGATAAAATAGTACGGCATCATCATCATCAAACATTCCCCTTCATTCTTTTAAAATCCATTTATTATCTTTGTTAGGGTTTGGTTTCATCCACGTCCTAAGGAAAAATTATCATACCTGCCCCGCATGATACACAGTAAAGAGAGATGAAGGAAAACCCTAATTGGATGATCAACGATTGAAGTTTTTCTCCCCACACCATGAACTGGGGATGCATGGCTTACAGAGGAAGAACTCCATGGACTCCAAGGCTAAGCAGGAAGGGCTCCAGCATGGGTGCATGATTCGTCTCTGAAAGATAGACTCCAAGTGCACCATGTAAAATAAAGAGACCAGGGAAGAAGAAGATCTTGGGTGATAAAAGGCCAGATCCTAGAGTTACGAGATGTGCAATATCACTGTGCACAAAGGGAGGATCATGGTTTAACTACATAGTTGGGCGGTTTCACACGTTAGAATTTATTGGCATTTAATAATTATCCATAGAGATGGTGGAGATAATGGCTATGAGTTGATGGATATCCTTTAAGCAAAAAAAACACGTAAGAGGGGCTAAGATGGAAAAGCGTCAAAGGTGTGACACAGGGTCGCTCAACCATTAGAGGATTTAAGATACCATTTATGAGCATAAACATCCTTAAACCACTTTAAAATAAGTAATAAACTGAAAAGAGGCATTACAAGAAAACTAGGGGAATGAACCCTGACACTCCACGGTGGCACCGTTCGGGTGTGGCACCGATTGGTTGCACTGATAGGCGACACCATGGTGACACCAGGCCACCGACACTAACGGCCTCCTGACTCGCCCATGGCGTCCTGGTCACCCCAAGCACCAGAATTTGACAAAGTAATGGACCATGAGGGTCTGGGGAATTATAAGGCCTAATATTGACTGGTGTGATTCGACTGTAAAAAGTATTTTTTAGATGTAACAGGAATAAAAATATTTTATTTGGCAGAGTGACTATTTTTTTTCTTTAAAAGAACCCTTATGTAGAAATCCTAAGGTTAGCTACACAACCTTGGGAATTTTTGAGAGTCTCTAAGGAGAGCATGGTGGATTTTCCCTTAGCGAACCATGGCCAGATTTTGGATCGATGATTGACGTGCAATGAAATCAAAGGATATCACCAATGATTACGACGTAACTTTGTTCTTCATCAGTGTTTGAACCCAATGAGGTAGGGTGTTCTGTTTTCAAGTGATTATTTCCTCATTCATAGAATCAATGATGAAGGAAAAATAACCAATGAATAGGTTGACCCGCGGTTTGATCATTCTTGTGGGATGGTAATGATTGTGGGGGTTTAAGGGGAGATAAATCAGTGTGATTATTTGATCTTCATTAACCCTTCTAATAAGAATGAATCAAGACTGATACACACACAAATTCTAAGATCCATTATCTAGGTGTTCTTTTACATTTATTCTCTACCCGAATTTCTAGTGTTCTTTGTGTGTTATTCGTGCTTTGAAATCCCTATGTGAACGATTGATCGGTGTGCCCCCGATTCATGGTGCAACGATCCAAATATGTGGATTCGAGTTTGGAATGATGCAGTGAAGGTCCAATGGCAATGGCACAGAGTGATTTGGCCATGACAGTAGTGCAGGAGGTAGTGCACAGAAGCATCCAGGGCAGTGGCTCTGGTCGGTCCAGGTGAGCGGTGGCAGAGGTCAGGGGGGGCCGGTCCAAGCCAACGGCGGAGGCGGAACAAAGCATGGTGGGGGATGTGTGGGAGTCAGTGGGGCTAGTGGGTGATGACCTCTAAAAGAGGCCATAAAGAGGTGGGTCCACAATGATGTCAAGGTCCTGGGTAGGTAGAGAACATGGGGTGTGTGCAGATGTGGTGGTCTAACCACATGGGACCTAGTGAGGCATCGTGGGATTAGGGGAACGTGATCAGGGGGACCACGTGAGGTAGGAAAACTAACCCATGTGAATGTATACTAGACCAGAGGATCCAGGCCATGGTCCAACAGGCTTAGCAAGCCGGTCCCAACAGATTGGGAAGGACCAGGTTGGGCCGGGTCCGACGGGTTTGATCAAACCTGGACCAGACCCCAATCGGACCTTCTTATGAAAACAACCATAACTTTAAAACTGTGTGTTTGTTTAACAAGTATTTTACATCATTGGGACCCTTACAATGAGATGGTCCTTTTAATATACTATAAGTTAGTTTTTTTGTAAGTGTGTATAAAACCTAATGGATTGAGGAGTAGCTTCTCTTGGAACAAGTGCACTACGAGTGGAATCTTGTGGTTGATTGTGACTTTGAGACTACATGACATTCTAAGACTATGTGATTTACCGAGACTATGTGTATTACCCATACTTCTTGTCTTATCAGAACTAATTGTCTCTTTAGGACTATGTGTCTTATTAATACTGGGTGTTTTTTATATTACGTCATATAGTCCTTTTTTGCATACTATTGACCTATACTTGTGTGAGATGACTATGTATCTTCTTTGTTGTATACTTCATGTATTTATTTTTGGTATAATTATTGTATTTCTTAGTGGTATAATTCATGTATTTCCTTGTGGTATAATTCATGTATTTATTTTTAGTATTCTTCATGAACTTCCTTTGTGGTTTTGGGGTGTCCTATTGAGTATTGTTTCTCTCACCCCTGCACGGGCATTTCCCACACATGTCGTGTCTTGTAAAGATGATCGACGCTTGATGGAGTAAATTGTGGACCAAGAACTGGTGGTGCTTAAAGATACCAGATAGTTGAGGTGTGCTTCTACATATTCAAACAGTTGTATAGCACCTTTCCCTTAAGGTCGGATTTTCTATGGATGAGTTTTAGAAACATAGGCATTCACTTTTGCAGACTCTTTCTTTTGGTGGTCTTGTATTCTGAACCTGTTTACTCTCTAGTTTTCTAATGTCATACTCTATGTTTGGTATCTTAGTGTATGAATGAATTTTTTTACGTAGTGTTTTTATAATTTAGCATATTGGTCTTGGAGACGTGTTCTTGTGTACAGGTGGTTAGGAAAATGCCTCCCATTTATGGGATATTCCTACTCAGTTCCAGTAACCATCCCCTATCCTATTGGAGGCAGCCCTAGGGTCATCATGGAATGGGAACCTCTAGGATAGGTTTTGATATAGTGGTATTAGAGGGGGTCAATTCTACTTAAGGACTAGGAGTCTGTGAGGTTACATAGGGGAAATAGTGTTAAGAGTTTCGAGTTTGGATTTCAGGCCAGGGATTCAAGTGTTGGTGTAGTGACTGATGTATCCATACACCATGACCCTAAACACCTTCTTTTTAACTCGGTATGTGGAAACACTAGTTACAAGTAAAAAATGGTACATGCATCATATATGATTTGGGTGTGTTCTTGTGACCTTCTTGAGTAAACTCACCATGTATACTTTATTGAATGTGGAACATCTTTTTCTAATTTAGGATGCCTCCACACAGACAGTCAATCAGGATTCTATTGCATGGTCATGAGGATGATTCGCCTAGTGATGACGTATCAGTACAGTGGCATGTACTAAAGATAGTATCTCTGGGTTGTTTACCAATGATACCACCACTCGTTGAGCATCATCTACTACCAGAACTACCGAATAAGGATGCACACAGACTGAGTGTGTATCATGAGTTCCAGAGATAGAAACCTCCCAGGTTTTTGGGTGATCCAAACCCCCAGATAGCTGAGGATTGGCTAGAGGTAGTTACATGTGTATTCCTCCTTATGATGAAACCTTCTGACAATATGGTAGTACTAGTTGTGAGCCTTCTTCAAGGCTCTGCAAGTTGATGGTAGATCTTAGTGACCCAGAAACACGATGAGGCAACTCTCTCTTGGGAAGACTTTGAGTGTCTCTTCAGAGAGGATTTCTTTCCAACTACGTTGTGATCGGTGTACATACAAGAATTATTGCATCTACAGTAGGGTAGTAAGACTATGGGGCAGTAATCATTTAGGCTTACTAATCTTTCGTACTACTCTATAAATATAGTATGGTACTCATTATTTAAGTCTTGGACCTTTAATCTGATCTTATACAGGGAGATCATGGCATAAATGATATCCCTTAACATTCCAACATTTGTTGGGGTATAGGAGTAAGCTCTACTAGTGGATAGCTTTCTAGAGAAGCAGACACCGGTAGTGGAATCTTCCACTAGGAACTAGGTAGCTAAGTCTTTGGAATAAGGTAGTCGGCAATAGTCTTAGGGACCCAAGTAGGTCAAGCACTCCAAGGGATAACCCCATAACACAAGATTAGTGGTGCGGGGCTCCCCAAGTATAGAGATTTAGCTAAAGGACAGGTTGTGTTACTCGTGCAGTGTTCAGGGACATTTGTATCAAGATTTCCCAAACCTTCATATGACTGATTAGGATATGGTCAAGGTACTACTAAGATAGAGGCATGTGTAGCAAGGTGGTCCATAGGGCAGTGGATGTGGCATAGGAGTAGTTAGGGTAGTAGGAGGTGGGCGGAGGTTTGATGTGTTACCACCACCATCCCTAGGTGTTCCATGCCAAGCTTAGAGATCTGGTGGGCAGGGACAAAGATAGTTGCAGATAATGGAGTCTTATGACCCCAAGGCTCCAAGGATTATTATAGGTATGATATATGTCTTTTCTATCCTAGTTGTAGTTTTGATAGTCATGAGTGGAAGTCATTCTTTTCTTTTCATGACCCTTTTTCAAGACTCAAAGATTCTGGTGGAACTTTTGACTCGACCCTTATGTTTAGAGACTCCTATGGGAGGTTATTCGATGATCATACACATATGACGACAGTGTGACCTTACTCTTGGAGGTGAGAGTTTCGGTTGGGATATCTTGGTAGTAGAATCGAGGCCTTATGATGTCATTCTCGTTATGGACTAGTTATTCATAGTCCATACTTAGATTGACTATATTACGTGCAGAGTGCGGTGTGTCCATAGTGATGGGACCATGTTTTTTTCAGAAAAAAGGAAACCCAAGTAGTGTAGGATGGACTCACACATAGGAGGGTGAATCTGATCACACATCAGTTGGCTAGCCGGACCCTCGGTGGAATGGATAATATGAGTCCCCAGTTTCTTGCAGTGGTGGAGGAATACAAGGGAATATTTCTTAAGTATGTTCTAGTATTACCTCTTCATAGGGAGGTAGACATATGAATTGATCTATACCCCAGTATGGAATAGATATCTACACCTGAATAAAGGATGGCTCCCACAGAGCTTCGTGAGCTGAGGGTACAGTTGGAGGACCTATAGAGGATGGGCTTCATGAGACACAATGTTTTGCCCCAGTCATCTCCAGTTTTGTTTTCCAAGAAGAAATATGGGAGCTTTATCTTATATGTGGACTTCTGATGGCTGAACCAAGTGGTTTTGAAGAATAAGTATCCACTACTGAGGATCGATGACCTATTCGATCATTTGAAAGGGGCGAAGTGGTTCTCGAAGATAGACCTCAGATCTGGTTATCACTAGCTTCGAGTACGGTATGAGGATATATAGAATATGGCTTTCAAATGTCGTTATGGCCACTACGAGTACATGGTGATGTTTTTTAGAATAAATAACACCCCAGCAGTGTTCATGGGACTCATGAATAGGATATTCTAGCCTTAATTAGACCGATTTGTTGTGGTCTTCATTGATGACATCCTAGTGTACTCAGTGTCTGAGGAGGATTACGTGATACACTTGAGTATGGTCCTTGAAATACATTGAGAGCACTAAATTTACAGGAATCTCTCAAAGTTTTAGTTCTGGATACGATAGGTCTATTTTCTAGGAAACTTAATTTCAGAGACTGGGGTTGCAGTGGATCCATAAAAGATAGAGGTGGTGTATTCTTGGAAGCTACCCAAGAGTGTTATTGAGGTTCAGAGTTTTATTGGTTTGTCTAGGTACTATTGGAGGTTTTTATATGAATTTTCCAGAGTAGCAGCACCCTTGAAATCTTTGAAATTAAAGGGTAAACCTTTCATATGGATGGAAAAGTTATAGGAGAGTTTTTAGCAGTTGAGGAAGAGAATGATGAGCACTTTCATCTTGAGATTTCCATAGGAGGTTGTCAAGTATGTGGTGTTTTGTGATGCATTATGAACTAGAATTGTTTGTGTCCTGATGTAGGGGAAAGTGGTGATTGCTTATGTTTCACATCATTTGAGACCACATGAGCATAACTACACAACCCATGATCTTGAGTTAGTAGTGGTAGTATTTGCATTGAAGATGTGGTTACACTTCCTGATGAGAAAAAAATTTATCGTCTACTCTAACCACAAGAGTCTCAAGTATATCTTCTGTCAGAAGGATATGAAATTGAGATAGAGGTGATAGATGGATTTTCTCTAGGACTATGAATTTTATATTTTCTATACTCTTATAAAGGGTAATATGTTAGAAGATTATCTTAATAGGAGATCGAGTTCACAACTACTGAACAAGGCATCAGAGCATTTGGACTCATTGTAGATATCATTTGTGGATGGAGATGGAGCATCTTGCCTCCAGTCGATGGTTGTCACCCCTCTACTCTTACAGTGAGTTAGGGAGGCACATATCTGAGATACTGGATGTGAGACTTTACATGCTCAGATGTCCATAGGGCATTCCCCTGATGGATATTTAAAATGTGGGGAGCACATCGTTCTTTCCAATGGATGCATAGTAGTACCAATGGAGTTACGGAAGAAGGTTTTGTGGGAGTTACATATGTCCCCTTTGGCGGTACATCTAGGTATGGAGAAGATATACCAGGACCTTTGATGTCATTTCTGGTGGCTGGGAATAAATAATGGAGTTATATAGTTTGTCTCCATATGCCTCACTTTTCAGAAAGTGAAGGCCAAGAAATAGGTTCCAGCATGTTTCACTCAACCCCTTGAGGTGGAAGAATGTAAGTGTGATGGGATATTGATGGAATTTGTGATAGGATTACCATGTATGTCCATGAGACATGATACCATCTGGGTGATCATTGACTGACTCACCATGTTGGCCCACTTTCTACCTATTCGAGAGCAGAGTTCAGTAGAGTGCTTGGGATGCCTCTATGTGTAGGAGATAGTTCAACTCCCTGGAGTTCCATTAACGATAGTCTCAAACCATGATGCTTGATTTAAATACGGGTTTTGGAATGGATTTTCGGAGACATTTGGGACTCTTATGTGATTGACCATAGCATTTCACCCACAGATGGATGACCATACTAGGTGGACCATTCAGGTTATAGAGGACATGTTACATGATCAAATCCTAGATTTTGGCCAAAGTTGGTAAGATCACCTACCTCTGGTGGAGTTTATATAAAACAATATCTACTATTCCACCACCAATATGGAACCATTCAAAACCTTGTATGGATGACCCTATAGGTCACCACTTTGCTGGAAAGACCTAGGAGAGTCAGCACTCATGGGCCTGGAGTTGGTGCAGGCGACTACAGAGAAGGTGTAGGTTATCCAGAAGCTAATGAATACTATACAGAGTCATAAGAAGTTGTATCCTGATAGGAGATGGAGGCCTTTTTAGTTCGAGGGGGAGACCTTGTGTTCCTTTGGGTCTCTCCTCAATGTGAGATACAATGATTTGGCTGGGTGACAAGCTATCTTCAAGGTTCATAGACCATTTTTAGATATTGTGTAGAGTTATCAAGGTGATGTACCACCTAGATCTACCCCTGTAGTTGCATTGGGTACATGATGTCTTCCATGTGTCACGATTGAGGAGGTATGTGCATGACCCATCACATTTCATCAACTGGGGTGAGCTGGACATTGAGGACGGAGTGACTTTTACTAATCACCCAGTAGAGATCGAGGATCGATAGGATAGGATCATTTGTGGGTGAGTGATTACCTTGGTTCATGTATATTGGAAGCACGGGAAATACTATGAGATCATGTGGGATCAGGAGGCTCAAATTCATTCGTAGTACCCACATATTTTAGAGTAACCTTGTTTTTTTCTTTTCAAGGACATAAAGTCCTAAGGTGGGGAGAATAAAATGTCACTGATTTTTCTTTATATTATTTTAAATATTATATGTAATTATTTTGAGACCAAGTACTGAGATAGTGTGTGATTTTGAGTCTTGGTGTTCCCAAAATAAATGTTTCAAAAATATTAAACATTAAATAGAACGCGCGAGTGGTTTTCCTGAAAATTGGAATAAATTCTAAATGGGTTCCTAAATCAAAAATCTGATGGCCCCATTACGTTCATTTAAATGACTTTACCATAGGTAAGTAATAACATTGACTGACGTAGGTTGGCTGTAAAAAAGTAGTTATTGGACGTAACGGGAATAAAAATATTTTATTTGACGTGGTGACTATATTTTTCCTTTAAAATCATTCTTATGCAGAAATACCATGGTTATCCGCACAACCATGGGAATTCTGAAGAGTCGGTAGGGAGATCTTAGAGGATTTTACCTTGTAGAACCATGACCGTATCATGGATCAATGATTAGTGCATGATGAAATTAAAAGATCTCACCAACGATCACTGCGCAACTTTATTCTTTATTGGAATTTGAAACCAATGAGGTAGGGCATTATGTTTTCAAGTTATTCTTTCCCCATTTTTAGAATCAATGATGAACACAGGTCAACCATTGAATAGTTTGACCCAAGGTTCGATTGTTCTTGCGAGATGGGCTTGATTGTATGGATTTAAGGGGAGATAAATCTGTGGGATTATTTTTTTCGTTAACCCTTCTAACAAGGATGAATCGAGCACAACACGAACTAAGTAAAAGATCTTTTCATCGAGAATTATTGTGTATATATTCTCTTTCCCAA
Source organism: Viscum album (assembly GCA_963277665.1). NCBI lineage: Eukaryota > Viridiplantae > Streptophyta > Magnoliopsida > Santalales > Viscaceae > Viscum > Viscum album. The sequence goes on along the minus strand of OY728121.1, from coordinate 497,145,184 downwards.
TTTTTTTAATTCTTCATGCTTTGAACCCATATGCGAATGATCAATCATTCCACCCCTGATTCATGGTGCAATGATCTGAATCTGTGGATCTGAGTTTGGAAAAATGCAGCGAAAGTATGAAAGCAATGGAAGGGAGTGATTTTTTTTGGTATGGTGGAACATGGTGGTGTAGGAAGCATCACATAGTGGAGGATGGGGCAGTGTCTATGTTCGTTCTCGGCGAGCAGTGGCGTGGGTACGGCGGGGTGGTCTAAGACAACAGTGGACGCAGAACGTGGAACAGTGGGGTCGGCGTGGGAGCTGGCATGGTCGGCGGGTGCGGACTATGGTAGGCAGCCACAGAGAGGGGGCATGGTGATGGTAAGACCACAGGAAAATAGAGCATGTGGGGAGTGTGCGGATGTTATGGTTTGACCTTGTGGTATATGGTGTAGCACCATGGGATGAGGGGGTATGTGGTCGGGGCAGACCATGTGAGGCAGGTGTTAGAGTTGGTGCCCTAGAACCAACTTCTTTGATCTTTATAATAAAGTTATATTCCTAGTTTTGAATATTAGTCAATTTCTTATTACATCACGACTGTTCATTTTTGTAACATAGCATGTGATAATGTCCCACGAGTAGTTTTCACACTAAAAGGTCATAGCAGTTTCCTGATATAATGAGAACCCAGAAGTGCCATGACATTATTCTTGAATAAATTTTCTATGGCTAGATGATATTATTTTAAGGGACACAAATGATATGGGATATCAAGTTTTTAGAATCATAGGACATTGAGGAACCTTCTCATGGTGTACGCCCCTGGTAATATCTAGTAGGATATTATGAGAATGAGACCCGATAGTAGGAAATAGACATTATAAGTTTCATTGGATGTTCCTATCTAAGTATGTGTGCAATGGTCCTTGGAATTTAAGATTACTGTAAATGGATATTAGGAGTTGTGTACTTTGATGTATTGGTGAAAATTGTGGCAACATATTCTCACATAGAGGTAGGATACATTGGGTGTGTCATGAGTAATATTTCATTAATTAATAATGCGAGAAAGGATTTATCCCTTCTCTTCATTAATGGAAGTAAATATCTCATTCCTTTTGATGGAAATGAAATAGCCTAAATAAATCCATGGTCATGGTGTTCTCTAGTAAAGTTCTATTTCTGAAAGTCAAAGTACAATTTATCGAGCATATAGTTTGATGACGCTGGCATGCAACCTGCTCGATTGGTGATATTATGATAAATGGATTATATTACGCAGTAAGTACTCATATGAGGTGACATTTCATTGTGGAATTAACTTATTTCTCTATGGTTTCCTTGAAATGTTTCTAGATTCTAACCTTGGACTTTAGGTAGGCTCGCCTAATGCCACTGAGAAAGAGGCCTAGAGGGTCACACACTAAGTGTATCTATAATCTCAGTTAAATAATTTATTATTTAAAAATTTGAATAAATATTATTATCAGTTGTGGTTTAATAATTATTCAGGTATGTCTGATCTCATTTTATTTATTTATTAGTGAATAATTAAGTTAGATTCATTTATTTAATTAATAAATAAATAGTCATTATTCAAGGTCCGATAAATATTTCAGAGGATGGGTGGACCGAGTTAAAGGGTCAAATTAGAAAATAATATTTAATTGTAACTTGAAATCTAAGAACTTTTCATGGAAATAATGTTATTGTTGTTATTATTTGATATGGTGGTTTCATTTGGAATAATAAAATAAGTAATGGCACTTGTGCTAATTATTTATTATTACCTAGTGATTAAATTTTCTGGTTATATATTATTCTCTTATTAGACAAAGGGGAAACCCATAGGCTATACATCCAATTTTGGTTGTGCACAACATTTTGTAGAAGAAATCTCTCAAGCATCGAGAGTTCCTTTTTCTACAAGAACTATCTCAAGAATAGGAGCGACCATCCTCCACTGGATCAGAGAACACTTTTGAAGCGGTTCTCAAGTCGATCAAGGGCAGATGACGTAAGCACAAGGACCTTCCATGCTAGCACCTAGAGACTCTTTCAGCAACATCCATAGATTCACGAAGCACATGTAGATTACCACTAGAGGATATCTAACCTTGATCTCTACAAATCATTGAAAGGATCATCACAGATCTGTGCTTAGACACATCAACAAAGAAAGAAAACCTTAGAGGAATTTCTTTAATTTAATTAAATTATTTATAAAAAATACATGTTGATCCTCTCTCTGGGTTTCGAGCCTCTTTCTTCTTTATCTAAATATTTGATTTTATTCCATGGATAATGTAATTAATTATCATATTGATCCTAGAATAATCATTGATCGCAGTAAAATTTATAGTTGGGCATCAGCCCAACCACGCTTCTATTGCGCCTAGAACCTACATGTGGTATCAGAGCGGTCATATTTTTGTTTATAATTATTTTACTAATTCCTTTATGATTTACTCTTTAATAATTTAGTTTTTCAATTCATGTTTAATTGTTCTTGTAATCTAAATTTTTAGTTGTGTTCTTCCTCTTTCATTTCTCATAGATCAAATAGAAACGAATAATTTTATGATTAAAATTAAATAGAGGATCTCATCTGGAGGTGCCAACTATTTTTTATAGGTAACATGAAAGTACACACCATGTATTTGGAGTTATGTTCCATATAATCTACCATACACGATGTGTAATCCGGATCACACACCGTGTAGTTGTGTTCAGCGCATCGAGAGTAATTCAGAAATTACTCAAGCTGTGTGCCTTAATGAAATGTGGTGTAGTTAATTCTTACACTGTGTGTTGACAAGGATAGACTAGCGCACGGTCTGCTAGACTACACGTTGTGTGGCCCACTAGACATGGTGTGCAGTCCCTTTGGTTCAGGGTCAAGTTATGTATCCCATACATGGCTTTCTCGACTGGTGACCATGTAACGCAGAGTCTATAGGCATGTGCCCCACTGGACACGATGTGTACTCCAAATATTTCCAAAGTACTCCTCACATGTCATCTCCCTAGGCATGTACTTCGAATGTACGGTGAGGAGGATACACGTCATGTAGTCGGATTTACACGCCATGTAAGTTTTCCAAATTATGTAGATTTAAAAATTTATTATTATATTATATAACCCTTGACACATGTACCTTTGTGTGGGTGTAAAGCTGGGACACAACAAGTGATAGGTTTTATATGGGGGTGTGTGTATGTTCGTGTGTTTAATTAATATCTACATAATGTTCAAAGATCTGCACATCATGTATGAGTTTAATTGTAATTATAATTTTTCATTCATTCTACATGTCACAAAGAATAAAGTTTACACAAGTATAATACATGTTGAGTAGTTTTGGATGGGTATTCATTAGGTTTCCTCCAAGGTACAAGTTATGTACAAAGTTAAATTTAAATGAATTTATTATTTTATTTAAAATTATCATGGATGAGAATCTCAAGGAAATTCAGAAAAAGGATTAAGATAAAAGTATTTATTAATTATAGATAATGATTAATCGATTTGAGTGTTATTTATCATAATAAGAACTATTAAAGAATTAAATTCTAGTTCTGTTAAATGTGTAATTTTTTTCATGTTTGTGGATGATCATGATCTAGATGATACCTTTGTATGTGATTGGTTTCCTCTTAACTTATTTTTTAAATTAAAATTGTTGGCATGTGTGCCTTATCCTCATTAATATATAGGGCCTACATGCCCATGGTTTCTTTTATGTAACCCCCCTTTTTACCCCTCACATGCGTGTGAGTTAAAAGAATATGTAATGGATGGAGATCCCAATCAAGTAGAGGTGGTTCAAGTTAAGATTCGAGGCAAAACCAATCCAAGGAGATACAAAGGTGGATGGGTGGAAATCTATAAGCATGAATCTTAAAAGTTTCAACGTGTTTCTCACCTAGGTCAGGGTTAGTTTATAAACCTCTAGATAAACTAACCATTAGAAAAGATCATAATCATACCCTTTATTTTATTTCTGTTAGTTTCATGGTTATTCATTATGGATGTATTATCGTGATCACATAAATATATAAATTAACAAGCATGCAAGATGGAACTAAAATAAAATGGATTATGTGTAAATATTATCAATATGTGGTTAATCACTAAAGTATATCCCACTTAATATTAGAAAACACATGAAAAGTCAATAAGAATAAATTTACAAATAAAGGATGAAATCCCTCAATAAAATATTAAGTCAGTATAGCCTTCAATTACATAATTTAGAATCAAACAAATAGCTCAAAGTGCTTGACCAACCAAAGTTGGGGTGCCTTCAATTATCGAGGAATTCTAATTTGAGGTTTTGTATTAACTTAACATGGTTTACATCATGGTTTGACTGTCAAAGTAGTACTTAGTATAACTGAGAGGTAAGGATTGAGGAAATCTAAAATAATGATTTTATGATTGGGGAGTCCACTCAACGGATCAAGGAGACACAAGTTAATGTAGTTGGCATTTGGAATTCCTACCTAAAACCATTCAATTTTCTTAACCAGCCAAAGTTGGGGTGATGAGAATGGAATATATATCCTTTCCACTAGAATATCCTAGCAACAGGATATTCTGAAGTTAATGGTGAGGGATATTGGTTTTTGATAAAATAGTGGGAGACTAATGAATACTTATTTATTTATTTGTATTAATTTTATCTAATAAAGTAATAAAACTCTATTCATCTTATTTGTAGAAATGGAATTAAAAATGATATCAAATATATCGTTGTGATCCATACTCGGGAAGGAAAACCTTCTCACCGGAACTAACTTACAGGAGTGGAAAATGCGCCTTCAAGTGATGCTTCTCCATGAAGGGAAACTATATGTGTTGGAAGAACCGTTACCAGTTGTACATGGGAATGAGGCGAGTAATGACGAGCTCACTATGTACGAGAAACATCTGAATGATGCTATGGATGTTTAGTGCCTCATGCTATCATCCATGACCAATGAGATATTAAAGAAACATGAGGAAATGGATGATTATATCATGATGTCTTTCCTTTGGGATCTCTATCAATAGAAGGCGAGACAAGAGAGGAATGAGATATCCAACGCTTTGTTTACTACTAATCTTGGAGAGTCTATGCCATTTGGACCACATGTAGTCATAATTATTGGCTATATTTAGCATCTAGACATCCTAGAGATTAAATTCTTGAATGATTTTCATACAGATCTCATATTATCATCACTACCCAAGGCCTTATCTAGTTTTATAGTGACTTATAATATGATAAATAATGGGAAGAGCTTAGCAGAACTTCTAATCATGATTCTCCAAGTCAATAAGGACATGGGGCATGAGAAACTCATTGTCCTTATGGTGAATAGGGAGAGAAAGGAAAAGGAAAAGGGGCCTAATATTTACAAACAGTCTAAATCTATCAAGAATCATCCGACCAAGAAGAAGAATATCCAAAGGTAAGGCAAAGAAAAGGAGGCAGTATGCTTTCATGTGGAAAGTCAGGCCACTGGAAGAGGAACTGCACTTAGAGGAAAGAGGAATCCAAAGGTACATTATTTATTGAGTGAAATATTTCCATTTCTACACATTTGGTATTAGATATAGCTTATGGTTCTCACATCTATATTCAAATGTAGGTTCCAAGTAGATTTTGGAAAATTTCCAGAGGAGAGGTGGATCTGTGAGCTACCAATGGTTCGAGGCTGGATGATCTTTCCAATGGTGATACCACCTTTAGTTGCTGACCGGGATGATTTTAGTTTTATGAGACTGTTATTATGTACCATGTGTTTCCAAGAACATAATTTTTTGTATCGAGTTTAGATACATGTGGATTTATTTTCACGTTTGAAAATATAAGTTGTTTCTTTTATAAGGAAAATGTATGATATGGTTTGGGGAATTTAAATAAATACATGTATATATTAAATTACAAAAACAAAGTGTTGGAAATAAATAAAAAATAGAATTCACATGACTCATATAACACCCAGTTGTGGCATCACCATCTTGTTCATGTAAATGAGAAGCTCCTAACAGAGATCTGTCAGAATGGTTATTTAGACTCTTCTGAGCTCAAACCACTTGATAGATTTCATGCTTGTTAACAAGGGAAAATGACCAAACCACCATTCGTTGGGCAGGTTGAAAGGGCCATAGAGATTCTAGGGTTAGTACACACTGATGTGTGTGGACCATTTCTAGTAGAAGATAGGGTTGGATAATCGTACTTCATTACTTTTACTGATGACTTGAGTAGATTTGGTTATATCTACTTAATGAGGTATAAGTATGAGTCCTTTGAGAAATTCAAGGAGTTCAAGAATAAATTAGAGAATTGGATTGGTAAGAAGATAAATAAGCTTCAATTGGATTGAGGTGGGTAATATCTTAACCAAGAGTTCATCAACCTTTTACAGGAGTCTGGGATTTTATCTCAACTCACTCTACCTTTTACACTATAGTGGATTGGTGTTAGTGAAAGGGGGAATCATACCTTATTGGACATGGTAAGGTTGATGATGAGTCATTAAAATCGTCTTTTATCCTTTTGGGGATATGCATTACAAAATAATGCATACACATTAAATCGAGTACCAACTAAGGTAGCAAGCGAAATCCCCTTTGAGTTATGGATTGGAAAGAAACTTATCTTATAATATACACATGTATGGGGATGTGAAGAATTTTTTAAGGCTTTATCAGGAAACAAACCAGCACCCAGGGGCATGAGGTGTATCTTTATAGGGTATCCCAAGGAAACAAAGGGATACTACCTATACAACCCCTTAGATAAGAAAGTGGTTGTTGCCAAATAGGTTGTATTTCTTAAGAAGGATCGCATCCTCAAAAAGGATAGTGGGAGAAAGATTTACTTCAATGAAGTTGATGCTCAAGATACATAGGAGTTGGTACAAGAAAAAGTTATACAGGTCCCCATGGAAGAAGTAGTTTGTGAAACACAAGTACTGCATAGGAGTGTAAGAGAGGAAAGTGAACCAGAGAGATGTGGTTTTCTCATTACTGAGGATGGTGACTCATTATTGTTGGACAATGATGAAACTCTCTCCTAAAAGGAGGCAGTAGAGATATTAGAAGTTACAACATGGCTAGAATCTATGAATTTTGAGATAGATTCAATGTATCAGAACCAAGTTTGGGTTCTAGTTGATGTGTTAGTTGATGTAAATATTATTGGATGTAAATGGGTATTCAAAAGGAAACTGGACGTGGAATGTAAAGTATGTACCTATAAATAAATTCTAGTGGCTAAAGTTTTTAAATAGTGTTAAGGAATTGACTTTGATGAAATATTTTTTCCAATTTCCTTGTTTAAATCCATCAGAATCGTACTTTCCATAGTATCTTACCATGACTATGAGATTGGGCAGATAGATTTCAAAACTATGTTCCTTAACTGAAACCTTCTGGAAGATGTATATATGACACAAATAGAAGGTTTTTTGACCCCAGGTGATTCAAAAAGAGTTTTCAAGTTTCATAAAACCATTTATGGATTGAATCAAGCATCCAGGTTATTGAATATTTGAATCGATGAATCCATAAGGGAATTTGGTTTCATTAAGAACAAATGTGATCCATGTGTTTCCAAAAGGTTTAATGGAAATGAATTTTTCAACCTAGTAGTATATGTTGATGACATATTACTTATTGGAAATGACATACCAGTCTTACAGTCAGATAAGGACTGGTTGAAAAAGTGTTTCTCTGTAAAAGACTTAGGTGATGTGGCCTAAATTCTAGGGATCAAGATCATTCATGATTGATCCAAGATGATTCTTGGGCTAAGTTAGAGTAAATACATTTACTAGATACTAAAGACATTTAGTATAGAACAATTAAATAGGGGATTGGTTCTAGTGTCACATGGAATACATCTTTCTATGAAAATGTGTCCCCAGACACAACATGAGAAAGATAGAATAAGTAAGATCTAATATTATTCGACGATAGGATCAATAATGTCATGATATATACTAGAATTAATGTTGTCTATGCATTGAGAATAGTAATTAGATATCAAGAAGATATAGAATAATGGAATTGGACTACTGTTAAGGCTATCCTTAAGTATTTGAGAAGAACTTAGGATATGTTCTGGGTTTGTGGAGGAGATGGGGATATTTTCTTCAGAGGGTATGCTGGTGTTGGTTTTCAGACAGACTATAATGATCTAAATTAGAAATTAGGATATTTTCTATGTCTCAATGGAGGAGTTTTGAGTTAGAAGATTCTAAAGCAGCCAGTTGTTGCTGATTCTACAGTGGAGTCCGAATATATAGCGGCTTCTGATGTAGCCAAGGAATCTATCTAGATTCGTAACTTTTTCCAGGAGCTTGATGTAGTGCCAAGTAGTAGAGACCCTATCACATTTTATTGTGATAATACTGGAGTGGTGTCTCTTAAAAAGGAAAGTAATATCTCAGTAAAATCATGACTATCATGTGAGAGCTAGAGGACTGAAGGTTGATAGCAGTTGGCTCTAGTGTAAGTGGGAGTCTATTAGAGTTGGTTCCCTAGAACAAAATTCTATGAACTTTATGATAAACTTATATTAATAGTTTTTGAATATAAATAAATTCCTTATCACATCATGATTGTTCTTCTGTGTAACATAGCATGTGATAATGTCCCAAGAGTAGTTATCACATTAAAAGGTCATATCAGTTCCCCGCTATGATGAGAACCCAAAAGTGCCATGACTCTATTCTTGAATAAATATTATGTGGCCAGATAATATCATTTTAAGGGAAAAATGATATAGGATATCAAGGGTGGATACTTATAGGACTTTGAGGCACCTTCTCATGGTGTATTCCCTAGGTAATATCAAATAGTATATTATGAGAATGAGACCCAACAGTAGGAAATCCACATTAAAAGTGTCATTGGATGTTCCTATTTGTGAATGTGTGTAATGGTCCTTATACTTTAAGATTATTATTAATGGATATTATGAGTTGTACGCTTTGATATATTGGTGAAAACTATGACAACATATTCTCACAGTGAGATAGGATATGTTGGGTGCGTCATGAGTAATATTTCATTAATGAATAATGCAAGAAAGGATTTATCCCTTATGTTCATTAACAGAAGTAAATATCTCATGCCCTATTATGGAAATTATATAGCCTAAATAAATCCATTTCCATTGTGTTCTTTAGGAAATTTCTATTTCTGGAAAGTAAAATAACGATTTATCGATCATATAGGTTGATGACACTCACATGCAACCTTCTCGATTGGAGATATTGTGATAAATGGATCATATTACACAGTAAGTGTTCATATGAGGGGACATGTCATTATGGAATTAACTTCTTTCTATGTGGGTTCCTTGCCATTTTACTAAATTCTAACCTTGGACTTTAGGCAGGTTTGCCTAATGCCACTAAGAAAGATGCCTAGAGGGTCACACACTAAGTGTGTCTGAAATCACAGTTAAATAATTTATTATTTAACTAGTTGAATAAATAATGTTCACATTTTTGGTTTAATAATTATCCAGGTATGTATGATCGCATTTTATTTATTTATCATAAAATAATTCAATTAGATTTATTTATTTATTGAATTAATAAATAGTCGTTATTCAAGGTCTGATAAATATTTTGGAGGATGGGAGGACCGAGTTGTAGGTTCTAGTGAGAAAATAATATTAAATATTTTTTGATTAAAATAATATATAATTGTGACTTTCAAGCTAATCACATGTCCTGGAAATAATGGTATTTCTATTATTATTTGATATGGGGGATTCACATTGAATAATAAAATAATTAATGGTACTTGTGCTAATTATTTATTATTACCTAATGAATTAAATTCCCGGTTACATATTATTATCTTATTTGCCAAGGGGGAAACCCAAAAGCTATAGAGCCAATTTCGGTTATGCACAACATTTTGGAGAAAAATATATCAAACCTCGAGAGCTCCTTTTTCACCAAGAACACTCTCAAGAACAATAGTGGCCATCCTCCACTAGATTAGAGAACACTTTGGAAGTGGCTCTCAATACGATCGAGGGTAGACGACACAAGTGTAAGGACCTCTTGTGCTAGCACTTAGAGACTCCTTCGACAACATCTAGAGATTCATAGAGCATGTGCGAATTACCACTAGAGGATATCTACTCTTTCTCTCTACAAATAAATGAAAGTCTCACCACATATCTGTGGTTAGACACATCAATGAAGAAAGAAAACCTTGGAGGTATTTCTTTAATTTAATTAAATAAATTATGAAAAATATGTGTTGATACTCTCTCTAGGTTTCGTACCTCTTTATTCATTATATAAATATTTGATTTTATTCAGTGGATACAAGTGTTCATCATCATATTGATCCTGGAATAATCATTGATAACGGTAAAATTTAAAGTTGGGCGTCAGCCCGACCACGCTTCTGTTGCGCCTGGAACCTATAGTAGCAAAACCACCCTATGTGCATGCAGGTCAAACTAGAGGAGTCAGGCTGCTCCATCAGCCTAGTGGGTCTATCCAGTTCAGGCCTGACCGGGACGGGCTAGGTCTAACAGGTCAGATCAAACCCAGATCAGACCCGGACCGGACCCAGGTCGGACCTTTTTACGAAAACGACCATAACTTTAAAATTGTGTGTCCATTTGATGACATGTTTGTGGAATTGAGACCCTTGCAATGAGAATGTCCTTTTGAGATACTCTATGTAAGATTTTGAGTAAGTTTTTATATGACCTAATGTCTTGATGAGTAGGTTCTCCAGGAACGAGTGTGCTACAAGCGGTATCCTATGGGTGACTATGACTTTGAGACTATGTGACTTACTAAGACTATATGTCTTACCAAGAATGAATGTCCTATCAGGACTGGGTGTCTCATCGGGACTATGTTTCTTATCAATACTGGGTGTTTTTTTGATTATGTTAGATAATCCTATTTTTCATACTATAGACATATACCTGTGTGAGATGACTATGTATCTTATTTGTTTTATAATTCATGTGTTTATTTGTGGTAAACTTCATATATTTATTTGTGGTATACTTCGTGTATTTTTTTTTGGTATACTTTATTTATTTATTTTTGGTATTCTTCATGAACTTCCTTTATGGTTTTAGGGTGTCCAACTGAGTATTGTTTTACTCACCCCAGCATGGGATTTTCCTGAACGTATCGTGTCTTGTGCAGACAATCAATCCTTGATAGAGTCCTATGTGGACTAGGACTAGGTGGTGCTTAGAGAGACCAGACAGTCTAGGTGTTTTCCTACAGATTCAGATAGTTTTCCAGTACCTTTCTCTTCAGGTAGGGTTTTCTATGGATGAGTTTCAAAAACTTGTGCCTTCACTTTTAAAAACTATTTATTTTTTGGGCTTGTATTTTTGACCTATTTACTATTCAGTTTTCTACTTTCATACTATGTGTTTGGTATCTTAGTGTATGCATGCATTATATACTTAGTGTTTTTACATTTCATCTTTTTGGTCATGGATATGTGTGTGTGTTTACAGGTACTTAGGCAAATGCCTCCCATTTGTGGGATATGCCTACTCGGTACTAGTACTAGCCCTTGGCCTATTGGAGGTGGTCTTATGGTATTCACAACACGGGCCCATCTAGGACGGTTCATGACATGTATCATTTCTAAATAAGGCTATTAATGAATTATATGGGTTTAAAAAGGATTAATGAATGGTGGGTCCAAGGAAAAAGGGTTAAACAAAAGAAGGATCAATCATACTAAAAATTATTTGGTTCAAACATATATTTGATAAGATACCATATATGTTTTAGAAAATAACATGCTTGAGTCTCAAAATAAATATATTATAAAAGGAGTGGAAAATATTTGTCTCCTAAAATGTATCAGGGATGAGACAAATGTTCAGGAAAACTATAAATAGAAATAAATATGAATAAATCAGTTAAGGAAAATATCTGAAATTCAAATCATTGCCCGATATTAAAACAATTTCATTTAGAAAAATAAATATGTTCCTTTAAATCATGATTTTTCAAATCCAATACTGCATGCTTATCTCTACAAATTATTTCTCCCATTTTTCTCATTCAAATTTATTGACAGGGGAATTTAAAATAATGTCATCAAAAGTATCAAAACAATTTTGTGTCTTTTATTTCATTTTATTAAATCATGAATTAAATTTGGGGGAGGCTATTGATAATTAAACTCTATAACAATTAAAATTTAGGTAATATAGTAGAAAAAATAAGAATTTAAATGCTTACTCCCATTTTTAATGATGCTTTGATATTAGTTGCACAGGTTCTTCCTACACCTAATTTATAATGTGAATGGGTTTCATGACATGTATTTATTTGAACTCACAATGTTAATGGGGTTCACAACATGTATTAGTCCCACATCATGTTCTCATGCTGATTTACAATGACTTTATGGTCCTAAAAAATAAAAATAAACAGGTGAAATTGTAATTTATAATCAATGAAATTTGAAAGATTTTGGGTCGAGTACATGTGTGCCTCTAAAAAAATCCAAAAACTTAGGGTGAATCATAGAATAGATTTTGTTTAACATCATTTGATAGACCATACCTCCTTTAGCTTCAGATCTTGTTCCATATTATTTGAAATATTTTACCTATTCAAGTTCCATAAATGGTCTCAGTTGTGACTTTTCCTCATAGGTTAGTCCCTATCCTTCTTCTCTAACCAGCTTAATTCTTCCTCCTGATGTCATTTTCATGATTTCCATTGGTCCAATACATTATTTCTTCTTTAAACCTAAAAAACTAAATAGAATTTCATGTACCATCCATATCTAATATCCCTTCTCAAACATGGTATATTTTTTCACTCTTATAGTGCTAGTGGTCTAACCTATCATATTATCTTTCTTATTCTCAATAATTTTAATTTGAGTGTCCTATTGCATAAGGGTAGTTAATTTGTTCACTTCTTCAATCTCATTAATCTCCTCAACATCAAATATTGTTTATTCTATAGAATCATTATCCACTTTCACATCCACATTTTTCATCTCCTAATGAATATTGAAACTTACTTTATTACTCCCAACTATCATACAAATTTCTTCACTTTGTATGCCAATTATTTCTCTCCTGATGCTAAAAATGGGAATCCCGTAATGAATGGTGTACTCTCTTATTCCATATCCAACACTAAGAAGTCGATGGGGAATTATAATTTGTTGAATTTGTTTAGAATATCATAAATGACCCCATGGGGTACTTAACTATTGAATATGCTAATTGAACTAAAACTTTTATGGCATTAAATTTTTTTAGTCCCACACTCTTGAAAGTTTTGTATGATCTGATGTTAACACTCACACATAATTCACATAAATCTTTTCCAATTTTATTAGCTCCAATAAATATAGGAATCAAAAAAACTATCTGGTTATTGTTGCTTCTTAGGTATATCCTCTGATACCACCGCCAAACACTCTCATGTGAGTTGAATGGTGGAAATTTCCTCCAACTTCTTCTTTTTGGTCACCAATTTTTTCATTAAATTTTAATATATCATTATGTTTGAAAGGGATTCAAAAAAATTAATATTAATATGAAAGTGTTACAAAAAATTACCTTTTTTTGTGTTGATATTAACTTGTGATAATCACTCAGGAAAAGGTATCCTTAGCTTTCTTGGTAGTGGTCCTTATTTTACATCTTCTTCATCTACTTCTTCCTCATTCTTTTCCATCTATTCTTTCTTTTCTTATTGTACTTTTCTTGGTTTGTAATGATCCTGAGTGACATTTCCATGACTCATACTAATTAATTTAAAATATTCTTATGGGAACATGTTTTGGATTCAAGGCATTGATCCTCATGGCATCTCTCTAAGTTGCTTAGAAATTTTTCCTACTTGATGCTCCAGATTTTGTAAACCATCATTCTGGATCACCAATTATTACTTCATCTCTTTGATTACCACCTCGATCATGGTTAGGAATGTTGATATTGTCTCTTCTAAGGTATGAACTTGAAACATTAGTGTGGTCCCTTGGGGTGCTTATTGTTGGTACCCCTATGGTCTTTGTTGATATATATTTACTTGCAGTTGTTGTGGCTTCCAAACCTAAAATTGATTACCAGGATTATAATTAGAATTATTTACTTCTTCTATAAACATACATTGGGGTTGTTTTTATTTTCCCATAATCTTTTCCATTTTATTGGTTAGTTATTTCAACTATATCTTCATCCATTCATTGTTATAGATCATGTGGATGCCTCATTATTGTGTACCTTTAGTTTCAATTGGAATCTATTTCTATCAATTTCATCTAGTAGGTTGTAGATATCCTCTGATGATTTCCTCATAAAATACCCACCAGTTTCAGCATCCATAATCAACCTATTTTCCTAATACAAATCCTTAAAAAATGTTTGGATTGGTAGTCATAGATCTACACTATGATGGGAGAATTTTTGAGTCATGTCTTTATAATGTTCTCAAGCAGTGTAAAGATATTCATCCTCAAATTGAAAAAGTTAAGTATATTAACTTGTATTTATATCAACATATAAGGTTGGCAGAAGTTATTTAGAAGGTTATTTTCCAACTCATACCATGTGGTGATGGAATGATTAGGAAAACTCTAAATCTACTCATGATCTCAATTCCTTAATAAAAATATGTACAATCAAAGCCTTACCACAGCACTTGATATATTCTGGAATTGTTAGGTGTCATAGAGCTCCAAAATCCTTCCCAAATGTGCATTCAAGTCTTCATGAGGTAGTTTGGTGAGTTTCTTGTTGTTTGATATCATATATATGATAGAATATTTTATCTCGTAATGATTTTATATAAAAGGAGACACCAAGATGCTCGGTTGTAGTCCTTTGTTCGATGACCACCCATAATCCATGAGCGTACAAAGCCCTGGATATCTTTTTAGAACACCTACCAAAACTTGATTGATCTTTGTTCCTACCATGTTAGTAGTGAATTTGCACTTTTGGATTCATTCAGAACCAGGATTGAACTCGATGATGTCTTTTCCTTTTTCCAGAGTGTTATAATTTTTCATTAATGATTTTAATTTGAAAATTTTAGGAAAAAATTCCCAATGAAAAACAAAGAAGATAAAATAAAACAATTAAAAATTAAAAAACCCCAAAACTAACTTGAAACCATCCTTGTACATAGTTCCAGTTATGATAGTGGAGTGTAACGTTGTTATTTCTTTACAGGTCTAATAAAAATACAAATTTATAAAAATAATCAAACTGTGGAACTAATTTATTAAAATATATTATATGTAAAGATCAAGGTTTATCCCATGATATGGTAATTTATTTTATTTAGTTTTTTAGAGAAAAATATTTATTTAAAGTAGAGTGAAGAATCATATTTGGGTTTTAATACAATTTCAAGAAATCGATATAAAAAAAATTGGTTTGTTTGGAAAATCAGATTTGAAGATGTGTCAGGGTTTTATATTTTTAGGGTTCAGGTGCAATTAGATTTATATATTAAATGATTGTTCATTATTAGTGTCATAGTTGATACAAGGTAGATTCAATGGTTATTAAATCCCCTCCTCGATGCGGAAATTCCCCCATTTCCCATGGTCAGGTAATTTTGGGTGTAACCAAATAGAGTTTGTATCAATACTAATTTTAAAACTAATTAACCTAAATTTGACAATGGAAATTACTAAATTAGGGGAATCAGTTGTGAAATTAAAATTTTCTTTCAAATTTAAATATCAATGGTTTTGATAAAAGGAAAGGAAAGATAGTGTAATTTTATTCAAAGTTACAGCAACCCTAATACATGAATGAAAATAATGAAATAAAATACAATAGAACCATCCCACTTAGGTTATATTACACTAGAATAAGGTAGGAATTACCCCCACATATTAGTTTTAATAGAGTAAGTAGGAATTAATAAATAAAAATAAAACATAATTAAAGCATAGAGAAAAACTAGGGAGAACCTTGCACAACATAGCTTCTCTCCCCAAGCTTTGGTCTCCAAAATCCATTCTGGTAGAAGCAGCACGACTCTCTATTTATATTCTTCCATGAGGCTCATGTTGAATTTATTTTATCATTAATGTGTCCCATAATGATTCTTGCGTCCACCCCCATCTTTAAATGGACATTAGGGTCTTTATTTTGGGTTTTTTATTGAAAATCTCATCAAACATTCATATCCAAGAAAATATGTCAACATTTATGTCATGAAAGTTGTGTCATGCCTTGAAAGTATTGAACCTTAATTTTTTGTGCATTTATCCACTTCTATATCTAAACTTAGTTCAAGACTTGTAATTCTTTAATGTCGTGTAATGTGTTTACATCATAAATTGACATTTTCCAACTCTGGAAGCTCTGTTTCACTTCATTTCTTTATTTTCATACCCCAAAAGTTTCCCATAGGCATCCTTCATCATGGGAAGCCTTATCTTAATTGAATATTTGGTTACTTTTGGTTTATTTTTCTAATTTCCCATAAATTAATAAATCATTACACATATGGAAAAAATATTAAATTCATATGGAATATCTAAACATAAAATCACCAAAAATAATGAATTTATATATCAAAAATATGTGCATGAATTGGACACATCAGCTACCAATGGTTCCATATGGATACTTGAATGGAAGATATTAATGTATAAAAATTCCACCAGAGGTAGATACTAATTCCATTTACCTTGGAAGTTAATAGAATAATATTTCATAATGTCTTCCAAATTCTTGTTAATTATTTCAAACTAACCATCAGTCTGGGGATTATAGGTGGTGCCTAAATGTATATCAATGTTTAGAGTCCTTAAAGACTCTTCCAGAATTTTGATGTGAATTGAGGGTCAAAATACAATACAATGGATAGATATTTACCATTAAGCCTTATCATTTCATTGATCTAAATATAGTAATGTTTTTTAATGGGTATATATTATCTTATCACTAATAAATGAGTATAATTAGTAAGATAATTGAAGATGAACCATATAGAATCATTCTTATTTGGATTCTATGGAAGTCAAGTGACAAAGTCCATTGTAACATTTCTCCACTTCCTTATATTTATGGGCATAAGTTCCATGAATCCAATGGGATATTATCTTTCAGCCTTTACAAGATGGAATATTAATAATATGGACACATAGTCTATAATTTCCCACTTTAAACCATACCACCAGAAATGTTCACTTAAATCCCTATACATATTTGTGCTACTTATGTGAATAATGAAATTGGATCTATATGCTTCATCTAGAAATTCCATTTTCAAATATAGTATATATGGAACAAATAACCTCTTACCAAACTTCAATACTCCATCTCTATAGATGAATTATGTTAATTTCCCATCATTCACCACTTGAATATTCCTTTTTAAGTTATCATCATCCTACTAGGACTTCTCAATCATTTATAGTGTGGATGGTTTAATAATTTCTTGTAAAATAAATGGTGGATCCCATTTCATAGAAATATTCATATCCATTTTTACTAGATCTCTATATGTAAGATCCTTGTTGATCCCTATCATGGTCAGAACTCTATCGTCCCTTCGACTCAATACATAAACCACCATGTTTTCCTTTTCATAGTGATACTATATTAAATAATCATATCCCTTGAGTATTTTTGGATGATCCTACTTTGTTTTTTTATTATATTTTTTGTTAATGAGTTATTAATTAATTAATACCTTGATGTAAATATGTATTTTAAAATAATAATATCTCATAATTCCATTGGTTTTCCTAAGCATGTTTGTCAAATATTGAAGTTAAGTTACCACGAAACTATGTGCATTAAGTTGAGACTTACTTTGTGAATCAAAAATGTTGATTATAGAAGTTTGGATGTGTTTTTTCACATCCAAAAAATATTCTTAAAAGATCTCCTCGTATTTATAAAATAAATATTTTTATTAGGTGAAGCTTTGAAGTAGATCCATCCATGAAAATTTCAAATGTCATATCATGTTTTGGATGAAGTGGTGATTCTTGGAGAATTATTTTGGATTCATTTTATGACATTGGATGTCATGCTTGAGAACTTCTCCTTATTAGTGTGATTATTTTTTAACTGATCTTAATTCCAAATACATTTACATGTTACATAAAGATAATTCAAATTATCTTCTATAATAAATATTAAATATGATCCGTCCAATAATGTTTCTTTATTATATGTAGTTCAAGGAAGTTGAGGTAAATTTTTTCAAATAAGGAAAATGATAAATATCATGAAAATATATATTATCTTTAGGATATTTAAAGGTCATATAAAAAATAAAGGATTCATTTATAATCATTCATGAAGGAACCATTTGGATGGATTGGATTAGTTATTACTAAGTATTGGGAGAATGAAAAATTGTCCAAGCATTGGATGGCCAAGGAGAACCTCAACCACACATGTGGGTCCCAAGGTGTCAACCATGTGGGTGGAAGTCAATCTGGAAATAATCATGGAAGAGGATGAGTGATAATGGGAGCATAGTTCCCATAGGGCGTGAATGGTATAAGAGTGAGGATGAGAAGGCACATAGAACCTAAAAGGGTGTCCATGGACTATGAAATGGCATGGAACAGTCTATGTGGGTGTTGTGTACATAGGTTTTATAGGTGATGAAACACACTGTCAACTCAAGTGTAAAGTGGAATGGGAATAATTTTGACTTGGAAAAAATTAGTGTGGTATGGAAGGTGCATAGAACTATTCCTCCAAATTAAAAAGATATGAATATTTCATGGTTTTTCTGATCTATTCGTTGTGAGTAGTCTGATCAAGCCATTAAACCATCTTTAACCTCCCAATCCTTGAGGATTTATATTCTTAAGTTCTTGCTATGTTGCAGGAATGAGGGACTCTCTATAATCCCATAGAATTCAACTTACACATGCCACATCTTCACTCTATATCATGGAGGGTTTGAAATTGATAGAGGAAGGTATTTTGAACTATAGGGACTAATTCTATAATATATAATATTTCACCATAAGAAAAAATTTGAATTTTCCATGATCCTAAAAAGTTTAAGGGTGTTGTTCCATAGATATTTTGGAAACATTGTAGTGAAAAAAAAGAGAAACCAATGTGTTGTAACTGAGTATTCCACGATGCATCTAGTTGGAAGTCATTTCTATGGGACTTTTTATTGTTCCATAAATAAATGCAATGCACTATAGAGAATTTATACATGTATGAGATGATAATCTCTCATGCATGTGAGCCTAAAATTCCATGTGAAGTTTAAGAACAACCGAAATCTCCATGTATGTGAAATACTAAATTAGAAGGATTTAATTATCCTAATTCATTTGGAAATTAGAAAATTATCTTTGATACAACATGAATTTTGGATCATACACTACAAGTGGCAGTTATGGACTGCATTCAAATATAGAGATTTATATAGATTTTAATATTGATGATAATATTCAAAAATAGTGAATATAAAATTGGAGAATAAATAAAAGGGTGATAAGTTTAAAACTATGGAAAAAGTGAGACAAATTTACTATTTCAATAATAATATATGATATATAGCATCTATAACATATTCTAATATATCGAAGAGAAAGAGAGAAGGAGGAACCAGTGCTGCATACCAAGGAATCATCCTATATGGTGAAGATAAAAATAAATTCTAAGCTACCAACCTACTATATATTCATTTATGGTAGAAGTGTGAATAATTCTAGGAATACCTATAGATTATTGAATATTTTGAGATAGACCTTTTGAGTACTGTGAATTAAAGGAATCCTAGTGATTTATTTTCGAGGAAGATGGTCAGAATAATTGTTTTTCATTCAAGAATAATTTTTCTACATTGTTTATCACTTCAAGTGGAGTTATCCAAATCTTAAATTTTTGATAAATTTAATATCTTTAATTATATATAGTTTTTTCTAGAAAATTATTTCAATTAAATCCCACTACTTATGCTTTTCCTGAAAATAAAATTTTTTAGTTGGATAATAACCATCATAGACCAAGGATATAGTCATCCAAACTAGAGGCAAACCTCATAAAAATACTATTGTTCTTTGTGATTTATTATCTTATGTTTAGGATTTATAATTATATTTAAATAAAATAAGAGATCTATTTCACTAAATAAGTAACATAGGTAAAAAAATGGTTAAAAGTTTTAAAGTTTTAAAAATTAATCCCACGTTGATTCACCTCCACTCTTATTGTGGTTATCCCAAATTTATCCTAACAACTAGTGTAAAATGAAAGTTCAGACCTCTGATATGATTCTTTTTTTTATTTTCATTGAATATTTTAATTATATTATCAATTCATAATGGAGTATAAAATTGGGGGAGTTTTTTCTATCATTGATCAAAATTCTATTTTAGACAACACTTTGAAAATACTAGAAAGAAATAATTGAGAAAGAAAAATAATGCCTCCCACTTGTGTCAATAGGATGAATAATTGGTTTCCCAATGCATTATTACTAAGTAAGACAATTAATTCATGGATGTTGAATATCTGGAAGTTCAATCTACTACCATAGAAATGGAAAAAAATACCTCAGATGTTGAGGAAGAGGTGCCAGATATTTTTTTCAAATGTACAATAGAAGAAACAAGAACCATTTGTGAAGATCATTCCACAGGAAATAAAAATTATATATTTTGTATGAATACCTTGAAATAATAGATCACACGTCTATAAGAATAATCCAACAAAATACAGAGTTCATTGGAACAAAGGGTGATGACATGTGTTAATCTCACTAAATAATGTATTCTCAAAAGTTATAAGATCAAGGATCTTAAAGAATAATTCTACAAAGTTAGAAATGATTAGTTTGAAGTAACCCTAATGAAAAATTAATCCATTTAGATTCTTAAATATAAGTTCCATGAATTATAAGACAAAAAAAATAATATCATTGATGTCAATAATCTCAACTTGAAATCGAACCAAGATTAAAGAGCATGGCACTTTGATATAGGATAATAACAATTTTCATGATACTGAAGTTGTATGGATCAAGAAAGAATGTAAATATAGACTAAAATAAGTATAGGATGATAAATTCATCTTAAATATGAAATTTCATGAACTTGGAGTCAAACTAAAATGCTTTGAAAATGTTCAAGATGAGTCTTCACAGCAACCTGAAAGAAGAGATATTACTACAAGAGTGGTGGAAATAAAAACTTATAAGGAGTATTCTTATCCTAAAATACCTATATTTGGTGGAAATAATATATTTAAATCATTGAATCTTAAATATCAAGAATTCTAAAAGAAAAAGGTACCATCCATCTCTGATAATAATATTTTTTCTAACTACAGTCTTATGAAAAGTTTAGGTTCAGAGTCAAAACCTATACAATAATAGATGAGGAAATGTGATAAATTACTCACCACTACATATATGGTTAAGGAAAATATTTATTAAATAAAATATTCTTCTAAATAATCCCAACTGAAAAATGAAATGAAATAGAAAGTTCAATATTTTCATTTAGGCCTGACTCTTACTAAAAATAGTAGATCAAGATCTGTCAGTTATTTTCGATGCTATGAAATATTCTGGCACATGTCATATGATTCTTGGTATAAGAGGTCAATATCTAAAAATAAAATTATTCCTAAAACAGGGGGTATAAAAGTAGTAAATAATAAAATACCATATATGAAATGAAATAATCTTCCTATTACAAAGAGAATTTAAAATTTGAAGAACCCTTGTGGTATTTGCAACGGAATTGGTAAAAATGAGGAGGAATGAAAGTATAAATCATTCTAGAATGAATATAAAAAAATTAATAAGAATAGACCATAGAATATTAATCCTACCTTGGGAAAAAATTATGATAAAATATTTTTAAATAATATTCCTAAGTAGTTTAAAAAAACATGTTAACCTAGGGTGAAAATCAAAAGAAAAATATACTCAACAAAAACCCAAAAATAACAAAAAAAGGTGTTACAAAAAAGAGAATAATATTATTATTTTTTTTTGAAGAATAGTCCATTACCTGGATTTTTTAAATCAATTAATTGATATTTATATTTATAAAAAAACTAGAGTCAGGTAAAATACTGATCCAAGAACAAAATAAAAGGACTAAAGTGATAAAGAGCACACCTAATATTCCATGTGGATCTAACGAGAAATTTTTTCATATTCCAAATGAAATTTTGTTAATTTTTTCATCTGATTTAGAAATAGAAATAAATTTAGAAGAGGCATAGATGAAAGTACAAGCTAAATAAAAATAAAAGGTTCCACATGATGGAATAAAATTTCATGACAGGTTGTCATTAAATGATAGCCAAAGGATTTATGAGAAACTACATTGGAGGGGAAAGTTGGATGGACATTACTCAGATGATTATATAGTAGTTATTCTATTATAAGAATAAATCTTGAAGAACTTGAAATATGCACCAAGTAATTATTGTACTTTTATGGCTCATTTCAAATGAAATAATCCACAAAAGTAGAAGAAAAAAGCATCCCTATTGCCCAGGACTACTATAAAATCTAGAAAGGATGGTATAAAGAATAGTTATAATTATATTAAAGAAATGAAAATAGTCTCATGGTCTAGAAAAAAATTCTCATCCATGTTTCTCACCCTGAAAAG
This sequence comes from Viscum album, assembly GCA_963277665.1. Classification (NCBI taxonomy): domain Eukaryota; kingdom Viridiplantae; phylum Streptophyta; class Magnoliopsida; order Santalales; family Viscaceae; genus Viscum; species Viscum album. Next base: position 497,122,575 of record OY728121.1, on the reverse strand, counting down.
CATTGTGTTTTCACCATGTTCCCTAAATCTACTATGTAGTATTTATATGATAATCACGCAGGGTTTTTAAGATGATGTTGGTTCTCAGTTGGAGAATTAAAGAAAAGTAAGATGGAATAAATATTACAAATCTGAAATTTTTTCATATCAGTATGATTTATCAATTGTAATACCATATAATACCTAAAGAAATATATCTACTTTGATTATGTCAAGAAGGAGAGTGTCACTTAAGGGGGAGTTTCTTGAGAAGATTCAATACTTTATAATTCAAAAAAAATTAAAAATTTATTATAATCCAATCATGAATGGATGGAATATCTATTCCAAGATTCATGGAAGGCACCATCTATGTTTGATATATTTTCTATTACCCTAAATGTTATTTGTGGAAAAAAAAGGTAAGAGATCAACTTTGATGAAGATGATCACGCTACCATAGCATATAACCAAATTTTAAGTCTTCATCCTAATATGATTTCTCAATTGGTATCCAAATACAAATATCTAGGATAATAATCTTTGATGAAGTTGAAGAAGATGTTGTCGACACTAGAAAACAATCCCATCCATGATTGATCACACAAGTAGGTATTATAAATAGAATCCATTTAAAAGGATCACCCATGGTAAAGATATGAAAGTTTTCAAATATATAAAACCACTTGAGGAATTCCATCTTGGTTTCCTCTCATATAAAAACATCTTGAAATATATTTCTAAATAAATTCACTATCATAATTATTTTGAGGAGTGTTTTCCTTGAGTAGGAGACAAGTGAAGAAGAAGCTACTAAAATTATTTGTCTTATGAAAATCTAGAAATTCTAGAATGTGCTTACTTGAAAATATCATTGAAGAGGTATGTGATATTTATGTCTTATTCTTGATAAAAAACAAATTCTAAATCAAATGGATAGAAAATGAGTTTTATCAATGGCATAAAAATGAATGGAAGAAGAAGTTTCAAGGCTGATATCAAATCCTTCTACTTGTACTCGAATGTTTTAATTTTTTTGTCTAAGTGAGTGTAGTAATTTTAGGTTGATATTAATTTATTGGTATTTATCATTTGACTAAGATTGGAATATAATTGAATAGACCTTAAAAAATATTTTGAGTTCTCATTTCTTTTGGTATCATATTCTGAATTTTGAATGGGCAGCATTGTTGTCTAAATTAGACCCTCTTTTTTTCTACACTGGGTTAGACCAAGTAGAATTATAGTAGAATAATTGAGGGAATGTTTCTTAAAAAAGAAATGTAACACCATGGGTTTTTGGAATGGGTCATTGTTTTGGGTAAAATTGAATTTTAATTTTGGTGGTTAGTCTAACTTTAAATTTGTGCCTAGGAGCATAATTTTAATAATTTCTATGTGTGGGTATTTTTTATTGGGTTTAAGGAATGTTGAGTTCCTCATGGGATAAAATGAATTTCAAGAGTATTGGGACCCAAAAAATAAATTTTCAAAAGTTTTAGGCAAAGGCGCACGGTTTGCTTAAACTGTACAGCCCTTAAGGGGACATCGTGAGACATATATTTGAACTAGATCACAGTTTGAAAAATTGTGTGAGGTGGGGCACATGACCATGTGGTATTTCTTTAGTTTTTAACAGAGGTTTCACATGGGATATGCATAGTTTGAAAAACTGTGCATCTTATCCCACAAGCTTAGTGACACTTAGGTAATGAGTGTGCATGCTTAGTGCACGTTCTATCCAAACCATGTGACTTGTTTTAAAGGGGGTGACCTTTGAATAGTGGCACCATATGGTTGGCACCTTATTGTCAAAATTGTTTTTCTTAACCATGTGGTTCATTAAATAGATATAATTTACCAAAATACCCCTCCCTTATATTTCTTTCTTTGCCCATTTTTCTCCTCCCATTCATGAGCCTCCTTTTATCCATGGAGCTCCATTTTACTATCCTCTAGGATTTGGCATCTTTCTTCTATTTGAGATATCATTTGAATGTTTTTAGGTGCATTGGAATCATATGGGTAAGAATATTAATCTGATTACTTCTATTCTTCTTTTACTTCACCTTTAGAAATTTTATTTCCATCCAATCTCATTTTCCCAATTTTCATGGAATTTTTCTAGAATCCTAATTTATTTTGATGCGGAATAAATTATAGGTTGATATTATTTGAGTGAATTACTATGAGTCTAAGGTAGATGGTTCCTAGATTTCTACACTTTTATACGTGTGTTATGGGGTGATTTCTTAAATACATATGTGTGGGTAGTCTGGGTGAAACCCTTAATAAATTAATGCTTATTTTTAAACCATAATTAATTTTTGTTATGAGATGTCAATGGGTATGCTCTTGATTATTTCAATATTCTAATCCTAGTATGGTGAATATGGTTGGTTAGGTAGGTTATGATGATTATTTAAATTTTTAAATTAATTAAATTATGATATGACTGCATAAATTCCATAGGAACATGACGGGTATGGCTAGAGGTATTGAGGTGATTTTGATTACCAGGACTGATAAAACGAGGTTCTTCAGGAATATGGAATGGCCCAAGATATATGTTATGGTGTTTACCATCAGTTTTTAGGTGATGTGATCATCAGGATGAGGTGAATAGTGATGACCATGTCGCAGATGGGTGATAAGTTTCTCAGGTGTTAATGATATTGTTGGTTGGTGTGGATTTGGTATTATTGGTGATTTATACTCACCGTTGTTTGATGAAATTTCAAATGGGGTTGTGCGCAGATAGATAGGACTCAATGATGTGGTGTTGACCAACCATTGTGGGTGGAGGCCTCCATAGTTTAGAGGCTTATGGGATAGAGTTTACTATTAGTTATAGAGGAGTTTCTCACTGTACAAAAGCCATCAGGGATGATGTTTGAGACCATTGGTTGGTACTGAGAATTTTTATATATTATTAAACTGATGGGATAGAATTATTCAAGGAAGGATATCATCATGCCTCTAGAAATTGGGTTGTCGATCCAATGATGATTTATTATGCATGTGAGGATGGATATTGTTGTACCTTAGGATGTCAGGATTTTGAGCCGATGATGAATTTTGAACAAAAGTATGATGGACTTGGGATGTATTTATGGGCATGTTTAGGGGATTTTAGTTACTCAGTTGGTGTCACATGAAGTTCCAGATGGTATGAGGTGTCGGTGATCTGTTCATGGGAGGGACTTGAGGGTTCTCCAGTTATGATATCCTTATGTGGATGCCTGGAAATTGATCCATAGGGCCTCACCGATGTATATATATCTTTCTATAAATGTAATGTATGTAAATATATATATGATGAAATGTATTCAAAGATGTACCGGCATTATTCAAAGCAATTAAACACTCACTTGTGGATGTTTATCACAAGTGGAGTGAGTTATTTATTTTTATGTGTGAGTTTATACTTTTTATTTACATATGTATACACTGTATAATTGTGGATATAGGACAAACACAAGTTAGTAGTGGCCTACTAAGTTCATACTCACACCCTACTTGGGACACATGTATGATTTATGGTTTTGAGATCAATTCAATGACTAGGATAGTGCTTTGGACCATAGTGATTAGGGATTAATAGGTGCATGGGATGGATTGAAGATGGAAATGGTGGTTCTTTTTATCAATATATAGGTTATTTTGGTGGATTTTGAGTTCTTTCTTATATGATCAGCCATGTGTGATCTTTCATGTTTATTTCTGTATGACTACTTGAAATGTACAATTATGTATGGTTATTGCTTTGGCTTGTTATTGTCCTTATTTTTATTACTTCAACTAATTTTGATATTTATGATTCTTTTTGTACTATTATCATATGAATTTTATAATACTTTCATAACTAGAAGGTATAGTATCCCCAATATCATCAAATTAGACACCTGCTTCTAGTCAAAAGTATTTGGCATATGGGGAGGCACTCCTAAGGCCTAGTGGACCTTTAGCCTAAAGCATGGTGTTAAGTGCCTCCTAGGTTGGAGCTCTATAAATGGTATCACATGTGTTTTTTCTTTTTTGTCTTATTATTTGGCTAATGGCAGTCTGGAGATTAGGATCTAGTCAAAATGGATAAAGATATCATTTTTAGGTGCCTACAGCCTCATGCATGAAGCATAAACCAAGTATCCATGGATGGGAAATTTATTTTATGCTTTTTTTTATAGTTGATCGATTTCTACCTCGAGTGGCATACTTGGGTGTGATGTTATTGGATTATTAGATTATGACCCTTAAACTAATATGGAAAGGTAGAAGTATTTATGCATCATGGTAGGCACATGGGCTCATATGATATGTGTATATACTTGTGATTATCATTAGGAACCTATAATAAACAAATAGGGGTTGTTCTATTTAAAATTTCAACAAAAATATAAAATAATGTTTTCTTGTATAGACTTTTTGTTGTCATTCTACTCAGTGAGCCCTGGTATGTGGTTCATGAAGAGATCATTATGTGATGATATGTGTATATGGTATGTAATGGCCTAACTTTGATATCGGTGAGTAGGAATAATGAAAGGGGTGATCTATTTAAAATGTCAACAAAAATCTAAACAGTGTTTTCCTGTATAGCCTTTTCATGACATTATACTCATCCACCCAAGATTGATGATATATGATATACATGATATTGATGCCTGACTTTTTTAGGGGTAGGAAAGGGGTCATGAGGCTGGATGATATGTGATACCTAACTCTGATATGTGTAATTAAGGGGTCTTGAGTCGAATTATATGTGATATGTGTGTGGTGGGAAAGTGAAAGGGTGGGGAGATGTGCTTCCTCTTACATCTTCCCCTATCTATGATATATATGATTATTATGGTTGTATTGACCATGGTGTTTGGTCTTCAGTGTTATTCTATCTATACATATTCCATTGGATATTCAAGAGGGATAATATGTGGTGCCTCGAGAGCATGCATAGGATGTTTCCCCTGAGGGCTGGGATGAGGGCCCTAAGGGTCGGGATGATCATGATCCATAGGTAGAGGCTCCGACGTAGGCAGGAAAGTCGCATAAGATGGAAGGTTTTGGTTCATGTATAGATGAGTAAATTAGGGTGATTTTGATATGATTCATATAGAGTATTTATGGGGGATATCAGGGAGTTGATCCACCCGTGTCTTAGATGACTCAGAAGTTCCATACTCATCACCCCCATTATTTTAGGGTGAGGGTGGACCACAGACAGTAGAGAATTGGATCGAGTACATGTGGATGATTTTTAACTGTCTTGGTACACTCCCAAGTTGGAGGGTAAATCTAGAAACTTATATTCTCAAAGGACCATAAAATATCAAGTGGGGGTACAGGTATAGGATAGAAGGAATGAGGGACTAGCATGGAAGTATTTCGAGTAATAGAACCAGGTGATATTGGCATTGAAACTTAGGGTAGATGAAAGTAGTTCTATGAGAAATATCAATATGGAGTTAGGCATGAGATTCAGGTAGACCACTGAGTAGTGGTCCATCGATAGTGTTCTTCTAGAATGGAAACTGGGTCATGTTCAGACTCAGTTTGAGTGGCCTCCAAAGGAGTTTCATGCATGTGTTCAGATGAAGAACTTAAAGAAATTCTATAGGAAGACTTCTTATGAATCTGGGAGTCAGGGACCAAGTTAGACTCAAGGATCCAAGTTTTTAATAGGAGTAGTACCAGGAGTCAGTATCCATGAATCTACTACGTGTACAATTAATGGAAGAGATATTGAGACCCAGTAATTGGTTTAGTGGCCAGTATCTTTTATAGATCCATAAGGTGCTCAGGCCTTGGGTAGTTGGGCTTCAGTCCAGGTACATTTTGTTGAGATGATAGGGTCAGAGATGGTCTATGATCCAATGATGATTAGATTTATGACTTTATTATGGAATTTCATTTTATTTTTTATCATTATTGATATGATTGCATGAGGTGCACATGTTGTAGTTGAACAAACCAGGCATTAGATAGTATGTGGGTATCGGGTATGATGAATGTTTTTATGAGATTAATAGGCATAAGGATATTTTATTAGAATTTATATATATATATATATATATTTGATGTGGTATTAATTTTTTAGAATCAATGTGATGTAATACTTGTGAGAATTAGTTGTGATATGGGGCCTCAAGGGTGTTATATGCGACAGGGGCACAATCAGTTGTGATTTAGGACATATGGGAATCTGATGAGATGCAGGACTCAAGGGTTTCATGTGTGACATGGGTATTTAATGAGCACGTGCTAATTTATAGTAATGATGGTATGTCATATGAGGACATTTATGTCTAGGGGTGGTCATAGGAACCATCATAGTGTTGAATTTTGGGTCGAGAAATAATCAAGTAAGTAATTCCTAAAGTGGGTAGCACCATCACTGGAATTATCTTATAACTAAGTAAATGAGGTAGATTGGAGTGATTTTTATGACATTTATATGTTTGTTACAATCTCATTATGAAACCTATTATCTTGGGGATGATCTATTATAATATGGGGAGGTTGTAACATCCTATGTTTTTGGAATGGGTCATTTTTTAGGTAAATTTGAATTTTAAGTTTGGTGGTTGATACAACATTCAATTTGGGAATCAGAGCATAATTTTGATAATTTTAATGTGTGATTATATTTTTTTTATATTTGGTTTAATACCTAGTGAGTGACTCAGAGGATTAGATTAGTTTTAGAAGCACTAGGCCCCAAAAACATATTTTTTAAAAGGTGTAGGTAGAGGTACATGGTTTATTTAAACAATGATTCCCTTAAGGGGAAATTGTGGGATCCATATTTGAACTAAATAATGGTTAGGAAAATTGTGCAATGTGGGGAACATGTTCATGTGATATCTCTATATTTTTTAATAGAGGGTTCACACATGCCTCATATGGTTTGACTAACTGTACTTCCTATCCCTCACACTTTTTTGCGAATTAGGTAGTCAGTATGCATGGTTGGGACACAGTATGGTCAAACCATGAAACCTATTTTAATGGTTATTTCATTAGGATAGTTCCAAGACATGGTTTTCTCGCAATTATCCAAACCTTGTGGCCTAACAATGCAGTTCATTAAAGAGGTATAATTTAACAAACTACCTCTCTCTTCTATTTCTTTTGTCTCCCATTTTTATGCTCCCATTCATGTGCCTCCTTCTAGCTATGGAGATAAATTTTTCTCTCCTTTAGGATTTAGCCACTTTCCTCTATTTAAAATCTGATTTTCACATCATTAGGTTCATTGAAATAATATTGGTAAGACTATAAATTCTCTTTCTTCCTTTATTATTTTACTTCTCTATTTTGAATTCTATTTCCATATGACCTCACTTCCCCTATTTTTAGGTTGTTTGTCTAGAATCCTAACTTATTTTTATACAAATCAAATTATAGGTTGATATTTGATGATTGAATTCATACTAATCTATGGTAGGTGGTGGCTAGATTTTTCTACTTTTATATACATGTTATAGGGTGTGTTCTTAAATAAGCATTTATGTGTTTTCTAGGTAAAACCCTAAATAAATTAATGATTATTTTAAATCATAATTAATTATTTTTATGATATATGAATGGGTATTCTTTTTCTTATTTAAATATGATAATATGGGTATGGGGCTTGTGGTTGGTTGGGCATGTTATAAAGATTGCTTAAATTGTTAAATTAATTAAATTGTGATATGACTATATGATTTTTGTGGGAACATGATTGGAATAGCCTGAGGTATTTAGGTGATTTTGATCACCGGGACTGAGATGATGAGTTTTGTGAGGCTGAGGTCATGGACCAAGACGTATGGGATGGTTTTGAACATCATGTTTGAGCCGATGTGATCTCCGGGATGAGGTGGATAATGAGGACCATGTCATGGATGGTTGATGAGGTTCACATGTGTAAATTAGATTTTTGGTTAGTGTGGATTTTGTATTGTTAGTGATTTCTAATCACCAATGTTGGGTGACATTGTCATTGGATTCTTATCTACGTAGATCAGATGTATCGAGGTGGTTTTGACCACTTGTTATGGGTGGAGGCCTCTATAGTTATAGCGGATTAGGGGATGGTGTTGACCATTAGTTTTGGAAGAGGTTCTCATCATACAAAACCATGGGAGATGTTATTTCAGACAATCGATTAGGGTATGAGTCTTTCCATATATTTTGAGGATTATGGACCAAGATTATTATAGGATGGATATCGTTGTGCCTTGGTATGTCGATTTTTCGAGACAATGGTGATTTATTATTCATAGGAGGATGGATATCATCATACATCAGGATGTCAGGATTTTTATATGATGATGACTTTTAAATGAAATTATAAAGAAAATGGGATGTATTAATGGGAATACTAATTGGATGTCCATTACTTATTTGGGGGAATATGAGGTGTCGGATGTCATGAGTTTCCATTGATATGTTCATGGGAGGAGTATGAGGGTTCTATGTGTATGATATCCTTATGTGGATGCTTGATCATTAAGCCACGGGTCCTCTCTAGTATAGATAAATATTTTAATACTTTTAATTTATACAAATATATATCTGATGGAATGTATTTAGAGACATACCAGCATTGACTGAAGTAGGTAATCACTCACTTGTGGCTGTTGAGAAAAATTGGAGCTAGTTTTTTATTTTTATTTTTGAGTTGCTTCTATTTATTTACATATGAAAAATTTGTATAATTATAGATGTAATATAGGAACATGTTGGTGTTCCAATACTCATTCCATACACAAACCCTACATAGGCCCCTCGGGACACATGTAGACTTTATTTTTTTGAGATCATGTTAAGGATTGGGATCATGTTATGGACCATAGTGATCAAGGATGTACAGTTTCATGGGATGGATGGAAAATGGACCATGGTGGTCATTTTCATCGAGCTGGAGGTTATTTTTTGTTCTTTTCAGTATTCTATTATATGATCCACCATGAAAAATCTTTCACGTTTGTTTCTTTATGACTTCTTGACATGTACACTTTGTTGATATGTATGGTTATTTATTTTGGTTTGTTATTATCGTTATCTATTATTTTTTCCCCTAATTTTGGTATTTTTTTCTTCCAAAGTGTTTTATAATCATATGAATTTTATTATATTTTAATCATAAGAGGGAATAGTCTCCCAAATATCACCTAACAATACCCTCATTTCTAGTCAATAGCCTTTGGCATATAGAGAGGCGTGCCTAAGTCCTAGCGGACCTCTGGCTTGAAGCATAGTTTTTTGTGGGTCTTAGGTTGGGGATCTATAAGAAATGATATCATCCACTCTTGGGTAATTTGATTTTTTTTATCATTAAGGGTAGTGAATAAAGTAAAATTGTTAAGGGGAAAGTAATATAAAATAAATACATCATACATGCCAATTGGGTGAACATATTGACACAACATTTTCTATTGGTATTGAAAACAAATATAAAATGGGAGATTGATGACCCTACTTTGTGTTTTTATTATATTTTGTTAATGGGTTAGTAAGTAATTAATCACTTTATTTCAATATGTATGGTAAAATAATAATATTTTTGAATCCCATTGGTGTTCCCAATAATGTTTTTTAAAGATTGAAGTGAAGTTCCCAAGAAACTATGTGCATTAAGTTGAGACTTATGTTTTGAAGCTCAAATGTTGGTTGAATAATATTGGATGTGTTTTGTTAAACCTAAAGAATATTATTAGAATATATCTTCATATTTTTTAAATAAATATTTTAATTAGTTTAATCTTTTAAGGATATTCATCCATGAGATGTTCAAAGGTCATATCATGTTTTGTATGAAGTGGTGATGCTTGGATAATTGTTGTGGTTTCATTTTATGACATTGGATTTCATGATTGATCAATTATTCCTGATAGAGTAACGATTTTTGAACTTATCATAATTCCAAATACATATGAAAGTGACATAAATAGAATGCACATTATCTCATACAATGAATAATAAATATGATCCATCCAATGATGTTTCTTGATTGTACGAAGTTCAAGGAAGTTGAGGGAATTTTTTTTCTAATAAGTGAGATGATAAAGATCATGCTAATGTTTATTTACATAAATAAATTTTAATTTCATGAAAAATAAGGTATTTATTTATAATATTTCATGAAGGAATAATTTTTTTGGCTTGGATTAGTAATTACTATGTATTGTGAGAGAGAAAATTGGGTCATCTATTGGATAACCAAGGAGTACCACAAACCACATGTGAGGCATTGGGTTTCAACCATGTGGTAGGTAGTCAACCTAGATAGTGTCATGGTGGACGGTGAGTGAGAATGGGGTAATATCACTCACAGGGTGCTCATGGGAAAAGCATTAGGATAAGACGGTTCACACCACCCACATGGGTTCCCATAGACCATGAAAGGGTGTGGTGTGTACTGTGTAGGAAATGTGTGCATAGGTGTTGTGGGGATGAACCCTGATGTTGGATCAAGTGTAAATAATCATAGGAATACTTATTAAGTGGAGATCGACATGGAGAAAAATATATCTGGGACAACAGGTGTAGAGCACTTTTCATTTTTATTAAAAATTTGTTCGTATTTCATAGTCCATGTGTTCTATTATATGTGAGTTATATGATCAAGCTATAACATCATCTTCAACCTCCCGAACCATCATGATTTATGTTCTTCAGTATATGATATGACCCATGAAGGAGTTACTTTCCATAATACCATATATGTTAGATACCCATGTTGCAACTTCACTCTTATTGTGGAGGGTTTAAAATCAAAAGAGGCAAGGATTTAAAACTATAGGGAGAAACGCAAAAAAAATTAATATTGTACTACAAGAATCTATTCAAATTTTATATGATTATTTAAAATTTAAGGGTGTTGTTCCATATAGATTTTGGATACACCATAGTGAAGTAAAAGAGAAACCACTACCCGAAAATGAGTAATCCACGACCTAGCCAGTTGGAAGTTGATTCTATGAGAGTTTTTCTCATGTTTTAGATAAATACATAGCATCCTGCAGACTTTAAAAATTTATGAGATGATAATTCACATGCATGTGTGCCTGAAATACTATGTGAAGTTTAAGAATTTATAAGTCTTTTTATATTTAAAATACCATGTTGTAAGGATCTAGGTATCCTATGTCCTTTGGGAATTTGAAAATGATCTTCTATGTGCTAAGAATTTTGGATCATACACCAAAATTGGAATTTAAAGAGTATATTCAAATATAGAGATTTATTTGGATCTAAATATTGGGTATATTATTCAAAAATAGTGGATATAGAATTAGAGAATAAATAAAAGGGAGAGAATTTTGACACTGTGGAAAAAGTGAGACAAATTTATTATACTAAGAAAAATATCCGATATACATCATCTACATCATATTCTGATATATCTAAGAGAAATAGAGAATGAGTAAATAGTATTGGATGTAGAGGAATAATTCTTTACAATAAATAACAAGAGTAATAAGAATAAAGTCTAAGTATCCAGCTGACATTATATTCTTACATGGTAGAAGTATTAATAATTAGTGGAATCCCTCTATATTGTTTCATATTTTGAGAGAAACCTTTTGACTGTTGTAAAATAAATTAATCCATGTGATTTCTACATTTTGATGAAGTTTATTAGAATACCAGTTTTCATTCAAGAAGAACTTTTCTACACTAATAATCACTTCAAGAAGAGTTGGAAGAATCCTTCATTTGTGCTACATTGAAGAGCTTGAATTGTACCTGGTTGGTGCTAGGAAAATAAGTTCAAGTACATCCCCTTGCTCCTAATTTTCATGATAATAAATTATAAGTGTTTTGTGAGTGGGATAATGACCATTATACATTGCGGTTTAATTCATGCATAATGGATGTGAACCTAATAAAAATATCAATATTTTTTTTATTTTATTATCTTATGTGCATGCCTTCTAATTAAAGTTGAAGATAATAAGAGATCAATTTCACTAAATAAGTGATATAGGTACAAAAAGGTATAAAAGTTTTAAAGTGGTAAAAACTCATCCCACACTGATCCACCCCCACCCCCCATCTTAGTGTGGTCATCCCAGAGCGATCCTAATAGTTTTAACTATCTTCTTTGCCACATGTTGAACTCCTTCTGAGAGAATATATACTTAAAACTTTTGTGGTCCATATATATCTTACATATTTCCCCATAAAGGCGGTGTGTCCATATTTTAAAATAAAATATTACAACTTCCATCTCAAGTTCATGAGATAGATAGTTCTGTTCATGGATTTTCAATTTCCTTAAAGCAATAGAAATCACCCTATTATTCTGAATAAGGACAACTCCAAGTCTATTCTATGATGCATCACTCTAAATTAAAAATCCTTCCTTACCTGATAGTAGATTCAATATTAGTTCATTAATCAATATCTAATTTGACATTTCAAAACTTTACTCACATTACCTTATACAAATAAATTTAACCCCTTTATGTGTTAAATTTGTTAATAGGTTGGATAACTAGGAAAAATCTTGAACAAATCATTGAATAGTCAATAAATATCTCATCCTTGGATACAATATATCTAAGAAAATAAACTTCATTAATCAAAAATTCACATATACTATACTTCCCATATAATTATATTTTTCTATGGGTCTATATAATTATTTGAAGATAACTCTCATTCTCTTAATATCTCTTAGAGTATATCAAGATATCATTAATTAATAACAACACAAAGTTATCAATATACTCCTTGAAAACTCTATTCATTAAATCCATAAAGATATAAGGTACATTAGTTAATCCAAAAGGAATTATCATAAAATTATAATGTTTATACCCTATTTTAAATGATGTATTGGTTATATCATCTTTCTTCATCCTTAACTATTGATATAGAGTAGAGATCAATCTTTGAAAAGTATTTATCTCCTATAAGTTGATCAAATAAGTCATCAATGTGTTTAAAATGATACTTATTCTTTATATTATTTCCATTGATCTCCCAATAATCAATGAATAGTATCCTAAACCCATCCTTCTTTTTTACAAATAAAATAGAGATTTCCCACTGTGAAACACTAGGGTATATAAATCACTTACCACATAGCACCTAAATTTATTTCTTTAACTCCACTAGTGTCATTATATAAAGAGTTTTAGATATAGTCCTTTCAATGAGAATGAGTTTAATAGATAACTTAACTTCACGCTCTAGCAGATGACCAAGTAATTCTTCTAGAAAGCTATAAATGAATTTTTTTATCATAGGTACATCCTCTATTATTAATACATATTCCTTATCCATAAATCATGTTTGATATTCCTCCATTCCCAAAATTTAATTAAGGATTGTTACTGGGGGAGGATTCATGCATGATTTAGATGATTAATTTTCTACTCTAAAGATAAGAAATTCCACCTCACCTTCACAAACCATAATCATTTTCTTTGGGTACTAAATGTTTTGATTATAATTTTAAATTAAATCCATAAAAAGGATCATATAAAAGTAAACCATAGGTATAATATCCAAGTTTTATAATAGGGTACACCCACTAATCATAATTGGAACTTCCTAAAATATCTTTGTTGACATAAGATACCCACTTGGTGTCTTAATTGATAAATCCCTTACTAGAGTGCTATAGAAATATAAAAAATTTATGGAAAACATGGAAGATATAAAATTTTGTGAAGATCAAGATTCAAATAAAACATTATCTAACATTGAGGCAATGATCAAAGTACCAACCACCATGTCATTAGGAACTTAACCTTCATATGTGGTAATAGCATAAGATTGTACTTGATCCATTGGCCCTTTATGAAGAAAATTTATTTGATATCTAGGGAATTGGTTCACATAATTTCCCTTCTCCCTATAGTTAAAGCATTGAAAATCAACATCTTTACGTTTCCCTTTTATTAGTGAGATTGATGGACTTGTTCTTGGCACTTTTAACAAACTCATGGTCCCTTCCTATAAGACCCAAGGTGTTTCTTCCTATAGCTATCACAAATGGGAAATATCATCCTTTATTTCTTCCCATTTTATGTATTTTTCTTCTCATGATTCTCATATAGAACTTTCTTCTCCTGATTTACCTTGAACACATATATCTTGGATAACTCATTTTTTTCTTAATATCACTTGATACTATATCCACATATGATGAAAATTTATAAGATACCAATTCACTTTGAAGATTCATCTTTAACCCATAAAATAAATGATCTATCTTTATTTTTGGTCACATATATAGTTTTTAGCTTGTATAGATCACTTTGTAATGTTCTCCTTATACTCAGAAACATTTTCCACCTCCTTTTATCTAATATTGAATAACTTCCTATCCATTTCAACTATTTTCTCAAGAGGAACATATTTTTCATCAAATTCATCCTTGAAAGTTCCCTATTTAATGAATATGATCTTATCTTCCTCTTTATTGTTTTGAATTAGTGACCATCATTGGTCCACATCTCCCTTGAAATAATAGACCACCATGATAACTTTTTTCTTTTCAATACTTCCCAAAGCGAATAATATATTCACTAGAGACATAATACTAGAGGTTAATGTCACATGAATCAATATAATGTAGTTAAAATATGTTTTTCATCAGTATAATACTTCATATGGGAGAGATTATTTTTCATAACCTAAGCCAACTACCCAAATATAGCCATGAATTGATTATCCTCGACTATAGATTTTTTAACTTATTCATGGGGAATATCCCTACATTAACTATGGGTATTGATATGATTCCAATTCCTCTTGTTAGTTTCCATATTTCTAAAATGGTATATATATAATTAACTCAAGATATTGAATTGTAAAATACAATTAATACTATGTTTTCTATAGTTTTCTCTAGAAATATTAAGTGGTTTTCATATTACTTGTGTTATATTACTTGGTTCATATAAATCTAATCACAAAAGTTGCTAATAAAATTCCACTGATATCATTTGTAACATCCCAGACTCCAGAAATCTAGATCTAGTAGTTATATTACATTATTGGTAAAAATAACAAGAGTTCTAGGAGGATCAAATAGTTTAGTAGCCTTAGACTACTAGATACATACATACAATACATTTCAAAAATAAGATACAGTATGAACATGTATAGAGAAAATAATTTTCCCTTCCATTATATCCCTAAAAATTACACATATTCCTCCTCTAGGATTCTTGGGAAAAGGAAATAAAAATAAGGGTAATATCAAAGGCTCGGTAAGGAGTTTTTTTTAGAAAAGTGATGACATGAACTAGTTTCCCAGTTCATGTCATCAATGGAATTTATTAAATTAAAAAATTTGCAATACAAAACACGAGGAGTAATGTGTTTACACCAGCAGGGAATTAAGGGGGGTACAAGGATACTCAAAAAAAGAACAAAACCAGCAGCCAATATGATCACCTTCAAAATGCATAGGGATCTTCCATCTAGGATCAGCCATCAAATATCTTCCCATCAAGGCTCGGTAAGGAGTAGCATACAGAAAAAACTTACTTAATGTAAACATGGAATAAGTAATATGGAAATAATAAATGAGAAACATGAATCCATAATCAATTGAAATTTAGGTCATGTTATATCAATCAAAATAAATGAAAATCTGGGTAATAATAATCTATGATCTCATACTGATGTAATGCATACCGTCGGACATCAAAAACTTGTTGTCAACATCTTGTGCCAAGACAAGTTCCTATCATGGGAATAGGTATACACAAAATCCCAAAATGTTTTATATATTAATAAATATTGATTCACTGATGATCTACATAATTATCGGACCCACCTATCACTTGATTAAAACCAATGCATTCACCATAAGATTCTTCAAGACCTTTCCTACAATTCCCTAAAGAACCTCTTACTGAATAAAACTTGGCTATATTTATATTGAGAAATGAAAAAAAATCCCACATTAAATAGAATAATGTGGATATCTATGATAAAATCCCATAATCAACTTGGAAGTCATGGGGTGTCATCAAAGTAACATGAATTACCCTTACCAAAGAAATATTGTAGAGAGGGTACTTAAAATGTATTATTTTGTCCATGGAAGATTTTGATTTGATTAAAAATATTTTATTAGTATGAGACCAAGGTAATTCAAGGAAAAATCCTTCATCGTGATTCATAAATATTATGTTAATATTCCAAATCATATCTCCTAGGAGTGTCTAGCCAAGTGTGTAATCTTAGGCCCATTCATCACGCATCATATTGATGATTGATTCAATGCTCAACCAACCCTTTTTTAGGTGATTAACCCTAGTTTTATCTATTAAACAACCAAAACAACTTTCCAATATCCATATAGGTATTTATTTCAAGTAAACTATACATACTTTTACATAACCAAAACATAGGATGGTTTTCCCACCACGGAATAGATTTTGTTTTACATTATTTTAGTAAATATTGAATCAAAATACTTGAGGGAGGGATAAAAATATAAAAAAATTAATCCCTTAAATTTCTTAGATAATATGGTAAAATAATTCCATGTAAATTTATTCACCACACACAAATAAATATGTGGTGAATATAACATGAGTCCCAAATAATGAAAATTGAAATGGAAAACCCTACTTATGGATTGGGTAGAAATTCAATCACAGCCTATTGAAATAGATAGATTAAAATTTATCTTGAAATACTTTGAAAAAATTAATTTTATAATATAAATTATAAAATATTCATTATATACGCCACATAAAGAAAATTTAGTGTATAATACAAAACATGTCTCAAAGAGAGGAATTTGAGATGGAAAACTCTTACCTCTAATCCTGACTTCCATAAACGTACTATAAACTCCTATATCATAGACATATATATATATCAATAAATTAATTTATAAATTTTATTGTATCTTTTTATATTCTTAATTTACATAAATAGTCCTTCTCTGCCTGAATTATTCCGATTTTCCACATCGGTGTTTATAGTTTTGATCATTTATACTAGTTTCATAATAGTGGTGTTCCTATATATTATTATTCCAAAGTAAATTATTAATATATCATCAATTTTATATTATTTATTAATTATAATAATTTATTATGTTTCAAACTCGTTTTATGAAGGTTTTAGTCTTTATCCTTGATAATGAAATCGTTAATAAGCTTATTTTGGTGATTTTTAACAAATAGAGGATGTTTTCTTAATTGATGATTTAGATATTTATATAACATCTCCAGAACCAAAAAATAATCATTATTGAAACATTTTTATCATATTATACTAGTAAATAAGTTTTAAAAGTCATACATGATATAATTTAATAGTATTGTTCTAGTAGGTGGTTAAACAGACCTAAACATGAACATACCTTGATTTAATGAATGATTATGAGGTGTTTTTATATTAATGACATTATATATAAAGAATAATGGTATTATTTAGTGTTTATTAGTGTGATATATTATAATTGGAAGGAATTATAAGAATAATTAATAGATATGACAATCTTTCATGATTTAAATAAAAAATTATCTTTTTAGTAAGCTTATTTTAAATAATTAAATTAACAATGATCATTTTTTATAATATAATTAATGGGTTATCTAATTTTTCATAAAATAAAATTAATTATTTCATAAAAATAATATTTTTCCTTTAATACCATTATTATATCAAACCTTTTAAGTTGGTGAAGGAAAACAAAATTTGTTACGTGGTGGAGGTTGTAGTCCTCACAATACATGAACAACAGTTTTTTTTTATTAATGGATGGGGTATATAAATAAATAAAGATAATAACCTCAATATATAGTATATAAATGATAATAATATAACTATATTAGTGTGTCTATAATAAATTTTAATGATTATAATTGAGAATAAAACTAATTATTTGGTAATACTCACGTCGGGGACTTGAGTTTTCCTTGGAAGCCTCCTTGGAAATGAGGGTCTTATGCTAAGTAATGATGATGAGAATATTTTGAGAGTTAAATAGGATTTTATTTTAAGTAATTAGGTTATATTTTCATGATTAAGCCTACTAATTAGAGTATTATTTTAATGGATGGTGATAGGGCCCTTTTATAAGTTGTGATAATGGAATATTTGTAAATTTTTCAATTTTATATAAAGGGAGCACATGTTAAACATGTAAAGTAGAACAAACATTGATAAATAATGGACTGAATAAGATATAAGGTTACGAAACACCTCATACAATAGATTTTAGACATTTTTTGATCATTTTTCAATCAATTTACTCCTTGAATCGTTACTTTTACCATTTTAGCTTTCATTGTGGTAACAAGTTTTTACCTGAGGTAACTTAATCATTATGACTAAAAATTAAGGGGTAAAAATTAGATAATCTATACCTACTAATTATAAATTTTAAATCCATTTTTTTCCCATTAAATTTATATAAGTTTTAAAAATTAATTTTAATATGACAAATTTGTAATATATTAAAACAATTTTTGAGAAAAATACTACTTGAGTTATAAAATTTTAATCATGGATATATAAATTATAATTAATATTTTTAAATGTGTAATGAAAATTATAAAATAGTTATTTTGTTAATAAAATGTTTTAATAGATTTCTAATTTATACTTATATACTAAAATGGAAAAAAGTCACAGTTTTAGTAAAATTGATATATTACACTATTCACCTAAAATCCATTTTTTAGAAAACTAATAATATTAATAATATTAAGCTAATGTATTTATGAATAATTAAAAAATTAAGTTCATTTTGTTATAATAAAATTCTAACATTCAAAAAAATTTAACTTTTAAATATATTTATGAATAAAGGCTCTTTAGAGTGTGCATTGTTATTAGTTCTGGATATAGTGTTTACATGCTACAGTAGAGTATCAAGTGTGACATTGATGTTTTATGAAAATATCAAAGGCATGTGATTTCTATTTTTAAGACTTAAAAAATATCAAATTCATATGATTTCCATTTTTCAAGTCTTATAAAAATATGAAATTCAAAAGAAATATGTTTTAAAGTCATACGAAAATAAAAAACCATATAAAAATTGTCTTCATGTCTTACAATTTGAAAAGACTAACAATAATAGAATTATTATGATTTAGAAAGACTTATGATAATTAAATTTTTATTAAATTCAGGGACTTACATAATTTCAAGACTTGTGAAATTTAAAATACTTATAAAGTTTATTAAATTCATAAAAAAATTCCTTTATCATTTTTATAGGCATTCTAATACTTTGTTTCATTTTTTTCTTTTAATATTTTGAATCAATACATAGTTAATTACTTTTTTATTAGATTTAATAAATTATAAAATGGACATATATTCTAATGATGAAAATTGAAGTGTTTTTAAATTTTCTAGTGAAGTATTGAGTATGGGGTAATTCAAAATATAAGTAAACATAATTTCCTTGATCATATTATTTCTAACTCATGGATTCCTATAATTTTTTATCAATAAATATCCATGTTATATAGATATTATAGATTTAATAAAGATGGAACTTACCATTTATTTGATCATGTGAAACTAGTCAAATAGATTAACACAAATCATTCAAAAAGATGAACTGGGAAACAATGAGAACAAATGAGAATATGTGATACACTTATAGATAATTTAAGATAGAGAATTCAAGAGATATAGAGCGTTTTAATGAAGCCTTGTGAATTAAAATTTCATTATTGTGTGATTAATAAGGAACTTCAATGTTTATTTTATTTTTATAGTTATCAAATATATGCATCAACTTCATAGTTTCATATAGGTTTTCATCATTTTTTATTTTTTTATTTTTTCAGTAATAGTTGATTTAATATTTTCATTTAAAAGATCATGGGTTATAAATGCTAACCAAAAGGTAGGCCTTTTTTGTTATACCAACCAACCAAAATGTAGGTTATTGGGTTGTTACTCCAGAAAAATTTATGGTCATTTAGTTGATCCTTTGGGTAAGTAAAAGGTAGGTGTTCTTTAGTTGTGCCTCTAGGTAGGTAAAAGGTAGGTTATGTACAAGGTTATCATAGATTTAAAAAGTCAGGTTCTTAGTTAATATCATTATTATCTTTGATTAGATAAGTGTGAAGAGTAGATGTATGATCTTGGTGATCTAAAAAACTATAAACATATTGTGCCATATCTCTTTTATTTTCACTACATTTTATGTTTTTAACACTACTTCACTTGCACTGTTATTGCATACAATAATAATAATAAACTTTGGATTTTTTTTTGAAGGATTTGTCTAATAATTTAAAAGTTCTATTCATCCCCACCCCCCTCTATACTATTAATTCATATTAATTATTCCAATATAATTATCTTAAATCAAAGGAAAAATATGTACATTCATAGATAAGAATATTAAATAACCTGTTATACATATGGAATAACAATTGGTAGGTCACTATTCATGACCTCCTTTCTAGAAGATCGCTAAGTGAGAACTTCATGAGAAGAAGCCTGAATGGTTATGAGCCCCTGATACTTGATAGTCAAACATTATCTATGTCCCATCAGATTAATATATTTAGACTATATGATATATTTATTCAAGAATATCATCATATCATTTGTAGGTTCTAATTATAGTGAGGAACTAGTTTTACCCTCTGATTTGAAAAATATTCTAATAATATTATGAAATTAATGTTAGGAATAATAAAAATCACTATGTGATAATAATAAATATAGTATGGTAATCAGAAGTAAAAAATATCAGTTGGTTATAGGGAACTAATTCCAACATGATCATATTCATTTTTCCATACACAAACTCTAGGTAGACTTTGATTACTAACCACTTTAACATTCATATTTATCCATAATTGAAACAATATTCAACACACAACTTTTCTTAGTTACAACACTCAATAAAATCATCTTAAATTAAGAACAAATTGACCAGACAGCCTTTGGTTGAAACATATAGACATGTTGATAGTGGATATAAAAGATATTAATTGAGTATATTCATATATGTTTCTTAGGATTTTATTATAAATTGAGTTGGATAATTTTATAAAAAGTAAAGATATTTTTAAGGGGTCATAGAGTGGTCTATTCTAACTTTTAAATTTTTAATATTATAATATTTGATTCACACTAATATATAAATAGGTTTTCCACATTATTTTTTTATTTTTAATGTTAGTTAATTAGCTACGTCTTTACAATATTTACTATAAATATGTTTTTTACATTAGTCGTTTTAGTTGATGTAAAAAAATAAAATTTTATATCTATTATTATAAAAACCATCATAAAAAACTCTAAAAATGGAAAATTGTCCATATTTTTATGTCATCTATGAAAAAAAATATGAAATCATGTTTTTTAAATTATTTATTTTAAATAAATGACATAAAAAATAATTTTACATAGGTTATTTTATAACCAATATAAAAATAGTAAAAATTTATTCTTACAATCGTTGTTAAATAATTGAAATAAAAATAGATTTTTTAAAAAATATTTTTAAAAAATATAGCTTACTCAACCAGTAATAGATCAAAAACTAGCATAAATAGTAGTAAAATTATCAGTATAAATAAAATTACATAAAAATATTTTCATCGCAACTTTTTCAAGTTGTTAGGATCACATAGGGATGTTTCCAACACTTAGAGGTGCGGTGAGTCAGTGTTCGTATACTTTTAACCAATTTAAACATTATACCTCAATCACCTCTTCACTTATTCAGTTAGTGGATCTCTCATAATTTATCTCTCTTATAGTCAGTAAGCAGATATAGAATTAAAAATAAACATAAGAAAACACCAGAGTTTGTTCATGGGGTTTTCCTCCCTAAGGATGAATATATCCCCAGTGTATGGTGATTATTATCCCAAACACATAGAGATTCCAATTTAATATCATAATAATATTGGGAAGGGGTATGACCTTGAACCTGTTTTCCAAGAATAGACCAGGTGTAAAGAAAGTGAGGGATTTCTATCACTTTTTACAAGATAATTGACTTTCACTTCCTTGAAGCAAGATCACTTGTGATGGATCAAGTCCCTCTTAGACTGTATGAATTTATTTTATTCCATTATTATAGTAATTAGATGGGATACCTCAAGCTTCAACAATATTAATTATTGTTTAAACTTTCTTCATACTTCTATAATATAGTATCATAGGGCATATTTCTTAGAACTTTGGCTTATGTATACTCAAATAATGCATTCCACTCACAATTTTAACTTCTCTGTTCTTATTATTTAGTGTATATAAATAGAACTGGAACACCTTATTCCTTGTCTTTAATACACAACATCTAAAACAAGTTATTGTATCAGATCTTCTCACTTATCTCTTGACACAAGGATTTTTCATCTATTATTGATAGTATTAAATTTATATCACTCCAATATTTCTTCAACCTATATAGTATATATGATAGGTTCATTAGTATCAGGTCTTCATTATTATTCCTTATTTTTAATTATCAATATACTCAGTAATTAAAAATCTCATTGTGTTCTCGATACTTAAAAGATATCTCTTTTTAGTTCTTTAAATATTATTTCCTTTGCTGTTATTTAAGACTCAAAACATAGTTTCCATAATACATAGTGTTTAAATCTCATAAAATCTCAGCCTTCAATATCATTTAAACTCTTATATAAATTTTTTTATAGACTCTAAATCATTCTTCATGATATTTAAAATTGTGTGGTATTCTTATCCATTAAAATTATACACAATGATAGGATGAAGACTTGGCATTCTCATGTATCAATTTTTAAAATTTTGAAATCACCTCCATATATGAATATGATCATGTACTTTATCATGGACCTCATTTTTTATATGAAATGTGGAACTAGTCCATAAAATAATCCAAAGAAGGTATTTTTTTATCTATACTTGATATAATTAGATATGAATTCTATCATACATGAATCATAATATATAATCTCATTACACATTGTTGGTGTGGAAAAAACCTCAAACTCACATGAATCACTATATGAAACTTCCATACATGCATGTACTCCTCTATTACTCATGAAATACTAACTATATTAACATCATTTCATTTTTTGATACATGATCATCTTCACTACGATGGGAACTAAAGTTCAATGAAACTTTTTTATGTTCAATCACAACATTGTGAAACTTAGAATAAAACAACATTTTCATATTCAATTTCATAATTTAAAATATATATTTTTGGTAATTTATGAACCATTAATGGTTTCACTATCGATCATATAATTTTCTTGTTGTTGATCTATATGTGCGGTTTATTGGATTATCCTTCATGCAATCAATTTATCTCATCTTATGGTAGGACCATCTCAGGGTACATCCAGCTACCATGAAGATGTTCATTGTTGGTCCTAATTTATACATGTGATTGTTCTTGTTTTCTTCATACTATTGGTTGTATTCTCCTTAATGTTGTCAGTTAGATTCTCATGCGGTTGATCATCTGACCATTGTGGTATGGTCGATCTTCTCTACATATCAATAGCCTTATCCTCAAACTAGTGATCACATGAAACCCTTCTCATACATGAATGATGTTTCATGACTATTTTTTATCAAGGTATCTTAATTTAGATCTTGGATTAATCACCGGATACAATTAAGCATGGATATGGATAGACTTTTGAACACTTTAGCATAGTATCTCAAGCATGGGGTTAAAGGAAATGACCTCGCCTCATTTTATTCAGTCTAGTATAATTTATATATATTTAATGATGGATAAATAATTCCCTATGTCTTTAGAATCCCACATTAAAACCTTATTCAGTAGGCTACTTCATTATAAAAAAATATGTGACATTAAAACTCTCAACCATGAGAATCGGGTCATATTTAGATACACACACACACTGAACTCATGGTGCACACTACCTCATGTGTATACTATACCTCCTATGTGCAACATGTGTGTGCCCATACCCAAGAACAAGTTATTCCACTCATGTGACTTGATTATTCTCTATACATGGTTTAGTTAAGGCTATCCCTTTAGAATGGTCAATTGCTCCTTTTGGGATTCTTGGATTCTTAGGTCAGCCTATCTAGGACTTGGAAAAAAAATTATAAAATCCTCTCTTTAAACACTTATTAAAACAACTTAATGTAATATTCCATTATCCAAGCCAATCTATCTTTTTTAATACCACAAATAGTCTTTTCTAGATATGATTGATATTCACTAAACACTTTTTTAAAACAACTAGTACCTCTCCCGTGCATACGCACAGGGATATAATTCAAACCTATTTTATAAAAATGTGTTAGCAGTTTGAGTAGTTAATAATGGTAAATAGTTAAAAATATGTTACATTTACAGCTTCAGTGAATGAAATAATTGAAAATAATTGAAAATGATTGAAAAAAAACATGTATCCAAAAATATAAATGAAAAGGAATCAAAAAGTAAATAACATGATGTGAAAAGATATAGCAAAACATGACTTATCATTATGTATATATGATAATAGAACCCTCATTTTCACCATGGATTTATTATAAAACATAATGTATTTGACATATCTAATAAGAAATGATAAAATGTAAAGTGAACTCTTAAATTGAGTTTATAAGAGTGAATCAGAATCTATAGCTCATTTCATATAGACATGCCTAGAACTATATCATACTAATTTTCAATGGTATCCATACATCGTCACCCACTTCCAATTTCCAGCTATGTTGTAGTAGGTTTTTGAAAATTGTTTACCATCTTCCTGTATTTTGCAACACAATAGACAACATAAAATGAATCACTTATGATTGTAAGGATCACGATAGAATTTAGAGAATACCTTATTCAATTAGGCACTAATGGAAGAACCTGTTCATGAGTGACCAAAAGAAATCATTTATAATCAAGTTAGTCTGTTAATCCCTCAACTGCCAAAATCATGAAGGAAGAGAAACAAACAGTGAACAATATAAATCAAAAAACTTACCAAAGTTTGAAATTGGAATATAGTATGGCTTCTTTTAATTAGTTTTTTCCTTTCCTTTCATAATAAATTAATGATTTGAAACATTTTTCTGAAAAGAAAAAATCATCCGTATTAGTAATAATAAACAATTGCAATCATACAGATGACATGATTTAAGAATCATTATATCATGTTATTCATTTGTAAGGATCATGGTTGAATTTAGAGAATACCTTGGTCAATATCTTTATTTTCATCCAATATATGCATTTAATATCTAATTTCCTGAATATATAATCTGTAGGGGGAGAATAGATATTCACAATATCATATTTTCTTTGAAATAGAAAGATATATTGTCATGAATTAAAGAAATACCTTAAAAAAATACACCGCATAAAATGAATCATTATTATTTTCGATAACTATATATCCAGTGTTGTAATGAATAAGAGAAGTACTTAAAAATGAATAATCCAGTAACTCCTAAACATGAATAATATATGTATGGGAAATAGTGAATTTCTAAATAAATGAACTATAAGAAACAACTACCATGATTAGAATAACTACCTCAAAAATATAAATCATAGTGAATACCTTGGTTAGTTAGGCTTCACTGATAAACATGTACTGTTATCATGTTGATATAACACATTTGTAAGAGGAATAAAACAGTTTTAAAATGGAGTTGTTGTGGCCATGTACCTGTAAAAAACAGTTCACACTTGAATGTTGGTATATTAGTTACAGATTTTTTCATGATCAATAGTAACATATTGAGCAACCCTCTCTATGAAAGACATAATGAAGAAATACAAATTATAGCAAGACTAAGTAACTCGAGGAAAATATTATGAAACAGAGTAGTAAAACTTAGTCAATGAGCAGTATCACCATTTGTTATATTCCAACTCAAACAACATAATCAATTAATAGATATGAAAACAATGATAAAACTAATGAACTGCTTCCAAAAACAACAACAATGGAAAATATCATCTAAAAAATTCAATTAGTTATGAATAAATTTTATCATAAAATGGTGGATGAAAAAAGATGAAGTTCACATTAGATTGAAAAATGTTTCAAAAGTTACAATTCTGGGGAAGAATCAAAGTTTGATAGAGAAGAGATAGCTCATAACATATTCATAGGTAGAATACGCAAGGTACGACTACAAGAATACTAAACCAATAATGTCTATGGAAAGTGATAAACCTTCAATTTTCATCTGCATGCTCAAAAATAATTCTTCTAGATCGCTATAATATCTTCCTGTTTTTCCCCACTCTGGATGATATAAGTGGGGAATTTATAATCCTCATCATCTTCCTCATATGACCCTGCAACAAACAACATCAATATAGAACACAACACAAATCGATTGCAATTTGATATAGATGGATATCAAAACTTATCGGCATTGGTGAGTTTGGAATCATAGCCTCTGGTGATTCTGGTTCTAGTTCAGCCCTCCTGGATAAAGTCAGATATTGGTTTGTTTTGGATCCTGGCTACAAATCCATGTTCATCAGGTATGGGTGGCATCGACCCTTCATATTGTTAATTACAATGACAATTGGTCCCATCTTTCATCGATCAGAGCGTGATCTCGGTTGACATCAATGGAAAACCATCATCAATAATGGTACCTATTTTGGATATCAATCATATTCTTCAAATTAGAACTGTATCTTGGACGTGACATGATCTTTGGGTTCGTCAACCTAAACATCGACTACAGACTGACCATTGTTGTAGAGGTAGAGGGGGATGATGGTGAAGGTGCAAAAACTAGGTCTAGAGGAAGGAACTATGAGCAGTGGTAGATGACAGTAACAACAAACTGTAGGAGAAGGAAGTGTAACTTCATAATGGGAGGGGTATGGATTGGATCTATAGAGAACGGTGAATCATGTATCATAACTTATACACTGCATAATATTTTATGTTGCATGTACATATAAACTATTGAAATAAATGCTGAATAAACTGGAATGTGTACAGTTCATATAAAATACATATTCCAAACTAAAAAACTAACAAACAAAACAGTTTGAATAAAATAATGGTATACTCGAATGATTCTCACTATGTGTAAGAAAAAGCAATTGTTATTGCTTTTATTCCAAAAAACAGACATATACATTAAAACAACTGAAACATCTGGTTGACACATATTCACTGACTAATTCATTTAAATCATATTCAGTGAATGATTCATTTAATACTGACTCATAATTAAAAAAACAATTTTCTTAGTTTTCACTTACATTAAAAAAATTGAAACACATATGTTGATGATTTTTCATCATTATAAATGAAGCAGTCAGGGAATGACGCACCTATGTAGCCCCTACACAAAACTGGATTCCTCTTCATCGAGCTTCTTCCATTCCAAAATGTTTTCATGTTGACATGCATTTCCAGCAGTATGAAATCAAGAGGTCAAAAATTGAGAGGAAAAAAATGAATTGATGTTCGTTTAATCATTTAAGGTAGTGAAAGTTAGAGGAATATCACAGGGATCTCATTATATGCCTACCTTCATATGTTCCAGCTCTGTATTAATTCACATGCTTCAGTATCTCTATTACAAACATATGAGCACTGAAAGAACACCAAATCAATCAAAATAATATCACATAGTGAACGAATTTTATATCAGACTATAGGTAGGAAACTATATCCAGTCAATAGAAAATTTTTGTGCTTTAATTCTTTCCGGTTAGCAAGGATTAGTTTGGAAGGTCCTACAAAAAAAACTCAATGTACATGCATCAGAAAAGAAGCTGTATGAATTTAAAAATAATTAATACAAAATTGAAATTCTAAATCTCCCTATATGCCGGAATATGTTTGATGCATTATGAATTGGTTCATGTATCTTAACTTATACATGCTCTAAAATGTTATTCATGTATCTTAACTTATACACTGCATAATTTTTTATGCTACATGTATATATAAACAAATAAATGCTTAATAAATTGGAATGTGTACAGGTCATATAAAGTACATATTCCAAACTAAAAAACTAACAAACAAAACAGTTTGAATTAAATAATGGTATACTCTATTGTTTCATACTATGTGCAACATAAAACAATCGTTATTGCTTTTAATCCAAAAAGCAGACTCATACCATAAAACAACTGAAACATCTGGTTGACACATATTCCCTGACTACTTCATTTAAAACATATTCACTGAATGCTTCATTTAATACAGACTCATAATTAAAAATATCAATTTTCTGAGTTTTTAATTACATTAAAAAAACTGAAACACATAGCTTGATGATTTTTCATCATTATAAATGAAGCAGTCAGCGAATGGCGCACCTATGTATCCCCCTGCACAACATTGGATTCCTCTTCATGAAGCTTCTTCCATTCAGAAATGTTTACATGTTGACATGCATTTTCAGCAGTATGAAATCAAGAGGTCAAAAATTGAGAGGAAGAAAATGAATTGAAGTTTTTTAATCATTTAAAGCAGTGAAAGTTAGAGGAATATCATGAGGATCTCATTCTATGCCTACCTTCATATGTTCTAGCTCCGTATAAAGTCACATGCTTTAGCAGCTCTATTGCAAACATCTGAGCACTGAAAGAACACCGAATCATCCAAAATAATATCACATAGTGAACCAATTTTATATCAGTCTATAGGTAGGAAACTATATCCAATCAGTAGATAGTTTTTGTGCTTTAATTCTTTCCAGTTTTCAAGGATTAGTTTGGAAGGTCCAACATAAAAACCTCAATGTACATACATCAGAAAAGATAAAAACTTCATTTTTTCTATATTTCTCATAAAAGAAGAAAAGTGAATTAAATAGACAAAAAATGTAGATTTCATAGTGGGTTGTGGGTGTAGAACTTCCTATATTGGTTTTAGGGGTAGGGGTAACAACATTACATATTTGGAGTTTACCATAGCTAGAGGAAATTGAAATTTCTAGCCCAAGGTGGTTTTTCAGTGTAGACAATGGGAGCAGGAGCCAATGTAGGCAGATACAACATAAGATTTAGGAGGTGGAGAACTTGAAGCTGGAGGATCCACAGCCATAGGAGACTGAGCCGGAGGTGGAGGTGGATCAAGAACCTGCAAGATTAATAACATACCAGCCAGTCCAGGTTCTAGTCCAGAGCAGAGGGTTGTATCCTTTTTTTGGTGGAAATTTATCACAGTACAAACACCATTAAAGGTGTTAATCCACAGTCACATTAAAGAAACTACTAAGGGGAACTTATCAACATGAAACTCATTTCTCATCGAAATCAAATTCACTATAATATAAATAGTGGGATCAGGGGTACCGTATATCATGTGCATGACCCGAGGGAATCCAATTATCAGTGGATAGTGAATACTCTGTTTTTTTTTGTATTCATGTCAAGGATGAAGGAAAACAAATTTTCAAATTGGAACATTTCATGAGAAAAATATGGCAGTTATTTTTCTCCTTACAACACTTCTCTTCAGGATTAACTTAATCTACAAAGAGATCAGTTGATGGTTTGAGAAGAAACAAAAATTTACATCATTGTTCCACTAAAATACATGTGTAGCATAAAATGTCCAAACCAAATGAATTTTCATATACAACCTTGAATTTTTCTACCATTGCACCATCCATTAGTCATGATATTGATATTTATCTACAATCAGATGTTCAAAAAATTCAAATAAGAATGAAAGATCAATTCAAATTGCATAATTCAGGCCATTTGCCTTGTTTGGATCATAAAAATTGGATTGTAAACTATCAGTTTAGGAAGGGCATGTTAGATTTATCCCTGCACATAATAAATGAAGGAAATCATTATGAAAATGATCCACCATTGGGAGTAAAAGAATATGTAATTGTCACATGATCCATGGAAAGAGCCCTACCTCCCAATCGTATAACGAAAATTCATAGATAAGCTAATAAAAATACAAAAAAAATTGTCAAATGAAAAACACATATTCATAAGTGATTCAGTTTTTTATAGTGATTATCCTCATAAAATATTACCTTTCATAATACAATGGGACATTGGATAGTGCATTAAATAGAATTAATCTCAAAAGAAAAAGCTTCACCTCCACAACGATAGCTAACTTCATCAATCCACCACGGTAGTAGTTTTGGTACAGCTTCATAATTTCCATGTGAAACATAATCGCTCTCTCCATAGAATCAACTGAGTTTTTGTATACCCTTCTTTGCAACAAATAGGATATTTGTTTCATAAAATCAGGAAGTGGAAACGTATCCACGATATCAAGGAGGGAAAATTAACTAAAACATGAAAAATTACCCAAATAGAACTTATTAAAAGGATGACCAACTGTTGTAGAGGTATGGAATTCAAATTGTTCGAGATGAAAAGCATAGTTTGGCATATCTTGATCAAATTCAGTGATTTTGTTTTGTTTCACATTGCATTATAACAATCCTAAAAGAACATGTTAGCAGCATGAAGCAGGAAATGAAAAATATGACTCGATACATGTAGATATGAGAAGCTGTTTGGGATAGAGATAAATATATATGTCTGTAGCTTTATGTAGCTGACAAAAAGTTACAAACAAAATATGCATGTATGATTTAGTGGAAGGTGCAAGTTACATTTATTGGTAATTAAACCCAATTTGATAGGAATACGAGGCCCATATGCTAACATCTGTTGTCTTATATTCTTGATACTGTGCTAAATGGAATTAGTAAAGTGACTAATTTGTTTCTAGTTCAATAAAAATGTATTACGTAAAGCAGTTTGACGGTTTGATTATGTTTATGGTATACTCACAATGTGAATATCAGTAGCAGCAGATATGAAAATAAGAAGAAGAATCATTGTCTGGAGAAAATCCTCGTGCGGTTACTGGGAAATGCAAAATTTATAGTCAATTGAATGTTGTAGGTTTCATATTTATGTTGAAAGTAAGATTACTGTTACCTCACCAGAGTATTTCGGAAAAGTCCGTTCTTCCCAACATCCGTTGGTCCTCTGCTTGGCGACGCAGTGGAATAGGGTTGTCGGTTCTGGTAGTAGAAGGTGTAGCAGTCGGATGTAGTATACTGCGAAGCAATAGAAGAAATCAGGAATCACTTATATACCGAAGAGTCATTGAAATCGGGATCTGGTAGCCGTAGTCTACATACATTTGGATAAGACAATGACTGCAAATATGACTTTAGAATCGGAATAAATAGATATAGAATGATAATAAGGCTGGAGGAAGTAGATGGTGAAGTGTTTGTTGTAAGGGCAGTAGACCCAGGCTCTCCATGGTAGTCGCTGGAAGATGGTTACCGCAGGCCGGAATACGGGTGTTTTTTAGGCCGTCGTTGTAGGCTTGCTACGGGACGAAGAAGCTTGGAGATGGAAACCGTATTCGGGGAGTCGCGGGAGGAAGATGCTCGGAGATGGAAACCTTAATCGGGGAACTATGGGAGTAAGTAGCTAGGAGAACGGAAGTAGGCGCGCTGCGGGATGAAGAACCTCGGAGATGGAAACTGTAGTCGGGGAGCCGCGTGAGGAAGAAGAAGGGAGACCAAAACCCTAATCGAGGACCCACGTGAGAAGCCTGTTTAGTGGAGGAAACCAATTCGGGGGGAAACGCGAGGGGTATTGCGCTATCATATAGGATACAAGAGGATATATCCCAGAAGTTGGATGGTAGAATGGTAATTGGAGATGGAAAATGGGTGACGTGGAATTCTTGTTGAGTGACACCTAAGCCTGGTAATACCCAGGTTTAGTAAATATAGTGGATAAAATACATGTGTAGCATAAAATGTCCAGACCAAATGAATTTTCATATACAACCTTGAATTTTTATACCATTGCACCATCCATTAGTCATGATATTGATATTTATCTACAACCAGATGTTCAATAAATTCAAATAAGAATGAACGATCAATTCAAATTGCATAATTCGGGACACTTGCCTTGTGTGGATCATAAACATAGGATCGTAAACTATCAGTTTAGGAAGGGCATGTCAGATTTATCCCTACACATAATAAATGAAGGAAATCATTATGAAAATGGTCCACCATTGGGAGGAAAAGAATATGTAATTGTCACATGATCCATGGAAAGAGCCCTACCTCCCAATCGTATAACGAAAATTCATAGATAAGCTAATAAAAATACAAAAAAATTGTCAAATGAAAAACACATATTCAGAAGTGATTCAGTTTTTTATAGTGATCATCCTCATAAAATATTACCTTTCATAATA
Organism: Viscum album; assembly: GCA_963277665.1. Taxonomy (NCBI): domain Eukaryota; kingdom Viridiplantae; phylum Streptophyta; class Magnoliopsida; order Santalales; family Viscaceae; genus Viscum; species Viscum album. Next base: position 497,090,443 of record OY728121.1, on the reverse strand, counting down.
CAATGGGACATTGGATAGTGCATTAAATAGAATTAATCTCAAAAGAAAAAGCTTCACCTCCACAACGATAGCTAACTTCATCAATCCACCACGGTAGTAGTTTTGGTACAGCTTCATAATTTCCATGTGAAACATAATCGCTCTCTCCATAGAATCAGCTGAGTTTTTGTATACCCTTCTTTGCAACAAATAGGATATTTGTTTCATAAAATCAGGAAGTGGAAACGTATCCACGATATCAAGGAGGGAAAATTAACTAAAACATAAAAAATTACCCAAATAGAACTTATTAAAAGGATGACCAACTGTTGTAGAGGTATGGAATTCAAATTGTTCGAGATGAAAAGCATAGTTTGGCATATCTTGATCAAATTCAGTGATTTTGTTTTGTTTCACATTGCATTATAACAATCCTAAAAGAACATGTTAGCAGCATGAAGCAGGAAATGAAAAATATGACTCGATACATGTAGATATGAGAAGCTGTTTGGGATAGAGATAAAGATATATGTCTGTAGCTTTATGTAGCTGACAAAAAGTTACAAACAAAATATGCATGTATGATTTAGTGGAAGGTGCAAGTTACATTTATTGGTAATTAAACCCAATTTGATAGGAATACGAGGCCCATATGCTAACATCTGTTGTCTTATATTCTTGATACTGTGCTAAATGGAATTAGTAAAGTGACTAATTTGTTTCTAGTTCAATAAAAATGTATTACGTAAAGCAGTTTGACGGTTTGATTATGTTTATGGTATACTCACAATGTGAATATCAGCAGCAGCAGATATGAAAATAAGAAGAAGAATCATTGTCTGGAGAAAATCCTCGTGCGGTTACTGGGAAATGCAAAATTTATAGTCAATTGAATGTTGTAGGTTTCATATTTATGTTGAAAGTAAGATTACTGTTACCTCACCAGAGTATTTCGGAAAAGTCCGTTCTTCCCAACATCTGTTGGTCCTCTGCTTGGAGACGCAGTGGAATAGGGTTGTCGGTTCTGGTAGTAGAAGGTGTAGCAGTCGGATGTGGTATACTGCGAAGCAATAGAAGAAATCAGGAATCACTTATATACCGAAGAGTCATTGAAATCGGGATCTGGTAGCCGTAGTCGACATACATTTGGATAAGACAATGACTGCAAATATGACTTTAGAATCGGAATAAATAGATATAGAATGATAATAAGGCTGGAGGAAGTAGATGGTGAAGTGTTTGTTGTAAGGGCAGTAGACCCAGGCTCTCCATGTTAGTCGCTGGAAGATGGTTACCGCAGGCCGGAATACGGGTGTTTTTTAGGCCGTCGTTGTAGGCTTGCTACGGGACGAAGAAGCTTGGAGATGGAAACCGTATTCGGGGAGTCGCGGGAGGAAGATGCTCGGAGATGGAAACCTTAATCGGGGAACTATGGGAGTAAGTAGCTAGGAGAACGGAAGTAGGCGCGCTGCGGGATGAAGAACCTCGGAGATGGAAACTGTAGTCGGGGAGCCGCGTGAGGAAGAAGAAGGGAGACCAAAACCCTAATCGAGGACCCACGTGAGAAGCCTGTTTAGTGGAGGAAACCAATTCGGGGGGAAACGCGAGGGGTATTGCGCTATCATATAGGATACAAGAGGATATATCCCAGAAGTTGGATGGTAGAATGGTAATTGGAGATGGAAAATGGGTGACGTGGAATTCTTGTTGAGTGACACCTAAGCCTGGTAATACCCAGGTTTAGTAAATATAGTGGATAAAATACATGTGTAGCATAAAATGTCCAGACCAAATGAATTTTCATATACAACCTTGAATTTTTATACCATTGCACCATCCATTAGTCATGATATTGATATTTATCTACAACCAGATGTTCAATAAATTCAAATAAGAATGAACGATCAATTCAAATTGCATAATTCGGGACACTTGCCTTGTGTGGATCATAAACATAGGATCGTAAACTATCAGTTTAGGAAGGGCATGTCAGATTTATCCCTACACATAATAAATGAAGGAAATCATTATGAAAATGGTCCACCATTGGGAGGAAAAGAATATGTAATTGTCACATGATCCATGGAAAGAGCCCTACCTCCCAATCGTATAATGAAAATTTATAGATAAGCTAATGAAAATACAAAAAAAATTGTCAAATGAAAAACACATATTCAGAAGTGATTCGGTTTTTTATAGTGATCATTCTCATAAAATATTACCTTTTATAAATCAATGGGACATTGGATGGTGCATTAAATAGAATTAATCTCAAAAGAAAAAACTTCACCTCCACAATGATAGCTAACTTCATCAATCCACCATGGTAGTAGTTTTGGTACAACTTCATAATTTCCACGTGAAACATAATCCCTCTCTCCATAGAATCAGCTGAGTTTTTGTATACCCTTCTATGCAACAAATAGGATATTTGTTTCATAAAATCAGGAAGTGGAAAAGTATCCACGATATCAAGGATGGAAAATTAACTAAAACATGAAAAATTACCCAAATAGAACCTATTAAAGGGATGACCAACTGTTGTAGAGGTATGGAATTGAAATTGTTCGAGATGAAAAGCATAGTTTGGCATAACTTGATCAAATTTAGTGATTTGGTTTTGTTTCACATTGCATTATAACAATCCTAAAAGAACATGTTACCAGCCTGAAGCAGGAAATGAAAAATATGACTCGATACACGTAGATATGAGAAGCCATTTGGGATAGAGATAAAGATATATGTCTGTAGCTTTATGTAGCTGACAAAAAGTTACAAACCAAATATGCATGTATGATTTAGTGGAAGGTGCAGGTTACATTTATTGGTAATTAAACCCAATTTTATAGGAATATGAGGCCCATATGCTAACATCTGTTGTCTTATATACTTGAGACTGTGCTAAATGGAATTAGTAAGGCGACTAATTTGTTTCTAGTTCAATAAAAATGTATTATGTAAAGAAGTTTGACGGTTTGATTATTTTTATGGTATACTCACAATGTGAATATCAGCAGTAGGAGATATGAAAATAATGAGAAGAATCGTTGTCTGGAGAAAATCCTCGTGCGGTTACTGGGAAATGAAAAATTTATAGTCAATTGAATGCTGTAGGTTTCATATTTATGTTGAAAGTAAGAATACTATTACCTCACCAGAGTATTTCTGTAAAGTCCATTATTCCCAACATCTGTTGGTCCTCCGCTTGGCGACGCAGTGGAATAGGGTTGTCGGTTCTGGTAGTAGAAGGTGTAGCAGTCGGATATAGTATATGGTGACGCAATAGAAGAAATCCAGAATCACTTATATACCGAAGAGTCGTTGAAATCGGGATCTGGTAGTCATAGTCGACATACATTTGGCTGAGATAATGACTGCAAATATGACGTTATAATCGGAATAAATAGATGTAGAATGATAATAAGGCTGGAGGAAGTTGATGGTGAAGCGTTGGTTCTAAGGGCAGTAGACCCTGTCTCTCCATGGTAGTCGCCAGAAGATGCTAACCGCAGGCCGGAATATGGGTGTTTTTTAGGCCGTTGTCATTGGCTTGCTGCGGGACGAAGAATCTCGGAGATGGAAACCGTATTCGGGGAGCCGCGGGAGGATGATGATCGGAGATGGAAACCTTAATCGGGGAGCCGCGGGAGTAAGTAGCTAGGAGAATGGAAGTAGGCGCGCTGCGGGACGAAGAACCTCAGAGATGGAAACCGTAGTCGGGGAGCCGCGGAAGGAAGAAGAAGGGAGACCGAAACCCTAATCGAGGACCCGTGTGAGAAGCATGTTCAGTGGAGGAAACCAATTCAGGGGAAAATGCGAGGGGTATCACGCTATCGTATAGGATACGAGAGGATATATACCTGAAGGTGGATGGTAGAATGGTAATTGGAGATGGAAAATGGGTGACGTGGAATTCTGGTTGAGTGACACCTAAGCCTGGTAATACCCAGGTTTAGTAAATATAGTGGATAAAATACATGTGTAGCATAAAATGTCCAGACCAAATGAATTTTCATATACAACATAGAATTTTTCTACCATTGCACCATACATTAGTCATGATATTGATATTTATCTACAATCAGATGTTCAAAAAATTCAAATAATAATGAACGATCAATTCAAATTGCATAATTCGGGCCACTTGCCTTGTCTGGATCATAAACATAGGATTGTAAACTATCAGTTTAGGAAGGTCATGTCAGATTTATCCCTGCACATAATAAATGAAGGAAATCATTATGAAAATGGTCCACCATTGGGAGGAAAAGAATATGTATTTGTCACATGATCCATGGAAAGATCCCTACCCCAAATCGTATAATGAAAATTCATAGATAGGCTAATAAAAATACAAAAAAAATTGTCAAATGAAAAACACATATTTAGAAGTGATTCAGTTTTTTATAGTGATCATCCTCATAAAATATTACCTTTTATAATACAATGGGACATTGGATGGTGCATTAAATAGAATTAATCTCAAAAGAAAAAACTTCACCTCCACAACTATAGCTAACTTCATCAATCCACCATGGTAGTAGTTTTGGTACAGCTTCATAATTTCCACATGAAACATAATCCCTCTCTCCGTAGAATCAGCTGAGTTTTTGTATACCCTTCTATGCAACAAATAGAATATTTGTTTCATAAAATCAGGAAGTGGAAATGTATCCACGATATCAAGGAGGGAAAATTAACTAAAACATGAAAAATTTCCCAAATAGAACCTATTAAAAGGATAACCAACTGCTGTAGAGGTATGGAATTTAAATTGTTTGAGATGAAAAGAATAGTTTGGCATAACTTGATCAAATGCAGTGATTTGGTTTTGTTTCACATTGCATTATAGCAATCCTAAAAGAAGATGTTAGCAGCACGAAGCAGGAAATAAAAAATATGACTCGATACACGTAGATATGAGAAGCTGTTTGGGATAGAGATAAAGATATATGTCTGTAGCTTTATGTAGCTGACAAAAAGTTATAAACAAAATATACATGTATGATTTAGTGGAAAGTGAAGGTTACATTTATTGGTAATTAAACCCAATTTGATAGGAATACGAGGCCCATATGCTAACATCTGTTTTCTTATATACTTGAGACTATGCTAAATGGAATTAGTAAAGTGACTAATTTGTTTCTAGTTCAATAAAAATGTATTACGTAAAGCAGTTTGAAGGTTTGATTATGTTTATGGTATACTCACAATGTGAATATCAGCAGGATAAAATATGAAAATAAGAAGAAGAATCGTTGTCTGGAGAAAATCCTCGTGCGGTTACTGGGAAATGAAAAATTTATAGTCAATTGAATGTTGTAGGTTTCATATTTATATTGAAAGTAAGAATATTGTTACCTCACCAGAGTATTTCTGTAAATTCCATTCTTCCCAGCATTTGTTGGTCCTCCTCTTGGTGACGCAGTGGAATAGGGTTATCGGTTCTGGTAGTAGAAGGTGTAGCAGTCGGATGTGGTATACGGCGACGCAATAGAAGAAATCGGGAATCACTTATATATCGAAGAGTCGTTGAAATTGGGATCTAGTAGCCGTAGTCGACTTACATTTGGCTGAGAAAATGAATGCAAATATGACGTTAGAATCGGAATAAATAGATGTAGAATGATAATAAGGCTGGAGGATGTCGATGGTGAAGCGTTGGTTGTAAGGGCAGTAGACCCAGTCTCTCTGTGGTAGTCACCGGAAGATGGTAACCGCAGGTCGGAATATGGGTGTTTTTAGGCTGTCGTCGTAGGCTTGTTGCGGGATGAAGAAGCTCGGAGATGGAAACCATATTCAGGGAGCCGCGGGAGGAAGATGCTTGGAGATGGAAACCTTAATCGGGGAGCCGTGAGAGTAAGTAGCTAGGAGAACGGAAGTAGGCGCGCTACGGGACGAAGAACCTAGGAGATGGAAACCGTAGTCAGGGAGCCGTAGGATGAAGAAGCAGGGAGACCGAAACCCTAATCGAGGACCCGCGTGAGAAGCCTGTTCAGTGGAGGAAACCAATTTGGGGGAAAACGCGAGGGGTATCGCGCTATCGTATAGGATACGAGAGGATATATCCAGGAAGTTGGATGGTATAATGGTAAATGGAGATGGAAAATGGGTGATGTGGAATTCTGGTTGAGTGACACCTAAGCCTGGTAATACCCAGGTTTAGTAAATATTGTGGATAAAATACATGTGTAGCATAAAATGTCCAGACCAAATGAATTGTCATATACAACCTTGAATTTTTCTACCATTGCACCATACATTAGTCATGATATTGATATTTATCTACAATCAGATGTTCAAAAAATTCAAATAAGAATGAACGATCAATTCAAATTGCATAATTCGGGCCACTTGCCTTGTCTGAATCATAAACATAGGATTGTAAACTATCAGTTTAGGAAGGTCATGTCAGATTTATCCCTACACATAATAAATGAAGGAAATAATTATGAAAATGGTCCACCATTGGGAGGAAAAGAATATGTAATTGTCACATGATCCATGGAAAGAGCCCTACCCCCAAATCGTATAATGAAAATTCATAGATAAGCTAATAAAAATACAAAAAAATTGTCAAATGAAAAACACATATTTAGAAGTGATTCAATTTTTTATAGTGATCATCCTCATAAAATATTACCTTTTATAATACAATGGGACATTGGATGGTGCATTAAATAGAATTAATCTCAAAAGAAAAAACTTCACCTCCACAACGATAGCTAACTTCATCAATCCACCATGGTAGTAGTTTTGGTACAGCTTCATAATTTCCACGTGAAACATAATCCCTCTCTCCGTAGAATCATCTGAGTTTTTGAATACCCTTATATGCAACAAATAGAATATTTGTTTCATAAAATCAGGAAGTGGAAATGTATCCACGATATCAAGGAGGGAAAATTAACTAAAACATGAAAAATTTCCCAAATAGAACCTATTAAAAGGATGACCAACTGCTGTAGAGGTATGGAATTTAAATTGTTTGAGATGAAAAGAATAGTTTGGCATAACTTGATCAAATTCAGTGATTTGGTTTTGTTTCACATTGCATTATAACAATCCTAAAAGAAGATGTTAGTAGCACGAAGCAGGAAATAAAAAATATGACTCGATACACATAGATATGAGAAGCTGTTTGGGATAGAGATAAAGATATATGTCTGTAGCTTTATGTAGCTGACAAAAAGTTATAAAAAAATATGCATGTATTATTTAGTGGAAAGTGCAGGTTACATTTATTGGTAATTAAACCCAATTTGATAGGAATAAGAGGCCCATATGCTAACATCTGTTTTTTATATACTTGAGACTATGCTAAATGGAATTAGTAAAGTGACTAATTTTTTTCTAGTTCAATAAAAATGTATTACGTAAAGCAGTTTGAAGGTTTGATTATGTTTATGGTATACTCACAATGTGAATATCAGCAGGAGCAAATATGAAAATAAGAATAAGAATCGTTGTCTGGAGAAAATCCTCGTGCGGTTACTGGGAAATGAAAAATTTATAGTCAATTGAATGTTGTAGGTTTCATATTTATATTGAAAGTAAGAATATTGTTACCTCACCAGAGTATTTCTGTAAAGTCCATTCTTCCAAACATCCGTTGGTCCTCCTCTTGGCGACGTAGTGGAATAGGGTTGTCGGTTCTGGTAGTAGAAGGTGTAGCAGTCGGATGTGGTATACGGCGACGCAATAGAAGAAATCGGGAATCACTTATATATCGAAGAGTCGTTGAAATCGGGATCTAGTAGCCGTAGTAGACATACATTTGGTTGAGACAATTACTGCAAATATGATGTTAGAATCGGAATAAATAGATGTAGAATGATAATAAGGCTGGAGGATGTCGATGGTGAAGCGTTGGTTGTAAGGTCAGTAGACCCAGTCTCTCCGTGGTAGTCACCGGAAGATGGTAACCGCAGGTCGGAATATGGGTGTTTTTAGGCTGTCGTCGTAGGCTTGTTGCGGGACGAAGAAGCTCGGAGATGGAAACCGTATTCGGGGAGCCGCAGGAGGAAGATTCTTGGAGATGGAAACCTTAATCGGGGAGCCGCGGGAGTAAGTAGCTAGGAGAACGGAAGTAGGCGCGCTGCGGGACGAAGAACCTAGGAGATGGAAACCGTAGTCGGGGAGCCGCGGGATGAAGAAGCAGGGAGACCGAAACCCTAATCGAGGACCCGCGTGAGAAGCCTGTTCAGTGGAGGAAACCAATTTGGGGGAAAACGCGAGGGGTATCGCGCTATCATATAGGATACGAGAGGATATATCCCGGAAGGTGGATGGTATAATGGTAAATGGAGATGGAAAATGGGTGATGTGGAATTCTGGTTGAGTGACACCTAAGCCTGGTAATACCCAGGTTTAGTAAATATAGTGGAGATGTATTCACCAAATATCGCTAGAACGTGTTATTAAACATTAAGATCAATTCTACAATCTTTAAAATTCACTAAAATTCTCATCAACATATTGACAGGATATACTTTTTCACTTATTGAAAACAAATACAACACTGATAAAAAGTGGGCTTAACAATCTCCCCATCTATATTTGTTTTCAATACCAATGGGAAAATTATATGTCAATATGAATTCTTATTCATTCATTATCTTTTGAAGATATTATATTTATCCTCCCCCATTTTCATTAACTTATTTCATTTTATTCTCTCCCCATTATTGATAAAAAATAAAAAGTACTCCAAAAGAGATGATGTTATTACTCCATTATTAGCAATGTGCCATAAATATTTTAAGTCTAAGTATACTTGATCCATGATCAATGTTGAAAATAAGAGGGTTTGATCTAGACATAAAATTTATCCATTGATCAACAGAATATGATACCAACTTGTACCATTTTCCAATTCTCTTCCTTATAGGTAGTTCACATATATCCCGGAAAATAATACTTATTGATATAAATTGGTGTAAATATTTTCAAACATATTTCCAAAATATATTTCATGAAATTACTCAACACATGGATTAAAAAAATTAAGTTTAACCAATACATTTTTTATTTTAAATATATCTGTAACTTTCTCCAAATTTTTATCATTTCATTTCATTGATTAAAAAAATATCCCCCCTCGATGTTATGATAAGTTACTCACAACCAAGGATGAAAAATTGATCACTCATAACTTTTCAATGACCAAATATCAATAACCTTATAGAAATTTCATATTTATATGAACTAAATGATCCTAGAAGCTTCTCAAACAACTCCCTCACAAGTGATTCACTCCATATTCACATCATCAAGAGTGATCTCAATATCATATAAGCATTATGATTCCAGTTTTTGATATTTAAGTTCCCAAGAAATGTATCTCAATATGTGTTTAAGTAAGGTGATGGTGAAATGGAATTAGGTTTCCTAATTGATAAAGAATCCATTTATGTCCATAAGATGAATAATATATTGTCATGTTATATGGAAAAGGAAATGTGAGGCTGCTATATTAAAGAAATTGTTTGGAAAAGTCTATGACTAAGTGACATTATATTTGTTGATTGGAGTGATATTATTGAAGCCTAATGACATGTGATAATTATACATAGAGATGGAACTATGTTTACAACATGAAGACACCATCCATGAAAAATCAATAGTGGATAGATTTTGAGAAGTCCATAAAAAATATATTTTTGTATAAAGAATATTTGAGAAAAAATCCTTCTCTATGTTTTATTATGGTAGCATTGGATGTAAAATTTATGGATAATACATTTTTAGGATTTTTCCAAAAAATTAGTCAACCATAGGTCAAAAAAGGAACTAACTCAGTAGCCCATATGGGGATAGGGTCAACCATGCAGGAGCTAGTTCAACTTGTACAGCCCATGATGACATATAGGTGAGAAAGTGGGTGAGGGTGCACACATAGGTGCTTGGATCATGTGGGTTGGTACAAAATAAGTATTAGTGGTTAGCCTCTCCAGTTAGGGGTGGAACAAGAGGTTGTAGGGAGACCACTGACACCCCTCAAGCTTGTTATTCTAGGTCTACATAGCATGGTATATTATTAAACAAATGCCTACCTAGTGTTTCTTAAATGGGATACTACCATTTCAGAAAATTATTGTACCTTCACTAAATGATATGGTTAAAATATAGGATCATTTCATGTCACAAAAAATGTTTTCATCTCTCACCTACTATATCATCTTCTTCCATAGAGATGGGATATACCATTGAGTGTCTATAATATGAATGAATCGACCATAAGAGGGATTTGGAGCTAGAAAACATGAAAACCTTGACCTACAAATAAGAAAATGAGAACTTCCACATGAATAGCATGTGACCTACCATATGAAGATCATGTGATCTATTGTGTGAAGAACATATGACCTACCACATATAAAACCTTGATCAACCATGTAATTAATGATTGATCACAAGGTTTCATGATAGCTAGAAAAACCATGAGTTATAGAATATACTACATTATCATTTCATAGTTTATTGTAAGAAGACCTTAATGGTAGTTTGATTTATAGTGAGAAGATATGAATCAACTGCATGGACAATCATGGTAGAAGGAGCAACTGCACAAATAATTTTGACCTACTCTGAATGTGATGATCGACCATGTGAATAATAAGATGATATCACACTATAGTGTGTGTTGTGGTGACTATTTATATTAGGTTATTCTTTTTATTTTTGATCTTCATGTATTTTTATATCATGATTAATGAAATGATAATGATACTAGCCATGTATGAGATGGCATAAAGCTTAAGATGACAGTACCAAGATGATTGTAGAGTTATGCCCTGAATGAAGAAGATTTATACCTTAGGTGAGTTCGAGATGCAGAGACAAGTATCCAGTTTTAATCGTATTCTTATAAGTCGAGTGTGAAAATTGAAATATGATACATGTGAAATACAATTATAATTGCATTCATATTTTCTAGGAGCATTATTCACTTACATTGTTTCATCCAAAATCATGCATGTGAGTTAAATAATAATGTTGTGGGAATATAATGAGATTACAACATTGAAGATGTTTCATAATGAAAGATTATGACCTTAGGATTTCAAATGTTTAAATGAGGTACCTAAATTCTAATAAATATAGATAATGAATGCATTAATGTAATGAAAATGAAAATATTTAACCAATGAACCACATAAAATAATGAGGATTTATTTACCACATGAGATAATGAGACTCGGATTCTTTGGGTATTTAAATGAGGTGTTAGTTAATTAAAATATCTATAAAGAACATAATGAGAGCATGATTATTTTTTGTTTTTTTAAATGAGGTGTAATAATTCAAGATTCATTAATTGAATTAAAAAAATAACTTCTTGCAGTAATATGCAGTTAAGAATAATAAATTGTGGGTAACTTGATTAGATTCTTATATGGTTTAATTTTAAATATGTAAAACAATTTTATTATAGTTTTGAAGAGTGTAATAAATTCATATATAGGTGAAATATATATTCTTTTAGGTTATTATTATTCCATCCATGCTTTAAGGTATGCCTCCTTCCAGCTTGTGTGTAGCTTTTTTATATTTTTTAAAGAAATTTTAGGTCGGTTAGGAGTGTTTGAGAGGATAGAAATGAAAAGGGGTGAGGATGATAGACTTCACTATCCAATAAGTGGAGTCTTCATAATATGCAGAAATGTTGTAGATCTCACTATCCAGTCAGTGGGGCTCCTAGTTAGTTCTTATTCTACTCTGAAGCCACCAGATAGCTGGTGTAGACCACCGGCTCTCTAGTGGAATCTTTTAGATACCAGTGGGGATGACAAGTTTTAATGCATTTTTTAACTTAAATCTCCCAAAATTTATCTCATTATCTCTATATATATTATACCCCCAGCACTATAAGTGCTCTATCTTGAAATTTTGGAGTTCTCTCCTCCCCTTCCATATCCTCTATTAGATTCTTGAAAAATGGTTCTATCTTGAATTTCAGAATCCAGTGAGTTCTATCATGATCTAAATTTTTTATCTTATATTTACCTTAGTCAAAACCAATTAAATTCATGATTTATTGATAAATCTAAGGATTTTAGAATTATATAATAACATTTTTGTTGTTTGTTGATAAAATCAAAACCTGAATTCTGGGAATTGTCATTTTCAAGTATTTGGATCAAGATCATTGTTGGTAGTGGATATTCTTGGGTAAGTGTTGTCTTTTCCTACTTTTTTGGTGTGTATTCTCATCTATATTTATCTTATATTTCTAATCATGTAAAATAATTAAAGGTTATAGGATTTAGATGTCCAATTAGACTTGTATGGAGACCCTATCCATCAATCTTTGTTTCACCTAAGGTAGGAATACCTTGACTTCAGCACATATTATATGGGTTCTTGGAATGATTTTTGGCATTTGTTTGTAGCCTCATGAGACCTGTGGTTGATACATGATCTCATGAGATATATGTTTTTGGACTTATGAAACCTATTCTTGTTGTTTCTTACATGTGGATTATGATGGTTATGATTATTTCTTAATATCATGCAATGTTTGATCTGTTATTGTTTATTATATTGCATGTTTTGTTCATCTATAATTTTATTTGAGTATATAGGTTGAACCATATGGCATATCCCTCAAGGGTGATGTGTCAAAATTTTGTTCAACTTTCATTTGTTCTATCCCTTCAATGGGTATGTGTAAAACTCATTTTTATTCTATCCTTTCAATGGGGTGTAGGGGCATGGGACTCCTTGGTCTATTACTTTTCCAATTTTGGGAGATGGAGGTGTTTTCGATGGGGATTGAGGAGATTCCAATAGTTTTCAAAAGGAGATAAAGGTTCAGTAAAGCTGATACTTAGAATACACACCATGTGTATTTTACACAACGTGAACTAGAGGTTCATGGCTTGTGAATTCGGTTGGTTCACAGATTATAAATTGGATAATGGGGAAGGTGTGAGATGGGTTACACATGGTGTAAATAGAATTAAATAAGTGTATTAAATAAAGGATAAAGTGATGTGTTTTCATCAAAATTGGGAAATTTTTAGAAACCAAAGGATTACATGTTATATGATGGTTATATGACGTGAAACCCATAGGATTCTAGGTTTTAAATTATTTTCTCAGCTGAAATTCATTAATTCAAACAAAATCTATTTTGTCTCATTTTGAAAAATATCTAAGCACCCTGAGTGGATCTTTTATCTTCCTTTTTCTCTCTTTTTTTTGTTGGTTCCATTGGATCCCCACTGGTGATCCATGGTGATTTTTTCTTTTTTCCCCATCATTTTTGTTCATTCTTCTCTTAGGGATTCACTGTGGTGATTTTATTTTGGTTTGGGGTGTCATTTGGGCTATGTTTTTATGACATTTTGGTGTAGTTTATGTTTATCCATGGTTTCCCATGTGTAGTTTTAGTTTTAAGACAGTTCTTCTTCACTATGTGGTGTTTAGCAATATCGAAAAGCTTCATTGGGGTAGGGAATCCCTCATTTCTCTTTATTTTGTATCATGTGGGAGGGATTTAATCTTATTCATATATGGTTTATGGTTTTTATGGCTTAATAAAAGATAAATAATTGGATAATTGAAATATAAGGAGAAAAATGTCAATGAATCGCTTGTTTTTACAAATTTGATATTATAATGACATGATCGATTGTACAGGCTTGATTCCCCATTAAAAATTATGGTCATTGGGGGATTTTTTTGTACTATATTACATATGTTATGACTTTTATGTTTTTTTATTGTGATATCACCCTAAAATAGAAATTGATTAACCACTTATATTTGGATAATGAAATAGTTTCCTAAGGATTATGGCTTGTGTGATAACACCCCTAAAATAAAGTGAAATGTGATTGAATACCCTTTATTAAATTTTTAAATGATCTTCGATGTGTTTTTATATGTGGTAGTGCTTGTGGGTGGTGATGTGTGTTTGTGATGTGATGTGGGACTAATGGGTAATATGTGGCCATGCTTTTGGGGTGGTGAGGTGGTGGTTGTTTGGCCATGCTTTTGGGGTGGTGAGGTGGTGGTCGTTTGATAGTGCTTTTGGGGAGGTGGGATGGTGGTTGTTTGGACATACTTTTGGGGTGATGAGGTGGTGGTTGATTGGCCATGATTTTAGAGTGGTGAGGTAGTAGTTGTTTGGCCATTATTTTGTTGTGGAAAGGTGGTAGTTTTTTTCATGGTTTTCAGTTAGTGAGGTGATGGTGTGATGGGGATGATGAGTTTCTTGTGATGTGTAGTTTCTTTATGTTGTATGTCTCAGTAGTGATGGAATAATTAATTGGTTAATATTTTTTGAAATAGATAAGGCTTTTTTTAGTCATGGTATGTAAATGGGTATTAAATAAATAAATTAGGGTCTATGTGTTTTAATGTGGTTGATGCTTCATAATGAAAATAATTAGTGGATAATGGAAATTGGTTGTAAATGTGAAATGAAGCTTATGGTTTGTGTTGTGTAATGCATTTAGAGGCGGCAGCGAATGTGGAGATTTTGTGAGTTGGTTAGTGTTTGGTTTTGAACACATAGGTTGGGATTATGTGTGTACATGTGTATATACTTTTATTCCTTGTTATTTTTATATGCACCCCAACCACGTTAAGAATTATTTTTCAACACTTGCATAGTCAGACGAGGGGGTGTTTTTCCCAAAATCTGGTGAGAAGGAAGGATGGTTGGGTACCTACTCTTTCTCATTCTCTCTTCTTGGAGAGGTAGGTATTGCATAGGATATGATATCTAGAGGTCTGATAGTGCACTAAATAGAGGTTATGATGGTCCAAGTGTTTTTTGGTGAGATGTGATGAGGTCATGCTTATGGGGTGGCAAGCCTAGGTGTCTTTGGGGGAGAAGTGATGTAGCCCAGGTGTCTGTAGGTAGGATGAGATGTGATGATGTGGATTATGGTGGGGTTCTTTCATGGTAAGAGTAGGAAACAAGTTTGATTTCATTCGTGTTCATGATACCCTATAGCTCCAATTATGGTTGTGGATGTGTTGTGGCCCATGTTTTTTTGGGTGGGACATGTTGTGGTCGTGCTTGTGGGTCGGTGAGCCCAAGTGTCTTTGAGAGAGATTTGGTGTGACCATTCTTGTGTGGAAGTGTGGTATTAGAATGATATGGGAGCACTAGAATAAACGATATTGGGGTGTGAGAGCAGTATACCAGTGAGAAAGTAGTGTGGGGTAACCTTTCTCGATGTGATTCATGTTATATTATATTATATGGATTGAGTTATTTTGTGATAATTCCTTGGTGAGGTTGGGATGGATAATTAACTTGTTTAGGTGTTTTTTGGTTCTTCTGTTTACTCATGGGTGCATTATTATGCTTTTTTAACTCATGAATGAGATACTTTGGTTTCCCTAATAAGTATACTTGTATTCACACCCAACCTATATAAAATGATTTTCAAGTTTCTAGGAGGACTGTGTAGACCTTTCTAGACATTACTAGCATGGACCTTGGATAGTTGTTGTGTCACTACTTTATCTTTTATTTTGGGTATATTCTTTAGAAACTTTTATCTGTATCGGTTTTATTTATACATGCATTTGTGGGATGATTTTGATATCTTTTATATTATGCCATGGATTTTTTATGGATGATTCATATTATATCCTGATCCTATGTTATTATAGAGGGTAATACCACCCATTCCATGAGATTTTTATACCCTTGGTTCTAGTTTCTAACCTAAGGCCTACTCAAGGTGGGACTCAGGGGTCATTATCTCTCTCCCCTCATTATGATATTTTTTGAGGGAGGGGGTCATGACATAGTGGTATCCGAGGGAGCTTGAGTGATGGGATGGATTTTTGAGTTAGGTACTGTGAGTATATCATGGGTTGGTATGGAAGCAATGACAGTTGACCTTGGTGCATGATATAGGCCAGGGATAATAGCTAAGTCACTATATTTTAGAGCCCCCCATGATCCTTTGCATGGACTCTGAGATTTTTGAATGACCAAGAGAGGTAGACCTATTTCTAAGGTAGAGACCTAGGAGAGGTACATGAATTAAGATGACTTGTTTTCTTGTTTGAATTGGGTTTTTTGGGAAGGTTAAAATAAATAAAGTTAATTAAAATGAATCTAAATGAAATTACATATTAACGAGCTTAGGAAACTCTTGTTTAATTTTCATCTATGGATCATGTTCATCATTTTTGAGTGGATTAGGCAATTGAGGTTTAGTAGGATAAACCAGTTGATCTCTGTAGGGTTGATTCAGCAAAGGAGGATGAGGTTTGGTAGAAGAAGTTGCAACAGCATGATTTAGGGAAGTATGAGGGTAGTGTTTCAGATGTAGAGAAAAAGAGATGGCTAGATGAGCTCAATATGTATTTTAATTTAATCGGGTCCTTGGTGGGATACTGGGTTCCTTTGGAAGTTATTTATATTTGGGGAGTTGTGCTTCAGTGGTGGGTGCTATGTTTTGGAGAGTAGAAATAGGTACATGTTTCATGGTTCGACTTCCAGAAGGAGTTCCAAGAAGAGTTCTTTTTGTTGACTATGAATGTAGGGAAGATGTAGGAGATTCTTTCCTTCACTAAGGGAGTATGTCAATGTGGGAGTTGTTAATAAAAATCAAGGACCTTATAAACATTTCCCTAAATCTTTTTATAGATGATGAGTCTCATGTGTGATGTCTTGAGGAGTCTCTTTATCTACTTATTTTACCTTTCTAATGTATCTTGAGGTTTAGAAGAAGGCATGGGTGATCTAGTGGATTCACTCATGAGGGATTTTAGTATGATAGGGGAACTAATATGTTTCCTTGAGCCTAATAGTTTTCAATGGAAAGTATTAGAAAATAGGACTGTAAAGGTTTTGACTAGTGGGGAGTCCACCTTATCAGTTTCCTTTACGGACTTTTGGGGCCAGTATTTTTCCTGATTTTATTAGGGACAGTGTTAATATTTTTTTGGTTTTGGGGTTCATTTAAATTACTAGAAATAGTACCCAGTGATTCCTAGAGCTCATTTTTGGGGAGGTGAATAGGTTCAGCACCAGCCTTTGTAGTAGTTTCTAGTGAGATCATTTTTATAATAGGGGTAGTAGGATTATGTTACACTGATGGGAGATAGAGTAAAAAAGAGGTCTTACTAGGATATTCTTTATGTTTAGGGACCTTTAAATAAGCATGTTCATGGTGGTTTTCATCAGTATAGTTGTGGATGATCTAGGTGTGGTCAGTTACATGCAGTGGAGGTGGCAGTGACATAGGGGTCATAGATCGTCAAAGGTACGATTGGTTTGTTTAATACCTTTTCTTATTCCCTATTTGATTCATGAGATTCACAATCCTTTTTTCACCCACTCTAGTCTATTATATGGGACTATATGTATAGATTCTTCTCGTTTTCTTGTTTTTTACTATGCTAGTTAGAGGCTAGACCATCTTCTTTTATGTGTTTTAGGGTGTAGACTGATGAAGAGGCCACATTAGTCCTATAGGTATATTTTCTTACTACAGATGCATCCCTACAATTAAATCATCAGCATCAACTAGTTCTATTACATACATGTTATTATCGACTTCTTACAGAGTAGATTCATGTTCTCAGATGTAGATGGCTAGCGTGTGGTTTTCATTGGTGAGCAGGGTTATCAGGTGGGCAGTCGTAGTGTGGATCCACTTCTTTCTTTGATGGTAGAGTTTTCGATGGAATCAATGGACCCTGGGAAAGTGGAGGTCCCCATGGTTTTTTGGGAGTTCCTGGATGTCTTTCTAGAGTATGTAATGCTACCCCCTTGGCGTGATGTCGAGTATAGGATAGACTTGCAGCCTGGTGCTTCTTTGATTTTGATGGATCCTTATCGGATGGAACCTTCTAATTTGTGGGATTTGAGGATTTAGATAGTTGATATAATGTATAAGGGTTTTATCGAGCATACTATGTCATCTTGGGGTGCTCCAGGGTTGTTATCCAGGAAAGTGGATTGTAGTATTAGGTTTTTTATAGACTACTAGAGGTTGAATCAGGTGATTTTCAAGAATTATTACCCTCTCCCTAGGATAGATGATTTGTTTGACCAGATGAGAGGGAAAATTTGGTTTTCTAAGATTGATCTATGGTCTAGATATCACCAGTTGAGGGTGAAGGAGGGTGATATCCCAAAGTTTTCCTTCAGATGAAGGTATGGGCACTTCAAGTTTGTAGTCATTCCATTTGGTGTTACAAACATAGCAGCCATGTTCAAGGGGCTTATGAACTCTATGTTATGTAAGTTCCTAGACTAATTCATCATCATATTCATTGATTATATGTTGATCTACTTGAAGTTATAGGTGGTCATGTTAATCATATCAGATCTTTTTTTTTCAGGTTATTCAACACCACCAGCTCTATGAAAAGTTATCCAAGTGTAAGTTCTGGACATGAGAGGGGAATTTCATCAGGCATGTGGTGTTTCTAAAGGCTGTGAAAATTGGACTATCGAAGTTTGAAGCAATTGTTTCTTAGGAATCACCCAATAAGGTGGAATAGGTTCACATTTTTATTAGTCTTGAAGGATATTATTAGATGTTTTTTCCAATTTCTATCAAGTTGAATACACATTGATAGCATTGACCAAGAAGGAATAAGAATTTGTATGGGCTAGTTAGTTCTAGGAAACGGTCGATTACCTAAAGGGGAAGTTGTTCAATTCTTCATTTTATTAAGGAGGGTGTGATTTTTTAGGTCTTTTTATTCTTCCAATCTAGGTTTGGAATGAATGTTGATGTAGCAATGAGTAGTGATCTTTTATGGGTCTATGTAGTTATGCCTGCATGAGTTTGACTATGATTCCCATGATATATAGTTAGCATTAGTTTTATTTTCACTAAATTTTTGGAAGAATTACCTCATTAGGGAGTGCTTTGTGGTCTTCATGAATCATAATAGATTGAGTTATATATTTTCTCGGTGTGATTTGAACTAACAACATCATAGGGAAATAGATTTTATTCTAGATTATGATTTTTATATCATCTATACCTTAGGAAAAGGGAATTTTTTTGGTCGATTACATGAATAGTATGTAACACCCCAAGCTTCCACGATACGTTTCCCTTTGAATAATGCAATAGCTTGTGTTGTACGCAACTTTGAGATTCTAACACATCGCGACCAATCAAACTAGCCGTTATGAATAGTAATACCCACTTTTTGAAATTTTATCAATTTTATCTTTCAAAATGGAATTCATTTTTGGGTTCTTAATATCGAAATTAGCATAGGGTAAATTTTTGGTATTTTTATGAAAACATTCAGTTTTTGATGAATAGTGAAAAATACTAAATTTTAATTAAAATTAAATTTTTTTATCAAATTTATTTATAGTGATAAATTATAATATTGAGTGGTTTTTAACTATAATTATTTTATATTTTTACCATTTAATACAATGTTGGTCATTGGATGTAATTTCACATTTAAACTGGACATAAGAAAGTGTCAATCTTTTGATAGTTATTATTTCTTAAAAACAGGCTTTTTGTTTTGACAACGGGAATTAATTTTAAATTAATTTCTACCACTTCTGTATTTTGAAATTAGAAAAATGAATTCAAATTTTAGAATCAGGAGGTCCAAACTGTGTAAATAGGTAAATTTTATTTTCAGACATTTTGAATAATTACTTCCATAAATATTTTATTTGCCATGCTTAAAGGGTAAATCCGGTAAATAAGGGTAATAAAATAATATTATAATAATATTAAATTGCCCTAACATGTGTCCTAACCCTATTTTATGATACATTTCCGACCATGGGCATCCTTGGGTCAGTTTTGGGACCCCATGGAGCCACTTGTAAGTGATAATGACACTTTATATTAATTAAGTTAAAGTAAATACAAACATGACATAAGCATATATCTTTTAGTAAAAAACATTTTACATAGAGTTATATATGTTATCTCTTAGAATATAAATATTAATTATAAAGATAAAATTATTTCCTACATAATGTTATTTTATTTATAATTTTTATACATTGAATAATTAAATTTATTTATGACACAATGATGATGCATTATTTTCCTTATTAATGAAATAATAAAATAAATGGTATTATAGATGTTAAAATAAATATAATTTGAAATTTTTGATGCCATAAAAGAATTTTATAGGTTAATTTGATATGTTATGATTTATTAAATGAATTTTTTTCGAAGTAATAATGATTTTAGGAATTTAACAAAACAAAATATCAAATAGTGTCAAAATTGACATAAAAGAGTTTTTAAAACAAATATTATATTATTAATTGATATTCTGTTCCTAAAACTCTAAGGTTCATCCAAACATCTTAAATAATATTATATATTTCATTAATTAACCTCTTAAGGTTTTCTTGTAATTTTATAGTAAGTTTATTAACTATATGATATAAAAATACAAAGAGACATGGTAAATGTCAAACTAATTAACTAAGAGTTAAATCTAGAAGATAAGGTTAATATAGTGACCCAAACCTGTCTAAAACCTATTGGTTGAGTGGTTTTTGACCCATACCCACCTTATACTCAAAAATAAATCATTTTGTAGCCATTATAAACCGAAAATTATTTTATTATAAATTAATATTTCAATCCTTTCCTAAGGTGCCCCTCACCCCTCTTATAAAAGGGCACTTCCCCTTCTCTCAAATTCACACCTTCAAAGTCATTTGGATCAGCTAAACCCTACCCAAATATCCTCTAAACTGTCCTACCTTCATCCTAGAGTCATTACTTTAGTCATAAAGCCATCCTAAGGATCCATTTTGATCAAATAAAAAGGAAGAACCCAAAGAAGAGGTAAATATTTCATCACCTCTTTCAAGTTCCTTTCTTCTTCCACTTCCTATTTCTTTGTTGTTTCCATTATAAAATAATAAATCCAGTATCTTATATATACTTTGATGTTATTATAATTATGGTACAACCATATTCATTATTCTATCCATCCTTTGAATGACATGTCACCATACGTGTATACGTACGGCTTACCGTCTCCACGTCGTGGTGAAGTTGTTATTCAATACATTATTATTTGGATGGGTATAATAATGGTGTATAATTGATTTAAATAATAAATATAAAATGATAATTATTCTGTATATATGATATACCATCCAATTATATATTATTTTAATATCAAAAGAATGATATTGTCGCTCGTGCGTACGTACGGATTACCGTCTCCACGAACGTGATGAGATTCATTCCCCATCGTATCCATTAAAGAATAATTTTCATTTGATGATTAGAAATAATTTTTAAATAATTAATATAATTAGGAATTTTAATAATATACATCATAACCACAACAAACATTACTTACGTAACAAATCATATAAAGGAAAACGAATCAGTGAACACCCGAAATGATGATACTACTGAAATATCATTAACAAATAAATATTATAAGATCATATATGATATCATATTAATGTATATGGTTCTTTTATAATTTAATAAAAATTATTTCACTATTATACAAGAGGTTAACTGACCCTCGACCAAGGAAAAGAACAAGGTAAGGGTTAATTTCACAATCTCTTCTTTATTCGAGGTTGTTTATATGTAATTATCTACTCAGATCTCTTTATCATCCACATCCATGTTTCTTAAAATTTATTTCAAAACATTTTTAATATTTACCATACAATTGGTTAAATTCAATTATACCCTTATTTGACCTTATATGTTCTGAAAGGAATCTTTTTTTCAATTTCCAAACAAGGTACTTTATGACCTTTTTGACAAAATTAAGGTAAGAATGTTTTTTTAACTTATACGACGGGTGAAGATAGTTTCTTCCATTATAACATCATCAAAGCTTCCCTTAAAATCTTATAAGAATATTTCCAAAATAAATGTTTTCTTTTATAATTATATGAATTTTAAATGATTTCTAAATGGAAAGAGATATTTCTCTAAAAAAGGTTTTTATTTCATCTATGTCTACATCCTTTGATGGATTTTAATCTTATTTGAAGTTGATTTATTATGATACAAAACTTTCATATTTTATTGAAGGTTTTGTGATATTTTTGACTGAGTATGTGTTATTTTTACACCATTCATGGTTTATAGATAAAGTATTGACATTTTCATATGCTAGTTTTAATGGGAATGTTTAAGTTATGTTTAAACCTTTTCATATGAGGAATGAATTGGACTTAGTATGTGACGGGTGGAGCCCACTATAGCTCCTTGATGCATCGGTAGGTCTAATGAGACATACTAGTGTCTTGTCACAAGGCCTTGACAAAATCTTATTTATAGTCTTGGCACAATTCCTTGACTATGTGGTTATGAAGTATGGCATTATGCATTCCATAATTATGAAAGTGGCTATTGATATTGCACGTGATTATTTGAATAGTATAATATCCATGTGAATAAGTAAATAGAATTATTTGATTTTATCTTTTCCATATTATGCATAAGTTCAAGTTTAAAAGGCTTTTTTTTAAGTCTTATACATTGCCTTAAATGTTTATGCTTATTTATGAAAGTTTCTGCTATACTGTTATCCTTACTGAGTATCTGAGCTCACCCCTTTCTATGTTTAATTTTTCCCAGGATGCGAAGAAGTATTTTATAACTGGCCTGCAGGGATAGTATGAGGGGATATGAGTGTGGTCTATGGAAACAATGTTGTTTTAGTTCTTCATTTTATAATGTAATGTAAAACTTATGAATGTATCTAATATTTCCAGGGCTACTAAACTAATCGGCCTTTCGGGACATGATTTCCTTGTATCATTCCAATGTTATGTAATAATGCATCGACTCTAGGTAACTGGGTTCGGGGCGTTACATAGGAAGTCAGAGAAGGATGTTGTTGAGGAGTCTATGGATGCTTGGAGATAAATTAAGGAGTTGGCATCCTAAAACTTAGATGCAAGTATGGATGGTGGTAGAGGTTATTTGTTTCAGATGACGGTGTAGTATTCTCTGATGCACTAGGTGGTGGAGTCATAGTAAAGACACTCATAGGTATAGGTGATGTGTGATTGTGTTATTAATGGTGATTCTCTGAAGGGGTGGTTAGAGGATGGTCTAAATTGGATGTTATTTCATTAGAGGTTTTTTGTTCCAGCAAAAAATTATGAGGGGATCCTTCATGAGTTCCAAAGATCACCATTGGAGGTACAGCCAGGAGTATCCAATATGTACCATGATTTTAGGATGCATTTTTTCTGGACCGGGATGAAATGAGTAGAGGTAGAATTTGTGGTAAAGTGATTGGTTTTCTAGCAAGTATAGGTCAAACATCATGTTTCTGGTGGTTTTTTGTAGACTTTGTATATTCATGAGTGGAAATGGGATGACATATCGATGGATTTTTTTCACCGATATACCTTGAGTTCAGGGGGGATTTGATGATATCTGGGTGATCATGGATTGGTTAAAAAAATTATCCCTCTTCTTAGTGATCAAGGAGTTGGGTTTAGTGTATGCTTTGGATAAGAGGTATGTGGATGAAGTGCTAAAGTTTCAGGAAGTTATGAGGTCCATTGTATCATATTAGGACACATGTTTTACCTTGTAATTCTGGAGGGGATTAGATCATGCTTTGGCACTCATTTATGACTTAGTACTTCTTTCCACCCTCAGGCAGATGGGAGGATGGAGCGTACTATCTGGAAGCTAGAGGATATGTTTCAAGCATGTGTCTTGGGACTTAGTGGATTGTGGGAAAGACACTTTACCTTGGTTGAGATTTCATACAAAAATAGCTATCACTTATCCATTGACATGGATCCATTAGAGGTTTTGTATAGGATACCATGTGTTTCTCGGTTGTGTTTGATGGAGGTTGGGGAGGTATCAGTTCTTAGACCTGATGTGGTGAAGATCACAAAAAAGAAGGTTCAACATGTTCATGAGATGATGAAATCATCGTAGGATTATAGAAGTATTATGTAGATCATAGGAGGAGGACCTTGGAGTTTGATATTTGGGACTAAGTGTTCTTTAAGGTTTCCCATTGATGTGGGATGTATAGGTTTGGTATAGGGAGTAATCTTTCTCCGGGTTTTTTTGGGCCATTTGATGTGTTGGGAAGAGTTGGCGAGGTGGAATATCGGTTTTCATATCCACCATAGCTGGAGATGTTCCATGACGTCTTCTATATCTCTCAACTTCATCGGTATGTTCATGATGACTCACATGTCATTAAATGGGTAGAGTTGGATATCAAGGACAACGCGAAGTTTGTGGAGCGGCCAATAGATATCTAGTATCTCTAAGAGAAGGGATTGTATTGATGGACTATTACTTTGTTTTGTGTGTTGTGGGGGTATGGTGTCTTAGAGGAGAGTAATTGGGAGTGATATACGTAGATGATTTCCCAGTACACAAATTTTTTTTTAGTTTTTATTTCTCTATTTTTCTTTGTGTTGTGATGTTTGTATCCTTCTATTTTATGAGATGGTCTTTTTTCCTTTGTGTGTATTGTGTGATGTGTGATAAAGTCCAAAAATATAAAAAGAGGAGGACCTTATTCCTAATCAAGATGAATTAACTAAAATTTTATTAAACCCATACAAGTGATTCAGTACCGCCTATAGAGGATAGTATCTTGACATAGAGTATGAAATTCCCTAATTTGTGTGTTTGAAGTGGTATGGTTAGTTGGTTACTACGGTTGTTGGTTTGGGCTGCGTGGAGGTTGATATGGTTGTGTGGTGGTGTGGTGCTATGGTTGTGTGAGATGAGGTGGTTTGTGTATGTGTGGTGATGAGTTTGTCTGAGTTTTTTTGTGACCATTTGGTTTGGCATGTTTAGTTGGAGGAGGAATTTGAGGTATGATAAGATCTTTGAGAGGTAACTCACATGGTGGTTGTTCAGACCCCTTTCCCTCTAGTCTTGGTTTGGGATTCTCTAGGGCGAGAATCATTTGATATGTACCTAATGTAATGTATCACACCTACCCTATCCATTACTTTTAGGGTTTTGGAAATTGGAGGTGTTCCAAGGAAGTCTTGAGGAGGTTCTGGGAGTTTTCAGTGGAGGTTGGAGGTGCACCAGAGCTACTGTATGGAATACACACCGTGTATACTTTACATAATGTGAACTGGCGATTCAGATCTTGTGAAGCTATCTAGTTCATAGACTATAAATCATACAATGGGGAAACCATGAGATATATTACATGTCATGTAAGCGGAATTCATGATGTGTATTAAATAAAGGCTGAGGTGACGTGTTTTTCAGCAAACGTTGTAACTTTTTTAAACTCTATGATTACATGTTGTGTCATGGTTACTGATGATAAACCAGTAGGATTCCAATTTTTAAGTTATTTTCTTAGTTGAACTTTTATTCATTCATCCAAACTCTCGTATCACTCATTTTGGATGAGCCCTGGGTGACCAAAATGATCTTTTATCCACCTTCCTCCTACTTTGATTCATTGGTTCCGGTGGATCCCCATTGGCAATCCATGGTGATTTCTTCTTATTTTACCATGGTTTTATTTCATTCTTCTCTTGGGGATTCATTGAGGATTTGTTTTTTGGTTTGGGGTGTGAATTGGGATATGTTTTGATTATATTTGGGTGCGGTTTAGGTTGATTTGTGGTTTCCCATGTGTGGTTGTGGTTTTGTGGACATTTCTTATTTACCTTATGGTGTGCAGTAAGATCTAAAAGATTTATTGATGTAGGAGATCCCTCATTTCTCTTTATTGTATATCACATGGGAGAGGTTTACTCTTGTTCATATATGGGATATTGATGTTATTGATTAATCAAATATAAATAATTTGTTAATTTAAATTTAAGGGGGAAATGGGGAATTATTTTCATGTTTTTATATATTTGATATTATTATGACATGATGGATTGTACGGGCTTGATTCCCTACTAAAAAATTTAGATGTTTGGGGATTGTTTTGCACTAGATAACATATGTTGTGATTGTTTTGTCTATTTTTATTTTTGTGATATCTCCCTAAAAGGTAAATTTTTTAACCAATTTTATTTGGATAATGAAATGGTTTCCCTATTATTATGGATTATGTGATAACACCCCTAAAATAAATTGAAATGTGATAAAATCCCCTTTTTTAAATCTGTAAATGATTTTGATGTGTGTTGGTGTGTGGTCATTATTTTGGGGTGGTGATGTGTGTTTGTGATACAGTGTGGGCCGATGGGTGAGATGTGGTTGTGCTTTTTGAGGGGTGAGGTGGTGGTGATTTGGTAGTGCTTTTGGGGCAGTGAGGTGGTGGTTGTTTGTTCATGATTTTGGGGTTGTGAGGTGATGGTTTTTTGTTTGTTCTTTATGGGTTGCGAGTTGGTGGTTGTTTGACCATGCTTTGGGGTGAAAATGTGGTGGTTGTTTGGCCATGATTTTGGGGCAGTGAGGTGGTGGTTGTTTGGTTGTTCTTTTGGTGTGGTGAGGTGATGGTGTGATGGGGATGATGAGTTTCTTTTGTTGTGTGGTTTATTTGTACTAAATGCCCAAGTAGTGATTGAATAATTGATTGGTTAATGATGTTTTAAATGGTTGGGGCTTGGTTTGTATAATGGTATGTAAATTGATAATGAATAAATAAATTATGTGTTATTTGGTTTAATATTGCTGATTCTTAATAATGAAACGAATTGGATGGATAATATAAATTTGTTGGAAATGTGAAATGTGACTTATGGATTGTGTGGTGTTATGAATTTAGATGTGGCATCAAAAGTGTAAATCTTGTGAGTTTATTAGTATTTGGTTGTGTACCCATAGGTTGGGATTGTGTGTACACATATGTATATACTTGTATATTACTTTTTATTTCTATACACACCCTACCCATGTTGAGAACTATGTTTCGACACCCACATAGTCGCGTGGGGGTGTTTTTACTGACATCTGGTGAGGAGGATGGATGGATGGGTACCTAATCTTTCTTATTCTCTCTTCCATGTGAGGTAGGTATTGCCTAGGTTGTGATGGTTTGAGGTCTGAGAGTGAACCAAATGGTGGTTATGATAGCCCATGTGTTTTCAGGTGAGATGTGATGAGGCCTTACTTGTGGGGTGGTGAGCCCATGTGTCTTAGGGGGAGATGATACATAGACTAGGTGTATGTGGGTGGGATGAGATGTGATGATATTTATTACAATGGGGGTTTTTCATGGTATAAGTAGGGATCGTGGTTGATGGAATTAATTTTCATGATACCCTACTACTCTGGTTATGGTTTTGGATGTCTTTTGTCCCATTTGTTTTCATGTAGGACATGATGTGGTTGTGCTTGTGGGGCGGTGAGCCCTGGTGTCTTCGGGTGAGATGTGTTGTGACCATTATTAGGGGTGGTGTGTTATTTGTATTCTATGGGAGTGTCAGGACATATGATGTTGGGGTGTGAGAGTGGCGTACCAGTGGGAAAGTGGTTTGGGGTACCCTTTATCAATGTGATTTATGTTATATTATATTACATTCCTTTCAGTATTTTGTGAGCATGCCTTAGTGAGGTTGGGATGGATAGTTGACTTGTTTAGGTGTTGTTGGTTCTTATTTTTTCTCATGGGTTCATTTTTATGATTATTTCACATGTTCACAAGAGACATTGGTTTTCTAATTGAGTATACTTGTATTCTCACCCTACATATATAAACTGATTTTTAGGTTTCTAGGAGGACTACATGGACTGTTCTAGACATTACTAGCTTGGACCTTAGATGGTTTTTGTGTCACTTCTTTAGATTTTCTTTTAGGTATTTTCTTTGGAGGCTTTTATCTATATCCATTTTATTTATACATGCATTTCTGGGATGGTTTTGATTTCTTTTATTTCATTCCATAGAGTTGTTTGTAGATGATTCAACTTATCTCTCAATCCTATATTATTATAGACAATAATTCCTCCCATTTCATGTGATTTTTATACCCTGAATTCCAGTCTCCAACCCAGGGCCGACTGGAGGGGGGACTCGGGGATCATTATCTATCTTCCCTCTTTGTGGTATCTTTGGAGGGAGTGGTTCGTGATGGGGGTGTGTTAGGCAGCTATTTTAGGTTCTTTCATCACAGATCTAAAGCATGTAGAGCTAGTCTCTGAGGACCCAGCATATATATTATGATTTTGTGATATATTTTTTGTTAATCTATTCCCAATTTAGTTTCATGTAATGAACCATTATATCTTAAACACTTATGTTAAGGTTTTTTAGTGGCAGAAAACTGATTATTATACTCACACCTTACTTGGGCATTTTGGTGCACTTAAAGAATTCATGACCAGGGATCCAGTGAAGGGAAAGGGACCAATGGTGGATGGGGGTTTAAAAGGATAATGCAGTCCCTGAAAGATATAATTTAGTCTAAACTTCTACTACTACTTTTATATAGTTTATTTACCCATTACTTTGAACCACCACTTAAGGGGATCTTTCCTTTCTTAGTTTTGGTTCATGTGTCTGACATGCCATGTTGATACTACATGGGTTGGTATTTCTTTTTTTCATTCTGCTATTTTGATGGTTATTTATTCATTCGTTATTTTTTGATTTATTTATTATAATTTCCTTATTGTAATCTGATTTTTACTTTGTAATGATGGAATAGTCTCCCCACGGTGTCCCTTTAGCTCTCACCTCTAGTTGACGTTCTCTAGAATGTGGGGAGGTGTACATGGAGTCATGTGTAATCCCAGCATGGGCCCAATATTTTGGATCTAGATGTTAAGAAATGGTATTAAAGGTAGGTTCACTAACCTTTTCCTTTATTTTCCTTGATTTGGGATAGGGTAGATATGAGATATGATGTTTGGGACCTAGGTAGGGGAACTATGTCAGTGTTTGTCCAGCACTATATAGTGGACCTCTAAGTTTCCATGAAAGTGATAATTTATTCTCATTCCATTTAATGTTTCCTTTGATTTAAATTCACCTTGGGTGTCACACATGATGTTGGTATACTGATTTATGTGGTTTTGTGTTAATTCATACATCATTTTTTGGCATGTAGGATTATATTCCATATACTTGCTTAGATAGAGGTCAAATAATTAAATGCCTATTGAAATTAAGATATATTATTTTGTTATATTATTTATTTAATTATTTATTTAAGACTAAGTATTTTATAATTGAGTGTATATATATGTTTGTGGATAATGTGTATGTACCAAAGGCTTGACTTGGTTTATGAGTAGTTCTTAGGGTTTTATGACTAATTCTTATGGGTATCCTCTTAGGTTACCTTATCATAAACCATTTTGTGTGATTTGTTATCAGTATATTTATTTATTTGATGGATTTATATATGGTTTGATTGGGATTTTAAATAAATCACACCTCATAGATGTCTTTCACAACTAGTTGGACCACATGTTATACAGGAGGATGTAGCTGATAATGCTCCATTGGCTTCTCCAGTGGGTCAAGCTATAGAACTAATCCATACAAGACTTTTTCAACTATTACCTATTCAGTGTGGAGGAGCCCAAGGGTTTAGGCCAAATATGGTCAAGTCTTCATGTGACTTCTAGATTCATCATCCCCTATCCTTCCAGGGCACTAGAGGCCCCTAGGATGTGGAGGAATGGTTACAAGTCATCAAGAGGATTAGAGACCTGGAGGAGACCCTAGAGGATTGGTATGTGAATATTATGGCATTTATGCTATAGGGAAATATTGATCAATGGTGGGACATTATGATTCAAGATAGTGGAAGTGCAGGGCTGACATGGGTGACCTTCAAGGAAAACTTCTTCATGGAGTTATTCCATTATACACTAAAGTTGAACCATTCTTAGGAGTTCATAGAGCTCTGGTACGGGATGATGAAAGTATCTTATTACCCATAATGATTTACTGAGTTGATTCACTTTTATCCTCTTCAATGGAGGAATGAGGCATAGAAATCTAGGATCTTTGAGATTAGGATTCATATAGATATAATGTTCCAATAGAGGAACTTCGATCTCACAACTTTTTCTATAGTCATTTGTAAGTAAATGACTCTATAAAAATCCAATACGGAAAAAAGAGCTATAGGTTTTATCCATACTATCAATAGATTGATATTTTATCTCTCTAGTGTTGTCCTAGTTTCTTATTCTGGGAATAT
This sequence comes from Viscum album, assembly GCA_963277665.1. NCBI lineage: Eukaryota > Viridiplantae > Streptophyta > Magnoliopsida > Santalales > Viscaceae > Viscum > Viscum album. The sequence goes on along the minus strand of OY728121.1, from coordinate 497,060,409 downwards.
GAAAAGGAAGTGAAAGGATGGATTCTTGGGCGGTTGTCGAAAGTCAGAGTAGAGTAGAGGATCCTAGTCTTATTCTATGGGGAATGACTCTACTAGGTTCTATAACTTCATGAGGAAAGTAAATTTTATTAAGGACTATATTCTTTCTCTCAAAAATTGACACCAGTGTGGAAAGACTAGTCATCTGAAGTGGTTTTGTTCCAAGGCTTCATAGATTCCCATATGAAAGTTAGGATATAGTGTGGGTGAAGGGACATGGTAGTAGGTTTATACCCCATAAGGGTTGATGAATCAGGTCACTCATGAGCCTCTTGGGTGTCATAGAGTGGTGGATGGAAAGGCTTATGCAATTTTTTAGGCTCTAACTAATGGTGGAGAGGGACCCTCAATAGTTTTATGTATAGTCCTGATTTTTTATAGTATCTATGTTTCTTTGTTTAACATATGAGTATCTCATTTGTTCATATATGTTCTTGTGGTTGTTTTTTTATACTTAATGGTTAATTAATCTTTTGAGTTTCTATCCATCAAAAAACCCCTAGGAAAAAAAGTGGATCATCTTTATATCTCTCTAGATTATCCTATGGTGGTTTCTCACTTTGAGAAAGTTTGGATATTCACAATTCTAGATATTTCAGGATTTTATGTGATCCTTATCATATATTGGTTGACCAATTACCATGGGAAAATAAATTTTTATCAAATACGAGTTCCTTTTACTACACCTAAATGGGACAAATTCATATTGACCAATGAATGGGATGTCGAGGAAAGTAGAGTAGAACCAGAACCTTGTTAGAGAGAAGTAATTTCAGTGTGGGTATCTGGAATGATCCTTACGGAGGACTATTCAATGTCTACCTCTTCTTTTCCTCCTATGGTAGACCTATACTGAGATGTATTTTTATAGGATTTCTTAGGGTTACTATAATGAACCAGAATTTTATCAATGGAATTTATCTTCTTATAATTATGTCATAAAACTCATACATCACATATAAAACCCAATAAAAACATTATTATCACAAATAAATAATGATACATTATTTTAAAAATAATCCAATAATAATTCCAAATATTATAGTGTGATAATAAATAGAAAATAATATAACAGGAATGGGAAATTTAGGATCTGCTCGATCCACTAGAATGACCACACTCAGGAACAAAGCTATAGAAATAAAACATAATGTTAATAATATAATATTCATTTTGAAGATGAAAGTATATATTTAACCTTAATATAAAATATAAGGGAATAAATAATAAATTAAATAGGAGGTATTTATAGAAATTAAGGAACCTATACTATTGGAATAGTAATATAACTATTAGGAATAGTAATCTGGCTGTAAGAATAATAACATCACCTATGAAAGTATAAATAAAATTTAGGTATCTTATAAATGAAAATATGATATATTTTTATATTGTTATAAGTAAATAAATGTTTTAAAATGATAAAATAATAAATAACACCCCTCTTATTGGTTTATTTTTCAACTAATGTATCATTATTCATTTAAATATTCTTCCTAATTACCTTCCCAAGACTCTCCCTATAAATACCACCCCTCACCACCCCTTCTACTCACACCTTCTAAGCCCTATAGATTATAAATATTATACCCAATTACATTCCCAAGACTCTTCCCCATGTCCAAAACCTATTGGTCTCAACAAATAACCAAACCCAAGTTCCTTAATGAGGTTCTTAAGGAGGGGATATTCAAGAGGTAAAATTATCAATCCTTCTCTTTTAATTTATTTTCTTTTCTTATTCTTTACTAACCTCTTCTATATAAATCAACATGATAAATTCAGTATCATATATATTATATTTTTTTATTTTTTTAATGCAATATTAATCATTAAATCTCTTCTCTTTTCCTTTAAGTATAAAAAAGAAAACAATATCCCTGATATGTCGGTTCACTACCTTTATGGACAATGAGTTTTTTTTCATTATTGCCTTTAAGGATGGTAATAAAACATTTATTATGGTTAAAACAGATTTTAATATGTATATTTTAGCTTGTATCATGTTTTGGAACTAATATATAAACTTAATATTCAATAAAATTAAACTATTTCATAATGATTGGAAAAACTGCCAAAAATAAACTAAACAATTATTATTTACATTTTATCAAATGAATCATCCTCATACAAAAAAAAATATATGGGAAAATTTTTAAAAAATTGAAGTTAATTAATACCATATAATTTCACTTATATTTAATTGTTCTCGTTTTATAATAACTTCCATAATAATATACAAGTTAACCGGCCATGAAACCATGAAAATGAACGCTCCCAGAATGATGAAATTGAACTTTATAACTCATCAAAATAGCCATAAATTAACTTAATAAAATTATAATAAATAAAATACCTATATAAGATGTTCTAAATTAATTAATTAATGAATCTAATTTTATTATCTTGTACATTAAGTGCAAGTAAAAAACGCATTCAAAAAAAGGTAAGGGGTCCCTCAAACCTCCAAATTACTTTTGAGATACACTTTCTCTCTTTTTAACCAAATGAAATTCTTATTTATTATTATATACTTATACTATGTTATGTTTTTATGTACCAAACATATTTATGTATCTAAATTTATCTTTATTTTATGGTTAATTACATGTTTTAAAAGGTTCCCTTATCAATTCCCCTTGATAAGAAATCTTGGTTAAAGGGAACTTCCCCATTTTCATGTACACTCTATAAACTATTTTAAGCCAAAATTATTTTTCTAAAATCACCCATTTTATCATGAAAAACTATCTTAGTTCATTTATGTTTTTATAAAAAAAATTATTCCTTCATCCTCTTTAAATACTCTTTAATATTGTCCCTTAAACTGCACAAAAGTGTCTCATTTCTAAAGTTTTTTAAACACTCTTTTCCATGTATTCACTTTATTTGGAAATAATTATTCATGATTTATTCTTATTTTTATCTTATTATTCTCAATAAATGATTTAATCCCTTCTTTCATGGATACCATTAGGATACGCCCTTTGGTTATGCCTTATGACATGTTTATGATATATGTTTCTTTCCATGGTTAACCCTTATGTATGATTCTTCATGTGGAACGCATATGAATAAACATGTTTTGATGGGTGAACCCATATAGTGATATAATTCATTGGGTAATTTTTAGTCTCATGATATGTTAGGTATGGGATTAGGGAGTAAACCAAAACTATTAAGGGACTTTGTCCACCATGTGATATATTCTTAGCAATTATCTTTGACTCATGTAAATGTTATGTTACATGCCACTGACACATTCTAATATTATTATGATTATATGATTTCATGTTACATATGTTATGATTCCATATGTATACTCATGTTCCATTCATATTAAGTTATCATATTATTCATTTCTAATTCATGTGCTATGATTCATTCCCATATTTATTCCCTTATTGGGATTTGTAGATCATCCCTTTTGTCTATGTATTCTACATGTTATCCTATGAATATGTAGGAGATGAAATGAAGTTATGAGCTCATTATGGAATACTAATAAATATTTGTTTTATTCTAGTTCCATTTTTTTAATTTTATGTACCCAATCTTCCAAAGACACTAGAATTTATGGTCCTTAGTTTGTATTTGATGGATAGTTATTCTTAAAATCATGTAATAATATGTGTAAATGGATAAGATTACTATAGTTATTGTATGATTATGCTTAAAATCATGTAATAATATGTGTTAAGTGATAGTGTCACTATAGTTTGTATCAAAGGGAAATCTACTTATTTTGGGGTATTATGACTAGAAAACCTTAGTAAGAACCCTATGGATAATATTATCACCATGGATAACCTAAAATTAAAGTTAGGGAATCATAAGTTAGGATATAATTTTCATTTATAATTTCATCTTCTATGTTCAAGTATTCATTTTTATATGCTAATTAGCTAATTAACCTCACTTTTTTCACCAATTATTATGTAAAATGAAATTTTGAGTGTGAAATTTCATAAGAGGGAGAATGTAACGACCCAGAATTTTATCAATGGAATTTACCTTCTTATAATTATGTCATGAAAAACATACATCGCAAAAATAACACAATAAATCCATTATAATCATAAATTAATAAATATAAATTAGTCCACAAATAAACCAATTAGAATTCCAAATATTATAGTTGGATAATAAATAGAAAATAATATAATACGAAAGGGAAAATTTGGATCTTCTCGGTCCACTAGAATGATCACAGTCATGAAACTATATAAATAAAACATAATTTTAATTATATGATATTAATTTTTAAGATTAAAGTATATATATAACCTTAAGATAAAATAAGAGTGACTAAAGAATGAATGAAATGAAATTTATTTATAGAAATTAAGGAACCTAAACCATTGGAATAGTAATATGATTGTTAGAAATAGTAATCTGGTTGTTAGGATAGTATCATCAACAATGAAATTATAAATAAAATTTAGTTATATTATAAATGAAAATACGATATATTTATATCATGGTATATGTAAATAATTGTTTTCAAAATGATAAATTAAGTGTTGATATTTTTATAAAACGTAAATGTTTATTTACAATTTTATAATTAATATAATGATTTAAAATAAAATTTACTCTTATAAAATAGATTCATAAATTAATATTATGTTGTATTATAATTATAATTTTATTTTATGATACCTTAATTAATTTTTAAAAGGGCCATAAAATTTATTATAACATTAAAATCGATGTTTTTTTAATAAATGATGATTTTATTTAAAATAAATAAATTTCACATATTTAGAAATTTATTTTCATAAAATTCATTTTTTTATGAAATATCTACTTCTAAAAATTTTTAGGGGGGATTTTTGGGATTTTTCTAAAATAGTTAAACTTTTGGTAAATAGTGAAATATGGTAATTTGCGGTATTTAATATTATAAGTCAAATAAATGAAATTTTGAGTCATGGTTGAGTCATTTATGATTTAAATACCCATTATATTAAAATCACATGATCTAGTTACTATATTTATTTATATTAATCATCACTATTAATATTATTGAGCCAAAATATTAAATAGATGAATAAAATAATCAAAAACACCCCTCACCTCTCCCTATAAATACCACCTATCATCACCCCTTATCTTTACACATTTTAAGACTTGTAGCTTATCAATAATATACCAAATTACCTTCCCAATCCTCTTTCACACATATGAGACCTACTGGTCTCAACAAAAGACCAAATCCAAGTGCCTTAAGAAGGTTCTCAAGGAGAGGATATTCAAGAGGTAAAATCCTCAATCCTTATCTTTTAATTTCTTTTATTTTCTTATTATCTCCTAAAATACACTATCCAAAACATCATGATAACTCATATATCATATATAAATTAATTTTATTTTTTTAATGTAATATCCATCAACAAATCTCTTGTATTCTCCTTTTATTCTAAAAATGGAAACATCATCTGTGATATGTTAGTTCCTCGCCTTCATGGATGATGAGTTTTATTTTTCTGTTACCAACTTCAAGGATGGTCATAAAACCATTACTATGGTTAAACTAGATTTTTATGTGTATAATATAGCTTTTTTCATGTTTTGTAACTAATATATAAACATAATATTCAATAAAACAAAACTAGTTTGTGATGGTCAGAAAACCCCCCAAAAATAAACTAAACAATTATCATTAATGTTATATCAAATGAATCAACCTCATTAAAAAAAATTATATAAGGGATAATTTAAAATATTTTAAAATCATTAATACTATATAATTTCACTTCTAGATAATTTTTCCCTTTTGTAAATAACTTCCATAATTTTACACAAGCAACGTGACCATGAAACCTTGAAATGAACGCTCCTAGAATGATAAAATTAAAGTCCTTAACTCATTAAAATGCTCATAAATGAACTTACTAAAAGTATAATAAATAAAATACATTTATAAGAGGTTATTAATTATTTAATTAATGAAAATAATTTTATTATCCAATAAATTATGTACAAATTCAGAACGCATTTGGACATAAGGTAAGGGATCTCTCTGAACCTCCAAATTACCTTAGGGTTACACTTTATCTCTCTTTTCTCCAATGTAATTATTCAGTATTCCTATATAATTTCCCGATATTATTTATTTATATACCAAAAATATGTATTTATTTCAATTAATTTTTATTTCATGGGGAATTACCATTTTTAAAATGTTCCCTTCTCAATTCATCCTGATAACCAAGCCCGGTTAAGGGAACTTTCCTATTTCTCACCCATTTTCAAGTACACTCCATAAAATGTTTTAACATGCCATTATTTTATAAAATCACTCATTTTATCATGAAAAACTATCTTATTTAATTTATGGTTTTATACAACAGTTATTCATTCATCCTCTTTAAAGACTCTTTAATATTTTCCCTTAAACCACATAAAAGTGGCTCATTTATAAAGATTACTAAGCACTATTTTTCATGTTTTAAGTTCAATTAGACATAATTATTCATGATATATTCTTTTTTTTATTTTATGATTTTTTAGAAATGATTTAATCCCTTCTTTCATGGATACTATTATGATACATCCTTTGGTTATTCCTTATGACATGTTTACGATACCCATTTCTTTTCATTGGTAACCCTTATATTTATTACTTATGTTTGATTATTCATGTGGCACGCATATTAATGAACACGTTATGATTGGTTCACCCATATAGTTATCCAATTCATTGGGTAATTTTTAATCTCATGAGATGTCATGTATGGTATTAGGGAGTAAACCTAATCCATTATGGGACATTGTACACCATGTGATATAGTCTTAGTAGTCAGCTTTTTCTCATGTTTATTTCATGTTGCATATTGCTTACACATTCAAATATTTCCATGATCATATGATTACATGTTCTATATCTTATGCTTCTATATGTTTAATTATAATCCATGCCATTGATGTTATCATGTTATGGATTCTAACTCATGTATTATGATCCATTATCATTTTTATTCCTTTACTGGGATTTTTAGCTCATCCCTTTTGTCTATGTATTCCCCAAGTGATCCTATGAAGATTTAAGATATCAAAAGAAGTTATGATATCATTATGGAAGATTAATAGTTGTTTTATTCTATTTCCATGTTTTTAATTTTATGTACCTAATCTTTCAAAGACAATAGACTTTACGATCCTTGGTTTCTATTTTTGGGTGATTATGATTAAAATCATGTAATAATATGTATAAAAGGTTGGGGTATCTACAGTTTCTTATATAAATGGGAGTTGATTTTGAGATTTATCTCATACCTAGTGTGTATCCAGCATCGATTCCACTATATCACATGGAACTATCTGATTTGAAAGAGCTCAAGGTACAAATGGATGATCAAGAAACTAAAGGCTTCATCAAACCAATTACTTTCCCTTAATATGATCCCATGTTGTTCTCCAAGAAGGTGAATGGTAGACTTTTTCTTTTTGTGGAATGCTAGAATTTTAATCAAATCAAAGTAAAGAATGGGTACCCAATTATAAGATTTTATTACTTGTTTGATCAATTGATGGGAGACATATGATTTTTCAAGATTAATTTATGTCCTTTCTACCATGGTATTTGGTTCAAATATGAAGACATATTGAAGATATTGTTTGGAAGAAGGTATAGGTAATATGAGTATATATTTATTAGTTTTTTACTAAAAAAAAATTATTAGCATTAGTGGATCTGATGAATAAGTTATTTCACCCATACTTACACTCCTTCGTCATTGTGTTCATTAAAGACATCCTGATATATTCCAAGAAACCAAAATCACATGATAGACACCTGGATATCATATTGAGTACACTTTGAAAAAATAAACTTTATGTCAAGTATTTTAAGAGTCACTTTTGGATACAAGGGGTTCATTTTCTTGGTCACACTATTTCTCAAGAAGAAATATAATTTGATCTAGAGATGGTAGATGTGGTTATTTCTTAGGTAAGGTTAAGGAATGTATTCGAGATTCATGGTTTCTTTAAGTTGGATGGGTACTATATGAGGTTCATTCAATAATTCTCTCACATGGAGGTGCCTATAACTATTCTTAAAAAGAATAAGTTAAAGTTTTAATGGACAAACCAGTGTGAAGATTCATTTTGGAGCTAAATAAGAGGTTGACATCAGCTATGATCCTGATTCTTTTTTAGCCTAGAGTTCGGTATGAAGTTTTTTGTGATGTGTATGTAATTAATATGGGAGTTTTTCTGATCTAAGGTGATAATTTAGTTTCTTATGGGTCATGTAATCTATGAACCTCTTAGGGGAACTACCCTACTTAGAGTTGGAATTTTTGGTTCATGAATTGAAATGTTGGTGAAACTACCTCTCTAACAATATATTTTTCATATATATGGACCATAAGAGTATGTGGTATATTTTCTCCTAGTGTAAACTGAATATTTAGCAGAGGAATTGGGTAGAATACTTCTATAAGTTCAAATTTGAGATTGATTATACTCCTAGGAAATGAAATATATTTGTATATTCTACTAGAAGGAAGATTCCTGAAGTTAGAGAGAAAATTTTGGAAGTGTGTTGGATTCTCATGGATGTGTTAGAAGATTGGAAAGTGGGAATAGTTGAGGATTGTGGTGCAGTGGATTATGAACCCTTAGTGATCACATCCTCATTCGTGAAATGAGTTTTGGTCAATCAATAGATTTATCCAATGTGTTTAATTATATGTGAGAGGCTGTCAGTAAACGGTTCTATTGTAGGATGAATTTTAGATAGACATTGTGTGGTTTTGGTTTATGGTAGGGTGTTGGTTCCTTATTTCATAAGAGAGGAGCTAATAAGATCCTATAATGATTCATATTGGTTAATTCACCAAGTATCTAAAAATATGTATCATGATGTTAGATGAAAATTTTTGGGGGCCTGACCTAAAGAGAGACATTTCATGCTTTGTCTCCCATTATATGACATGTTAGAGAATCAAGGTCAAGCATTAGAGACCAAGAGGGTTATTCCATCCACATTCAGAGCTAGTGTGTAAGTGGGATGATGATACAACATACTTCAAGATAGTCTTGCCTATGAAATATAGAGTTTGGGATATCATTTGGGTTATAGTAAATTAATTGACCAAGTTGGATCATTTCATACCGATCTGGGAGACTAACTCAGTGGATGAGCTAAGAAACCACTATGTTCAGGAGATTGTATGGATACAATAAGTGCCTTAGAGTATGTTGTATAATAGAGTTTCCTAGTTTACATCATGGTTTTGGAAATTCTTGTAGTTTCTTATCATGATCACTTGGATGTGATAGATTTTTCTTATAATAACGTCTTCTAGTACTAGATTCAAATGGATTTGTTTGAGGATCTGTATAGGTGTCCATGTTGATCACTGCTATAATGGAATGAGGAAGGTGAATCTTTAGTGGTTGGGTCTAGTATGGTTTATAATACCTTTTATTAGGTGAATTTGATTCATAAATAGTTGGTTACAACTCAAAATAGGTAGAGATATTATGCAGACCAAAAGAGATAACCCTTGGTGTTCACTATGAGCAACAATGTTTTCTTGTAGGTGTCCCCTTGGTTGGGGCATCAGTGTTTGGGGAAGTAAGGAAAGTTGGAACTATGGTATTTTGGACCATTCAAGATCATAAAATTAATTGTTATTGTGGCCTAACAGTCGGATCTCCCTCCACAGTATCAAGTTATATACAATTCATTCTGTTTTTCTAAGCTCCATAGGTATAATTCTAACCTTGTGAATGTACTCGACTATGAGGGTGTTGAGATGGATTTAGATTCATATTTTTGTGCAGAAACCCATTTAGATAATTGAATGAATCCAAAAGGAGTTTTGAGGGAAAAAATTTCCTCTTTTGGGTTCAATGGCAGTATGGATATATTCAAAAAGAGACATGGGATCGGGAAACAAACATATAGGCATAGTGTCCTGAGTTGTTCAAGAAAACATATGAGGATACTTTTTTAAGATGATATGTCATAAGAGGGGGATAATTATGACATAAAAATTTTAGGGTATGCCTCCTTTCACCTTGTTTATAGATTTTTATATATGTTTTAATGAAATTTGAGGTGGGTTAGGGGTGTTTGGGGGCAGAAATGAAAAGGGTCAAGGCTAGTAGTCTTGATGTAGCTTGAAAATATACAACAGCTCCACCGTCTCATTGGTGGGATCCACCAGCTAGATGGTGGGTCTTCTAGGCAAAACCCATTCTACCCAATGGCCACCAACTATCTAGTTGAGGCCATCTGCTCACTGGTGGTGTGTTTTGAATCCCAGCGGGGACAATGATTTTTAAGGAATTTTTTAAAACTTGACCCTCCCTTAATTTCTCTCATTATCTTAGGATCTATTCAACCCCCAACACACTAGGATCCATCTCCCTTCATTTTATACTAATATCCTACCCTTCCATCCCCTCTATTTGATTCCCAAACAATTATTTGGTCCTATGTTTCCAAATATAGAGAGTTGTATCTTTATCTAAATGATTTATCTCCCCTTTACCATGGTAAAACCGAATTAGATTCATTATGTATTCATCAAATATAATGGTTTTGGAATGATCCAATGAGTTTATTTTATTAATTTATAGAATAGTCACTCGGATGTATGGAATTGGAATCTACATAATGTTTGGACCAAGATCATTTTTTCCGATGAATTTTATTAGGTAAGTGAGATTTTTTCCAACCTTTTGGGTATGGATTCTCCTCTATCATTATCTTATTTTCTAATTGTGTCATATAAGGAATGGTTCTAGGATTAAGTGGTGAAATTATACTTGTATGATTACCATATCAATCGATCTTTATTTCTTCTAATGTAGGAATCCCTTGACTTTAGCACATGTTATATGGGTTCTTGGCAGGATTGTTGGTGTATGTGTGTGTAGCCTCGTTAGAACTCCATTTGATGATTTATCCAATGATGTGTGTGTGTGTGTGGCCCTATAAAATCTATGATTTTTTTATTGTATATGGATTGTGATTGTTATGATTATTTCTAAATATGATGTAATATTTTATCTATTATTGTAACTTATATTGAATTTGATGTTCATCTATCCTTGAATTTGAGCATACAAGGTGATCCATATATACTATCCTCTAAGGGGGGTTATATTAGGCTCTTGGTTGACATGTATTTGGGTTATCCCTTCAAGGGGGATATTTCATATATGTTTTTACATTATCTTATCAAGGGGGATGTGTTAGGTGGTCGACCGATGTTCCTTCCAGTATGGATCTAATGTGGGTAGAGCCAGTATCTGAGGACCCTATGTATATATTGTTCTTGTGTGATATATGTAATACTTATATATATCTTATTTACTTTTATTTCATGCACTAGTATATCTTATGAAATTATTTTATGGTTTGTTTGAAGCATATTACTAAGTCTTTTGGGAATCATTTCCTTTCTTAGTTTTAGTTCATGTGTCTGACATGCCATATTGATACAACATGGGTTGGTATTTCTTTTTTTGTATTCTTCTACTCTAATGATTATTTATTTATTCATTATTTATTGTTTTATTTCTTATAATTTCCTTATAATACTCTAATGTTTACCATATACTAATGGTATAGTCTCTCCCTGATGTCCCTTTGGCTTTTACTGCTAATCAGAACCCTCTTGCATATGGGGAGGTATGCATGAGGTCATGTGGAATCCTAAATCAAATATAGTGGTTAGTTTTGGAGTGTTAAAATGATAGAAATTTGTTCGATATTTGAGATCTCTTGTAAATATTGGAAAATTATTTTGAGGGAATGATAAATAGTTTATTGAGGATAGAAGTTGAGAAGAATATAGGAGTCCTTTAATGATATACACCTGAGTATTCTAAGAATCTAAGGATAATCCAAATATCACCAAATCTAGAAGAAGATTCAAAACTATAAGATCTATCTAGATTACTATTGAAGATCTTGAAGGTGTATACAAGAAATCCAAATCATGTTCTCACATGGAGGAAGATCATATGGAGAATAAAAAGGCCATTCTACAACTAGATCAAATTTGATGAAGAAGAAGAAAATGAGTTTTTTACTAATTTGTTTAACTAATTGCAGAAGAGGCTCATGGATGGGGTGTATAACTGGTCGAGAAGGAGAAGGATAGTTAGGTTGTATGAATAGTTTATATATAAGAGTTGGTGTCTATGGTATAGAACTAGGGTCAACTAAAGGATCTATTATAGGGGTTTATAACCATTTTTTTCCAAGACTTTGAAATCCTAAATGGGACATTAGTGGATAATCCAAGTTGGAGCATCTAACATACATGGTGAGGAGTAGTTCTTAGTATCAAACCTTGTAAATATTCTGTGTTTATCTTTCTATCTCATCACTAATTCACTCAAGGTGAGTTTTGATATACTATTAAGTATATCTATATCCTGAAAAAGTTCAAGAGGTTGAATTAAAAGAAAGATAATTATTAAAAGAAACAACCAGTTCACCCCCATCCCTCTCATTGGTTATCCTACTTGGGGAACTAAAAGAGGTATCAAAATACCAGGTTACCTCTAAATATACAAGAAGTATTGAGGATGGAATTTCAGAAGTCTATGATTAGTATGAGTGCACCAACTTTACATGATACTAGTGAGTATTTCAATGGGATCATTTCCCTTATTTCAAGAAATTTCAAAAAGGGTAAAGGGAAAAGAGAAGGAAAATATTTACTAAAGGATTGAAATTGTAATTTCAATAAAAAAATTTCCATAAATTGTCTAATAAAGAATATAATGATTATAAATAATAAAATTTATTCAGTATTTTCAGTTATCCAATCTAGTGATGAAATTAATCTCTTTTCCTTTTGTGAGAATAAGATTAAGAATAATAGAATGAATGTGGCCAACCATGAGAATAAAATGTAATATCTTAAGGATAAGTTGGATACAATGGAATAATAACTATCTTAGACAAAATAAATATTTCATTAAATTTAAAATAATCTAAATAAACATTGAGAAAATTTTAAATATTCAATAAGTTGAGTCTTCTCAATCTGGTGAGATGAGAGGTCCAGGAAAATAGAATTAGTTTTTTTTTCTAATGTTAAAACAAAATTTTAAGATGTTTTCACCAAGAAATATGATTGGAATCCTCTCCCTTAAAATATATAGGATATTGAGCCAAATATATGATATTTCCCCTTGGAAAAAATGCTTACTTTATAAATAGACAACATCAACACAGATTTGTAAGATCAAAATTTCAAGGGTTCTATTGATGTTGTGGTAAGAGTGGGCACAAATACTATTATGAATTGTTCAATTTTTCATTACCTTTAAAGAAACAAGAAACAATGTGGTTTATTGTGTGAAAATGAGGAAAAAAACTCAGAAAAAAGAATCATTGACCTGAACTATATTAAATTTTTTCACCCAGAATAGTTTTGTGAAATTTAATGAAGTTTGTGGAATATGTGGTCAAGAAGGTCACAAAGATGAGTGTTTCATGAAACTTATACCAAGATAAGTTCCCTATTCTATTAAAAATAAGGAAATTTACAATACCACCAGATAAAATTCTTTAAAGATTAAAAATCCAAGAAGGCATGTGATAATCCCAAAGATATAGGGAAGTAAAAGAAAGAGTGTTTGGTTTGGCCTGACCAACTGTCCAAGATAAAAAAAATGTGGAAGAAAAATTTAGTGAAAATAATAAAGGTAAACAAATGGATTAATTTCATGATAATTCTTCTATAATAAGTGAATTGAAAATTTATAAGACTGACATGGAGTGAAAAACACCACATGAGAATCCAATTCATGGGAATAAAATATATACACAATATATAAAGGGTGTGAATGAGGAAGAGAGAACATACCATGATGATCTTGGAAAGATGAAGAAGTCAAGTGTTAGAGGAAACTATCACAATAAGTGTTTATTTAAAAGAAACAAAATAGGTCCCTTCTTGTTCTTTATTCTTGTGTATTTGTGAGCTAACATGCAGGGAATTGATGTAGTTGAATGATTATTGTACAAACTGCATAGAAAATGAGAAATATTTAGTTTTTAAAAGCTATAAATAATTATTATATTGTACTTAGTAGATTTTACTAACTAAAATAAAATTTAAGAATAGAATTTCATCCATTGAGGGGTAGAAACATTGAGAAGAATCATTCATTACACTAAATTTTTATCAAATCTGAAAATTTTGGATACATTTTAAAACTTGATGATTGAGGTATATTAATCACACATTTATCCCACATCATTGTTTATATAAAACATATTTATAAATGGGGGTTATATTATGGAAAAATTAAACAAAGGTGGAGTCTCATGCTTTGCGGTTGAATTTTTTAATGTGTTGGATAAGATGTGTTTAGTCTACAACATATTTCTTGAAAAAAAAATTATTCAGACCTTATTTGAGAAATAATAATTTTTTATCCTGGTATCACATAAATGGTCATTTATTGATATCTTAGACAATATTATTTGTACTTATCTTGATTTCTACATTGGGATAGCCCACGTAGACTTAGAGTATACCAACTAAAGGCACTTTTCTAAAAAAATCATGGAATATCATATGTATCTCATATTTTAAAAATTTTGAAGAGAATGTGAGTTCTTTAAAAGGAAAAATAAAATATGAGGAGACCAGTATAGTGAAATTTGTGTTTATTTTTAATAAGGAGGATAATAAAGAATTTATTTGAACAAACATATTGGATTTTAGGATTTATGGTATTACTAATAAATTCAAAGGGGAGATTAAAGTTCCCAAGAAAGAATTGCATTTGTTTTCGATGTCTCTAAATATGTGTTTATGGAATTTGATGATGAAATGGAGTTAGATATCATGCTTATAATATCATGTTATATTCTAAAGGAAATGTGATGCATCTAACTTGAATAACTTATTTAGAGAAGTCTAAGACTAAGTAGAATTATATCTATTGATTGGAGTACTATTCTTGAACTCTAATGACTTGTGATAATTATAATAGATATGGGACTATATTTACAACATGAAGGCACCATCCATGAAAAATAAATGGTGGGTGGATTTTGAGAATTCCATGAAAGAATAATATATTTTTACATAATTAATATTTAAGGACAAGGTCTTGGATATTGATTTTATTATGATATCATTGGTTGTTGAATTTATAGCTAATTTATTTTTATGTGTTTTTTAAAAAAATATCCAACCAAGTTACTAGCTTAGTTGTACATATGGGAACAAGGTCAACCATATAGGATATAGTTCAACTTGTCCATCCCATGGAGAAATATGTGTGAGATAGATGATAAGGGTACATTCTTAGGTGCATGGAGCACATGGGTTGGAGAACATAAAGCATTATTTGTTAGCCTCTCTGGTGTGGGAGGAATTAGAGGTTATAGGGTGACCATTGGAACCCCTTGGGATTGTTATGTTGGGTCTATAGAGCTTGGACTATTATTAAGATAATGTCTTCCTAGTGTTCCATCAATGTGGGTGTAACACCCTAGAATGTTAAAGGGTTTAAAGACTAAATGATATGACTCATGTCAACAAGGTGCATCTTTCTTTTCGGGAGCCTACCTAATTAGAACTCCACAGTTAAGCATGCTTGTCCTGAACTAGTGATCGGGATGGGTGACCTTCTGGGAAGTTTCCCAGGATGTGTGTGAGTGAGGAAAAACACACTGGAGAGAACGTGTGTTAGACTGTGGAGACATTCATTACTCTAATGATCCGTTCAGGTATGTGGGCGGGCCCTAGGGTGGGAACCACATGCTTGTGGGGAAACTGGTGGTACCGGGTAGGCTAGGACCCAAAGACCATGTTAAGAAGGGGTGTGTGTGGTATCAGCAGGGCACAGTTGTTACATTGGTATCAAAGGAGGAACCCAACCTTAATTGCGATGGTACTGTATGGGTTGAGATATAGGGTCCACAATGAGGATGTTGTGATCTATAGGGGTGTCTGTCTGGGTTGAGATATAGGGTCCACAATGAGGATGTTGTGATCTATAGGGGTGAATGTGACACCCCATTATGTTAAAGGGTTTAAATACTATATGATATGACTCATGTTCACAAGGTGAACTTTTATTTTCAGGAGCCTACCTAATTAGTACTCCACAGTTAAGTGTACTTGTACAGGAGTAGTGATTAGGATGGGTGGCCTTTTAGGAAGTTTCTCAGGATGTGTGTGAGTGAGAACAAAACACCCTAGAAAGAACATGTGTTGTATTTTGGGGATATTCATAGTCTAATGACCCATTCAGGCATGTGGGTGGGCCCCAGGGTGGGGACCATGTGCCTGTGGGGAAACTGGTGGTACTTAGTGGTCTAGGACAAGATGACCATATTAAGGAAGGGTGTCTGTGCTATCAGTGAATTTAGCGCCCAAGAATGAAAAATAGTTAAATGACTAAATGGTATGAATCATGTTAACAAGGTGCATATTTCTTTTCAGGATCCTACAAGATTAGAACTCCATAGTTAAGTGTGCTTGTCCTGGAGTAGGTATTATATAGGGTGACCTTATGGGAAGTTTCTTAGGGTATGTTTGAGTGAATAAAAAGTACACTGGAAAGAACATGTGTTGACCTATGGGGAAATCCATTAGTCATATGACCCATTTGGGCATGTTGGGGCCCTAGAGAGGGGACCACATGTCTACGGGGGCAACTGGTGGTACCTGGTGGGTCCGGACCCAAAGGCCATGTTAAGGCGAGGTGTGTCTACTTTCAGCAGGGCCCAATTTCTACATTAGTATCAAAGGAGGAACCCAGCCTTAAGTATGGTGGCACAACCTGGTTTGAGATATATTATCCACAACAAGGGAATTGTGCTCTAAAGTGGGGGTGAATATAACACCCCAGAATGATAAAATGTTAAATGAATAAATTATATAACTCATGTCAACAAGGTGAAAGTTTCTTTTTAGGAGCCTACCTGATTAGAACTCCATAGTTAAGTGTGCTTTTCCTAGATTAGTGTTCATGATGGGTGGTCTTATGAGATGTTAAGGTAGGTGTGTGTGAGTGAGGACAAAGAACACTGAAAATAACATGTGTTGACCTATGGGGATAGTCATTAGTCAGATGACCTGTTTGGGTATGTGGGTGGACCCCAGAGAGGGGACCACATGTCTACGGGGAAACTGGTGGTACCTGGAGGGTCAAGACCCAAATGGCATATTAAGGTGAGGTGTCTCTCCTATCAGTGGGGCCTAATTTCTTCATTAGTATCGAAGGAGAAACCCATCCTTAAGTGTGGTGGCACTGCCTGGGTTGAGATATATTATCCACAATAAGGATATTGTTCTCTAAAGTGGGGGGTGAATTTAACACCCCAGAATGATAAAATGTTAAATTACTAAATTATATGACTCATGTCAACAAGGTGAAAATTTTATTTTCAAGAACCTACCTGATTATAACTCTATAGTTAAACATGTTTTTCCTGGAGTAGTGATTAGGATGGGTTGTCTTCTAGGATGTTTCTTATGGTGTGTGTGAGTGAAAACAAAAAAACACTGAAAATAACATGTGTTTACCCGTGCGGTAGTGATTATTCAGATGACCCATTCAGGTATAAGGGTGGGCCCCATGGAGGGTACTACGTGTCTGCGAGGCAACTGGTGGTACCTGGTGGCCCATAACCTGATGGACAAGTTAAGACAGGGTGTTTATACTATCATCGAGGCCCAGTTCTTGTGGTGGGACTATCATTTTAGTGGAGTATGTTCCTCTGCAAAATGATATGGATAAAATGTGGGGGAATCATGTGTCACATCAAACAAAATCATCTCTCACTTACCATTTCATCTTCTTCCTTGAAAATGGGATCTAACTTCAGGTGTTTTCATGGTTAATGAATCAATCATAATAGGATTTCAGAGGTACCACACATGAAAACACTGACCTACCATGTGAAGAGTACGCGACGAACTGCATTAACAGGATGTGACCTACCACATGAAGTGAATGTGACATACTATATAAAGAGAATACAACCTATCACATAAAAAAATGTGACCTACCATATGAAGAAAATCTGAAAAAATTCTTGTATAAACCATGATCAAACATTCGATGAATGAGCAACCATGTGTATGCGGGGAAACTAGTGGTACCTAATGGGCCAAGACTTGGAGGCCATGTTATGGCAGGTTGTCTGTATTATTAGTGGGGCCCAGTTGTTACAGTGTGACTATCATTTTAGTGGAGTAATGTTACTCTACTAAATGATATGGATAAAACATAGTAGAATTGTGTGTCACACTGAAACACATCATCTCCCACTTACTGTTTCATCTTCTTCCTTAAAAATTGGATTGAACTTTGAGTGTTTTCATGCTTGATGAATCAATCATAAGAGGAATTTGGAGCTACCACACATTAAAACACTGACCTTCCACATGAATAGAATGAAAATAATCGCATTAATAGGATACGACCTACCACATGAAGAGAATGTGACATACTATATGAAGATAATATCACATATCACGTGAAAAACATGTGACCTACCATATGAAGAAAATCTGACCAACTTCATGTATAAACCTTGATCAACCATACGATAAATGAGAGACCCCGAGGTGTCTACGGGGTGGTGTTTAGGTGGTGGCCACCACCTATCCATGGAAATTTATTAGGGGTCCCGTGTTCGACCCCAAAAGTCCTCAACTTTGAGGACTTTCTTGGAAATGGTTTGTCTTAGATGGGAAGTCGCTACCAATGTGGGTGACGGTGTTGGAAGCTTGGAAGGCCAAGGTGGCGGCAGAAATTTAGGCTTGGCTGGGATATAGAGAAGGTCGGTGTGGATAGGTCGATAGTATATGATGGTGACTAGTGGAAGGATGGGAAGTTGTATTGAAAGGGTTGATGTTGATTGGATGAGGGAATATGTTGGTGACTAGAGTTAGGTCGGGTGGTGTAGTGGCGAGGGGTCAGCATGATGATCATCCGACGGATGGTTGGTGGTGTAGGATTGTGATGAAAGGAAAGATGTGTGGTGTTTACTTTTATATGTGGGTAGACAAGTCAAATGAAGAATATATAATTATGGATTCCTATGATTCTTATAATTATATAGGAAAACTAGATTAGATGAGGATAGGAAAAAAGTGATTGATTTGAGCTTGGGCCTTTGGTATGTGTTTGGACCTATGAGTCTAGGTCTTCGGTCTATTATTCATTCTTATATGCCTTGGGACATTATGGAAATCTAATGGGTTTCTTGTGCCCAAAATAATAAGATGATCTCTTGAATTTAATAAAAAAAGTTAGGGTTTCCTCCATAATTGTTAAAAAATGAGAGAGCATGAGGCTTCATGTTAACCAGACCTACCATGATTTAACAAAGTTATTGTATTACCATTTCATGGTCAAATACAAGTGAGTGTTCATGGTATATTGACCTATCGTGAGAAGATATTAATCAACCACATATACATTCATGGTATAAGGAGATACTATATAAAAATTTTAGACCTACCATGAATGTGATGACTAACTATGTGATGAAGAAGATGAGATCACACTGTAGTGTGTGTTGGGGTCCTTGTTGATATCACACGATGATCATTTTTTCTAATATTCATGGATTTATATATCATGATAAAAGAAATGATCATGATACTATCCAAGTATGAGATAGATTAGAGCTCAAAAATATAGGACCAAGATGGTTGTCTAGTTTTTACATGAATGGAGAATATTTTCATCAAAGGTGTGTTCGAGATGCTAAGATAATCATACAATTTCACTTGCATACTTGTAAGTTGAGTGTAATAAGGTAATTATGATACGTTTGAAATATATGTAGACTACCATACATGTTTTCCAAGGGTTGGATCTATTTTTTCATAGAACATCATGAATTTAGGTTAAATAAAGAATTCATAGGAAGATAATGATATGAAACATTGAAGATGTTGCATAAAGAATAAATATGACCCAAGAATTTTGGTCATTTAAATGAGGTACTTAAATCGTAACAGATATAGATATGGAATGAATTCAAAGATTAAAAATGAAATAATTTAATAAATGATTCATGGAAAATACTAAGGATTTATATAATATATAATATAAAGAGACTTGAATTATTTGGGTATTTAAATGAGTTTGTGGTTATTTCCAAACCGTGTGAAGAAAAAATTAAGAGACTGAGTCTGTGAGGTATTTAAAATGAGGAGTTATAATTCTCGATCCATCAACAAAATTAAAAAAATGATTTCATATATACACATTTAAAATGAAAAAATAATGGTAGACTTGATTTGAATCTTCAAGGATTATATTTCAAATCTATATAAATTTGTTATTACAGTTTTGATAATTGGAATAACTATATATAAAGGTGAAATATATATTATTATAGGCTATGAGATAAATGTGTTAAATATTCGAGAGATATTGTGTATATTTAAAGATTGTTCTAAGAGATTGATACATCAAGTACCAAGGATATAAGATGATCTAAATCTAGAAATCCCTAAAGGAGATATACCTGAGTATTTAAGAAAACTAAGAAGAATCCAAATTACACCATATATGGAAGAGGTTTTAAGATTAGAATATTTTTTCAAATATTTGTTATAGATCATGAAGGTGTGAATGAGTAAGCCAAATCATGTAAGATCATAGAGGAATGTCATCAGAAGAAGTAGGAGAATAAGAGCTTTAGACTGGTATGTTTAACCATTTTTTTAAGAGGCTCATGGATATAGTGTATAGTAAATTGAGGAGGGGAAGGATAGTTAAGGTGTATAACCAACTGAGGTAGAGGATTTGGTTTCTGGGGTGTAGAACCAGTTTCAACTGGAGGATCAATTATTTGGGTGTATAACTAGTTACATCCTAATAATTTTTAATCTTGAAAAAGATAGTAGTGAAGAATCCATGTTGGGGAATCTAACCAATATGGAAAGGAGTAGCTCTTAGTACCAAACCATGTAAATACTATTTATTTATTTCTCTCTCATTACTACTGTAAATGAGGTGTGGTGTGAGATACTATTGAGTGTATTAAAAACATTAACAAGTTTAAGTTGTTGAATTAAAAGAAAGAGTATACAAAAAATAAACCACTGATTCACCCCCACCCACCTCTATGGTCATCCAGCCTAGGGAACTATAGAGATAACACCAAGATGTAAGCATTCATTAATTCTTCATCGAGATAGGTTTACTTATTCAAGTACTCTTTAGGATATCATTTATTTCATTCTTGATAAGATGGATACTTTAAAAATATATTTTCTAATTTTAACATCCTATTTACCTTCATCATGGTTGGTCCTTTCTCAAAATATTCTATTATAATTCTATTTGGAAAATCATAACAATGTGGTTTCTTCTCTAGATCCAAAACAATTATTTCATCTGACTTTATTTCAATGATTCTTAGTATGAGAACCAGCATCACATTCAATTCCCTACATGGTTAGCACATAAATATAAAATAAATTATTTAGGGAATATGTTAGACCTCCATGTTTATCAATGTGATTAGTAGGATTGAGAATTTATTATCAACTAGTTTTCCCTTTTAAATTTACATCCATGTCTTGAAGGAATCTTCATGCTTGCACAATCATTTTTAAAATCGATTTTTTCTTTGGGAATTATGGGTTCTTTATTTTTCTTATTGTGTTATATTTTCATTTTATCATGATCCATATAGTATCATACATCACTTGGTGCATATTTCATGTTATTTCATATTTATTCTTAGACTGTAATAATTGTTACATAGTCATTTATATTATTTTCATCCTACTTTAATCTCCCACATAAATCTTCTAAAATAATTAGGTTGGAAATTGTTGACAACCTCTCATGAAATTAAATTTCTTATTCAATTGGAATCTTTTATTTCCCTTTGGATCTTTCCTTATATTAGGATTATAATTTTCTTTCTTTCTCTAAGTAAACTCAACAAATTTCCGGTCATAATTTATGAATATGTCTATTCTTTTGGTATTTTTCAAAAGGATTGCCATATGTTCTCTTTGCCAACTTAGTCCATTCATTTATTATGTGGATTATTCTTACATTGTATTCTAGCTTTTTCCTTTCTACTCTTATATTCAGGGATTTTTTTCAAGTTTCCATGATGTTTCCTCTTTTTCCAAAAAAGAAACATCTTCTTCATTTTGGTGAATCTTATATCTTTTTCTTCTTGGGATTTTTGTGAACTTCACTAATTTTCTTCTATTTCTTTTAAAGGAAAACTCACCATTATTCTTCGCATATTTATTTGGAATGTTAATTTTAGTATTTTTCTCATGATTTTTCCAAAGGTATAACTATCTCCATTATTTAGATTATGTGGCCTTATATACTCATTTTTTCTATTTACATGGTTGAATAATTTTTAATTTCATTCCTCTTCACTATGAACACTTCTATTAAAAATATCACAAAAATTTCTAAGCATTTTAAATCTATTTGAGTTTGACATATGTGTTTTCATAGTCTATGGATGTTTATTTTTTTGATAATTTATCCTTTTATAAATGGGATTCCCTTTTCCCTTTGAATTTTATCAACAATCCAAATCCCTATGTCTAAAAATAAAGCCCTTCAGGCCATTGGATGGATGGAGTCTCATGCTACCCAGATTTTCCAGAACTTGCGGTTTTTTATTTTTTAGTGTTTATATTTTCATCAACTTGTTGTGATCCATTTGGGGGATATCTCCTTATACACTTTATTACAAACACCTTGGATATATTTTTGAGTTCCATATTATTATTTTTTCAAAAACATTTTCATAGATTTTTTTTTCAAACTTGCACTAAACATGCAAACAAATTTAGCACAATTATTATTTTTAGATGTAGATGGTACCTTTATTTTTTAAGATACTATATTTTGATCAATTGATGATATAAATATTTTATTTACAATAGATATAGGTATTTACACATAGTAATACTCCATAATAGTTTGTGTGGCACCATCTATCCCCTAAATTTGTTGTGAAGAATTATCTTGTGCCAATTAAAGATTCTTCAATTTAATTACAAGATCTAAGCATTTCAAATGAGGATGATTTTCTCATAATAAAATGATTTTAGTTTATCTTCACATTATTTACTCATACTTAAACAATATTCTTCATGAATGTTTTTCTTTTCATTCAATATATGGTCATGATCTTTAATCCTTTATGTCTCTACCTCTAGTTAAGCATTTTTTATAAGATTGGCTTCTTCAAATGCATTGATTTTTTCTTCAATATTTTTCTTAGATTATTATCTCTCATTAATTATAGGGTTACATAAATTCTCAAAACTATAGAATCATTCTTCAAGTTCCTCATTACATATTTTTTAGGCTCTTTCCTATTTTTATAGCTTTATAGACATAATCACCCTTTGTTCTAATGAATTATTTGAACATTTGTTCTCATCTTCAAGATGGATTATTTCCTCCTACATGCTTTTGATAGAACTACAAATAAAAGTGATTATGTTACCAGGATTGTTTTAGGGTATTTATAAAATAATCACATAAATCATCATATTATTTATCACATGATTTTATAAATATGTGATATGTTCCTCTTGAGTACGGTTCTTCTTCTTTCATACCTGGCCTTCCATGATTGAAATTTATTCATGGGGAAACTAATCTTTCTACCTATTTACCTATGAGGAGCATAATATAATCTCTGGATTCTTTAAGAGATATATTATCAAAAAAAATATTTGAATTAAATATACTTTGAGTACATTCAATTAGTAGAGATTAATTATTCTATATATTATTGGATGAGGCCTTTATTAACTTCTTTGTATCCCTTTTCTTCCTGTTATTTAATTTCGTGGTATAAATTTCTTCCACAATTGTTTTGATAGGGAAATTATAGTCATCTTAGAATCTAAACTTCACATATCCTTTGAAAATTAATGATAAATCCAAAAAACTTAACTATGAGAATCCATTAGAGTTATAACCAAGCTTTGATACCAATTGTTAGGATTACATAAGGATGTGTACAACACTAAGAAGAGGGTTAATTAGTTTTGGTATACCTTTAACCAATTTAAAATATATCCCTTAATCACTTATTTACTTATTTATTTAGTGGATATCACTTAATTTATCTCTCCTCTTTTTGGTAAGTATATATAGAAATGGAAATAAACACAAGTGAACATCATAGTTTATTAATGAGGTCTGCCTCTATAAGGATGACTACATCCCCAATGTATAGTTGTTATTATCCCATAGACACATAGTTTCCTATTGATTATCATAAGATTAATTGGTAAGTGCATGACCTTAAACCTATTATCTTTTCATTGATTAGATAAAAATAAATTACGGCCTTGTTTTCTATTTATACAAGAGAATGGGCATTAAATTATTCAAAGAAAGATCACATGTGATGGAATGAGTCCCTCCTATAATGTAAGGATTGATATTATTCCCTTATTATATTAAACATATATTTTGTATTAAGCTTCCTCGATCTTTAGTGTTATCTCACCTTTCTTCATACTTCTACAGTAGAGTGTTGTAGGCTGGATTTCTCCTAACTTCAGTCTATGTATGAACAATTGATGCATGCCACTCATAATTGATTCTTCTCTATAATTATTATTTATTTCATGTAAGAACCCGGTTCTTATTCTTGAGGTATGGGTTTCTTATTTTCCATTTTCCTTAATTGTTTTTGAGAAAACAAGGGTAATGTGAGAAAAATCCCAAATTTATAGGTACACGCCATGTACTTTTTCCACACACCGTGTACTTTGGCCATGTGGTATGAGTATACAGGGCATGTAGGCTTTTCAGTGATTAAGGGTGTAAAAACTAAATACACACCATGTACATGGTAATACACGCCGTATAATCAGTCGGAAGGTGAACAGTAAGGCGGTGAAGGTAGCTGCCAGCAGAATGATAGTAAATTCCATTTACTTAGTAATATACGTTGTGTAACCAAGTCAGTAAATGAATAATGAGGTGGTGGAAAGAAGTCGTCAGTGGAACAGTTAAAAAATGGAAAGTACACACCTTGTACTTGAGAGTACACGCCATGTAGTTATTTTTTTCATTAAAAATAGGCAATAGCCTCCTCATTTGGTAGAGGAGGCATAGAACACACCAGGATCTGTGGGAGAGGAAGTTGAGGCTTGGAGGAGCTCTCGAACGCTCACCGGGACTTTTATTCCTCCACCGCCCATCTCGTTTGAACCGCGTGGGTGATATCTTCTCTCTTATTCAACCTCTCCTTAAAATTATTTCCCTAAGAGAAGTTATTTAGGTTTGAAAAGGAAATTTTTTTATCTCATATCTACATCATTATTGGTTTTTTTGGAAGGCGTCTTTCATGTATATCGATCAGAGGAGATCGAGGTATGTGTTTTTGTGTTTGATTCCAACTGTCGAGTTGATTTTGTGTACCGTTGTGCCATGCACCCATGTTCGGGGTGTCATGTGGCTGAGGCCTTGACTGTTTAGATACCTAGAATTGCATAGGTAATCTTATGATTATGTAAAAACTCTTGTTTGGGGTCACTGCTTTGATCCAGGGCTACCCCGAGGGTGCATTTCCCTTATTTAGTCGTTTGGCCAGGATACCCGTGGGTATGCCGTTATTATAGCTTGTTTTTAATTTTCTTGAGAGTAAAAATATATAAATTTCTTGCTTATGCGCTGGGCTCGGCCCAGTTACTTGATTTTCCTATAGAATGTCTGAGGGCGGTGTTTTGTTTAGCCTGAGGGAAATTTTCTTTTAGCCTGAGGGAAAAATTTCTCATGCATGTGGGTAGTAGCTTCTCTGCCTGAGGGTGATACCTCGTATGCCTGAGGGAAATATTTTTTATTCTTGAAGTCAGTCACCTGAGGTATTCGTTCCTACATGCCTGAGGGTAAGGACTTGTGTGTCTGAGGATATGTTTACTTGAATATTCACAGTGGTGATTTCTTATGTATTACCTGCCAAGATAAAGAACAGTCTTGGAATTGTTAAATAATTATTAAAATGGAAATTTATCTAGTAGGAATAGTTACTTTTGAGTACTTCCTAGTTTACTGCATTTCATTATTGCACACTTCTGTTTCAAATTTTCACTGACAGTTGGTCATGGGCCTTTGGTGGTTTCCTACAGGGGTTTATTTCTCATACCCTATTTGGGTCATGTCTTGGTCCCAAACAGATTATATTTCTGCAGGTGTCGATAAGGCAAAGAGTCCCTACACAGTTACTTGATTGTTGCATAGGAGTAGGAGAGCATGGGACCGAGCTTAGGCTTGCGATGTTGCTGCATTCCTATTGCACTGTTTTGATTTAGTTTTGTTGTACTTTGTACCTTGTGTTGTAATGTATCTGACTATAGTGTATCATGTTTTGGATACTTTCTTAGAATTAGTGACATGTTGCGTCATCATATATATGACTTTTGGTTATCTTTTACTTCAGTTTCTTTGTCTAATTCAGGTTTATATTGTTTACTACTTCTTCTCTATGTTTTTATATTAATTCCATTGTGCTACTCTTTGAAAAATGATGGCATAGTTTCCCCACTATCAGTCCTAGGCCCTCACTACTAGTCAGCAGCCTATGGCGTTTGGGGAAATGCACTTGAGGTCATGTGACCAACCGGGTTCGGGGCAACCATTTTGTGGCACCCGGATCCGGGACGTTACAAAGTGGTATCAAAGGGTTTCTTTTCTCTTGACTTATTATTTGGAGCCTTAGCCAGGGATATGAAGGAATAAGTTACTTGGTAATAAGTTTTGTCTAGGAGTAGCTAACTTGTGTGCAGGGAAAATCCAATCTATCTCGTTTAATTGCAA
Organism: Viscum album; assembly: GCA_963277665.1. Taxonomy (NCBI): domain Eukaryota; kingdom Viridiplantae; phylum Streptophyta; class Magnoliopsida; order Santalales; family Viscaceae; genus Viscum; species Viscum album. Next base: position 497,033,562 of record OY728121.1, on the reverse strand, counting down.
TTTTTCTATTTTGCAATTTTACAGTTGATTTGATTTTCACCGTTGGGTGACGCACTTGTGATGTGCTATTTATATTTTATACTGGGTTCTATTTAGTTGCAACCCAATGAGATGAGGGTATTCTATCTCATGCATCATTAGGAACATGTTATAATCACATGTCATGCATAGTTTCCATGCCATGTAGGTGCATTAGAAATCGCATGTTGTTGTGATAGATGTTGTGCTAGAAAATGCATGCTATTTTGATAGGTACCTTGATAGATACACCTACTGTAGATAGGGTATTGGTACATGTTACGGTTGGGTTTCTAGATGCTAAACTTTGGTTCCTAAGAAGTATGGGCTCCCTTGGACCGGAATTTATCGGATCATTATCCATCCTTTTGTTTCTATTTGTATTATAATGTGAAAGGTCAGGTGCTATACTTTGGTTTGCGAGGAGTATGGGCCCCCACGGATCGGAATTTGGCATACCGACTCCTGAAATTAAAGAAAAAGTAGCTCCAGAGTAGTTTCTGAGGATTACTGTCCAGAAAAACCTATAATACACACCATGTAATTTTGACTACATGCCATGTACTCTTCTGTTCGGGAAGAAATGAAAAAATTTAAGTACACATTGTGTAGTCTCTAACCATGTCATAGGTCATGTGGGAAGAAACACAGGATAGGGAAGTTTGTGTGGGAACACGCCGTGTACCGGTTGTACATGCCATTTAGGGTTGACCCTGTGTCCACCCATGTGACTAACAACACGGACGGAGGAAACTTATCTTAAACACGTTGTGTTAATGTCGAACACACTGTGTAGTTAATCTGGGGATCCGGCCATGTCACTAACAACACGGGTCGGTGTTACCTCTTCTTGTACACACCGTATCCATTTGGAGCACACCATGTAGTATGATCCCTGTATCTAGCCGTGTCTCGAACAACACAGGTCGGTAGAGCTTGTATAGTACACGTCGTGTACCTGTGGGACACGCCGTGTAGTCTTGACCGATGAGAGATCATGCGGTCTTGGCCGTGTGGCTGGGGAGATGGGGTGGTATACACGCCGTGTGCGGGTGTAACACATCGTGTACCTAGGGTTGAGACACACCCATGCCAGCATCAGAACACGACCATGTAAGGGCTTAAGGGTACACGCCGCGTAGACCATATACACGCCGTGTAGTCTCTTTTTTCTATTTTTTGTTTTCCTTTTTGTTGGCACTCTTAACCGGACAAAAGAAACCGTGATAGTAAATTAAACTAAGGCGTGTGTTTGACCTTGTAGAGTCATTCCACTGAGACAACCACAAGCTATTCACCAAGAGAGTGGCGACGATTATACTCCAGAGGCGGTAGGCCATGGGCTACTGATAGATCCTCCAGCAGTGCCAGATACGGTGCCAGCCGTTATACTGGACGCAGGCATGGATGCACAGTTCCGTGAAGGCTTCATGCGGTTTATGCAGAACTTCCAGGGAGCACCGCCAGTTTCCACATCTATGGCAGAGATGACATGTATATTCCAACAGCAGCATCCACCTACGTTTTCAGGGGATGGCGGACCACAGGCTTCCGAGTCATGGTTGGGTTCTATGCAGACGATCTTTGAGCATCTAGAGACACCTCCTGGGAGGAGGGTCGATCTCTCTACTTACATGCTGCATGATTCCATCAAGAGATGGTGGGATGTTACCACCTAGACTGAGCATCACCATGACATGGCGTGAGAAGATTTTCAGGCAGTCTTCTATGACTTTTTTTTTCGGAGATGCTAAGGGAAGATCGAGCTCCCGAGTTCATGAATCTGCAGTAGGGCGCCATGTCAGTGATGGACTATTATACCTACTTCACCGAGCTATAGCGTTTTTCACCTATTCTAGTGTGTGATGAGACATTGAGGGCTAGACTCTTTGAGGATGGTCTTCGATATGAGATCCGAGCACTGGTGAATGTTTTCAGGTTGACTACCGTGCATGCTATTGTGAACCATACGTTGATTGCTGAGCGGAACCTATGGGAAGCTAGTGGTGCGGACCAGGGCGGTTCGGAACTGGTCTCTGGTACTATTTCTACCGGAAAGAGTAAGAGGCAGATGGATTTCTCTCACGGCGGCAGTACTATCCAGAATAATTCTTCAGGTAGCCAGGTAATGTGCTACCAGTGTCGTAAGGAGGGGCACAAGAGACCTCAGTGTCCATGTAACCCATTAGAGTGTCGAGCTTGTGGCAGGATGGGTCATTTGTAGCATTTTTGCAGGGAATTTCCACGAGTGACTAGTGATAGGGGTTATGTACAGACTCCGAGTGCAGGAGCAGGGCTAGCTTCTTCTTACCAGTCAGGGAATTGGAATATTTCGGGATGTTTAGGCTGAGGTGGTGGTCATGGTCATGGTATCCAAACACCAGGATCTCAGAGACAGCAGGGCGGGTCAGCACAGGGTAGCTAGGTTGTGTTGGAGGGCCACGGCACTGGGCAGACATATGTAGTGCAACAGACCCAACAGGATCAGGATCTCAGACCTTCCACTATCAGAGGTACTATTCTAGTTGCTAATATTTTATCTTCAGTACTTTTTGATATTGGTTTTACACATAGATTTATATCTATACTCATTGTGGAGAGCCTTGGGCTATGTGATTCTTCTTCTTCTGATATCATGATGCTAGAAACTCCGTTGGGAATTAGAACGACTGTTGTACATCAGTGCAAGGAGTTCCCCCTAGAGGTTGGTGGGTATCACTTTCTATGGGACCTCTTTGTCTTAGAGATGATGGGCTATGGCATCATTCTCAGGATGGACTGGTTGGTACCCTATCGAGCCTTTGTAGATTGCTATTGTCGCAGGGTGAATTTCACATCACCAGAGGGCGGGGAGTTTCTATATAAGGGCGAATGGGATGTCCAAGCGATTTGAGCTAGACCCGAGCATCGTGGGTGAGGTGGAGTGACAGCCCAGATTGCGAGTTTATATCTGGATGACTAGGGAACTTGTCAGAAGTATTTCCCTCCAGTGGTTAATCGTTTCATGGATGTATTCCCAAATGACTTTTTAGGTCTACCTCCAGAGCGAGAGGTGTATTTCTCTATTTAGCTAGTTCCAGGAGCGGCACCGGTGTCCATTCCTCAGTATAGGATGGCTACACCAGAATTGTGGGAGCTCAAGAGGTAGTTGGAGGAGTTACTGATAAAGGGTTTCATCCGACCTAGTACTTCTCCTTGGGGTTCACCTGTCCTATTTGCAAAGAAGGCGGATGGCACCCTCGGACTCTGTGTGGATTATCGGAAGTTGAACCAGTTTACGGTTAAGAATTGATATCCCTTACCAAGGATTGATGATCTTTTTGATCAACTTAGAGGGGCACGAGTGTTCTCGAATATTGACTTGGGATCCAGATATCATCAGTTGCGTGTTATACCATCGGGCATACCGCTTATAGCCTTTTAGAGAAGATATGGTATATACGAGTACATGGTCATTCCGTTCAGACTCACAAACACACCAGCAGTTTTCATGGCTCTGATGAATCGAGTGTTTCATCCATATCTGGATTATTTTGTGGTAGTCTTCATGGATGATATCTTGGTGTACTCTCACAGTCGACATGACCATTCCACACATCTTGAGATCGTTTTGAGTACACTGAGAGAGAATCAGTTATATGCTAAACTCTCAAAGTTCCACTTTTGGATGGACCAGATTCACTTTCTAGGACATATTATCTCAGAGGCAGGAGTTGTAGTAGACCCAGATAAAGTGACAGTAGTAGTTTCCTATGAGCATCCTAAGAATGTGTTTGAAATATGGAGTTTCTTGGGGCTGTATGGTTACTACAGGTGCTTTATACAGGACTTCTCCCACTTAGTAGTGTCGTTGATGGGTTTGACTAAAAAGGGTATGAATTTTGTTTGGTCAGAAGCTTGCGAGAAATCCTTTCAGGAGTTTAAGGGAAGGTTGACATCATCACCAGTCCGGATACTTATAGAGCAAGGGAAGAGTTATACAGTTTACCTCGATGCATCAGGTATGGGGCAGGGAGCAGTGTTGATGCAGGGTGATCGAGTAGTTGCGTATGGGTCTCGGCAGTTGAGGCCACATGAGAGGAATTACCCGACGCATGATCTCGAGTTGGATGCAGTTGTTCATGTGTTATGTTGTTGAAGACATTATCTCTTGGGAGAATATTTTGTGGTGTTTATGGACCACAAAAGTCTTAAATACATCTTTACCAAGCGTGACTTGAATTTGAGATCACGAAGGTGGGTTGAATACCTTCATTACTTCAACTTCGAGCTTGTCTATACACCTGGTAAAGGTAATGCAGTAGTTGATGCACTAAGTATGAGGACTCAGATACAGGCAGTGCATGAGGCCAGTAGTGAGTGGTAGCTTATGGATTTGTTCTCTGAGATGAATTTGGAGGTGCATGATAGTCAGGGGCGAACTTATATTTCATCCTTAGCTGTGACTTCTACCCTTCTGGATAGAGTGAGGATGAGATAGCTATTAGATTCAGAAGTCCTAGTTCTACGGGAGTCGTTGGCAAGTGAGGACCCTCCTCCTGGTTGGACGATAGGCGATGATGGGGTCACTAGTCCAAAAACCTTTTTTTACGTCGGTTTTTTTTGCTTTTTAATGTCGGTTTTTAGGTGATGTTATTGCGAGCGACGTTAAAAATATGATTTTTTACGTCGGTTATTTAATAACCAACATAAAAAATTGGGTAATATAGTTTTTAACGCCGGTTTTTAAAAACCCGACGTGAAATACTTTCTGGAAATGGCGATAAGAAGCCATTTTTTACATCGGTTTTTGAAAAAACCGATGTTATAAGTCATTTTTTACGTCGTGTATTTAATAACCGACGTTAAAAGTAATTTTTAACGTCGGTTATTAAATAACCGACGTAAAAAATGTTTACTATCTTGTAGAAAATTTTCTAATCTTTCATTTGACAGGTCATAGAGCTCAAACGGATTTACGGATCAAAAGTTATGACCATCAGAAGTTTGATATTTTTTTTGAGGAAAGATTGAATGAGCCAACCGTAGCTTCATATTAGAACGAATTTTTGAATCCGTAGGAGGATTTGTAGTTTTATCATGATATAAAGAATCATCCATCATTATAATAAATTAACAATTGTTAAATGGTATATCAATTAAGAAAACTACTCATAGAAAATATAAATCATGGGAAAATAATTACAAATACCTTGATGAGGTCGCGGAAATAAGAAATTGTTGATTCATGTTGAAGATAAAACAAGTTGATTCGGTGGAACAATGATGGTTGAATGAAATGATCGTAAAATGGTATGTCAATTAAGAAAACAAATCATAAAAACCATAAACCATGAATGTATGATTAAATATACCTTGACGAGATCGCGGAAAGAAGAAATAATTGATTCGCATTCGAGAGAAAAAGAGTCGATTTGGGGGAATGATAATGGTTGAAATAAATGATCGTAAAATTAATATGGGTGTATAATGGAAACATATAATTTAGATTCTATGAGAAAACCTGGTATTAAAAATTTTAGGCGGCAATTCAAAATTTCGATGTCGCGATGTAAAAAAATTGAAATTTCGCGTTTGCAGGATATTAAAATTTTCATTCACGTCGGTTTTATGATAACCGACGTGAAAAGATATTAAAATTTTCACTTATTTTTCACATCGTTTATTATAAAACCGACTTAAAAAATCAATCTTCGTCACTCTTTCACGTCGGTTATTAAATAACCGACATGAAAAATCGATTTTCCTGACTTTTTCACGTCTGTTATTTAATAACCGACGTTAAAAGATATTTTTCACATCAGTTATTTCATAACCGACGTGAAAAAAGTTTACAAAAATGTATTTCATTTTCCAATCTTTAATTTTACAGGTCACGGAGCTCAAACAGAGTTACGGATTAAAATTTATGGCCTTCAGAAGTTGGACATCCTTAAGACATCGTTTAGAGATGATCAACTTCTGAAGGCCATAACTTTTAATCCGTAACTCTTTTTGAGCTCCGTGACCTGTCAAATTAAATCTTGACAAATGAAATACATTTTTGTAAACATTTTTTACATCTGTTATTAAATAACCGATGTGAAAAAGTCACGAAAATTGGTTTTTCACGTCGGTTATTTAATAACCGATGTGAAAAATAAGTGAAAATTTTAATATATTTTCCTGGAAAATGATTGTTCACGTCGGTTATTTAATAACCGACATGGAAAAGTGATGTACATTGATTTTTCACATCCGTTATATAACAACCGATGTGAAAAATCAAATAAAATGGATTTTTAACATCGGTTCTTATATAACCGACGTGAAAAATCAATTTTTAGATATTTTCACGTCGGTTCTAAAAAACCGACGTGAAAAATGGTGACGTAAAAAAAATTTGTACTAGTGGGTACTGCATATCCATGGATGAGTGTGGGTTCCAGGGGATATACGTGAAGAGTTGATGTGGTAATTTCATGCATCATCTTGGGCAGTGCATCCTGGAGTTACCAAAATGTGCCGTGACTTTAAACGTCGGTATTGGTGGCTGGGTATGAAAAGAGATGTAGCTAGTTTTGTTACCAGAAGTTCCACCAGTCAGCAGGTGAAGGTAGAGCATCAGAGGCCAGACGGACTATTACAACAGTTACCCATTCCATAGTGGAAATGGGATGATGTCGTGATGGACTTCGTGACCGGGTTGTCGAGGTCACCTCGAGGCAATGATGTCGTATGGTTTGTTGTGGACAGACTTATGAAGGTAGCTCACTTTTTACAGATCAAGGAGACCGTTGGGGTTTTTGAGCTCGGGAAGTTGTATATCTGAGAGGTAGTATGTCTTCATGGGGTCCCTTGTTCTATCGTTTCAGATAGGGAATCCCATTTTACATCTCATTTTTAGCAGAGTTTTCAGAGGGAACTGGGTACACAGGTGTTTCTGAGCACAGCATACCACCCTCAAACTGATGGCCAGTCAGAGTGTACGATATAGGTGATAGAGGACATGTTGGGTGCATGCGTCCTGGACTTTTGGGGATCTTGGGATAAGCACATACCCCTGGTCGATTTTTCCTACAATAAAAGTTATCAGGAAACTATTGATATGGCACCTTACGAGGCTTTATATGGTAGGCCATACCGATCACCCTTATGCTGGTTGGAGGTAGGTGAGGCAGCTTTAATGGGACCACGTCTCTTGCAGGAGACTTCAGAGTAGGTCTAGTTGATTCAAAAGCAGATGGATACTGTACAGTCTCTTCAGAAATCTTATGCCGATTGCCGCAGACGACCCTTGGAGTTCGTGGTCGGGGATCAAGTTTTCTTGTGTGTTTCACCAAGGTTAGGACATAGGTGGATCAGGAGACAGGTTAAACTTTCCCCGAGGTATGTAGGGCCATTTGAAATTTTGGAGAGAGTCGGGCTGGTTACCTATCGGTTACAGTTACCATAGAGGTATCGGGTCATGCACGACGTATTCCACGTATCTCAGCTACACCATTATCACTCAGAGCCATCTCACATTTTTCTGCCTGAGGAGGTTGAACTTCAGGTCGATGCATCCTTTGAGGAGCATCTGATTCATATTGTTGATAAGAGCACGAAGGTTCTCCGAGGCTGGTCAGTTCCTCTTGTACGAGTGTTATGGCAGCATGGCCGAGTGCAGGATGAAACCTGGGAGCGAGAGACCGATGTACGTGCTCAGTGGATAGAGTTGTTCTCAGCTTTAACTTCACCACCCTTGGAAGGGAAAATTGGGGACGAATTACTTTAAGGGGGAGTTTGTAAGAACTTGGTTCTTATTCTTGAGGTACGGGTTTCTTCTTTTCCTTCTTCTTTAAGGGTTTTTTAGAAACTAAGGGTAATGTGGGAAAAATACCAAATTTATGGGTACAATCCATGTACTTTTTCTACACACCATGTAATTTGGCCGTGTGAGATGAGTATACACGACGTGTAGGCTTTTCGGCGATTAAGGGTGTAAAAACTAACTGCACGCTGTATAGTTGGTAATACAAGCCATGTAATCAGTCGGCGGGTGAACAGTAAGGCGGTGAAGGTAGCTGCCAGTGGAACGATAGTACACGCCGTGTACTTAGTAATACATTTCGTGTAACTAAGTCGGCAAATGAATAGTGAGGTGGTGGAAAGAATCCGCCAGTGGAATAGTTAAAAAATGGAAAGAACACGCCGTGTACTTGAGAGTACACGCTGTGTAGTTATTTTTTTTCATTAAAAATATCTAGTAGCCTCCTCATTTGGTAGAGGAGGCATAGAACACACCAAGAGCTGTGGGAGAGGAAGTCGAGGCTTGGAGGAGCTCCCAAAAGCTCATCGGGACTTCGATTCCTCCGTCGTCGATCTCGTTTGAACCGTGTGGGTGAGGTATTCTCTCTTCTTTAACCTCTCATTACAATTCTTTCCCTAAGGTAAGTTATTTGGGTTTTAATGGGAAAATTTTTATCTCAGATCTATGTCGTTCTTAGTTGTTTCGAAAGGTTCATTTCACGTATATCGATCAGAGCAGATTGAGGTAGGTGGTCTTATGTTTGATTCCAACTTTCGAGTTGATTTTGTGTACCATTGTGCCACATGCCCATGTTCTGGGTGTCGTGTGGCTGAGGCCTTGACAGTTTAGATACCTAGAATTTCATAGGTAATCTTATGATTATGTAAAAACGGCTGTTTAGGATCACTGCTTTGATCTAGGGCCACCCCGTGGGTGCATTTCCCTTGTTTAGCCGTTTGGCCAGGATACCCATGGGTATTCCATGATTATAGCATGTTTTGAATTTTATTGAGAGGAAACATATATAAATTGCTTGATTATGCATTGGGCTCGGCCCGATTACTTGCTTTTACTATGGAATGTCTGAGGGTGGTGTTTTTTTTAGCCTGAGGGTAGTGTTCATTTAGCCTGAGGGAAACATTTCTCATGCCTGTGGGAAGTAGCATCTTTTCCTGAGGGTGATACCTCATATGCTTGAGGGAAATATTCATTATGCTTGAGGGTAGTCACCTGAGGGATTCGTTCCTGCTTGCTTGAGGGTAAGGACTTGTATGTCTGAGGACAATGTTTACTTGAATATTCACTGTGGTGATTTATTATGTAGTACCTGCCAAGATAAATCACATGATTGGAATTGTTAAATAATTATTAAAATGGAAATGTAACTGGTAGGAATAGTTACTTTTGAGTAATTCCTAGTTTACTGCATTTCATTATTGCACACTACTGTTGCACATTTTCACTGACAGTTGGGTACGGGCCTTTGGTGGTTGCCTAATAGGATTTATTTCTCACACCCTATTTGGGGCATGTCTTGGGCCCAAATAGATTATATTTCTACAGGTGTCGATAAGGGAAGGAGTCCCTATATAGGTACTTGATTGTTGCAGAAGAGTAGTAGAGCATGGGACTGAGCTTAGGCTTGCGATGCTGGTGAGTTCCTATTGTACTGTATTGATTTAGTTTTGATGTACTTTGTACCTTGTGTTGTACTGTATCTGACTGCAGTGTATCCTATTTTGGATGCTTTCTTAGAATTAGTAACATGTTGCATAATCATATATATGACTGTTGGTCATCTTTTACTTCAGTTCCGTTGTCCATTTCAGGTTTATATTATTTACTGTTTTCGCTCTGTGTTTTTATATTTATTCCGTTGTGCTACACTTTGACAAATGAGGTCATAGTTTCCCCACTATCAGTCCTAGGCCCTCGCTGGTAGTCGGTAGCCTCTGGAATTTGGGGAAATGCGCTTGAGGTCATGTGACCAACCGAGTTCGTTGCACCCGTTTCGTGGCACTCGGATCTGGGATGTTACAGTTCATATTATTATAAATAGAACACATTCTTCCATCTCTTTGATACACAAGATCTACATCAAGTTATTTTATTGGATCTTCTAACTTTTCTCTTGACATAAGTATTTTTATTCTCCAAATGACAATGTCAAAGTTCTCTTACTCTAATATTTTCTCAACTGGTAGAATATATATAATAGTTTTAGTAGTGTTGGGTATGCATTCATTATTAATTATTTTGAACTACCAAGATTCTTGGTAATTCAAAATCTCATTATGATCTCAACACTTAAAATATCACTCTTATTAGGTCTTCAAATATTATTTTTTTATGTTCCTAAATCCTTATAACTTAGTTTATATAATCCAAAGAGTCTAAATCTCATGAAACATTTTCCTTTAATTGAATTTAAACTCTTCTATAAATTCACATGTAGAATCAGAATCATTCATTGGGATATTTAAAATATCATGGTCTTCTTATCCATTAAAAAATTACACAAATATAGGCTAAAGACTAAACATTATCATACATTATTTATTTTAATTTTTTATTTTCCTCAATTTATGTGTGTGATCATGTACTACATCGTGGCCCTATTTTTTATATTAAATTTTAATCTCATATAGATAATCTTCTGAAGTAGGTATTCATTGATCTCTACTAAATATAATTATCCATTAAGTCCATCATACAATCATCATCACATATAATCTCATAACATGTTGTTGGTGTGGAAAACACCTCAAATCACATACAAAACCATCTGTAACTTCCATCTATGCATGTAATACTTTTTTACTCATGTAATTATAACTTTATAAACATTATTTAATTTTTTTAAGGTGTGATAAGCTTCACTATTTCATGAACCAAAGTTCCATGGCACCTTCTCAGCTTGAATCATACCTCTGTGAAGCTTGGCACAAAACAATATCTTAATATTCAATATCACACTTCAGAATATAAATATTCAAGAACATTCTATATCAACAGTGGTCACACAGTTGATCTATATATTTTATTAGTTGGATTCTCCTTCATTCAGTCAAATCATTTTTGGGGAAATAAACCATGAAAAAATAATTGCATGTACTATGAATAAAATCATTGGAAGTATGATCGATTGATCACCATAAGTTCATACATAGTGCAGCGCAATAGAAAAACAAACCTATGGAACTTTGATTCCCTTTGAATAGTTGGACCATAGGTAGGAAGACATTTAACCCTACCCACCACACTAAGACAACCTCATACACACCTCTTAACTAATAAAAGAAACAACCATAAAATAGGAAGTGTTAATACATTTAAAAGAATAACATAAAGCAGTAAATGAACACAGGATATTAACATGCTTTTAAATTTTTCCTATGTGTATGGAGGAACCACTAAAACTTATTTTATATTTATAGAAGTATAAATAATAAAATTTAACTAATAAACACCATCAGTAATATTTCATTATATAATTTTTAACACTCTATAAAACTATAAGCATCAGATGTTACTATTCTATGCTTAGATCCACTGGTCATCGCAGGATATATTATTCTGGGTTGATATCCACTTCCTTTTATAGAAAATATATTCTATTTATTCTGGTGACACCACCTTCCCTTATTCATAGAGGATCCTTCATATGGAATATTAGTGTTGATCACCCATAACATTTTTGACTTAAACTACTTTCCCCAGTAAACACTTCAAGATTCTTATTTCAAAGAATTACTTCTAGAGAGTTCTCTAGTATTCTTTACCATCTTTGATGTCATTAGAATATATGGACCTTTGATGGTACTACTATTTTAGGATCAATGAGCTGATTATTCCTTTTAATTAAGCCCATCCACCAAATATTGATTGAAAAAAACATAAATCTGATGCTCAAACTTCTAATACTCTAAACATGCAATGGTTTGAACATGGATTCACATCCCAAAAATCTTCCACTTAAAGACGTATTCTAGGGAAAACCTCAAAAACCCTCCTTATAAAAATTCCTTAATTCCATTATAGTATTAGTGTTTATATAAATTTTCTTTCTTCCACTCAAAAAATCCTCACTAAGTCCTGATGATTTCTCAAAATTTCTCTATCTAATCACTTGATGAACATGTCAAATTTATTTTTTTCTTCCAACAATCTTTTAGAGATATAGAAATTCCTCCTCAAGAATATTTCTGATGAAGTTGTACCTCTGGTCAATATGATTTTTCCTTGAATTGAAAATTAGGTTCTTAACCAAGTGAATATCACTTTGTATTTCATAGAAAATATCCCCCACTCCCTATGCCCCTTCCTAAATTAATTCTAATTCTTTTGGAAACTACTTTATCCAAACCATATCCTTCCCACTTCTATTTTTTCTACATAATTTAATTACAGGGTTAGACCTGGGGAAATCCCAGTAAGCCCCTAGTCTATGGAAAACAATTATATTTATACTATACATGTATTGTACATGCACTTTAGCATCTTGGAAGTAGGAAAATTTATTCTCCTAGTATCGGGCAAAAAAAATTCTAATGGTTTTCTGAGTCGGTTTCTTTTTCTTTCATTATACTTAATATAATAATCATCCATAGCTGTGACATCCAACTAATTATTCTTCCTCCATATGTAAATACAAATCATTTTGGTCTCTTTCAATTTTCTGAATCTCTATCAAATTCATCATCAAAAAATCTTTGTAATGGATCTACCTCCCCAAAATAAAGATCCTGGTATTCTAATCCTTTTAAATACCAAGGGATCCACTTAACTAATTCTCAATGTTCTTTTCAAGGGTTGTATAAAACTTTTCTTATAACACCCACTGAAAATGATATGTTTGGTTGATCACATATCATTTCATACATCAAACTTCTGAGAGTTGAAGAATATTGAACATTTTCCATCTTTCGTTTCTCTTCTTCCATTCTCGGTGCATCCACCTTAGATAGATTGAAGTGTTTGTAAAGAGGATTTGTAAATATATTTCATTTATCCATGCCAAATATTTCAATGATTTTATGGATATAATCTTTTTGAGATATAAAAAAAATTATTCTTTGTATCTATTTTTATCTGTATCCACTGTGTCTTCTTATCTTTTCTGAGATATTTCATCTCGAAAATTTTCGACAAATTATTTTTAAATTTTTGAATCTTTTAAAAATTTGGTATAACCAAAAACAAGTCATAAACATACAATAGAAAAATTTTAAAGGCTTCATCATCCCATTACTCATGATGATAGAAATGATCAGTGTTACACCTACCAAATCCTTCTTCTTTAATAAATGAGTCTAACTTTTCATTCCATTTTCACCATTCTTTATTCAATCGATATAATATTTTATTCAATATAAAAACCAAATTTCATCCCCCAAATTTTAATACACCTATTGGATACATTATATAGATTTCCTCCTCTAAATTTTTTTTTAAGAAAAGGTATCTTAACTTCCATTTTCTTTAGATACAGATCTTTCAATTCCACCATAATTAACATTGTTCCAAAGGTAGAATGCTTAACTACTGATGAGAATATTTATGAGAAGTATACTACTTACTTTTATTGAAACATATTCTCTATCATATATGCTTTGTATTATTTTATGCCATCATCCTCTTCCATTATCTGGTAAACCCATTTATTCTCAAGTTTCTTTTTACCCTCCATAATTTTAGACATCTCCCAATTTCTATTGAATTTCAATGAAGCCATCTCCTAATTCATGGATAGATATAACTTTTTGAGTTAATAAATCAAGATTTTTCCTCTATATTTTTAGGTTCTCCAATATCTATTATGTGTATAAAGTTTGAATCATTTCAAAACCTCTAAAATATTCTACTAATTTTGGTTGATCTCCTCAACTAAATTGGCTGAGTTGAACTACTTAGCTCTAATCATTCAACTAATACTTAAACATATAGTACCTAAAATTTTGTATCATATATATCTAGTTCTCCCACTCAAGATTCAGATACCCTTGAAATTTATGGTACATTTGATGATCTTACATTTGGACATCTAGTTCTTTTAACACCTACATTTGATTTCTTTAGTTTTAGTGAATTAATGATATTCTAATCAACCTAGACATCAACAATTTATTTTTCTCAACTTCATTCTCCACCAAATTTTGGTCTTTATAAAGACATTTCTCTTTGAAGACAAAATTAATGATTCTAATGATTTTTTTACTATCATCGTCCCATCATCAATATCTTAAATTTTCTTCTATATAGCCATGAAAAAAAATTAGAATTTGATTCAATTTTATCATGGTCTTTATAATTTACATGTACATTTACTAGACTAATGAAAACTTTTAGATGTTGAACTTCAATTTTTTTCCAAACCATATCTCATATATAAGTTCTTTCCCATCTATCGATGCTGGACTTTTGTTGATGAGATATGTTTTCATATTGAGTGCCTTTTACCAAATTTCCTTAGGAAATCCCATGTAAAATATCATACTTTTATCTCTCTTAGTCAAATTATAATTCATTATTTTAGTTTCACCATTTTCTTGTGGAGTTTTGGGCACCATCTTCTCATGCCTTATACCTTCCTTCTAGCATAAGTTTTGAAAATTGTATCTAGTATACTCACCTCTATTTTCTCTCCATATTAAATTTAACTTATGGTTATATTCCCTCTCGTCCTATGATTTTTAAAGAGTAAGAACCTAAAATTCATTATACTTATGTTAATAGATTTAAATACATGCATTCCTAATAGCATCATCAATAAAAGTGAGAAAGTAGAAGAAACCACTGTAGGATTGAACATGGGAAGGTCCCCAAAAATCTGAGTGTACAAGATCCAACTTCCAATTCCTGGTCTTCTAACCATATAATTCAAAATGAACTCTTATATGCTTTTATAGTAAATAACATTCACAATTTCTGATTTTCATGTGATCATGCTCCAATATTACCTTTGACATTATAACTTTCAATTTCATTCTACTGAGGTGACCAAACCTCCAGTGCCATACTTCCATATTATCAGAAGTTGTAATTTTAGAAACTAATATCTTATATGAATTTTAGGTCATGTAAAGGGTCAAATGCTTTACTCCTCATGAAACTATCATTGATACTTAAGATATTATTCCATACCCCATGCACAATTAGTCCCATAACCTACATCATCATGTTTTCAAATAGAAATTATATTTCTTCTATGTCTAGGGATATGGAAAGCTTCCATTTACTTATTAAATCCTCTATTCTTTATTAGGATTTTGATCACTCATTTTACAAAACTTCCATGGATTCACCATCTTCCAGATGGAATTTTCCAAACTTCTATAATATAAAATTAATTGTGCATATCTAATATCTATTTAAATGATAGGAATGTTCATATTCAATTGCCCAAGCTTCTACTGAAGTATTCAAAATCAACAAATATCCTTTTATTTCTTTTTTTATGTTAATTGAATCTGAACTGCTGGATATTAGCACCTTTTCATTATTCACTTTTGACACTTGTAGTCCTACTTAATATATCCTTTTTTCTCACATTTATAGTAGGTTGAACTAAGACCAACCAAATTTATTCGACTTCTTCCATGATATTTTAATTTTTTTGGTTTCTTTTTTCATTTTAAATGGGGTGAACTTCCCCTTTCACCAGTATTAAGGGCACTACCGGTCAGCACCTAAACCTCCCTTTCCTTATTTATTCATTCAAGATTATGTTGTAGATATAATTAAATACCCAATATTTTTTTCCACTAGAGTTACTAATTTTATAACCATGGAATCCCATCTCTCTAAAAGTGGAGATAATAGTAGAAATTCTCATACATCATCCGAAAAGGTTATCTTTATTTATTGGAGCTACCCACAAATCATTTTGAAGTCATTTAAAAGATCTTCCACTGGTATTACATCCAAAAAATTAATCTAAACAATCATTGTAATATGAAAACTTTGTTAAGGTCCGTTAGTTTTTCATATATATCCACCAACACCTTCAGAACTTGTGTTATTTTCTTCTTCTCTCCAATGTTGAAAGAAATATTTATTTCTAGAGAGATTCTTACTAGTTCCAATACTTTTCTATAAAAGTATTCTCATTCATCTTTCTCCTTTATAACCATATTTAACCCAGTAAATAGTATTTACAATTCCTTATGAATCATATGATCATCAATTTTTATTCTTCTGAATCCAAAATCCATTCCTTAGAGTTTATCAATCTTAATATTTCATTTAACTGATTTCATGCATGTGTTTTTATCAATATGTTAAAATGTATAATATCTAATAACCTATCATTGATTACACATAGTAGGGAAATATCCCCAAGAAAAATCAATTTCATGTATTGCCGATAAAACCACAAGAAGTATGATCGATAGATCATCACAAGTTCCTACCTAGTGTAGTAAAGTAGAGAAATGAACCTCCAAAACATCACTTCCCCTTGACTAGGTGTATAAGAAGTAGGAAGAAACTTCACCCTACCCAATGCACTAAGTTAACTTCCTACATGCCTTAACACTGAAAAAAGAAACAATTATAAAAAAAATAAAAGGTAGTACTTGAAACAAAAGAACATAAAGCAGTAAATGAACATAAGAGATTAAAGTGCCTCAAAAAAAATTCCTACATGCGTGGGAGGAACCACTAAAACTTATTTGATATTACTATAAGTACAAATAATTACATTCAACTAACAAAACCCATTAATAATCTTTAATTATAGAACTATTAAAACTCTGTAAAATAGTAACCATCAAATTTGACTATTCTACACCTAGATCCGCTATATAGACATAGGATATATTGTTCACGTTTGGCCAATACTTACTTTTATAGGAAACTTTATCCATTTATTCTGGTCACTCCACCTTCCCATACTAATGGAGGAGCCTCTATATAGAATCTTATTATTGATCACCTGTAATACTGTTGACCTCAATCACTTAACCCTATAAACACATATAGATTCTTTTTTCATATAATTTCTTCTAGAGAGTTTACCATCATTTTGTACCGCCATTGATTTCAATGGAAGATATAAACTTCTGATGATCCTACAGCTGCTGAAGAGATGAATTCCAATTACCTTCATAGCAATCTTATCCACCTGGCACTGATTAAAAAAACTGGTAAACATAAATATGATGCTCGTACTTTTAGTGCTTTGAAGTTCCAATGTTCTAAACAAGGATTCACATACCAACATTAATCTCATATCACAGTACATCCATATCATAGTAGATCTAGATACCATGAATAAGCTCACGTTAGGTCCTGATTTGTATGTTCTATTAGTCTTGTTTTCTTAATGTGGTCAGTTGTATTCTCCTTTATGCAGTCATTTGTCTTACTGCATGGTTGATCATCTGACAATTGTGGTATAGTACATCTTCTTTTCATGAAAGTAGCCTCATCCTCATATTTGTGATCTCATCAATGTTTCTCTTGCATGCATTATGGTCTGTGGCTATTTTGTATCAAGGTCTCATTATTTCAATCTTGTATTGATCATTGGAGATGCTTGATCATAGAGAATGATAGATGCTCAAACACCCAATTACAGTAGTATGAGTGAAAGGATGAAAGTGATGATGTCACCTCATTTTATTTAGCCAAGTATAATGACAATATATTTAATAAAGGTTCAGTAGTACCCCATGTTCATAGAATCCCATATCGAAAACTCATTTATTAGGCCACTACCTTATAAGAAAATTCATGGCATTCAACTCTCATCCATGAGAATTGGGTCAGCTCTGAATACACACACATACTGCACTCATGATGAGAACTACCTCAAGTGAACCTTATTCCATATTCACATTCCATGCATGTTCCCATACACATTAATAAGTTATGAATCTCTTATTCCTTTATTCTCCAACATAGTCAGTTTAGGTAGGGTTATCCCTTAATCATGGTCAGTTTTTCCTTTGGGATGGTTGGATTATTAGGTTGGCCTAGCTAGGACTTGGTATATTTTTTTGGGAAATCCCTTTGTTTAAAAAATTTGTAAAATAACTAAGTTTAATATTTCATTAGCCAATCCAAGACATTTTCTTTAACATCACAACTAGATTTATTCTAAATATGATTCATCTTCAATCAACACTTGTTGAAAATAATTTGAATTCACCAAACACTATTGGAATATGTTAAAACATTAAGATTAATTATATAATATTTACAAGTCACTAAATTAATCATCAAAATATTTACATGAGATAATTTCACTTATTGAAAACATATACCACACTAACATAGATTGGTCTTAGAACAAGTTATAAAAACTTTTCAATTTGAAATTTAAACCTTAATATATATATTAAAAATAGGGATAAAATAAAACTAAATTGGACTTGTAAAATAATGTACCCATGTTCCTCATTTATGATTTAAATATTTTTCAGTATAAGCATGAGATTCATAAAAAATATATAAATTAAAAAGAATGTATTCAACATCTATTTTAAATATAATTGTAGGATAAATATAAACAAAGGTTATGATAAAATTTAACATTTTAGAATTTTGTAACTATCCCATTTGAAACTATTTCAAACATAAATCTCAGAATATAATATCCACATTCGGTTTTTCCTTCTTGAAGATAAAAATTATGCTTGAAAAGAAGTTTTAAATTGAAAATAATATTTTAAGTATCTACTAAATTATAGTAATTATAAATGAATCTACATTTTCACACACATATTTGATCTTTTATTTCCACTTTCCCATTGACTCTATATAGTAATCTCATGCCCTTTTGAAAATTATGTATATGAAATAAAATTAAAAGTTATTATAATATATAATTATTCAAATAATAAAACTTATTTCACTAATACATATTTAACGTTTTCTCATGTATCACTATGGATCAAATCTAGTAAGCTCTCTTTCCTTTTAGACAAAAAAACACACAACATCCAATGGAAACTGATATACAAAAATATAATGTTAATAGTAATTTAAGTACAGAAACAACATTTTTATGAAATATATTTTTCATACCTTTCAAGATAATAAAACATCCAACACTAAATTTAATCATTATAAAATCATTCATAAATATATATTATCCTTTTATTATCCTCCATTTCCTTTATTTTTATATAAATAAATTGTGTGTCCAAGAATCCATAGAGTGATGTCATATTATACTAAATACAGAGTGTATAAAAATACCTAATAATAACCTAATATAAGTATTAATTGTTATCAATAAAATTGATACAATTGAAATAAGTATTCTTATGTAATTATATAGAAAATAATTGAATCACTATGAGGGTCAAAATTTCAAAATTTACAAGCTCTTTGGTATCTCTCTTACAAATAATCACGGTCATATTACACCCAAAAATGTAAGTATCCATTAGAATCTTATAAACATACAAAAATATGTTGATAATTTAAAAATACCTTTATAAAAAGTAGTATATGAAATCAAAGGTTCCTCAATATGATTTTTTTTCATACAATATTTCATTTCCTTTAATGTACTTCTATAAATATATATATAGTTAAAAATATTAAAACAAATTAACACTAATATGAAAAACAAAGGTTATAATATATTCATACCTTAGTATAAATTTGTCAGAAAAAATCTAGATGGATAAGGTAAAAAATTATGACATGTTGTCTAATTATAGAAACCTTATCTATATATAATAGTAATTTAGCTAAGGCATCTATATTTTCTTATACTATGACCCTATATTGATTCATATCCATATCCATCTCCATTTGTTGATGATGTATGGTATACCTAATATAATATATGGGCACATATGCTATAATATAGTAAAAAATATCCTCAATATATAACTCATATTATATGGGAAGTTGTGGAGGAGGAGGTGTAAGAGTGGAATATACTGGTGAAGGTGGAGAAGATGGATATATATCCAGAGGTGGAGGAGTAGGATATGCACCCTAAAATTGTTTATGCATGTCAAAAACCAGTGATTTTACCAAAGCATTAATCCTATCCTTAATTATATTTCCCATCTCTAGAACTTTAGAATATAATGTGTCTATTTTTCATTTATATACATCATCTCTTGGGAAAATTACATGATAACCGAACTATTTTTTAATTAATAAACCTACTACATATCCTCATATGTGACCCAGGAGTTCAAAATTTTCTAATGCAGGTGATAAAATATCCTTCCTACCCTCAGGTATAAAGGTCCCTTTTGTGCTCTACTCCTCAAGGGTTTATTTTATAGATGATTTGGAAAATTTATAGTGATTTATAAAATATAAAGAGTTAAAAAATATCTTAAATAAATCCTTAAAATATTATTATCTATATCCCTCATGTATTTTATAATATATTTTCCCTTTTTGGTCATCTAGGACCTCTTCCATTTTTCATGTCTGTGATGTGGGGGAAGGGTCAATCTATGTTGATCATGATGACTTGGCTCCCAATTTTTTAAATTTTTCATCCATAATTTTCTATTCCAATAATGGATACCCTCAATGAGATAAATTATGAGGGTATACATTTTTAGATTAGATATCCGGATTATATCTCTTTTGTTCTTATTAATTATAGACAAAAAAATCATCAAGATGATAATTTTTAGTTATTATACAATAAAAATTTCAAAAAGATGACATTATTATTTCTAAAAGTGACACTTCTTATATACTTTAAAAAAATTATTCCATATATATTCATCTAGAAAAGGATATATATCACATGTATTTTAATTTTTTCTTGCACAAAAAATTTTTCCTTCTCCTAATGGAAAAGCCTAAACATTTCTTCCAGATTTCATTAGAGCTAGATATATCATATGTCATCAAATGAGAAATTAAAAAAATAACATATATTTGTAAAAAAAATCATGATAATGAAAATAATAATAAATGATTATATAAAAAATGTCTCCTATAGTTAAGCGGGTGTTGTCTTTTTGAGACTTTTCTAATCAAAAATCAAGACGATTACTTAATATCTATCTTGAATTTCCACAAAACTCCTAATTTTTGTTAAATCTAGACCCTTAGGATTACCATTGTCATCAAACTTAATAGATATCCTCTATTCCAAACTATGATCAAGTGATAATTTAGGTAAATATTTGTTACCACGTTTACCAACCCTACAAGACTTATTTTTCCCTATTAAAGTAAAATGTTTCTATATAGATGGATGAGGAGTCTCCATAGAATAAGTGTGTATAGGTTCCTCCCTTGAAGATTGAGGTGAATTGACTATTTGATCTGAAATTATATTATAAATAAATTTAATAAACAATTAGTAAAAGATTATATAAATCCCACTGTTACATATAAAATTAAATATAAATTGTAAATTTAACCAAAAAAGATAAACTAACTAAACACATTTTTATTCCTATTTATTAAATTGGTTAACTAAAATGATAAAAAAATTGATAGTGTTTATAAGATAAGATATGATTCAAATAGAAGAATTAAAAAAATAGGTAAAAGAATTTACAAATTCAATTTTTGCATATAAATTTGAATAATAATTAGAAAATGATATAAAAAAACAAAATAAACTATATCATATTCATTATACTAGTTAAAAATAATGATAAAAATAGTGGAAACATTTATTAAACATGAAATTATATAGACTGATGAAAACAAATATTAAGTAAAAATTTATAAAAAACCAACAATAACATATAAAATTGAATAATTAGAAAATGGTACAAACTAAACTAAACTAAAAATGTATCATATTTTTTAAAATATGTTACATAAGTAAAAAATGAAATTAGAAATATTATATTTAAATTTTAAATTTTTTAAATATTTAAAAAATAAATAAATATATATTTCCTTCAATATTAAGATATTATTGAAGGGTTTTTTTCCCTTATTCCTTCTTCATGATCATTCTATATGGAACAAACCATGTCTATAACATGTTCATCAATATACTCTAATAATCTTTCAATGGAAGTAGGTATCTTACATAATTCATAATTACCATCAAGTTTTTTATCACCAAAATATTGTTTTCCTTCCAAAATGATTGATCACTACACATTTGAATGATTAAGAACAAAGAAATTTTGTTTTTCATGTGTTTCCATGAGAGAAGGTTTATATGTGTATTCAAATCTATTTAGAGTTACAATTTTCATACTGAATTCATCATGTTTAAAAAAAATTTAATGACAACCCATTTATATTTGAACACTGTAACTTGAAATTTAATGTAATAAATCTATCATATTTGTTCAATAATTATGTAATATGTACTTTACATAGAGATTGGGTTTTTGTATTTTGCACTTGAAAAATGTGTTGCTTCAGAGAACACCAATACATTTTTATTTTGAACTTTACTTTTATTATCTTGGTCTTTAGTATAAAATTTGTATCCATTAATGACATACTCAGACTATTTTATCACATTTATGTTTGGGTCACTTGAAAACCATCTCAATGTTTCTAACACATTTTATCTTCCATGAACGGTCCCTTTAAACCATGGAATAATTTTTTTTTACACTCATTAAATGTTCATATATCTTTATTCTTTAGATAAATATGTTTAACACATTAATATGTGATGTTATATATAGATGAGCATCATATATGTTATTCAAGATGTATAAATGTGCCTACTTTATTTATTTATCTGTAAATGTTTTTTTTAAGCCATAGATCCCCTTTATACTAAAACTGGCATATTTATGGTGAGATGTACGCAAACCAACATGTTCCACTATAAATAATTAGTTTTAACCAAACTATTAAACTTTCTCATGAATATAATTCTCAATAATAAAGTCTTCTAGTTGATATGGATTCTTAACATACCATATTAATATCTTCATATGCCATTAAAAATAACACATATAATGTAGATATACTGGATGAAAATCTTTATTTATTACACCAAATGGACCATTTAATTCACCATTATATCAAAAAAAATATAGTAGAAAGTATATTTCTAGTTGAAAAAGTATATAGAGTGAATAATTCTCTAAAATTTTCAATGAATTCAAATCCATCACTTCGTTACAAATATAATTGAAAAAATACCACAACTTCATTATAGTGATTCTAAAATGGATGGGTAGTATTCAAAGCAATTAAACTAGTAGGTTTTTTTGTGTTATAACATGAAAATCATCAAATTCCATGCTTATTAAATTTAAATATTTAAGCAAAGTGAAATTTTTTACATTTAAATAATAACCCCAGGGAATGTTGATGCCTTATAAGCACTAACAAAAACTAATCTTCCCCTCTTGAATAATGCATGACAAGATAGAGAAAAATATGTTCATTTTCCTTTAGGGGTGGGATCTAACTCCAAACATATTCTCATTGAAAGTAAATCCAATCTTTTATTCAAAACATCCTTCATCTCGCCTTTGGTATCTAATAATGTTCTAATCAAAATTTTATAGATTTTATTCTTAAAAGGCATTACATCAATTTTATATTTGATCTCATGATATATCTAATATTTAAGCTCAAAAAATATTGATTATTTCTTCCATATATTTGTATCATTACAAGATCTTTGTGTATTTCCAAATATAACATCAATAGTTTTCACTCTATTAAAATATTAATCAGTTGAAAAAGGATTTAGACTAATATAAAATTATTTTTATCCCTTTAATTCCTTTTTAAATCATTGATAAGATTGATCCATATAAAAAAACTTTTGATGGCCCATGTACAAGTATTATGCCCCTTAACATTGGATCCATACAAATGTGGATATGATTGGAATTTGTTTATTGTAAAAATAATAAATACATGAAATTAAAAATATTCCTTTTTATAAGAATCATAAACTATGATACCTTACTCCCATAAGTGTTTCAAATAATTAATTAATAGTGACATGTAAACATTAATATCATTTTTAGGTTGTTTTAGTCTATAAGTCATTAAACACAACATGATATATTTCTACTTAATATAGAATTTAGGAGATAAGTTTTAAATTACCAAAAAAAAATAGGCCATGAACTATGTTTTCTATTAAGGATGTGATATGGATTCATTCCATCAGTGAAAAACCCAGGTCTGAGATTTTTAACTTTATTCCAAAATTTAAGAAATTTTTGATCAATTTTCTTATATTGTGGATAATCAGTTGGATAACTTGATTTTACATCAAATATTCACTCATATGCATGTTATATTAAACTTTTTTCATCATTTCAATTTTCAAATAAACATTTCAGATGAGGAATTATAGGAAGATACCAAATTTCCCTACAAATTTTCATTGTACATGGAATAATAAATAAATAAACTTCTTATTTATCTTTTAATTTATATAGTGATGTCTCATATTTAGAACACTCTAAAAGACCTTCATATTATTTTTAATATAACATAAAGTCAATGGGAAAGGCATGTATCTTCTTATACCCCAATCCCATCAAGCATAATATTTTTTTTACACTATAATTTTAATATGGAAGATCATTGTATTAAGAAGTATGCCTTTAAATAGTTGTAACAATTCTACAAAACTCTTGTCACTCCAACCATTCATGTCTTTCAATTTCACCAATCCTAATACTATTGATAAAACTTTTAATTTCATACAACTTGGATATAGTGTATTTTCATCATCCCCATATAAGGGATCAATTAGTGATTTTTTCTCAATTTCCTCTATTTCAAAATCACAAATCATTTCTTCAATTTTATCAGAACTTTCATTTTGAAAATATTCATAATAATTAGGTCATGAATTCTGCCCAATTTCAGTATGAAAAATACATTGACTATAACTCATATTAAAACCATTATAAATTATATAACCTTTTATTTATATAATTTAAATTTTTCTCATATTTAAACATTTCAAGCATTGACAAAAAAAGAGGTCATTATTTGGAATATGTTTTTGAAAATTTCCAAAAAAGCATCAACCCCTTCCTTATATTCAACACTTGTTCATCGTGCAGTAATCCAATTATGATTCATTATCCCCAATAAAAATTTTCAACTATTAAATTTAGTTACTGTATTTTAAAATTTAAATATAAATTTAATTTTTTTTAAACATTACAAACAAAAAACAAAAATATTTCATAAATAAAAGAAAATAAAAAAATTCGTAAACAAAAATATTACTTTAGAGTTGTTTAATTATCATCATGTGATTTTTCTCCTACTTAATAGTTTATCTCCCTTTTAGAAAAACATTGATATTACTTTGGGATTTTTAATTATCAATATTTTAGAAAATATTTAATGAAATAATAAAATTATATAGAGGTAATGCCTTATCATTGATTTTAGAGTGGTTGAACACTAATAAAACACAATTTTTCATTATTTTTATATTGATATTTGGTAAATATATATATACACTATTTTTATAATATATAAGTAAATATCATAATATAAAACGTGAAAACAAAAGGCAATGATACTTTGTCTTAATAGAGTTGAGTCGGTCATATTCAATGAGTAATGATTTTGTTAATAGCTTCAACTATAGAAAAAAGATCACGTATTACACAATTCAAGCATGCAAAGAACATTTATAATACATTCAAAAAAATAGTAAGAAGTAATACACTTAATCATAGATGTTAAAAATGATAATTTCTTAAAATTCAAACAATAATAATAACCATATTTTGAATAATCAACATGGAAATAGACTAAATTTGAAACAAAAATCTAATGATTAACATAATTATTTAATATCAACAAAATCCAAAATCAATAGAAATGGAAACTTTTTAAGATTTGATGAGATATGTGAGTATATTTTTAGTATTAAGAACTCTAAATAGTAATAAAATAGTAACAAAACACCTAAATATAATCAATAATGGTTTAATTGTAATAGATTAAATTTTATAGTGTATTTTTTAGTTTTATAGCCAAAATTTCAATGAAAAAAATAAAGATTTTTATCACTATATTATTTTTTTCTAATATTTTTTATATGTTATATATATATATATAAGATGTAGGAATCCTAAAAAATAACCAATGTCTTACTTGATAATTAGGTCGAATTTTGATCAAAATCTTATTGTTATTTACTCATCAGAATACTTTTTACTTATAGAAATATTCTAATATAATAGTGAATGCCCCATAGGGCGCAGTTCAGTGGTTCCGCCCCTGTTGTACCTGTGGTGGTGCGTTGAGGAGGTCCTGGTTTCGAGCCTCTGCGTCTGCAGATTTTCTTTCCTTTGTTCCCCTCCCCCTGGACTTACCATGTAATAGTGAATGATCAAAGAATGTTGGAAAAATTGAGTCTGTTTAGGGATATTAAAATTATATTAATAAATAAAAATAAATTAAGTGGCATGGAAGGTGTTTTATGATGATTATATGGAAAAATACTGATAAAAAAATACAAAATAGATTGAATAACAACAAGGAAAGTGTCTAATAGTTTATAATTAAATATAACATCAATGTATTTTTTATATCCATGTTAATAAAAAAATCAATTAAATAATGAAATAATAAAAAAAAGATAGAATATAAAACATATTCATAAAAACAACATAAGAAATATAAAATAAAAAAATTGATACAAAATAAATCTAATAAGACACATAAAATCAAACTCATGAATATGGTAAAATCAATGAAAAAATATAAAAATACCTCAAAATCCCTAGAAGATGGAAATATCGGTAGGAGATGTTGGAGAGAGTCCAACGGAGGAAGTGGATGGTGACGGTGGTGGCTATTGATGG
Source organism: Viscum album (assembly GCA_963277665.1). Lineage (NCBI taxonomy): Eukaryota > Viridiplantae > Streptophyta > Magnoliopsida > Santalales > Viscaceae > Viscum > Viscum album. The sequence goes on along the minus strand of OY728121.1, from coordinate 497,007,042 downwards.
TAATTGAAGTGGCTAAATGAGATTGGAGGTTGAGAGAAGGGTTATGGTTTGTCTTAAGGACTATAATTTAAAGTGAATGAAATAAAACTAATGTTCATGGTTGAAATTTAAAAAAATAATGGTTTTTATGTTGGTTATATAATAACCAATGTAACAAAATCTGTTTTTTATATCAGTTAAATAATAACCAATATGAAAACTATCTAACTTCGGTTTTTTATATTGGTTAAATAAAAACTAAAGCAATAAACAACTTATAATATTTCTTATAAATAATTGAAATTATAAATGTGTTGTTTTAATTAGGTTTTATACTAGTTACATGAATTATAAATATCCATTCCTACTAATGATGAGGTATACACATAAAATAGAAACTAATTAAATTTTATATGATTCTTTAATTTGATTTTTGTTATCCCCAAGGATGAGATAGAATGGAAAATATATAGATGGAGATATGATATCCTTTTAGGTCATAAGGTTTTGATAAATAAGGGATTTATGAAATAATATTTTATTTTAAAAAATAATGGTTTAATGATTCAAACCTCCCCTTTTAGTGAACCTAATCTCATTGTATACTCAACCCCATATCTTAATAAACCAACCATGACTCAACTTGTGTTTTATTCTCATAAACCCAACCATCATGTTGAGGAGAAACCTAAGAAAAAATAAAAAAATGAAACTAGAAAATTGAACTATTTTCATGGTTTAAAACCATGGTAATAGGCCACAATACCATGGAAATATTAAAAATTACCATGTAAATAGGTAATTTTTATCTATTTCCATGGTTTTGAGGCCCATGGAGAAGATCTCTATCAATATAGTGATATTCGACCAAGATTGATGAAAATAATTGCTAAAGGTGGATATTTCCATGGTTTTATAAATCATGGAAGAAGTTTATACTATGAAAAATAAATGAACATGGATTTTGAACCCAAAACCACTTTAATATAATTGGACACACTAACCACTAGTATATTCACAAGGATTTGATATATATAAATATTTCAATTATTTATATAATACGTATATATTATAAATTAATAAATATCAAAAAATTAATATTTATTATTAGTAAATAATTAATAAATATTAATTAAAAAATTCTAATTATTAGATTGTCAATATTAATTATTAATTATTGGTTAATTATTTTTTATTTTTATATTTATCATACATTTAAATAGTTTTAAAGACGTATAACTACCACCACGGTTTATAAAAATCGTGGTTGTATCATGTTATCACCATAGTTTTAAAAAACATGGATATATCTCTATCTATAGAGCCACATATGTCAATGTTATCACCATAGTTTTGAGAAATTGTGGAAAAAACTGGCTACTACCATAGTTTTTTAAACAATGATAAAAAATCATGGAAAAAACCTCAATTTTTAGTTGTGTTTCTTAGGACTCTTTTATTTATGTTTTATTGAATTATTTTATAATATTTTTAATTCACATTGAACTTAAATGGATTTTGGATATACTTTTCATATGATGTATTTGAGTGTTTATTGATGAACTGTCATTTTATTTTTCTAATGTATTTTTTTCTTATTTTTTTCTTTCAAAATTAGTTTTTTTGAATGTTTTACTATAATACCTTGCTCCAATCCAAGTTTTAATCTCAAAATTCCATTATAAATATTCATGAAATTAATTAATTTCACTCATATAATTCAAGTAGTTTTAAATGTATGTTTTTAATAAATTCACACATGTTAATGTATAATAAAAAATATATATAAGTTTCCAAATAGAAAAAAAAATCAAAATGGTAAACTAAATTTTTCACCCACCCCATAATATTTATAATTTATTGAAATATTTAAAGGTACATTAAAAAATATATTTAAATTAGTTCAATTCAAATGTTTAAATTAATTATCACTGATACATTTTCCTTCATTAACTTTAATTCTTTATAATTAATTATGGTAGATATTGTTTTAATCCCTTCTGGAAATTTTTTTATTTTAATGTGAATTGGATTATCATATTTAGGTGTATAAATGTTTTAAAATATATGACAAGTCAAATCCTTTATTATTTTTTAAATGAATTTTTTTATCATTTAAAGTTTAAAACTATTATTCATTTATGTTATTTTTTCATGAAAAGGTAAAATTATTATGATAAATGGTGAGTTTAATCACTAATTGACTCAATGAATCATTATTTTTATGCTCCCAAAGGCCATTATAAACTTATAAAAAGATTTTTTATTAAAAATGGATTAAAAACTGTTGAACCAAACTAGATACCCCAATATCATACATATTATTCATTAAATATAACATGAAGAACTTATTAGGGTGTAAAACCTTATTTAGAGCTTAAGGTGTTCATAGAATTTTAAGTTTAGAGCATTGAATGTTTGGGCATCAGAATTACATTCACTGAAATTTCAGCTAGTAGTAAGTTCCAGGGCTCGATGTGAAGGCAGTGGTTGCAGGATTTCTCCAACCATAGTAGGTCTATTATAAGTTACCATCTACCAATGATTATGTAGTGAAGTACTGGGTGGTCCTGAAGTTTGGAGAAGTTGATGGGTCACCGCATTAGTAAACTTACTCATGTGGTCATGTCTCTTGACCTAAGTTTTCAGGAGAATGGGTTTAACTAGTTTTTTTAGTTTTTCTTAGTATTTTGTTACATGAGACCTTCAATACAAAGTGTGGATTAACATAGTGAGAAAAAATGTTTTAACAACAGTTCAATTGGGAATTTATTGGAGATCTGAGAAGTTAGTGAGGATTACTTTTCTTTGTAATCTATTTTTCACATATAATATTATAGTTATAATAAAATCAATTGGTAATGTGGTATCCCTCATTCACATCGGACAAAGTCCGAAGCATGTTAAAAGAATTTGTTCATTCTCTATTTTTCTATATTTATATTACATATTTTACTATTTGACGTTCTCAACACTTTTTATATTTGTATTGAGGTGTGTGTGTGTGAGGATGATTTTGTGTGGTGAGTAGGGTACAATTTATACCGATATCTGGTAAACCCAGTCAAGGGAGAAGTGAACTTTTACATAATTTGTTTTCTTCTACATTGCTACAACATGTGAATTTTATATAGATCCATCGATCAAGATTCTAGTGGTCTTCTGGTAGTAAATGTGATCAGTTTTTTATGCTACAATTTGTGGATAGGTGTCCCCCAACAAGTGTTATCAAAGAAAGGTTTTGTTTTGAATCATATGGTAGAAGCACTGGCAAGGCATCATATAAAGGAACAATCTGGATTAATAAATTCAATGGATTGGATTTTGACTTCTGGAGAATACAGATTTAATAATATATGATTCGTAAAGACTTGGATGTCCCCTTGTTAGGAATAAAGCTAGTTCTATTGGAGAAATATGAATGGGAGATCATGTATAGGAAATTGCATGCACTGGTAATAATGTTCCTTGAAAATAATGTTACATTCAATATTTGAGAGCAGAAGACTCCAGCGGATGTTATGAAGGTGTTGGAAGAAAAGTATAAAAAAGTGATAAACCTTAATAAATTCATCAAATTAGGATAGTTTTTTGGCTTGAGGTTTATGTAATGAAGACTAGTGATAGATCATGTGAATGAATTCAACATGATTTGTGGGAAACTCCAATCGATAAAGGTAACTTTTTCTAATGATGTATGGTATTTTCCACTTTTATATTTTCTTCTGGAGAGTTATGATACAATGGTTACTTCAATTAGTAACTCCACTGGAAAAGTCAATTTAGTGTTTGATGATATCAGGAATTTTATACTCAATGAAGAACTTCAGTGAAGTAAAGTTCAGGCACCTTTTGGTTATGTGCTTAATATTGGTGGAAAGAGTAGGTCACCCCATCAGAAGTATATTTTTCAAAAAAATCCTTCAGTAGATAAATATCAAGAAAGTCAAGAAGAGAAAATATGGGTCAAGTTGGTTGATCCAATTGCAACCTTTTAGAAGTGTGGGTAGAAAGGATATCTCAAAATGGATAGAAAAATTTGAAAGGATAGTATTAGAAACACATCAACCATTAAAAGTTCAGATTACATCAATAAACTAAAGTTTATAATGACTAGTTTCTAAGTGTAAACACACCGGTATAAGCTTGGGTGGTTAACTTTAGATCATCTTTCCAATCAACTAGAGACCAAATATTCATGTCAAACTATGTATCTGAGAATTTTGGGAAAGTACATCTGGTGGATGGTGAATCCATGTATGTTTTTGGAAAAGGATATATAAGCATCTGAATGAAGAATATAGGATTATTGAAACTACATAAGTTCACCACATCTTTGTCCTTAGGAGGAATCTTATTTTCATTGGTAAATTTGATGATATTGGATATGTAACTATCTTTACAAATGGGTTATTTAAAGTTACTTGAGGATTCATGGTGATTGAAAAATATGTAAAGTATGGGACTCTTTACATAACTAAAAATTCATATGGGAGTATAGTTATTAAAACTTCAACTTCCAATAATCCAAAAGTATGGAATTATAGGTTTGGTCACCTTAGTGAACATAACTTTAATTATATTAATTATAATTGAATACTGAAGTTTTATCACATAGAAAATTGAAAGTGTGAAATTTGTTTCCTAGGAAAGTTGAATACAGTATCCTTCAACTTAGATGGTTAAAATCCCAAGGACTAAAAGTTAGTTCTTGTGCACTCATATGTTTGGGGACCTACCCCTATTAAATCCTATGGTGATTTCCCTTACTTTCTAACTTTAAATGACGATTCTATAAGGAATGTATGTATTTAATTAATGAATCACAAGTATAATGTATTCAAGGTGTTTATTTAGTGGAAAGCATTGACTGAAAGGTAATTTAGTCAAAATTTGAAGTGCATACGAACTGAAAAAAGTGGTGAGTACACTAGATGAAACTTTTGGAATTTCTACAAGAATGAAGGGATAAGTTTTGAGAATAAAATTCCTAAAATTACACAATACAATTGAGTATCAATGTGAATGAATCAGAATTTAAAATAGAAATACAAGAGTCTGAGGTTTCACTCAGGAATTCCTAAGGTGATTTGGGTAGAGACACTCAACATAGTGGCTTACCACACCAAAAGAAGTCCAGCATCAGCATTTGGGTAGGAACTTTTGGAGGAGCTATGGTCTGGAAAATGATTAAAATTTCATCATCTTAGAGATTTTGGTAGTTTATCATATGTACATGTAAATTCTAAGGACTATGATAAACTTGAATAAAAATCCCAAATATGTTTTTTTATTTGTTATGTAGATGAAAATTTTGGATATTGTTTGTGAGATGGTGAATGAAATCAAATCATCAGAAGCAAGGATATTTCCTTTGATGAAAAGGTTCTATAGAAGGACTATAACTTGGTGGAGAGGAAGTTGAAATAAAATCAACTATATAAGTCTAGGTTGATCAGAGTAATGGTAGTTCACAAAAACCAAGGAAATCATATATAAATGTTGATGGCATTAGAAATCCATATGTAATACCATCAAAAGTACAAAAAAGTTCAAGAGAATATAAGGCTCGAGTGGCAGCATCGGATTTATGATCCTTAGAAGTGGAAGTACCAAAATTTCAGTTATCAATAGAATGAGTAGAGCCAACTAGTTCATATCAGCTAATTTAGTTGAAAAGATCAACCATAATCAGAAGATCGATGTGGAATTTAGGGAATGATTTGAACTTTATACTCCAAAAAGATATAAGAGAACCTAAAAATCTATAGTAGAGGAGGAATATTTTATTAGTGAATCTAATTACTGGAATACATCCATGAATAAGGAGATGGACTCATTAAATTTTAACTAAACTTGGGAGATGGATAAAATACCAGAGGGTAAAAAATAACTTGAAAATAAGTGGGTTTACTAAATCAAGGAAATGTATGATGGAGAGAATCAATAAAAAATGGCTAGTGATGAAAGGGGTTTTAATAGACAGAAGGAGTTGATTTCTCTGACATATTGTCACTGATAGTTAAACATTATACCATCCAAACAGTGCTAAGCATGGTAGCTTGAGAAGATATGTATCTAGAAAAGATGGACGTCAATAAGGATTTCCCTTATGGTGATTTAGAGGAGGATATTTATATTAAATGGATAATAGGTGTACCTAAAGTTGGTCATTATAATTTTATATGTAAACTAATGAAAATACTCTATGGTATGAAGAAATCCCCATGAAAATAGAATGGGAAATTTTATTTTTTTTATGTCAAAGTAAGAGTTTAGAAGGTGTAATACAGATCACTGTTGTTATTAGAAGTAATGGGGAGATGGGAAATTCAACATACTGATTTTTTATGTGGATGAAATATTTATTTCTAGATAAAAAGATTAGAAAGTCTGAAAATTGAAGTGTGATTTTTCCAAAATATATAAGATGAAATATCTTGGACATGTAAGGAAGATTTGGGGGAGAATGTCAAAAGGGATAGTAAAATCAGGACTCTAGTTTTATCTCATAAATATTATATATAGAATATTGTGGAAAGGTTTTAGATGATTGAAAATAATACAGTTTGAACCCTTCTTATGGATCACTTCAACTTTTCCAAGTCATAAGTGCTAGAAATGGAATTTGAGGCCAATTACATGGATAAATTTACATATGCATGAGCAGCTGAAAGTTTTATATATGCAATTGTTTCACTCAGTTATACATTTCCCATGTAGTGGGAGTTGTGATTCGGTTCATAGAGAATCTAGGGAAAGATCTTTAGGTGGATGTGAAGTGTATCCTTTGGTATTTAAAAGGATATAAAGATCAAGCTATTTTCATTGGGGATGAAAATCCTTTACAAGGATTTGTGGACTTTGACTTTTTTGGAGATTCAGATACTCATAAGATTACTAATAGGGTTTTTTTATATATGGAGGAGTTATATTTATTTGGATGTGACAACTGATAGAACCATGGATGTTCTATGAAATAATTGGAGTATTATTTGTGTTTGTTGTCAATCCCCATTGTAAGTTCAGAATGTTTTCTAGTAAAGTGATCATACAATTCAAGTAGACAACAGTATTGAAGGTGGCGTCATTTCCTAGTGTTTTCCAAATTTTTGGGCCTAAAAATAGGGAAATGGGAAAATGTGTGGTTGGAAAAGGAACTTTAGCACAAAAGGGTAGGTTTTTTGGAAACTTATGTGCAAGTCAGGTTTCGGGATCAGATCACTAAAAAATGGAAAAGGCATGAGCTGCACGAAATATTGGAGTGGTGCGCAAAAAACATGGATTGCGTGCTAATTTGGTTTTGCACGTGATAGTGAAAGCAGGTTGGTTTTATCATGCAAAAGGTGTTTCAGGATCATAATGATGAAAAATGGTGAAGGCATGAGGTGCATGAGAAATCCGAAAATGTTCACAAAAAATGGTTCCTGCATGAAAAAGGATTGCGCGCAGAATGAAAGTTCTTCACAACATGGTGGGTTTTGCGCGCGGGGGTTAGTGATGCTTATAAATAAGAGGTGACCCCCATCATTAGGTAGGGATGAAGACTTAGAGAAGATCCAAGTTGTGATGTGTGTAAAAGGTGCGCACAAAGGGAGTTGTGCGAAAAAGGGGAAGTTGTGAAAAAAAGACTGAGTTACGCTAAAAAAATAGAAGTTGCACGTAAAAGTTGAAGTTACACATAAAATTATGTGTTGTGAAAAAAAGTATAAGCTACGCATAAAAGTGGAGGTTGCGCGTAAATGATTCATTTGCACAAAAAGGGTGCTATTGCGCAAAATATTTTTCCGTGTGAAAAGAAAATATTGCGCGCAAAGGGTAAGTGTTGCATGCAATCGTTAGTGTAACCTGTTTTCACATTCTGAGTGGGATTTCACCAAAGGCAATGAGCTAGGGGGAGTCAACGGGAGTGGCCTAAGGGACATAGTAAGCTATCCATGAACTTTTGTAAAGGTAGTGTGCCTGGGACAGAGTGACTGTACCTGAACATTGTAATCCACAACTAGTGAAGATTATTGGAATTAGGTAAAAATGACAACCTGTCGATGTATGATCCTTGGACATAGCCCTTAGTGGTTAACCAAGTACAAATTCTATGTGTTCTCTTTTATTTTGGTTGTTTTCTTTCTTTTCCCATCATTCTTATAGGTTTAATGAGTTCCTACCACTATGGGAACAAGATCCTTGTTTTAAAAGAAAAAGTTGACACCTTGATTCACCCCTCCCCTCTCAGGGTGTCATGGGGTCCTAAAAAAACTTCAAAATATTATTACATTAAGCTCAATGTAATTAGAGTATGTAGTTGAAACTGAAGCAGAGAAGTAGATGGTATGGTTGAAGATATTTCTATAGGAGCTTGGAAGGAGTCAGGAAGGGGTGGTGTTTTACTGTGAAATCCAAAGTGAAATCCACTTGGCTAAAAATATGTTGTTTTATGGTAGGAAAATTCATATAGATTTTATGTATAATTCCATCAGAAACTTTATGGAGGGAAAGGGTCTAGAGGTATATAATATATAAGGAAGCCAAAATCTGGAAAACATATTCACCAAGGTGGTAGTTCAGGAAAGTATGAGGTAGCATTGAGCCTCAATGAGACTTGGGTGAAGAAAGGAAAGAAAAGGGTAATGCTTCTAAATACATAGTGTTGGATGGTTTTCATGTTTTTCCTGGGAAAAAGTCCTCAAGTGGGAGATTATTGGGATGTGAATCCCTATTCAGAGCATTATAAGTTCAAATAATCAAAAGTTTAAAGCACCAGAAGTTTTGGCATCAATATTAAATTCACTAGAATTTTGGTCAGTAGTAGGTAATTGAGCTCGATGTGAAGTAAATTAATAAAAACTTTCTCCAATGGCATTAGTTCCATCATAATTTTTTATCTACTGATGGTTTTACGATGAAGTGTTGGGTGTTCTAGTAGTTTATTGAAGTTGATGGGTCACCAGGTTGGTAAAATTGCTCATGTGGTCATGTATATAAACTTAGGGTTTCATGAGAATAGGTTTAACTTGTTTGATCAGTTGTGATTAGTATTTAAGTACGTGAGACCTTAAATGTAAAGTGTGGATTAACATAGTGAGAAATAATGTGTTAATATTAGTTCAACTGGGATTTTATTGGAGAGTTGAGAAGTCAGTGAGGATTACTTGTCTTTGTGGTATATTTTTCACTCATAATCTTCTAGTTAATAAAATCAAGTGGTAGTTTGGTTTCCCCTATTCTTTTAGGATAAAGTTTGAATCACAATAAAACTTCATGTAATTTATATTCTTTCCAATATTTTTTTGAATTTTTTACCATTGGATGTTCTCAATACTTTTTCTATTTGTATTTATTTATGTGTGTGAAAGGATGACTTTATGTAGTGAGTAGGGTACAGTTTCTACCTAATTATCGTGCAATTATTTGAGGGAGAAGTGAACTTACGGATATTCAGTTTTCCACTATGCTATAACCACATTTGAATTTCTGGTGTATCTATCAATCATACATCTGGTGGTCTTCTAATAGTACAGGTGATCGATTTTTCATGTTGTAGTTCTTGAATAGGTTCCCTAAAATAAAACTCTATGAAAAAACATTTTATATGATTTTAATTGGTCATATGGATGACCAAAATCACATATATATCACTTACCAATCTTCCATGGTAAATTTTTGTCGATACAAAGGCTATATGTATCCTAAATTTTTGAAGTGGAAGTTCATTTATATGAGAAGAAATGTTATTTCAGTTTCATTTCATTTTAATGGAGTTAAGTGGAAATAAGGAATTTTATATCACCATATGTAAGTCAAAAATCTTCTATATTGACAAAGGGTTTACACTAAATATTTTAGGTCTTCCATATCAAGCATTGGATACTTGAACCAAAGGCTTATAGGTATAAGTCCTTATGTGTCATGTCAAGACCTTCTGTAGGCTCATATGATAATTCATATCAACACAAAGTTTTTTATATAGATATAAATTCTATTAGAAGAACCTATAATTCATATAATACCTTAAATATGTTTTTTTAAAACAAAATATGGTCTTTTTCATACCACTTAAATGGGTTGGACACCTTTTATTCATAAAAGTATGATTTTTTTGTTAATTTCAAGGATGGTTTGAACAAAAAAGTTTTTTAATTGTAGTTTGAATATTTTAGGGTCTATTATTACATCCAATGGTCATATTAATTTTTTAAAATACTAGTATCTTGAGGACACCATGATTTCTAGCATCCTAGGAGGATTTTATTAAGTGGACTGTGACAATAAAATAAATGGAATATCTAAAATAATATACTAGCCAAAATCCAAAAATTGAACAAACTCTCAAATAAATTCAAAAGGATTATCCAAAAAATTTAATTTCTAATTTATTTTTAAAATTGAGAATCATCAATAATATCTTTCATAAAAACTTCATGAAACAAGTTTTAAATGGCTTCATAAATTTTTCAAACTTTCTTATTCATTTTTTAGAGATTCTTTATCACTACAAAAATATTCTAAATTTATCTAAAACTATTTCAGTGCATAAAAATCTTTAGTAGTTTGGATAAAAAACTCTTATGCTCTAATATTTATATTCATTTGTTTATGTTGTATCAAAAAACATTTTTGAATATTCTTTCACATCACTTATATTCATTAATTATAAATTAACATGACTTGTATCCAAGTGTGAGAGAAAATTTTAGGGTTTATTCTATAAATTTAAGAGATTATTATTGTAAAATTTTAAATTTTTCATAATCATAAATTAAATTTTCCTATAAAATGTTCTATAACATTGTCATATTAGTGAAATACCGAACCCCATGTTGGTAATTGGTTGTGTGGATGTAAGGGAAGTTATTATTATCTAGAATAATTATAAAACATGTGATGTATACTATTATGTTTTGTTTTATAATTTATTGTGTTGAAACTAGTTCAAAATAAAGTTTTCAAATTTGTTTAATAAGTATAGGGTTGATTCTATAAAATGATTTAAAATTTTAAATATGTCTATTCAGCTTCTCTTAAGCTCTAAACTGGAATCAATAATTTCTATTAATTCTTTTTTTATTAACCAAATTGATTTATTAGTCTTTATTACATAACTTTGGTGGAAAAAAATATTTTTATACTCACATTGGATTTTTTAATGTATTGTTGAAAAAATACAAAAATAATTTAATGTTTTCAATTTTTTATAAAGTTCACAAATTATCATTTTTTATGATATATTTTGACATGGTGTTAGAGTTTTCACTGATTTATTATCTAGGAGGATGAACATAGAGAGATAATTCTTCATAATTCTTATGATTTTAATTTATCCATGTTCCATGATTGTACATTAAATTATAAATCCACCATAGTAAAATGTGTTTAGTTTCCATGAAAAATACCATCCAATTATAAAATAGCATCCTAATCTATAAACCATATCAGATATATGTGACTAAAAAATATATGTAATTTTAAAAGGATAAATGTGTTATAAATTATCATTTGTGATATAGATGTCATAAGTTTGAATTAATGGAGACTTTTCATTTCCTAACAAAACTCTTTATATGGAAAAACTTTTGATATTCCCATCATTGGATTTTATTTTTATATATTAATCTTCACCATTGGATCAATTCATATATTCATTATATATGGAGTGATATGTTAATGGATTTGTATGATTTTTTTAGTCATATACTTATGTTATTTCTCTCTTCTTATGTTTTTATTCTCTTGTCATTGAATTATTTTACTTTGTTATTCCCATCCAAAACATTCATCATCATTAAACGTTCACCTTTTATTTTCCTTCGATCAAATTCTTCATGATTCATATTACCTCCAATCGATCAGTTTCATAACACATTATCAGCATGGCTATTCTTCCATGTAAAAAATGTTAGCCAGATTGGTAAGATAAATTTTCTATGGAAAATATTTTGAAGCATAGATTTCTCCCACTTGACATTTCTAGGTATAATTACTTGTCATGGACTCTAGATGTGGAGATTCATATCAATGCAAATAGCCATGGTGAAATAATTAAATGTGAAAATCACGCTTTCACTCAAGAACATGCATGAGCCCTAATATTCCTCCTCCATTGCCTCCATGAGGATTTTAAGAGTGAGTACCTCATGATTAAGGATCGTTAGGTGATATGGTAAAATCTCAAGGAGTGGTATGGTCACCTTTGACTGGTAATACTAAAAATTGCATGATTCAAGTTGAGTCATTTATGATTCCAATAATATATACCGGTAAGTGAATACAACTCCACCATGTTTAAAATAACATCAAAACTAAAATTATGTGGATACATTATCACTGAACCTAATATGATGGAAAAACCCTACTCTAATTTCCATTCCTCAAAAATCATTCTATAATAATAATATCATGATAAAGGTTTTATAAAATACTCTAAATTACTTCATCACCTTCTTATTGTGAATCAAAATGATGTACTCCTAATGAGGAATCATGAATACTGACCAGTTGGTGGAACTCTATTCCCTGAATCAGATTTGGATGCTTATAATCATGGTTATGGAAAGAATTAATGCAATCGAGGTAGAGTAAATTCATCTTCTTGAGGTGGTCAAACACCAATTGAGAAGTGGAAATAGCACCACCAGATGTGATCGAATAATGAACAATCATAACCAAAGAAAACAAAGAATGATAAAAGTGGATGTTTTTTATGTAGCATGAAGGATAACTAGTCACGTTTCAGTCATACTCTAAAACATTTTACTGATCTTTATCAATAATATATCAAAGGGAAGAAAAAAATAAAATTTTATTGACTAGGCCGTGAAATATGATGATGATATTATGAAATTTGATATTTTTGATTATTTTTTACACCCTGAATATATTGAGAATATAGATCATGCATGAATTGTCATGTTTCATATAAACTTTTTTTCATATTTTTTTTGAATGAAAGTTTCATGTTTTATTTATTTTATTTTATTTTATTTATTATATGTATGTTTATTTTATTTAATAAAAATGGATGATATAAATCAATCTATTGGGAATAATTTCCATAATGAATATATTTTCCTCATCGATAGTGCCATGAAATTCACAATTCTTAAATATGAGAAATATTTTATCAACCTTAAAATGGGGAGTACTCTTGTAAGTACATTAATCGATAGTGTGCAATTAATCGAAGGCTTAGGAAGAGAAAAAATATACATACATGGTGGTTCACAAATTATGATAAATAATACTTTATTTTATACCAAGTATTAATAAAATTTACTATGTTTTAAATATATTCATGATAATGGATATCACATCAAGACTATGGATGAAGGAGGTACTAAATACCTCTATATAAAAAGCTTTTTTAATGAGTGCAAATTGATTCAAGAAAGATTTTCAAGAATTCTATTCAGATCGTACTTTTTTAATATTTATACAATCATATCAAATATGGTAAGCCAAAATTTTACCAACCATGGTATTTTTATTGTATTTCATGATCATTTGGGTCATTCTAGATCAATAATGATGAGTAAAATTATTAAATATATGCATGGTCATCCATTGGTTGATAAAATGGTTTTTATACCCCATAATTTCTCATGTGTTGTTTGTTCACTACTAGAAATTGGAGCTATCCCAATATAACTTATACCAACCATTGGTATAGGTACCTTAGAGAGACCTTATACCAATGGTTTTTCCAAAACAGTTGGTAAATGTCACTTATATGGATCTATACCCATGGTTTTGCCCAAAATCATTAGGATGAGTCACTTATATGGACTTATTCAATGGTTTTTTCAATACCATTGGTATAGGTCCACCCTATACCAATAGTTTCTGCAATACCATTGGTATAGATCAAAAAATCAAGGAACTTATACCAATGGATGTAAAAACAGTTTGTATAGGTACCCATATTTTTTATGGATTCTATTGTCAAATAAAATTAAATACATAAAAAGTTAATATAATTGTAAATATACATATATATTTATGAAATTATGTTCACAAAATTCGTCTTAGGTTAGTGGTTAGGTCATTGTATTATAAATGGGAGGTGTTGGGATCAAAACTGAGCTGGGTTTTATTTTTACATTACCTATACCAATAATTTTTCAAAACTTTTGGTATAGGTTTTCATATGACCTATACCAATTCCCTAATAGTCAACGACCCTCCAAACTATTGTTATAGGCTATACCAATGGTTTTGAGACCAATATCAATGGTTCCAAACTGTTGGTGTATAGATTTTTCTAGTAGTGGTTCTCAAAGAAAATTAATTATAAGATCATCACCTTCAAATATCGGGACTGAATCCCCTATGTTCATGTATCGAATTCATGGTGATATATGTGGAACAATTCAACAACCATGTGGACCATTCAATTATTTTATGATCATGATTGATGTGTCAACTAGATGGTACCATGTGTGTTTATTTTCCATTCATAATATGGCATTTGAAAAACTACCTTCTCAAATAATATGGTTAAGAGAAAAATTATTAGACTATTCAATCATGAATATTAGGATTGATAATGTTGGTGAGTATTTATCACATGATTTTAATAATTATTACATGTCACTCATAATAATTTTTGAACATCTTATAGATCATGTTTATAACCAAGATGTTCTAGTTGAATCATTTATCAAGCAATTACAACTTACACCTAAACCACTACTTATGAAAACTAAATTACCCAGTTTGGTATGTGGACATGAAATTTTTCATGCAACAGAACTACTTCAAATAATTCCATCAGGCTATCATGATTATTCCCCTTTTCAATTATCTTTTGAACATGAACCAAATATAACACACTTAAAGATATTTGGTTGTGTTGTATATGTGCATATAGCACCTCCACAATGAAAAAATATGGGACCCCAAAGGATATTAGGTATATATTTTGGTTTTGAATCTCCCTATATCATTAAATATCTTGAAATTATGAAAGGATTTTTATTCATTGAAAGATTTTCTGATTTTCATTTTAATAAAAATTTATTTCCAATATTAAAGGGTAAAATAAATCAAATTCAAAAGAAATGTTGTGGAAGATGGATTCATTATTACATCTTGATCCTTAAACAAATATGAGTGAATGTGAAGTTTAAAATATCATTAGTTTTCAAAATTTATCAAATTAATTTCCTGATGCATTGAATGATTTAAAATGGGTTACAAAATCTTATATACTCACTATGAATGCACCAGTAAGAATAGATGTCCCTAAAAGACAATCTGATGGTACTACTGATAATTATTCCAATCCACACCTGAATCATGGGATACCCCTTGGTTAAAAACATATAAATCATCATCAAATAAAAGGAAAACAACCTATGTTGGTTGTAAATATAAATTAACACTAATAGAATATAAATGTACTAGAAGTACATGATCATGATCAAGAGGAAATTTAAATAAATTTCACCAACACCAGATGATATCAAAACCGAGTGGAGACCATTGTTGATAACACATTTTTATTAAATGTATCCCTTGAAATTATGGATGAAGATAAAGAATCTAAAATAATTAATTAATGTCATGAAAGACTATATTTTGATCAACAGAAAGTCACAATCTAATCTGAGGAAAAATCACTTGCTAAACATAAGTTTTTCAAGTTGATTGTGAAAACCCTTGAATATATCAAACATATTGGATATAAATGGGTATTTGTGAGAGAAAGAAATTAAAGTAATGAATTTTTTAGATATAAAAAATAAAATTTTTCTCAAGGATTCTTACAAAAATTTGGGATTGATCATGATGAAACATACTCTACTTTAATGGATGTGATAACATTTTGGTATCTCATGAAGTTTGTTGTACATTAGCAACTTGAATTATAATTTATGGATTTTGTGGCTTCATATCTTTATGGTGATAATGATAAGGATGTTTACATGAAAATCCTAGAAGTATTCAAATTTCCAACAAAATATCTTGTATCTCAAGATCTTTATTCGGTTAAGATGAATAAATCATTATATAGATTAAAGTAGTTAGGGCATATATGGTATAACCATCTGAGTAAATATTTGATAAAATAAGGTTATAAAAATTATCCAATTTTCCTATGTGTCTTCATTAAGAGGACTGGGTCTGAATTTTTTATCATTGCATTATATGTTGATGATATAAATATTATTGGGACTAATGATGAATGTTTCAAGGTAGTAGAATATTTGATGAAAGGATGTGAAATGAAAGACTTTGGAAAGAAAAGTTTATGCCTTATTTTACAAACTGAACATCTTAAGGATGGAATTTTTATTCATCAATTGTGATATACTGAAAAAAAAATCCTCTAGATATTTAATATGAATAAAATGCATCTATTAAGTACACCAATGATTATATGATCTCTTGATCAAGATAGTGATCCTTTTAAACCATGAGAGGATAATGAAGAACTATCTGGTCCTAAATTAATATATCTAAGTGTTATTGGAATGCTGGTATACCTTGAAAATAATAAAAGGCCAAATATATCATTTTTTGTAAATTTATTGGCAAGGTATAGTTCTTCTCCTACTCTTTGACATTGTAATGGTGTCAAACAAGTATTAATATAAATACAAGGATACTTGTCTGATCCACATAAAGAAAAATCTTGAACTTGATATTTATTTACATATAGAGGAACTTCTGTTTCTTATTTTTCTACAAAACAAACCATTTTTGGGACTTCCTCCAACCATGATGAGTTGATTTCTATTCATGAATTAAGTCGAGAATGTGTTTGGTTGAGATAAGTTATTAATCATATTAGAAGTAACTATGGATTAGATATGAATAATTATATTCTCATCATATTATATGAATATAATGATGCTTGTATGACATGGTTTAAGAGTGGGTATATTAATGGTGACCGAACAAAACACATCTCACAAAAATTATTTTTCACTCATGACCTTAAAAAGAATGATGAGATTGATATCTAGTAAATAAGTTCTTGTGATAATCACACAAATTTATTCACAAATATATTGCCAACTTCAATAATTGATAAATTGATTTATAAAATTGGGATGTGAATACTAAAAATTCTATTGTGACTTTATGAGGGGGATTTGGGAATGTAGTACTTTTTTCCCATCATCAGGTTTTTTTTAGCAGATTTTTATGATAAGATTTTTATTGAGGCACTATAGTGTTGAATCATGTTTAGGTTCACTTGTTTTTCCCACAAGGTTTTTTATTTGAATATTTTTATTAGATTTAATGAAATTATGACATCCAAGGAGGAGTGTTATAAATTATCATTTATGATATGGATATCATAAGTATAAATTAATGAATAATCTTCATTTTCCAACAAAAAATTTCATATGACCAAACTTTTGATATTATCGCCATTGGATTTGATAGAATGGGGGACACTCCCAATTGGGGGAGAAATTATTGGAAGGATCTTCTGTCAGTAAATATAATTAGCCTCCTTTAGAGGGAAGTTAAGGTGGTGGAAGAAGCCAGTGGCGAGGAGGAATTTTCAATGGTAGATGATCTACTCGAACAACCATTGATGAAACGGTATTTTCTTCCTCCATAAAATAGGTTCTAATCACATGAATTTGTAATGATAAAAGGAAATATGTTATAACTCTATGTGTATCCTCAAACATTTCATCTGGATAGTGGAAATATAGAACCAACCCCCTATTCTCCCATTGACATAGGCACCTTTCTGAACCATGTAAATCTTTGTGTGTTCTTCTGATTTCTTCTTCTGTTTGTGTATTTTTTTTCACCACGAACCTCCACTATCCCAAAAAAGTGGTATCAAAGCATCGAGGTTGAAATGATTAAGTTTAGAAAGGATTTTTTGGTGATCGAAAAATTGAATGTGGTTGGAAAAAAATTGAGGCCATATCCATAAAGAGCTCGGTGAGATGATTCCAACGGCGCAAGCGATGTAAAAAACGAAGCTGAAATGAAGCTAGTAGAGGCGGTCAAAACTTTGGTCAAGGATCTGGTGCTACAATACCAGCTTTCCAGAGAGGAAAATGCTATTTACACTAGTGGCGACTTTTTTGGTGACTGTTCTGGTGAGCCATGTTATCTCCACACCATCAGTCGATCTGGATCATTGAAACTATTTTAGTTATATATTGGCTAATCAGAGTCTGTTTTTGGTGACCCAAGAGTCGTTTCCAGCTATGTAGACCGTTCCTAACACATCTGATGGTTCTATTTTTGAAATTCTTACTTTATCAATATACTAAAATAATTGTGATATGATTAAGCTTACCACTTTTAATTATGCTATCTAGAAACCAAAAATTGAGGTTATTTTATATATTAAATATTTGTGGAAACCAATAGTGGATATCACTGAGCCCATTATAGTGAAAGAGGAGGAATTGTCAACAAGTGGTAAACCTAGTAAGAAGATGTCAACCAGTACCCCGCCAGTTGATGTAGAGTGGGTTGCGATCAATAGAAAGTGTGTTTCCCAAATCAAAAAGTGGATCAACAAGATATCTTTCATAATTTTTTTAACGAACAAGATGCTTTTGTTCTATAGAGAAAATTAGAAAAATATGTATGCAAGGATAACCATGCAGAACAATGTAAACATGATACGCCTTTTTTCAACTTGAAGTAAAAAAGATGAGATCAACTTATCAGGGCACATGAGCAAGTTCCAAGGTACCGTTGATCGGTTTAATTCCATGAAAATGATGATTGATGGTGAGTTATATGCACTTTTTATGTTGAGTTATTTACTAAATATGTGGGACACACTAGTTATGACAGTCAGTAATTCAACTCTAGATGGAACTCTCACCATGGAAATGGTGAGAGATAGAATGTTGAATAAAGAATCCAAAGACAATATGAGGGACATACTCCTGAATCATAGGCTCTTGTCACTAAAAGATAAGGGAGAAGTATAAATGGTAGGGATGAAGTAGAGGAAGATAACTCTATGACCAACATCTATAAAGGACAAAGCAATCAAAATCTCAATCGAGATATGACATGAAGTGCCACCTGTGACTTCCCAAAACCGGATGCCACTTAATAGGTGCCCCGATCCCGGGGGTTCATATAACCTCAACCGCATCTCCCCAAATTCTAGAGGCTACTGACTCGAAATGAGGGCCTAAGGTGTGTCCGTGGGGAGACTATTCCCTCATTACCAGAGTGTAGCATAGTGGATAAAAGTAAATATAGGTAAATAGCAAAAGTAATATAAGTAAACAATGGAAGCAGACAAAAGAAATAAATGAAAAAGGATAACAATAACTGTATCAACTGGAATAACTGATGATGATATGCCATGTCACTAGAAAACTGGAAAAAATGGATACAATACAGTAGGCATAACATGTTCCACAAAAGTATAAAAGAAATAAAAAGACTATCCCAAGCATCTCGAGCTCCACCTTGGCCATCTGCTATCAAGATCCATCCTAAATAGCAAGAAATCAAGTGTTTGAATCCATATTCTTTCATTTATCAACACCCAAATTCATATAATCTGTCTCGGGTACCAAACGGAGCCTGAAGAGGGTGTGAGATAAATCTCAGTGGGCCATCACCAATGGTGTCTATAACATCTGGCCCATGTAATGAAAATGTAAGTGTAAAGGTATGCATATAAAAATTAAAACAGTACAATGTAACTAAATACCCATGTACCTGCTTCAGACCTCAGATGGTGTCTAAACATATAACCAAGCCATTATTTGATTGTACCAATTTATAAATAAGTCACACATTATCAAGGGTAAAGGTTCCAAGATGTAAGGAAACCATAATTGATAGTTAATAAGAAGTGGTTCTATGGTATTCACTAAGTCAACCTAGAACTCAGGGGTTGCTAACTCAATAGTAACTAGGTCTAGATAAGGGTAAGAGTGTAATCCAAGGAGCATAGTCTAAGGATTTCCACAATAAGATGCCTACCGAATCTAAGGTGATCATCCAAGGTAAAATAGAGCTATGCAATGACTGGGCCCTATGGGCTTTAACCATGGCACCTACTTGTCAAATGTTGGATCCAAAGAGTGCATCTGTGGCATCCTTTAATACTATGTGATGGATCTTACAGTGTCATACTGGGAATCCAAGAATAGACAAGGATAGGGATCTAGGTGGGTCTCAACCTAAGAAATTTGTATCCTTGAACCAGAATGGGGTTCCCGAGTGCTCAAGGCATTCCCCAATAAGAATTCAAGGAGAGCTCAAGTCAAGACACTACTGTTTAATAATGTCATCATGTATAATTTCAATTGGTTCAAGTATTTCCTTTCATTAGTTTGAATAGGCCAATTAGCATGCAACCCTTTAATTAAGTCGTAATTAATCAATGAGTCCATTTGGATCAAGCCTTGTCTTTCCATCCAACGGCCTGAAGGCCTTCAAATATTTTTATTATTGATAAATCCCCCTTCTAAGGGAAGAAGGGGGAAACCCAAAGGACTTCATGGACTTAGGACAAACACACCTGAAGGAAAAAGTGAGTGAAAATCATAATGAAAACCAGAGCAGCCCCACCCCAATATAAAAATAAGTTGAAGCACTCCAACTTTGCAATGCTAATCGGCAAGAAAGTGTCTTATGTCAAAGCACATGCCTGATCTGATGGCAGACACCATACCCTATCAAACATCTAAATCCAAAAATCACATCAAAGTTGAACCACCAGCTCTGAATCCTCCTATGGGCCTATTCCAAGTGATCGAGACCAGCTGCACCACCTTCCCTCCTCTAGGATCGAACTAAACAAACAAAACAAATTACACGCATCAAAATCCTAAAACACTACTTAAAATCCAAGCATTCCAAGCACCAATAGCCATCCAAAGGTGAAGATTCCAAAAATAAATCATTCCAATGTGGAAAATTCAACCGCAAGAGATCCAAACCACTGCCGGAACCGAGGCCAGAAGATCCTCGTTGCAACCACAAGGCACCCTTTAAACACATCCACAGAAACACGAAAAGGAGGAAAAACCAAGGAAAATGAAGCCAAATCTTCATCACCCAGGACTAGAAGATCCAACAGCACATCGATGGAGCATCACCATTGAGGGGAACTAGGAAGATCTGAGTCAGCAACACTGCTATGGGCTGAAGCCGGTCAGATCGAAACTACAGAAGAACCCACCTTGGTATCTGAATTAGTCGACCCACGGGATGCAGAAGGGACCAACAGGAAAACTATAGGACCTTTCGGCCATGACACTGCCACAATAACACCTAAATTGCAAAGAAATCAAACCAAGAAAACCAAAAACAAAGCTCCCCCCTCCAAGTTTCTTTGTAGAAGATGTTGAGCCTCATCAGAATGCATCTAAAGCTGAAAGTCATCTAAGACAGGTCCCGATCCTAGAATCCATCACCAAACCATTCAACGTGCACCGAAGCCAAGTCGAACCCTGAAGCCGAAAATATTCATCGCACTGATTCCATTCCGAGATCCATCCACCAGAAGCTGATGCCAAGATCCATACCACCAGATCTCTTCAAGTCACACCACTACCAAGTCGTGATCCAGGCCACCAGAGGTGGGGCTGATTCGCAACGTCGCCAAGCCGAGAGAGACGAAGACAGCTTGAGCCACACCGGAACCACGTCGAAGCAATCGCCGAACACTACCTCCTAGATGAGGTCCAGAAGAAGTCTCCGCCGAACTCCTCCACCTTCGAGACGAGATCCAGGTAAGGCCTACACCGAACCGCCAAGCGACGTCAGAGGAGGGGAGGAAACGACACACTTAAAGAAACCCTAGATGTGCTAAAAAGGCCAAGTAGCATGAAGACTTTATTAAATCCATTTAAGGCATATTCAATAATTAAGGTTCACTATTCTACATTCCATCAACATGGTAAGAGGTGCTACAGACATGCAACCTATTATTCATTCACATTTAAATCTGGTAAAGTCATATACTTAGTATACTTGCAAATTTCCCTTTCACATTTAATTATCAATTTGAAGCACTTAACTTAGGAGGGTCGAGTGAAAGTGAAATGGTACTTTCCATTCACCATTACATGATTCACCAAGCATTTATTATAAAGAGGCTTACCATTATTGTGGTCAAACTCGAGCACTCCCGAACGATGGCTCAAAAGTGTCAAAACACTAAAAACTCAACTATGGAATATCATCCTACATGGGATGTTGGGAGTTGTGGGCATAACCACCAACAATTAATCACATATTTGAAAAGAGCATAACCAAATGGGTTTAATGAGTAGAAGAATGACTTATAAATTCAATTAACGACATCCGATGAAATTGGTGGGCACTACACGACAATTCCAAAATCGAAAAACATGAGGGATGAGTTATATAACACCCATATTAGGCTTGTATGAATCTCCTCCTCTGGTATCAACCCTTGATTTGGTTCGGATCAGATTAGATCTAATAAAAGAGGAAAAATGCTCACACCTCGATAACTAGGTTGAGAGAAAGAGATACGAAGAACGACACAAAAGGACTTGAGTACTTACTGTTGTGCATCCAACATGATGAATGGAAGCTCGGTCAGATCCCAGATGAATGATATCTTTAAATCCCTAGCTTATGCCTTAAAAAAGCTCCAAAATGAGAGTAATGGAGGCTAATCATGTTAGAATTTGTATTAGGGAGGAATGAGGGGGTTAATTAGATCATTAAGTGTAAAATAATAAAATTAACCAAAAAATAGCATGTCCACAGTTTGACCACATAGTTTGTCAAACTTTTTACTAACCATGCATGGGAACCTAGAGAAAGTGGTGCACCGCATGGTTAGGCTGCACGATTAGATCTAATCGTCCGCCCTCCCCGCACAGTTTTCTCTAACTATGTGATAGGGCCAGTTTCCCAAAAAAGATGGGTTTCAGGTTCTGAACAAGATTTGGACACCATCAGGACCTTTTCTAACCCACTATGCATCCATATTATGTGCAAAATAAGGAATTAGACCAAAATTTAAAGGATTCATACCTTAGTGAAAAATCGGATTCTTACACCACCATTGTGGCAAGCCTGGACACTTCATCTGAGAGTGTAAAAGGTTGAAGTAAGAGCAAAGGAACCAGTAAGGTAAGACCTATAATAATAATGTTGAAGGTGGGATGGAGAGCCACGACCATCCCGGCCTATGGAGATATGTTAATAGAAATGTGTGGTTTTACTAGCCATATAATTGCGTTTTTTCTCTATTATTAGGTTTTTCTTCTCTTATCATTGACTTCTTTTATTTCATCATTAAAATCCTGAACATTTAATGTCTTTATACGTTCATTTTTGCTTTGTCATTTATTAACGTTTTCATGATTCATAACGCGCCCAATCGATCAGTTTTGAGAACAAAATACACTTTATTTTATTTTAAATGATATAAATGTCGTATATTTATATATTTAATCTAGGTTTCATTTTAAATCTACGGTTTCATTTCCTTTTGTTTTTCTTTTTTGCCCTATTTTATCCGGGACGCCACTCGCTACCCGCCACGAGTCAGTGCCGGGCACGGAATTTCGACGCCAAACCGACGAAATTCCCAAACCATCACAGAGTCGCCAGGTTCTTGAACGTCAGCCAACGGGGGCAATCCAGTAAATGCACACACCATATCGCGCCATGGGCGATCGTTGCCGTACGGACACCCACGGATTCAAAATTCAGTCGGGACATCCAAAATCCATGAGCTCCGCCCCATTCCACCATCGATCATACGTTGCGCGTTCTCTTTCTCGATACAAATCGCAGTCTCACACAAACCCTAATTATAGAATCTCAGATTCACACCTCTCCATCTCCCTATTTAATCCCCCTCCCCGCCCGCCGCCTCCGCCTCATCCTTCTCCTTCTCCTCGCGTCTCTCCGCTTTCCGCCGTCCTGCGAGCCCGTTGCCAGTCCCAGCCGAGAGGTCATGGCGGCTGCGGCTTCGGCAGCGCAGCGCGAGCTTTCCCCGGTGGCGGACCGGCGCTCCGAGAAGGAAAAGGCCATCGACGACTGGCTGCCGATCACCTCCTCCCGGAAGGCCAAATGGTGGTACTCTGCTTTCCACAACGTCACAGCCATGGTCGGCGCCGGCGTCCTCAGCCTCCCCTACGCCATGTCGGAGCTCGGATGGTACGCTCATCGCTCTCCCTTTTTCCCTTCCCACGCCGCTAGACGCTTGTTTGGTTTATTGAGATTCAGATCTTCTCTTTCAACGGATGGATCCATATCTATGTAATTTTCTCCTTAATGGAGATGTTTTTTGTCGATTAAGATTCCTTATCCAGCTCTCCGTGCGGTTTTTATCAGATCTCCTCGCTATAGATGTAGTCTCTGAATATGCCTGTCTCGATCCACGGATACTTACAAGCTTTCCCATCTTTGAAGAAGAATGAGTTGTTCTTCGATCCTTTTCCATTCACGTCGCCATCGTCTGATCATTGCGCTCTTTAATCCATGCTGATTTTCTGTGTTTGTATTTCTCTCCCTCTCTCCAAATCAGTATTCTCCTCCTCCTGGTTACATCATATATTCTTCTGCTGATTTTCAGGGGTCCGGGAGTGAGCATCCTCGTCCTCTCCTGGGTGATCACCCTGTACACCCTGTGGCAAATGGTGGAGATGCACGAGATGGTTCCGGGGAAGAGGTTCGACAGGTACCACGAACTGGGGCAGCACGCCTTCGGTGAGAAGCTCGGCCTCTGGATCGTCGTCCCGCAGCAGCTGATCGTGCAGATCAGCACGGACATCGTGTACATGGTGACCGGAGGGAAGTCGCTGCAGAAGTTCCACGACCTGGTCTGCCGTGACTGCAAGCCCATCAAGACAACCTACTGGATCCTCATCTTCGCCTCCGTCCACTTCCTCCTCGCCCATCTCCCCAATTTCAACTCCATCGCGGGCGTCTCCCTCTCCGCCGCCGTCATGTCCTTGACGTAAGCACCGGGTCATCACCATCACCATCATCTTCTTTTTCATCCTAGTTTATATCTTGCTATACTTTGCCATTTCTCTCTACCTGCTCCGCAGTTACTCGGTGATCGCCTGGGGGGCCTCGCTGAGCAAGGGGGTTCAACCGAACGTGAGTTACGCAAGCAGGGCCTCCACCACGTCCGGCACCGTCTTCCAGTTCCTGAGTGCGCTGGGGGACGTGGCCTTCGCCTACGCGGGCCACAGCGTGGTGCTGGAGATCCAGGCCACCATCCCCTCCACCCCCGACAAGCCCTCCAAGCGGCCCATGTGGAAGGGAGTTGTCCTGGCCTACATGGTCGTGGCACTCTGCTACTTCCCCGTCGCCCTCATCTGCTACTCGTTCTTCGGCAACAACGTCGACGACAACATCCTCATCTCCCTGGAGAACCCCAGATGGCTCATCGCCGCCGCCAATCTGTTCGTCATCATCCACGTCATCGGAAGCTATCAGATTTACGCGATGCCGGTGTTCGACATGCTGGAAACCTTTCTGGTGAAGAAGCTGAGATTTGCGCCCTCCTTTGCCCTTCGTTTCATCACCCGCAATATATATGTTGGTAAGTGAGGTTCCCCTTCCTCCCTCTTCTTCCTAAATTATAGTCTGGTACGAATCTTTCACTTCGGCTGCAGCCTTCACCATGTTCGTTGCCATGACCTTCCCCTTCTTCGGCGGCCTCCTCGGTTTCTTCGGAGGGTTTGCTTTTGCACCAACCACCTACTTCGTAAGTTTGAGTTGTACTTAAAAACGGAACCTTTCCACATTAAAAACACACACACACTTCCTCTAATGATTCTTGTCTGATCTGCAGCTCCCATGCATAATGTGGTTGATTATCTGCAAACCCAGAAAGTTCGGCTTGTCATGGTGGACAAACTGGGTATGTTTGAGCCGTTCGATTTAGTTTCTTCTGTTCATTTGGACTGATATTTCATTTGGCCGGGCTAGTGATCTAATTCTCTAATTCTCTAATTCTCTAATTCACGAATATTGCAGATTTGCATTGTTCTTGGCGTTCTGTTGATGGTGATGTCCCCCATCGGTGGCCTGAGGCAGATCATCCTTCAAGCCAAGAGCTACCACTTCTATTCTTAAATATATACCTCCCGATCGGCCTCCCTTCATGTTTTTGCATCATGGGACGATCATGGGGAATTATTTGTATAAATTCTTACTGATATTGAAAGCAATGTATATAGGTTTAGTGGTTTTAAAATATAGTTTGCCACTTTTTTTTAACTTCCAAAATGATGTAGGTTTGGCCTTTGTCGCCATAAACAGATTATTTGTATTGAATTATGATAATTCTTTGCTTTAAGCATTGCTTCAATTTGTGATGCCTTTGGGGGTTCAAGTTGTTTTTGATCATTCAATTGTTATGATATCATTAACTTCAGAAAAGAGCCAGGGATTTGGCAGATTTGGATTTGGCCAGTTCGGCTTGGACGAGAGCACAATAGTCTCTCGATTTTCCGCACATTCTTTTTCTCCTTCATTCTTCTTTTACTTTTTACTCTGCAATTCTAAGTTTCTTATTGCAATACATATAAAGAAGTTTGTTCTTAGTAGTTTGTGCGTAAGCAAGATATTATAATTTGATTAGGCTTGTCATATACACTTTCGTGTTGTGGTTCGGTGACCACTAAAAGAGAAGAATGGAGGGAAAACATAACTTTATTTCAATAAGAACAAAGGATTACAATTACCCCTCCCACATATCCTTTTATTTCTCTCACATGTAGCTCTCCCAACCCTCTCTTGAAAGGCAGAGTTCTCTTGGCTCTCTAATCTGTTTGTTGAAGGAGGCATCCCAAAGCCTCCTTATAAAGCCATGGTGGAGGAGTCCATGTTTGACACAACTCCCCCACCAATTCTCCACCAATCCCCCCACCCACCATGGACTTCTCCCATGGCTGCCACCTACCACGGTGGGTGGAGTTGATGCACCAATCACCTACCAAGGCAGCTGAAAAAGTACAAGTTCCAGCAATTCTCCCCCTCCAGCTGCAATTTGCTAGAACATCTGTAAAGGTCATGCTTCTCCTGAGCAACCACATTTGTCAATATATCTGTCGGGTTCTCCTTCGTGTGGATCTTCACAAGTTGCACCATATGTTGATCCATCACTTCGCGTATCCAATAATAGCGAATGCCGATATGCTTTTTGATACCCTTCTGGCTTCCCCTCATCAGTCAGCAACATGTAATCTGACTCTGAATATTTTGTTGATGAAATCCTTTCTCGTGAAGATCTTTGAACCTTTGAAATGTTAGGTTCGGGAGGCACAACATCATGAAGCTCCTGTGATGGTTCTACAACTTCTTGCGGAGAGGATTGAGTCTCCCCCTGCTCAATATCCTCCTCCACTGCCTCCTGATCCGCTGCCGATGAGTCTTCTTGCACCTGCTCATCTCCAACAACAGGTGGTGCTGGTATAGGTGTTGGATCATGAATTGAGTCCTCAACACTTTCCCTTCGAGACATTCTAGGATTTTGAATGTCTTCGATCATTTGGCTCTCATGGAACACGACATCTCTGCTTTTGATCACCTTCTTCTCCTTCGGGTCCCAAAGCTTGTATCTGAACTCCTCATCTCCATAGCCGATGAAGATGCATGGAGTAGATCTCCCATCTAGCTTCTGCCTGAGCTCCTTGGATACATGTGCAAATGCCAAACATCCAAATACTTGTAAATGAGAGTAAGAGAGATGTTTACCAGACCATCTCTTCTATGGAATTTCAAAATTCAGCGGGACTGATGGTGATCGGTTGATGAGGTAGCTGGTAACCTGAACAGCTTCTCCCTAGAATGTCTTAGGGAGCTTAGCCAAACTCATCATGCTTCCGACCTTCTCTATGATGGTTATGTTCATCCTTTTTGCAACTCGGTTGTGTTGTGGGGTGTGAGGGACCTTCCTCTCATGTCGGATTCCATGACTCCTACAATAGGCATCAAATTCCATGGATGTGTACTCTCCTCCATTGTTTGAACGAAGACACTTCAGCTTCCTTCTAGTTTCACGCTCCACTATGGCATGAAACATCTTGAAGTAGTCTAGTACTTGGTCCTTCATTCGTAATAAGAACACTCACACCCTTCGAGATGCATCATCAATAAAGGATAAGAAACATTTGTTACTTTTAAGTGAATCCACCGCCATGGGTCTGCATACATCAGAGTGCATCAGATCTAATAACTCTGATCTCCGTGATGAAGTAGTATTGAATGAGACTCTATGTTTCATCCCATACAAGCAGTATTTACAAGGATTGAGTGATGCATCCTTGTCAATACTGATGAACTTCTTCTTCGTTAGGGCAGATAACCCTTTCTCACTCATGTGGCTGAGCCTTCTATGCCACATATTGGATGAAATTTCTCCTTCCACTATGTTGAGGCTGTTTGCACATATCTTCACATGAGTTTTGTACAGTGTACCACATATGTGTCCTCGGGCGATGATGATGGCTCCTTTTGTCATCTTCCATGCTCCATTGCTGAAGATGTTGTCACGGCCTTGTCGAACAAAGGCTATACCTGATAACAGGTTGAGCCGAAGTCTTGGAACATACCGAACATCCTTCAGGGTGATTGTGTATCCAACATTTGTCTTTGTTAGTACCAATAGGGGCATGTATACCCTGAGAGGGGGGGTGAATCGGGGTATGGATATTCTTTTTGAAAATTCTTCCTGGCCCACTGGATCTTGACCTCTTTATTACAAGAGTCACTTTGTTTGCACTTGTGTGTTTGTTATGATCACTTCTTTTCTTCTTTATATGATGATGATGCTTTGAATGTAATGCAGAGAAGCAAGCAGACAGACACATAGATTTTTACTTGGTTCACCCTCACTGGGCTACGTCCAAGGAGCATACACCAACGATTTGCCGATGTACCAAATCCACTAAAGCTCACTGCCAATTTACAATGTTCGGGCTAGATCACTTCTATGCCCAGGCTCACTGCCTTTACAATGTTTATGGTCAGCTCACTGCTTTCCCAAGGGTCACTCCCTGTTCCTCTCTCTCTGGCTCACTATCGGTGGAGATGATCACCTTCTTCCTCTTCCTTTGCTCACTACTCTGGAAAGGATCCACTCAAAGTTTATAGACCTGTAAGTCTCCTCATTATCACTAATGACTACATCCTATGTTGTATGTGGATACTCTGTTGAAGTCCAATTTTCACCCGTAGATGAATCTCACTTTGCACTGAAGGTATCAGACAATCTTCTAACTTTCACGCAGCCCTGAATCTCTACCGTGAATCAACCTTACCTGGCGCCCTTCTCTAAGCCGGCGTGCAAGTCTTGGCGTGCAAGTCCAAACAGGCGCACAAGTCCACCTCAACCACTTGCGCGACACAAGCTTCTTCAACTCCAAACTTGCGTGACACACACCCTTTTACGCCCAAACCAATTTTGGCGCGCAACCAACAACTTTCACACTTCTTCAAAATCTGGTGCGCAAGTGTCACCAAACCACTTGTACGAATCCTTCTTCTTCAACTCAAAACTTGCGCGAATCACTTCCTTTCTCGCTCAAACCACCTTAGGTGCGCAACTATCACCTAGCGTGCAACTTCCACTTGCGCAACCACACACCACATGTGCGACCACCACACCTGCGCGACGGGAGCTCTGATTTTTCTAAGTGTTGAACTATTCACCGAATGAGGAGGGGTCGACCTCTATTTATAAGAATTTGGACACCCTGCATGACAGCGCGCAAGTCTCCCCTCGGTGCGCAAGTTTCGGCGTGCAAGTCTCTGTTGCGCAAATCACTTGCACGACCAACCCTAGAACTTGGGAGTCCCTTATCCCTTTTCCATATTTTGATGTTCTGATCTTGAAAATCATTAGGCGTGCAAGTTTCCTCTCTTTAAAATACACAGAGCGCAAGTCCCTTTTCCAAAAACCACTTTTCTTCATTTTTTGATTTTCAGGCCCAAATATTTGGCAAACACTGGAAAACGGTGCCACCTTGTATCTGCTCTTTTTTTACCGCCTCCAAAACATCCATTCCTTTGTCAACGTTCTTGAATCAAACATGGATCGTTAACCACAGTCCTTGAACTTGACATGCCACCATGAAATCTCCTTTGTCAACAAATTTGTACGTCATGGTTTGCTTCGTCAACAATCACAACACAAATTTCCACTTTGTCAATAAAAACAATCACCTCAAAAATGCTTCAATTATGCCTGGAGGGATTTTTTCCCAACAGTCTTGATTTGGATATCACCTATGCCAAAAATCTCTGCCGAACTGGTATTCCCCATCTTGACTGCACCAAATTCACCAGCTTGATAAGTCAAGAAATACTCACGATGCGACGTGATGTGGTATAATGCTGTAGTATCGACCACCCATTTTGTGTCTTTTCTTGATGTATGAAATCATGTTTCTTCTTCGTCTTTGGAGCAAAGCTCAACTTCTCCAGTAATGGTCACATGCGCGTCTTCATTTCCTCTTCGTTGGTTACTACTTTGACCCTTTTCTTGTAACAACTTTCGGCAGTTCTTCTTCATGTGTCCCTTCATGCCACAATGGAAACATGTGTATGTTAGAATCCTGTCATATGTGGATCTTCCTTTATTCTTGTTTCAGACTATGGTTCCTGCCCCACAACCTCCTCCCTGTTGTCTCCCTCGCTTCTCCATAATGAGAGCTTGCGTCTGGTTGTAACTTGCATCCTTCCTTCGGGCCTCTTCGTTGAACAGTGCTTCCTTTACCATCTTCATGGTAAGTTTGCCTCTAGGCACCGAGTTGCTGAGTGAGATGAAAACATATCCCAACTATCAGGAAGAGTGCAGAGTAAGTGGTTTGCCTGATCTTCATCATTTAGAGTCTTATCGGCAGCCACCAACTGGTTCACCAGGTTTTGGAACTCGCTGGTGTGTTCGGCTATAGAGCTTCCACTCTATAGTCGAAGATTCATCAAATGCTTCAACAAGAGGATCTTGTTTCGAGCGATCTTTGACTGGTACATATTTTCCAACTTTGTCCAAAGTTCTTACACACCAGTCTCTTGAGAAACATGGTGGTAAACGCTGTGATCGATCCATTGGCGGATTTGACTGATCGTCTTCTTGTTCAGCTTCTTCCACTCCGCTTCCTTGGTGGCATCAGGGTTGACCCCCTCATTCTCAATGGGGTCAAAAATATCCTCATCATTGTGGAGATCTTCCATTCGAGACTTTCAAGTGGAGTAGTTCGAAGAAGTCAACATGATAATCCCTCCCAAGGATGATCCATCAATTGGATTTCAATTCAGTAAAAAATTGGTGCAGAATTTGGAAAAATTGATCTCACCGATGCATCCAAAAAGGTCAAAAATGGTGGAATCGACTCCTGGATCGTCAAAATCGGATACTGATTGATCAAGTTATAATCAAAACAGTATCAACGGCCGAGATCGTCTGATGACGTGTCGATGACGTGGCACGCCGGAGCAGCGGCCAGAAACTCACCGAAAAAGTTGACAGCGCTGTAACAGTAACTTCTTCTCCGGCAAGGGGTACTGTAGCACCCGAAGTTTGACCAAACTTTGACCGACTCTAAGAAGCTCGTTTTTAGCTCTGTTTTTGATGTCGTTTGCGCCGTTGGAATCGTCTTCACATAGGCTTTTAGAATATGCCTTCAAAACACGATTTCGGGAAACTTGAATTTTCCGGTCACCGGAAAATTTCCACTGCCCATCACCATTTCATCGGAACCACCTTTGATACCACTTTTTGTGGTTCGCTGACCACTAATAGATAAGAATAGAGGAAAAATAGAACTTTATTTCAACAAGAACAAAGGATTACAATTACCCCTCCCACACCTCCCTTTATTTCTCTCACATGGAGCTCTCCCGACCGTCTCTTGAATGACAGAGCTCTCTTGGCTCTCTAATCTTCTTGTTGAAGGAGACATCACAAAACCTCCTTGTAAAGACACGATGGAAGAGTCCATGCTGGACACAACTCCGCCACCAATTCTCCACAAATCCCCCCACCCACTATAGACTTCTCCCATGGATGCCACCTACCATGGTGGGTGGAGTTGATGCACCATCCACCTACCAAGACAGCTGTGTAAAGATCCAGAATTTTCCATGTAATTTTTTTTTAAATATATGGAAATATTATGAGTCTGTGAAAATTGATGGTGCATGATTATGATGACCGGTGTGTCCGGAATGAATTTCTGAACTTTTTTTAGGTACGTTTAGTAAACGTGCGAGTTGAAATTTGTAAATTTTGAACCGGTGCTCGGAATTGAAATACGAGGATACCGTTGAACTCGTAGCGCCGATATTCACTTAAGGAGACCTTCACCTCAACCACAGTAGGTTGAGGGTGGAAGTTGGATTTTTGGTTTTTCATGGGAGAATTAAAAAAATAATATAAATAAATTTTATTTTATTTCTTGAAACCTCTCATTTGAATTTCGGTGGTGGGAACCATCCAAGGAGGTTCGGCATTTAATTCCTTGCATTAAATGCCCAGTTACAAGTGGTGTAACAATTGGAACCCCCTCCCATTAATGACATAAATTAAATGTTTAATTGAGGAAGTCATTAAACTTCATTAGGGTGGGATTGACTCCTCACCTCTCATGGTGGGGATTTGTGGAAAACTAGTTTGGTGGAAGAACATCCTCCAACAAGGAACCTCCTCCAATGATGAACGAACCTCCAGATCAAGAACAAGGAACCGACGCTCGAGCTCAGATTGGAAGTGTGTTTCGGGAGCGACGAACGTCGACGTCTCCTTTAACGTCTTCATCCTCTTCCTCATGCCATCCCCAACGAACGATTGAGGTAGGGAAATTGTTCATATAGTTCTTCGTGATAAATCGTTGTCTTCAATCTATAAACCGCCTGCTATTGATCTAATGTGGAGGGTGTGGGCCAAATGAACATGGCTCGATCCCTCCGCTACATCATTGTTTGATGTGTTCTTCGCGGGCAGATCGTCGGGTTGAGCGAATCCCGACAACGTCGCCGGCGACTGGCGCCGGTAGGATACAGGCGGAGGCCGACACACCGGCTGGCCGTGACGGTGGCGGTGGTGCAACCGCACCACCGAAGAAGGATGCGGCCCATCAGCCGCGATGGTGGAAGGTGGTGGCCGACAACTGGCCGACTGCTTGGAGGTAGGGTGGCGCGCGTCCGCGCCGCCGGTACAGGAGGAGGTCGCGACTGTTGAGCCGTGATGGCGCACCTGGAGGGTGGCCGACACCCGAATGGATGCAGGGGCATCGGTGGCGCACACCAGTGCCACTGAAAGGGGGAGCCGGCCAGAACCCCGACCGACCGCGTCACGCCGAGCAGGACCCGCTCTGGCGGGTCCTGCGTGCCAAAAGGCGGCGCCACATGGCACTGTTGGGTTGGCCAAAACCGAACAGCCCTTGGGCCACTCGGGAATCTAGGGGGCGCCTCTGCCGGGTGTCGGCTAGGGCGGGCCCCACCATGGTGGGCCACCCCGGTCGCAGGCCGCACCGCGGACCACCCAGCGGGCCGCCCCAGCGAGCCTAGCCACCCCTTTTGTGGGTCGGGTCAGACCACGACTCAGAGGCTAGGCCCGCCGAGGTCCAGCTCATCCGAGTGGGACCTGGACTGAGTCGGGTCGACCCAGGCCGGGTCGGACCGGACCCGGGCCCATCTTTACCTAGATTCGCCTTTTTGGCCATATCTTGAGAACCGAGCGTCCATTTGACCAACCGTATACGATAATAGAATACTTGGATAGAGAAGGTCCTTTTGGTATGATCCACTTGAGTTTTGGATAAAGTTGGAGTACGACCGGGTTGGATCAAACCCGAGTCAAACCGGGCCCTCGGAACAGAAATGCTAATAACTTACAGACCGGGCGTCCGATTGACGCGCCGTCTATCGCGTTGGGACCCTTTTGACATGACAGACCTTTTTGATAATTCATCGTGGGACTTCATGGGAGTTGAAGTATCAAAAAAATGGATTCAGGAGTGGATCCTCCAGGAATCAAGCGATCTTAGTACGAGAACCCTGTGGCTGGCTATACGAGAGGAGTCTTCGGATCCTGTGTGGGTCATCTTCGGATCCTGTGTGGGTCAGCATCTTCATATCCTTTGTCGGTCATCTTCAGATCTTGTGTGGGTCATCTCAAGATCCTGTGTGGGTTATCTTCAGATCCTGTGTGAGTCATCTTCGATCCTGTGTGGGTCAACAAAAGATCTTATCAACGAAGTAAGATGATCTAGCAATATAGCTAATCATCTATACTTCCATACTTAAGTTATACCTAGTGTGAGCTGATTCGTTACCTTTTTGGTACACTTTTGTGTGGTGATACCATTGTTGTATACTTCTGTGTGACGTTACCTTTGTGGTACTTACCTTTGTTGTGTTACCTTTGTGGTATTCTTTACTTCCTGGAATAGTTGTGCTTTGGCTAAAGAGTTGGGCCTTGTGTTTCCTCATGAACGAGATGGGTATACTTGGTAACTTAGGTATATGTATGGGCATATACCTAAGAAAAGTTGATTGTTGCTTCATGCTTTTAATTGTAGTCTTGCTTTGTGGATTATCCTCTGTGGATTCTGAGAGACCTTAGGGGGTCTTGGGTTCCCTACTGAGTATTGTTATACTCACCCCTACACGGGCTACGCCCGCACCTTTCTGTGTCTTGTGCAGATGACAGACAGTGCTGATCGAGTTTGATGGTACCATCTGGAGGCTGCTCGGAGGTGGACCTTAGACGAGGCATACCGCAGAGACGACCGTTTGAGAGCTGTACCTACCCTTCAGGTAGGATACTTGGCGGGTTTTCATAGGAGATGATTTCAGTTTTACTTGTACTTTCCAGTTGGTCTTGTATTCTGGCCCCCTTTACTTACAGTACTCATTGTTTTTTAGTATATAGTTTACTTTGTACTTGTATCTTGTTGTGTGCTTGGATTGTGTGAGGTTTCAGGTTAAAAGGAAATGCCTTCTCGGTTTTAGGGATATGCCTTTCCAATGATAGTTTCCATCCCCTGGCCTATGGAAGGTGGGCTTGGGGTAGTCATGGCATGGGTCCCAGGGGACGGGTCATGAAAAATTGGTATCAAAGGAGTCAGTTCTACCGAAGAACTTGGACTCTGATCTTTTGATTCGACAATAGTGTTAAGTGTAATGAGTGTGGTTTTGCGTTTGGGGAAATCCAGTGTTGGTGCGACGGCTGATGTATCCTTACACCAGGACCCTAACTTACGATTTCTGACTCAGTGCATGAAAACACTGATTGCGTGTGTGTTTTTGAAAATTTTTCTTTGTGATCTCTTTGAGTCAACTGACCAGGTATAACTTATTGATCGTGGCACACCTGTTTCTTTTCAGGATGCCTCTACGCAGCCAGCTAGCCAGGGTTCCAGGTAGAGTACATGATGACAACCCACCGAGCGACGAGGATTTGGTGCAGGGCCCCCTTTTGGCAGTTGTACCAACGGGTGGTGTACCAGCAGCACCACTACCTGTTGGGAAGCCGATGCCACCAGCCCAAGAAGCAGTTGGTGCACGCCACTTGAGCGCACTGCATGAGTTTCAGCGCCAGAGGCCACCGAGGTTTCAGAGAGAGACGGATCCATAGGCGGATGAGGACAGGTTGGAGGCTGTGGTCAGAGTTTTCCGACTTGTAGGGACACTAGCTGATCTTATGGTCATCCTTGAAACTAGTCTTCTTTAGAAAGCTGTAGGAAGATGGTGGATCTTGATGCTCCAGGTTCAAAATGAGGTGACTCTCATATGGGTAGACTTCGAGATCCTTTTCACGGCAGAGTTCATCCAAACCACCTTACGCTCAGTGCGTATACATGATCTTCTCCACTTGCAGCAGGGCAGTATGACAGTGGCTCAGTATATAATGAGGTTTACTGACCTCTCGCGCTACACCACTGATATGGTGCATGACCCTTTCTTCAGGGCCTGTACCTTCGAGCAGGGGCTCAGATGGGAGATTAGGGCTTAGATTATTTCTCTCAGCATATCGACGCAGGAGAGGGTGTTTGAGCGACCACTCTTAGTGGAGAGCTTCCTTATTGAGCAGTCACCGACAGCGTGACCCACCACCGAATGTTTTGTTGTAGAGTCATCTGCAAATGGTAGCAGATAGACAACACAAAGGTCCAAGAGGACCAGACCTATGTGTGGACAATCATAGGATACAGGGTCGGTTGTGCATGGCTTTCGAGACAGAGCAGGACAGGCGAGGAGCAGACATTGTTACTCGTGCAGCGGGCAGGGTCACATGGCCCGCGACTGCCTGACCCGCTGTATGGATAACCAACAGACGGTCGAAAGACCGCCTGGGAAGAGGCGATGATTCGATCGAGGGGTTCTGCAGGCAGTAGACAGACGTGGCAGAGGAGCTATTCGAGTAGCAGGCAATCAGTGGCGGTTCGAGGTTTTACCGCCACCACCTCCAGGTGGTCCACCCCAACCACAGGGAGAAGGTGGACAAGGATGATCTCAACTCCAGGCAGCTGAGGCTTATAACCACGACACTCCAGAGATGATATGAGGTACGATCTGTGTCTACTCTACCTTAGTTACAGTACTTATAGACATAGGTTCCAGTCACTCTTTTATTGCCACGACCCTCATTCGGATCTCGGAGATTCTGATGGATTCGTTGGCTCGATCCTTACGCCTAGAGACTCCTATGGGAGAGGATTCGATGATTACACACTGGTGCCGGAAGTGTGAGCTTACTCTAGGAGGTGAGAGCTTCAGCTGGGATCTTCTAGTAGCGGCGTCGAGGCCTTACGACGTCATCTTGGGTATAGATTGGTTATCTACATTCCATGCTCATATTGACTATATTAGGTGCAAAGTGCGGTGTGTCCGCATGGATGGGACTAGTTTTTCCTTCACCGACAAGAAGGGAAACTTTACAACACATGAAGGAATTACCCGGAGGAGGGTGCAGTCGATCACACATAAGTTGGCTAGCCTTACCCTCAGAGCAGTTGATGTTGAGAGTCTGAGCTATCCTGTAGTGGTGGATCAGTACGATGATGTTTTCCTTGATGATGTATCAGGTCTATCCCCTCGCAGAGTGGTGGAATTTTATATTGACTTGTACCCAAAGACGACACTGATATCTACACCAGCATATCAGATGGATCTCGCGGAGCTTCGAGAGCTGCGAGTACAACTGGAGGACTTGCAGAGCAAGGGGTTCATTAGGCCTAGTGTTTCTCCTTGGGTAGCCCCGATTTTGTTCGCCAAGAAGGAAGAAGGGAGTTTGAGACTCTGTGTGGACTATCGATGCCTGAACCAGGTGACCGTGAAGAACAAGTACCCACTCCCGAGGATTGACGATCTCTTTGATCAGTTGAAGGGAGCACGGTGGTTTTCAAAGATATACCTCAGATCGGGCTATCACTAGCTCAGGGTACGAGATGAGGATGTGTATAAGACGACCTTCAGATGTCAGTATGGCCATTATGAGTTCTTGGTTATGCCATTCGGTGTGACCAACGCCCCAACAATGTTCATGGGACTCATGAATAGGATCTTCCAGCCATACCTCGATCATTTTTTGGTAGTCTTCATCGACGACATCCTGATATAGTCTGCTATAGAGGAGGAGCATGCCTATCATCTGCAGATAGTTCTGGACACACTCCAAGAGCACCAACATTATAGTAAGCTCTCAAAGAGCCAGTTTTGGATCCAAGAGGTTTACTTCCTGGGACACATCATCTCAGAGGCTGGAGTTGCGGTGGATCCAGTAAAAAATGAGGTTGTGCTTTCTTGGGAGCCACCGAGGAGTGTGACAGAGGTGAGAAGTTTCTTGGGTTTGGCCGGTTACTACCAGAGGTTTGTGACGGACTTTTCCAGAGTTGCGGCACCCTTATCAGTGTTGTCGAAGAAGGGGAAACCCTTCGTGTGGTTAGAGAAATGCCAATGGAGTTTCTAGGA
This sequence comes from Viscum album, assembly GCA_963277665.1. Classification (NCBI taxonomy): domain Eukaryota; kingdom Viridiplantae; phylum Streptophyta; class Magnoliopsida; order Santalales; family Viscaceae; genus Viscum; species Viscum album. The sequence goes on along the minus strand of OY728121.1, from coordinate 496,969,182 downwards.
GCTGAGGGAGATACTGACGAGTGCCCCCATCTTGAGGCTACCAGAGGAGGGTGTTGGGTATGTAGTCTACTGCGACGCATCAGGAATCGGGCTTGGATGTGTTCTAATGTAGGAGGGAGCAGTGATCACGTATGGTTCTCAATATCTGAGACAACATGAGAAGAACTACACTACCCATGACCTGGAGTTAGTAACAGTGGTCTTCACCTTGAATATGTAGCGACATTACTTGATGGGAGAACATTTTACAGTCTACTCTGATCACAAGAGTCTCAGGTATATCTTCTCTCAAAAGGACCTGAACTTGAGATAGTGGAGTTGGCTTGAGTTCCTCCAGGACTATGACTTCGAGATAGTCTATACTCCTGGGAAGGGGAACATAGTAGAATATGCACTCAGTAGGAGATCTAGTATACAGTTTCTGAGTGAGGTGACATAGTAGCTATCCACTTTTCAGATATTCTATGTGGATTGAGATGGAGAAAATTATCTTCAATATTTGATAGTCACTCCCCCACTCCTTCAGTGAGTTAGGGAGGCACAGCTTGGGGACACTGACTGCAAGGCTCGACGTGCTCAGATATCCTTAGGACAAACACCTGATAGATTTTGTGAAGTTGAGGAGCATGCCATCCTCTTCAGAGGGAATACTATGGTACCGATGGTGCTTTGGGAGGAGGTGTTAAGGGATTTATATACATCCCCTTTAGAGGTATATCCAGGAGTTGCGAAGATGTACCAGGGCCTCTAGCGTCAGCACTGGTGGCTGGGAATAAAGAAAGCAGTAGCAGAGTTTGTCTCTCAGTGCCTCACTTGTCAGCAAGTGAAGGTAGTGCATCAGGTTCTAGTAGGCTTAGTTCAAACACTAGAGGTGCCAGAGTGGAAATGGGATGGAATTTACATGGACTTTGTGACAGGACTTCCACGCACATCCATGGGTTATGATTCTATCTGGGTGATCGTTGACCGACTCACTAAGTCGGCCCACTTCTTACCTATCAAAGAGAAGGGACCAGTAGAGGTCTTGGGACGCCTCTAAGTTCAGGAGATTGTATGGCTTCATGGAGTGCCTTCAATGATTTTATTCAATCGTGATGCCCATTTTACTTACTGGCTATGGAAGGGGTTGCGGGAGGTGTTCGGGACACAATTTCGATTGAGCACCGCCTTCCATCCGCAGACGGATGGTCAGACAGAGCGGACCATTCAGACCCTTGAGGACATGTTGCGTGCTTACGTCCTTGATTTAGGCCACAGTTGGGAGGACCACATACCCTTGGTGGATTTCGCATACAACAACAGTTGTCACTCCACTATTGGTATGACACCATTCAAGGCATTGTACGATTGACCTTGTAGATCACCTTTATGCTGGAATGACCTAAGGGAGACAACACTCACGGGACCAGAGATAGTACGGGCTACCACAGAGAAGGTGAAGATCATATAGGAGTGGATGAAGACTGCACAGTGTAGGGAGAAGTATTATGCGACAGGAGATGAAGACCTCTGGAGTTCGAGGATGGTGACCATGCATTCCTATGGGTCTCACCTCGATGACGTTTACAGAGATTTGGTCGGGGCGACAAGTTATCTATGAGGTTTATCGGACCCTTACAGGTCCTCAGTAGAGTTGGAGAGGTGGCGTAATGCCTAGCTCTTCCCCCTCAGTTGCACCGGGTGCATGACGTTTTCCATGTATCCTGACTGAGGAGATACATACATGACCCTTCACACATCATTGACTGGGGCGAGCTGGACATCGAGAATGGGGAAACATTTATAGAGGTTCTAGTAGAGATTGAGGATTGACAGGAGAGAGTCCTTCATGGGTGATCGATACCTATGGTGCACGTTCGATGGCAGCACAAGAATCTATAAGAGAGAACATGGGAGTGGGAGGCTCAGATTCGTGCTCAGTACCCCCACTTGTTTCCCTAGTTTTTGTTGTGGCTTTCGGGGATGCAAAACCCTGAGGTGGGGAGAATGTAAAGACCCAGAATTTTCCATGTATTTTTTTTAAATATATGGAAATATTATGAGTCTGAGAAAATTGAAGGTGTGTGATTCTGAGGCCCGGTGTTCCCAGAATGAATTTCTGAACTTTTTTAGGTACATTCAGTATACGTGCGAGCGGGAATTTTTAACTTTTTAATTGGTGCTCAGAATTGAAATATGAGGACACCGTTGAACTCGCAATGCCGATATTCACTTAAGGAGACCTTCACCTCGACCGTAGTAGGTTTATGGTGGAAGTTGGATTTTCGGTTTTTCGTGGGAGAATTAAAAAAATAAAATAAATAACTTTTATTTTATTTCTTGAAACCTCTCATTTGAATTTTGGTGGTGGGAACCACCCGAGGATGTTGTTCATTTAATACCTTGCATTAAATGCCCAGTTACAAGTGGTGTAACACCTGGAAACCCCTCATTAATGACGTCAATTAAATTTTTAATTGATGAATTCATTAAACTTCATTAGGGGGGATTGGCTCCTCACCTCTCGTGGTGGGGATTTGTAGAAAACTAGTTTGGTGGAAGAACATCCTCCAACAAGGAACCTCCTCCAATGAAGAACAAACCACCGGATCAAGAACGAGGAACCGACACTTGAGACTGGATTAGAAGCATGTTTCAGGAGTGACGAATGCCAACATATCCTTCAACGTCTTCATACTATTCCTCATGCCATCACTGATGAACAATTGAGGTAGGGAAATTGTTCATATCATTCTCCGTGATAAATTGCTGTCTTCAATCTATAAACCGCCTGCTATCGATCTAACGCAGAGGGTGTGGGCCAAATGAACATGGCCCAATCCCTCTGCTACATCATTGTTTGACATGTTCTTTGTGGGAGGATCATCGGGTTGAGCGGAACCCGACCACGTCACCAGTAGGATACAGGCGGCGGCCAACACACTAGTCGACTGCGACAGTGGCAGTGGTGCAACCACGCCACCGAAGAAGTCCACGACCCATCGGCCGTGGCGGTGAAAGTTGGAGGCTGACAACCGGCCGACCACGTGGAGGTAGGGAAGCACACGTCCACGCCGCCGATAGAGGATGAGGCCGTGACTGCTGAGCCGCAGCGGCACACCTAGAGGGCGGCCGACACCCGACCGTCCATGGGGGCAGCAATGGCACACATTGGTGTTACTGGAAGGGGGATCTAGCCAGAACCCCGACCGACCGCATCACGCCGACCAGAACTCGCTCCGGCGGGTCCCGCGTGCCAGCAGGCGGCGCCACGTGGCACCGCCGGGTTGGACAAAATTGAACAGCCCTTGGGCCGTTCAGGAATTCGGGAGGCGCCTCCCCCGAGTGTCAGGTAGGGCGGCCCCCACCCAGGTAGGTCACCCCAGCCGCGGGCCCTACCCCGGCCCTGGGCACCGCCTTGCCGAGCCACCCTTGCCGCGGGCCCCACCCCGACGGGCCACCCCAGCCGCAGACCCCGCCCCAACGGGTCACCCCGATCGCGGGCCCCACCCAGACGGGCCACCCTAGCTGCGGGCCACACCACGGGCTGCCCCAGTGGGCCGCCCCCTTTGTGGGTCGGGTTGGACTACGACCCAGCGGTTAGGCCCACCGCGGTCTGACCCAGCCGGGCAGGTCCCGGACCGGGTCGACCCGAATCGGGTCGGGTCAGCCCAGGCCAGGTCGGATCGGACCCAGACTCATCTGGACCAAGATACGCCCTTTTGGCTATATCTTAAGAACCGAGCATCTATTTGACGAACCTTCTACGATGCCAGAATCCTTGGATAGAGAAGGTCTTTTTGGTATGCTCAACTTGAGGTTTGGATAAAGTTAGAGTACACCCGTGTTGGATCGAACCCGAATCCAACCGGGCCCTCAGAATGGAAACACTAATAACTTAAAGATTGGGCGTCCTATTGACGCACTGTCTGTCGCATTGGGACCATTTTGATGTGACGAACCTTCTTGATACTTCTTAGTGGGTCTTTGTGGTAGTTGAAGTATCGAACAATGTCTTGAGGAGTGGATCCTCCCGTAATCAAGTGAGCTTAGTGCGGGAACCCTGTGGCTGGTTGTACTTGAGGAGTCTTCAGATCCTATGTGGGTCATATTCGGATCCTGTGTGTGTCATCTTCGGATCCTGTGTGAGTCAACATCTTCAAATCATGTGTGGGTCATCTTCAGATCTTGTGTGGGTCATCTTCAGATCCTGTGTGCGTTATCTTCATATCCTGTGTGGGTCATCTTCGATCCTGTGTGGGTCAACAACACAGCTTCTCGACAAAGTAAGATGATCTAGCAATACTGCTAATCATCTATACTTCCGTAATTAAGTTATACCTAGTGTGAGCTGAGTCATTACCTTTGTGGTACACTTCTATGTGGTGATACATTTGTGGTATACTTATGTGTGGTGTGACCTTTGTGGTACTTACCTTTGTGGTGTTACCTTAATGGTATTCTTTTCTTCATGGAACAGTTGTGCTTCGGCTAAAGAGTTGGGCCTTGTGTTTCCTCATGAACGAGATGGGTATACTTGGTAACATAGATATATGTATGGTCATATACCTAAGTAGAGTTTATTTTTGCTTCGTGCTTGTAATTGTAGTCTTGCTTTGTGGATTATCCTCTGTGGATTCTGAGAGACCTTAGGGGGTCTCGGGGTCCCTATTGAGTATCGTTATACTCACCCCTGCATGAGATATGCCCATACCTTACTGTATCTTGTGCAGACGACGAACAACACTGATAGAGGTCGAGGGTACCATTTGGAGGCTTCTAGAAGGTGGACCTTAGACGAGGCATACCGCAGAGGCGACCGTTCGAGATCTGTACCTACCCTTCAGGTAGGATCCTTGGCAGGTGTTCACAGGAGTTGATTTTAGTTTTACTTGTACTTTCCAGTTGGGCTTGTATTCCAGCCCCCTTTACTTACTATAGTCACTATTTTTACTATATAGTTTACTATGTGCTCGTATCTTGCTGTGTACTTGGATTGTGTTAGGTTGCAGGTTAAAAGACAATGCCTTCCTAGTTTTAGTGATATGCCTTTCTAGTGCTAGTCGCCAGCCCCTGGCATATGGAAGGCGGGCTTGGGGTAGTCACGGCACGGGCCCCAGGGGACGAGTCATGACAAGCTGGAAAAGTAAAAGTTCCAACATCTCTCACTCTCACAGGAGACAAACCACTGATAGAATATTTCTCATTGAATAGGTGATTATGTGTTCCAAAGTCCATAAACATCATTTTTAGTGCATTATAGAAATTGAACATCATTTCTCATCTTACGTGCAATTCACGTTTAAAATGAAAATTTGGGCCCAATCAATCATCTATTTGTGGATAACTTTATATTTATTTTTTGAATTTAATATTTTGGGATATCATTGATCACATTTTTTGGAATATTTTATATTTTAGGATTGATGGATGAATCCTAGGAGAAGATGAATATTTTTCAGCATGAATGAAGAAATTCTATGGAGAAATCATAATGGGCCTAAGGCCCATCAAACAAAAGTGGGGCCCACAAACCAAGCCCAATGAAGCTCAAATATTTACATAAGAAAGATAAAAATATGGGGATCATTTTATTAAACTGTGTCCAGAGCTAATTCTGAAGTTTTAATGTTGATAAAGGGATCTAAATTTGAGATTTAAATGGTGGGCCTGATATGAATTCATATAAAGTCATCCCACCATTTTGATCGTAAATTCCAAAAAGATGCACCAAATTACCCAAAATTTTTACAGATAATAGAGGACAGATGGATGAGAAAATGTCTCTTCTACTACCCCTCCGGATTCGGCTTCCTTCTATTACAAATTTACACATCAAAACGGGAGACGAATCTGGACGAAATTTATGGACAACTTTGAAACGTCCAAATCCCATGATTTTATCACCCTCCTTTTGACTCTCTAAATTAATGGGGATGTAATTTATTGTGGTGGGGTGTCTCTAAGGCTACTAATATTCCTATATAAGGAGCTGGTGTTGAATGGAATTATCATCTAATTTTTTTCTTTCAATCCACGTTTTTCATTCATCCATTGTATTTCTTTCACTTGTAATTTTCTACTTTCGTTTTGTAATTGCATCGTCAATTTCTCTAATGTAAGTTTTTATTTCAAGTTTAGTATCTTAATAAAATTTCTTCTTATTCTTCACTTTTTATCTTCCTTTTATTTACACGTTGATACCGTTGAATCAAGGTGTGAATTTATTCACACCATCACTTGTGAATTCATCTCACAATGGTGGAGTGTTCATTTTTCTTAATGTTCTTATTCTTCAATTCCACTCTTAAGTTTTCTTCCCGCTTCCATTGATATCATAACATCAATAGAGGGATAAAATTTTATGGGTTGATCCTAAAAAGTTTCATGGGGTGGATTGAATGTTATTTGATGTTCTTAAATTCTTAAATATGTTCTTCATTTTAAGAGTTTCTTTCTTTGATTTATCTTTATCTTTGTCCTCACCAACTTTAATGATGAAACATTTTGAGTGCTAGTATGATCAAATTCCATAGAGTGATCATGAAAGTGATCCTCTAAGTGAATTGGTGATTAGACTTGAAATTGTGTATGGATTAAATTGGAGAATGATATTGAGGAATTATTTCATTTAATGGATACCTCTTTAACCGATGAACATAAAATCCATAGAAAAACAAATACATCCAATCAAGCCCTAGAGACAACTTAGGATCAACTCATCTTAAATAATTTTTTTAGATTAATTAAATTTGTGTTTTTTTAATTGTTCCTTAAATTAAATAATTAGTTTTTCAATCAAAATCAGCCCCAAAGATGGCCACTTCATAGCCAACCCCACATCCAATATTAGTGTTTCAAGGTTTCTTCTTCGGTCCCTGTGGATTCGATCCCTACTTATACTTCAACGACTGCTTTTATCTGTAGGGTAAATTTGGAAGTAACCAAATTTTGGCGCTGTTGATGGGGACCCAAGTAAGTACCTTAGACACTCATCTTCTTTTCTCACCCCAAATTCTCTATTCTCACCCTAATTTATCTTCTCTATTCCCCTTTCTGTTTCTGTGTGTCCAATGAATCCCAAAACCAATTTTCAATCAACTCAAATGGATTATCTTCCACAATACCCATTGATAGACCAAGGCTATAATAAACTGGAAAATCAATATTTGGAATCACCTCACATAGGGAATTTCATTGACAAAACCTTGATTGAATACACCACACGAGATGAGATGTACAATAAATGGGATGCTGATTGTTTAAAGGATCAATTTCCATCCCTCTCGAGGATTATTGAAGAGATAAAACTTAATGAAGTTTATTATGTCCAAACATCTATCAATCCTAATCCTGAAAAAATTCTTGAACATTTTTGTGAAAAAATGGTTAAAATGAATTCATAAGTTTCATCACTAAGATTAGAAATACAAAGCATTGAGACTTATGTGGAACCCATTCCCACTCCGGATGTCCTTTACTCATCACTGATAGAAGATTCTTTTATCCCAAAAACCACTCATGAATTTAAAAAAGAACTAACCTTTGGATATTGGATAACTGAATAAGATCAACGAAATGTTTAAGGGTATTTAAATCAGGAGGAAATTGATTTTTTGGACTCAAAAGAGGAAAATTTTACATCAGGGATTGAGTTTCATAAATATAACTCCATTGATAAATTTTCAAAAGTACCAATAATTTAACCATTATGAGAGATCACAAATAATGAGTCCATACCCATTCCTGATATTCAACTGGACAATTTTGGGGATGAATCATATTTTCAAAAGGAACCAATTCTTTCAAAATGTTTTGTAGAAGAAACAAATTTGGATTCAAATTTCCATTCTTCTTTAGGAAAATTCAATCAAACTGAACTCAACGTTATAATCATTCCTTCCCTACTCAAGAATCCCCCCATTTATGATAACCAAGACCATTCAATTATCATCCATTTTCATTACGAATCTCAAAAAGTAGGAATGAACATTGAAATATTAGGAAATAATCCAGATGAAACTCAATCAAACATTACCAAAATTCCTTGGACTTTCACACTCATTGTTAAGAATGGGATTTCACATGGCAAAAATTATAAAAAAAGAATTAATCTAAATCTTGTTGAGGTGGATAAAAATGGGGACCTAAAAATGTTAAGAGTTGGAATTGGATAATTCTGGGGGTTCAAGTCAAGCTAACGACGTTAAACAAAAGCGCTGCAAGGGAGGAAACCCATGGTTTTCATGTTTCCAATCATTTTGAATCATTTTTTATCATTTAAAAAATTACCATAGGCTGTTGACCTGTTCTTCTATTATGAGTATGGATGGGTATGGAATGGGAATGCCATATTCATCCATGTCACGTGGCGTGATCTCTAAGTAATACCTTACCCAGAAATTTAAAAAGAAGAAAATGTATCATTAGTTTATTTGTTTTATTTTTATGTTTTTACAGGTTAAAAAAATAAAAAAAATTTAAGGACATGTCGTAGGTCATGGGGAAAATCCCATCACAACCGTCCAAGCCACTGAGACTCAAACCTAGGATTGAAGGGAGACTATGGCACACGCTTTCATCATCAACCATCAGGTGACTTTATTCCATAATTATCATTTTCAATTTCCTATTTGAACACCTCTCCCATACCACCTTCTAAGTTTTCTTTAAACACCAGGGATAGTGTTATTCTATGTTGGGTGGAGATTAAATAAAAATGATTTTTTTTGTGAATAAGAACATGAATGGAAAGAAAAATTCCATTAACCTTGGACATGATAAAACACATTTCAAACTCTGAAATTGGATATCGAATAATTTTTCATGCCTTTATTTTGATTTTAATGCAAGTTTAAGTTCATGAGCATAGTTTTTGGAAAGTGCGGTTGTCTGATGTGATTTTTCAAAGTTTACAGTTTCATCCTCTTAATCAAAATCCCACAATGAACATCTACTGGATCTTGGGTGTAAATTTGATTTCTTGGGTCCCTTTCATCATAGCATAGGGTTTGGGGACACTTTTAGTTTAATTTGAGTATAAAAAAAACATAAAAAACTTGTGACCACATAGAGCAATGTTTTGTCCCAATGCATGGCATCCGAAATTTGGGGATCATGACTCCATAGTTATCTTGCCTAGAGTTAAGCATTATATCTCTATTGTAGAGCATGGAATTGAAAATATGTGTGGCATCCAACACTTGGAAATCATGACTCCATAGTTGTCTTGCCCAGAGTTAGTATTTTCATATCTATTGTGGTTTAAAAAATCAACAAAAAAAATAAAATAAAAAAAATTGGATACTCATCTTAAGATTTAATGTGATTCCCACCTAGAGCTTCCATTTTCTCCCCCTTGAACAAAAAAATGGGCCCTATTTCTTTTGTGATGCACAGCACATCATCATTCTTAATTGAAATTGGATGAAATGTGATAATGAATTTTAACAAAGGAATGGGCTTGGGATTGGGATATGCTTATGGAACTAGCTTGTTTTACATGATTTTTATGGGTTTCATAATTTTTTTGTATGAGGTCTTTGGATGAGTAATGTGTATTAAACTGTTTTTGGAAAAGGGAATTCGAATTTCATATTTGTAATATATTTTGCTCGGGACTAGAAAAACTCAAGTTGGGGGTGTGATTAGCCACTGAAAGTGGCTAATATTCATTGTTAAGATATTAATATTTATTTATTCCAAATTCCATAAACATCATTTTTAGTGCATTATATAAATTGAACTTCATTTCTCATCTTACGTGCAATTCACGTTTAAAATGAAAATTTGGGCCCAATCAATCATCTATTTGTGGAGAACGTTATATTAATTTTTTGAATTTAATATTTTTGGGTATCATTGATCACTTCTTTTGGAATATTTTATCTTTTAGGATTGATGGATGAATCCCTGATGAAGATGGATATTTTTTAGCATGAATTAAGAAATTCTCTAGAGAAAGCATAATAGGCCTAAGGCCCATCAAACAAAAGTGGGCCCCAAAAACCATGCCCAATGAAGCTCAAATTTTTACTGAAAAGAGATAAAAATATGGGAATCATTTTATTCAACTACGGATAGAGCTAATTCTGAAGTTTTCATGATGATAAAGGGATATACAGTTGAGATTTAAATGGTGGGCCCTATATGAAGGCACATAAAGTCGTCCCACCATTTAGATCATAACTTCCAAAATGCTGCACCAAATGACACTAAATTTTTACAGCTAATAGAGGACAGATATATGAGAAAATTTCACTTCTACAACCCCTCCAGATTCGTCCTCCTATTAAAAATTTACACATCAAAACGGGAGATGAATCTGGACGAAATTTATGGACAACTTTGAAACGTCTGAATCCCTTGATGTTCTCAACCTCCTTTTGACTCTCTAAATTAATGGGGATATAATTTATTATGGTGGGGTGTCTCTAAGGCTCCTAATATTCCTATATAGGGAGCCGGTGGTGAAGTGAATTAACATCTAATTTTTTTTCTTTCAATCCACGTTTTTCATTCATCCATTGTATTTCTTTCACTTGTAATTTCCTGCTTTCATTTTGTAACCACATCGTCAATTTCTCTAATGTAAGTTTTTCTTTCATATTTAGTATCTTAATAAAAGGTCTTATTATTCTTCACTTTTTATCTTCCTTTTATTTACATGTTGATACCGTTGAATTAAGGTGTGAATTTATTCACACCACCACTTGTGAATTCATCACACAACGATGGAGTGCTCATTTTTCTTAATGTTGTTCTTCTTCAATTCCACTCTCATAAGTTTTCTTCCCACTTCCATTGATATCATAACATAAATGGAGGTATAAAATTTTATGGGTTGATCCTAGGGAGTTTCATGGGGTGAATTTAAAATTATTTGATGTTATTAAATTCTTAAATATTTTCTTCATTTTAAGAGTTTCTTTCTTTGATTTATCTTCATCTTTGTCTTCAACAACTTTAACGATGAAACATTTTGAGTGCTAGTATAATACAATTACATAGAGTGATCATGAAAGTGATCCTCTAAGTGAATTGGTGATTAGCCTTGAAATTGTGTATGGATTAAATTGGAGAATGATATTGAGGAATTATTTCACTTAATGGATACCTCTTGAACTGATGAACAGAAAATCCAAATAAAAACAAATACTTCCAATAAAGCCCTAGAGACAATTTAGGATCGACTCATCTTAAATAATTGTTTTAGATCAAGTAAATTTGTGTTTTTTTAATTGTTCTTTAAATTAAATAATTAGTTTTTCAATCAAAATCAGCCCCAAAGATGGCCACTTCATAGCTAACCCCACACCCAATATTAGTTTCTCAAGGTTTCTTCTTCAGTTCCTGTGGATTCGATCCCTACTTGTACTTCAACGACTGATTTTACCGGTAGGGTAAATTTGGGCGCAACCAAGAGGGAGCGTTGCTGGATGCTTTTGGGGGGAGAAGAGATTGTGAAAAGGCTCGATGAGGTGGACCAACAACTTAGGTGGATCAATGATAAACTTAGATAGAGATATCTGGAGTGGGAACACAAATTGAACACTTTAAATATTTTTGTGGAATTCCTTTAGAGAAAGTAGTAGCATGAGGTAGCTCGACTCCTTGGCGTCAAAGCTTCCTAAGGTGAAGTCAGGGGTGAATGTGGGAACAATAGTGCATGGGCCTAAATATGCGACATACACTGAGTTGGAGTTGTCATGACCCCCTCCCCACAAAGTGTACTTTTTCTGGGCCGAAAATGAGAGAAGAGAGATAATGACCCCTGAGTCCCGCCTTCAGTAGGCATAGGGTTGACAACTAGCACCGAGGGTATAATAAACATGAAGATGAGAGACATTACCCTCTAGGAGAACACATGAAGAAGAGAGGGATAAGATAATAACCAAATTTTGCTCATACTACAATATAAAAGTAAAGTAAAGTACAAAAATGTAATTTCATGCAAGAACTACTATAATTAAAAGAAAAACTGCAAGTAGAAAAAGTAAAGTAAAGAATACAGTGACCAAAAATCCCAAATAGGTCTTGTTAAACCCTCAAACAAGTAGTGACCAACCTGATCTCCAACCTATTCTAACTGACCTGAAAAACAGTTTATATATACGTAGGGTGAGTATAAAAATATACTCAATAGGATCCTACCTATATCCTCTCATGAAAAAGTTAAAGAAAGAATGCTAAACCAAAATGAACAATAAGTGAAACTAACTCATCACTTAAACATGTATACTAAGTTCTCAGCCTCATCATGAATACTCTCACCAAGTATCGCATATAAGGACATATTATAAAGAATATAAAGGGTGCCTTGATACTAATAACTCACCAGTTTGCTGCTTTTCCCCAACGTCATACGTCCTAAGAATATCTCTCCAAAAGGCTAGTCCACATACACCTGAGTGAAGCACCACCACATGTACCTCATACAACAGACCACCATGCCCACATAACCAAAAGTAACCAGATAGTTTTCAAGATCCACCACATCATGTATAATGTGCATCATACATAAGGTATTATACCTCAATCCATCACAAAACATACACCGAGTAAGGATCCTCAAGCCATTATATCCTATACATGTTATACCTATAGTAGTCCATAGGAAACTATATCCAGCACAAGTAACTACCAAGGGAAGAGAGCAGATCCAAAGGGGGTAGTCAACCATCCATCCTCCCACTGAGATGTTGGGGAAAACACTCCCCAGGGATCATAATCCCCAGGGTGTCAATTTCCCTAACCGACAGGGTGGAGTATCATATAAAAACACAAAAACACAAGATATAATATAGCTCATAACTACAATAGGTGCATAAACTAGTCTCAGAATCAACTGCAGCTAACATCTCTCGAACTCTCGACTGCCACTGTTAAGACCAGATATCCTATAAGAACACAACCATTTAAAGAGCTACGTTAAATTATCTTATTCCTTTTCATCAGTGTCTCTTTATGTTAATTAATTATTTAACCATTAATTAACCATTAGCATTTTCAACATTACATTATATTATCATTACAATAAATATCCATTCCCTCCAAGCATAAGAAAACCATGTCAATGACTTCTCAAAATTACAACCTCAGCATTTCATCCCTGCAAGCTCCAACCCCATGCCTTAAAAATATATTCATTCATTAACATCATTACTTCCCATATTACTAGGTGTTCTAGGAAAAAATTTTAATTTACCAAACACAAGGGGCTCAACACGGTGATTAGATGAACTAACCGTTGAGTCTTCACCACCTATAGTAGGAGCATAGACTCATCCAACCACGAGAAGCTAATCACGGAAAGCACATATAATACCCCACACATCTTCACCTCTCTTTGAAGGAGAGTAACCAAAACCATCTACCTCAAATAGTGGGGAAAAGAAAGAAGATAAACAACATGGTCATATACTAATAAACTGATTCAAACAATCATCCAACTTTCATAACAATGAGTAAGCCCGACTTCAACCCATTTCTATCATCTCATGTGTCCTCCCTGACACCACATGCATATCCTGATGCATCTCTCCACTCCAAGTTTCAACTTCTTCCACAAAAACTGGGCCTCCTTGGCCCATATACCACAGCAGCCCTCCGGGCTCTACCATCCCAGGCTCACAACACATCTGGGCCTCCCTGCCCCACATACCACAACAACCCTCTATGCTCAGCCATCCTAGGCTCACAACACATCACAAGAAACAAGAAAAAAACATAACAACTGAGATCTTGGACCTAAATAAAAGCATCCAACCTTCACACACAATTAGCTCTCACAGATCCAAAGAACAAGGCATATGGACTTTACAAGAAAACAGACAACTTAGGCCCCACAAAGGCATTATCTTTTATCAAAAAACCAATTATTATTCTGTCTTGAATTAACCTATTCATTATCACAAGTTACAACTATGATAAACCTAAGAAAAAATCTATCAAAAATATCAAAAATTAATTAAAAAATTAATTTAACATGATTTTAATTATTTTATCAACAATCATCAACATACTTCAGGTTCCTTAACAAATTCAATTAAGCATGCATACTTGCATCAATTTTATTATCATCAAATTACAAAAATTATCAAATTCATTAAACATGCCTCTTTAACTTTTAGACAATTAATTATCAATTAATTCCAATTTTACATTATTTACCAATTTTCATCAAGAACAACATACTAATCCAAACAAGGCATAGATATAACACTATCTAGCAAACAAAAGGAAAACCGTTATCATGGTACAAAACAACAATATTGTCATACGATCCATACTAATTATTTAATACAGTTAAAATAATTATTAGGTCAATTTAATTATGATCCAAGGGGATAAATCATGTTAAACCTATGATTTCATATAAATAAAAGAGAAGCATCAAATCCCCTACCTCAAAAGGTCATTGACGTTCTTCACACAAGAACAGACTACACAAAAGATCTTGATCACCTCTCCCACAACAACTGCATCCACCTGAGGACACCTTGGCACAACCACACCAACCAACAACCAGGAAAACTCCACTAGAAAAATGGAGATCAAGTGCTATCACATAGAAAAGAGAAACAAGAGGAAAAAAATAAAAGAAGCCACAAGAACGAAGGTAAAAACTACCTTAGATCGAAGACGAATCACTATGGATGAAAGGAGGGAAGCTAGGAATTTATCCTTGATGAAGAAATCCTCAAAACGTTGAAGATGGGGTCACCAGGTCACCTGGAGATGAGAGAGATCCCTATAGTTGTTGGTTTTGACAACCCGAGTGACTGGATGTTTTTTAAAACATACATCATAGGGAAATTACATGATGTGTAGTCCCCTTTCACGTCGTGTAATTATCATGGTTTGGTTTTTTATGAAAAACACATCGCCACCTCACTTTATTTATTTTTCAAACACTAATAAATTACACGTCATGAAACCCTCTTTCACATCGTGCAAATTTTCATGACGTGAAATCCTCCCTGATTCGAGCTTCTAGCAACTGAACCCCACCAGAATTACACTGAGCCCCCTTTGGGAACCTCAAGCCTCAGAAACACACAATGGATTGATCCACATAGATCCAAGACCTTACAAGTGTGAGGTTAGTTCCCTACACCATTGTAGAAATTATTCGTCAAAATTAGTTATATAGGAGACCAACATGTGGTTGGATAGAAATGACAAAAGGGATTAAAAAATAATAATTGAAGATTGAATTCCAGGAATGTCTGACCTGGATGCATTTCTTGTGGGTAATGTGACTACAAATGGAAAGAGGAGCTATCTAAACTTGTTTTTTCATGAGATAATGTGCAACCATCAGATGTAGAGGTGAAACTGGACAAGAAAATTAATGGGCTCGATGAAACTGTAGTACAACATGGAGGTGCAATTGGTATGGAAGCAATGAATAACAACACTTTTGATTCTCTACTAGATGTTCAAATGGTTGAACTACTGATGTTCGATAACTAGGATCCTTGGGGTTGGACTATATGAGTCAAGAAAAACTTAATAACTCGATAGAAGAACATGGTATGATAACCTCGCCTCTGACAAAAGGTGCAAGAAGAAGTAGAACACAATTGGAAGGAACAGAACTCAGGTGAGATTGTGCGAGTAAAACCCAATGTCCATATGGGTGTTTGAAATATTTGAGAAAATTTTATTTTTCAATTTAGTGGATGGTCTGTTTTTAGAAAAAGGACTCAGAATGGTATTTAGAGAGTTTTAGCATCCAAAAGGAAACGTTTTGGACTTGGAGTAAGGGTTGGAAAGTGGATGGAAGCATCAAGAGAGCACTAGAGGATGGTTGAGTGGCCAGGACTACAACTTGTAGCCACCAACTAGCTAGTGGGGCATCTTTGAGTTTTTTATATGGGGGGAAAACATATTTTTCCCCATCAGGGGGATTGAGAGAGGCCATTTCTGGATGATTCTTCCCCTCCCTTGTGTAAAACCTCATGTGTATGGGTGAGTTTTAGAATTTAGAGAAATTTTTAATTTCTATTTAGTGGACGATCTAAATTTTTAAATGGTATTTAGAATTTAATTTGGAAGGTTGGAATACCTAAAATATGATTTTTTTGGATGAGGTTTGACGTTTGAGATCCATATTGGGGGCTTAGAAGGGCCCCAATAGGGGTCAGAGTGGTTTTTATAGTCAAGACTGCAATAATCCACTGGAAAGTCAGTAGACACCATTGGCTAGCAAGTGGTCGAAACAATGGAAACTATATTCTTCATATGGCCATTTACTAGTTGGTTGGCATTAGGGGGGGGGGGGTTACACCTCGTGCCCACCTCAAATTTTAATAGGGGGCCTCCTCTCTCCCCCCTCTTGTTTCTCTCATGCGACCAGAGGGTCTTTCTCACCTACTTTCTCTCCCCCTGGCTTAGGTGTGGTTCATTGGATATTTCAGTGGAAAATTAATGTATGATTTTATGATCCTTGCTTTGTTCCTCCTCTCTCTTTGTTGTCACTGATTTATTAAATTTTTGGTTTAGGGTGTTTATGGATATTTCATCAGAGAATGGTGAAATTGCCCGTTTGCAAAGGGGTTTTCATTCTACGTGCATAGAGGACATCCCGAGATGATGTATGCCTATCTCCAATCATCATCTCATCAATGGTATGTCACACCACTATTTTATTTAATATTTTCCTTAAAATAAAATAAAATAATGTATTGTATCAATACTAGTTGATAGGTATTTTGCTTCGGATGGTATCAAGAGCATGGAATGGACCTTTCACATGTGTTTGGTGTGGGTTGTGTTTGATGAGGATGCTTGAAATGTGTTTCATTGATTATGTCAAGTTTTATAATTTATTATTAAATTATAATTTGTTTAACAAATTATGTTTTTGTTTTAATTAATTAATTTTATATTTTTTGGCATAGACTCAATGATTGGGTGATGTCCTTGGAGAGGCATGGACAAGCCTTGGCAGTAGCTGTCGGACTTTGAAAAATAAATGGGAGAAAATTTTGAAGAATTATGTGGTCCTCACACCAGACCTGTGAATTTTAGGCATTTTTTTAATATTTCATGGATCGTGCGGTCACACCACTGAGGGCGTTAGACTGTTCAATTTAAATTATTTAATTTTTAATTAATTTTTTTATTAAATTGATAGGCCCTAAATAGAAAAAAGTTCCAAGGCCATGTTGGGCCTTTTTCACTAGTCTTATGCCTTAATTGTCAATGGTCGAGGCCTCTATTATAGACTAACCTAAAATGTTAATACCCCTTGAGAGGGTTGAAATGAAATAAAATGAAATGAACTTAGTTTAAAGGCCTTAGTGCAAGTTCCCTTGGACCTTCCTTGTTTAGGTAGGTGATGAATTGGTACTAGTTGGCCCTAGTGGGTCACAAAATGACCATGGTTTGGGAAAGTGATTGACATTGAGTTACCATGGTGTATGAGATGGTCATCAAACCATCTCTTTAGTGGGATTCCGATGAGGTATACCTTGGTTGGACTATGGGGATAAATGATGAATTTAATGGTATTGAGGGAAAAGATGTCCTCCGAGTATCAAGCATTGACAAAAAAGACTAGATGTGACCTAGGGGGCCCTCATAGGTGCCATGAGGATATACTAACCCTGAATGAGTACTCATGGATTTGGGTAGATATGGTAGTAGATGTCACATTAGAACCCATATTGAACTTGTGAGCCCGTGAGGCTATGGACCACGGTGATGGGTTTAAGCATTCGATCA
Organism: Viscum album; assembly: GCA_963277665.1. NCBI lineage: Eukaryota > Viridiplantae > Streptophyta > Magnoliopsida > Santalales > Viscaceae > Viscum > Viscum album. The sequence goes on along the minus strand of OY728121.1, from coordinate 496,951,470 downwards.
ACCCCTGTCTTTTATTTATGTTATCACTTGTTCATTTTGGCCCCACCATTGGTGGTGGGGTGGTAAGGGTTGGGGGGGGGGTAGGTCATGGGGTAAAGTCCCTAGGCCTACATGTTTAATGTAATTTCTTTCCTTTTCATTGTGTTCCATGGTGGATAATGTAATTGACCTTATATATCACTTGTTTTTTTGATACAATCATGGATACCCAGATGTGCCTCTTAGGACTCGGCCTATGGGCTTGGTGCGTTATGATGGTCACATTATGGATGCCCATAGGACCTTCCTAAGATCCGTATTTGGAGCCTCATGTGATATTGGTGTGATTCGAATTAGACATGATGAAATTTTCATGTATACCCAATGTGTATCCTAGGATCCGACTATTGATCCATGTGAGGAATTCCCAAAATGCTGGGATTCAACCTCATGTATGTATGGGATTCCTAGGATGACATGGATCCATAAGATTCCTAGCATGTCTAGGATCTGACCATTCAGACTTGGGGATTATTATTATGTTTATTATTATTATATAATTCCTAGGTAATCCTCAGGATCCATCTAATAGATCCTGATGATACTTGTACTTGTTAGTAATTCCCAATGTGCCTGGGATCCTATATTCTTACATGGTAACAGGGAGCATGATTATATTTTAGTGATTTCCCAGGGTTCCTAGGAACCTAATTCAATCTATTAGTTATACCTGGAGTTTGGAGAGATTCCTAGGATTCTTGGGAACTAGCCATGGAGCTATTTATGATTATTTGTTGGCCATTTGATCATATTCATTAGAGATGCCTAAATTATACATCAAGATCTGGTATTTATATGGGTGGAATGATATCGTTACATGCTCAGAGACACCCCAACACCAATTGAGGTAGGTATGGATGATCAGGGTATTGGACCTAAGTATCAATAATGATTTATTTATTATTCTTCTATAATTTATTTATTGATTTCAGCTGAGTATGTCACATGAACATATCACCACATTTCTAATTTTATATAGGTTCACGTTGGGTGGTTCCCTACTGAGTTATGTACTCACACTCTTCTTGAGATGCCATGACACTTGGGTACCTAAGCACACACTCACTTGGTTGAAGGTATAGGTTGGGATGAGGCCTGGTTTTAGGTGTCCGAGCTGGAGCAGCTTGAGTGGGGTTAGGAGATTGGAGGTGAGGCCCAGAGTTGGGGGCATGGACTCTTTTATATTATTGTTCTTTTCATTATTTACTTTGTATATGTGATCATTCCTGTGGGAGATCAGCCTTGATTTCCTGTATAAATACATCCCATTTTATTATAGCATGTTCATTTTATTTATTCTTTTTATATACTATAACATCCACCAACCCAACACTCTCTCATGGGGCGAAAAAGGGTTGGTTATGAGACCTCAAGCACGCCTCCCCATATTCCAGAGCCCACTAACTAGAAGGGGGGTATGAAATATGTAGTGGGAAGACTACACCCCCTAGTATTAAGTGTTATAGTTGTAGAAAATAAACCATACAAGTGGAAGAAATCAAAGTATAGACATAGTATAAGACAATAATAAAATCCAACTGAATAGTCCAATAAATAATAAAATAATAATGTAATGACATGATGTAATGTAACTAAATGTCATGATAGAATCAATACAAGTAAAATACTAGAAGACTCAAATAAATACTCAAAATTCCCCATTCCCGAACCCCATGTCGGTCCCACATCCAAACTACAACCCATCCAACAAGAAATAATCAACTGTAAGGTCCTTTTCCCTTTTCCAAACTTGAATCCATGTAATCTGCTCAGGTACCAAATGGAATCCCAAATAGGGTGTGAGTATAACTCAGTTGATCAACACCATCATGTATAAACTGACCAGTCCAATAAGAATTTTATGAAATAAAGTGATAAACAAGTTTATTAATTAATTAAACAATTAATAAAATACAACAACAACCTTCCTCAGCTCCATGCCGTAATATCTCAGAGCATGTCTTATGAACATGCCAACCACCATCATATAACCAAGGTAAAATAACATAATTCGATTCCATACTAGAATATATTTGAGCATGTGTTACAACTATACCAACCACAACCATATAACCATGGTACAATCACAACAATCTGTGTCAAAGCCCTATAAGCATTACAACATCCAGGTCAAATCCCAATAAGAATTACAACATGGGATTGGGAATATCCTTCTCTTTATTAGCATTATAGCATGGAACTGGGCCGAGCCTGCTCAATATCATCATTACAGAATATAAGTGTGCATGTTCTAGGGTCAAGCCCGATATATAAGCATTTCGGCATGGAACACAAGTCCTTTCATACAACATGGATATCACAATATCACATCATATATCTCAATGTTTAATTATGAAAATTATCATTTATCTTTCAAATTACCACTTTCAATTTAAATCAAAATTGATTAACAGTTATATCAATAAAAAATATGCTACAACTTAGGTACTCTATATCAATAAATCACCTAAGGTATCATGTCACGCTAAACACACTTTAAGACATTAGATAATTCAATTATATTCATGGTTTTATCACCCAACGAGTAGCCATAAGCTAGGTAAAAATCCAATTAAAACCAAAGGACTCCAAGGAATAATACCATTTATTATTTAATTGATTTGGGTGCACACTATGTTGGAACAATCATGATATTTCATAAAATTGGAAATTATCAAACCATAGGGTTAAGATTTATGCACCCTACATTTAACTGATCATCCAAAAACACTTCCAATGGTAATAAACCATAAGGAATAAGGTATGTATGATTGGAAAGAGGAACCCAAATCAAAAATGATCAAGATAAAAACCAAAAATGCACACAGTCAAAGGATTACAACGCAACGGTCAAAAGAAGAAGGGAGAGAAGGAAAAAACCTAACTGAAAATACTTACTAGGTATTTATCACACAAACAAGACATTCAGAAGGGAATTTGGCACTCCAAAATTATCTGGAGGGTTTCCCTAGGTCAATAGGAGAACAACTATAGTGTAATGAAATGAAATTCTACCGCAGAACATGTTTAAAAGAATAGGTTGGGGAATTACATGATGTGTAATGTAGTTACACGTCATGTAAATATTTTCAGTTGAATAAATAGAAAAAATGATCACCTCATATTTATTTTATTAGAACACCTGAACAATTACACGAACAAGACTCATCCACCAAGGCTCAAATGAAAAACTCAAAGATGGATGTACCTAAAAAAAGACAAGATACTACAACCTTCCCACTATACAACAGCTCCCCCCTGAGATTCTCCAAGAATCACTGCAAGGTCTCAACGAACAAGTCTGGTCACTCTGTTCGCATATTAGATTCCCTCTCCTAGGTATCCTCCTAAACTCACCCATGATTTAACTACACTCGAACCAATGGTATAGTCCTACCCCAAAGATATTTCTCACTATGATCCACAACCCGTATCAGATGGTCCTTAAAGGACGCATCAACACAAATATAAATGTATGCTACTTCTATCACATGGGAAGGGTGTAGATGATATCCCCCCAACTATGACATGTGGAACACATCATACATGGGACTGTAACGCTGTGGAAGGTCTAAATAGTATGACACTAGACCAACCCTTTCCACTATTTAAAATGGATCAGAAAACCTAGGCATTACATTTCACTATTTCTTGATATGGATTTTCCCCAACCTAGGTGAAACCTGAAGGAAAACATGATGACCAAACTCAAATTATAGAGGTTGTCTCTGATTGTTATAATTCTATTTATGCCTACCGTGTGTGGTCACAAACCGCTGTACGATCAAATGAACACGCTCAAATGTATCTTACAGGATACTAAGCCCAATAGGTGCTAACTCGCCCGACTTCATCCCAAAAAGGTGCGAATGAAATGAAATTCCATAAAAAACTTCAAAATCATCCATTTGGATCGATTACTAGAAGCTATTATTATATGAAAACTCCATGAGTGCCATATGTTTCTCCTAAGAACCACCAAAATACAAAACGAAGGCTCATAAAATATCCTCTAGAACCTAAATAGTCTGCTCAGATTGACCATAAATATGTGGATGGTTGGTTTTTCTCAAAAGAACCTGTGATCCCAGTGCCTTTTGAAGACCATGCCAGAAACATGATATGAAACAAGGATCTCTATATGAAATGATACTCCTCAAAACACCATGCCACCGAACCACATCATGCATGTAAATATTTCCTAGATCATCAAATGTGAAGGTTTCCTTAATAGGGAAGAAGTGGTATACCTTAGTCAGTCGATCCATGAAAACCCATAAAATGTAATTATTATAGGTTTTCCTAGGTAATCCTATCACAAAATCTATTGTGACATCATCCCACTTACACTCAAGAATGGGAAAAGGCTGCAAAAGCCTAACTGGACTTTGATGTTTGGATTTCACCTATCGAAAAGAGAAGCATCTAGCCACGAATCTTTCCACCTACTTATTTATTACTAACCACCAGTAATGTCTATGGAGATCATGATATATCTTTGTTAAACCAGGATGCACCACACATATAAAATCATGAAACTCCCTCATCACTCCTCACATAAGGCCATAGGAACCCATACTCAACCATGTAAAAGAAGATAATTTCCATTACTGAAAGACCATACTGATGGTGTATCCACACTATATAATTATTCTCTTAGAACTAATCCCTCAAGATCAGATAACTTATCTATCTTAATCCAATCCAAAAGCACAAGTATAACAGATGTCGAAGTTAGAGCTACCCATCCCTAAGACTCTTGAACATCCAAATGCATGTCTGTAAAAGGTCTATTATCCACTAATCATCACAAGAATATTATAATACCTCTTTCTATATCTTTGGTTCAAAGTATCGATAATAAAATTTCCCTTTCCTGGTGTATAATCCAATTCAAAGTTGAAAAACCGAAGATACTCGACCTACCGCCTCTGCCAAAGGTTTAGGTCTAACTAAGAAAATATATACCTAAAGCTCTTATGGCCCATGTATATAACAAACCTCTCACCCATGAGATAGTGTCTCCAATATCTCAGGTCATCTACCACTGATTCTAACTCTATATTTTATATAGGGTAATTCCTGTCATGTGGTCTTAACTATTTGGATCCATAAGCAGCCACTCGATCCTCCTTTCTTAGAACTATTCCGTGTCTAACTCTAGATGAGTCACCATACACGGTATATGCTTTACCCAACACAAATAAAGTGGTGATAGGTGTTGAGCCCATCCTTCTTTTTAGCTCTTGAAAATATTTCTTGCAAGAATTAGACCAAACAAACTTCACCCCTTTCTTGGTCAGCCTGGGCATCTGTGTTTCCAAATGGGAGAAATCTAGGATAAAGTGCTGATAATAAACTTATAAACCCAGAATGTTCTAAATATCAAAGATGTTTTTGGGATGTTCTCAAGATAACACGGTTTTGATGTTTCTTTGGGTCCATGGACACTCTTTCCACTTAGATTACATGACCCAAAAGTGCACTTAATTAATCTAGAAACTACATTTGGTTAGCTTGGTGTAAAGATGATGCTCTCTCAATGCACATAGAATGATGTTAAGATGGTTGGCATGATCATCTGATGAATGAGAGTACACTAAGATATAATCCAAAAAAAACACAAAAAACTAGTCCAAAAATGATGAAATATACTATTCATTATGGCCATGAATACCTCTGGTGCGTTAGTCAACCCAAATGACATCACTACAAACTCATATAAGCTATACCTACTCCTAAAAGCAGTTTGCAGTATGTATGATGGTCTATCCTCTAAACGATTGTAACCTGATCTCAAATATATCTTAGAGAAGATCTTATAACCTCTCAACTAATCGAAAATATCATCAATGCATGGAAGATGATACCGGTTTTTTACCGTCATCTGGTTCAACCTCTGATAATCCACACATAAGCAGAAAGATCCATCAGCCTTCTTGGTGAAGAGAACTGTAGAACCTCAAAGATATATACCAGGCTGTATGGAGCTTTTAAATTCTAGATGTTCCATATGAAATTTCAACTCCTGGTTCCATTTTGAAAGACAGGATAGAAACTGGATATGCTCCTGGTACCAACTCGATTATAAACTCAATCTCTCACAAGGGTGATAAGCCATATAAATCGTTAGGAAAAACATTATGAAAATGGTCTACCAATAGAGGAAAATAATCCTACAACATTCCACCATCATCTAGAGCAAGAACTACTATCTTAATTGTGAAAAAAAATCCAATCTATACTGAATTGGTCACACAAGACCATCCTGAAGATCCCACTCACCTTGGTGATAATAACTAACTCTTTCTGGTGATAAAAAGGAAAATATCCTCTTGTAACAGTCAATATGATCCTAATATGGAAATAACAAATCCATACCAAGGATTGAGTTGAAGCGTATAATTTCCATCATGAATAGTTCCCAAAAGAAATTATAACCACCGATCTCTAGAGAACATGCCTTGCAACATTTGATATTCTCTAACCAGACTCTCAATGGTGTGTCTATGGTCAAAACACTATCCAAGATTTTCATATATAAGACCATTTTTTTAAAAATAGTGGATAGAAAATAATGTGATGCTCCTATATCAAACAAAGAACAATCTAAGATAGATGATATAAGAATCGTACCTATGATGGTAGATGGTCCTCAATCCACGATAGTCTGAGTAGTTTTCATAATGTGAAACTAACTTATCCCTATAACTTGGGCTCCGGTCTAACTACCCTAATATATTTCACATTCCTAGTAATTTTTCTCATGCATTGGGGTACCACTTCCCCTACCTCGGCCTAAACAGTCAGTGGAACTCCAGATACCAGCCTGTTGAGGGGTAGTTGATCCCCTTTCCGCCTCAGGTGCCTGTCTCAATCCCTTACCATTGGTCTTCTATGGAAAGTTCACACAGAAACCCTAAATATGAACCAATATTCCATAGATATGACACTCAACTATGGGGTAAGGACACTGCAGGAGCTTATAGACAAACTTTATAGACTTATAGCACTAAAATAGAACACTGTCTTGAGATGGTTGTCTACTGCCCTAACTACACTTACCACTATTGTCTTGGATAAATCTATCATAGAAGTGATTATAGTCATTCAAAGAAGAGATCACATATCTTCCTACTGAAACATATTGCTTGCTATTCAGGGCCTCTCTCAGATTCCCTTCCATGATGATTTCCAAGTTCATCACATTCTCTATGTTTCTCAAGAGAAAAACGTTTACATGTGGCTTGATCTCATAGTAAAGACCATCCTGAAAACCTCTTTCCCTAAAGATCTCATCGGCTTCCAAAGATGGCGCAAAGCATTATAGGTCAGTGAAATGTATAACATAGTCTATCACTTACTTTCCCTCCTATATTAAATGAATAAACTAAGAATATTTTTCTTCCCTTAAAGTTTCAATATTGAAATGGATCAGGAACTGCATCTCGAAGTCCTTCCAAGATAGCTCATGATTTTTCCCAATTTCCTCTAGAATATCCCATCAACGGTTGGCAGGTCCATGAGGCATATATGAAGTAAGCTTTACCCTTCTATCTGCGGCTATCTCAAGATGATTGGAGGTTGTCTGGACCGAATCAATCCATAACTCAACGGCCAGGGGTCCCACTTCCCATGTAAACATTGGCGGATGCTCCAACTGAAAATATCTTATCATCTCAGAAATCAAAGGAATGATATGAATGATATCCCTTTCCATGGATCACATGACCCTCAGGAAGATATTGTGAAGCTGAACATCCATATGATCCTCAAGAACTACATGACACTCTAGTTTAGTTGTGTTAGGTGCATACTGATTTCCACTCTCCTGATGCTCAAGTCAAAAACGATGAGGAGGAATTTTTTATAAAAGAAAAACAAACACCTTAGAGAACTGGATAGAAATAAGGTCAACCTCAATAGGTGACTACAACAAAGAACCACAGACTCCCAGTCTCTCTAAACATGGCTTACAAGTGTTTTATAATGAAACGTCATCTCATTTAATTTATCCAGTGAAACAAATATCTCATATCATAGTTCAACATGCAAGTATATATCACATGAAAGAATAGATATGCCCCTATCATGAACAATTCATGTCAATATATCCATATGTTCCTATTATTATGCACGTATTCTTATCTCACACCATATCGGGCCATGAGAACAAACCTCATGAAACAATGAAATTATAAAAAAATATCCTCACACAACATGTGAATCAGCCAAGGTGAAATAACATCAACTGTAACAGAACACAACACAAATAACAATCCCATCCCTAGGAGCTTGAATTTTCCCCCATACGTGGGTTAGCTACACCCATGCATAAGCTAATTACCAAGTCCCGACACATCCCAATCTCCTTTATGCATTCCCCAAATAGTAAAGAAGAAGAAAATAAAATATGCTCCTTTGATACCACTTTGTAACGTCCCCCAATATAGCACTCTCTCATGTGGCCAAAAGGTGTTGGTTACAAGACCTCAAGAACACCTTCTCATACACCAGAGGCCACTGACTAGAAGCGAGGAGTGAAATGTATAGTGGGGAGACTATACCCCCAGGTATGAAGTGTAATAACAATATAAAATAAACCATAAAAGTGGAAGAAATCAAAGTATAGACATAGGGGAATGAAATAATAAAATCCTATAGAATATTCTAATAAATAATAAAGGAATAATGTAATGATGTATTGGAATGTAACTAAATGTCATGCTAGAATCAATATTAGTAATATACTAGCAGACTCAAATAAATAATCAAAAGTCCCCAGTCCCGAATCCCACATTAGTCTCACCTCCAAACTCTATCCCATCTAGCAAGAAAAAATCAATTTCAAGGTCCTTTTTCCTTGTCCAAATATACATCCATGTAATCTTCTGAAGTACTAAATGGAGGCCTGAATAGTGTGTGAGTATAACTCAGTAGGTCGACACCACCATGTCTAAAATAACAAATCTGATAAGAATTATATTCAATAAAGCAATAAACAAGTGTATTAATTAATTCAACAATTAATAAAATACAATAAAAACATTCTTAGGCTCTATGCTATAATATCTCAGAGCATTCCATTCCAAAAACCATCATATAACAAGGTAAAATATCCTGATTCGACACCATGCTAGAATATCTCTGATAATGTCTTACGACCATACAAACCATAACAATATAACCATGATGTAATCAAAACAATCCACGTCAAATCCCTATAAGCATTAAAACATCTTGGTTAAAGCCCTATAAAAATTATAATATGAGATTGGAAAAAATCCACTCTCCATAAGAATTATGTCATAGGACTAGGCTGAGCCCACTCAATATCAACATTACAACATATATGTGTGCATGTCCTAGGGTGAAGCCTGATATATAATCATAACAACATGGAACAAAAGTTCTATCATACAACATGGATATCACAATATCAGATCATATATCTCAATGGTTAATTATGAAAATTACCATTTATCTTTCAATTACCAATTTAAATTTAAATCAAAATTGATTAATATTTATATCAATAATAAATATTTCACAACTCAGGGATTATATATCAATAAATCACCTAAGGTCTCATGTCATGCTAAACACACTTTAAGCCATTATCCAATTCAATTATATTCATGGTTCTCTCACCCAACAGGTAGCCATAAGCTAGGTCAAAATCCAATTAAAACCAAAGGAATCTAAGGAATAATCCCATTCATTATTTAATTGATTCAAGTGTACACCACATTTGCTCAATCATGATATTGCATAAACTTAGAAATTATCAAATAATATGATTAAGATTTTGACCCCTACCTTTAACTGGAGACCCAACAATGATTCCAACAAAAATCTCCCATAAGGAAGAAGGTGAAGATGATTGAAAAGAGGAACCTAGATCAAAACTAATCAAGATAAAAAACCAACAATGCACACAGTCAAAGGATTACACCACAAAAATCAGAAGAAGAAGGGATAGAAGGGAAAAACCTAAATGAAAATACTTACCAGGGATTTCTCACACAAATGGGACTTCTGGAAGGTAATTTGGAACTTCAAAATCACTTGGAGGGTTTTCCTAGGTTGAGAAGAGAAAAGATAAAGCAAAATGAAATGAAATTAATACGCACAACATGTTTAAAATAGTATGCTAGGGAATTACACGGCGTGTAATGTAGTTACACATCATGTAAATCTTTTTAATGGAATACACCAAAAAACCCATCACTTCAGATTTATTTTATTAAAACACCCAAACAATTACATGATGTGTAATCCATTTACATGACATATAAATGGTCTGCAGTAGTTTTTTAGCCTATTTTCCATTTAAACAACCAAAAAAACTTTTAAACATTCTCAACTTATCAAGAACCCATGAAACACTTAACCCATTCATACTCAGAATCCATTAATTCAAACAAACATACATCCCTGAAATTTAGGTCATTTTCTCCAACAAAGGCTCTCTGTCTCTAAATAAGAATTGGTCATCATGGATCAAATGAAAAACTCAGAGGGACATATCTATAAAAAGGTAGGATCTTACACATACACTAATATGTATGATGCTTGGTTATTTCTTTAATGATTTTACACTACGATATATGGGGTATAGTCTCCCCACAATACCTTCATATACCCCCACTGCTAGTTGGATGACTTTGGCATATGGGGAGGTGTGCCTGAGGTATTGTGGAATTGTAGTCTAGGGCACCGATCGAGTGTCCACCGGGCCAGGACGTTACACCTTACAGAGGGGGATGGTTTTTGGTAATGTATGATGGCTATTTTAGGTATGTTCCTCCCCTCCTCTCATTATGTTTTTGGTTACTCTCACTGCCCTCTTGTTTGGCTTGATTTTGGGCTAGGGTTTAGTGTCAATTCCACTAGGGCAAGGTGGAATCGATCAAGGTTGAAAGGGATTTTTCAAGATTATGTAGAGGATGTCTCATAACACTGTCTACATTTCATATCTCAATGTTTTGATGAAGCTAAATTGTACCACTAATTTATTGTGGTTTTACTTTAAAATTAAAATAAATTAAATTAATGATGTATTGGTAATGTATGTTAGGTATTTTTCCCTAGGTGATGTTGGGGACTTGTTATAGACCTCTTGCGGGTTGTTGGTTGTGGTTATGGAATAACAAGGATGCTTAGTGAGTTTTGATGAATATTCCTACTTTAAATATAAGGTTTTTTATTAATTATAAATGCCTTAATTAATTGTAATGTATTTTTCAGCATGAGTTAGGTTCTTGCATGGCTTAACGGTGGCTAGATGAGCCGAGATGATACCTTTTATGAGGCTCGCCGAGCCTACGTAAAGCTTCCAACTTAGAGAATTAAATGGGAAAGCTTCAAAATGAGGTAGGTGGTCTTGGAACTTTTCCTATGGATTTATGATTTTGTTATGGTGCATGTTGATGTTCAGTCACACCACTAAGGGTGATCGACCCCTATTTAACAATTGAATTGTTAGATTTAAATCAAATGGTTTAATTTTCATATAAGTTGTTAAATTTATATGAACCACCACGATGTTGGAGTTGGTGCCCTAGAACCAACTTCTATGTACTTTATGATAACCTATATTCATAGTTTTGAATATTAATAAACTTATTATCTCATTATTATTGTTCTTCTATGTAACATAGTATGTGATAATGTCCTAAAAGTAGCTATTGCACTAAAAAGTCATAGTAGTTCCCCGCTATGACATTACTGGAAATTGGACTATTTGCAACGGGACTCCGTCGCAAATGACCCGTTGTAGAAAAGGGCATCACAAAAAGATTTTTTACGATAGGATGTGGACCCGTCACAAATATTTTCCTCGAGAATATTTAAAAAACAGAATTTACGATGGGTGTCCCATCGCAAAAGGCCCCATCGTAAATAGTTTCCCTGATATTATTTTAAAAAATCATTTGCGATGGGGGTCCCTATCACGAAGGGTCCCGTCGGAAATATCTTAAAAAAATAAAAAAAATTGAATAAAATAATATTATTAATAAAAATAAAAATAAAAATAATATAATATTGGAAAATAATAATAATAATACAAATATTAATAATATTATTAATAATATTATTAATAATAATAAAATAATAATAATAATAAAATAATATTCATATAATTAATATGAATAAAATAATAATATTAATATCAGTAAAAAAAATAAAAATAAAATAATATTTTTAAAAATATTAATAATATTATTATAATAATATTATTAATATTAATGAAATAATAATATTAATATTACTAAAATAATAAAAAATTATAAAACAATAAAACCTCAATATTTGTAAAAATGTAAAAAAAATAAAAAAAAATAATAAAATAAAAAAAATTAAATAAAGTAATAAAATTATAAAAAATTAAATAAAAAATAAATATTTAAATAAAAAATAAAAAATAAAATAAAAAATAAAAAATAAAATAAAAAAATAAAAATAAAATATTCGCAACAATATAAAAAATGCCCTATATAGAAATGTAAATACTTAATATTATAAAAAATTGCATTCAAAATTTTTATTATAAAAAAAGAAATATATCACTAGGGGGTCCTCTAGAGGAGCTGGAAGAGATGGTGGAGGGAACTATATCCCTAAACAACGAGCCATACGTCGCATGTACTCAATCTTCTCATGCTGCTAATGCTGCCATCAACACATCTCCTCCACCTGCTGCTGCTATCGTTGAAGCTCTTCCACCTGCTGCTACTGCCATTGATGCATCTCCTATTTCTGCCATTGACGCATCTCCTCATACTCTCTATGCATACTCTCTATAATCTCATTCCGATCTTGCAGATTCTCATGATACTGTGTAACAGATGATGATGACTCTCCACAATCTCCTCTCAAGTTGGACGCTAACATCGCAGCGGTACCATAATAACTCCAAAAAGTCAATTTAGAGCCAATACCAACAACTTGACCTTTCTCGAAGTTATAATAGGTTTCTTGCATCCATGTTGCCTCATCAAATCAATGGGAATTGGTCTGACCCTCGGTATCAGCCTGACTCTCAGTCTGTTTCTGAGACACTACGACCTCATATGTCTTCTTCAATAACAATTTAAAATTAAAATAGTTAAAATATTATTTTTAGTTAATATTAAAAATCAAAAAGAAATTATACTAACCACAATCTAATGATGGAGGCCACCTCTAATCCCTACAGTGACCGAATCATTGTACACCCTCCTATAAATTTCGAACTCTGTAACATCGGGTTGTTCGACTTCCTATTGGAATATAAAATAAACTGTTACATTTAAATTTATATAAATTATTTAAAAAACATACTTACCATATGTTCCATGTGAATACTGAATATATGACTATCGGATTGATATGCCACCTCCTGTCTCCCCCGGTTTTATCAACCTACCAATGATATCCTCTGAAAATGTCCACCCATCCAATGTGAACATAATTCATCCCATACCTGAGATGAAATGTAATCGGGTTAGTGGTCATGAGAAGACTCATCAAACTCTCTCACTCCTAATTTCTTTATTGCTTTCCTTCTCAAATTGTGCAAAAAATGACGACAACGCTCATGCATAAACCCCTCCCATGCCTTCCAGACAACACCACACATTCTCTCATCAATGGGATACCATAAAACCTAAAAATAAATTATAATATCTAGTTATTAATTAAATAAATTTGAAAATAAATATTATTTATTTACGTACCATCCAATGATAGAACATGAGGTTCTAAACATCAATGATAATCTCATCCCATGTGACCTATGATTTAGAAAAATAATTACACAATATAGCGCTCCCCTGTCCAACAACTATATGTGAACAACTGTGAAAAAAAAGAATAAATAATCAAACAAATTTTATATAAATAAATTAATGAAAACTAAGTAAAATACACCGTTAAACATACCTCTGCATGTGTGGATTGAAGCCATGATGTGGATATCACTCTGGGATATGGTCAGGAATCATCAATCGGGCAAGACCACGCCCCCTCTGAGTCCTTGAACTGCCAGTAGTCTGAGGGTCAGATGATCCAACATCCTGCTCATCCAAAGGTAGATCAGCCTCCTGCAACTGATGAAATAGATTCTAATCCATCTGAAACACAAAAATACTATTGTTATCAAGTAGTTTAAAACAACTATTATATATAAATATATATTATATATGATTATAACATCCACTTAACTATTCCAATCTTCATATGCATCATCATCTTCATATATGACGATGTCAATGTATTCATATTCCTCCTTAGCATCATTGATTTACATATGAGTTTCATTTTTGTCATATCTTGTCATTTCAAATTCATTTGTAACATTATTAACAACATTGTCACTATTGACCCCTAACTATGGCGTTTCATCATTGATATTCGTGTCTCTTTATGAGAAATATGGATTTAGAGTAGTCTCTTGAAAAATTTCAATTCCTTTCACTTCAGTAGAACCAAATTCACTTTGAGTAAACAAATTTTCTTGAGATTTAATTTTTATTACGATCCACCAATCACAAAACTCTTTTAAATTACCAAAGTAATTTTCATTATAACATCCCCAACCTGGAAGCCACTAAATCGGTGCTCCGTGCCGGGTCATCACATGACCTCAAGCGTACCTCCCCTTACTCCAAAGGTTGCTGACTAATAGCGAGGGTATAATAAGCCACATGAGGAGACTATACCCTATTTACTAGAGTAATCCACAAAAGATCACAATAAAAATAATGGAAACAATATGAAACAACCAATAAACATTCATAACCAAACATTTCCCAGCAGGGTACAAAAACCAATAAAATAAAATAATGTCATGCCATACTAGTAGTGCAAGTGAAAGAAACCCAAAATAAAACAAACGACCAAAAATCCCAATGGGTCCCAACTCTAATTCTGGATCCTTCTACATGTACATCCCAAACCTAAATCAACATCTTAGTGTCGGGCCTCAACCCTTGTCTAGACCTACAACCAAGAGATCTGCTTGGGTACCCAATAGTGGCTTGAGCAGGGTGTGAGTACAAAACTCAGTAGGCCACCACCAACAATGTCTATAAAATATCCAGTCTATCAGATAGTGCATGAAAGTAGAAAATAAATGATATGTAAGCAAGGGAAAATTTGGGTGCCATTATTTAACAAGATTCATTTAATTCATGACTAGTATTTATCCCAATTCTATTTCTTATACCATTTTTACCATGTAATCCATTTTCAAAACATTCTATTTGGGTTAGACATATACATCATCTATACATGGGTCTAATGAAATCCATCACAATGCATAAGGGAAATAAATCAAGTCCCTATCTCACTGAGGATACAGATATCACATTAACACATTATCCTCACCTCTAAGACTCGGTCCAGGTGGAATGAAACCGTTAGGGGAATAGAGCCTCCGTCCCCTTCTCTAACCTGTGCATTTTGGTGGGGAGTTTAGAGCCTCAGTCTAACTCAACCCATGGGTGTAGAACCTCAAGTCAATACCCCACTCTACCAAGCCATGTGCACATTCTTATTTATCAAATCACCACAACCATACCATAACACAACCAAGCATATTAAATTCCATTGGTTATCACAATTCATAACAACAATATGGGAATTAATACTATTCCATAACCCATTAACACAGTTACCAATTACAATTTATAGCCATCTATCCAAATTCTAATTCCCATGCCTTAACCCATTAGGTGTATTCAACAACCCCTATGACTTATCCAAATTTATCATTTAACCTTCATTAACCCATTTATCCCATTTATCATTCCACAAGTATTTACCCACTTTTTCATTTCAAACACAATTCTCATATCACGTAACACAATCCCTTCATTACATTCAATCATTTAGGTGCACCACCTAATTCTCATGTATTAACCCATTCAACAATTCATCCATCTCCTTGTTACATCTCATTAACAAATTCCCCATTTCCCATTCCATTACCCAATTGCAAGTTCACTATTTAACATGCCCTAATCCCCTTAGTCATTTCTAACCAAAAAATCCTGAAACAATCGACATGATCTCTTTCAACACAAGTACCCATTTTCATGTCATTCCAACCAACAACTTATGCCTTTATCACCATAGGAATATTTATCATTATTACATTTGTAACTTAATCCACCATTAAGACATATTCTACATGGGTTCCATATTATTATTTGGCAACCCATTACATAACCCTACCACACTCTAGGTCCTAGTTTGCTGGAACACCCCATGGGTAGCCCTAAAATTGTCATGTCACCCTCAATGCATCCCACGGGGATTGTGAGGGTATAAAATGGTCACTTAGACACTCATTTATATCAAACACTTCAACAGAACCAAGAACACAAAAAGGGAAAAACAATAACACCAACTCTCATGCACAAATCCAAAATAAAACTATGGTATAATACTTGTAGACCACCTACCTCGAATCCATTGATGAACGCACTCTTAATCATCATCTTGGATCTGGATTCAAGCACCCCTTGAAGCCTCAACCTAGATCACAAATGAAAATGAGGGTTTTAGGGTTTCAGATGGAGAAGGAAGGAAGATAAAAACCCTAAACTAAAAAGAGAAGTAAGAGGAGTATTAGGCTTACCTAGATCTTCAATCCTCACTTGACGACACTCAAAACGGCCAAGAATCAAAGTAGATCCATCCTTGAGTGATATTTGGAGATTTGGTTCGTTCCTAGGGTTCCAAAGGAGGAGGAGGAAAAACCCGAGTTGGGTATTAAAATCACAGGGTGTCATTTTTGTAAATTTTTCCAACTTTCTAGGCCACACGGTTTACCCGCACAGTTTGACAAATTGTGCGCATACTGTGTAAAAGCTACTATTTTTAAGAGGCCATCCCTAATGGTTTTCCCTAGCCATGTGTAGACCGTGTGAAGGCTACTGTCTGAGGATGGATGGTCCACACAGTTTACCCACACGGTTTCCCCTAACCATGCGTAAATCGTGTGCCTTACACTGCTTGTCCTGATAGCTCTTCTCATCGCACCCCGAGCCCCCAGGGGCACCTCCGAGCCCCCACCTGAACTTGGGAAACACTTATCTAGACTCAAAGGAGAGACCCAATACAAAACTTAAATTAAAACATTCTTTAAGAAAATCTAGGACCTTACAACCTCCCCACCTTATAATGGATCATCCCTAAGTCTCTCTTCCAAGCATCACTAAGATTCTATAACTAAAGGTCATTCCACTAGGCCTTCCTATCTAACCAATTTATAAGTTTCTGTTAGCACATCAAAAGGAAACCAAACATGGTTCATGGGAACATACTTTCTATAAGTCCCTATCCTTAAACCTTACTTAATCTTGAGTTATTACAAGATTACACATTGAGGATCTTTTCAGGTTTAGAGTTTTAGAGAATTAGATTATAAAACTTGCATTACATTCCACATTTAAACAAAGTGGTTACATAAATATAGTATTCATTTATCCCATCAATGGAAACATATTTAAAATAAAACATGGATTCTTTCTTGACACTTCCTTGTCACTATAATCATATCATGTACCTTTCCCTTGACCTGTGAAAAAAATTTCAAAAAAAAAACTTGGGATGAGCATAAAAAGCTCAGTAAGGGTTATAAAAATATGGAAAGGAAACATGAGTTCATATATACATAAGAATGAAATCATAATTTACCCATAAAACACAGGCACTTTAACATACCTCATCAAATCATGAATAAATCATAGAAATCATAAGACATAAAAGGTAACTTGAGGCATTCATAACATTATTACGTAGGGAGTAACCCTCTTGGTTACGTTTGGAATACCCACCACAGTATATTCCCTAAATTTCTTTGGAGAAACCTTAATGTTTCACTCCTTCGCGTTACCCAATGCATTGGAGAGCTATATCGGGCTTACCCTCCCTTAGTTTATCACGGAACCACCCGTTTTCATAACAATGCCCAAGAACCATAACATAAACGTATCACACAAAACATGAATAAAGGAAACATAACATTTCCACATTTCAATCACAATATAACATTTTAGTATATTGAAATAATGAATCCATTCAAAAAGAAACCATTTCCAAAACCATTTAAAACATTTAATAAAGAGATTTTTGAATCAAAGTGTCCCATACCACCTTGATGCTTTTAAAATTTTAAACCATTAATATCCATATAGATAAATCCTTAAAACCATTTTGAAAACATGTATATTAATAAGAACAAATAATTAAAAAATTTAAAGCGATATTTTGGTTAAAGCGGTTTTACCAAAATTGGAGACACTTGAATACAATAATTGAAGAATAACATTTAGTCAAAACTTTATAATATCATGAGAATAAATGGATTCATTATATAATATTCCAAATGACAGTATATACACTATATAATAGTGAATTGGTGCATAACAACAATCAAGTCTCAATAGAAATGTCAAATGTGATGAAATCCCTTATAAAGAAGGTATCCTTAAATTAAGGATAAATCAATCTCAAAATTATGTGTGAGAAATATAAATACACCCAATATAAGTGGATATTAAGTGTAAAACAATAAAAGGTCATTCACACATATAAAAAGGATGACATATTCAATAACTACATGTTGAACCCAAAGAAATCGAAATTGGGTTAAAAAGTTCCCTTAGTAAAATTCGACAGCCTAACGACATCACTTCAAAATTTAGAAAATGAGTTGATGAGAGATAAAAAGGGTATCTCATCACTTGGTCATAAAATTTACATCAATAAGGATATATAATAACATATCCCAATATAATAGTATGTGAATCAAAAGATATAACAAAATAAGTCTTTTAAAAAGAGGAGGGTGAAAGGTTCCCTTACCGACTTGGGTAACTTTCGAAACATAAACCCCGTGAAAGAAGGACAATACAACATTGATGTAAATACTCATAAATGAAATTATATTACACAATGAGTAAAATAATGGGCAGTACATACACCACTCAAAGGAAATTGTGGCAAATGTAGCATAAATCTCACGGGAATAAAAGTGAGATGAAAAATCTCTTACGAAAACTCGATAGCCTAACGACGCCACTTAAAACTTCCAAAATGGATTGATGAGAGGAAATAGGGTCTCTCATCATATCAACATAAAGTTTACAGAAAGATGAATATAAAAGAACATCCCCCAATATAACAAAGAGGAGCTTAAAAGAAGTGACATAAAGGAGAGTACTAAAAAATAAAGAGAGGGGTTGGATCTCTTACGGAAATTCGGCAGCCTAACGGCGCCACTCAAAACTTCCAAAATGGATTGATGAGAGAGAATAGGGTCTCTCATCATATGAACATAAAAATTAAATTAAGAGTAATATAAAAGAATATCCCAATAACAAGAAAGATGGGCTTTAAAAGGAATGACATAAAAGAGTGTACTTTAAAAGAGAGGATTCAGATCCCTTACCTCAAGTCCAACTTGTCTTGTTCGTTTCTTTATATTCCTGAATAATAAACTTTGGTAAATTTATAATTGCATAAGTACCTCCTTTAAAGATTATTATTCAGTTCATATCACATATTATAGTGTTATAATAATTGTTTAATAATGTTAGTTCATATCAGACGTTTTTGCCGATGTTTGGTACATGAGTCAAAAATGAACTTGTTTGAAAAATGATTGTCCATGTTGTTATAAGTAAATAATTTACAGAATATTATTAATGATTAAAATATCATATATATCCAGTACATATTCATTTTATACTATTCCATATCATTTAGAGATAAAAACAAAAAGCACTGTTCATGGAGACGGTAGGCCGTACGTACGCATGGACGCTACTTTCATTTTTTATTTGTCATATTAACGGAATTAAAAATAAATGATATATATATATATTATAATTACATTATAATATATATATTATATAGGTCACATATGATCATTAATTTAATTCTTTATACGTTCCATGTATTGCATGTACGAGTCACATCACTTGAGGGGGCGGTAGTCCACACTTCCTCATATGAAATTATCACATTTACACAACATGAAAAGAATAAAGGTATGGTTTAAATATAAAATACAGAAGAATATAGTAAAAATAAATACCATATATATCATATATAAAATACAGTGACATTATAATGGCCACCTTTAAAGGTGTTAAAAGAATATTGAACAATCATCGTTTCGTGAGGCAGAAAATCACCAATCACAGAAACAGTATGTTATTTAACCATTAGACGAAGGTGTGTGTAAGTGTAGATCTAATAATTCTTATAAAAACATCCTAGTATATTTAATATACTGTTTTTGTTACAAAATAAATGAATAAAAATAGTTTAGTGGGTTGGAGAAGCAAAATAAAACAAAAGGACACAAGTGAAGACATTACCTTAAAATCGGGTAACTCCCTTTGGTTTGAGCTCAAAGGCTTCCTTGGGAAGACTTATGCCAAAAGTGAGGCTTCAAGGAGTTATAGAGGGATGTGTAGAGACAAAATGGGCAGGTTTTGGCCGAGCCAAAGGCTTTGGAAGTGTGGGTAAGAAGGTAGAGGTGGGGGCCTTTTATAAGAGGAGAGGAGGGGCACTCTTGGAAAGTAAAGAAATGTTACATTATTTTAGAATGAGTTTCGAATTTAAATGGTCCCACATTGATTTTTTTCTAGGATAAGGTGATAAGGGTTCTAAATCCACCCATCCAATAGGTTTTTGACATGTGTAGGTCTTAGATTTTACATTATCTTTCCATTTTATTTAAATCATTAAATAATGAGGTCATCGCTGCATCATCATGATGTCATAAATAATTTAATTTATTTAATGTCTAAAAATTATAAAAAAAATACTATGATGTATGAAATCTTTTGAGATTTCCATTTATTATTTATAGTCAAAAATCTGACTTTTATAACCCCATGTAAAAATTATTTTAGTAAAACATCTCATGTTTGTGTCATTTTTACTTTAACATTAAATAAAAAGGTATTTATGTCATTTTCCAACCAAAGTGGCTCCATGGGGTCCCCAAGTTGACACATGGATTGTCTTGGTCGGCCATGACACATCCAATGAGGGTAGGACATGTGTCTAGGTCATTTCATTTTATTAAAACATTATTCTTACCTTAAACTACACTAATTACCTCTAATCGCGATTAAAAACTTAATAAGTTACTATTCACCAAAAAATTATTTTAATCCCATTGAACCAAATTTTACTTCTTAATGAAAACCATGTATGTCAGATTTTTAAAATTAAAAAAACAAAGATGGCAAAATTTCATTTAAACGGAAAAATCAGTTTTTATAAGTACCACTTAGTGGTTTCACTATTCATCAAAAATTGAAGTTTTTCAGAAAATTACCAAAAGTTCACCCTAAGCTATATTTGATATTCCAAAATCAAAAATGATGTCTATTTTACAAAATTCAAAACATATAATTTTCATTAATTAATTTAATAATTAATTCCCGCTGTCAAAACAAATAGCGTGTTTTTATGAAACAAAATGTATCAAAAGATTGACACTAGTTTAAGTCCGATTTCAAAGTGAAATTAATTCCAATGAACAATATTGGATTAAATGGTAAAAATATATTCTAATTTCACTTTAAAACCAATTAAAAAGATAATCTAATCATATAAATAAATTATATTAAAAGAGGTTTTGAATTAAAATACAACATTTTTCACTATTCATTAAAAATTGAACTTTTTCGGAAAAATACCAAAAATTTACACAAAGTAAATTTTGATGTCCCAATTCTAAAGAAGAATTTTATTTTGTCAAATATAACACATAAAATTGTCAAAAAGTGGATTTAAAAGAGGTTCGCCATCAAAAGGCGGTTAATCGACCTTTTAAAGAATATTAGAATGTTTACGCTTAAAATTGGATTCATTTGCATTTTTAATCCTCTAAAATTTATTGTAAAAAGTAAAAATATTTGACAAACATATATAATAATTTTTTAGTTAGTTCTGTTCATTCCCGCCATTACAATGGCTAGGCGTTAACTACTATTTAAAATAATATTATTTTATTATTAGAGTGCAACGTAAGATTCCTAAGAAACTCGTTGTTGCGTGTTGGGTACGCCATCGAGCATAGCATCCCATTTAAAGTAATATTAATATTTTATTCACAAATATGGATAAATATAAAAATGTCATATTCTTTATTTACCTGGGGTGTTACACTTTCCCCTTAATACTTCCTCATCATAACCAACAACACAAACTATACAAACTCCTCAAGGATGCATCCATTTTAACCATTCTCACCCCAATAACTTCATGGGGGAAACTTAAGAGACAAAAAATAAGTCACAATTCATGGAAACTTAACACACAACATCACATCTTCATGGAGGAACCAATTGGATCCTCATAGGCTCGATCCTCTACACAAATCATGACCCAAATCACTTGGCGTCGTTTTATGTTCCCCCACCTCTAACGGTGACCAAAACTGGTATCAAATAAGGGAAAACACATGATCCTTCCAACCACATTTCCTGAAGATTTCATTCCACAATTGTAAAACCAAACGCCACCCAAAACCCTTGGGTACTCTACCTACTAAACTTGTGTTAAGGCTCACTATCAGGGCTAACTTACCCAAACAGTGACCACTCAAGTCCTTATAACTTGAAACTCCAATCACATTATCAACCAACCATTTATCTGATATGGTTCTCTCCACCATTTTTGGTTACTTGGAACCTCCTACATCGATGAAGGACCACTAGAACTCAATCCAACTTTCCCATCACCTAACATGTTCCAACTCACCATGCCCAAGAATCCATAGAAGCATTACCCTGCCTTGGCATCCAAACGTACCGTTACAACCATTGGGAAGACATCCCTACAATATCCATTCAAGGACTAATATCATCATAACCTCACTGAAGTAAAAATTCATTTAAAAATGTTCTTTCTACTACAACATAAACCCGGAGGTGGGTCACTCTCACTTCATCCATTCAGGTTTACCATCTTAGGCTGGACCACCTTCAATTGGATTTACCCGGAACACCCACCTTCCACTGATGGTACACTACCAATTTCTCACCTTCCTAATGTTCTTACTGACTTGAAGTCTATCATTATCATTCCACGCACCCACTAAGGTCATTTCCTGAATTCCGGTATAATTCCATCATCACGGCACTACCGACCTCTAGAATTTCATCAGCTTCACCCTTGACATGTCACCACATCACATGGACAAGGTTCAATCAACTTCAAAATGTTCCAAAACCACACAAGGGAAAATTATCTAAGTCTAACCCCAATATTCTTTGGAGTTATAGGACCCCCAACTTCTCTTAACACAACCTGTTGTTATATCCAACCAAACCCTCATACTACTCAGCACATACATCACAAGCTTCATTTGGAGCCACCATGAGCTCAAGCCAACACTTGCCTCATCGGACACCACATCCAAGGCCTACATGCCTCTCTGTGGAACCTGGAATGCACGTCACATGTTTCTCATTGGAACCCCGGTTCCACTACATTGACTCGATGTCCTTTTCTCCGCATCTAGGACTGATTTATCACTCCCCACCTTAGGAGTATTGTTACTACTACTCTCAAGAGGGATTTAAACCACCACATATTTTACTAGATCATAATCCGAACCCCAAACTCAGACATGGCCATCTATCTTTTCCCAAAATAATAAAATTAATTCCGCTCAGTGCCCATTTTTGGCATCTGTGAATGGAACCCATGCCGTTTTTCAACATTTGGTCCATCCTGGGGACCTCACTCAAAATGATAGAGGGTGAACATTCCATCATCAAGCTCCACATATACCATTTCCATGTGCATAAACTCCATGATGTCCCTCATCCAACCAAACATCTTCATGTCTCTTGGTGTGAGCCAGAGCTTCTCAATGTACTTGGGACGATGTCAAGATATTGGGCATGCTCGTCACTAGCTAAGGTATGCTAATAAGTTGTTGAATAACACCACCACAAACTTATCCATTTTTTTATGTCAAAATATGGGACACTATGACCTTCCAAGGATTTTAGGACTCCTTGTCGAATGCATCACATAAACACTTAATCCCTCCACCCAGCTATGACCTCCAACCAAATTTAACCATCGCTCCACGATCAAATCACCAACAGTCGTAAACCTAAATTTCATGTGGAAATATTTCCACCACACTACTCAAGTTCTTTTGATGTGTCCCTATTGGCTATCAACTAAAGCACAACAATCTTCTATATTAATCAAACCAACGGTCTCAAAAAACAACCTTAATTTCCATTTAACCCATCACCAGCTTACTTTACTAACCATGTCTATTGGTTAGCCAGTCTCATCAGCCATGAGGTAGCCTCTGCATCTCACCCAATAACCAAACCATTCCTACTAACAAGTTCAGCTACGTGACCACCCTTACCAAGGTGTCACCATCGAGCGAAAGTATATAACAACACTTTATCCACCCTTGTCTTTTTTGTTCAAAAAAACTTTCAGACCTCCATTAATCCTCACCCAAACAGGTGAGTTAAGAATTATTGTGATACAACCCTTCGAAAAAAACCTTACCTCTTATAAAAAACACTAGGGTGCCCTTATGAAGGAACTAGGAACAACTATACCATCAACCTTCCCACTTAGCCCTCAAGTCCAATCCTGCACCATGGAACACTCTGAGTTCCACTATAAAGTCCAAACATCTACATGTGAAAGACACACCCAAAGGCACTAGATACTCTGTTAAACCTCTCTCATAGGTCACCTTGAAGGTGGAATGATACCAAATCCATATACTAGAGTCAAAACCAGGAATATCCATTGGCCCTCTCTCCAAACCACACTTATCATGACATGAACAAAGAAAAGTGCGTGAATGGAACTCTCACTCCCATTCCAACGTACACTATGCGTAGTGTACAAACCAACCATCTTCTCTAGGTTCCACACCAAAGGTGTACACATTCATCGACACTACGGGAAAACCATCCTCTCTGGGATTTAAGACACAACTCACAAGGCCTATACTCACAAGGTCACCAAGACCCAGGCACTGTCCTTAGGGTCCGGAATGTACTCCATACGGTCACTGACCCTGAGTGTTCCCTCACTCACATCACCAAATAACACATTGCAACCCAAAGTCCACAACCCTAAAAAGGATTCCCTAAACACACCACCTATTCCATATCATAACTAGAAAGGCCTCACAATTTAATCCCAAAGTCTCAACTAGGGTACTCTCACTACCCAAACCCACGCATACAATGGTCAAACCGAAAACACCAAGGATACCCACCTTTTAACCCAAACATTCTCATTCAAAACTTTTCATTCACTTGACACTTTGAAGAATGAATGAAATAATTTAACCACAGATGGAAAGATCCAACACGATCAACCTTAAACAATATATTCTTCATACTCTACCCTAATGGTTAACATCACACTTTACCCTCCACCATACCTACTGTGGGTCATGGTCAATATGGGGGTAAAAAATTTTCTTAATCACAAGTCTTTCGTCAAAACCTCTTCAAACCCATTCTTCTTTTATGACATGATCAATTCCCCTCAAGAACATTTTCCATTTCACATCTTGTTAAAATCATAATTTTAACTCATTTACACCTTTCATTAGGAAAAAACCGTTAACAATTTTACCATCATTATGCACCCCTTTTATTTTATACGCCAAAAAACCTTTACAATTTATCATAACCCAAAACTTTAACCCAGTCAGAACATTTCTTTATACATGATATTCATTAACTATTCATTTTCATTATTTTCATTCACCAAATTTCATCACCATTATTAAGCATAATTTTATTCATATTTATCAAGGAAGTAAAATGCATTCCACTCTCTATGCCTCGCACACCCATCCCGTGTGTGTGCCTATACTGATGCATGCCACCTATATCCTTAGGTGCCTAAAATAATGCATGAATGCACATCTCCATTCCATTCTAGAAATGTGAAAAATATCATAAATTAGTCAAATAACGCAACATGTGCATCACCCAATGGTGAAATATCATCTAACTATAACAACACATATCAAGAAAAACAATTCCCACCTATGGTGACTTGGTTATTCCCCCATACATGGGTTAGCTACTCCCAAGAACGAGAACATTACCAAGGACCAAAACATCCTAATATCCTTTCTACTATAATCAAATAGTAATAAGAGAAAAGAACTCCTCTGATACCAATTTGTAACGTCCCAGACCTAGAAGCCACTAAATCGATACTCCGTGCTTGGTCGTCACATGACCTCATGCGTGCCTCCCCATAAACCAGAGTTAGCTGACTAGTGGCGAGGGTCTAATAAGACACATGGGGAGACTATACCCTCTTTAACAGAGTAAGCCACAACAGATCACAATAAAAATAATGGAAACAGTATAAAACAAACAATAAACATGCATAACCAAATGTTTCCCAGTAGGGTAAAAACACCAATCAAATACAACAATGTCATGCCATACTAGTAGTGCAAGTGAAAGAAACCCAAAATAAAATAAATGGCCAAAACTCCCAATGGGTCATGACTCTAAGTCCAGATCCTTCTCCATGAACGTACCAAGACCAACTTAACATCTTAGTGTAGGGCCTCATCCCTTGTCCATACATGCAACCAAGAGATCTTCTTAGGTACCCAACGGCGGCCCGAGCAGGGTGTGAGTACAAAACTCAGTAGGTCACCACCAATGGTGTAAAAAAAATATCCAGTCTAATAGATAGTGCATACAGGTACAAAATAAATGGTAATTAAGGGACAATTTGGGTGACATTAGTTAATAAGGTTCATTTAATTCATGACTAGAATTTATCCCAATTTCATTTCTTATACTATTTTTACCAAAAAATCCATTTTAAACACATTCTCTTTGGGTTATACATATACATAATCTATACATGGGTCTAAGGAAATCAATCACAATGCATAAGGGAAATAAATCAAGTCCCTATCTCACTAGGGATACACATATCACATTAACACACTATCCTCACCTAAAAGCCTTAGTATGGGTGGAATGAAACTGTTAGGGGAATAGAGCCTCCGTCCCCTTCCCTAACCCGTGCATTTTGGGGTGGAGTTTAGAGCCTCAGTCTAACTCGACCCATGGGTGTAGAACCTCAAGTAAATACCCCACTCTACCAAGACATGTGCACATGATTATTTATAAAATCACCAGAACCATACCATAACATAGACAGTCATATTCAATGCCATTGGTTATCACAATTCATAACAACAACATGGGAATTAATACTATCCCATAACCCATTAACACATTTACCAATTACAATTTATAACCATCTAGCCAAATTCTCATTCCCATGCCTTAACCCATTAGGTGTATTCAACAACCCCTATGCCTTAGCCAAATTAATCAATGACCATTCATTAAACCATTTATCTCATTTATCATTCCAAAAGCATTTACCCACTTATGCATTTCAAACACAATTCTCATATCACATAACACAATCCCTTCATTACATTTAATCATTTAGGTGCACCACCTAATTCTCATGTATTAACCTATTCCACAATTCATCCATCCCCTTGTTACATCTCATTAACATATTCCCCATTTCCCATTCCATTACCCAATTGAAAGTTCTCAATTTAACATGCCCTAATCCCCTTAGGAATTTCTAACAAAAAATTCATGAAATAATCGACATAATCTCTTTCAACCTAATTACACATTTTCATGTCATTCCAACCAACACCTTATGACTTTATCACCCTAGGAATATTTATAATTATTCCATTTTTAACTTAATACACCATTAAGACATATTTCACATGGGTTCCACATTATTATTTGGTGACCCATCACATAACCCTACCACACTCTAGGTACGGGTTTGCTGACGCTCCCCATGGGTGGCCCTAAAATGTTCAAGTCATCCTCAACGCATCCCATAGGGATTGTGAGGGTTTAAATTGGTCACTTAGACACTCATTTATATCAAACACTTCAATGGATCCAAGAACAAAAAAAATGTAAAAACAAGAACACCAACTCTCATGCACAAATCCAAAAATAAAACTATGGGATAATACTTACATACCACCTACCTCAAATCCATTTATGAATGCACTATTAATCGTGCACTTGGATCTGGATTCAATCACCCATTGAATCCTCAACCTAGATCCCATCCAAAAATTAGGTTTTTAGGGTTTCAGATGGAGAAGATAGGAAGATACAAACCCTAAACTAAAAAGTGAAGCAAGAGGAGGATTAGGCTTACCCAGATCTTCAATATACACTTGACGGAACTCAAAATGCACAATAATAAAAGGAGATACATACTTGATAGATCTTGGGAGCTTCGGTTCATTACTAGGGTTACAAGGGAGAAGGAAGAGGAAAAAACCAAGTTGGGTCTTAAAATCATAGGGTGGCATTTTTTTAAATTTTTCCAACTTTTCTGGGCCGCAGAGTTTACTAGCACAGTTTTCCAAACAGTGCGCAAACCATGTGACTACTACTTTATATGAGAGGCCAACCCACATGGTTTAATTGGGATCCTGTATGGGTTTCCCTAACCATGCACAGACTGTGTGAAGGCTACTGTCCGAAGATGGCTGGTCCACATGGTTTACCCGCACGATTTCCCCTAATCGTGTGCCTTGCATTTCTTGTTCTGATTACTCTTCTATTCACACCCCGAGCCCCCGAGGCACACCTGATCCCCCACATGAAGATAGTATACACTTATCTAGCTAAAAAGGAGACACCAAACAAACACTTAAACACAAAAATTATTTAAGAAAATCTGGGACCATACATGCATAATAAATTTGATGTTCCAGATGAGCAAATAAAAATGGTTCATTTAATAAATGAAGAATTTTATATTTAATATCAATAATTCCATGGGTGGGAT
Source organism: Viscum album (assembly GCA_963277665.1). Taxonomy (NCBI): domain Eukaryota; kingdom Viridiplantae; phylum Streptophyta; class Magnoliopsida; order Santalales; family Viscaceae; genus Viscum; species Viscum album. Next base: position 496,922,520 of record OY728121.1, on the reverse strand, counting down.
GAATATTAAAGCCTCTCTCATTATCCAACCATTGACATTTAAAAATCTTTATGTAATTCTATCCCAGATAACACAATTCAATAATTTATTCCAGTATGCCATAAAAGTCAACTTCAGTTTCTCTATGATGATATACTCCTAAAAAGACACCACTATTAATTGTTTTTTTAGATTCCCCATATGCACGTGTATTAAATCTAAAACCATTCATGACATATTAATTATAATATTTAACCATTTTGGATGGTGGGTCACTCAAGACACACAATCAATTATCAATTTTATCATCATGTTGAGATACCTGGAAATTTGTAAAACAATTATCAATATAACAAGTAATAAATTGATTTTATATGTTAAAACATAAATAATTTATGTTACTAGTTTTTGAAACTAGTAGGAAAAATTATTTTGCCGACGTTATTCAAGAGTAGCAGGTGTAATTTGTGGAAGCTATTTATTGATATGATTATTATATAACCTAAAAATAAAATAAGATTAATTTATCATAACAATGATTATAGAATAAGTTATAGGATCAATCATAGTAAAAATGGTTTCATTTATTCATAGTTGAGAAGAACATATGTATGATCTCAATGATATTCATCATCTGAAATCCATCGTTCATGAACTCCACCGAACCCAAGTTCAGGCTGATTAAAAATTGATAATTGATAGGTCATATCATTTTCAACATTTCCCTTGTTACGGACCATGCGGTTGTGTTTTGAGTGATATTTAGATTCAAAATAATGAGAGAAGAAAAAAATTTCCTCTTGAAAATAAGATTATATAATTGAGCCTTCAACCAATTCTTTGTTATGTACTTTTTTCTTCAATTTTTGCATGTATCTCTTGAATGGGTACATCCATCGAAACTGGATCGGACCTCTATATTTTTCTTCATGTAGAAAATTTCATATCAAATGTTCCATTGAGTCAAATAAATCCAGTGGGAAGATTTTTTCCAGTTTACATAAAATTAAAACATCTTCTTATAGTATTATTAGTGAATTGTGGTCTATTATCGCTACAAAAATGTCTTAGAAAAATATGATATGTCTGTTATGAAATCCCAAATCATATAATTCAACAAACCTATTAATCCAATCAGAATAAGTCTTTAAATTATAACATTTTAGTCATGACTTTTTAATCCGGTAATATGACCATTTATTATACATTTGGCCAAATTGGAAGAATAAATATCTGGAAGTCTCAAATCTTCAATCCTCTGACCATATATAAATATATATTCTTTGGAAATTATATAAGCTACTTTTACCTTCATTAACTTCTATGATCTGTCATTTTCAAACAGTTCAAGTTCTGGTCGCCTATAAATTTGGGCAAGATCTAATCGTGCCTTAACATTATCTTTGGTCTTACCTAGTGTATCCAAAACTATACGAAATAAATTATCATATTAGTTCTTCTCAATATTCATGACATCCAACATTTGATAGACTAATAAATCAGACCGATATGTAGATCCCAAAAAATGATCTGTTTTATCCAATTGTGTTCTTTCCCAAAGCCATCAATTTTCTATTGGTTTATTTTTGGTCCAAATGTGATGGTATGTAATAAAGAGACAATTGATTTTACCTATGTACCTAAGATCATTTTTGGTGTTTAATCTCTTTCAATTGTACCTTCTCTGAAATGATATTTGTTCCTCCAAAAAGGATGATTGGTTGAAAGTAATCTGTGATGACAGTAAAAAAAATGGGGTTTTCCATTGACGAGAATAAACAATTTATTGTATCTTATATAGTACATTAATGATTTTGGAACATGTGTACTCTATCCAAATAACATTCCATATATTGGGAAGTCACTAAGTGTCTACATCAATGCAGCCTTTAGTAGGAAATTTTGTTTTGCAGCAACATCACATGTACTGACACCATTACTCCACAATGAATTTAACTCATCAATAAATGGTTTCAAATAAACATAAATATTCATTTTCGGATATCCTGGAATTAATAAGGTCAAAAAGATATATGGATCCTTCATCAACATCCAAAAAGGTAAATTATATAGAGTTATAAAGACAAACCAACATGAATACTGACTACCGTAATAACCAAATGGACATAAACTATCAGTCGAAAGACCCAATCACACATTTTAGGATTCCAAAGAAAAAAATGATGGACTTTGTCAAATTTTTTCCATGAATCACCATAAGAGGGATGATTTAAGCTTTTACCAGTTGAAATATTGGTTTTATGTCATGACATCAATTTTGTTGTATTCTAAGACATAAATAAATGCTGTAATCTGGATGTCAGTGGGAAATATCTCAATTTTTTTACAGGAATCAATCTAGACTTCCCTAGTTGAGCCTCTGTATACCTTAATTTTCCACATGTGGGACAACTATCCATGGACACATTTTCACCGTAATATAAGAAGAAATCATTTTAATATGCATGAATCTTCTAATAACCAAGACCCATATTACAAACTAGTCTCTTTCTCTCATAGAAATTTTAGGCAACACATTTCCTTCAGGTAAAAATATTTTAACCAAAGAGAATATCTGATAAAAATAGATATTTTACATTCCATCATCTGATTTATTATCCATAAAATTTTCAACCACTTCAAATTTTCTTATCATGCATCCAGGATATAAGGATTTCTTAGTGGACCTAAAAAACTCATAAAATTGAGATGGTAACAACTCAGGAGTTAAATCAATATCATTTTGAGTTTTGAAAGTATAGAACCTACACATCATGTATTCAATTTTGAAATCATGATAGATCCATAACAAATTATTAGTATCTTCTCTAGAATTATGTTTACCATGTTGATACCAAAAAACATAATCTAGTTGAAAATCAAAACGCAATAGATGAACTCCAACATTTTCAAAAGTTTCAAACATCCTTAGAGAGATTTTTTTACAAGGAAACTTAATTGTACCTTCTGAAACAAATTTTGTTTTTGATGATGCAAATGATAAGAAATCTTCAACATCCTCAATATATACAGGATTTAAATCAAAACCATTTGGATTCCTACACTGATTTATCCAAGTGCGATCATCTAATAATGACTCTTGTCAATTACCTTATTCTATATTTCTCTGAAAAATATAATATAATTAGTTTTTTTTTATAATTTAATATATGAAAAACACTATCCAAAAAAGAGAAGAAATTTAAATTCACTTTTCTAGAAAAGTATAATAATTTCTATTATTTCATAGTTATTTATAGTATTTGTTTTAAAATTTATACTAATATACACTAATTTATAATAATTTATTCTAATTACCTCTAATTATTAGTAATTATAGCTAATTTATACTAATTATTACTAATTATGAGCAGCACAATTTCCAGCAGACCGACAACAACTTTTTTTCATAACAGATCATCTCCTTACAACTTTCTCCGACTGGAATCATTATGAAAAATATGCTCCAATGTACAAATATCCATTTTCTTATGCACGCGAATGAATACCAGGGAGGCATGAGAGCATATTTTTCACAGTTATTTTAGTTAGCGAAAGTTTCAAAAAGATGAGTCATCAGGAAAGAGCCTTTTTCCCGACTTCTCATCTCCTTACAAATTTCAATCACTAAAATAAGTATGAAAAATCTACTTTGACATTCACATATTAATTCTCATGAATAAGAAAATGGATATTCGTACGTTAGAGAAGATTTTTCATAGTGATTTCAGTGAGAAAAAGTTATAAGGAGATAAGCCGTCGATCAAAAGGAATTCTACCAATCTACTAGAAATTAAGCCAATTTATTATGAATTATTACAAAATATTGCTAATTATTGCTAATTATTTCTAATTATTTCTAATTATTGATAATTATTGCTAATTATTTCCATTTAATTCTAATTATTTATATTTATTTCTAATTATTTATATTTATTTCTATTTATTGCTAATTATTGCTAATTATTACTAAGTAATACTAATTATTTCTAATTAATCCTTATTATTACTAATTAATCCTAATTATTACTAATTAATCCTAATTATTACTAATTAATCCTATTATTACTAATTAATCCTAATTATTCCTAATTAGTCATAATTATTCCTAATGAATCCTAATTATTCCTAATTAATTCTAATTATTCTTAACTATTCCTAATTAATCATAATTATTCCTAATAAATCCTAATAAATCCTAACTAATCCTAATTATTACTAATTAATCATAATTATTACTAATTAATCCAAATTATTACTAATGAATCCCAAGTATTACTAATTAATCATAATTATTACTAATCAATCCTAATTATTACTAATTAATCCTAATTATTACTACTTAATCCTAATTATTACCAATTAATCACAATTATTACCAATTAATTCTAATTATTACTATTTATTCCTAATTATTATTAATTATTCTTAATTATTACTAATTATTCCTAACCATTACTAATTATCGCTAACTATAACTAATTATTACTAATTATTTCTAATTATTACTAATTATTTCTAATTATTACTAATTATTACTAATTATTAGTAATTATTAGTTATTATTAGTTATTATTACTAATTATTACTAATTATTACTAATTATTACTATTTATTGATATTTATTGCTATTTATTGCTATTTATTACTATTTATTACTCTTTTTTACTCTTTTTTACTATTTATTACTAATTATTACTAATTATTACTAATTATTACTAATTATAACTAATTATTACTAATTATTACAAATTGTTACCAATTGTTACTAATTGTTACTAATTCTTACTATTTATTACTATTTGTTACTAATTATTACTAATTAATTATAATTATTACTAATTAATCCTAATTAACACCAATTAATCCTAATTATCACTAATTAATCCTAATTATTACTAATTATTACTAATTATTACTAATTATTACCAATTATTTCTAATTATTACTAATTATTTCTAATTTTTACTAATTATTACTAATTAATCCTAATTATTAGTAATTAATCATAATTATTACTAATTAATCCTAATTATTTCTAATTAATCTTAATTATTACTAATTATTCCAAATTATCACTATTTATTACTAATTATTCATAATTATCACTAATTATTAGAAATTATTACTAATTATTACTAATTATTACTATTTATTCATAATTATTCCTAATTATTCCTAATTACTCCTAATTATTACTAATTACGCCTAATTATTCTTAATTATTCCCAATTAATCATATTTATTACCAATTTACTAATTATTACTAGTTATTAGTAATTAATACTAATAGTTAATGATTATTAATAATTTTTCTAATTAATACTAATGATTACTAATTAAAAATAATTAATATAACTATTAATTAATATTGATTAATACTAATCACAGGTATTTGTAAAAAAAGAATAATGCAAAATAAAATGATCTAATTCTAATTTAATTTAATTGTTGCTAATTAACAATAATTATAACTAATATCAAATAAAATGAATTAACAAAAAAATAAAAGAAATAGATAAATATCTTAAAACTGAATCTTTCGAATGATTTAAACCGTGAATATTGCTCTGATTTAAAATTTTAAACTTAGAAAATTTTTGAGAGAGACAATGTAAGTAGAGAGGGAGAGAGGAGTTGAGAATGGAGTGGAATGAGAGAAAAAATAGACGAGGGTATATATATGTTAGATTAGTTGCAACAAGATTATTTACGACGGGATTCCCATAAAAACTACTAACCCCCCTATTAATTAGGGGCGATGGCTAAAAATGTATTTGCGACGGGTCCCATCGCAAATACTAACTTTCCGACATACTGTTTGTGACAGGTGGTAAATCCCCCCGCAAATACTAAAAAATGCTGTCGGGTATTTGGGATGGGCTCTTATGCCCGTCGCAAATACCCTTCCTGCGGTTTGGCGCACAACCCGCACCAAACCTTTTGCGATGAGTACTGTCTGCCCGTCACAAATAACTAATTATTTGCGATGGGCCGACGGTCCTGTTGCATATAACTCATCACAAATACATATTCTTTCCGTAGTGTGATGAGAACCTGGAAGAGCTACGACACTATTCTTAAATATATGTTCTATAGCCGGATAATATTATTTGAGGGACACAAATTATACAGGCTATCAGGGGTGGAGACTCATAGGACTTTGAGACACCTTGTCATGGTATATGTCCTTGGTAATATCCAGTAGGATATTATGAGAACGAGACCCGCTAGTAGGAATCCACATTTATATGTGTCATTTGATGTTCCTATCTATGGGCATGTATATTGGTCCTTAGAAATTAAGATTATTATTAATTAGTATTATGAGTAGCGTACTTTGATGTATTAATGAAAATCGTGACGACAAATGTTTGCGGCGAGGTAGGATACATTGGGTGTCTCACGAGTAATATTGCATTAATGAATAATGCAAGAAAATATTTTTCCCTTTTGTTCTTTAACGTAAGTTGATATCTCAGGCCCTTTGATGGAAATGATATAGCATAAATGAATCCATGACCATGATATTCTATAGGCAAGTTTAAGTTTTTGGAATTCAAAGAAAGAGACACCGAGCACATAGGTTTATTGCATTGGCATGCAACATGCTTGATTTTAGATATCATGATAAAGAGATTATATTACATAGCAATCATCCGTACGAGGTATTATGTCATTACGACATTAACTTCTTTATCCATGGGTGCCTTGGCATGTTGCTAGACGCTAACATTGGACTTTAGGCTGCTTCGCTTAATGCCACTAAGAAATAGGTCTAGAGGGTCTGATGCGGATCATGGTGCACACAAGCAGCAAGGAGTTGAGGGTGATCATGACATTGATCGTGGAAGGATCATTAATGGAAAAGACCCATTGCATGGGATTGGTGGCCCAATGACAAGAGGAAGAATGAGGAGGATGAGAGAGGCTTTACATGGCCTCATTTTAAAATTACAAGAGGAGGCCCAACATGCATGCATGGGAGAAGCAAATGGGCCTTTAATCACACTTATTAAAGCCCAAAAGTGAACCTAAAAGGACCACCCATATGCTTCCACGAAATTCAATCCACTTGCATGAAGGAAATCTCCAATGTCAAAAGTGATGGGCCCCTTGTCTCCAAATCCATGGTGGGAATCTTCAAAGTCTTTGGGGTGGTTCCTAAAAGTCTTCTTTAGAGATATCTTGTCCCCTAAAGTCATGGACATGTGTAAACAAAGTCAAATTCGTGGGATAGGCTTTAGACTTTTGTGGGATAGGTAGTTTGACATGTATTCCTCTCATTTGGCTATAAATAGCCACCTCTTGTACCCCCTTGAAGGTTAATTTCGAATTTGAGAGTTTCTAGCATTATTATGCTTGTGTTTCTTGTGTTCTTAGGTGAATGAAAGTTAGGATCATCAAAGGAGTGATCAACCTTTGTGGCGCTTTATAATTAGAGTTTCAAGGGGAAAGTCTCCTTGGGGTCCTAATTGATCATCCCCTTCCCCTTTTATTCCTCTTGCATTTCTTTTAATTTCCATTCCCCTCTTCTTTCTTCGCTTGTGTTTCCGCATTTTTTCTAATGAATACCGCACTCGCATACGGTATCATATCATTTGGTATCAGAGGAAGGCAACAGAAACCAGGTTTTTTTTTCTTTCATTTCTATTTCTCCCATATTTTTTTTTCTCTTCCCCTTCTTCCATTTTCTGCCATGACCAATTCTGGACGGAATTTTCTTCCATATTTTCGTCTGCTTTTTCTTTGAGTTTCTGGGCATATAATATGTCATTTAAATAGCTCAGAATCTCATCTTTCTTCTCGATTTGGAAAAACTAAAATCCGACACCTATATTTGGAGATATAGCCGAATCAATTCGTGCTACAGTTTCACCCTTGTGAAATCTAACAATCTCCAAGGCGGATTTCCATTTGAGTTTGAAATTCAAGTTATCACAACCATTTACATCATTTCAATCAGATTAGTACATTTTTCATTTGTTGTACTTTGAGTATGAAAAGCGCAGTCTTTGCAATTCTTGTTTGTTGAGTAGCAAAAAAAAAAACAAAAAAAAAAAAAAACAAAAAACAAAAAACAAAAAAAAAGGAAGCTGCTCATTTGAAACATTGCGTTTGCTCATATGTCATAAATTTGATTGCAATTTTCTTATCCATCATCTTCTTTCCTTCATCCATATCCAACCTTCTTCTATAACCTTTTCTCCCATTTACCCCACTCGTTTCTTGGACCTCATTGATTCAAACACTTTGAAAATTTCTGATTTTTAAAGATTGCCATGAATTGATTGCTTCTACTAGTTGTCTTCTTGATTCTATTTAAGAACAATTGTAGGAACCAAGTTGTTGTGCTAGAAATTGTGAGGAACCTTTTGAGAGATAAGAAAAGAGAGAAAGAGTGTGTGAGGAATTAAAAAAAAAGGCAAGTGAGGGAGAAAGAAGTGAGATCGACATTAAATTATTCATGAAATCAGTCGCTGACCAGTTTACAAGATTGAATGCTAGGTTGGATGATATACAAAGTTCCTCATCTTCAAAGGCTCCAAGAAGGAAAGAAATTCATGAATGTGATGATGAGTACTCCGATTTCTAAGAATCAATTCCTAGGCGAGGGCAACGTGCTGCTTGGAGAGACAATGACTTGGGAAGAATCAAAGTGACACTTCCACCCTTTCAAGGGAAGAGTGACCCAGAACTTTATTTGGAGTAGGAGCGGAAGGTTGACCATGTGTTTGGACTTCACAACTACTCGGAGGAGAAGAAGGTAAAATTGGTAGCCCTTGAGTTCAATGACTATGCAAGTATTTGGTGGGACCAATTACAAGTAAGTCGACGACGAAATGGAGAAAGGCCAATTCAAACTTGGGAAGAAATGAAGATAGTAATGCACAAAAGGTACATTTCTATTCATTACTATTGAGACTTACATTTGAAGTTACAAAAACTTGTGCAAGGTTCCATGTGTGTGGAGGAATACTACAAGGAAATGGAGATATCAATGATTCGAGCCAATTTGGAGGAGGATCGCGAAGCTACCATGGAAATGTTCATCAATGGCTTGAATCCGACAATTAGAGATGTGGTGGAACTAGAGACCTACATTGACATGGAGGAGTTGCTACATAAGGAAGTGAAGGTCGAAAAACAACTACATTCTCGGAGGATTCAAGTAAGTTCCCATAATTTTTGGAAGGATAACCGAAAATATCCAAAATCAACTTCTAAGTGGAATGAAATGAAGCCAAGGGATTCTAAATTTGTTCCAAAACAAAGAGAAGAGGCCAAAAATAAGTTCTTCCCCACTGATTCAAAAGGAAAAATGGACACAAATTTCCCTTCTAAATCTCGTGATATAAACTGTTTTAAGTGTCAAGGACATGGTCATATTGCATCTCAATGCCCAAACAAAAGGGCCATGATTATTTTGGATAATGGAGACATCCTTAGTGATCACTCTAGCTATGATGAGATTCCATCTTTGGAGGAGGGTTACGATGTAGAAGTTGAAGAACCCGTACATGGAGATGCATTGGTGGCAAGAAGAGCTTTAAACATTCAACCTAAAGATGATCATGATGAGGAGAAATGTGAATATATTTTTCATACGAGATGCCACATAAAGGATAAGGTATGTAGTATGATCATTGGTAGTGAAAGTTGTACCAATGTGGCGAGTACCTTGTTGGTGGAAAATTTGAGTTTACCTACTCTAAGGCATACTAGACCCTATAGATTGCAATGGTTGAATGATAGTGGGGAAGTGAGGGTCACAAAAAAATCCATAGTTTCTTTTTCCATTGGAAAATATCATGATGAGGTGTTGTGTGATGTTGCTCCGATGCAAGATGGACATTTGCTACTAGGGAGAACATGGCAATTTGATAGGAGGGTGATGTATGATGGCTATGATAACCGCTTCTCTTTTCATTTCAGTGGTCGAAAGATTGTTTTGACTCCTCTAAGTCCCATACAAGCATATGAAGATCAAGTGAGGATAGAGAAAGAATACAAAAAGAAAAAAGAAATGAGTGAAAAAGAAAGTGGGAAAAAGAAAATTTTGAGTGATAAAAAAGAGAGTGATGAGTTGAAGAAAAAGGAAATAAATGAAAAGAGTGGAAAAATTAAGAGTGAAAAAGGAGAGTCAAGTGGCATAAAAAGAAATGAGGGAAATCAAAGAGATGAAAACAAGAGTGTTGAGAGAAAGGTGAGTTTATTTTCTGGAAAAAGTGAGGTGAAAGGTGCTTTATTGAGCGGGAAAGTATTCTTACTCATTAGTAAGGATGCTTACCTTGCAACTAATTAACTTCACCATTATTTGCCTTCTTGTGTTGTGTCTTTACTACAGGAATTTGGTGATTTGCTTCCTGAAGAAACACCCGATGGACTACCCCATTTGAGAGGCATTGAGCATAGGATTGACTTCATACCCGGTGCTGCAATTCCAAAAAGGCCAGCATATAGAGCTAATCCGGAAGAGACTAGAGAGATCCAGTGTCAAGTTGAAGAACTCATAAATAAAGGATTAGTAAGGGAAAGCATGAGTCCATGCGCCAATCTGGTGATCCTAGTACCCACGAAAAATGGAACATGGCGGATGTGTGTGGATTGTCGCGCCATCAACAAAATAACAATTAAGTACCGTTATCCCATCCCTCGACTTGATGACATGCTTGATGAATTACATGGGGCCTCTTTATTTTCAAAAATTGATCTTAAAAGTGGATACCACCAAATTCGAATGAAAGAAGGAGACGAGTGGAAAACTACTTTTAAAACTAAGTTTGGTTTGTATCAGTGGTTAGTTATACCATTTGGTTTAACTAATGCACCAAGCACATTCATGAGCTTAATGAACCATGTCCTTCGTTCATTCATTGGAAAATTCGTGGTTGTCTATTTTGATGATATCTTGGTGTATAACAAATCTCTAGACAACCATGTTGAACACTTGCTTTTGGTGTGTGAGACCCTTAAACAAAACCAACTTTATGCCAATCTTCAAAAATTTTCCTTTTGCATGGATTCTGTTGTGTTTCTTGGATTTGTTGTAGGGGCGGAAGGGATTCGTGTGGATGATGAAAAGATCAAAGCAATTCAGGAGTGGCCCACACCGAAGAGTGAAACCGAGGTTAGAAGTTTTCATGGATTGGAAAGCTTCTATAGAATGTTTTTAAAGGATTTTTCATCCATCGCTGCACCTCTTAATGAACTTGTAAAGAAACATGTGGTCTTTAAATGGGGTGAAAAACAAGAAAAAGCTTTTAACACACTCAAATAAAAATTGGTCAATGCTCCCCTTTTAAGGCTACCCGATTTCACCAAAGTCTTTGAAATTGATTGTGATGCATCGGGAGTTGGAATTGGTGCTGTTTTGACTCAAGAGTCGCGTCCAATTGCTTACTTTAGTGGGAAATTGTACGGGACAGCATTAAATTATTCAACTTACGATAAAGAACTTTATGATTTGAAACGAACCCAAGAAACATGGCAACATTACTTATGGCCTAAAGAGTTCATTATTCATTCTGACCATGAAAGCCTTAAGTATTTGAAGTCCCAAGGTAAGTTGAATCGGCGACATGCATCTTGGCTGGAATTCATTGAGACTTTCCCCTACGTGATCAAGCACAAAAAAGGTAAGGAAAATGTGGTTGCTGATGCTCTTTCACGAAGGTATTCACTTCTTACTTCTCTTCATTCTAGATTACTTGGACTTGAGTTACTAAAGGGAATGTATGAAAATGATGGATATTTTTCTAAAATTTGGACATCTTGTGAAAAACATGATTTTAAAGACTACTACAAAAATGACGGGTTTCTTTTCAAAAGGGATAAATTGTGCATTCCAAATTGTTCAACTCGAGAATTGCTTGTAAAAGAAACTCATGGGGGTGGTTTGATGGGGCATTTTGGGGTTGATAAAACACTAGCTACTTTTCATGAACATTTTTATTGGCCAAGAATGAGAAAATATGTTATTGCAATTTGTGCTAGGCATGTCACTTGTAAGCATGCAAAGTCCAAGGTTCAACCAAATGGATTGTATTCCCCCTTGCCCGTTCCATCCCATCCTTGGACCGACATATCTATGGATTTTGTGTTGGGATTTCCTCGATCCCAATTGGGAAGAGATAGAATTTTTTTTGTTGTGGATCGATTTAGAAAAATGGACTATTTCATTGCATGCTCAAAAACTAATGATGCTATACATATAGCAGATTTGTTTTTCAAAGAAATTGTGAGATTACATGGACTGCCCAAAACCATTGTAAGTGATAGGGATGTGAAATTCCTTAGCCACTTTTGGAGGACATTGTGGAATAAATTGGGAACTAAATTATTGTTCTCAACTGTTGCACATCCTCAAACTGATGGGCAAAATGAAGTGGTGAATAAGACTCTTTCTACCCTCTTGCGTGCAATAATTCAAAAAAATCTAAATAATTGGGAAAAATGTTTGCCACACATAGAGTTTTCATATAACTGAGTAGTTCATTCCACTACTAACTTCTCACCTTTTGAGATTGTATATGGATTTAATCCAATGACTCCATTAGATATTCTTTCATTGCCTACTAATGAGGTTGTTGATCTCGCAGGTGACGAGAAGGCCAAATTTGTTCAGGATTTACATGCCAAGGTGAAAGCCATCATTGAAAGAAGAAATGAACAATATGCAAAGCAATCAAACAAGGGTAGGCATAAGGTTGTACTAGAACCTGGAGATTGGGTGTGGGTGAATTTGAGGAAGGAAAGGTTCCCGGAGCAAAGAAAATCAAAACTTCATTCATGAGGAGATGGTCCATTTCAAGTTTTAGAAAGAATCAATGATAATGCCTACAAGATTGAATTGCCCAGCAGGTATGGAAACGTGAGTGCTACCTTTAATATTTCTGAACTCTCTCCTTTTGAATATACAGATTCAAGGACGAATCCTTTTGAAGAGGGAGGGGATGATACGGATCATGGTGCACACAAGTAGCAAGGAGTTGAGGGTGATCATGGCATTGATCGTGGAAGGATCAGTAATGGAAAAGACCCATTGCATGGGATTGGTGGCCCAATGACAAGAGGAAGAATGAGGAGGATGAGAGAGGCTTTACATGGCCTCATTTTGAAATTAAAAGAGGAGGCCCAACATGCATGCATGGGAGGAGAAAATGGGCCTTTAATCACACTTATTAAAGCCCAAAAGTGATCTTAAAAGGACCACCCATATACTTCCACGAAATTCAATCCACTTGCATGAAGGAAATCTCCAATGTCAAAAGTGGTGGGACCCTTGTCTCCAAATCCATGGTGGGAATCTTCAAAGTCTTTGGGGTGGTCCCTAAAAGTCTTATTTAGAGATATCTTGTCCCCTAAAGTCAAGGACATGTGTAAACAAAGTCAAATTCGTGGGATAGGCTTTAGACTTTTGTGGGATAGGTAGTTTGACATGTATTCCTCTCATTTGGCTATAAATAGCCACCTCTTGTACCCCCTTGAAGGTTAATTTCGAATTTGAGAGTTTCTAGCATTATTATGCTTGTGTTTCTTGTGTTCTTAGGTGAATTCAAGTTAGGCTCATCAAAGGAGTGATCAACCTTTGTGGCGCTTTATAATTAGAGTTTCAAGGGGCAAGTCTCCTTGGGGTCCTAATTGATCATCCCATTCCCCTTTTATTCCTCTTGCATTTCTTTTAATTTCCATTCCCCTCTTCTTTTTTCGCTTGTGTTTCCGCATTTTTTCCAATGAATACCGCCCTCGCATACGGTATCATATCATTTGGTATCAGAGGAAGGAAACGGAAACCAAGTTTTTTTTCTTTCATTTTTATTTCTCCCATCTTTTTTTTCTCTTCCCCTTCTTCCATTTTCTGCCATCACCAATTCTGGATGGAATTTTCTTCCATATTTTCGTCTGATTTTTCTTTGAGTTTCTGGGTGTATAATAAGTCATTTAAATAGCTGAGAATCTCATATTTCTTCTTGATTTGGAAACACTAAAATCCGACACCTATATTTGGAGATATAGTCGAATCAATTCATGCTACAGTTTCACCCTTATGAAATCTAACAATCTCCAAGGCGGATTTCCATTTGAGTTTGAAATTAAAGTTATCACAACCATTTACATCATTGCAATCAGATTAGTACATTTTTCATTTGTTGTACTTTGAGCATGAAAAGCGCACTCTTTTCAATTCTTGTTTGTTGAGTAGTAAAAAAAAAAATCAAAAAAAAAATACAAAAAAAGGAAGCTGCTCATTTGAAACATTGTGTTTGCTCATATGTCATAAATTTGATTGAAATTTTCTTATCCATAATCTTCTTTCCTTAATCCATATCCAACCTTCTTCTATAACCTTTTCTCCCATTTACCCCACACGTTTCTTGGACCTCATTGATTCAAACCCTTTTAAAATTTCTGATTTTTAAAGATTGCCATGAATTGATTGCTTCTACTAGTTTTCTTCTTGATTCTATTTAAGAACACTTGTAGGAACCAAGTTGTTGTGCTAGAAAGTGCTAGGAACCTTTTGAGAGATAAAAAAGAGATAAAGAGTGTGTGAGGAATTAAAAAAAAAGGCAAGTGAGGGAGAAAGAAGTGAGATCGACATTAAATTATTCATGAAAGCAGTCGCTGACCAGTTTACAAGATTGAATGCTAGTTTGGATGATATACAAAGTTCCTCATCTTCAAAGGCTCCAAGAATTCAAGAAATTCATGAAGGTGAGGATGAGTACTCCGATTTCGAAGAAGCAATTCCTAGGCGGGGGCAACGTGCTACTTGGAGAGACAATGACTTGGGAAGCATCAAAGTGACACTTCCACCCTTTCAAGGGAAGAGTGACCCAGAACTTTATTTGGAGTGGGAGCGGAAGGTTGACCATGTGTTTGGACTTCACAACTACTCGGAGGAGAAGAAGATAAAATTGGCAGCCCTTGAGTTCAATGACTATGTAAGTATTTGGTGGGACCAATTACAAGTAAGTCGACGACGAAATGGAGAAATGCCAATTCGAACTTGGTAAGAAATGAAGATAGTAATGCACAAAAGGTACATTTCTAGTCATTACTATCGATACTTACATTTGAAGTTACAAAAACTTGTGCAAGGATCCATGTGTGTGTAGGAATACTACAAGGAAATGGAGATATCAATGATTCGAGCCAATTTGGAGGAGGATCGCGAAGCTACCATGGCAAGGTTCATCAATGGATTGAATCCAGAAATTAGAGATGTGGTGGAACTACAGACCTACATTGACATGGAGAAGTTGCTACATAATGCAGTGAAGGTCGAAAAACAACTATATTCTCGGAGGATTCAAGTAAGTTCCCATAATTTTTGGAAGGATAACCGGAAAGATCCAAAATCAACTTCTAAGTGGAATGAAACGAAGCCAAGGGATTCTAAATTTGTTCCAAAACAAAGAGAAGAGGCCAAAAATAAGTTCTTCCCCACTGATTTAAAAGGAAAAATGGACACAAATTTCCCTTCTAAATCTCGTGATATAAACTGTTTTAAGTGTCAAGGACATGGTCATATTGCATCTCAATTCCCAAACAAAAGGGCCATGATTATTTTGGATAATGGAGACATCCTTAGTGAGCACTCTAGCGATGATGAGATTCCATCTTTGGAGGAGGGTTCCGATGTAGAAGTTGAAGAACCCGTACATGGAGATGCATTGGTGGTAAGAAGAGCTTTAAACATTCAACCCAAAGATGATCATGATGAGGAGCAACGAGAACATATTTTTCATATGAGATGCCACATCAAGGAGAAGGTATGTAGTATGATCATTGATAGTGGAAGTTGTACCAATGCGGTGAGTACCTTGTTGGTGGAAAAGTTTAGTTTTCCTACTCTAAGGCATACTAGACCCTATAGATTGAAATGGTTGAATGATAGTGGGGATGTGAGGGTCAAAAAACAAGCCATAGTTTCCTTTTCCATTGGAAAATATCATGATGAGGTGTTGTGTGATGTTTCTCCAATGAAAGGTGGACATTTTCTACTAGGGAGACCATGGAAATTTAATAGGAGGGTGATGTATGATGGATATGCTAACCGCTTCTATTTTCATTTCAGCGGTCAAAAGATTGTTTTGACTCCTCTAAGTACCATACAAGCATATGAAGATCAAGTGAGGATAGAGAAAGAATACAAAAAGAAAAAATAAATGAGTAAAAAAGAAAGTGGGAAAAATAAAATTTTGAGTGATAAAAAAGAGAGTGATGAGTTGAAGAAAAAGGAAATAAATGAAAAGAGTGGAAAAATTAAGAGTGAAAAAGGAGAGTCAAGTGGCATAAAAAGAAATGAGGGAAATCAAAGAGATGAAAACAAGAGTGTTGAGAGAAAGGTGAGTTTATTTTCTGGAAAAAGTGAGGTGAAAGGTGCTTTATTGAGCGGGAAAGTATTCTTACTCATTAGTAAGGATGCTTACCTTGCAACTAATGAACTTCACCATTCTTTGCCTTCTTGTGTTGTGTCTTTACTACAGGAATTTGGTGATTTGTTTCCTGAAGAAACACCCGATGGACTACCCCCTTTGAGAGGCATTGGGCATAGGATTGACTTCATACCTGGTGCCGCAATTCCAAATAGGCCAGCATATAGAGCTAATCCGGAAGAGACTAGAGAGATCCAGTGTCAAGTTGAAGAACTCATAAAGAAAGGATTAGTAAGGGAAAGCATGAGTCCATGCGCCAATCCAGTGATCCTAGTACCCAAGAAAAATGGAACATGGCGGATGTGTGTGGATTGTCATGCCATCAACTAAATAACAGTTAAGTACCATTATCCCATCCCTCGACTTGATGACATGCTTGATGAATTACATGGGGCCTCTTTGTTTTCAAAAATTGATCTTAAAAGTGGATACCACCAAATTCGAATGAAAGAAGGAGATGAGTGGAAAACTGCTTTTAAAACTAAGTTTGGTTTGTATCAGTGGTTAGTTATGCCATTTTGTTTAACTAATGCACCAAGTACATTAATGATCTTAATGAACCATGTCCTTCGTTCATTCATTGGAAAATTCGTGGTTGTCTATTTTGATGATATCTTGGTGTATATCAAATCTCTAGACAACCATGTTGAACACTTGAGTTTGGTGTGTGAGACCCTTAAACAAAACCAACTTTATGCCAATCTTCAAAAATGTTCCTTTTGCATGGATTCTGTTGTGTTTCTTGTCTTTTTTTTAGGGTCGGAAGGGATTCGTGTGGATGATGAAAAGATCAAAGCAATTCAGGAGTGGCCTACACCAAAGAGTGCAACCGAGGTTAGAAGTTTTCATGGATTGGAAAGCTTCTATAGGAGGTTTTTAAAGGATTTTTCATCCATCGCTGCACCTCTTAATGAACTTGTAAAGAAACATGTGGTCTTTAAATGGGGTGAAAAACAAGAAAAATCTTTTAACACACTCAAAGAAAAATCGGTCAATGCTCCCCTTTTAAGGCTACCTGATTTCACCAAAGTCTTTGAAATTGAGTGTGATGCATCGGGAGTTGGAATTGGTGCTGTTTTGACTCAAGAGTCGTGTCCAATTGCTTACTTTAGTGAGAAATTGAACGGGGCATCATTAAATTATTCAACTTACGATAAAGAACTTTATGCTTTGAAATGAACCCTGGAAACATGGAAACATTACTTATGGCCTAAAGAGTTCATTATTCATTATGACCATGAAAGCCTTAAGTATTTGAAGTCCCAAGGTAAGTTGAATCGGCGACATGCATCTTGGCTGGAATTCATTGAGACTTTCCCCTACGTGATCAAGCACAAAAAAGGTAAGGAAAATGTGGTTGCTGATGCTCTTTCACGAAGGTATTCACTTCTTACTTCTCTTCATTCTAGATTACTTGGACTTGAGTTACTAAAGGGAATGTATGAAAATGATGGAGATATTTCTAAAATTTGGTAATCTTGTGAAAAACATGGTTTTATAGACTACTACAAAAATGACGGGTTTCTTTTCAAAAGGGATAAATTGTGCATTCCAAATTGTTCAACTCGAGAATTGCTTGTAAAAGAAACTCATGGGGGTGGTTTGATGGGGAATTTTGGGGTTGATAAAACACTAGCTACTCTGCATGAACATTTTTATTGGCCAAGCATGAGAAAAGATGTTATTGCAATTTGTGCTAGGTGTGTCACTTGTAAGCATGCAAAGTCCAAGGTTCAACCAAATGGATTGTATTCCCCCTTGCCCGTTCCATCCCATCCTTGGACCGACATCTCTATGGATTTTGTGTTGGGATTGCCTCGATCCCAATCAGGAAGAGATAGAATTTTTGTTGTTGTGGATCGATTTAGAAAAATGGCCCATTTCATTGCATGCTCAAAAACTAATGATGCTATACATATAGCAGATTTGTTTTTCAAAGAAATTGTGAGATTACATGGACTGCCCAAAACCATTGTAAGTGATAGGGATGTGAAATTCCTTAGCCACTTTTGGAGGACATTGTGGAATAAATTGGGAAATAAATTATTGTTCTCAACTGTTGCACATCCTCAAACTGATGGGCAAACTGAAGTGGTGAATATGACTCTTTCTACCCTCTTGCGTGCAATAATTCAAAAAAATCTAAAGAATTGGGAAAAATGTTTGCCACACATAGAGTTTGCATATAACCGAGTAGTTCATTCCACTACTAACTTCTCACCTTTTGAGATTGTATATGGATTTAATCCAATGACTCCATTAGATATTCTTTCATTTCCTACTAATGAAGTTGTTGATCTCGCAGGTGACGAGAAGGCCAAATTTGTTCAGGATTTACATGCAAAGGTGAAAGACAACATTGAAAGAAGAAATGAACAATATGCAAAGCAAGCAAACAAGGGTAGGAATAAGGTTTTACTAGAACCTGGAGATTGGGTGTGGGTGCATTTGAGGAAGGAAAGGTTCCCGGAGCAAAGAAAATCAAAACTTCAGTCACGAGGAGATGGTCCATTTCAAGTTTTAGAAAGAATCTATGATAATGCCTACAAGATTGACTTCCCTAGCAGGTATGGAAACGTGAGTGATACCTTTAATATTTCTGATCTCTCTCCTTTTGAGTATGCAGATTCGAGGACGAATCCTTTTGAAGAGGGAGGGGATGATGCGGATCATGGTGCACATAAGCAGCAAGGAGTTGAGGGTGATCATGGCATTGATCGTGGAAGGATCATTAATGGAAAAGACCCATTGCATGGGATTGGTGGCCCAATGACAAGAGGAAGAATGAGGAGGATGAGAGAGGCTTTACATGGCCTCATTTTGAAATTACAAGAGGAGGCCCAACATGCATGCATGGGAGGAGCAAATGGGCCTTTAATCACACTTATTAAAGCCCAAAAGTGAACCTAAAAGGACAACCCATATGCTTCCACGAAATTCAATCCACTTGCATGAAGGAAATCTCCAATGTCAAAAGTGGTGGGCCCCTTGTCTCCAAATCCATGGTGGGAATCTTCAAAGTCTTTGGGGTGGTTCCTAAAAGTCTTCTTTAGAGATATCTTGTCCCCTAAAGTCATGGACACGTGTAAATAAATTCAAATTCATGGGATAGGCTTTAGACTTTTGTGGGATAGGTAGTTTGACATGTATTCCTCTCATTTGGATATAAATAGCCACCTCTTGTACCCCCTTGAAGGTTAATTTCAAATTTGAGAGTTTCTAGCATTATTATGATTGTGTTTCTTGTTTTCTTAGGTGAATGCAAGTTAGGATCCTCAAAGGAGTGATCAACCTTTGTGGCGCTTTATAATTAGAGTTTCAAGGGGCAAGTCTCCTTGGGGTCCTAATTGATCATCACCTTCCCCTTTTATTCCTCTTGCATTTCTTTTAATTTCCATTCCCCTCTTCTTTCTTCGCTTGTGTTTCCACATTTTTTCCAACGAATACCGCACTCGCATACGGTATCATATCAGGGTCATACACTAAGTGTATCCATAATCTCAGTTAAATAATAATAATAATATTTATTATTTAACAATTTGAATAAATATTATTCCTACACGTGGTTTAATAATTATTTTCATGTTTTCTCGATCACATTTATTCTGTCACCAGTTATTTGAGAGAATATAATGTGAGTGGAATATTTAATAAATATTAATTTTCTATTTAGTGAATATAATATTTATTTATTTATTGTTGAATAATGTAGTGATATTTATTTAATAAATAAATAAGCATTATTCAAGGCCTGATAAATATTGTGGTGGAATGACAGACCAAGTTTAATGGTCTGGTGAGAAATAATAAATATTGAATATTATTTGATTAAATAATTTTTAATTTAATTCGAAAATTAAGCGCATGTCAAGAAATAAAAATAAAAATATTATTTGACATGGGGGTTCATAGGGATTAAATAAATAATAAAGGTGACTTGTACAATTATTTATTTCTAACACTATCAATATATAAACTCAATTATATTATTTTCTCTATGAGCCAATTCATTTGTTTGGTTGTGTACAATGTATTTAGAGAATCCTATCAAGCCCTAGAGAGCTCCCTTCTCCAAGAACGTTCCTAAGAATAGAGAGTGAAACTCCTCCACCTCCCACTCTCAAGTCAAGATAGATTCAAGAGAATTCTTTGAAAGCGGTTCTCTAGGCGATCAAAGGTGGATAACTCGAGCGATAGGATCTATCGTGATAGCACCCAAATATTCCTACGATGATGTTTGAAGATTTTTGGAACATGTATGGATCACCACTGGAGGGAATCTTCTCTTGATTTCTACAATGCAACGACGGTACAACACATATCTATTATCAGATCCATCAACAAAGAAATAATTACAACAAGGTAATTGTTAATTAATTAAATTGATTATAAATGATATGTGATGATCCTCTATCTGGTTTCTGTGTTCTATCCATTATTTATATTATTTGATTTAATTTCATGTATCACGATATTTATCATTATGTAAATCTCATATTGACCATTGATCATGAAAAAAAGAAAAGTTGGGCATGACCCATCATGCACTTCCATTGTTCCTGGAACCTAAAAGTTGTATTAGAGAGGTCACATAATTATTTATAATTATTTAAAGATCATTGATCGATTTACGCAGTTTTAATTTAGTTTTCAATTCAAGTTTAATCATTATTTTAATCCAAATTATGATATCTGCTTCTTCCTCATTCGTTTCTTGTATATATAATCAATATGATTAATTTTATGAATGAAATAAAATATAGGAACTCATCTAGAAGTGTCAAGGATTCTGGCTGGATAACAAAGGAGTACACTCCATGTAACTGGAGGTACACTCCATGTACTTTTGTTCAATGCACCAGGAATTAATTCATAAATCAATTCCAATTGTGGGCATTGATGACATGCAGAGCATGTATTTCTTACATCACGTGTTGACCGGTATAGGGTGGCGCATGGTCAACCAGATTACACACCATGTATCCCACATACACAACATGTAGTTCCTTTGAGTCACAGACTGGCCGTATATTACCATACATGACCTACCTGACTGGCGATCGTGTAACTCGGTGACCAAATTCCATGTAATTGTTTATACACATTGTGTACTCCAATTTTCCAAGGCATGATTTACACTCCAAGTCCCAAGGCGTGTGCCTCAGATATATGATGAGACATTTACAGGCCATGTAGCTTGGATGTACACACCATGTACATATACCAAATTACGCAGATTTAAAATTTATCTATTATACTATGTAAACCTTATCAACATGTGCTTGCGTGTGGTCATTAAGTTGACAGGACATGCCATGTGATAGGTTTTGATATAAATATATAAATGTTTAATTAATATCTGCGTAATGTTCATATCTGCATATCATGTATGATTTGTATTAAAAGTTATTACTCTACATGCATTGAAGCATAACATGTGACCGAAAATTCATGCAATTCATTTAATAATTAAGTTGATAGTTCACATCATGAAGGTACGTGATATGTCGTGTAAGCTATGTGTCACAAGAGTAAATTTTATATGAGTATAATACATGTTGGTTAGGTTTGTAAGAGTATTAAACGTGTTTCCTCAAAGGTAAATTTATGCACATAGTTAATTTTAAATAAATTTATTTAGTTTGTTTAAAATTATAATGGATGAGAATATCAAGGAAATTTGGATGAGAATTAAGATAAAATAATTAATTAATTATAGATGACAATTAATTGATTTGAGCACGATTTAGCTTAAATAATAAAAATTAAAAATTGAATGCTAGTTTTATTAAATGTGTATTTTTTTGCATGAATATGGATGATCATGATCATAGACCATACCTTTGTATGTGATTGATTTCAATTAATTTATTATTAAATTAAATTGTTGGTCTGCGTGCCTTCTCTCTTCTTATTATGTAAGGTCCTACATGCCCATGGTTTCTTTTATGTAAAACCTTTCCCCCTCACCTACATGTGAGTAAAATTATATGTAATAGATGGTGCTCCCAAGCTAGAGGAGGTAGTTCAAGTTTGGAGCCAAGGTGAAACCAATCCAAGAGAGATACATAGGTGGATAGGTGGAAAGCTGTAACATGATATTTAATTGGTTCAAGGTGTTTTTCCACTAGGTTGATGGTTAGTTTATCAACTTCTAGATAAACTAACCATTAGTAAAAGCTCATGATCATACAAATTTATTAATTTATTTCTTTCAAGTTTCATGGTTATTTCATTATGGATATTTTGTCTCAATCACATGAATTAATGAAATTAATGTGCATGTAAGATAAGACTAAAATAAATTGGATTATTATTAAATATTATCTAATACATGGTTAATAACATAAGTAAATCCAATTAATATTAATAATCACGTGATAAAGATAATAATTGGAAATTTATGCATAAAGGATAAAATCCCTCAATTACATATATTAAGTCGGTATATCCCTCAACTACTTCAGTTAAAATCAAACTATAGTTCAAAGTGCTTGGCCAGCCAAAGTTGGGATGATTTAAATTTTCAGTGAATTTTAACTTGATGTTTTGGGTTGAATTAACTTATTTTAAATCTAGGGTTGACTACCAAAGTAGGACATGGTGTAATTCAGAGGCAAGGGATGAGGAAATCCAATTTAAGGATTTCAGGATCGGGGAGTTCTCTCAACAGATCAAGGAATTGTGAGTTAATGCCTATAGCATTTGGAATTCCTAACTAAAACCATTAAAGTTTCTTGACCAACCAAAGTTTGGGTAATTAGAAGGGGAATATGGATCCTTTCCACTATAATATCCAAGCAACAAGATATTCTGAAGCCAATGGTGAAGGCTATTGGGTTTCAATAAAATAGGTGGAGATTAATAAATTTAATATTTATTTATTTGTATAAATTTTATTAGTTATAGTACTAAAATTATACTCATATTAATTGTAGAAAAATCATTGAAATGAATTCAAAAATATCATTGTGATCCATAACTTATAGGGATAACCTTCTCATGGGTACAAATTTTCATGAGTGGCAAAGGTGCTTATGTGTTATCCTTTTCCCTGACAGGAAATTATATGTTCTCAAAGAACCTATTCCTGACATGCTTGGTAATGAGGAAAGTAATAAAGAGTTATCACTATATGATAAAACATTTGAATGATTCCATATATGTTTAATTTTTCATGATATCATCCATGTACAATGATATATTGAAGCAACATGAGGACATGGATGCATATATCTTGATGTCTCACCTTCAGGATCTCTATCAAGAGAAGGCGAGGCAAGAGAGATACGAGATCCCAAATGCTTTTTTACAACTAATCTTGGAGAGTCCACATGAGCTAGGCCTCATGTAGTCAATATTATTGGCAATATTTAGTACTTAGACATCTTAGGGATTAAATTCCCGAATGAGTTGTGTATAGATATCATACTTTCATCACTACCCAAGACCGTCTCTAGTTTTATTGTTAATTACAATATGAGTGGTAATGAGAAGTGTCTTTCTAAAATTATTAATTTGATTTGTGAAGTGGATATGGACATGGGGAATGATAAACCTGATGTCCTTATCATGAAAAAAAGGAATAAAAAGGAAAATGGGTCCAAGAATCACAATAAGTCCAAAGATCCTGATAACCATTCTTCTAAGAAGAGGAAGATCCAGAGGAAGTTCAGGGAAAAGGAGGAAATATGTTTTGTATATGGAAAGATAAGCCACTAGAAGAGGAACTGCACTTAGAAGAAAAGGGAATCTAAAGGTCCATTTGTTATCAAGTTTAATATTTCAATATCTACACATTGGTTATTAGATATATCTTGTGGTGATCACATCTATATCTAAATTCATGAACCAAGTAGATTTTTAATGATTTCTATAAGAGAGGTGGGTCTGCAAGCAGCTAATGGTGCGAGGATGGCTACCCTATCCATTAGCAAGTTCCACCTCTCATTTCTAACATGAATGATTTTGGTTTTAAAATATTGTTATTATGTATCAATGGTTAGCTAGAACATAAGTTCTATATCATGAATAGATGTAGATGAGTTTATTTTCAAGTTAGAAATAAAATTTGTTTCTTTTATAAGGGCAAAAAATTTTATGGTATGAAACATTTAAATAATGGTCTTTATGTGTTAAATTATGAAAACCATGTATTGGAAATTGAAAATGAATCATGTTCACACAACTCATATAACACCCAGCTAGGGATTCAACATATTGGGTCATGTAAATGAGAATCATTTGAAAAAGCTCTATCAAGATGGTCATTTAGACTCATCTGAGCTGAAACCACTTGAAAATTTCATGCTTGTTTACAATAAAAAATAACCAAACCACCATTTGGTGGATAGGGTAAAAGGGAAATATATCTTCTAGGATTGGTACACACTGATGTGTGTGGACCCTTTCCAGTAGAATCTAGATGTGGGAATTCTTACTTCACAACTTTTACTGATGACTTGAGTAGATATGGCTATATCTACTTGATGAGGTATAAGTCCGAGTCCTTTGAGAAATTTAAATAATTCAAGAATTAAGTAGAGAATTAACTTGTAAAGAAGATAACGAAGCTTCTATTGGATCTAAGTTGTGAATATCTTAACCAATAGTTTATTGAATTTCTATGAGAGTTTGAGATTCTATCTCATCTCACTCCACCTTACACACTACAGTGGAATGATGTTAGTGAAAGGAGGAACCATAACTTGTTAGACATGGTATGGTAAATAATGATTCATGTAGATATTCCATTATACTTTTGGGGATATGAATTACAAACCACAACATACAAATTAAATTGAGTACCAACTAAAGTGATAAATGTAATTCCATTCGAGCTATGGAGTGGAAACAAACCCATTTTATCACACACACGTGTATGGGGTTGCGAGGCGTTAGTTAAGTCTTTCTCAGGAAGCAAACTAGCACCCTAGAGCACAAAGTGTATCTTTATAGGGTATGCAAAGGAAATATAGGGATACTACCTATAAGACCCCTCAAACAAGAAAGTTTCTATCGCTAGACAATCCATCTTTCTTGAGAGGGAGTCCATACTCAAAGTTGACAGTGGGAGAAAGATTGACTTCGATGAAGTTGATACTCAAGATACATAAGAGATGGTATAGGAATATATTCCATAGGTCCCCATAGAAGAACTAGTTTCTTAAACCCAAGTACTGCATAGGAGCATAAGGCAAGAGAACTAGAGAGATATTTTTCTCTAGTCACTGAAGATGATGACTCATAATTGGTTGAAAATGATGAACCTATCTCCTAAAAGGAGGAAATAGAGAGCTCAAAATCTGAAAGATGGAAAGAATCCATGAATTCCAAAATGGATTCCATGTATCTGAACCAAGTTTGGATTCTGGTCGATACTCCAATTGATGTAAATCCCATTGTATAAAAATGGATATTCAATATAAAAATGGACATGGAAGGTAAAGTAAATACATATAAAGCAAGACAAGTGGATAAAGGGTTTAAAAAAAAATCATGAAATTGACTATGATGAAACCTTTTCACCAGTTTCCATGTTAAAATCCATAAAAATTCTACTTTATATAGCATCTTACCATGATTATGAGATTTAGAAGATGGATGTCAAAACTACATTCCTTAATGGGAACCTTCAGGAAGATGTATATATGACATAAAGAGAAGGTTATGTGACTCCAGGTGATGAAAAAAGGTTTTGCAAGTTATGGAGATCCATTTATGGATTTAATCCAGCATCCAAATCATGGAACATTAGATTTGATGAATCCATAAAAGAATTTGGTTTTATTAATAATTAATGTGAGTTTTATGTTAATAATATGTTTAGTGGGAATGTGGTCTATATCATAGTAGAATATATTGATGGCATATTACTTATTAGAAATGAAATAATAGTCTTACAGTCTGTTAAGGATTGGTTAAAAAAGTTTTTATCTATGAAGTACTTAGGTGAAGATGCCTATATTCTAGGGATCAAGATCATTTGTGATAGATCCAATAGTCTTCTTGGACTAAGTCAAAGTACATATGTTGACCAGATAATAAATAGATTTAGTATGGAACAATCCAGGAGTGGATTAGTTCTAGTGTCACATGGTTTACATATTTCTAATAAAATGTTT
This sequence comes from Viscum album, assembly GCA_963277665.1. NCBI lineage: Eukaryota > Viridiplantae > Streptophyta > Magnoliopsida > Santalales > Viscaceae > Viscum > Viscum album. Next base: position 496,895,972 of record OY728121.1, on the reverse strand, counting down.
CCTCAAACACAACAAGATAAAGAGAGAATGAGTAAGATCCCATATGCTTCTGTGATAAGATTAATAACGTATTCCATGTTATGTACTAGACTTTATGTTTCCTATGCATTGAGAATGGTAGGAAAATATCAAGAAAATATAGAATAATAATATTGGTATGCTATTAAAAATATCCTTAAGTATCTAAGTAGAACTAAGGATATGTTTCTAGTGTATGGAGGAGATGTGGAGTTGGTCATAAGGGGTTATACTTATGATAGTTTTCCGATAGATCAAAATGATTTTGAAGTCGCAATCAGGATATTTTTTATATCTCAACAGAGGATATATGAGTTGGAGGAGTTCAATGCAGCCAATTATCACTAAATATATAGAAGATTCCAAGTATATAGCAGATTTTGATGCAGCCAAGTAATCCATTTGGATATGAAACGTTTTACAGGATCTTGATGTGGTACCTAGTAGTAAAGACCCTATCACATTGTATTGGGATAATATTGTAGTGATGGATTTTTCAAAAGTTCCAATGTCACACCAAAGAACAAAGAATATACTCTACAAGTATCACATCTTGAGGTATTTTCATCAGAGGGGTGAAGATTTAGTAAGAAGGTTACCCATGGAAGATAATTTGGCAGACCACTTGACTAAAGTCCTATCTCATCAGAAGCATGAGTATCATTTGAGAGATAGAGAACTGAAGGTTGTTTGTAGTTGGATCTAGTGAAAGTAGGTGTCTTTTGGATTTGGTTCCCTAGAAACAAATTATTTTTACTTTATATCCATATTTTTGAATATTAATATTTTTTTACCACATCATCATTATTCTAATTCATAAGATAGTATGTGATAATGTCTTAAAAGTAGCTATCACACTAAAAGGTCATAAACGTTCCCTGATATGATGAGAACTCAAAATTTCCATGAAAAGATTCTTAAATATATGTCTTTTAGTTGGATGATATCATTTTAGGGACAAAAATAATACAGGTGATTATGGGTGGATACTCATAGGACTTTGAGACACCTTCTCATGGTGTATTCCCTTGGTAATATCCAGTAGGATATTATGAGAACAAGACCCGCCAGTAGGAAATCCACATTTATATGTATCATTATATGTTCCTATCTGAGTATGTGAGTATTGGTCTTTAGAATTTAAGATTATTATTAATTATTATAATTATTTTCATATTTTTATTCTTTGAAAAAATTCATGATGACAGATGTTCGTGGTGAGGTAGAATATATTGGGTGAATCATGAATAATATTGCATTAATGAATAATGTGAGAAAGGATTTTTCCCTTCTATTATTTTACAAAAGTTGACATATTATGCCTTTTGATGGAAATGATGTTTCCAAAATAAATCTATGTCCTTAGTGTTATATAGGTAAGTTCAATTTTCAGGAAGTCAAAGAAAGAGACATTGAGCACATAAGTTGATTGCACCAACATGCAACCTACTTGATTTGAGATATCATGACAAAGGGATTATATTACACAGTAAGTGTCCATATGAGGTATTATGTCATTTTGGAATTAAATTCTTTCTCTATGGGTGACTTCGCATGTTTCTAGATGCTAGCCTTGGATTTTAGGCTGCTTCACCTAATAACTCTTAGAAAGAGGTTTAGATGGTTACACACTAAGTCTATCCATAATCTCTGTTAAATAATAATAATATTATTTATTATTTAAAAAGTTGAATAAATATAATTCCCACACATGGTTTAATAATTATTCATGTTTTCTTGATCGTATTTATTCCGTCAATAGTTATTTGAGAGAATATAATGTGATTAGAATATTTAATAAATATTTATTTTCTATTTAGTGAAAATAATATTTATTTATTTATTGGTGAATAATGAAGTGATATTTATTTAATAAATAAAATGTCATTATTCAAGGACAAATAAATATTATAGAGGAATGGGGGATTGAGTTTAATGGGCTGGTGAGAGATAATAAATATTGAATGTTATTTTATTAAATAAAACTTAATTTAATTTGAAAGGTAATTATATGTCAAGAAATAATAATAATATTATTATTATTTGACATGGAATTTTTTAAGGATTAAATAAATAATAAATGGAACTGTTGAAATTATTTATTTTTAATCCTAGAGATATATAAACCCAATTATATTATTTTCTCTATGAGTCAATTAATTTGTTTGGTTGCGTAGAATGAATTTGGAGAATCCTTTCAATCCCTGGAGATCTCCCTTCTCCAAGAACACTCCTAAGAATAAAAATCAATCTTCCTCTACCTCCCACTCTTAAGTCAAGATATATCCATGAGAATGCTTTGGAAGCGATTCTCAAGGTGATCAAAGGTAGAAAAAACAAGTGATATGATCTTTTGTGCTAGAACCCAAATATTCCTATAGAGACATTCAAAGATTTGTGGAACACGTGTGGATCACTACTAGAGGGAATATTCTCTTGATTCCTAAAATACAATAATGATACAACACAAATATTTTTTCAGATACATTAATGAAGAAAGAATTCCCACAAGGTAATTCTTAATTAATTAACTTTATTTTAAATAATATGTGATGATCCTATCTATGGTTCTGGTGTTCTATCCCTTTCCTATATTCTTTGATTCAATTACATAGATCAAGAAATTTTTCATTATGTAAATCTCAGATTGATCATTGATCATGAAAAAAGTAAATTTTGGAACGATTCATTGCACACTTCTGCTTTTCCTAGAACCTATACATGGACCGAGTAAAGTGTTAAGGGCCACAACAGACCCTTGAGCACTAGCTTGTTTTCCATGGACACTAATAGCCAAGGCTATGACTATTATTTTAATGCCTTGTAACATTTTAACCCCTTGAGGGGAGTGGCTAGAGTTACTATTACTTAGTGGCCCTCATTTAGGAGACCCTTAAGACCTCTTGGAATAGGTGTAGTGGCTTAGAAGAGTTTGGACCCATGGGCCATGAATGAACCTAGTGATACCATAGACCCGCTTGGATCATTGAATTTAACTTTAGGGGAGTGTCTCTCCACCTTAATATATGACAACCCATGTAAGTAGACCTTGGGTAGATTTTTCATATGGTAGGGTGTGTGGAATGATCTATCTAGACCCTAGATACTTTAAGATGAGCACTGGGTCACCCCTAGATTGTTTCCAGTGTGTCTTGACATATAATTCCATGAGGTTAGGTTAAAATTGTGACATTTTCAGGGAACATGACACACCAGGTGATAGACATTGGATTGAGGCTTATGTATTGGACTAAGGACCCCAAGTGGGGTACCTTCACTTTTGTATTACCATAGGGGGCCCTAGTTGGTTCTCTAGTAATAGGTTGACCTTGAGTGGGTGTGATGGGTTGTGGATAGTGATGATGGGTTTTTAAATTCATCCAATCCTTTAATTTATTTTTATATATGATGTTACATGGCATAAACCCCTGTGGAATTTGTGATATGTTTGGAAAATTCCCTCAAGGTGGTGTTTATATTGATTGATATGAAAAAATATCCTATCAGGGATGTTTATGATATGAAAGAAAACTCCCCTAGTAGGGTGGTTAGTGATACTAAAGAAAACTCCCCTACTAGGGAGGTTTTTGATACTACTGGTGGGGATTCCATGGATTTAGATCTAGGATTATATTGGTTCTGGGTAGAGGATATGTCCTTACATGTGAGATAAATCATGGTATGTGGGGTATTTTGTGGGCATGGTTGAGTCTCCCACATTTCTAGGGATCAACTATCAGGAGATATTGTATATTGAGATGGATAATTTCCCAAGTTGTGATACCAGGATGGAGAATTCCCTAGGTTGTTATACTTTATATCAACACGAGTTTAGTCCTAGTTTCATTATCACCGTATACTAGGGCGACACAACCACAAGGTCATTTTGATGTTGGAATGATCATCATTACATGATCAGAGAAACTCCAAGACTAACCGAATAAGGTATGTTCGATTAGGGTCATGAACATGAGGATTGAAAGCGGTTTATTTATTTATATTGATTTGTTATTTTTTCCTTTATTCTAAGAATGTCACATGTGCATATTACTTCTTTTACTAGATATATACAGGACCACATTGGTGGTTCCCTAATGAGTTCTATACTCATACCCTACTTAATCCTTCATTTCACTTTACTAATTGAGAATAATCTTACTTATTGTAGGTATAGGTTAGGGTTGAGGCCTGATGTTTCTTGATTAAGCTTGAGCAGTTCAGATGGGACTTGGGGATTGGGATGAGGTGAGGCTCGGGGATTGTAGAGGAGCCTCCTATTTTTTTATTTTGGTCTTTATATATTTATGTATATATGATTATCCTAGAGGGTAATCCTTCTTGTATGTTGTATGAACACTCAAGTCTTTTATGCTGAATTTCATTTATTATATCTTGTTTTCTTTTATTATTTATGATTAAAATATTTTTATTTAGGTATTATACTTGGTTATTTATTTTATGGTTGTACACTTTGATATAGGGGGGATAACCTCACCACGGTATTTTTTGGGACCCTAATTTCTAGTCTGAAGTCTCTGGAATATGGGGAGGTGCGTTTGAGGTCATTTTGTGCCACATGTCTAGTTACTATTCATAGGAAGCTAGAGCAGGATGTGATATCTGTATATCATGCATGTATTTTATAGTATTTTAATATATTTATTTTTTCATTTAAATAAATATTCTTTCCAGTTTATCAATAGTTTAACTCATTTTGTGTGTTATGGAAGGATACAACATATAATTGTAAATAGAGGCACGATGATGAATTTTTCAGGATGATCATGGAGCAATTCTAAGGTACAAAACTAAATAACCAAGGAAAAATGAGTCTCCCAGAGCATAAAAATGACATTACATGCCTTGTAATCATTACACATCATAAAACAGTGCATTTCGTGAAAGAGATACATGTCTTAAAGTGAAGAAAAGTGAAAAATAAATTTACACGTGTAATAATTTACACCATGTGTGAATTGTTAGTATGGGATTTTAACTCCCAGATTTAGCCTATATTAAATTTTTGAGAAGATTTAAGAAATGGTACCTAACCATGACCACTTTTGACCACTCCTTTATGAAATTCATTAATACCCAATCCCATATGGATCCTATAAATAGAGAGCTATCTAGATGCTGTTTGGGAGACCCCAGAAGACCAAAGCTTTGAGAAATAAGCTGCGTTGTGCAAGGTCCTCCCCAGTTTCATCTATGATTTAATTATGTTTTCTCTATATTTTATCCTCCCCTATAATCCTCTCATCACTAGGATGAAGTGGTAAACTCTCATTATAATAGGGTTATGTAATAAATGGTGGAATATTTCATTGGATTGATTTATTTTCCTTTATTCATGTATTTGGTTTCTTGCAATTATTAAATCAATTTACAATCCCTTTATTTTACTTTTATCATGACCATTGGTATTTGAAATTGAGAGGAAACATAAAATTTCACAAATGATAACCTTAAAGGAGGCATACCAATTGTTGAATTTAGGGGAAATCAAGTTTAAATATGGTATCAAGACAGGCATGATTCGGTGAAGCCCTAAATTACCAGACCAAGGGAAATATGGGATTACCGCTTCAAAGAGGGGATAAAATGACCATTGGATATTCCTGATCTAGACTCTGAAACCAATCATGAATTAATAAACTTATTTTCTAAAATACAATTGAACCTGAACCCTAGAATTAAAAAACTCAGACACACTTTTCAATTCTGATCACAAACCAATCAATCTATTTTTCATTTATATTTTTCTTTTTCAAAATCAATCAAACCATTATTTCACTCACCTATTTCTTAAATATAATAAAATATAATATTTTGAAAACCTAATTAAACTAATTCATCAAATCCGTGGGTTCTACCTTTAACTTACCAATACTATATTTTAATTAATTAAGTATAATAGTTTGAGTTTTATAATTTTTTTCTTTTACAGCATTTCTCTCTATCTAAATTTGTATTCTCCTCCTCCACCTCCTCATCCTCTTGGTGAAATAATATATTCTTATACTGATATTTAGGGGTCTAGGAGTGATCATAATCATCATCTCCTAGGTGATCACCATGTACACCCTCTGGAAAATTGTGGAGATGCATGGGATAGTGCTTGGGAAGAGGCTCAATAGGTACCATGAACTAATGTAACATCCCAGTTCCAGGTGCCTCCCAGAGGTTACCTAATGTTATTAATATTTTAATTACTTATTAAATACCCCCTTTACTTATTTTATATTAAATTTGTATATTTTTTGTGAAATATTAATGTTTTAATACTAAGTATATTTTTTGAGCATTTTTAGAAGTAGTCAAATTGAGTCAATTTACTATTTTATTTATAACTCTCCCCCTAATGATCAAAATTGTGTGTTTTTTGTTTTTTAGGATTCCTAATTTAATATAAAACATTTCATTATAAGGGATCATGGGCCAATTCTTCCATTTGAAGGCTCATATGGACCACAAAAGAGAGCCTATAGAATCTGTGAAGAAATTGGACCATCCATAAAGATAGACTTACTGGGATCACTCCAGAAGTAAAAATCTATTAATTCTACTCCAAAATTATAGGGACAATACAATTCATCTTTTATAAAAATTTCAGGGCCCAACTCCAAGAACAAGGGTCCCAAATGAAGCTTTTAAGTCCAGCCCACCATTCTGTCCGGGAAATAAAATCAGCACACCAAAATTGACTTTCCTCATGATTTAGTCATAAAATCAGGTTGAGTTTTTTCAGTGTTAAATAGGACATATATTTGGATGACTTTTTTTTAATAAAGAATTCATATTTGAAATCATCTTCCTATTGAGAAACCCATTCATATTTCAGCCTTCTAAAAAGTATGGATTGAAATGGATAGTTTAACATTGTTTAATCAACCGGCCATAACATTGGTTCCTTAAGTTCAATGGCTGCCAAATTTTCAGAGTAGACAGAGAAGATATTTATATAAAACTTGTAAGAAGATCCTATCTCGAGATTAGGCTTTTTAATTTATTAATTTTGTGATGCAAGTGGAGGGACAATTTTGGAATGCAAATAGCCCACAACATTGGGCTATAAATACATCCCCCTCATCTCCTTGCAAGGGTTTGGCATTTCAGAAGAGAGGATCACATATTGGCATGACCAAATCCCTTACAAAGGATTTAGAGGATCTTACATACTCAAGTTTTTACTTGAGAGACCTTTCCTCCTCTCATTTTTTTCATTTACTTTTGTGTTCTTCATTATTGTAATCTTGTAAGTCTCTTTCTTTGTAATTCTGTTTTAATGAAAGTTTCTTCTACAATATCTATTATTCTCATCCACTTTATGTAGTTTAATATTAATTTTCTTAAAATAGTTTAAATATTGTTTAATCCCCTTCCCTTCTTTTGCTTTCTCATTCAATCTAATGTTCGTTTTTAATTGTCATCATCGTTCGTGTGTGTGTGTTTGACACAAATATCTTTTCTTATCCCTTTATTTTTATTATCTTATTAATTTTTCACCATAATAATTATAACCATATTAATAATAATTTAACTGGATTATTAAATCTCTCTTTGAGGTGAGTTATAATTTAGGTATGTTAAGTGATTTAGATCTTTTGCTCGATGAATATTCTTCAAATTAACATTGTGTATGTTGAACTTAGCATGTCATGGATTAATGAATTGTTTTGTTTAACATATATATTCCATGGATTATTGGAACCATATATACACTAAAAAAATCAAGTAATGATTGAGATTATAATCCTAGTTAAGTTAAGGCTTGTATTAAATCTTTAACAGTTAGGAATTCCAATCAATGTCAACTTGTGACATGGGTGTTAATTTAATGCAATATAAAGAAAGGATCAAGGATATAAAAAGATTAAATACCTAATGATGAAATCACCCCAATATTTATCAAATTGTTAAATCAAACACCAATCATTAATCACTTAATTTAAGCTCTTCAAAAAAACCCCCCAATTAGAATATAATAAACTAAAAACAAACAACTATTAAAAAGTATCATCATCGAGGATTCGACCTGAGTGCTCCTATACACATTAGCAGAGAATCAGAACTTTAACCGGTCGATAGGTGACAATCGGTCGTGCATTTCAAATGGATCCATTTCCAGGGATGGTGTTTTAAGTTTTCATTAGTTTCTGGTTATTGTAAAAAAAAATAAAAAAATAAAAAAAAAATTTAAAAAAAAATTGAAAAAAAAACACAAAGAAAAACCCACCTTCTCATAAAAATTATAAACAAAAAAACACAAAGAAAAACTAATCTTCTTATTTCTTCCAAAGTCTCTCATGAATACCCCGTAGCCTCCCAAACAATCCCTCGGATTTTTTTGACCCTGAAAATGAGCGAACACTTTGCCAACTTAGGAGGAACATAAGAGATAATCAAATAATTCAAGACCCAGTCCTCATCCAACCAGTTGAATTTGAAATGGCCAATCCTAAGGAACACACCCTTAAAGAACTTGCTGCCCCTGATATGAATTACCAACCTCTTGTTATTCAATATCCAAACATAGAGGCTAATTTTGAACTCAAATCGAGTTTGATTCATCTTCTTCCTCATTTCCACGGGCTAGCCGGTGAGGATCCACATCTTCATCTTAAAGAGTTCCAAGTGGTGTGCTCTACCATGAAGCCTCAAAAGGTTTATAAGGAACAAATAACACTTCAAGCATTCTATTTATCCCTAGATAACTCCACCAAGTCATGGATTTACTACCTCCCTCCTAGTTCCATAACCATATGGAATGACATGAAGCGAATTTTCTTAGAGAAATTCTTTCCTACTTCTCTTACTTCTTCTATATGAAAGGAAATAAGTGGTATCCATCAGTTCCAAAGTGAATCACTCCATGAATACTGGGAGAGGTTCAAAAATCTTGTTTCAACCTACCCACACCACCAAATCCCTGACCAACTCTTGATCCATTACTTCTATGAGGGGTTATTGGTGATGGAGAGAACTCTCATTGATGCCGCAAGTGGAGATGCTCTTGTTGATAAAAATCCTACAACTGCAAGAGATATCATAAGCAACATGGCTGCGAACACACTACAATTCCATACTCGAGCACATGTTCAAGTCAAACAAGACCAAGATAGTCAATAAATATAGCCAAAAAAGTTTCCCGAGTGGATGAGTGAACTTACAGGTCTTGTGAGAAAACTAGCTGTGGCATCCAAATCCCCAACCTCATCTTCTCCATAATCAATGTTTCCTGGACCTTTCAAAAACTGTGGAATCTGCAACTCACCGGCTCATCCAACAGAAACATGTCCACAACTTCAAGAGGATCAATCTGATTCATCTGGACCAATGGAGCTCAATGTAACATATGCTTAGCAGAACCCCAACCCTCAACAAACAGGTCAGTTCATTAGAAACTTCAACCAACCTCATTCTGAGCCCTTATCTTCCTACTATAACCAAGGCTTGAGGTATGGTAATCTCGTCTCTCATCCCCCTCAATTCTCTCCTCAAAACCCAAACCAGTTTCAATATGGTCAAGGTGTTGGTAACTTCCAACAACCTTACCCTTTTTTTCCTCAACCTCAAAGGATCAATCCTCCTCATGGATTCCACTATCCTAGTGAGCCTTCCCAATTCCCAAACCAATACAATCGCTTTCCCAAGAACCAAAACCAAGGTAATCCCAATTCAGGACAAGCATCTTCTTCCAAGAAACCATGGGAAAGTGCTGTTGAAGATCTTCTCTCCTTCACTCGTTCTAGTATCAAGAACATTGAAACCCAAATTGGTCAACTTGCATCCCACCTAAGCTAGAAACACCAATCAAATTATTCCCAACTCCTAGCTCAACCATTACCCAAACCCGAGGGTAATGTAAGTGCAATTGCACTTAGATCGAGAAAGAAAATTGATATGACTAATGTTGAGTCCTCCAACCCTCCTTTGAATGTTGACCTAGAAAATGAAAAGAAAAACAAATATAAAAAGGAACCTGAAGCCGTTCCCTCACCTCCTTCTATTCCACTTAGGAACCCAATTCCTTTTCCTCATGACATTTCTAAGTCAAAGAAGTCATTTGAACCCGATCCTGAAATTCTCGACATGTTTAGATGTGTTGAAGTGAACATTGCCCTATTATATGACATTAAACAAATCCCTAAGTATGCCAAGTTTCTTAAGAAATTGTGTACCCACAAGAGGCAACTTAGGAACTTTGAAAATATTTCCACCCAACAGTCTATTCCCATAAAGTGAAAAGATCCAGGGACCTTTACAGTTCCCTGCCAAATTGGAAGTTCCAACTTCGATGATGCACTCATAGACCTAGGAGCCTCAATTAATGTCATGCCCAAATATATCTTCTCCAATTTTGGTCTAGGTCCCTTACATCCAACAAGTGTTTCCATTCAGTTATCCAATCGAAGCACTACTAGTCCTGAGGGTATAATCGAGGATGTCCTTGTTCGTGTGAATGATCTTATCTTCCCTGATGATTTCTATATCCTTGATATGGAAGGTGAGATGAACTCTTCTTGATCTCCCCTAATTCTAGGAAGACCATTTATCATGACTGCTAGAACTAAGATTGATGTCCATTCAGGTATCTTATCCATGGAATTTGGTGACCAAATGGTTAAATTCAACATTTTCCAAGACATTTGATACCCATATGAGGATCACTCTGCATTCTCAATCCATGCTTCTGAGTAAACTTCTAAGAGTCAATTTAACCCCAGTCTATGATGTTCTTCATGTTCAAATCATAAAGGATCTTGTGAAATATGTACCATGATTAACCAAGTTATAAATGGTGAAGTTGACGTTGACCTCTAATTCATAGACTCCATCAATATAGAGGATCTTGAAACCTCTCTGGAATCCCACATCAACTCTGATCTCTACTGCTCCACCTTGGACAATATCAAGGAAAATGAATCTAATGAAACTGAAGTCCCTTCCTTAATTCATGAGTTGTCTAACCCAAAAATGAAAGATGAGACTGATCTGAAACCTCTTCCTACACAACTAAAATATGCATTCCTTTTCCATGATCACTCATATCCTGTCATTATATCTGCTTCACTTAATTAAACTGAGGAGTCCAAACTTGTTCAGGTGTTAGAGGAAAACAAAAAGGCCTTAGGGTGGACCCTATATAACATTCCAGGAATCAACCCTGCTCTTCTCATGCATCACATCCATCTTGAGGAATCATCCAAACCAATTAGACAACCACAAAGAAGACTCAATCCACTCATACTTGAGGTAGTTAGGGAAGAGATCACCAAGATTCTTCAAGTTGGTATTATCTATCCAATTTCCAATAGGGAATGGGTTAGTCCAATCCAGGTTGTACCTAAAAAGGGTGGGATAACTATTTTCACAAATGAACATGGGGATGTAGTCACAAATCGAGTGAAAAAGAAATGGCGTGTGTGCATTGACTACCAGAAATTGACTGTTGAAACAAGAAAAGATCACTACCCTCTTCCATTCCTTGATCAAATGCTAGAACGATTAGCTGGAAAGTCACACTATTGATTTCTTGATGGATACACTGGCTACTTCTAAATCCCAATCGCACCTTAGGACCAAGAAAAGACTAATTTCACATGCCCCTTTGGAACATATGCATATAGAAGAATTCCTTTTGGCCTTTTCAATGCTCCTATAACATTCCAGAGGTGTATGATGAGTATCTTTTCTGAATTCATTGAACATTGCATGGAGGTCTTCATGGATGAATTTACCATTTATGGTGAGTCATTTGAATCTTGCTTGAATTCACTCTCTCTAGTACTTCAAAAGTGTATCAAGTGTAACCTTGTGTTAAATTTTAAAAAATGTCACTTCATGGTTGCAAATGGGATTGTTATAGGGAACATAGTTTCAAAAGATGGTATTGAATTTGATCTTTCCAAAATTGAAGTGATCCAATCACTTCCTGAACCCACTTCTATTCAAGGCATCTGTTAATTCCTTGGTCATGCTGGTTTCTATCAGATATTCATCCATAAATTCAGTAAAATTTCCCTCCCACTCACTCGGTTACTCCAAAATGATGTCACTTTCCATTTCGATGAGGTTTGCAAGAGAGCCTTCATTGAACTCAAAACTACTCTTACATCTGCCCTGATAATCCAACCCCCAGATTGCTCCTTACCCATTGAGTTGACGTGCGATGCTTCTGATAGAGCTGTTGGGGCTGTTCTTGGTCAAAGAAGAGAAAAACTTCCTCATGTCATCTATTATGACTAAAAAAATTGGATGAAACTAAATCTCACTACACTATCACTGAAAAAAAACTTTTAGTAGTTTTTTTGCCTTAGATAAATTCTGACCCTATCTCTTAGGTGCCAAAATCATCATCTTCATAGACTATTATGCTATAAAGTTCTTACTCAAGAAAAGTGATTCCAAAATGAGGCTAATAAGATGGATCCTAATGATCCAATAGTTTGACCTTGAAATCAAATATAGACCAGGAAAAGAAAACCCTATGGCTGATCACTTGAGTAGAATTTATAATTCTTATCATTCTAAAATAATTGATCTAGAATTTCCAACTGAGCACCTTTCATCTCTCACTCAAAAAATACCATGGTATGGACCAATTGTAAAATACTTGATTTTTTGTGTTTTTACTAAAATTTTTTCAAAATAAAAAAAGATAAAGTTGAAAATTGATTCAAAATACTATTTTTGGGAAGAAAATAAACTTTGTAAAACTAGGTTTGACATGGTAATTAGAAGATGTGTTGATGAAGATGAACATTCCTCTATCTTATAATTTTTTCACTCACTTCCTGGAGGTGGCCACTTTGGACCGCAAAGGACCTTCCAAATGGTCTTAGACTCTGGATTCTTCTAGACTTCACTCTTTAAGGACTCACATGAGTTCTGTCAATCATGTCCCACTTGCCAAAAGTTTGGCACAATTTCCAAAATAAATGAAATTACCCAAAAGCCTTTAATCTTCTGTGAGATCTTCGATGTTTGGGGCATTGATTTCATGAGACCATTCCCCCCTTCCAATGGATTCTCATACATTCTTATTGCAGTTGATTATGTTTCTAGGTGGGTCGAGGCCAAACCCACCAGAAAGGATGATTCACATACTGTTAGTGAGTTCCTAAAGACACACATCTTCCACAGATTTGGCACACCTCATGCCTTGATCAGTTACTTAGGAACCCATTTTTTGTAATAAAACCATGGAATCTATTTTTGAAAAACAATGGGGTTGTACATAAAACTTCAACTACATATCACCCCCAAAAAGATGGCATGGATGAACTTTCTAATAGAGAAGTGAAAAGAGTGCTTGAGAGAATTGTTAAACCCGCCAGAAAAGACTAGCCTGAAAGACTTGGTGAAGCACTTTGGGCTTATCGAACTGCATATAAAACACCCATTGGGATGTATCCTTTTAGGATAGTTTTTGGTAAAGCATGTAATTTACCCATTTAAATCCAACATAAGTCATTTTGGGCTGTGAAAACTTGTAATTTTGATTTTGAAAAATCTGGTGAAGAAAGATTGTTGCAATTGGATGAACTGGAAGATCTTCGACTTGATTATTACGAGAATTCTAATCTCTACAAAGAAAAATCCAAGGAACTCCATGACAAACACATCCTGATAAAGGTATTCCATGAAGGTGAAAATGTAATGCTCTTTAATTCTTGATTTTGGATTCACCTAGTTTAGATTAATTCTCGTTGGGAAGGTCCTTTTGTTATTACTAATGTTTACCCATTTGGTGAAGTGCAAGTCCAAGACCCCTCTTCCAAAAGGACATTCATGGTTAATGGACATCAGTTAGAGAATCAACACGAGAGGACACACAATCCTGGCGCTACATCAACTTCCATCATATCCCCAACTTCTGCAGTTGACCCACCACTGGATGGAGATGGCAACCCACAAAATCCAAACCAGGGGGAACCTCTTTCCCTTTAACTCTTTCTCTCTCTCTCTCTCTCTCTATCTCTTTATTCTTCATCCTATATCTTTAAATTTTTATACCACTTTCTTTATCAACCCCTTTTATTTACTCTTTCTCTTTTGTGTGGGTGTGTCTTTATAAAAAAAATCTAAAAAAACCCTAAAAAACTAAAAAAAATCATTAAAAAATGAAAATTCAAGATTCATGCTTACTCACTATCTAGTTTTAAAATTTTGTCCAACCTTTTTGGGGAGTCAACAAACATGTTTTCATCTCAAAAAAATTTGTATTTTCATCAGGACTTTGGATAAAGAATTTTGTGTCAAAACGAACACATTTTGAATGCTCAATTTTTGATTTGGAAAATGATTTTCCCCACCTATGGGAAACAACATTTTCTTTCATGCCAAGGTCACCTATCGACATCTTTTAAATTTTTTTTTCACCCCCATTTGTGAATCTTGAGTTTTTGGACCTTGGAGCTGAATTTCCTACTTTAGTGTGCATTAATATGATAGAGGACTTTTCTGAATCACATGATAATTATAATAGGAAAATATCCTCCCATTAACCATACATTAATCCTCCTTTTGAAAGCCACTTTGAGCCTATGAAAACATTTTCTTTGATAGCCACATTACAAGCCCAATTCCTTATCCCACCCAATACTAACATGGATTTTCAATGCATATTTGTTTTTGAAATTTAAGTGTGGGGGGAATGGATTTCATTTTGGGTACCCTTTTTTTGATTTTCACCATATTATCATATGCTTGAGGGAAAGCATCATTTTAAGTGTGGGGGAGAGGTTTTCCTTTAGTGGGGTTTGGGAATGTATATATGTTTATCATGTACAATTGAAAAGTGTTAAAAAAACAAAAAAAAATGAAAATAAGAATGGGTTGTGTCTTGGGTAGGTCAAAAATCACTATTTCTCATCCTTTGATATTATTATAACTGTTACAATTAGTGTCATGAGGAGATAAATCATCAGTTGGGATATGAGTGTGAGATCTGTTTCAAGTTCAACTTTTGAAAAAAAGAAAAATAAAAGAAAAAAGAAAAGAACACTTGCATTATATTCTTATGTCATTGGGAGAAGTTTTGTGATTTGTAAATATTTCATCTTCTCATCCCCTTAAAATTTTCTTCCTCTATTGTGTCTTTCATCACATAATCATTCCCTTGTAAATATGTTTTTTCATTTCCTTCCATGTTTCATTTAAAAAAATGTGCATTTATTTTTCTATTTTGGTGTTTTACCCCCTTTTTCCTATATTTTGGATATCATCTTTCTACCATTACCTAGCCACAGAAAACCCCCTAAAAGACCTCTTGATTTTTGAGCACTTTAGGATAGGGAATGGTAGTTAAGATCAATTTCAAACTCTAAGATTTTCACTTTTGGTTGGTGAATGAATGAATCTCCATAAATTAATTTTATCATCTTGAGAGAAGTAAGTTTTGTGGGCCACCATTTTCCATTTCTAAATTTGAGGATGAAAAAATGAATTGTTTTTAGCACATTGTTTCTGTAAAAACTTGTGGTGGAATTCAATATGTATGAGTGAAATTGTTTAAACCTCCCCTGATTGGGGATTTTTTTTTTAATATTTGTTGGTGAGTGAAAAATATTTTGTCATGTTTTTATATTTGTTTCACATAAGGACATGAACAAGACTAAGTGTGGGGGAGTTGATGTTATGAACATCTTCATGACTTTTTAAATACTCCATTTACTGATTTTATATGAAATTTTCATAATTTGTGTGAAATATTAATGTTTTAATACTAAGTATAATTTTTGAGCATTTTTTGAAGTAGTCCAATTGAGTCACTTTACTATTTTATTTATAACTATCCCCCTAATGATCTAAATTGTTCAGTTCTTGATTTTTAGGATTCACAATTCAATATAAAACATTTCATTATAAGGGATCATGGGCCAATTCTTCCATTTGAAGTCTCATATGGACCACACAAGAGGGCCTATAGAATCTGTAAAGAAACTGGGCCAACCATAAAGATAGAATTACTGGGCTCACTCTAAAAGTCCAAATATATTAATTCTCATCCAAAATTCGGGGGACAATTCGATTCATCTTTGATAAAAATTTGAGTGCCCAACTCCAAGAACAATGGTCCCAAATGAAGCTTTTAAATCCAGCCCACCACTCTGTCTAGGAAATGAAATCAGCACACCAAAATTGACTTTTCTCATGATCTAGTCATCAAATCAGGTTGAGTTTTTGCAGTGTGAAATAGGACATATAGGTGTCAAAATTTGTTGAATAAATAATTCTTATTTGAAGCACATTACTATTGATAAACCCATTCATATTTCGGCCTTCTAAAAAGTCTGGATTGAAATGGACAGTTTAACATTTTTTACTCAACCGGCCATAACTTTGGATCCTTAAGTCCAATGGCCGTTAAATTTTCAGAGTCGACATAGGAGATATATATATATATATATATATATATACAACTTGTTAGAATATAATATCTCGATATTTGGAAGTCTAATTTATCAAATTGGAGATGAAAGTAGAGGGGAAATTTTGGAATGCAAACAACCCACAACATTAGGCTATAAATACATCCCCCTCCTCTCCTTGCAAGGGTTTGGAATTTCAGAAGAGAGGAGAAAATATTTTCATGGCTAGAGCCTTTCCAAAGTCTTGGTAGGATCTTCCATAATCAAGTTTTCACTTGAGATACCTTTGCTCCTCTTTTTGTTTTCATTTACTTTTGTGTTCTTCATTATTGTAATCCTGTAAGTCTCTTTCTTTGTAATTCTATTTTAATGAAAGTTTCTTCTTCAATATATATTATTATCATAAAATTTTTTTAGTTTAATATTAATGTTCTTAAAATAGTTTAAATACATTTTATCCCCTTACCCTATTTTTATTTCCCATTCAATCTAAAGTCTGTTTTTAATTCTCATCATCGTTCGTGTGTGTGTGTTCGATGAAAATATCTTTTCTTATCCCTTCATTTTTCTTATCTTATTAATTTATCATCATAATAATTATAACTAGATTACTAATCATTTAAATGGATGATTAAATCTCTCATTAGGGTGAGTTATAATTTAGGTATGTTAAGTGATTGAGAGCTTTTTCTCGATGAATATTCTTCTAATTAACATTGTGTATGTTGAACTTAGCAAGTCATGGATTAATGGCTTGTTTTGTTTAACATATGGATTCCATGGATTATTGTAACCATATATACAATACCGAAATAAAGTATTGATTGAGATTATAATCCTAGTTAAGTTAAGGCTTGGATTAAATCTTGAACACTTATAAATTCCAATCAACGTCAACTCGTGACGTGGGTGTTAATTTAATGCAATATAAAGCAAGGCTCAAAGATATCACAAGCTTAAATACCTAATGATGAACTCACCCCAATATTTTTCAAATTGTTAAATAAAACACCAATAATTAATCACTTCATTTAAGCTCTTCAAACAAACCCCCCAATCAGAATATAATCAACTAAAAAAATTACTATTAAAAAGAATCATCGCTGAGGATTCAACCTGAGTGATGCTATACACATTAGCAGAGCATCAGAACTTTGAACGGCAGATAGGAGACAATCGGCCGCATGTTTCATGTCCCATACCCAGTTGGTCACATGGCCTCAAGCGCATTTCCCCGAATTCCAAAGGATTCCTACTAGAAGTGATGGCCTTGGGTGCGATAGTGGGGAAACTATACCCTCATTGGAAGAGTAACACAACAGAAATAAACAGATAACAGTAGCGGAAATAGTATAACCATACAATAAGTAAATAGTGGAAGCCTAAAAGTAGATAAACAACTGGAAGACATATATAAATGATACATGATACATATGTCTAGGAAAGTACCCAAACAAGTCAAAATGTTGGAATATTGTACTAAACCAAAGTACAAAGGAAAAACAAGTAAACTCCAACAGCATCACAAGCCTCAGCTTGGTCCATTGCTCTCTAACTCTATAGAAATCGTGTACCGGAAGTATAAGGGTGATTGAAATTATCTATACCCACAACAATATAATATGTTTGGGCCCAAAAGCATGACCCAAATAGGGTTTGAGATGAATCCTAGTAGGAAACCACCCAAAGATATGTTCTTAACTGTCAGTGAATATATATGACGGGAAATATGAAAAATGAAGTAATAAATAAGGAAGTACTCCAAATTAAACAATCCCACATTTTCAACTACATTCATTTAAATTTATTAAATAAAAAACCAAACAATCTCAAGTAACCCTCTCGGAAGTTCTCACAGTCTAACCCCTCTGGTTCATCTTAACAAAGACTCTCTGAGGAAGTAATCACCATCAATTCCCCCTATGGTCTCGTAATGGTAAACTATAGACACTCTGGGGAAGAACTCAATGTCCAATTCCCCCTGTGGTCTTGCAATGTGGAACTAAAGAAACTCTGAGGGAGAAATCATGTCCATCCCCCCTATGGTCTTGCAACAAGAAAGTATAACAGACACTATAGGAAAACCCTCAATGTTCATTCCCCCTATGGTCTAACTACACCAGGTTCCCACAACCCTGTGTAAGTCAATCGCGCACAAACAATATCCAGTATCCAAATTAAATCACAATATACTACTTGTCTAAACAGCTACAAAGAATGGAACAAGTAAGTCAGATAATATCACTCCATCCTAACAGCACTAGGCATGGAAACAGAGCAGCCTAACAAGAAAAACTAGACCCAATGACCAAAATCACTTCAAACATGGGGAAAACATCTATAGAAAGGTAATTAAACCCCATTATCAAATAATATCCATAACTCAAGCAATCAAGGCATAACAAGCATTAAAGGGTTAAATACCATAAACACACAATACCCTAAACTAGGGTGTTGAGAACTTTTGCACATATAATTCAAGGATTATCTACAGAAAGGTACAAACAACCTACCTCGATTTTGTATGATAGATATAGTTGAACCAAATCCTTTAAATCGACATAGAACACCATATATCTACATAAACGTCTAAAACATATAACCAAGGATATCTCACAAAAGAGGTGAAACCATAAGATGAGACTCTAGAAGAAGGAAGAACTCACCATAGCAATTCCAATGTAATAAAAGACGGTTGAATCAGAGAATAGATGATCGATTGGGGGCTCAGAGAATAATCACGATCTTCAGTCGCTCTTGGGAAAGATGACGATAGAAGAAGTGTTTTTTTGAGGAACGAGACATGATCTCGGTCCGATTTATCAAATAAAAATAAAAATACATGGCATGTTATTTAAAAGTACACGGTATGTATATACCTTTACCAGGCCCCAATTTAGGTGGTCTCTAGGTCACCCCATATGACCATGTACTCGGCCGTTACACGACCAGTACATGGCTACCCACAGAAACCAGGTACACGATGTGTACTCCTAAGTACACAGCGTGTACTCATTAAATTTATAAAAACTCATATTTTTCTTAAAAACATCATAAATCAAGATCCATACCTGAAAGGAAGATCCGGGTTTTTACAAACTTTACCACTTAAATAAATTCATCCCTAAATTTCCCTAAGAAGGTGGCGAAGAAGAATACTTGAATAACTCCGTCCACTGCGATCGCACATTGGTTTCCCTCTCTCAAGTCTTGTACTATACTCGCTCGTGCTGCCATAACACTCGTACCAAAGGAAAAAAACTAGCCACGAAGAACCTTCATGATGCGATCAACAATCTGGATAGGATGATTTTAGAATGAAGCATCCACCTCCAAATCAACATCCTTGGGTTGAAAAACATGAGACGAGTCTAAGAAGTAATGTAACGACCCGAATCTGGAGCCCTTCCACTGGTGCCCCGTACCCGGTTCGCCACATGAAATCAAGCACATTTCCCAAAATTCTAGAGGCTACCGACTAGCAGTGAGGGCCTTGGTAAGTTATTGGGGAAACTATGCCCTCATATGGTAAGGTATACAAGGAAAGAAAACAACAGTCAATGGCAGAAGTAGTAAACAACATGCAAACACTGAAACTAAACAGCAGAAGAAATGAACATATAATGATAATGATAATGATGCAGTAGGTAAAAGTATCTAAGGAAAGCAGAAAACACAACAACATGCTGAAATACAACT
Organism: Viscum album; assembly: GCA_963277665.1. Classification (NCBI taxonomy): domain Eukaryota; kingdom Viridiplantae; phylum Streptophyta; class Magnoliopsida; order Santalales; family Viscaceae; genus Viscum; species Viscum album. The sequence goes on along the minus strand of OY728121.1, from coordinate 496,875,876 downwards.
GAAAACAAGGTACGAAAGTAAACATCACCTCCAACAACATCGTAAGCCTAATCTCGGTCCTATGCTCTCCAGATCCAACCAAAAATCATGTACCTGAAGTAGAAGGGCCAAAATCCCTATCTACACGTGCAACCATATAAATTGTTTGGGCTGAAAAGAAGGACCCAAACAGGGTGTGAGATTAATCACAGTTGGAAATCACCATGAGATCTGTGCCATACAGTCAGTGAGTAATATAGAAAAATTAAAGGAAATAAATGCAGTAGAGAGGCATATGTACACTAAAGTAATAAATCCTACCAAACTCCATTCACAATTATTTATTAGTTCAGTACAATCATTAAAATATCAACCATGGAACCTAGCAACAGCTCTATACTCCCAAGGAAAGAAAGTAATCACAACAGGTAACTCAGCAGTCTACCTAAACAGCAAGTAGTACAAACCCAAGCTTGTTCTTTGGCTTGGTGGACTCGTCAAAACCAACCAACAATAAAGCACTAACTCTCTGGGTGGATCCTACTAGAAAAACCCTCTATTCAAGTAGACTTACAAAGGCACAAACACTCTGGGAAGCTCTCACCGTCAATTCCCCTATGGTCTTGCAACGAAAGATATAGACTCTCTGAGGAATAAATTACATCTAATTCCCCCTATAGTCTCTCTACGTAACTAAGGAAAATCTGAGGAATCACAAATTCCCATTCCCTTAGGTCATGCGATCGATACTAATTATAACAGGCTCTCTAGGGAATCCCTAATTGTCAATTCCCCCTTTAGTCTACCACACCAGGTTCACTCAGCCCTGAGCAGTTTATTCCTACACAATCGACTGCTAGCATCCTAAGTAAGTCCAGAAACTACTTGGCTAATAGATACAATGCATCCACAAGAATATAAACAGCAAGCAGTACATGCAATCAAGTCAAAATGCATACTAGTAATGTGCAAAAGGGTTGCCTCATAGGCAAACCATGCCAAACAAAAATCAACAGCCAAAACAAGAGGAAACACACATGCGGTGATCCTCAAACATGCTGACAAGAAATTATTAATCATCTAATAACCTCAAGCATACAAGTAATCTAAGGCAGATAATGATACAGGATCAAACCCTAACCCGAGATACCCGATACATGGGTATCCGGCACTTTTGTGCCAAAAAATCAAAGACATTCAACGTAGGGCAACAAACCACCTACCTAAATCCTAGTAGATTGATATTCTTGAACCTTGGCCTGTGAATCAACCTATAATGGAGTAAATATGAAAAACCGTCTAAAACGTTCAACCTCAGATAACTCTCACAAGAGGAGGAATCAGGAAACATGGCCAAAGAAGAAGCGAGAACTCAACACTGTGATTCTATTGCACCTGACGGTGTTCAATTTGGACAACCGGTGAAGGATCGGTGGCTCGGAGAAGAATTGGACCTCTAGGTCGCTCTGTACGTAATTAGGTGGAGAATAAGATGAAAACAGGGATTAGGTGCGACCCCGGTCTGATTAATGAAATAAAAAGAAAAGTACACGGTGTGTACTTCTTGAGTACATGGCGTGTACTTATTGAGTACAAGGCGTGTACTCACCTTTTCCGTACACCATATTTATCGGACTCCACCTCATCGCTACACCCCATGTGACTGGCCCAGACACGGCTAGTACACGACCTCGAGCGAAAGAAAAGTACACGTCGTGTACTTAAAAAATTTCCATATTCTCCTCTTTTTCTCAAAAACGGCCAGAAAAGGAAAACATACCTGAAAAAGAAGGTCCGTGTTCTTAAAAACTTCCCTCATTAAAGAAATTCGTCCCCTAATTTCCCTAGCAAGGTGGCGAAGAAGAAACCTCGAACAACTCAGGCCACTGTGATCGCATATCAGCCTCCCTCTCCCAAGTCTCATCCTGCACACGGCCGTGTTGCCATAGCACCCGTACCAGAGGAACAGACCGACCACAAAGTACTTTTGCGCTACAATCAACAATCCTAAAAGGATGCTCCTCGAAAGATGCATCCTGCTCCATCTCAACCTCCTCCGGTCTAAAAACATGGGACATGTATGAGAGATAGTGTCGAAGCTGAGAAACATGGAAGACATCGTGCATAGACTGATATCTCTGAGGTAACTACAACCTATAAGCAACCAGCCCGAATCTTTCCAGAACCTTGAACGACCCGACATATCTTAGGGAAATCTTACCCTATCTTCTGATCCTCTTGTGTCCCAACCTTGGGGTAACACATAGGAAAACCTGGTCTCCGACCCCGAACTGTAGAGGTCTCCTCCGTCGGTCAGCATAAGATTTCTGATGAGACTGTGCAGTAGCCATCCTCTTCCGAATCAACTCTATCTTATCTGAGGTCTCTTGGATGAGATGAGGTCCCAACAAAGATGCCTCTCCTACCTCCAGACAACACAAAGGTGATTGGCATGGCCTACCGTAAAAATCCTCATAAGGTTCCATCTGAATAGTTTCCTGGAAACTATTGTTATAGGAAAACTCCACGAGAGGTATATGATTTTCCCAAGAACCACAAAAGTCTATAATGCAAGCTCAGAGAATATCCTCAAGCACCTGGATCGTGCGATCTGACTGACCATCTGTCTGAGGATGATAAGCTATACTCAAAAGCACCCGTGTACCCAAAGCTTTATGTAGCCCCTGCCAGAAATGCAAAGTAAAGCATGCGTCCCTATCTGAAATGATAGTACTCGGAACCCCATGCAAGCGCACAATCTCACGGACGTACAATCTTCCAAGATCATCGACACCGAAGGTCTCCTTTATCAGCAAGAAGTGATCAAACTTCGTAAACCTGTCAACGACAACCCACACCGCATCGTTTCCTCTCGACGATCTCGGTAACCCTATCACGAAGTCCATCGCGACATCGTTCCACTTCCACTCTGGAATGGGTAGCTGCTGTAAAAGCCCTGCTGGCCGCTGGTGCTCCGCCTTCACCTACTGACAGGTGGAACACCTCATGAAAAAACTAGCCACATCTCTCTTCATACCTGGCCACCAGTACTGGTGGTGTAAATCACGGTACATCTTGGTGACGCCAGGATGAACTGCCCAAACTAAGGAATGGAAGTATCGCATCAGCTCGTCGCGTATATCTTCTGGCACCCATACGCATACCTGGAAACACAAGATATCATCCTTGCCAACGGTCCACCCAGGAAGAGGGTCCTCTCCTGACACGCTTTCCCGTTGGACTAGACCTTCTGAATCTGCCAGCTGCCTCATTCGAACTCGGTCCAAAAGTGCAGAGGTAACGGTCAAAGAAGATAGGAAAGTCTGCCCCTGCCTATCGTGAACTTCCAAATCCATCTCTGAGAACAGAGTCATCAGTTGCCACTCACTGCTGGCCTCCTGAACTGCCTGTATCTGAGTTATCCTGCTCAGTACATCAGCCACTGCGTTGCCTTTCCCAGGAGTATAGGAAAGATCGAAATCGAAAGACTAGAGATACTCAACCCACCTCCGCTATCTCAGATTCAGGTCACGCTGCGTGAATATGTACTTGAGACTCTTGTGGTCAGTGTATACCACAAAATGTTCTCCCAGAAGGTAATGTCTCAAATAGTGTAAAGCATGAACGAACGTGGCCAACTCTAGGTCATGCGTAGGATAATTCCTCTCATGAGGCCTCAGCTGTCGAGATCCATATGCAACCACTTGATCCTCCTGCATAAGCACTGCTCCAAGCCTGATGCTAGATGCATCACAGAAAACTGTATAGATCTTGCCTGACTCTGGAAAAACTAGGATTGGTGCTAAAGTCAATCTCCCCTTCAGCTCTTGGAAGGCTGAGTCACAGGCTTCTGACCAAACAAACTTCACCCCCTTATTAGTCAAGCCTGTCAGCGGTGCTGCTAGGCATGAGAAGTCCTGTATAAACTGCCTATAGTAACCAGCCATCCCCAAGAAGCTCCGTACCTCAAATACATTCTTCGGCTGCTCCCAGGTAACTACTGCTCTCACCTTCTCTGGGTGTACTGATACTCTTGTCTCTTAGATGAAATGACCGAGGAAGTGAATCTCATCCATCCAAAAGTGGAACTTTGATAGTTTAGCATAAATCCGATGCTCCCTCAGTGTACTCAAAACGATCTCAAGATAGGTTTCATGGTTGTGTCGAGTGTGAGAGTACACCAAGATATCGTCCATGAAGATCACGACGAAGGAATCCAAGTAAGTATGGAACACTCGGTTCATCAGTGCCATGAAAACTGTTGGTGCGTTCGTAAGACCGAACTTCATAACAGTATACTCATAGAGGCCATACCTGCTCTTGAAGGCTGTTAGAGGTATATCTGAAGGTCTAACGCACAGATTATGATAACCGGACCTCAAATCGATCTTTGAGAACACCCAATCTCCTCGAAGCTTATTGAAGAGATCATGAATCCTCGGAAAGGGATATTGGTTCTTTACCATCAACTGGTTCAACTTCCGATAATCCACGCAAAGCCTAAGGGTACCGTCTGCCTTCTTCGCGAACAGGACAGGAGAACCCCAAGGAGAGGTACTGGGTCAGATGAAACCCTTTTCCTGCAACTCCTCCATCTGCTTCTTGAGCTCCTGCAAATCAGGTGTAGTCATCCTATAAGGAGGAATGGACACTGGTGCTGCTCCTGGCACGAGCTCAATTGAGAAGTATACCTCACGCTCTGGAGGAAAACCTGAAAATTATTCTGGAAAGACATCTTGAAAGCGATCAACCACTGGAGGAAAATCTAACTGAGAAGTCCCCTGGTCATCCAGATAAAGAATAGAAATCTGGGCCATAACTCCTCCTAGCCCATGATGCTCGAGTCCGACTCGACTTGCCTGAACATCCCACCCCCCTTTATGAAGGAAATATTCACCCTCTGGTGATATGAAACTCACCCTGCAGCGATAGCAATCGACGAATGCCTGGAAGGGAACCAACCAGTCCATACCGAGAATGACGTTATAGCCCGTCATCTCTAGGACATAGAGGTCCCATAAGAAACGATACCCTGCAACCTCGAGAGGGCACCCCTTGCACTGACATACGCTAGATGTCCTCGTTCCCAAGGGTATGTCGAGAGTCAACATGTCAGCAAACGAAAAGACACAGAGCTCAAGGCTTTCCACAACAACAAAAGAGATAAATCTATGTGAAGAACCAGTATCAAAAAGGGCTGAAGATAAAACTGAGGCTACTAAGATCGTACCTCAAACTGTAGAGGGTCCGGGATCCTGCTCCTGATGAATATGCTCTACAGAAAAAGTCTGGCCTATACCACAACCTTGTGTAGAAGCCTGAAAACCCTGAGCTGCTCGTCCCTGAGCTTGAACACTGCATCCATGGCCTCTACCCTGACCTAAAAGTCCTATGAAACTCCATCCCCTAGTTTTCTGCAGAGCTGGTGATCCTGCTCCTGTACGCAGGGTCAAAATTGATCCTCTTTCACTAGCCGCTGGAAGGGGAACCTTGAAGAAACGCTGCAGGTGACCCATCTTGCCGCAGGATCAGCACTCCACTGGATCCCTCAGGCACTAGGGCTTCTTATTCCCGCTCCTCCCACACTGATAACACACCACTTGGGTTTCAGAAGGGGCATCTCGTCTACCAGAAGGAATAACTTGCTTCCTCGGGTTGCCTCAGGTAGACTCTCGGTGGCGCTTCTTGCTGTCTGTCTGGAGGGAATCAGCCTTGGATGTTGTACCGCCCTGGTCCACAGCTCTAGTCTCCCTCAGGTTCCTCTCCGTGATGAGTGACTGGTTGACTATCAGAGTAATTGAAGTCAACTGAAAGACATTCACCTACGATCTGATCTCTGGTCTGAGGCCTTCCTCAAACTTCCTCGCTAGAAACAGCTCGTCATTCCCCAGGACGAGAGTGAATCGTTGTAACTCAGTGAAGCAGGAGGAATACTCCATAAATGAGAGAGTACCCTACTACAGGCTCATGAACTCCCTGGCTCTGTCATCCCTCAGCGTCGCTGGGTAGAAGTAGTCATAAAACATATGCTGAAACTCATCCCAAGACATAGCCTGCTGGAACCCCGTCTGAGAGACTACGTCCCACCATCTCTTGGTGTAATATCGCAGCATATACGACACGAGCTTCACCCTCCTCTCTGGAGGCATCTCCAGATGCTCAAATATAGACAGCATGGCTTCCAGCCATGACTCTGCATCCTGAGGTCCTCCATCCCCTGTGAAAGTGGGAGGATGCTGCTGCTGGAAGACCCGCATCAGCTCTACCATAGTCAGGGCAGGATGATGAACTCCCTGGAAGGTCTTCATGAATCTCATGAAACCCTCTATGAACTGAGCATCGGCTCTAGTGTCTGGAATCACTGTAGGTGCCATGTCTGGAACGGTGGTCAGAACTACTGGCAGTCCCTGATCAGTCGTATCAGGCGTACGATCGCTGCCTGGTTCCTGGCGTGCAACAGGAGGACGTCTCGGTGCCATAGCTCTGAAAGACCAAAACACACCTTCATTAAAGATGAACAAAGTTGTAACATAGGAGATTGAAATAGAACAGGAGGGAAAAGAGAAAAAAACCCTTTAAAACTGGAAAAAACATGACTACACAGCGTGGAGTACCTCTAAACGGCGTGTTCCTTAAAATTTTACCCAGGGCGTGTACATTGGCCACACCTGGCTGTGTAAACTACCCAGATTCACGACATGTTCTTAAAATACACGGCGTGTACTGAACCTTTTCTCCCTACCCGATTACTCCTACACGACTAAGTCACACAGACTGTCCCAGCCGAAGACTACATGATGTTTTTTGAGGCAGACACGGTGTGTGCTGGACATGCCTTACCTAGCCCGTGTTGTTAGCAATACGGCCTGAAACACGATCGACACTACAGGGAGTGTTCCTAAGAGACACGGCATGCACTTTAAGGTAAACCTCGTACCGTGTTGTTTGTGACACGGCCAGGTACTTGGATAATTCTTACACAACATGTTACAAACAAACACAGTGTGTATTGGAGAAGATAACACCAACCCGTGTTTTATAAGACACGGCCGGGTACCTGGGAAAAGATACACGACATGTGCATACTAAACACAACGTGTAATAAACATGCATCAACTGGCCCGTGTTGTTAGTTACACGGCTGGGCCCCTAGTTAACCTCTACACGGCATGTACCTACCGTACACGACGTGTTCCTGAAAACCATTTATAGCTCCGTGTCCCTATCCACACAGTCAGCGAAACGGCCAAAAACTACACGGCGTGTATCTATAAAGTACACACCGTGTATTCTAGGTTTTTTCAGACAGTAGCCTCAGAACTGCACCAGAGTCCAAAAAACATAGAAAAAAAGGGTTAAAGTGACAAATTCCAATCTGTGGGGGCCCATACTCTCTGTGAATTAAATCTTGGCATCATAACGATGCATAGAACAAGCCATAGTATAAGAACTCATGACCCACCAAATTCCAATCCTTGAGGGCCCATAACACCTCTAAGATAAAATTTTGGTGTCCGTGATAAGAAACCTCCAAACAATGATACCTTATCAACATAACAGGCATTCTATCACAGCAGCTATCACAACAACATGCATTGTCTATCACAAATCCTATCACAACAGTATGCAATCTCTAATGCAACCTAGATGGCATGGAAAAATGTATGGCATGTAATCTTATAACATGTGACTATATGATGCATGAGATGGAATACCCTCATCTCATTGGGTTGCAACAAAATAGAACCGCAATCATATAAACAGTAACATCACAAAACAAGTGCATCACCCAATGGTGAAATCAATTAAACTATAACATTCACAAAACTCAAAATTTTCAATATTTGAGGTAATCTGGCTTTTTCCCTGTACAAAAGTTCTAGAACACCCGGGCACAGCAATTTACCATTTACCTATTCCTTCCAATCCCTATCTAATGTCGCTAAACAGTAAGTCAATAGAAAAAGGAAAGAACTCCTCTGATACCACTTTGTAACAACCCGAATCCAGAGCCCTTCCACTGGTGCCCCGTACCCAATTCACCACATGACCTCAAGAACATTTCCCCAAATGCCAGAGGCTGCCGACTAGCAGCGAGGGCCTTGGTAAGTTATTGGGGAAACTATGACCTCATATGGTAAGGTATACAAGGCAAGAAAACAACAGTCAATGGCGGAAGTAGTAAATAGCATGTAAACACTGAAACTAAACAACAGAAGCAATGAACATATAATGATAATGATAATGATGCAGCAGGTACATGTATCTAAGGAAAGTAGCAAACACAACAACGTGCTTAAATACAACTGAAAACAAGGTACGAAAGTAAACAAAAACTCCAGCAGTATCTCAAGCCTAAGCTCGGTCCTATGCTCTCCAGCTCTAACCAGCAATCATGTACCTGAAGTAGAAGGGCCACAGTCCCTCTCTACACCTGCAACCATATAACCTGTTTGGGCCGAAAAGCAGGACCCAAACAGGGTGTGAGACTAATCCCAGTAGGCAATCACCACGAGATCCGTGCCCTAATGTCAGTGAGTAATATAGCAAAAGTAAAGGAAATAAATGTAGCAGAGAGGCAGATGTACACTAAAGTAAGCAATCCTACCAAAATCCAATCACAGTTATTTATTAGTTCAGTACAATTATTTAGCTATCAACCATGGAACCTAGCAATAGCTCTATACTCCCAAGGAAAGAATGTAATCACAACAGGTAACTCAGCAGTCTACCTAAACAGCAAGCAGTACAAACCCAAGCTTGTTCTTTGGCTTGGTGGACTCGTCAAAACCAACCAAAAATAAATCATTGACTGTCTGGGTGGCTCCTACTAGCAAACCCCTCTAGTCAATTAGATGTAAAAAGGCACATACAATCTGGGAAGCTCTCACCATCAATTACCCTATGGACTTGCAACGAAAGACATAGACTATCTGAGGAAGAACTTACGTCTAATTACCCCTATAGTCTCTCTACGTAACTAAGGACACTCTAAGGAAGCACAAAGTCCCATTTCATTAGGTCCTGCGATCAATACTAATTATAACAGGCTCTCTAGGGAAGCCTTAATCGTCAATTCCCCCTTTAGTCTACCACACCAGGTTCACTCAGCCCTGAGCAGTTTAGTCGTACGTAATCGATTGTTAGCAGCCTAAGTAAGTTCAGAAACTACTTGTCTAATAACTAAAACGCATCCACAAGCATATAAACAACAGGCAATACATGAAATCAAGTCAACAGGCATACTAGCAATGTGCAAAAGGGTTGCCTCGTAGGAAAACCGTGCCAAACGGAAATCAACAGCCAAAACAAGGGGAAACACCCATGGGGTGATCCTTAAACAAGATGATAAGGAATTATTAATCATCTAATAACCTCAAGCATACAAGCAATCTAAGGCAGATAATGATACAAGATCAAACCCTAACTCGAGATACCCGATACATGGGTATCCGACACTTTTGCGCCAAAAACTCAAAGACATTCAACCTAGGGAGACAAACCACCTAACTCAATCCTAGGAGATTGATATTCTTGAACCTCGGCCTGTGAATCAGCCTAGAACGGAGTCAATCTGCAAAAACGTCTAAAATGTTCAACCTCAGATAACTCTCACAAGAGGAGGAATCAGGAAACATGGCCACAGAAGAACTGAGAACTCACCGATGCGATTCTATTGCACCCAACGACGTTCGATTCGGACAACCGGTGAAGGATCGGTGGCTCGGAGAAGAATCGGCCCTTTAGGTTGCTCTGGACATAAGTAGGCGGAGAAGAAGATGAAAACGGGGATTAGGCGTGAACCCGGTCCAATTAATTAAATAAAAAGAAAAGTACACGGAGTGTACTTCTTGAGTACACGGTGTGTACTCACCTTTTCCGTATTCCGTATTAATCAGACTCCACCTCATCGCTACACCCCGTGTGACTGGCCCGGACACGGCCATCACACGACCTTGAACGGAAGAAAAGTACATGGTGTGTACTTACAAAATTTCCAGATTCTCCTCTTTTTCTCAAAAACGGCCAGAAAAGGAAAAAAAACCTGAAAAAGAAGGTCCGGGTTCTTACAAGTAACACCACAACTGAGAAATGTGGAAGATTTCATGCATAGAATGGTACCTCTAAGGTAACTGCAACCAATAAGAAATTGGTCCAACTCTCTCCAAAACCTCAAATGGCCCGATGTATCTCGGTGAAAGCTTTACCTATCTCCAAATCCTCCAATGTCCCAACCTAAGTGTGACATGTAGGAAAACCATATCTTCGACCTCGAACTCCAGAGGTCATCTTTGTCTATCCGCATAAGACTTATGCCATGACTATGCAATAACCATCCTATTCCAAATCAATTCCACCTTCTTTGTGGTCTCCTAAACAAGATGAGGTCCCATCATAGCTGCCTCTCCTTACTCTATCCAAAAAAGGGGTGATCGGCATGGCCTACCATACAACTCCTCATAAGGTTCCATCAAAATAGTTTTTTGAAAACTATTATTGTAGGAAAAATCCACCAAGAGTATGTGATTATCCCAAGAACCTCCAAAATCTAAGACGCATGCTTGAAGCATATCCTATAACACCTGAATCGTATGATAGGACTAGCCATCTGTCTGGGGATGGTAAGCTGTACTCAGAAGTACCTGTCTACCCAAAGTCCTCTGTAGTCCCTAACAGACCTGAGAAGTAAAATGGGCATCCCTATATGAAACGATGGAGTGCGTAACCCCATGTAAACGTACAATCTATCAGATGTACAACCTTCCCAACTCATCAACACTGAAGGTCTCCTTGATTGGTTAGAAATGTGAAATTTTCGTGAGTCTATCAATGACAACCCAAACTGCATCATTCCCTCGAGGTGACCTAGGAAAACCTATCACAAATTCCATCATGATATCATTCCACTTCCACTCAGGAATGGGTAACTGTTACAAAATCCCTACTGATCATTAATACTCTGCCTTCACCTGCTAACAAGTGGAACTCCTCATCACAAATCCAACAACATCCCTCTTCATACCTGGACACCAATACTAACGGGGTAGATCTCGATACATATTGGTAACACTAGGATGAACTGCACAAGATGGAGAATGAAAATCCCACATCATCTCTATGTGTATGTCTACTGATACCCATACACGTCCATGGAAATGAAAGATCTCATCCTCACCCATGGTCCATCTAGGAATAGGTTCCTCTACCGACACACTCTTCCATAGTTCTAGGCCTTCAGCATATGATAGCTTCCTCATTTGTAATCACTCTAGCATAGTACAGTTAACAACTATAGAAGAAAGAAACATCTATCCCTGTCTGTCGTGCACCTCCAAATGCATCTCAGAGAACAGAGCCATAAACTGACACTCACTGCTAGCCTCCTGAACTAAATGTATATGAGTCCTCCTGCTCAACACATCATCCACTACGTTTCATTTTCTAGGTATATAGGAAAGCTCAAAATCAAAGGACTGAAGGTATTCAACCCACCTTCATTGTATCAAATTCATATCGCGCTGAGTGAAGATGTACTTGAGACTTTTGTGGTCAGTGAAAACCACAAAATGATCTCCCAACAGATAATGTCTCCAACAACATAAAACATAAATATCTGTAGATAACTCGAGATCATGCATCGAGTAATTCCTATCATGTAGCCTCAACTGCCGAGACCCATATGCAATGACTCCCTCCCCTTTCATAAACAATGCTCCCTGATCGATACCTAAAGCATCACAATAAATAGTATATCTCTTGCCCAGCTCTGAAAAAATAGTATCGGTGCTGAATTCAACCCCCCTTTCAGCTCTTGAAAGGCCGAATCACAAGAATCAGACAATAGGTACTTCACACCCTTCTTAGTCAAGACCATATGTGGTGCTTCTATGCGTGAAAAGTCCTATATGAAACTTCTGTAGTTACCAGTCATCCCTAGAAAACTTCATACCTCAAAGATGTTCTTTGGATTCTCCTAAGAAACTACTACTCTCACTTTATATGGGTCTACTAATACTGCTTTCTCTGAGATAACATGACCCAAGAAGTGAATCTGGTCCATCCAGAAGTGGAATTTTGAGATCTTAGCATACAAATAATTCTATTTCAGTTTACTCAAAAGGATCTCAGGATGGGTAGCATGGTCATGTCAAGTGTGAGAGTACACCAAGATATCGTCTAAGAAAACCACCACAAATGAATCCAAGTATGGGTAGAACACTCGGTTCATCAGTTCCATGAAAACTGTAGGTGTGTCCATGAGACCGAATGGAATAACCACATATTCATATAGACCATACCTGCTCTGAAAGGCCGTAAGAGGTATATCAGATGGTTTAATGTGCAAATGATGATAACCAGATCTCAAGTTGATCTTCGAGAACACCTGAGCTCCTCAAAACTGATCAAATATATCATCAATCCTGAGAAAGGGATATCAGTTCTTGACTGTCAACTAGTTCAGCTTCTGATAATTCAAACAAAGTCGGAGGGTACCTTCTGCCTTCTTTGCAAATAGGACAGGAAAACCCTAAGGAGAAGTATTGGGTTAGATGAAAACATTTTCTTGTAAGTCCTTTGACTAATTATTGAACTCCTATAACTTTGGTGTAGCCATCCTATAAGGAGGAATGGACACCGGTGCTGCTCCTGGCACAATTTCAAAAAAAAATTCTACCTCTCGCTCTGGAGGAAAACCTAAAACGTCCTCTGGAAAGACATACCTGAAATGATCCACCACTGGAGGAAAGTCCATCTATGAAATTACCTGGTCATTTAGATACAGATTAACAATATGGGTTGTAACTCCTCCCAACCCATGATGCTTTGGTCCCTCTCTACTCGCCTGTACATCCCATTTACCCTTACGAAGAAACGATCTACCCTATGGTGACATGAAACTCACCCTATGACGATAGAAATTGACAATAACTTGGAAGAAAACTAACCAATCCATTATGAGAATGACGTCGTAGACCTTCATCTCTAAGACACAAAGGTTCCATAAGAAGTGACACCCACCAACTTCCAGAGGGAACTCCTTGCACTGATATACTCTAGCCGTTCTAGTCCCCAATGAAGTATCTAGCATCAATATATCAGAAAAAGTTAAGATACAGAGCCCAAGGCTCCCCACAATAATGACAGATATGAAACCATAGGAATCCCCTGTATAAAAAAGTGCAGAAGTTAAAACTGAGGCAACTAGAATTGTACCTCTAACTATATAGGGTTCAGGATCCTACTTCTGCTGAATCTGATCTATCGCAAAATATTGACCTGCACCATGGCCCTGTGAAGCTGACTAAGATCCCTGAGCTGATCCACCCTATGGTTTTCAAAAAACCTATGTATAAACATTACAGCCACAACCTCTACCTCGGCCTGAACGGCCTGAATAACTCCAGCCCCCAGTATGATGTGGGACTGGTGGTCCTACTCCGATATAAGGAGTCAAAACAGAACCCCTATCACCAGCTATTGGTGATAAAATCTGACAGAAACGCTGAAGATGACCCATGTTTCCACAAGATCAGCGCTCCACAAGGTCTCTAGGGAAATGTGGCCTTGTATGCCTACTCTTCCCACACTGGTATCACACCACATGTACACTAGTGGAAGTATTATGCCTACTCGGATCTCCACACATAGAATCCCTGCGACGCTTCCTGCTGTTAGTCAGAGGGGTACTAACTCCATATGCCAAGCCGCCCTAGGTCACAACCCCAAAATACCGCCGATTGTGCTATGTGATCAGCGCCTGGTTGACTATGGAAGTTATGGAAGTCAACTTTAAGATGTTCACCTGATATCAGATGTCATGCCTAAGACCATCCTCAAACTTCCTTGATAGAAATAACTCATCACCCCTTGTAATGTGTGTGAAGAACTACAACTCTATGAAGTGAGAAAAATAATCCATGACTGAGAGAGTACCCTACTCCAAACTCATGAACTCTTGGCCTTGATCGACCCCCAAAGTCTCTGGGTAGAAGTAATCGTAGAAGGCATGCTGGAACTCATCCCAAGCCATAACCTGCTAGCATCCTGCCCATGAGATCACATACCACCATATCTTGGCATAATCATGAAGCATATAAGTAGATAGATTCACCCCCATCTCTGGAGGCATCTCTAGATGCTCGAAGATCAACAACATGGATTCTAACTATGACTCTATAGCTTGAGGTCCTCCATCCCCTGAGAAAGTAGGAGGCTGCTGCTGCTGAAATACCCGCGTCAGTTCTTCCATAGATGGGGTAGGATGCAGTGCACCCTGGAAGGTATGTATAAACCTCAAAAAGCCTTCTCAGAACTGTGCATCAACACTTATATATAGGATAATGGTTGGTGCCAAGACAGGCACAACGATAGGATCTTCTAGTAGTCCCTAATCTACTATGTCCTCTGTCTAATCATTCCCCTGAATCTGGCGTACAACCAGAGGGCGTCGTGGTGGAATGACTCTGCAAGGTCAAGCACACAAATGTTTTCAAGAATCTAAAGGACTGAAACTTAGAATTACAAGAAATAAACATGAGAAATAAATTATTAAAGTTCTTCAAAAGATGGGTACACAATGTGTATAACCCCTACACGATGTGTTTCCTTAAGTCTTTACATGGGCGTGTACTTCTGCTAAAACTGGTCATGTAACATTCCATACACACAGAATTTTCTCCATTTACATGGCATGTAATTTAATCCTTTCCCCTACCCGAGTTCCTCTACATGGATAAACCACATGGTTCTCTCATAGAACAAAACTACATGACGTGTTTATTCCAGACACAACGTGTACCTCTTAGGTTTCAACCACCCGTGTCGTTAGTCACACAGTTGGAGACAAAAATGACTCTAAATGCCGTGTTTATGATAAACACAATGTGTAAAGAAAGATTTAATCCACTCATGTCATTAGTCAGATGACCGGACACATGCCCTCTACAACATAGCGTGTACATCCAATATAGGGCGTGTTCCACTAAAGATTTCCCAACCCCATGTCTCTGCCCACACAGGCAGTCACACGGTCAAGGATTACATGGAGTGTACATATAGTACACAACATG
Organism: Viscum album; assembly: GCA_963277665.1. Classification (NCBI taxonomy): domain Eukaryota; kingdom Viridiplantae; phylum Streptophyta; class Magnoliopsida; order Santalales; family Viscaceae; genus Viscum; species Viscum album. Next base: position 496,860,826 of record OY728121.1, on the reverse strand, counting down.
TACTTAATAAAAACAGTTCCTTCCTGAACAGAAGGATACATGGCGTGTATTCATCAATAAAAACCGTGTATTATGGGTTTTTTTGGACAGTAAGCCTCAGAAACTACTATGAAACCCATAAAAATGCTAAAACAAACATTAAAGTGCCAAATTCTGATTCATGAGGGCCCATACTCCCCATGAATCAAAGCTTGGCATCATATTCTTGTCACATAACAATTATAACAGTGAAAGCAACACATGATCCAAGAAATTCCAATCCAGGAGGGCCCATAATAGCTTAGGGACCAAAGTTTGGCACTTATTCAAATGAAACCTTACACAATAATAAATACCCTATCAAATAGAAGGTATTCTATTAAGGCATCTATCACAACAAAATGAATATATAGTACAACATCTATCACAACAACATGCAATCGATAATGCACCCTAAATGGCATGAAAAGAATGCATGACATGTGATCTCTAGAAAGTGCCTATATGATGCATGAGATGGAATACCCTCATCTCACAGGGTTGAAAAAGAATATAACCTCAATAATATCAATGATAAAAACAAAAAAACATGTGAATCACCTAACAGTGAAATCAATTCAACTATAATAATTGTAAAAACATAAAAATTTCAATAATCGAGGTAAATTAGCTTTTCCCTATACACAAGTTAGCTACTTTAGGGCACAACTTATTACTGAATACCTATTACTTCCTATCCCTGGCTATAGGTTCCAAATAGTAAGTCAAAGAAGAAAATAATTCCTCTAATACCACTTTGTAACATCTCGGTTCTGGGTGCCACCCAGAGGTTCCTCGTACCCGATTGATCACATGGCCTCAAACGTATTTCCCTGAATTCCATAGCTTGTAGACTAGAAGCGAGGTCATTGGGTGTGATAGTGGGGAAACTATTCCCTCATTGACAGAGTAACATATCAGAAATAAATAGATAATAGTAGCAGAAATAGTATTACCATACAATAAGTAAACAACAGAAGACTGGAAGTAGATAAACAACTAGAGCACGTATATAAATGATGTATGATACATATTTCTAGGAAAAAATCCAAACAAGTCACAATACTAGAATATAGTATCAAACCAAAGTACAAAGAAAAAACAAGTAAACTTCAGCAGCATTGCAAGCCTCAACTTGGTCCCATGCTCTCTATCTTCATAGCAATCAAGTACCAAAAGAAGAAGGGTGATTTCCCTTATCTATACCTACAACAATATAATCTGTTTGGGCCCAAAATCATGACCCAAACAAGGTGTGAGACAAATCCCACTAGGCAACCACCCAAAGATCTGTTCCTAACTGTTAGTGAATATATATGGTAGGCAATATGAAAAATGAAGTAATAAACAAGGAAGTACTCAAAAGTAAACAATCCTATAGTTTCAACTACATTCATTTACATTTATTAAATAAATAACCATACAATATCAAGAAACCCTTTGGGAAGTTCTCACAGTCTAACCCCTCTAGTTCAGCTTAATAAAGACTCTCTGAGGAAGCACTCACTGTCAATTCCCCCTGTGGTATTGTAACAGTAAACTACAAAAAAATTGGGGAATCACTCAACGTCCAATTCCCCCTATTGTCTCACAATGTGGAACTATAGACACTATGATGGAGCACTCATGTCTATCCCCCCTATGGTATCACAATGTGAAAGTATAACAAACACTATGGGAAATCACTCAACGTCCATTTCCCCTATAGTCTAACTACACTAGGTTCCCACAGCCCTGTGTAAATCAATCGCGCACAAAAAACATCTAGAAGCCAAAGTAAATCACAGTATACTACTTGGATAAATAGATATAAATCATGGGACAAGTAACTGAGATAATATCACTCCATCCTTACAACACTAGGGATGGAAACAGAGCAACCTAACAGGAAAAACTAAACCCAACGGCCAAAATCAGTTCATACATGGGAAAAAACATCCATAGAAAGGTAATTAAACCCTATTCTCAAACAAGAGCCCTAACTCAAGCAATAAAGGCTTAAAATGAATTAAAAGGTTAAATTAACTAAACACACAATACCCTAAACTAGGGTATTTAGCACTTTCGCACATATAATTCAAGGAAAATCTATGGAAAGGCACAAACCACCTACCTCGACGTTGTACGATTGATATAGTTTAACCTCATCATTTGAATCAACCTAGAATTCCGTATATCTATAAAAAATTATAAAACGTTCAACCAAGGATATCTCAAAAAAATGATAAATCATAAGATGAGAGTCTAGAAGAAGGAATAACTCACCATATAGATTCCAAAGCAATTGACGATAGTTGAATCGGAGAAAAGATGGTCGATTGGGGACTCGGAGAAGAATTGAGATCTTCAGTCACTCCTGGGCGAGACAACATTAGAAGAAATGTTTTCTGTAAATGATACATGATCCCAGTCCGATTTATAAAAAAAAATACATGTCATGTTATTTAAAAGTACATGACATGTATATGCCTTTACCGAGCCCTACTTTAGGTGGTCTCTAGGTCACCCCACACAGACATGTACTCATCCATTACACGACCAGTACATGGATTCCCGTGGCAACCAGGTACACAACATTTACTACTAAGTACATGATGTGTAGTCCTTAAATTTCTAGAAACTCCACTTTTTCTCAAAAACACTAAAAATCAAGATCCATATCTGAATGGAAGATCTGTGTTCTTAAAACAGGGGTAGTAGGCCTTTATTGAGAAGATTAGACTTCGTATTGTCGTCCTATAGTAGTTAGTCATGCATATTAGCACATAAATCATGTACATGTTGAATATAGGGAAGTTGTTATAGATGTTCCATGACCTAGTATGATGTGATGGCAAGCCTATCGAGACCACCTACTAGATCCTCATCTTTGCCTCCATCCACTTCCTCCTCACCCATATCCCCAACTTCAACTCTATTTTGGGCGTCTCCCTCTATACCCCCATCATGTCCTTAATGTAATCACCAAGTCATCATCACCATCATCATCTTATTTTTCATCTCAGTTTATATTAGGCTATACTTTATCATTTCTCTCTGACTTCTCTGTAGTTACTTGGTGATTTCTTGGGTGGCCATGCTGAGCAAGGGGATTAAACCAAAAGAAAGTTATGAAATTAGGTCCTACACCATGTACAACACCATCTTCCAGTTCTTGAGTGCACTGGGGGATGTATCCTTCACCTATGCGGGCCACACCATGGTGTTTTAGTTTCAGGACACCATCCCCTACACCCCCAAGAATCCCTCCAAGCGGACCATGTGAAAGAGAGTTGTCCTAGCCTACATCATCGTGGACTTATTCCACTTCTCTATCACCCTCATCTTCTACCAGTTATTTGGAAAAAACATTGACAACAACATCCTCATCTCACTGGAGAAACCTAGATGGCTCATCACCATCGCCAAACTATTTTTTATCATCCACATCATTTGAAGCTATCAAATTTACATTATGCCAATGTTCAACATGCTGGAAACCATTATAGTAAAGAAGATGAGATTTTCACCCTCCTTATCCCTTCGTTTCATCACCCAAAATATATATGTCAGTAATTGATGTTCCCCTACCCTCGTCTTCATCATAAATTATAGTCTGGTATGAATCTTTCTCTTCTGGGCTGTATCCTTCACCATGTTCATTTTCATGACCTTCCCCATCTTCGGCATCCTTCTATGTTTCTTCGAAGGGTTTTCTTTTTAGCCAACCATGTAATTTGTAAGTTTTATTTGTACATAAAAATGAACCATTACACATTAAACACACATACACACACACTTTTTTCTAATGATTCATGTTCTATCTGTATCTTCCATGTATAATGTGGTTGATTATCTACAAACACAGAAAGTTCATCTTGTCATAGTAGACAAACTAGGTATGTTTTAGCTGTTTTATTTAGTTTAATATATTAATTTGGATTTATATTTCATTTTTCTAGGATCATGATCTAATTATATAATTCATGACTTATATATTTTCATTCTTCTTGGTGTTCTGTTGATATTACTATCCCCTATCGGTGACTTGAGGAAGATCATCCTCCAAGCAAAGAGCCACCACTTCTATTATTAAATCCGTGCATCCCGATCAGTATTGGATATCGATGGATCAATCCCTTAATGTTTTTTCATAATGGTATGATCATGGTATATTATTAGTATAAATTCTTTCTGATATTGAAAACTATAATGTATATAGGTTTATAGGTTTTAAAATATAGTTTTCCTTGGGTTTTTACCATCCAAAATGATGTTGGTTTGGACATCATCACCCTAAAAATATTTTTTGTATTAAATTATGATAATTATTTCCTTTTAGAATTGATTCAATTTGTTATTAATTTTGGGGTTCAACTTGTTTTTGATCAATCATTTATTATGATATCATTAATGTCATAAAATTGGCAGTGGATTAGGTGGGAGAAAAATATTTTTTTCAATTTTTTCTAAATTATTTCTTCTTATTTATTATTAATTTATTTTTAATTTTTAATTCTAAGTATATTATTTAAATACATATAAATTAGTCTATTATTAGTATTTTTTTCATGTGAAAGATCTTATCATTTGATCCAGCCTACCAGATATACTCACACAAGAGACAAAGCACTATTGGAAGATTTATCAAGAAACCGGGAGCACTGTTGAATACTCTAGGGTGGGGTGGGGGTGGGGGGAGAAGATAACTAGGATCAATGATGTGGTCCAAAAACCCAATTAGATCAATGATACACTCAGATAGAGCTAGTTATATTGGGAACACGATTTTCAGAATCAATCTTTTTGTGGAAAGACTTTAGAGAAAGTAGTAGTGTAACACCTCGTTACCTTTTTGTCAAGAATGATTTAACTATTGATTTGGTTTTCATTTTTCATTAGTTGAGTAAAGATGATAATGAATTGAGAGGATACTTATAATGGAGAATTCATGGATTTGTTATAATTTTCTGCATAAAAATATATATTTTTGTGGTTTAGTGGGGATTTACACGTTGTGTAAGAGGATTAAATGACGTGTAATCATTTCTTGATATATGAAATGAAATGGTTACCCAATGTGTAAGGTTACATGCCATGTAAATATTAAAAATTTAATTTTTAATAAAATTAAATGAGATTTTCTGCATATATGGGACTCAACAATTACACGATGTGTAATTGGGTTACACACCATGTAAAATCCCGAGTTTTGATTTTAAGCAGGTGGTTAAACTAAAATTATTATTTCCTTCTTCCAAGTTTCCTTGCTCTCAACCTCGATACTCTTCATAGGTATTTTTGGAGTCCTTTAATACCTCTGGATCATCCATTCAGTGAGTGTTTTTCATGTTGGTTATGGTGGATCTCTCTAGGTAAGTGGTTTGTCTCGTTTCTCTCTCTCCCTCTCTCTCTCCTCCTTGGAGTTTGAAAGATAATCTTGGGATTGATGGATCTAAAATCCATTTTTTTGAATATTATTTTTAGGTTGAGTTCCTAGATCTTCTATTCCATCATCCTTCATTGGAGAGTCCTGTTATGGGTGTTTCATTATGTGATTAAAGGTAGGTGGTTCTATTTAAGCTTGACCAATTAACCTAACATTGAATTTATTGTTGTTAAAATTTATTTCGATTTAATTGAGAAAAAACCAATTTGATGAAAATTGGGATTGAAATTATTTGGAATGGAATTTTGGAAAAAACCTCCAATTACATTGGAATTGAAATTTGGTACATGAATTGAAATTGATGGAAATTGTGAAATTATTTGTGAATTAATTTTTAGGAAAATGGATTAAATTTCATTAATAAAAAAACACAATTTGTTTTATTTGAAAAAGGTATGAAATGATGAAAAACCCATGATTTGATTTTGAATGTGAATTGGAATTTTGAAAAGAAAAATTGGGAAATTGAATTGTGAATGATGATTGAATTGAAATGTGATGATATATACTTTTTATATTGATTTATTGAACACATGTGAGCCTGGGTAGTTAGTGGGTTATTTGGGATAAGCATGGTAGGTTGGTAATTCCCTAACAATGGATTGAAGATGAAAACTATAACAAAAACCTAGTTTGGTAGATCTTATCTCTGATGGGATTTTGATGAGTCCTATTTGGAATGATCCTGAGGGACATGTGTACACATATTAGTGGTGATCACTAATACGAGATGGGTGAGGATCCCATAACTAGAAAATATCATACCACATAACATATGACCATGCTATTTATTGTGATGATTTTGATTATAAATTCCAATGTTTTTGAAATCGCTTTACTCATGCCTAGTGATTTATATAAACTGTTTTATATAAAATGTTTATTTAAAACTTGTTTGAAATGTTTTCCATAATTATGAAATGAAAAACATGTTTTGTTTTAAATATGAAATTTTATATCCATTCCCTATTTTATTGAAATTAAATGCTTGTTTTCATTAATTATTATGTAATTTTATTATGGAACACTTGGTGAGACCATACTATGATTTTTGGCTCACACACTACCTTTTACTTAAGTAATTTGTAGCTTTTCTCATCCTAGGTACAAGTAAAAGTGAAAGAACCTCTTGGAGGAGTCATTATTCGTGATACCTTTGGTCTTGGAGTGATGTTTCCTTTGAGATGTTTGAGTTAACTTTTCAGACTTTGTATACTTTGATGATGTACTATTTGGGTTTTGATACACCCGTTTGGTTTCTGGCACTGTCTCCTTGAGTATTTTTGAGCATACTGATATGAATCTTTATATTCCACTATTGTTTCAACAAATTTGTTCTCTATTTTATCTTGTATGATGCTAGGTACTAGTTTCCGAATCATGTGTATCGGGAATTCCCTTCAGGATATATCAGTACTAGCTCAGTTATCCGGGTACCAGGGTATCCAAGCTAGTTCATGAAAAAGTTGTATCAAAGGCGTAGGTTGAGAAACTTTCCATGATTCCCGTATATAGTTTGGAATATTTTTTTGGGTCTTAAGAGTCATTTGTGAGTGAGTTTCTAGTCAGCTATCATTGTAATGAGCCTTAAGTCACCATGGGTGGTTTGGGAAAGGAATCTTGAGGATTAGTTATAGTATTTTACCTACTTTTTATTTGGATAGGTAGAGATTAAAATATTGTTTATCTAACTGATGTGATTAATTTCCTTATTGGTCTTGTTTAAGTTGTTGATCTAAGTAATCTTCTGATGTATTCATTGTTTTTTACTGATTTTTTATAGCATCATGCCTCTGAGAAGAGATGTAAATATTATCCAAGAGGAAAATGTAGATGAACTATAGTGATCAAATCCTCCCATAGACCAGAATCTATTTGAGGTTTCTGTGAGTGTTCTCAAAGATATGGGATAGGAACCTACACCCATTCTAATTCATGATCTAGTTGGGAAGACTCAGAGGGATGAATCTTGGAATTGTTCTTAGGAGTTCCTTTTTCAGAATCCACTAGCATTCCAAGGCTCTAATGATCCTCAAGAGGGTGATGATTGGTTAATAAATATTGAGATTATGTTTTATTTATTGGAAACTCATGAATCTATTAAGGTGAAGTGTGATACCCTTAAGATGGAGGGACCTAAAAAGATATGGTGGGACTTTATGGTGACAATAAAGAAGTATGAGGTTTTAGATTGGAAGGACTTAGATGTTCTCTTCACTGACTAGTTATATCTAGAGTATATGGTGATTTCTAAGGATATAGAGTTTTTCAAACTCAAGAAGGATGACAAGACCATGATGGAACATGCAAATAAATTTTTGGAGCTTGTGCATTTTTCACGTGAGATTGTATAAAATGAGAAGATGAAGAACTGAAATTTTGAGATGAGAATTTGATATGATATTCATTCTTAGGTTTTCTCAGTAAATATCTTTTCTTATGATGACATGTTGGATATGGCGTTGATGATAAAAATTGATCTATATGGTAAGTCAAGGTTGATAGGAGTTTCTTTTTCTCATAGTGTTAGTCTTGTGAGTTACAATAAATAGAAGATAAATAGTGATGATTCTCATGATATATCAGGAAAATAGGGTTCTTTTAGACCTTCTACAATTCCTAACCGAGGCCCTTTGACTTTCTTCCAGTTTGGAAAGCTTGGGAATTCTAAATAAATTTTCACTGAGTCACCCAAGATATATGGTTCATGTGGTCATTCAAGACACTTGAAGAAGTTATTTTATATCTATTATTCTCCATGTACTATCATGGAATCATCAACACCTAAAATTACTAGGGTGAAATCAAATGCTTCAATATCTAAGGGGTTCCAGAAATAGGCATCTGGAATGAACCTTTTTCACAAAGTGGAAGAGTCTCAAGAGGAAGCAGATATGAGTCCAAAAACTGTGAGAGGTACCATTACTATAGATTCATATTTAGTGACAGATTTATTTGATACTGGTGCATCTCACTCATTTATATCAACTCATATTATGAACTTTTAAAATCTTGCTATAGGTATTTTGTGTTATGTGATGGATATTACTACACCCCTAAGAACAAAGAGAGAGCATTGTATCTATTTTCATGATTGTGTGTTCTCTTTATAAAATATTATGCTTTCTTAGGATTTTTTGGTTCTCAACATGAAACTTCTTGATGTCATTTTCAGGATGGATTGGATCATTTCTATAAAAGATTGAACTGATTGTTATATTTGACGAGTCTCCTTTACTATGCCTGATAGGGTGTACCATATCTTTTAGGGATAGTGGGATCTGTTGTCAAGTAGATCTAGAATTTATTATCTAGATTTGGGGAAAGTAATATCAGTGTTTTCTTTAGATTTGGAGTAGGAATATTTGAGTGGTGATCTCCCTCAAGTGATCATCGATTTTCCCGATGTGTTTCCTTCTGATCTCTCTGGTTGTCCACTAGTATGGGACATAGAGTTTTCTATTAATTTAGTACATGGTACTCAACAAGTATCTATTTCTTCTTACTGAATTGAACCAATTTAAATGAAAGAGTTGAAGACTCAGTTTGATGATCTGTTAGAGAAAGGATTTATACTACTGAGTGTGTCACCTTGGGAGGAAGCTATTCTCTTTGCTAAGAAATTTTATGGACCACTCAGCCTATGTGTTTATTACTAAAAACTTAACTGATTTATTGTAAAGAAAAATTATTCGTTACCATGGATTGATGATCTATTTGAACATTTTAATGGGGTGAAGTGGTTCTCGAAGATTGATACTCAATTTGGTTATCACTAGTTGAGAATAAAAGAATATGATATTTAGAAAACCATCTTCTAGGGAAGGTATGGAAATTATGATTACATTGTAATGCCATTTGATCTAACCAATTATCCTGAAGTCTTTATGGATTTGATGAAAAATATTTTCCATGGGTATCTTGATACGTTCATGGTGGTCTTTGTGGATGACATCCTGGTTTACTATAATTCCGAGGAGGATCATATGTTTCATTTGTGGGTAGTTCTAGGACTATTGATAAATCACCAAATTTATGAAAATCAATCAAAATTTGATTTATAGATTCAGGAAGTGAATTTATTAGGACACATGGTCTTGAAACATGTCATTTTAGTTGATCCTGAAAAGGTGAAAGCTGTTATGGCATGATAATAATCGTGTAATGTTTTCAAGGTTCTGATCTTCTTAGGTTTAGCTAGATATTATCACTGGTTCATAAAGTATTTATCAAAGATATATTCTCCATTGACTGCTCTAACTTAGAAGGGAGTGAAGTTTGTTTGGGATGAGAAATTTCAGTGTTATTTTTTTGAGATGAAATGTATTTTGACTTATACACTGGTGTTGACTCTTTTAGAGGTTGAGAAGGGATATATGGTCTTCCATGACACATAAGGTTCTTGTTTGGGATATGTTCTTATGAAACATGACCACTTCATTTAATATGTATCTCAGTATCATAGGTAACACAATAAGAATTATCCGACCCATGACCTTGAACTTGTAGTCGTGATACATGCACTTAAGAGTTGGTGAAATCACTTTTTGGAATAAAGGATTACCATGTATTCTGACCATAAGATCCAGAGTTATATATTATCTTAAAAAGATTCTAATCTCCACCATAAGTGTTGGGTCGAGTACCTTCAATATTTTATTTTTGACATTTCCTATACCTCGGGGAAAGGGAATTCCATTACTGATGCTTTGAGTAGGAAACTTCTGACCTAGGACGTGAAAGAATCATCAGAAGAGTGAAACTTGATGGATCTTTTTTCATAGTTTCATAGGAGTTTAGGAGATAGGGGCCGAGGTTTTCTTGTCTAGTGTTCAGTTGACCTCCACTCTTATTGAGATGGTTATTCAGGAACAACTTCTTGATTATGAATTTTGTAGCATTATAGACTATCTTTATGGTGGGGATACCATTATTGAGTGGTCATTCTCTAAAGAGGGTGTGCTATGTTTTTTAAAATGATTAATTTTATCGTTACCTATGAGAAATTTTGTGATGAGGTATTTCCATAATTACCAGTGGTTTGTACACCCCAGAACCATAAATATGTTCTATGATATGCAGTGATGAATCTTGTGTTGAGGTATGACACGAGACATTGCAAACTTTGTTTCACACTACTATAATTTTCAATAGTTTAAGGCCTAGAATCAGAGACCTTTGAGTTTTCTTCAGCCACTTTTAGAGCTGAGTTGGAATTGGGATGATATTTCTATGAACTTTTTGGTAGGATTTCTATATACCCAGAGAAAGAAGAATGAGATATGGGTTTTGATCAATAATCTTACCAAATCAGATCAATTTATACCCATTTGAGATACAACCATAGTTGAGGATATGGGAAATATCTATGTGAGAGATATTGTTCATTTTCATAGAGTTCCATCTACTATAATATCTGATAGGTATCCCCATTTTACTTCTCTCTTTTGGAGAGGACTTTAGGAGACACTGAGATCTCAAGTGTGTTTGAGTATGGCATACCATCCACAGATGGATTTCTAGATAGATAGGGATATATAGATTCTATAGGATATGCTTCATGCCAACATCCTCAATTTTATTGGAGCTTGGGATTACTATTTGGGGATGGTTGAGTTTTCTTAAAACAATAGTTACTAGTATGTGATCAGAATGGATACTTTTGAGGCCTTGTATGGTAGGTCGTCTAAATATCTATTGTGTTGGAAAAATATTTGTGAAAGTTCCTTGGTTGGACTAAGCTTGGTCTAAGAGGAAACAAAAAATATTCAATTGATTCATCATAGAATGTTGACTGCATAGATATGGTATAAATATTATGCTAATAATCATCATAGACTATTGGAATTTTCAGTTGGTGATCATGTGTTCTTAAAATCTCCACCTCCTTTTGATAATTCAAGGGTTGAGAGGCAAGGGAAGCTTTCTCCTCATTTTTTGGGGAATTTTGAGGTTGTTGAGAAGGTGGGGAAAGTGGATTAATATTTATAACTTCCACCAAAATTTAATTCTATACATAAAGTTTTCCATGTATTGAAGATACACAAGTATCTTTCTGATCCATCTCATGTTCTAAGCTGTAGTGATCTTGATGCTGAGACTAATTTATCCATGACTGAGCATCCATTCAAGATTATTGATTTTGAGACCAATGTATTTCATGGTAGGATGATAACTTTGGTCTGAGTGCTATGAAAAAATGGTTGTAATTCGAATGATACATAGTAACACGAGGCACTCACGAGAGAGTAGTGGCCTCACCATTTGGATATGGAAGCTTCTTGAAAATATTTCTTGGGATAGAAAGTTTTTATGGTAGAGAGGTTGTAACAACTCATTTCCTTTCTATCATGTATATTATAACATTTGTTTTGGTTTTTATTTTTTATTTGTTGAGTAAGTATGAGAAGGAATTGGGAGGATACCTGTAATAGTGAAGTCAGAGATTTTTTGGAATTTTTAGCATAAAAACCTTCAGTTTTGTAATCAACTGGGGATTTACATGCCATGTAATGGGTTTACATGATGTGTAATCATTTCCTGACAAATTCTATGAAATGGGAACACAATGTTCAAGGTTACATTCCATGCATATCTTAAACATTGTGTAAATATTAAAAACCATATTTTTAATAAACGAAGATGGGTTTTTTTGATATATATGAGACTCAACAATTAAATGATGTGTAATTGGGTTAAATTCCATGTAAAATACCAAGTTTCAGTTTTAAGAAGTAGGATCGACTGAAATTCTTATTTACTTCTTCTAGGTTTCCTTTCTCTAAACCTTGAGACTCTTTCTAGGCAATTTTTGGAGTCCTCCAATCCCTTTGGATAATCCGTTCGGTGAGTGTTTTCCATGTTTTTTGTGGTGCATCACTTAGGGTAAGTAGTTTCTCCCATATCTCCCTCTTTCCTCCTTGTATTTTGATAGATCATCTTGGTATTGATGGATATAAACTTCATGTTATTGAATATTGTTTCTAGGTTGAGTTCCTATATCTTTTGCGCCTTTTTTTCCTTTATTGGAGAGTCTCATTACGGGTGTTTCTTTCCATGATTTAAGGTAGGTGGTTACTTTTAAGCATGGACAATTGATTTAATATTTAATTTCTTGTTGTTTAATATTTATTTCAATTGAATTTTGAAAAACTCAATTCAATGAAAATTGGGATTAAAATTGATTTGGCATGGAATTTTGGGAAAACCTCCAATTCCATGGAATTAGAATTTGGGGTGTGAATTGATATTGATAGAAATTGTGAAATAATTTATGAATTTATTTTTTAGAAAATGGCTTAAATTGAATTAATAAAAAACTATTATTGGTTTTATTTTAAAAAGGCATGGAATTTTGAGAAATCCTTGATTTGGTTTTGAATGTAAATTGGACTTTTGAAAAGGAAAATTGGGAAATTGAAATGTGAATGGTGATTAATTTGAAATGAGATGATATTACCTTTTTCTATTGATTGATTGGGAACATGAGAGCCCAAATAATTAGGGGGTTATCTAGGACAAGCACACTAGGATGGTAATTCCCTGGCATTAGATTAACTATGAAAAATCTAATAAAAACCTAGTTCATAAGATCTTATCCTCAATGGGATTTTTATGAGTCATATTTGGTGTGAGCCTGAGGGATGTGTGTACACATATTAGACATGACCACTGATATGATATGTGTGAGGATCCCATAACTAGAAACTATCATACGATAGGGTAGATGACCATGTTGTTCATTATGATGATTTTTATTATAAATTCCAATGTTTTAAAAACTTATTTAATCATGGATAGTAATTTATATAAACTAATTATATAAATTTTTTATTTAATCCATGATTGAAATGTTTTCCATCATTCTGAAATGAAAATAATTTTTTTGTAAATATTAAATTGTATCTCCATGCCCTATTTTATTGAAATTGAAAGCATGTTTTTGTTAAATATTATGGAATATTATTATGAAAAACTTTGTGATACCATAATGGTATTTTTAGATCATTCCCTACATTTTCCTTTAGGAGTTTTTAGATTTTATCCTTCCAGATCTGAGTAAAATGGAAATCAACTCTTGGAGGAGGTGGTTGTTCATGATCCCTTGGGGCTTGGAGTGACGTTTTCTTTGGGACATTTGAGTTATCTTTCCATACTTTGAGAACTTTTATGGTGTACTGTTTGGGTTTGTATATCTTTTTTCAGTTTCTAGTACTATATTATTGAGGAGTTTTGAGCATACTAACATGTATCTTTATCTTTCATTGTTTTTTTGTGGAAAATTTATTCCCTATTTTATCTTGTACGATGCCAGGTGCTAGTCATCGACCCATGGGGATCTGGAATTCTCTTTGGTCTATGTCAGTGCCAGCTCAGTTAACATGGTACTAGGGTATCCAGGATGGTTCATGAGAAGTATCATGAGGTGACTCATCTCCATGGCATCAAAGCTTCCAAAGGTGCAGTTAAGGGTGTCTATGGGGATGATGGTGTATGGGCATGAAGATGTGGTAGACATTGAGTTGGTGCGAGGTGAGTTCCCTATAACACTTTTGAATTGATTAGTCAATTCTAGTTATGGAGGACACCATCATACAGTTGGAAAGAAATGAAAATAGGTACTCAAACAAAAGACTTGAATATTGGATGATATACATGTCTAACCTAAATGCATTTATTATGGATAATGTGACTGAAAATGGGAAAGAGGAGCTATATACACTTGGTTTTCCATGAGATAATGTGTAACCATTAGTGGTTGAGGTGAAACTGGACAAGTATATAGTTTCAATTGATGAAACTATAGTACAACATGGTGGTGTGATTGGGATGGAAGCAGTGACTAACAACACTTTTGATTCTCTACTAGATGATCGATTGGTCGAATTACTGATGTGCGATGAGTGGGACCCTCGGGTTTGGAATAAATGAGCCAAGAAGAACTTAATAAATTGGCATAAGAACATGGTATGTCAGACTTACCTATGAAAAAAGGTGAAAAAACAAGAAAAACATTGTTGGAAGGAAGAGAAATTAGACAAGATTTTGAGATTAAACCCTTATGTCTGTACGAGTGTTTGAAATATTTGATAAAATTTAATTTTTTAATTTTGTGTACAGTCTGTTTTGAGAAAAATGACATGAAATGATATTCTAAGAGTTTGAGCATCCAAAAGTACATGTTTTAGACTTGGAGTAAGGGTTGTAAAGTGGTCTAGAGTAATAAGAGAGAACTAGTGGATGGTTGGGTGGCTGGGAATGTAGCTTGTAGCCACCAACTAGATAGTGGGGCATGTTTGAGTTTTTTAATATAGGGAAAAGAATATTTTTTCACTTACTGGGGATCGAGAGAGGCTATTTTTGGATGGTTCTCCCCTCGTGTAAAATCTCATGTGTATGGGTGAGTTTTAGAATTTAGAGAAATTTTGAATTTCAATTTAGCGGATTGGCTGAATTTCGAAATGAGATTGATTATAAAATTCAGAAGGTTGGGATACCTCAAATCAGAATTTTTGGATGAGTTTTGACATTTGAGATCCTTCCCAGAGGCTTGGGATGTCCTTGATAGAGGCCACAATAGTTATTGTAGTCAGGACTGTAGTAATCCACTGGCCAGCCGGTAGGCACCACTGGCAAGCTAGTGGTCTAGATAGTGGAACCTGCATTCTGTAGGTGGCCATCATCTTGTCATTTGGATTTAAATGGGGGTGGAATGACACCCTACCCCCACCTCAAATTTTAATAGGGGATTCCACTCTCCCCCTCTCATTTCTATCATGCGACTAGAAGGTCTTTCCTCTTCCTTTCTCTTCCCCCTTGGTTGTGGTGTGGTTCTTTGTCTATTTCAATGTCAAATTGAGGTATTATTTTCATCTCCTCTCTCTATTCCCCCTCCCTCCTCATTGTCACTGATTTATTTCATTTTTGGTTTACAGAGTTTGTGGAAATTTCACCAGAGAATGGTGAAATCTCATATTCTTGAAGGGGTTTTCATTATGATTTTATAGAGTACATCTCAAGATGACATCCTCCTATCTCCAATCATCATTTCATCAAAGGTATTTCGTGCCAATAATTTATTTAAGTTTTTCCTTAAATTTAATTTAAATAATGTATTATATCAAAACCATTTGGTATGGATTTTTATCAGGATGGTATCATGAGCATGGAATAGACCTTTCACATGTGTTTAGTGAAGGTTTCGTAGGAAGAGACTGCTTGATAGGTGCTACATCAATTATGATGAGTTGTATAATTTATAAGTAATTATAAATTGTTTAACTAATTATGTTTTGGTTTAAATAAATTAATTTTAGATGTTTTTTCTTGGACTTGATTCTTGGGTGATGTCTTGGGCTTGGAGAGGCATTGATAGGCCTTGGTAGTAGCAACTGGAATTTGATAAATAAATGTGAGAAACCTTCTAAGAGGTAGGTGGTCCTCACATTAGCCCTAAAAATTTTATTAAATTTTTTATGATGAATGGATCATGAAGTGACACCATCAAGGGTATTCTACTTCTCAATTTAAATTGTTTATTGGTTAATTAATTTGTTCATTAAATTTATAGGCCCTGAATTCAACAACGTTACAAGGCCACATTGGGCCATGTGCACTAATATTATGCCTCGACCATTAATGATCATGGTATTAACTATAGACTTCCCTGAAACATTGAGACCCCTTGAGAGAGGTGAAGTGAAATAAAATGAAATGTACCTTAGTTTAAGGGCCCTATTGTAGGTTCCCTTGAACCATCCTTGTAGAGGTATGTGATGGATTGAAACTAGTTCGACCTAGTGGGTAACAACATGACCATGAGTTGGGTGAGTGATCGACATTGAGTGAACATGGAGTTCAATATGGGATTCATACCATCTCTTCAATGGGATGCCTATGAGGTATACCCTGATTGGTCTGTAAGGACAAATGAGGAATTTGATGGTACTAAGGGACTAGATGTCCTCTAAGAATCTGGAACCAACCTAGAAGACCAAACGTGACCTAGGGGACCCTCATAGGTGGCCTGAGGATATACTGAACCTGACTAGGTACTCATGTATTTGGGTAGATATGGTATTAGAAGTCACATTAGAACCCATATTGAACATGTGACCCTGCGAGGCTATGGACCATGGTGATGGGTTTTGGCATTCAACCAACCACAATCTTTTATTTATTCCATCACATGTTCATTTTTATGCACCTGTGGATACCTAGACATTCCACTTGAGACTCGGACTATAGGCCTGGTGCATTATGATGGCGACATTGTGGTTTCTCATAGGTGCTTCTTGGGAACCAACTTTGGAGCCTCATGGAATATTAGTATGATACGACTTGTACATGATGTCATAATCATGGATACCCATTGTGTATCCATAGATCCTAATGTTGAGACATGTGAATAATTCTTAGGATTTTGTGATTTGACCTCATATATGTATGAGATTCCTTGGATTCTAAGAGTCCCTAAGATTCCTAGAATATATAGGATCCAACTATTTAGGATCTGGGATTATTATTATGATGATTATTATTATGTGTTTCTTAGGTCATCCACAGGATCCATCCAGTCAAGCCTGATGATATTTGTGCTTGGTAGGAATGTCCAAGATCCATATGATCCTACCAGTTGACATGGTATCAAGGAGTGTGATTATGTTTTAGTGATTTCCTAGGGTACCCAAGAATCGAATTCAATCCATTCGTTATACCTAGAGTTTGGAGAGATTCCCAGGATGAATGGGAACTTGACATTGATCCATTTATAATGATTTATTGTCCATTTTATCTTGGTCATTAGGGATGCCAAGGTTATAGATCAGGATATAATATTTATATGGTTGGAACGATATCATGATGAGATCAGAGACACCCCAACATTGAATGAAGTAGGTATGGATGATTGGGGTCCTAAACCTAAGGATCGATGATGATTTATTTATTCATTAATCTCCTATAGTTTATTTATTTATTTTAGCTAAGTATGTTACATTCACATATCATTGTATTTATAATTTTATATAGATTCTCATTAGTGGTTCCCTAATGAGTTATGTACTCTCACCATTCTCGAGATTCCATGACACTTGGGTACTTGAGAATACTCTCACTTGGTTGAAGGTATAGGTTAGACCGAGTCTTGATTTTATGTGTTCGAGATGGAGAAACTCGAGTGGGATTATGTGATTGGAGGTAAGTCCTAGAGTTAGGGGCACACAATCTTTTCTTGTCTTGTTATTTTCATTATTTACTTTTATATGTGATTGGCCCTATGGGTGATTAGCCTTGACTGCCTATATAACCGTATCCTATTTTATTATAGCATGTTCATTTTATTTATTCTTTCTACATACTCTGATATGTATGATTATTGGTTATTTATTTTATGATTTCACACTCTAATATAGGGGGTATAGTCTCCCTAGGGTACCTCCATAGACCCCCACTACTAGTTGGAAGACTCTGAAATATGGGGAGCCATTCCTAAGGTCATGTGGTGGTTCAGTCTAGGGAACCAATCAAGTGTCCACCAGGCTTGGACATTACACCTTTCCCCGCTTGATTCCCCAAAAACGGTGATTGTTTTTGTTAATGAATGATGGATATTTTAGGTGTGTTTCTCACCTCCTCTCATTCTGTTTTGTGTTTCTATCAATAACCTCTTATTTGGAACAATTTTGGGCTAGGTTTTTGTGTTAATTTCACCAGAGCATGGTGGAATTGACTGAGGGTGAAGGGGATTTTTTCAATATTTCATAGAGGATGTCCTGTAACACTATCTACATGTCACCTATCGATGTTTTGATGAAGTCACACTGTTCTACTAATTTATTGTGGGTTTTATTTAAAATTAAATTAAATCAATGATTCATTATAAATGTATGTTATGTATTTTCCCTAGATGATGTTGGGGTCCTATTGTAAAACTATTATGGGATATTGGTAATGGTTCTAGAATAAAAAGGCTAATCAGTGAGTTTCAATGAATATTACTACTTTAAATATTAGTTTTTATTTAATTCCAAATTCCTTAATTAATTGTAATGGATTTTTCATTATGAGTTAGTGTCTCACATGGGTTGGAGGTGGCTGAATGGTCTGAGACAAGACCTTGGATGAGGCTTGGTGATCCTAGAAAAAAGTACCAACTTTGATAATTAAATGTGAAAGATTCAAAATTAGGTAGGTGGAATTGGTACTTTTCATATGGATTTATTCTTTTGTTATGGTGATTATAGATGTTTGTTCACTCTAATACTAGTGATAAGACCCTATTTAACAAATTTATTTGTTATATTTAAATTAAATGGTTTATTTTTCACAAAAGTTGTTAAAAATATATTAACCACCATGGATTGAGTAAAGTGTCAGGGGCCACGAAAAATCCTTGATCACTGTCTTTTTTACCTCAATGGATAATGGATGAGGCTGCGACTATTGTTGTGGTGCCTTGTAAAATCTGAACACCTTGAGGGGAGTGACCATGGTGACTATGACTTGGTGTCCCTAATTTAGGAGACCCTTGAGACCTCTTGGAAGAGGTTTAGTGACTTAGAAGAGTTTTACCTCATGGGAAATGCATTTCCCTAGTGAATCCTTAGATACCTTTGAATCATTAAATTTAACTTAGGGGGGAGTGTCCCTCCCCCTTGATAAATGACTACCCATGTGAGTAGACATTGGGTAGATTTTTTATATGGTGGGGGTATGTGGAGTAACTTAGTAAGACCCTAAATAATTTGATATCAGCCATGGGTTTTCTCTTAGATTGTTTCCAGTGAGGCTAGACATATGAGTCCATGAGGATAGGTTAAAATTATAACATTTCTGAGGAACGTGACAAACCATGTGAGAGACAATGGCATGAGGCTTATGTATCAGAATGATGACACCATGTGGGGTGCCTCCACTTTTGTATTTACCTAGGCCCCTAGTTATAGACCGACCTTGAATGGGTGTGATGGGACATGGATAGTGATGATGGATTTTATTATTCATCCAATCCTTGTAATTTTTTCTTATATATGATGTGAAATGTAATACATTCATATGATGATTGTAATATGTATGGAAAACACCCTCAATGTGGTGTTTATATTGATTGATATGGAAAAATCACCTAGTTGGGAGGTCTGTGATATTAAAGAAAACTCCCCTAGCATGGTGGTAAGCGATACTAAAGAAAAAACCCCTATTAGGGAGGTTTATGATACCACTAGTGGGGATTCCATGACTTTAGATATGAGATTATATTGGTTCTGGGTATAGGATAGGTCCATCCATGTGAAATATTTCATGGATTATAGGGTATTTCGTGGGTATGGTCGAGTCTCCCACATTGCTGGGGATTAGTTGATGAGAGCCATTATATATTGGGATGGAGAATTCCCTATGTTGTGATAGTGATATGGATTATTCCCTAGGTTTTTATATTGTATACCACATTGATTTTAGTCCCCAATTCATTATCAACGTATAACAGGGTGATAGACCCCCTAGGTCATTATGAGGTTGGAACAGTCATCAATACATGCTTATAGACACTCCAAAACTGATTTAAGAAGGTATATTCGATCAAGGTCATGAACATGAGGATAGATAGTGGTTTATTTATTTATATTTAGTAGTTATTTATTCCTTTATTCTGATAATGTCACATTCACATATCACTACTTTTATTGGTTATGTATGGGACCACATTGGTGGTTCCCAATTTAGTTTTGTACTCACACACTCCTCGGTCCACCATTTCTCTTTATTACCTGATAATAATCTTACTTATTGTAGGTATAGGTTAGGAATGAGGCCTGATATTGGTTGATTTATCTTGAGAAGCTTAGATGGGACTTGGGGATCAGGATGAGGTGAGACTCATGGATTTTAGTGGAGTATCCCAATTTTTTATTTCGGTCCTTATATACTTATGTATATGTGATCGGCCCAATGGGTGATCCTTCTTGTATGTTGTATTACCACTCAAGTGTTTTATGATAAATTTCATTTATTATAGCTTATTCTATCTTATATTTTTTATTGAAATGTTTTTCATTGTGAATGATACTTATTTATTTATTTTATACTTGTGCGTTTAGATATAGGGGGGATAACCTACCCACAATACCTTCTTATACACTCGTGGTTAGTCAGAAGCCTCTGGCGTACAAGGAGGTGTGCTTGAGGTCATGTTGTGCCATAGGTCTGGTTACTATTCATAGGGATCTAGTTTAGGATGTTACAATGCGGTATGAGATGTGTTTTTATCTATCTTACTACTTGGGGCATGGTAGATATCGACATATTTATGTGTCGGGGAATGTGATGTACAATGGGTTAGTGCATCATGAACACCATTTTTGACAGAAAATATAGGTTACCAGGTATGATATTGATGTTATTAGTATGTGATGTTAGGGATGATATGATTTTAACCTCTCATGTCTTACATGATGTTTTTATTTATTATTTGTAGTTTATTATGGTTTTTGTCTCTTAGATCCTAGAGGGAATAGGAATATCATGAATCATGATTATGCACATAGGATTCACATGACATGTATATTTCTACTAGTGTGGTTATTTTCACTAATGATAGAGGGTCATATTTTTAAAGTGTCAAAAATAGCTCATATGATGTTTTCTCATATAAGTTCTTGGTGGAATTCTACCTAGATCGACCACCTTGTGTATATATTTATCTTATTTAATGGAATGTCATGTGGATCTACAATGATATTCTTGATGATGAGGATGATGATGGGGAATTACCCCATGTTCACAAAGGTGTAGTGACCCTTTTAGGTTGATACAATCTGGCGATGTACAAGTGGGGAATCCCTTGGGGGTGGTTATTATTTAGGCATGGTTATTTAAAGTGTTAATAATAACCTATATGGTGTTTTACCATATAGATTATAATTACATTATATCTTAACAAAACTCATTATAATAGATCTATGGAATGGATTTTATAGTATGAAACAATTATATATATATATATATACATACACCATGACTGGTAAGAATGTGATCCTCAAGGAGGTGAATCCCATATATGGAGGCCCAACGACGACCAGCATGGGTACATTATTCTCATAGGGTTATCCCATTGTGAGGATCAACGATGAGAATCCGTAGTCATGGGTAGGCTGGTGTTTCTCATGTGATGCTAGTTTGTATCTGAGACCCTAAATTGGGTCTTTGAGACGTAAGTTTCCTTAGTATAGACCCTTTTGAGTTTTGTAACCATGAGATATTGTCATGGGATGTTTTATACGAGAGATATTACTATCCTATGGGCTATTAACTTCCTTGAGACTCAATTAATAAGGCAAGGTGAGAGACCCCAATGACTTTTTAGATATGACTCATGATTTTGGAGAGTCAGTGCCTAGTGATTTGTATGAGGTAAACTCAAGAGAGGGTTTATCCTGAGATTTTTAATTCTTTATAAATTGAGGATTTAATAGGTGTTTTAGTTTGATATTGGTTCATGATGGGTGATACCATGTATGTGGTAATGTTATGGTTATGCCTTGGGATTTCATGGAAAAAGTGACTTGAGTGTTGGAGTTGTGGTTAGCAGTTTATTTTAAGGGAACAATCATTTAAAACATCATAACCTATTGTTTTGTGATGTTATTCCAAGTGTGGGGAAGGTGGGGTTAGATGCTTTAGATTTTGGGAACAACGTCAGTGAGTTGACGATCATGTGGTTAGACCTTGGAACATGTGAAGTACCTGATTTTGAAGAGGAGTGCTAGGGGTACTCTAGTCAGGTGAAGTTGGAATGCATGAGTAGCTTGGTTAGTGATTTAGGCATGTGATCCTAGTTTTTTGATGTGAAAATCATGGGATCATGAGTTTAGTTTCAGGAAGCAGGTAGTATAAGAGCATACTCCTATTGTTTTGAATGGGATTAAGCATCACACACCTGGTACATATGGAACTATTGAATTTTGAATCTTTGAGAAGCTGTGTATGAGGAAAATACCAAGAAGTTTTATTTTATTGTTGTGTGATTGGGTTCCCAAGGTTTGACTATAGTAATAAATGGTCATATATTATATAGGATACACCATAATGGATTAGGTGTTGTGAGATGGTTATATTAGAGTTAGTGGCCTAGAAACAACTTCTTTGTCATTTATGATAACATGCATTTATTATTTTGAATATTAATAAAATTATTATCACATCATGATTGTTCTTATTCATAACATAGTACATGATAATGTCCTAAGAGTAGCTGTCGCACTGAAAGGTCATAACAGTTACCCACTATGATGAGAATCCAGAAGTTCCACGAAAATATTCTTAATTATATGTTCTATAGCTAGAAGAAATCATATTAGGGACATAAATGATACATGATATTAAGGTTGGATATACATAAGACTTTGAGGAACCTTCTCATGGTGCACTCCCATGGTAATATCTAGCGTAGTATATAATGAGAACGAGACCCCACAGAAGGAAATCAACATCTATATGTGGCATTGGATGTTCCTATATGAAAATGTGTGTATTTATCCTTATAAATTAATATTATTATTAATGGGTATTATAAGTCACATAATTTTATGTATTGATGAAAATTGTGATGACATATGTTCGTGGTAAGGTATGATATGTTTGGTGCATCATGAGTAATATTTCATTAATGAATAATGCAATAAAGGATTTTCCCCTTATTTTCTTTAATGGAAATTGATATCTTAGGCCCTTTGATGGAAATGATATAGCCTAAATAAATCCATGGCCATGGTGTTCAATAGGAAAGGTTGATTTCCAAAAATTCAAAGAAAGAGACATCGAGCACATAGATTGATGGAATCAACATGCAACTTTCTTGATTACGGATATCATGATGAAGGGATTATATTACACACTAAGCATTTTTATGAGGTATTATGCCATTTCTACATTAAATTATTTCTCTATGGGTTCCTTGGAATATTTTTAGATGCTAACCTTGGACTTTAGTATTTTTCACCTAATGCCAATGGGAAAGAGGCCTAGAGGGTCACACACTAAGTGTATCCAGAATCTGAGTTAAATAATATGTTATTATTTATTATTTAACAAGTTGAATAAATATTATATCCATATTTTGTTTAATAATTATTAATGTTTGCTTGATCACATATATTCCTTCACTAGTTATTCTAGAGAATATTATGTGAGTGAAATATTTAATAAATATTTATTTTCTATTTAGAAAATATAATATTTATTTATTTATTGGTGAATAATGCAGTGATTTTTATTTATTAAATAAATAGTCATTATAAAAGGCCTGATAAATATTGTGGAGGAATAGTGGACCAAGTTTAATGGTCCAGTGAGAAATAATATATATTGAATATTATTTGATTAAATAATATTTAATTTAATTCTTGAGTTTAGTGTATGTTAAGAAATAGTAATAATATTATTATTATAGACATGGGGTTCCACAGGGATTAAATAAATATTAAAGGGCAATTGTGTAATTATTTATTTCAAAGCCTAGTGGTATACAAACCCAATTATATTATTTTTAAGGAGATCCAATTTATTTATTTTTTTGTTCACAATGAAATCTGATGAATTCTCTTAAAGACATAGAGAGCTCCATTCTATAAGAATTCTCCAAGAATGATATGTGATCTTCCTCCACCTTACATATAGAGTCAAGAGAGATCAAATAGAATCCTTTGGAAGTGATTATCGGGTTGATCAAAGGCAACCGATGTAGGTGAAAGGATCTTCTATTTCATCACCTAGAGATTCCTATGACGACATTCAAAGATTTGTGGAGAATGTGTGGATCACCACTACAGGAAATCTATTCTTTATTTCTAAAACTCAATTATAGTATGATGTAGATCAATTTTCAGATCCATCAATGAAGAAATAATTTCTCACAAGGCAATTCTTTAATTTCTTAAATTAGTTATAAATAATATTTTATGATCCTACACTTTGGTTATATAATTTTATCCATTATCTGTATCCTTTGATTCAAGTCCATTGATCACAATGTTTATCTTCATGTAAATATTACATTGATCATTGATCATGATAAAAGGAAAAGTTAGGCAAGAACCATCACAAGATTCTGCTATTCCTGGTACCTTCAAGTGGTATCAGAGGGGGTCACATAATTATTTTTAATTATTTAAAGATTATTGATTGATTTACGCATTTGTATTTTAGTTTTCAATTCTAATTTAATATTTCTACAATATTAATTGCGAGATATACTAAATCCTCTTTGTTTCTCATAAATATAATCAAATAAATTAATTTTATTAATGAAATAAATTTGAAGATATCATATGGAGGTTCTGAAGAATCTGGCTGGATAACACAAAAGTACACGTTGTGTAACCCATAGACTGACACCGTGTTCTAGTGTTTAATGCAACAATAATTAATTAAAAATTAATTAAAGGAGTGTGAATTTATTAGATGTGGTGAATTTAATTATACATTTGGTGTTGACTGGGCCAACCTATCACATGGTTAGTCGGCGTACACACCATGTAACTTCCATACACTGTGTGTAGTCCTTAAGTCATAGATGGACTGTGTATCTTTTTACACAACATAACTGACTGGTGACCATGTAACTCGAAGACCATATGCTGTGTATCCCATGTACATGTATTTTACTCCAATATTTTATGTGGCATGGTTACATGTCTAGTCCCTAGGTAGGTTCCTTAGATAGATGATGAGAATATTAAAATCTATGTATCCGGCTTTTACACATTGTGTACTTATACCAAATTATGTATAATTAAGAAATTATTTTATTAAACTGTGTAAACCTTTTCAAAATGTGCTTGTGTGAGGTCATTAAGTTGATAGGAGACTCTATTTTATGTGTTTTTATATATAAATTCCTAATTAATTTATGAATAATTTTTGGTTCTACATATCATGTATAAGTCATACTAAAGTTATTAATCTATGAATTAAACATTACACGCTATGTTAGAAAAAAGGACTCATATAAACCATGTGATCATTAAGTTTATAGTAAACATCATTATATTATGTGATAAGTAATTTATTCTATATGTCTTAATATTAAATAATATACAAGTATAATACACATAGGTTATTTCAGAAAGGTACTCACTATGTTTCCTCTAAGGTATATTTTTTATTGTACATAGTTAATTTTAAAAAAAATTATTTAATTTGTTAAAAATTATTATAGATGATAATCTCAAGGAAATTTTGATGAGAATTAAGATAAATGAATTTATTAATTAAATAATATAATTAATTGAGTCAAGCATAATTTATCTTAAATAAGAATGATTAAGAATTTAATGCTAGTTTCATTAAATGCATAATTTGTTGCATGCATATGGATGATCATGAGCTTAGACCAAGAATTTTTATGTGATTGGTTTCTTTTTATTAATTATTAAATTAATTTTTTTCATACATTCCATGTCTCATCTTGTTATGTGAGGGCCTTCATTCCCATGGTTTCTTTTACATAAACCCCTCACCCTCACCTAAATTTTATTAAAGCATATGTAATGGATGTTGCTCCCATTTTAGTGGAGGATGTTCAAGTTTGGATCCGAGGAAAAACCAATCCAACAGAGATACATAAGTGGACAGGTGGGAAGCTGAAACACCAACCTTAATTAGTACATGGTGTTTTTCCCCTAGGTTGACAGTTAGTTTATCATCTGTTAGATAAACTTACCATTAGTAGAAGCTCATGATTATACCACTTAATTTTTTTTCATGTTTCATGGTTATTTCATTATGGATTATTTGTCATGATCACATGAATTAATGAATTAAAAATCATGTAAGATAGAATGAAAATAAACTGGCTTATGAATAAGTATTATCTAAGACACGATTAATCAATTAAGTAAATTCACTCAATATTAACAATCGTGTAATAAAGATAATAATTGTCAATTTACATAGAAAGATATAATCCCTAAATTATATATATTAAGTTAGTATAGACTTACACTACTTCAATTAAAATCAAACCATAGTTAAAAGTGATTGAAAAATCAAAGTTGGGGTGATTTTAATTGTCTGGTAATTCTATCATGTAGTTCTGGGTTGACTTAACTTATTTAACATCAAGGGTTGACTGCCAAAGGAGGAATTAGTGTAACTGAGAGGAAACGGTTGAGGAAATCCAATTTCAGGGTTTTAGGATTGGGGATTCCACTCAACAGATCATGGAACTATGAGTTACTGCAATTGGAATTTGGAATGCCTACTTAAAAACCTTCAAATTTCTTGACCAACCAAATTTGGGGTAATAAGTTGGGGAATATGGATCCTTGATACTATAATTTACAAGAAATAGGATATTCTAAAGATAATGGTGAGGGATAATGGGTTACAATAAAATAGAATGAGATTAATAAATATACTATTTATTTATTAGTCAAAATTTATCAGATAAGGTACTAAATCTCTACTCATGTTTCTTGTAGAAACAAAAAAAAGACTTCAAATATATCACTACAATCCATAATTGAGAAGGATAACCTTCTCACTGGAAAAAATATCCAAGAGAGCCAAAGGCGATTGTGTGTTATCCTACTCCAGGAAAGGAAATTATATGTTTTGGAAGAACCTATTACTAATGTAATTTTCATTTAGGATCATGAGGGAGAGTTTTCTCTCTATGATTAAAATTTGAATGATGCTACAAATTTTCAGTGTTTTATGTTATCATCCATGACCAATGAGATTTTGAAGCAACATTAGGACATGGATGTGTATAGAATGATGTCTCATATTTGGGATATCTATCAAGAGAATGTGAGAAAAGAGAAATATGAGATATACAACACTCTATTTATAACTAATATTAGATATTCAATGCCAACTTGGCCTCATGTAGTCAAGTTTATTGGATATAATGAATTCTTAGACATCTTAGGGATTAAATTCCCAGATGAGTTGTGCATTGATATCATACTTTACTCACTTACCAAGACCTTATCTAGTTTTATTTTTAATTATAACATGAGTAATAATGATAATAGTTTTTCACAACTTATTACTTTGATTCCCCAAGTGGATAAGGATATGAGGCATGAAAAACCCGCAGTACTTATGATGAATAAGAGAAGGAAGAACAAGGTTAAGGGGCCCAAGAATCATAAAAAACCTAAATATCCCAAGAACCATCATTATAATAATAGGAATATCTATTTTAAAGGAAAAGAAATGGAGGAATTATGTTTTTATTATGGAATTAAAGTCCATTGGAAGAATAAATACACCCAAAATCATGGGGAATCTAAAGGTGCGTTCGTTATCGAGTGTAATCTTTTAATATCTACACATTGGATATTAGATACATCTTGTGTTTCTCACATATATATCCAAATTTAGGGACCAATTAGAATATAAGATACTTCTAGAGGAGAGTTGGATTTAAAAGATTCCAAAGGAGCAAGGTTGGATGCTCTAGCCATTGGTGACTACCACCGTTCATTGCCAACATGAATGATATTGGTTTTAAGGGATTGTTATTATCTACCAAGTAATATTAAGAACATAATTTTTATATCATTACTAGATAAAAATGGTTTTATTTTAAAGTTTAGAAATACATGTTTTTTCTTTTATAAAGACAATATATGTTATGGTTTGGCACATTTAAATAAAAGTATTTATGTATTAAATTAAGAAAACTAAGTATTGGAAATAGATAACTAATCATGTTCAAAAAAATTGTATAACACCCAATTATGGAATCACCGTATTGTTTATGAAAATGAGAAGCATTTTAAAAATTTATATCAAGATGGTTATTTAGTCTCTTTTGATCTAAAACCACTTCAAATATTTCATGCTTGTTTACAAGGTAAAATGACCTAACTGCCATTCGGTGTCCATGGTGAAAGGTCCATAGAGCTTCTAGGATTGGTACATATTGATATGTGTAGAAAATATATAGTAGAATATAGAGGTGGTAATTATTAATTCATAACTTTTACTAAGGACTTGTGTAGATATGGCCATGTCTACTTGATGAGGTATAAGTCAAAGTGCTTTGATAAATTCAAAGAATTCAAGCACTACAAGAAAACTGCCTATTAGCGGCGGTTTAAACCACCGCAATATGGTTGGGTGGTGGTTTACAGAAACCACCGCTAAATTGGGCATCGAAAATCTACTAGCAGCGGTTATTTCCATTTAGCGGCAGTTTAAGGGTAGTGTCGTAGCTGCCTCATTTTGCGGCAGTTTTACTGATTTTTAGCGGCGATTTTTACGGGCCCTGGATTTTAATTTATTCATGGCAGTTATAACCGCCGTGAAAAAAATTAAATCCATCGGCTGTAAAACCGCCCCTAAAGTTACTAAACCACCGCGGAATTCACATGGGTGATGCGACTCTATAGCGGTGGTTAAAACCACCACTAAATGTATGCCATTAGTGGCGGTTATAACCACCACTAAGTAAAAAATACTTATGTTTAGCAGCGGTTATAACCGCCACTAATGTTTTACCAGTATACTTTAGCAGCAGTTAAAACCGCCATGAAAAGATGACCAGAAAAAAATAGATGTTATGCTTCCACTGCACCACTGCCCTGAAAAACAAATCAAACCAGAAATACCAATATCCTAATAGATTAAGGCACACCAAATTTAAAAAATAATGGAGACAACTAGTAAAAATATTATGGTCTTGATGCTTGGAAAATATAATGGAACATCATAAATGGATACGTGTAGTGAGTAGGAGTAAAAAACATGACCTGAATTGATAGAGAATGGGTACAACACCACACAAAAAATTCTAAGGTTGATTTAAAATTAGTTTAGATTAGTGATTCATGGACATGGAATACTCATTTAAGGTTATAGAATTAGGAACATGTGGTGATCATGCAACTCAACCATGATTGAGGTGGAATTCCTCCCAACCCCTAAGCCTTGCTGAGCCATGATTGATTCAAGAATCAAGGATATTTATATAGTTATAATTTATTATAGGGGTGAACCTAATGAGGGGAAGAAGTGACCTGAAAATTATCACTATGACAATTACAACTTTTGAGAACTGGGAAGTGAAATGGGAGTAATCGATATAAATAGAATTATTATTGACCATGTTTGAAACATAGGATACCTGAGATGGTTGAGGATATGATGAAAAATATCATGATCTACTATTCATTGAGATCAAAGCCTGAGATACACTTTTTATGAGTAAATGTACTTCATTGACTGAGCCTGAGATGGTATGTAAGACACTATGTCCATGAATTATTTCATTAGAGATCCTTTTCAGATTGGTAGGGTGACGATTATCCAAATAGTAGAATGTGTGAACCGCACAAGTGTATGTGGAGATGTACCATATAGAATATTAGGTTCCATGGGAGATATTTCCTCATGTGCTCAAATGTTCTATTTAAACATGTGGGTTGACAAGATTCAAGCATGGACCAGAGGGAAACGTCCCCATGATGAGTTACTGGTAGGGATGGGACTGAGATGAAATATACATGCATAAATATGTGTCTCCTCATAATGGGCATCAAGACAAACATAGTTTTGATGTGTGACATAGTAAGATACTATTATCGGTGGAGTGATTTCATCTCTGGCAAGGATATCATATCATCTCATATTCGGATAAATACAAGTTTTATAGAGGTAATGTGTGGTTCATTTCATACTTATCATATGAGGAATCTCAGTTTTATATGTGGTAATTATTTTTATAATCATCCCACACTTATCGGATGAGGCATACTTATTTCATTTAATAGGGTATGGTTGTTAATTAACATTTTTTTTCTGAGGACATTGGGCTTTAATGTTTAAAATCATACCACATGGACTATGACTACAACTAGTTTAAATTCCTAGAGCTCCAAATATAGAAATGGGTTTGAGTTAAAGGTCTCTAAGCTTTGACCAAAGTAGATAGGAAAGGGAGAAACCTATAATGAGTCGGTGATAGGGTTGTGCCCTGGATTAAATATTTATATAAAAATACTTATATCGTGATTATTGGAATCAATCCACTTGTTTTTATGATTCACAGTGTCATAGGATACCAACGACAGAAGGGTTTAACTTCTTGGATGATGATACTGAATAATTACATATTATAATATTAGGCATCGAGAATTTATAGGAGGTGAAATTATCTCTCTTTAAGAGACATATCAATTTTTATGGGGTTAAATTATCTATCGTTAATAGGTATATATATTTTACACAGGGTAATGATATAGTTTAAATTAATCTTATTAGGATTTTAGAAGTACTTTTTCATCTATATACCCATTATTTACATCCTCATATCAGGAAATGAGAGCATCTTGGCCCACTGATGTGTCAACATAAATGAAAGGAGATTATTTCTAAAAAAGAGACTCATGCGAGTGTTTTGGGGAAATGAAACCTTATGTAATGGATTATTATATGGTGAATCATCATCTAGGCTCAATGATAGAAGATATATGCATCAATACGTATCCCATGGAAATGGGAATCAATCCACCCATAGTTCTAGAATGTTGTGGAAATAGATGTTTGATGAAACTCCAGGGATGAATAAACCCATGTGATGGATGTATGAGCATATTTTATTTTCATAATGCTTGGACTAGGTATCTCTTGATATAATCTGTTATAGTATAGATTGGTGAGGTGGGGGAATCAAGAATGTTTTTTTGGTGAATAAAACCTGGGGCTATAGGATAAAATAGGCCCTTCAACCCATGACAAAATCCTGAATATGACTGCACACACTGTAAGATCATACAACCAAGACCATGATGAAAAATTTAACGTCATGATTCATGGACTAGGATGATGATTCTCTACAAGGTATCTATGTGTCATGGTATGGTTAAAAACCAATGTATAAGGGGTTAATGTATTCTGAGGTACCACATGAACATTTCGATATGAATTGCACATTATTTGGGGTTATAATCCGTGGACCGTAAATGGATAAATGGGGCCAAAGGCTTAATAGATTTACATCTAGACCAAAAAAAGGACATCTAAGCATCATTATATATCCCATGAGACTGTGAATCAAGACACATGTTGTTCTAGAATATGGTATAGTATAGGAACAACATTGGAAGTAGGGGTAATCCTATATATAGAGGGAATTTTGGAATATAATGATTATCATGAGGCATCAAATTTCGAAGGAATGAGATAAGGATAAAGTTTAATGTCATGTCTTGAAGAAAATGATTTTTTTCATCTCACATAATGTGATGCTTCCATGTTTTATATGAGGTAATGTTTTTGAACATATCATAATTATCATAATAGGAATCTAAATTTTATATAGTGTAAGACTTTTAGATCATCCAATACACATCGTACAATGAATCCTAGTTTTATACGGTTTAATACCATCTCCCATTAAGAGGAACCTAGTTTTTATATGGGGCATGACCACATTTTATCATCATGAACAGAATATGATAACCATTAACAACGCATGAAGATTCACTATCTACACATTGTGCCTCACCAAAGTGTCCACAACACTATCCCCTTGATCACTATGAAATGAACCAATTTGTTCAACACATCAACAATAGGTTTAACTCCTAGTCATCCAAAATATCAACTACCAATTCAAACACAGGCCTAAATGGAATTATTTATACCACACTCGAGAAATCAAGACATAAAAGGAAACATCAGAAATCAATAAAATGCATAAAAGGAAACATGAGAAATCAAGAAAATGTTAGGACATGAAAATGTTTAGTGGAAACTATGTGCCACACATGTTACATATACAAACCAACTGTTCCCATATTTGTTCAACACATCAAAAATAAAACTACTCATGGTTCGATGATGCATCTTTACCCTCTCCACCTCCATCTACACTTTTTGATGTCACCTGTAAGAACATTATGTTGAAAATTAAATACTGTTGCATATTTATATTAAAACTTAATACCAATGAATGTTTTAAAACTAAATGATTTTGTTTTTTTTTGTGATTTACCTACTTAACACCAGTCGATGCAATACCACCAGGGGCATATCTTCTCATCTGTTGATGTATATCAGTCATAAATTTCTGCAAAGTGGATATCTGAGCCCCTGGTCTTGAACTGTGGTTCATAGAGAAGAAATCTCCCTCTAAGAATATTTGGGTATGGACTGACTATAACCAGGAGTATATGAAGCTAGAATCCCTAGTGGCATGCCAAAGACCTCAGATGGTACGGGTCTGAAACCCATCCCGCACACTCTACCTTGATGCTCCTTCCAAAGGACTTTAACAACTGGTTCATCCTGGGAGACTGAGTAGGACTGCCCAGGATTGGCATCCCATAGTTATTTAATTTTTACCTATAAATAAAATATAAATATATATCAACACAGTAAAAACTGATAATAAGTTATTATCATAAAAAATTGACTTCATACCCCAAATTCTTTGGCAGGCTCATTATAAAAACTTCCATCTGATTTTTTTTGAACATCAAACCACAGTTCAGTTCGGGATGCTTCGTGACCTAAACTCTGTGACTGCATTAAGCAAAGATAAATCAACAATTCAATATATTAAAAAGATAATATTTTCTTACAAATATTTAAACTAATTAAAAGATTACCAATGTCATTCGGCTTCTATAAAAGCTTTTTGAGACCGTAGTGTAAGGGATGACTTGCTTAGCCTAATTTAATGAATTCTGTCTTGAGAGATCCTGAAATAAATAAAATAAAATTTAACAGTAATGTATTCAATGTCATATCCTCTTCATATACATGTATAAATTTAAAATGAGGATAATATAATAATATATATTTCAATACCATCCGCTTCTCATCACGATGTTTATCAACAAAAACTTTCCACTGTTCTTTCGGTACTCCACTGGGTAGATTCTCATACATTTGTTGCACAGTCAAAGAAGTATCGTTGACATCACACCACAATATCCATTTTAAATCTTTCTATTTCCCACCAAGATTTTTCAACGTCCACTTCCATGCTATCACATCAGCAACTGTAAAGTGGAAGAACATCTATATACATAAATTTATTTTGAACATATTAGTAACATGACATTCAATTAAACCATAATGTAATAAAATTACCTTTATTTTGGAATTAAAAACTTCATTTTTACATTTTGGAGGCATATTTCTCCAATCATCATAAGAATTTTGAATGGAAATGGGATCCGCTGCCAGTTGGCCTAGAATCTGGCCAAGTAACCCTACAGCGTCATCCGTAGGGACCCCATAAGAATCAAATGGCACGACTATCTTCTCACCATTCATATTCAAAACATATGAAATTTTTATATTTTTCTCCATGGTTTCATTTTTTTCATCTTCAACGAGAAGACAATTAGTATAAACAAACCAAAATAAATTTATTTAATTAAAATTTGTACCTATGACAGTGACACTCTAGTATATCCATGATGAAATGGAAGGGGCGTGTCGCCACCCCACTGCTGAGGCTTATGAAGGGGGAGTCGATGAATCAGCCTCTAATGGGACACCAACAGATGGTGTGAGAGATGTTGCATGGGGAGTTGGTTCAGGGGTGTAGGCAACTGGTGCCTCAGATGCTGTGGGGAGGGAGCTAGATGGATCTTCATCTATCGTAGAACTAGATGAAATAGTGTACTGCCTCCTCCTTGGAATTACTGTCATTTAATCAAATAAAATTAATTTAAGAATATATATTTCAAAAAAATTATTCAGAAAAAAATTAAAAATGATAATAGATGCCCAGTATTAACAGACAAAATATATATAACAATGATAATGAATGACTGCAGAAATGAAACAAGTGGTTTCTGAATGAATAAATAATTGTACATACAATCATTTTCCCCTTCAATCATGTCAGTTTTCTTCTCCATTGCTTCATCCAATTCATTCATCCTTTCTAGACTAATATTTTCAATATCATGATGGACAAATAATTTTGCTTCCTGTTGTTGATGAAATTCAATTTCAGAGGTCAAATCTTCCACTTCATCACCCATATCATACAAATCTCTTTGTATTACATGAACAACTACACTCCACCCTTAATCCACAACATCATTCTCATAATATACCATTTTTTCTTGTGATGATAAGATATATGGATCATGCAGTTCATGATCACCAACATCCATCAAGCGAGAGTAGTTCACAGAAGTAAATTTCAAGGAATATCTTTTAACACCTCTGATAATATCAACCCATTTTCATTTGAATAAAACAACATAAAAATGTACATGGTAGTTTAATTCAATAATATCATGTATCTTTCCATATTATACCACTTTAGAAAATGTTAATATACCACTATTCTATATTTTCAAACCCACTTCTCGATTGACTGTATGAAATCTAAAGCCATTCACATTATAAGTGTCGAACTTTCTAACTTGTTTTATAGGACCTCTAATAAGAAACTTCAAATATTCTGACAAGTTTGCTCAAGTATCAATATTCTTGATCTGAAAAAGGAAATATAATTTAATAGATTTACAAAATGTATGTGTCAAACTAATATTGTCATTTATTGCAATATTTATGAACTTACACATCGTGCAAACCATTCTACAAGCTCCTTATCCACAGCTTTCGTTATATCTTTCTCATTTCATGTTCGAGCTCTCATTCATCTCTTTGTTTGTATCCTCAACTCTTTAATAAATGGATCTGCAATTTCACTATTCAGCAGCACATATCTATGTGCCTGTAATAATTCCAATCCTGTCAGTGTCACATTTGAGGTCCTCCCAACTGATCGACCAATAACAGGAAATATTTTTTTATTTCTAATGCATTTGAGATTGAGTTGATGTGTCATCAACACATCCAACTCGATTAAATATTGTCTCAATATCATCCAAATATCCTGAACAAAAGGTAAGACACTCCTCAGCTAAATAGCCTTCAGCAATAGAGCCTTCTGGTTGAGCTTTATTTCTCACGTATGCTTTCAAATGCCCAAGATATCTGTGAAATAAAATAATAATATTATGCATTTATTTAAATGTGAATTTTTTTACTTAACTGAAAAAAATATAAATAAAATACCTCTCAATTGGATATATCCATCGAAAATGAACGGGGCCTCCTAATTTAACTTCCTCAACCAAATGCGTAGTTAAATGCATTATGACAGTAGAAAACGATGGAGGAAAGATCTTTTCCATTGCACAAAGGGTCAATAAAAACCTCTCCAGGAGGTTGTCAAGCTGAAATGGATGTATATATTTCTCACATAATTTCCTGAAAAATGTGCAAAATTGGAGTACAACAACAATGAATTTTTCAGGTAATAATGTACGTAATGTCAATGGTATTAACTATTGAAAAAATATGTTAATCGTGACTTTTCAATCCATGTAACTTACGATTATTCAAGTCAAAACATCTAGAGATGTCAATCGAATACCCATAAGATACCTTCACATTCTTTAAAATTCGAAGGAATGTATCTTTATCCCTATTTTTCATTGAAAAAATGGTCGGAGCATACTTTTCATTCTCATCTGGCCAGAGATCACGTTTTATGTTCATTACTTGTAAGTCTTTGTGAGAATTGAGATGATCCTTTGACCTTCCATGCTCATTAAGTAATGTGAAAATCAAATTATCATAGAAATTCTTTTTAATATGCATCACATCAGGATTGTGCCACAACAAATTAAATTCCTAATACGGAAGTTTGAAGAATATACTTTTTTTCTTCCATTGTTGCATTCTAATTTCACTTGACGATGCACTTAAGACCCATTTTGCACTATCATTCAAATGATGAACCTTCCCAAATTTTGTTTCAGCATTTTCAAGATTTGTCAATATTTCAGAACCAGTTAACAACTTTGGAGGTGGTCTACAATCAATGGAACCATTAAATTTTGATATGTTCAGCTGAAATCTATGAGATGCATTGATAAATCTTTAATGGAACAAGAAGCACCATTTTCTACTATGAGGTTGCCGTTTGGGATCAAAATCAAAGTTACAAATGGGGAAAGCCAAAACCGTGTAAGTGTTCCAACCAGATAAATTCCCAAGCCCAGGGAATTCACTAATAGTCCACATTAAAGCATCATTCATTTTTAACATTGTTTTAGAAGAATCATAAAATGTCTCAACACTGTTTCTCTATAACTCCTGCAATTCATCAATCAAAGGCTGAAAGTATACATCAATATCATTTACAGACATTTTTTTTCTAGTAATAATCATTTAAATGATAAAATATGTTTGTTGCATACACATCCACGGAGGTAGATTATAAGGGATCAAAACAACTGACCAAATGTTAAAACCGGTACTCAAAGTCCCAAATTGGTTGAATCCATCAGCATCTAATCCCAATTGAACATTCCTAGGATCAGACGATAAATATAGATGTAATGAATCAAATTCCTTCCACGATCAGGAATTTCATGGATGTCTCATTAACCCATCATTGTTATTATCTACAGAATGCCACTTCATGTGTTCGACGGTTTTCGATGACATGAATAATCTTTGCAATCGAGGCTTCAAAGGAAAGTAACACAAAACCTTTGTAGGTGTATTCCTTTTCTTATTCTCCATGAAATTATGTTCATTCAGACTTCCAACATCACCCTTTGACTGCCATCTAGAAGAATAAAATTTCTTGCAACTCTGTCTACTTGAATCCTCTCCCCAATAAAGCATACAATCATTGGGACACACATGTATTTTTGTATAATTCAGACCAATATTATTAACAAATTTTTTCATATCATAAAAATATTCTGGGATTTTTTCTTCAGGAAATTAATTATGAATCAATTCCAATATCATGGACATTGCCTTATTTGTAATTCCAGATAGACATTTGATATGGTACAGCTTTAGCAGAAATAAAATCTTTTAATATTTCAAACACCCACTATACAACTTTTAATTTCCATCTTCAAATAAATCATGTAACAAATTTTCCTTAGTGAAGTTTTATCTTACATTTGTCTCCACAAAATCAAGCGGAGGATCCAATGATATGTTACAATCTTGATCTGCTTGTATTACAGTCTCAAAAACATCACTTTTCACGTTGCAATTTGTATCACCCTCTTCTGGTTGTTCTGATATGTTTTGATGCTGATAGTGGTGTCTTGCAGCACCGAATGCATCATTTATGCGGTTTTGCATTTCATTTTCCATTGTCGATGAACTTGGGACCTCATTCTTTGGATTAACATTAGTGCTTAATCTTTCTGTAACGTTCGA
This sequence comes from Viscum album, assembly GCA_963277665.1. Lineage (NCBI taxonomy): Eukaryota > Viridiplantae > Streptophyta > Magnoliopsida > Santalales > Viscaceae > Viscum > Viscum album. Next base: position 496,823,139 of record OY728121.1, on the reverse strand, counting down.
TTCTCCATGCCAAATCCAACACAAATATTGACCAGGGAATTTATTCAGTATTAAATGTTTATAAACTTCATCTCTCTTCAACCATGTTTTAAATTTACATTTAGGACATGGAAATCTAATTCTACCTTTAACGGATAGATTAGAAATTTCAAAATCTAAAAACTCATTCAAACCCTTAACATACTAAGGTGTGTTCCTCGATAATGTGATCCATATTTTATCCATGTATATCATAATGTACCTACACAATAAAAAAAATTAAAACACATAGTTACTACTAAATAGAGAAATATCTTCATATATACGATAGTGTAAGATTATAGAAAAATAATATAATAAATATGATCCCCTGAGTTAGATATGAACCCTCTAGTGTTTGGGATAGGGGAAGTTTCTTTGGTAAAGAGAAACAGTGTGCTAACAACATGGTAGCTACTTTACCATGAAAACCAAAGCACATTGTTAATTTGGAATAACTACATGGATATAAAAATCATTCATAAGGTATGAGAAAACATATATAATATAGTCCATTCATCCAAATGGTTTTCATGGAAATGAATGGTTAAGAAAAATCTGATGAAATAATAAAAATCTTCAATAGAACCAACAATGCCATATTACTCAATTACCACATGATCAATACTAAAAGTTATTCTAAATAGAATTCCTATCATTTTTCTCCCAAATCTACAAATTTTCAACCCTTGACTTTTGAAATCCTTTATAGCATCAAAATAAAATATTAGATAACAAAAAGTAACATAAGCATAACTTGGTTGGAATCACAGTTCATGAGAAAAAAAATAATGTTTCCAATGTTGATGTAGAAGCATAGAAATAGAAGTATGTAACCTTTTCCTAAAAATACACCAAATGCACCCTAGAGGATGAACTAAATATAGTAGAAGATGAGTTTTCTTCGAAAAATTATAAAGCAGATATATATGAGTATGAGAAATCCACAATTTATTTTTGAGTAGATGAGTTTTTTCCTAGATTTTAAATGGATTACAATGAGATATCCAAGCCATCAGAAGCTGTCGAATCCACTCAAATTAGGTTTTCTAAGCACAAATATTCTATCGCCAGATAAAAAATATAGAGGGTATTTAGTATTAAAAGGAAAAGGATTCAATAAGTGGGTGATCCTACTCTAAATTTCCAAAAAAATAAAATAATTTCTTATTTGAATTCCTTGAATTGAGTTTTTCACTTTGACCACATTATGAGATAAGAACTCACAATATCTATGTCCACATGATTCATTCATGCTGGGAGAAAAAAGAGATAAATATAAGGGATTCCATAATCCTATGCAATAACACTTGAATTGCATATTTGGAATGCACGTTGATGCATATGTCAGGTTCCCATTAATAAACAACCATGGTTTTTCATATATGAGTACCCTTTAATTATTCAACATTCACATGAAGTAAATCCTCAACCACCCCTAAGTCATATAAAACCATGAAACCATCTGATGGGAAAATCACTACCACTTCTCAAGGGTTGGCACTACTTAATACACCTAATAGGGTCACATTCACTATTAAAGGTGGAACTCGTCTCATTTACAAAACCACATAACACCATATAACAATAGAAAAGGGTAACCAATACAAACCAAGGAAGATAATATTGGGTATCATCTTTATCAAAAAGGAATCCCATGAATGAACCCTTTCTCCATTGGGGATAAAATCACTTTACCAGAAAGTATGATTGAAAGATAGTCACCATTAGTGTAAATTCTCTAGTTGATAAAAGGTATGATAAGGGTCTAAATTAGAATCTATAAATCCCAAAAAATCGACACAAAAATAATATCATGACCTGTATCATCCAGTATGAAGGTACATGAAGAGAGGACACAAATCATACATAAAACCAAACTAGATGTCACCTAAATCATCTATACACATAAACCTATATATATAACTCTCATCACTATGTTATTGACAAGAAACAATCAAATGTGCTGATTGTGGGAGTGTGTCAAAGTGTCACTCATCTCTTACTACTCCTAGACCACCATCTTCTTAACCAAAACCAATTCCAAGTAAGTAAATTATCTTATAATAGTAGAGTCTATGACCTCAATGTTACTTATAATCTAGATGTTTTATCACATCATTTCTCTAGAAATTTTCAATAAAAACTATAACCTTATCCTAAATCTTGGATACATCCCTACCAGGAATTCTAAACCTAACAACACTCACATGAGGAATCCAACACAGGTGGAGTTTTGTAACCCTAAAAAGGGTTTAGATATGGTCATGCAACCCTACAAAGGGTTTAACATCTTCGGAACTCAAACCATCCATAGTATTTGTGGATATAATCTCATCTAGAACAAGGGCTTAAATTAAAACCATAACAGATTAATACCATTTGAGTTTGAGAAAACATCATCCACTAAAAACTTAGTGTGTTGTGTAGATAACTTGGTTCTCAGATCACCATATGGTTTGTGGGTTTCCGAAATAGATGAATTTCATGAGTTTATGACTCCACTAAATCCTATACCACAAGAGTATTAGTGGATTCTTATAATCTAGGAGGCCTCAACTACTGGAATTCATGTTACATAGTTTTCTTATGGGTAGTACATTAGTGGGAACTACTGTCTTCTTTATGAGAAGTTCTATACTAAAAAAGGGGAGATAAGATATCTAAAATAATAGGGAAATTATATATCTTATATAAGTATTTAAATCAACACCTCATCACTTAAATTAAAAGTGGAAAAAGGATCAAGCACTGAGATAGGATTTTCACAAACTTAACTCCAAAAAAAAATTGTTTTTTTATGGGTGTAATTATTCATTTGATAGAATGAACCCATAATGATTAGATCATATATAAATCAACTAAAATAAGAGTTACATGAAATATAATGATTGAGAACTATATGATTAATTTATCAACTTAATTTTCCCCTATATATTATGATTTAGAGATTTTGGTTGACTAACAAGTTACCAATGTCTTGATGAAAGGATACATTTACAACCACACCAACTCTAGCCTCACTGGTATGATAACTAAAATAAAAAACCCCATGAAATCACAACATTAAATTCCTAAACTAGTCCTCATGTGAATAATAACTAAAAAATCTATTCCTAGGACTTGAACCAATCTAATTTTACCCTAACATAACCTACCCCACAGAGACCAAAACTAGGATGATGATAAACTAAGTGTGCCAACCAAATCCTAACTCCAATAGGCCAGTGAATGGTGAAAAAGACTGAGTAGGAATATCACATAATATAGGAGTCCATATCCTATAATAACTGAGGTCATATCCTATAATAACCTTCAATATATATGCATCCTCAATATGAAAAATAACCAAAAATACCTATAATATATATAAAGTAACCATTAAAATGTATACAATGCATAATGGACTCCATGATCGAGTATCAAAAGTATAAGGGATTCAATGACTAGTTATTCTAAGTATTAGGGACACCATGCTCAGGTGTCACAAGTATAAGGGACCCAATGCCCGAGTACCACACATATAAGGGATTCTATGCTTGATTAACACATGTTTGATGGAATCCATGATCGAGTATCAAATGTAACACCCCGAGATTTTATGAAAAATATTTTTTTAAATTTCATTAATGTCTTGTGTTGTACGCTACACCAAAAGGAGCTTTCACAACACACATCCTTGACTTGCCTAGCATTACACGCAATCACGACCTTCCTCGATAGCGTGTGTAGTACGCAATACCGAGTTTCACTAAACAACGATATGCTATTAAAATATTATTAAAACTAGTCATTATGAATAGTAATAACCACTTTTTGATATTTTTTAAATTTTATTTTTCAAAATGGACTTCATTTTTGGATTCGGAGTATCGAAATTAGATTAGGGTGAGATTTTGGTACTTTTCGGATAACTTTCATATTCTGATGAATAGTGAAAATTACTAAATTTTAATTAAAAACAACTTTTTTTAATCGAAATAATTAATAGTGATAAATTATTAATTTGAGTGGTTTTAAAGTATATTTATAATATATTTTTACAATTTAATACAATGTTGGTCATTGGATGTAATTTCACATTTAAACCAGACATAAACAAGTGTCAATCTTTTGATAGTTATTATCTCTTAAAAACACACTATTTGTTTTGAAGACGAGAATTATTTTTTAAATTAGTTAATGTAAATAATATGTTTTGAATTTGGTAAAATATACACCATTTTTGAATTCATAATATAAAATATAGCTTAGGCCTAATTTTTGTATTTTTCTGGAAACTTTCATTTTTTGATGAATAGTGAAACCACTAAGTGGTAGTTAAAAAAACTGAATTTTTCATAAAACTTAATTTTACCGCTTCTGTGAGTAGAATTTCAAAAATCCGAGAGACACAGTTAAAATCAAGGACTAAAATGTGGTTTATTGAGTTGAAAATAATTTTTGGTGAATAGTAACTTTTTACTTTTTTTTATCACGGTTAAAAGTAAAATAGGGTAGTTAAGGGTAAAAGTGATATTATTATTACCTAACACATGTCCTAATTCTATTGGATAAGTTTAATGCGACCAAAAACAACCTTAGGAATAAAATATGACCATTTAGGACCACTTGGATTAGATTAGGACATTTATTATTAATTTATTTAAAGAAGGGTTAAAATAGTTAAAATCAAAGTTTAATAAGTAGATAATTTTTAATATAGGGTTATGCATAAGATAAATTCGACTATAAATATTCATTAGAAATCTAAAACGATTTCCTACATAATGGTATTTTATTTGTAATTTTTAGACATTAAATTATTTAATTTATTTATGACACAACGATGATGCAGTAATTATCTTATTAATGAAATATTGACATAATTGATGTTATAAATACCCAAATAAATGTAATTTGAGACTTTTTATGAATTCCACTAATTTTATAGGTTAATATGAAATGTTAGTATTGATTTAATTATCTTTTTTTTAATTAATCATTCTGTTATAATTTTCACAAAAATCAATTACTAAATAGTGTCAAAATTGACATAAAATAGTTTTTAAAACAAATATTATATTATTAATTGTTATTTTATTTCTAAAAATCTATTTTTCGGCCAAAGGACTTATGTAAGGTTATATATATTAATAATAAACAACTTGGGGTTCGTTTGGCTTGTTATAGTAAGTTTATTAACCTTATATTGTAAGAACACAAAAAGACAGGGTAAAAGTAAAATTATCTAACTTAATGTTAAATCTAAATGATAAGGTTAAAATAGGAACCTAAACTTGTCTAAATTCTATTGGATGAGAGGATTTCGACCCATCCCCACCTTATCTTCGAAATAAATCAATTTTAGCTATTTAAAACCGAATTTGGCTTTATAATAAAATAATATTTTTAGTTATTCCAAAGGTGCCCCTCTCCTCCCTTATAAAAGGGAACCTCCTCCCTCTATTCCTCACACCACTTTGAGCCTTCAAGATCGGCCAAACCCTACCAAATTCTCTTCTCCACTTCCCTAGAAACATCCTAGAGGTCTTGATCTTCTTCAAAGACCATTTTTAGTTCCCTAAGAGGATGACTCAAAGATGCACTTCAAAGAAGAGGTAATGTCTGTTACCGATTCTTTCAACTTTATTTCTTCTTCCACTTCTTCTTCTTAGGTTGTTTCATTATGAAGTAATAAAATCAGTATCACTCATATACCGATATGTTATTATAAGTATGAAACAACCCTATTTCACCATCTATCCATCCTACGTAAAACGAAATCACCGCGCATGCGTACGTACGGAATACCGTCTCCACGCCGTGGTGTAATCTATTTTCCACCACCACCTTACTTGGATGGGTATAATGGTGTATATAATAAGTATATATGATTCTGAAATAGTATACATACACTCCAATACAATTCCATGATCATGAGAATGATATCATCGCTCGTGCGTACGTACGGACTACCGTCTCCACGACGCGATGGGATTCATTCTCCACGTTAACCATTCATGAATGATTATAAATTATATATAATAAGTAATCATGAAATATATGACATAATAATTATACTGGATTTATGTGTATATATATATGTATGTCATCTACTTAATTCCATTCAACTCAATAATGAAACGAAAACAGCGTTCATGCGTACGTACGGCCTACCGTCTCCATGAACGGTGTATTTCTTTCCATTTAATGATCTATTATATATATGTATATTCTGAATATATATTATATATAAATCAAGTTTTATATTATGGAATTAAGTAATCATTATCTAAGTAATCATATGAATAATTACAAGTCAAGACACGGACGACGAATGAAACGATTTTACCCAAAACGCTCTTTAACATGGAATTTACAAAAGAACGGGTAATATAAAGTCATAAGTGAACCATATATGATATCATAACAATGAGTATGATTCTGGAATAAGTCAATGACATTATTTAAATCATTATACCGGAGGTTCGGACACTTACGAAGAAAATCAGACCTAAGGTAAGGGAAAATCTCTCAATCTCAAATTTTATCCGAGATTGTTTATACTTCAGAATTTACTGGGGAATATTTATCATCCACATCCATGTTTCATCAATATGTAATATTTATATCCTTCTACAATATTTTATATCCAATTTTACCCTTCGCTGAGTTTTTAGTAAAATATATGAAAGGAATCTTTTGTCGTTTTTCGTACGAGGTACTTTTTGACTTTTCCGACAAAAGTACGAGAAGAATGTTTTTTTAACTTATACATCATGAATGGATTTTTAAAACATTATTTCCAAGAAGCTTCCTTTATAAGTTTTCAAGTTTATTTTTAATCAAGTTCTTTTAGTTTAGAATTGTATGACATGTTAAGAAAGGAAAAGTGTTTTTGAAGTAGGAAGGATATTTTCCTCAAGAATGGAGTTCAAGTGTTTTATCAAAATTATTTTCCATCTAAGATAATAAAGGGTTCTGTTTCTATCCCTATTATTACATTGATTTGATTATGTTGTGATGGAATTATTTTTATGAATTCCTTTATCTTATATGAATTGTTTTATGATTTCATGATGTTTAATAATTCTATTTTTATTACATGGTTTATGATATGATGTATGGTTTATGATTTTGTGGCACACATAATAATGGTATCATTATGAGATGGGTGGGACCTATATATCCCTCTAATGCATTGGGTAAAGATTTTATATCTCATGAGATATACATGGCTGGAATGGAAGGTTAAACCGGTTTAGTGAAACAGAACTGAAATGAGGAGTGAACTCCGTTCAGAAATGGACTTTGTCCACTAAGATAGTCTTGGAAACGAGTCTTGACTAATAAGAAATGATTATTTATGATTATATGTGTATGACAAAAGGTTTCATGTTTTAAGTTATGATTATTGGGATTACATTTCACTACTATGATTTATCCCATGTTATGATATTATGATCTCTTCTGCAGGTTAAGATTTCCAAAATTTTATGTTCTTATGAATATGATGTGATTGATATTTCTTTTGTTTACCCTTTCTGAGCATTTGAGCTCACCCTTTTATGTTTTATTTTCCCCAGGATATAAAGAAAGGTTTTAGTAAAGAAAAAAAATAAAAAGATCTTTATGGGAGATGTTGAAGATCTTTCACCACGATTATAGATTATATTCCGAGTTTCCAAAGACACTAAACTATTACGGTCCTTGTGTGTGTGTTTTTGTTATGTACTAAGTATTCCGCAAAAGTAATGTAATTTCCATGTACGTCAAGCTTCAGGTCTCTACAGTTGGTATAAGAGGAAAGTTTTAGTCAACCATTGGAAACTAGGATGCGAAAACGTTAGTGAGATCCCTAGAGATATTTATAAGGTATGTCTAGGGATGTCCCTAAGGATAAGTATACGTATAGGATATAGTCCTAAAACTATGTTAACGATCTTAGAATTTAACCTAAGATGTTAGATATTGAGGGTACTCCCCCTTTACTATGTTGTTTTCTCTAGCATGATTTTTGTCTCTCACAGAATTCTTTTTGTGTTTTAGTCAATGGAGGGTACCAGAAGGAATTCGGTTAACATTGAATCCAATGGACAAATTGGTTACTATGAGCAACAAAATTGTGTAATGCCTAGAAAGAAAGATATTGTGATTATGCCGAATCAGTCATCGCGATATATGATTAACAAGGTGAAATTTAGCGGTATGCCTAATTCATCAAATAAGAGGAAGATAGACTTTTATGAATGTCCGCATGTTGATTGAGATTTATAAAGAAGGGAAGAAGAACCTTGAGGAATACCTCAAATGGAAGGACATATGTTATCTGTGTGGAGAAAAGGGTCATAGAGTGAAAGACTATTATGGAGTTCAATGTCTTATTTGTGAAGAACATGGGCATTACCCAACTCAATGCCCTGACCTAAAAATTTACTTATAAATCAAGGAAGGAATTATTACAGGACAATCATTGAAGAATATGGATTGAAGTGTTTATGTATTTTTATTCAAGAATAATGTTGTTGAGGTACTTTTATGGTTTATTAGAATATTTTTGTATTAGTCTATTGTGGTTTTCAATAATTTTATGGTATCGGTAACCATGGAAAGTGATTGAGATATTTTTGGTAAGAAGATGATATGTGCATAATGAAGGGATAAGAAGATAATGAGATGTTTGATTGTATTCATGAGATCATGATTGATATAAGGACTAAGTGATATCATGGTTTGAGTATAAAGAATTTTGAGGATTTTGGTTTGTGGAAAGTGTTAAATTTTAACTGCATTCATGTTTTCACTAAGGTTCAATTTGGTATTCATTATTCAAGATAATACATGATTTAGGTATTCACATGTTTGTAATTTGACCAACAAGACATATCTTATGATATATGTTGATCAACGATGGAATTGAAATGCTTGTTATATGAAATCTCTGGTAATCGTTTCACTATAATATGAGAGTGGACTGCAGTATTAGGGATAAGCCTAAAGATTGGAATGGATTATGTTAGACATAAGTTATTATTGTTTAAGGATAGAAGTTTTTTTTCGATATTATTTATGGGATGTTATAGTAATGTAGTTTTAGAAAAAGGACAACCTGCAGGACGGGCGACAACCCATCGCGTCAGACAAGGCTGTGGGAATCGAACCCACAACCGAAGTGCGACTGGCCTTTATCGCCTACCACTGGCCTACAGGAAGTCCCTGGTTAGTAGAAACTAGTTTTATTTTATTAAGAGGTACGATATATGAAGTATAAGTTCATTTTTGGAACCATATACGATTAATCTAACCATAAGATGGACTTATAACTTTTGCTAACCTTTTGTTTGAAACAGATGGAATGACCCATCATTCTATCACATGATCTTCTAACACATCAATAATGACAAATTAAACTTAATTTCATTAATAGATGAAGTGGAAATTGTCCAAAAAACGACCAACGGTGAGACTATACCAAAATCACGAAAGTATTTCTTCTAATTCCAATTTCATAAACTTTAGGGAAATGATCTTGAAAACCAAAAATGTTGTCCTAGTGCTCTTATATCTGATGAATCAGATGGTACCTTAGATCGTCACAAATTCATTTCTTTGTGATTGATGGCTTTTCCATAGCCATGTTCTCTACCACTCTCCATCAGAACATGATGGTTAGATTTCTCTTCCATATCCATATTTTCACCTATGTGGAAACCCAGTGATTAGTTTATTTGGGTAACCGTTACGTTTCATACTTTTTTTTAAAGATTGGATTTGGTATTCCTTTTTACGATGGGGGTTTCTATTAAAGTAACTTTCGAGTATTAAACCATTTATAACCCCGACGAATTTTGAGGGCGAAATTCATTTTAAGGGGGGTAGAATGTAACACCCCGAGATTTTATGAAAAATATTTTTTTTAATTTCATTAATGTCTTGTGTTGTACGCTACACCAAAAGGAGATTGCACAACACGCATCCTTGACTTGCCTTGCATTACACGCAATCACGACCTTCCTCGATAGCGTGTGTTGTACGCAATACCGAGTTTCACTAAACAACGATATGCTATTAAAATATTATTAAAACTAGCCGTTATGAATAGTAATAACCACTTTTTTAAATTTTGTAAATTTTATTTTTCAAAATGGACTTCATTTTTGGATTCGGAATATCAAAATTAGATTAGGGTGAAATTTTGGTACTTTTCGGATAACTTTCATATTCTGATGAATAGTGAAAATTACTAAATTTTAATTAAAAACAACTTTTTTAATCGAAATAATTAATAGTGATAAATTTTTAATTTGAGTGGTTTTAAAGTATATTTAGAATATATTTTTACAATTTAATACAATGTTGGTTATTGGATGTTATTTCACATTTAAAGCAGACATAAACAAGTGTCAATCTTTTGATAGTTATTATCTCTTAAAAACACGCTATTTGTTTTGACGACATGAATTAATTTTTAAATTAATTAATGTAACTAATATGTTTTGAATTTGGTAAAATAGACATCATTTTTTGAATTAATAATATCAAATATAGCTTAGGCCTAATTTTTGGTATTTTTCTGGAAACTTTCATTTTTTGATGAATAGTGAAACCACTAAGTGGTAGTTAAAAAAACTGAATTTTTCATAAAACTTAATTTTACCGCTTCTGTGAGTAGAATTTCGAAAATCCGAGAGACACGGTTAATATCACGGACTAAAATGTGGTTCAATGAGATGAAAATAATTTTTGGTGAATAGTAACTTTTTACTTTTTTTTTACCACGGTTAAAAGTAAAATAGGGTAGTTAAGGGTAAAAATGATATTATTATTACCCTAACACATGTCCTAATTCTATTAGACAAGTGTAATTCGACAAAAAATAATCTTAGGAATAAAATATGACCATTTAGGACCACTTGGATTAGATTAGGACATTTATTATTAATTTATTTAAAGAAGGGTTAAAATAGTTAAAATCAAAGTTTAATAAGTAGATAATTTTTAATATAGGGTTATGCATAAGATAAATTAGACTACAAATATTAATTAGAAAGATAAAAATATTTCCTACATAATTGTATTTTATTTGTAATTTTTAGACATTAAATTATTTAATTTATTTATGACACAACGATGATGCAGTAATTATCTTATTAATGAAATATTGACAGAATTGATGTTATAAATACACAAATAAATGTAATTTGAGACATTTTATGAATTTCACTAATTTTATAGGTTAATATGACAAGTTAGTATTGATTTAATTAAATTTTTTTAGAATTAATAATTTTTTTATGATTTTCACAAAAATCAATTACTAAATAGTGTCAAAATTGACATAAAATAGTTTTTAAAACAAATATTATATTATTAATTGTTATTTTATTTCTAAAAATCTATGGTTCGGCCAAATGACTTAGATAAGGTTATATATATTAATAATAAACAACTTGGGGTTCGTTTGGCTTGTTATAGTAAGTTTATTAACCTTATATTGTAAGAACACAAAAGACACGGTAAAAGTAAAATTATCTAACTTAATGTTAAATCTAAATGATAAGGTTAAAATAGGAACCTAAACTTGTCTAAATTCTATTGGATGAGAGTATTTCGACCCATCCCCACCTTATATTCTAAATAAATCAATTTGGATCTATTTAAAACCGAATTTGGCTTTATAATAAAATAATATTTTTAGTTATTTCAAAGGTGCCCCTCTCCTCCCTTATAAAAGGGCACCTCCTCCCTCTCTTCCTCACACCACATTGAGCCTTCAAGCTCGGAAAAACCCTGCCAAATTCTCTTCTCCACTTCCCTAGAAACATCCTAGAGGTCTTTTTCTTCTTCAAAAGACCAATTTTAGTTCCCTAAGAGGAGGACTCAAAGAGGCTCTTCAAAGAAGAGGTAATGTCCGTTACTGATTCTTTCAACTTTATTTCTTCTCCCACTTATTCTTCTTAGGTTGTTTCATTATGAAGTAATAACATCAGTATCACTCATATACTTATATGTTATTATAAGTATGAAACAACCCTATTTCACCATCTATCCATCCTACGGAAAACGAAATCACCGCGCGTGCGTACGTACGGAATACCGTCTCCACGCCGTGGTGTAATCTATTTTCCACCACCACCTTACTTGGATGGGTATAATAGTGTAAATAATAACTATATATGATTCTGAAATAGTATACATACACTCCAATATAATTCCATGATCATGAGAACGATATCATCGCTCGTGCGTACGTACGGACTACCGTCTCCACGACGCGATGAGATTCATTCTCCACGTTAACCATTCATGAATGATTATAAAGTATATATAATAAGTAATCATGAAATATATGAAATAATAATGATACTTGATTTATGTGTATATATATGTATGTCATCTACTTAATTCCATTCAACTCAATAAGGAAACAAAAATAGCGTTCATGCGTACGTACGGCCTACCGTCTCCATGAACGGTGTATTTCTTTCCATTTACTGATCTATTATATATATTGTCACGACCCTCCTTCACCAAAAGGAGGGAATGGTCAGCAGGTTGCCAGGCCCTTCCTTCTTTAAGTTGAAGGAGAGATAATGACCCCCGAAACCCGCCTTCAATAGGTCCCGGAGTGGCGACTAGCACCAAGGGTATAGGAAATTCTCGCGAATGGAAGGCATTACCCTTTTTATTTTATAGGATCGAAAGATAAGGAGGAGGAAACCCAACAACACCAAGTTAGAAAGAAAAGTAAAGCCAAAATTAAACCATTCCCACATGCATGTTTCAAAAGTGAAAGCCACAAAGTACAAAGGTGACTACAAGGTAAGTACCAAAAGAAAAAGAGAAACAACTGCAAATGCTCCAAAAGTCCGAGCTAGTAAGGTCCTGCGTGATCCTCGAAGTCCCCCTGGAAACCTGAAAGCAGTTTTATATACGTAGGGTGATCATACAAGTACACTCAGTAGGGAAAACCAAGACTCTCGTGCACAATTGGGGGAACGTACTAAAGTCCCGTGAGAAAAGAGTAAACCAAACACCTAACAAGGCAAAATATCCATCCCAGGCCTCACCAAGGCTCGCTCCCCAAATAACGCAAGTCAAGTAATATATATATAAGAGCACATCGATGTTTGGGTACCCCGCGCCACTTTCCCACTGGTTATTGAGATATCCTACGCATCGGACCAATCCCGCCATTCTCACCTCAGTCCCACTGCCGAATCCCACCCGCACACACCTGGGCCACAACTGTCACATGTAACCATGCCTGCAAACACCTAGGCCAGAACAACCACCGCTACGCCCGAAGACACCTGGGCTAAAGGATCCACTGCCACGCCCGAAGACACCTGGGCCTCATCCCGAAGACACTTGGGAAACCACCTGCCGCACACACTTGGCCAACCACCACAACACCCTGCCCGATGGTTCTTGGGCTAATAATGGACTTCAGGCCATCACAGCCTGCCCGAAGGTACTTGGGCTATCCGGGAAAGGGAGAAGAAAAGGAGCTAATAACCAGCCACTAAGTATAGTGTTGGAAAAAACACCCTTCCCCCATAAATGGGGGTGTTCGGCACTAAGTGCTCAACTTGGGTGGGGCGCGAATAAGAAACACAAAGCTACAAGTATAGATATAGGTAACAAAAACTCACCCAAAACATAGGTTTTCCTAGCCAACCTACAGAACACAACACCACTGAGTCCGAGTCACAATTCACAACCCTTGCACACAAAACCATTTGTCCCATTCTTGTTTCACGTTCAGTCAAAATGTTCAGTTAATTTTAAGCACTACTGGGCAACTACCATAAGCATAGCCAAGGAAAGCGTCAAAAGCATAGATCAACCAAAACACTCACACCCGGTTCTGCCAACAGAGGATCTCTCCCCAATTTGTGATAAAAACTCACAACCACCGAAACCATACCAACAGGAGATCCCATCCCCCAAATTCACACAGCCACCGAGAGTATAAAAAGAATAGGGGATCCCATCCCCTCCCACATTTCCAGCAAACGGCCCGAAGGGAAAACAACCAACTACCACTACCAACACAAGTCAGGGATTTTCAGATTTAAAGGATTTAACACACTCCATGATTTCAAATTTCCGTGTGTTCTAACCGAGAGTTATCACAGAAGGGTTGATCCCCGTGCTTTCAACTTATTCAGTCGGATATACGTGATTAACCAATTTCACAGCAGGAGTTCACAATTTCAGCAACCCATTTAAAACATCACGAGGGGATTCAAGTGCACACACACGACCACCAACGGCCTCAATTTTCAGAAAACATAAACCAGTACAACAAAAGGGATGATCACAAGATAAAGCATAAACAATGATCACAACCCCTTCCCCTTCTTTCTTTAGAACTTCGTTTATTATCTTCATTAGGGTTCGGTTCAACCAATTCCGTAAGAACAAAAAAATAACGCCCACCCCGCATGATACACAAAAGTGAGAGACGAAAGAAATTCCCTACTTGTTGATAGTTGATCGACGTTTAGGCCGGGGGCGCGGAACTTTACGGATAACGACGCGGCGGTCCCGATGCACCAGAAGAGCCACGATCGAAGAAGGGGGGAAACCACGGCCTAACCCTTAATTTATAAGAGCCGGGAACGGTTGAGATAAAAACGCCGAACCACGTAAGACGTGGAAGTCGTGGGTTGACCACGCGGCTTGACTCATCATTAAAGGTGCTGAGTGGTTTAAACTGACTCATGAGCCGATTCAGTATTTAATTAAACTTTTGTGCGCGTTACTGGAACAACTTGGCAAGGCCGGGTGACGTCGGCCGGTTCCGCCGATCCGTCACACCGATCGGTCGCACCGATCGGTCGCACCGATCGGTCGCACCGATCGGTCGCAGCGATCGGTCTCACCGATCGGTCTCACCGATCCGTACCCCTTAAGGATCCAGATTTTGGCAAAGGAAGGGACCAAGGGGGGTCTGGGTCATCACATCAGATACCTCTTAAACGATTCTCATCCTCGAGAATCACAACAAACCAGAAGGAAGGAGAGGGTCCTAACAACCATCTTCGAAAGATACCTCTTAGGAGTGAACCTCTGCTAACTAAAAACACCCTCCTATCAATAACTAAGCAACATACCACGCCAAACAGCCCGGTCATACGGATTTGGGGAGTTTCCCCTCACCCATGTCAAGATATTATCCGCTTTGGACGGCACTGACTCGCCCGCACGGGTTCAATCGCATCCACCTTAATGCGTCTTGATTAGGGGTCGGGTTCCCTCTCCCCTTTAGCCGGGGCTTTTCACACACAACAGAGGAAAGGAACTAGTACATTTCATAGCCAAAAAGGTCAAACGTTCTACCACAACAGGTACAAAAGGAACAAAGCTCAAAACAGCTCGGGGTATTGGGCACACATCTGTGCTTCCCTTTCCCACGTACTCTCCTCGAGCCCGCCATGTCTCCACAACACACGAACCAAGGGAATAGATCGCCCACGAAGCACCTTCTCCTTGCGATCCTCGATCATCACTGGTTTTTCCACAAAGGTTGCGTCGTCCTCGATGTCCAGTTCACCCCAATCAAGGACGTGTGAAACATCGTGCAGATAACGATGGAGCTGGGATACATGAAAGACATCATGTATCCTTAGCAGCGGCGGAGGTAACGCTAGCTGATAAGCCACTTCGCCGACCCGCCGCAACACTTCGAAGGGTCCGAAGAATCTGGGGGAAAGCTTACCCCCTTGCCGAACCTCCGTTTTCCACGCCGCGGGGAGACCTTCAAGAACACGTGGTCTCCAACCTCAAACTCCAAGGGCCTTCTCCTGGTATCAGCATACGACTTCTGTCGATCCTGGGCCGCCTTCATCCTTTCCCGTATGAGCTGAATCTTCTCTGTCGTGTTCTGAACTACCTCCGGGCCAAGGATGCCTGCCTCTCCTACTTCGGTCCAACACACAGGTGAACGGCATGGCCTCCCATACAGAGCCTCAAACGGGGCCATACCGATGGTAGAGTGGTAGCTATTATTGTAGGAAAACTCTACTAGAGGCAAGTATCGCACCCACGACTCTCCTGAGTCCAGAACACATGCCCGTAGCATATCCTCCAAGGTCTGGATGGTTCGCTCCGTTTGTCCATCTGTCTGGGGATGGAAAGCAGTGCTAAGGTGTAACTGGGTGCCAAACGCATGCTGCAATCCTCTCCAGATTCGTGAGGTAAACCGTGCATCCCTATCCGAGACTATGGACCTTGGAACTCCATGAAACCGCATCATCTCATTCACGTACTTCCGTGCCAAAGCATCCACAGTACTTGACTCCCTGATTTCCAGAAAGTGAGCTGATTTCGTCAACCTGTCCACCACCACCCAAATGGCGTCGCACCCTCCTTGGACCTTGGGTAGTCTCGTGACGAAATCCATTGAGATGTCATCCCACTTCCACTCGGGAACAGCTAAAGGCTGCAGTAGGCCTCCTGGAACCCGGTGTTCAGCCTTCACTTGCTGACATACTAAGAATTTGGCCACGAATTCTGCCACCGCTCGCTTAACTCCGGGCCACCAGAACTGCCTTTTCAGCCCCTGGTACATCTTGGTAACTCCTAGGTGCACTGCCAGGGGTGAGTTGTGGAACTCACTGAGAACCTTGCCACACATCACTATTGGAACAAACAACCTTTTCTGGAAAAGCATCCGGTGCTGACCATCCTCTGTCCATTCTCTCGGAGCATCGCCCTGGTCAACCCGATCACGCATCACTTCGCACTCGGGGTCTCCCCACTGAGACTCCTCCACTTGTCAAAACAGAGACGACTGCACTATCATCTGATATAGGCAGCCTCTGCCACTATCCATCTTCGCATCCAGGTGTAAGGAAGCCAACTCCTCCATTGCCTTCCAGGCATTTTCCGACTCTCGGACCGCATCCTTCTGCGTCCTCCGGCTCAAGGCATCGGCCACCACATTGCCCTTGCCCTCAGTATAAGAGATTTCAAAGTCGTAGTCCTGGAGGAACTCCACCCATCTCCGTTGTCGCAAGTTCAAGTCCCGCTGGGAAAATATTTACTTTAAGCTTTTGTGATCTGTGAAGACCACAAAGCATTCCCCGATGAGGTAGTGCCGCCATAACTTTAGCGCAAAAACGACCGCTGCAAGCTCCAGGTCATGGGTGGCATAGTTATGCTCATGGGGGCGTAGCTGCCTGGACCCGTAAGAGATCACCCCTTGTTGCTGCATCAACACGCATCCCAGGCCCTGTCCTGAAGCATCACAAAATACCTCATAGGCCATCCCTTCTTCTGGTAATCTCAACACTGGGGCACTAACCAGCTTTTATTTTAGGTAGCTAAAGGACAACTCACATTTCTCGCTCCACACGAAAACCTGGTCCTTCTTGGTCAAATCCGTTAAAGGGGATGCTACTCGGGAGAAGTTGGGTACAAATCTCCGGTAGTAACCTGCCAGTCCAAGGAAACTCCGGACTTCCGCCACATTCTTGGGTGCTGCCCAAGAAACAACTGCCTCAACCTTTGATGGGTCGACCGATACCCCCCGCTCAGACACTACATTCCCAAGGAAGTGCACTTCTCATGTCCAGAACTTGCACTTTGACAACTTCCTGTAGAGCTGGTGCTGTCGGAGGACTTCCAAAACTGTCCTCAGGTGCTCTGCATGGTCCTTTTCTGACCTTGAATAGATCAGGATATCGTCGATGAATACAACCACAAACCGATCCAGATACTCCTGAAAGATGGAGTTCATAAGCCCCATGAACACGGCCGGGGCGTTCGTAACACCAAAGGGCATGACCACAAACTCGAAGTGCCCATACCTGCACCTGAATGCCGTCTTCGGGACGTCTCTATCCTTTACCCTCAGCTGGTGGTATCCAGATCGTAGGTCGATCTTCGAGAACCATCCTGCCCCCTTCAGCTGGTCAAAAATATCATCTATCCTCGGAAGAGGGTAGCGATTCTTGACCGTTACCAGATTCAGCCTCCTGTAATCGATGCACAACCTGAGGCTGCCATCTGCCTTCTTTGCGAACAAGACCGGAGCACCCCACGGTGACGCACTTGGATGAACATAACCCCTCTTCATCAGATCGTCAATCTGTATCCGCAACTCCCGTAGCTCCGAAGGTGCCATCCGGTAAGGAGCCATCGAGATTGGTCGAGAGCCGGGCTGCAGGTCTATCCCGAACTCGATATCACGTCGAGGGGGTAGAGTCGTCACCTCCTCAGGAAAGACGTCCATAAATTCATGAACGATCTCTGGTACTTCCACCCTTTCCGCATCTACTGATTCTATCGTCAGTTCGGTCAACAAGGAGAGGAGAGGTTCCTCCCTCCTGTTTCCCTTTGGACAGCTCCGCTCGCCGGTGAAAGTAACACGCTGGCCGTCCAAACCGGAGAACACCACCCTTCTTTGGAAACAGTCGATGACGGCGCACACAGAATATAGCCAGTCGGTGCCTAGGATGACATCGTACGGATGAATCTGTAGCAGAAGGAGATCCCTAACCGACTGATGTGGCCCTAACATCAGTCTACATCCCCGACAAACGAACAGCAAGTCAGTCTGACCTCCAACTGGTGTGCTCAACACCAGGGGCACTGGAAGTCTCTCGGCATCTAGACCCAAGGCACGGGCTAGACTGGGTGAAAAAAAGGAGTGAGAAGCTCCGGTATCTAACAAAGCATAAGCAAGAGTGCTAAACACACTGATCGTACCTCGAACAACCTCTGGCCCTGCTGGAACTGTTGCTTCTGCGGCGTGTAACTGTCCACGCCCAGCTCCCCTGCCCCTCGGCTGTTGGCCACCTCCCCGACCACGCCCTGGTCGAGATCCCTGGGGAGCGCCCTGAGGTCGGCCTCCCCCTCCTATGTCTGCCTGCGGAGGAGCGGGAGCTCGCTGTCCCTGCTGCTGCTGCCGGAAGGGTCTGGCTGGAAACTGCTGCTGCGGTGGATGCTGGGGATGACTGCCACTGCTGTACTGCACCCGATCGGGGCACTGACTCCGGAGATGTCCAGGGCTCCCGCAGATGAAGCACCGTGGTCCCGAGCCTGAAGGAAAAGAACGTGGGCCAGGGGATCGAAACTGAAACTGCTGCGGCCTGCTCCCTGTCGGTCGGAACCTGGAGGGTCCCGATGCTGGAGGCCTGGCGCTGACGGCCTTCCCCTTCGATGGTCCCAGCTGGATCCCTTCTCGTGACACTCCGCCCAGAGCATGCATCCTTTCCACCACTTCGGCCTTCTTCTGAACCTCTAAGTATGTCAGAAGGGTAAAGGGGGTAACAACATACTGGAGGGAGGGTCGGAGCGCCTCCTCCAAACGTCTTGCCCGAGACTCCTCATCGGGAAAGAGGTCCGGAGCAAAACGCAGGAGGTCCTTGAACTTGATTCCAAGTTCCCTCACGGACATGCTCCCCTGCTGGAGGGAGAGTAGCTCCTGCCTCTTCTCCGCCTTCATTGTCGAGGAGAGAAACTCCGCCCGGAACTCCTTCTCGAAATCCGCCCAGGCAACCTCAGACTCTTTCCTATTCCCCAGGTGAAGCATCCACCACTGACGTGCCGCTCCTCGCATCTGGCTAACAGCCAGAGGAACCCAGTACTCGGTCGGGGCCCGAATCAGGCCGAAGGCTATGACTAGCTCTACTAGCCAGCCTTCCGTCTTCATATCGGAGGTGCTGCCCTCATACTTCTCGAGGGCCTGTCGCTGGAAGGCTCAGAGAGTCTTCTGCCACTGGTCGTCCTCTTCCTCTCGATCAGCTCTCTGCCGATTGGCCAAAGTAGTCTCAGGAGTCTCGATCGCCTGTACCACACGTGGTCGCCTTCCAGGTGCCATAACTGCAAGGTAAACAAGAAATGCCTAAGCCCAGTAGTGAAAAGAAAATCGTTCTTAAAAACTTATTAAGATTTAATTTATTCTTAATTTCCCAAGACATCCCAAAAACACAAGAACACATGTCATTATGATGTATGTACCTTTCCTAGGGTCTCTACCCTGCAATCAGTGTGGCCTCACTTGGTCGTTCGGTAGGCCCAGAGTCCTTGCATCGGATCACGGGGGGCCCTAAAATCCCGTGTCCTATCCGGTCTTCCCTGGCCTAATTCATGCACCAAGGTCATCCAACACCATTGCCTTACCATCCCATGCAATCCTCACTGTGCCTAACTCGAGACTCCGTCCTATCTCTCAACCTCCACCTCTGATACCATTTTGTCACGACCCGCCTTCACCAAAAGGAGGGAAGGGTCAGCAGGTTTCCAGGCCCTTCCTTCTTTAAGTTGAAGGAGAGATAATGACCCCCGAAACCCGCCTTCAATAGGTCCCGGAGTGGCGACTAGCACCAAGGGTATAGGAAATTCTCGCGAATGGAAGGCATTACCCTTTTTATTTTATAGGATCGAAAGATAAGGAGGAGGAAACCCAACAACACCATGGTAGAAAGAAAAGTAAAGCCAAAAGTAAACCATTCCCACATGCATGTTTCAAAAGTGAAAGCCACAAAGTGCAAAGGTGACTACAAGGTAAGTACCAAAAGAAAAAGAGAAACAACTGCAACTGCTCCAAAAGTCCGAGCTAGTAAGGTCCTGCGTGATCCTCGAAGTTCCCCTGGAAACCTGAAAGCAGTTTTATATACGTAGGGTGAGCATACAAGTACACTCAGTAGGGAAAACCAAGACTGTCGTGCACAAGTGGGGGAACGTACTAAAGTCCCGTGAGAAAAGAGTAAACCAAACACCTAACAAGGAAAACTATCCATCCCAGGCCTCACCAAGGCTCGCTCCCCAAATAACGCAAGTCAAGTAATATATATATAAGAGCACATCGATGTTTGGGTACCCCGCGCCACTTTCCCACTGGTTATTGAGACATCCTACGCATCGGACCAATCCCGCCATTCTCACCGCAGTCCCACTGACGAATCCCGCCCGCACACACCTGGGCCACAACTGTCACTTGTAACCATGCCTGCAAACACCTAGGCCAGAACAACCACCGCTACGCCCGAAGACACCTGGGCTAAAGGATCCACTGCCACGCCTGAAGACACCTGGGCCTCATCCCGAAGACACTTGGGAAACCACCTGCCGCACACACTTGGCCAACCACCACAACACCCTGCCCGATGGTTCTTGGGCTAATAATGGACTTCAGGCCATCACAGCCTACCCGAAGGTACTTGGGCTATCCGGGAAAGGGAGCAGAAAAGGAGCTAATAACCAGCCACTAAGTATAGTGTTGGGAAAAACACCCTTCCCCCATAAATGGGGGTGTTCGGCACTAAGTGATCAACTTGGGTGGGGCGCGAATAAGAAACACAAAGCTACAAGTATAGATATAGGTAACAAACACTCACCCAAAACTTAGGTTTTCCTAGCCAACCTACAGAACACAACACCACTGAGTCCGAGTCACAATTCACAACCCTTGCCCACAAAACCATTTGTCCCATTCTTGTTTCACGTTCAGTAAAAATGTTCAGTTAATTTTAAGCACTACTGGGAAACTACCATAAGCATAGCCGAGGAAAGCGTCAAAAGCATAGATCAACCAAAACACTCACACCCGGTTCTGCCAACAGAGGATCTCTCCCCAATTTGTGATAAAAACTCACAACCACTGAAACCATACCAACAGGAGATCCCATCCCCCAAATTCAAACAGCCACCGAGAGTATAAAAAGAATAGGGGATCCCACCCCCTCCCACATTTCCAGCAAACGGCCCGAAGGGAAAACAGCCAACTACCACTACCAACACAAGTCAGGGATTTTCAGATTTAAAGGATTTAACACACTCCATGATTTCAAATTTCCGTGTGTTCTAACCGGGAGTTATCACAGAAGGGTTGATCCCCGTGCTTTCAACTTATTCAGCCGGATATACGTGATTAACCAATTTCACAGCAGGAGTTCACAATTTCAGCAACCCATTTAAAACATCACGAGGGGATTCAAGTGCACACACACGACCACCAACAGCCTCAATTTTCAGAAAACATAAACCAGTACAACAAAAGGGATGATCACAAGATAAAGCATAAACAACGATCACAACCCCTTCCCCTTCTTTCTTTAGAACTTCGTTTATTATCTTCATTAGGGTTCGGTTCAACCAATTCCGTAAGAACAAAAAAATAACGCCCACCCCGCATGATACACAAAAGTGAGAGACGAAAGAAATTCCCTACTTGTTGATAGTTGATCGACGTTTAGGTCGGGGGCGCGGAACTTTACGGATAACGACACGGTGGTCCCGATGCACCAGAAGATCCACGATCGAAGAAGGGGGGAAACCACGGCCTAAACCTTAATTTATAAGAGCCGGGAACGGTTGAGATAAAAACGCCGAACCGCGTAAGACGTGGAAGTCGTGGGTTGACCATGTGGCTTGACTCATCATTAAAGGTGCTGAGTGGTTTAAACTGACTCATGAGCTGATTCAGTATTTAATTAAACTTTTGTGCGCGTTACTGGAACAACTTGGCAAGGCCGGGTGACGTCGGCCGGTTCCGCCGATCCGTCACACCGATCGGTCGCACCGATCGGTCTCACCGATCGGTCGCACCGATCAGTCTCACCCATCGGTCTCACCGATCAGTCGCACCGATCGGTCTCACCGATCGGTCTCACCGATCCGTACCCCTTAAGGATCCGGATTTTGGCAAAAGAAGGGACCAAGGGGGGTCTGGGTCATCACATATATGTATATTCTGAATATATATTATATATAAATCATGTTTTATATTCTGTAATTAAGTAATAATTATCTAAGTAATCATATGAATAATTACAAGTCAAAACACGGACAACGAATGAAACGCTTTTACCCAAACGCTCTTTAACATGGAATTTACAAAAGAACGGGTAATATAAAGTCATAAGAGAACCATATATGATATCATAACAATGAGTATGATTCTGGAATAAGTCAATGACATTATTTAAATCATTATACAGAAGGTTCGGACACTTACGAAGCAAATCGGACGTAAGGTAAGGGAAAATCTCACAATCTCAATTTTTATCCGAGGTTGTTTATACTTCAGAATTTACTGGGGAATATTTATCATCCACATCCATGTTTCCTCAATATGTAATATTTATATCCTTCTATAATATTTTATATCCAATTTTACCCTTCGGTGAGTTTTTAGTAAAATATATGAAAGGAATCTTTTGTCGTTTTTCGTACGAGGTACTTTTTGACTTTTTCGACAAAAGTACAAGAAGAATGTTTTGTTTAACTTATACGGCATGAATGGATTTTTAAAACATTATTTCCAAGAAGATTACTTTAGAAGTTTTCAAGTTTATTTTTAATCAACTTCTTTTAGTTTAGAATTGTATGACATGTTAAGAAAGGAAAAGTGTTTTTGAAGTAGAAAGGATATTTTCCTCAATAATGGAGTTTAAGTGTTTTATCAAAATTATTTTCCATCTAAGATAATAAAGGGTTCTGTTTCTATCCCTATTATTACATTGATTTGATTATGTTGTGATGGAATTATTTTTATGAATTCCTTTATCTTATATGAATTTTTTTATGATTTCATGATGTTTAAGAATCCTATTTTTATTACATGGGTTATGCTATGATGTATGGTTTATGATTTTGTGTCACACATAATAATGGTATCATTATGAGATGGGTGGGACCTATATATCCCTCCAATGCATTGGGTAAAGATTCTATATCTCATGAGATATACATGGCTGGAATGGTAGGTTAAACCGGTTCAGTGAAACAGGACTGAAACGAGGAGTGAACTCAGTTCAGAAATGGACTTTGTCCACTAAGACAGTCTTGGCAATGAGTATTGACTAATAAGAAATTATTCTTTATGATTATGTGTGTATGCCACAAAGTTTCATGTTTTACGTTATGATTATTGGGATTACATTTCACTACTATGATTTATCCCATGTTATGATATTATGATCTCTTTTGCAGGTTAAGATTTCCAAAATGTTATGTTCTTATGAATATGATGTGATTGGTATTTCTTTTGTTTACCCTTGCTGAGCATTTGAGCTCACCCTTTTATGTTTTCTTTTCCCCAGGATATAAATAAAGGTTTTAGGTAAAGAAAAAATAGGAAGATCTTTATGGGAGATGATGAAGATCTTTCACCGTAGAAGATTATATTCTGAGTTTCCAAAGACACTAAACTATTACGGTCCTTGTGTGTGTGTTTTTGTTATGTACTAAGTATTCCGTAAAAGTAATGTAATGTCCATGTATGTCAAGCTTCGGGTCTCTACATCAAAAGTATAAGGAAATCCATACCTAAGTGTCATAATTCATTATATTAAAGTAGGACTTATAATCTATCAGCATTATAGTTTAACAAAGGAGTATCCTTTGTTATGTATAAATAGGTGATATGGTCTCATGACACCCTTCTCATCAAATTCATTATAGTCATTACAATTAAGATTCAAGAAAAAACCACATAGAATGTGGCTTGGTCACCTAAGAATGCACAATACCTAGGGAGATTCCAATTGAAAACCTTAAGTTGTTGAAATAGTTGACAGGGATTAAACATAAATAATAACAAAGTGATAATAAGTTTTTCTATCAAGGATAACATATTAAACATGGGTTATGTGTATGTTTAATGAATCGAATGGAAAATAAACCATGAATATTCATAATTAATAATATATGGAGACAAGAATTGAGGTAAAATTACTATAATTCAAACCTTAGGGTTCATATAGGTCACCGGGGTCACGGTGGGCTAGGGGAAGCGGGGTCGCCGGGGTCGCGGGGGAAGCGGGGGGCCGGGGGAAGCGGGGTCGCGGGGTGAGAAGGGGGATTGGTGTGGGGGGGGGGGGGGAGGGTCGGTAGTGTAAAAAAAATAGTTTCACAGTAGTTTATTATAAACCGCCGCGAAACCATTTTAATTTTTTTTAGCGGCGGTTCCCAAAACTACCGCTAAACAATCGCCGCTATATTCAATTTTTGTTGTAGTGAAGAATGAAGTAGAGAATCAACTTGTAAAGAAGATAAAGAAGATTCAATCAAATAGAGGTGGTGAATATATTAACCAATAGTTTATCAAAATTTTAATGGGAGTTTGGGATTCTATCTCAACTCATTCCACCATACACACCATAATGGAATAGTGTTAGTGAAAGGAGGAACCATAGCTTGTTAGACAAGGTAAGATCAACGATGAGTCAGGCATATCTTCCATTATAATTTTTGGGGATATGAATTACAAAATATGGAATATATATTAAATAGAGTACCAATTAAAGTAGAAAACACAATTCCCTCTGAGTTATAGAATGAAAAGATAACTATTTTGTCACATACACATGTATGGGGGTTTGATAAATTTGTTAAGGCCTTCTCAGACAAAAACTATGACCCTAAGAAAAAGTGTATCTTTATATGGTATCCTAACGAAACAAAGGGATACTACCTATACAACCCCTCAAACAAGAAAGTGATTGTCTATAGATAACCCGTTTTTATTAATAGGGTTCACAACCTCAAAAAGGATACTGGGATCAAGATTGACTTCGATGAATTTGATACTCAAGATACACAAGTGTTAGTATAGGAATATATTCCATAGTTCCCCATAGAAGAAATAGTTCATGAAACACAAGTACTATGTATGAACAACAAAGAGGTAATATAACAAGAAAGATATGGTTTTATAGTCACCAAAGAGGGTGAATCATTATTGGTGGACAATTATGAACCTATATTCTAAAAAGAGGTAGTAAAGAGATCAGAAGCTACAAGATGAAAATAATACATGAATTATAAAATGCATTCCATGTATCGGAACCATGTTTGGATTCTGGTCGATGCTCCAGTTTATGTAAATCCTGTAGGGTGAAAATGGGTATTCAAGATAAAACTAGACATGTAAGGTAAAGTAAATACCTATAAAGAAAATCTTGTGGCTATAGGGTTTAAAAAACATCAAGGAATTGACTATAATAATACCTTTTCACCAGTTTCCATGTTTAAATCCATCAAAATTCTCTTTTTATAGCATCTTAAAATGACTATGAAATTCTATAGATGGAATTAAAAAATGTTTTTCTTAATTGGAACCTTTAGGAAGATTTATATATGACACAACTAGAAGGGTTTGTGACTCCATGTGATGCCAAAAGTATTTTCAAGTTACAAAGATCGATTTATGGATGGAAGTAAGAATCTAGGTCATGGAACATTCAATTCGATGAAGATATAAAAGAATTTTGTTTTATTAAGAACAAATGTGATCCATGTGTTTACAATAGATTTAGTTGAAATGAAGTCGTTATTTGATTATTATATTTTGATGAAATATTAAATATTGGAAATAATATACCAGTCTTACACTTTGTTAAATACTAGTTAAACAAGTGTTTCTCCATGAAGGACTTAGCTGAAATGTACTATATTATAGGGATCAAGATCATTAGTGATAGATCCAAGAGGATTATTCCAGAGTCACATGGTATACATCTTTCTACGAAAATATATCCTCAAACACAATAGGAGAAGAAGAACATGAGTAAGATCACATAAGCTTCAGTGATAAGAGTAATCATGTATTCTATGTTTTTTACTATAATTGATGTTGCCTCTACATTGAGCATGGTAGGAAGATATCAAGAAGATCCAGGAGAACAACATTGGTCTACTATTAAGGTTATCCTCAAGTATCTGAGAATAACTGAGGATATGTTCCTAGTATATGGAGGATATGAGGGCTAGTCATCAGGGGTTATTCTAATTCTAGTTTTCAAATATATTATAATTATCTGAAGTCATAGTTTGGATATTTTTTCAATCTCAACAGAGGAGATATGAGCCTAAAGAGTTAAAAGAAACTAGTTTTCACTGATTCTAAAGAGGGAGTCTGAGTATATAGTAGCTTCAAATGCATCTAGAGAAATCATTTGGATATTAAATTTTATCTATGAGATTGATGTGATACCTATGAGAAAATACCCTATAACATTGCAGTGTGATAATACTGTAGTGGAAGATCTTGAAAAAGTGCCAAGGTCACAACAACAAACAAAACATATAATACAAAAGTATCACCTCTTGAGGAATTTTTATTTGAGGGGTAAAGTTGTAGAAAGAAAAGTTCCCATATAAGAAAACATAGAACACCCCTAGACTAAAGGTCTGTCTTAGCAGAAGATTGAGTATCACGTGAGAGATAAAAAATAAAAGGTTGTTAGCAGTTGGATCTAGAGAAAGTGGGAGTCTTTTGGAATTAGTTCCCTAGAACCAACTTCTGTATACTTAATGATAACCTTTATTCACTATTTTGAATATTAATAAACTCCTTATCACATCATGATTATTCTCTTTTTGTGACATAGTATGTGATAATATCCTAAGAGTAGTTGTCACACTGAAAGGTTATAGTAGTTCCCCACTATGATGAGAACCCATAAGTGTCACGATAATGTTCTTAAATATACATTATATAATTATATGAAATAATTTTTGGGACACAAATAATATAGTCCATTAGGCATGTAGACTCATAGAAATTTGAGTCACCTTCTCGTGGTTTATGCCCTTGGTAATATCTAGTGCATGATCTTATGAGAATGAAACCTACCAGCAGGAAATCCACATTTATTTTTGTCATTAAATGTTTCTATATATAGAAGTGTGTATTGATCCTTATACTTTATGATTATTAATAATGAGTACTATAAGTTGTTTACTTTTATGTATTTATGAAAATCATGATGATATATGTTTGTGGTGAGGTAGGATACATTGAATGCATCATGAGTAACATTTCATTAATGAATAATGTGAAAAAGGATTTGTACCTTCTATTTTTTAATATAAGTTCATATCTTAGGACCTTTTATGGGAATTATATATCCTAAATAAATCCATGATGATGGTGTTCAATAGGAAATTTTGATTTTTTTGAAGTCAAAGAAATATAAATCAAGTAAAAAGGTTGATGGCACCAATATGCAACTTGATTGATTATACATATCATGATAAAGAAATTATATTACATAGTAAGAATATATATGAGGTATTATTTCATTGCGACATTAAATTATTTCTCTATGGGTACCTTGGAATATTTCTAGATGCCAACCTTGGACTTTAGGCTGCTTCTCCTAATGCCACTAAGAAAGAGGCCTAGAGTGTCACACACTAAGTGTATCCAAAATCACAGTTAAAAGATATATTATTATTTATTATTTAACAAGTTGAATAAAAATTATCCCAATATGTGGTTTAATAATTATCCATGTTTGATTTATCACATATATTCCACCACCAGTTATTCAAGAGAATATCACGTGAGCGGAATATTTAATAAATATTTATTTGATATTTAGTGAATATAATATTTATTTATTTACTAGAAAATAATGTAGTGATATTTATTTATTAAATAAATAGTCATTATTCTAGTATTGATAAATATTGTGTAGAAATGTTTGACCGATTTTAATGATATGATAGGAAATAATATATATTGAATATTATTTTATTAAATAATATTTAATTTAATTTGTGAGTTTAATGCATGTCAAGAAATAATAATAATATTATTATAGAAATGGGGTCTTGAAGTGATTAAATAAATATTAAACGGGATATTATGTAATTATTTATTTCTAACCCTTGCAGTATATAAATCCAATTATATTATTTTTCATTAGATCCAATTCATGTTTTTGTTATGAAAAATGAAATCTGGATAATTCTTTTGAAGCCCTAGAGATCTCCCTTCTACAATAATTCTCCCAATAACAGAGATATATCTTCTTAATCCTTCCAATCTCAAGTCAATAGAGATCAAATATAATCCTTTTGGAAGAAATTCTCAAGGCGATCAAAGGTGAATGAGGCAAGAGATAGGATCTGCCATGCTAGCACCCAGAGATTCCTATGGTGATATTTGGAGATTTTTAGAGCACATGTGGATCACCATAATAAGGAATCTATTTTTGATTCCTAAAATGAAAAAATGGTATGAAATAGATCCATTATCAGATCCATCAATGAAGAAATAATTTCTTACAAGGTAATTATTTAATTACTTAAATTAATTATAAAAAACATGTGAGGATCCTGCACTTTGGTTCCAGTGTTTTAACTTATCTGTATCCTTTGATTCAATTTCGTTGATCAAAAAATTTATTGTAATGTAAATTGCAGATTGATCATCGATCATGAAAAAAAATAAAATTTGGGCATGACCCATCACATGCTTCCACTACGCCATGAACCTTCAGGTTAACCTGAGTGTGGGACTTGACACATATTTTAAAGGAGGTGTAACATCATAGGTTGGTGCGAAAAATGAATGGGTGCAGCTCTAGAGGAATGACACACATGTTTTGATGATGGAATATACTCAGTATGCACTCAAGGAGTGGTATAAGAGGAGCTAGATAGTGGGGAGTGAACCATTGGCTATTGGAGAGTGAAACCCTCATTGTGGATGAAATTACAATAGATACTGTGCCTGGAATTATTATGATTTAGGGACAAGTGGTGAATCAACCTTTTACTTTAGTGCTCAAGATCATGTGATTCTATCTACGTTTGACTCTTATATTCAATGAAATATCAGATACAGAATATAGAGATAAAAATCTTGATCTAGTGGAGCAATTATGAATATACTCCTATGGCGGGGTGAATCACATTGGTTGCATTCATGTGACCCCCATATGGTAAGGCCCATGGTTTTCAGAGATCGTTATTGGATGATCGTTATACCAATAATATACCTATGAGTAGAAAAATATGAATTTTATTGGATTTATATGGGATACCAATGGTGAATCTAGATGTTGAATTGGATGGATTTCTAGAGATGTAATCAGGATCAAGGTGTATTTCTAGGATCCAGGCATTATTTGAGTCGGGGATGCATCCGTTCTCATAATAGGAAACAATGGTATATTTTTGTGGTTGATGGTTAAACTTGTAATTTAACTAGAAGATGGGTGCATACTGTGATGAATGATTTTGGATGACCATGTGAGTCCTTCAAGATTCAAGGCAACTTGGTTAGGTGTTTGATGACATGTCGGTAAGTGTAACTTATCATTTTTAGAATAGGTAGACCAGAGGAGGACTGACTATTGTTTTCATATGTAATTGGAGGTAGTGGGTTAGAACCCACATCACAGATGTTATTTTGGATATGATGGGTATGTTTTAGGCTTTGAATGGACTTATGTTGAGAAATGGTGTTCTTAGGATTAAACCTAGATGATGGGACTTGTTAGTTTTGGTTGGAAATTATAGATAAAGTTTCATACCAGCACTTAGTGATTTATTTAGATATTATTGGGTGTAGTTTATTGAGTACCACACTTAGCACATAATTATAATGTGGGAAATTTGTTATGATAAGAAAGTATGATGGTGGGAAGCACCATGATTTATAATTTTCTATATTTGGTAAGCCCTAAGGTGGGAAGTACTATAGGACTCATGATAAATTTACTAAGAAATAGATTTTTTCTCATGATATATGGGTGCCGGTATGTGGCATCTTGATGTTTTGATGAAAATGAAGAGCGGTGGTTTGGATATCGGTGATGGGAATTAAAATAGGAAAAATAGAATCTTCAACTTGAATTGATAACTGATGTAGTTCAGGATGTGTGTTTGGAGTATTACTGAGGCTTCTTGAGGATAAGTAGTATTATATCGGGGAGGTTGTAAAACCATGTGTCCATACTAGTATTAGGAAAAATTGAGAAAATTTGAATTTTAAATTTGGTGGATGGTTTTTTTGAGTAAAAGGATTCAAAATAATATTTTGAGAGTTCAAGTTTCCAAAAGGACATGTTTTGGACTTCCCTGCCAGCCTTTAATGTCCACCGGTTAGCCGGTGGGGCCTGTTTGGTTTTTTAAAATGGAGTTAAAAGAATATTTTATCACATAAAGGGGATTTGTGATTTAAAGGGAATGGATATTAGGAGAGTATATTATTGTTTGGTTCTTCCCCTCCCATGATCCCCTTTGACCCCCTTCAAGGATGATAGTTTTTAGTGATTTTCAATGGTGATTTCAAGTGAGTTCCTCCCTTACTCTCATTATGTAACATCTCACCGCCCAAGACATCAAAAAGTTCTTGGAATAGTGGTCACCATGTACCTTAGGAATGAATAAATGCATTCCAGAGTCTATTGAATAGTGGAAAGGGCCTATGAGAACAATGTGGGGGAGACTATGAATTCTATATCATAGTAGATATAACAGAAAAAATAAAAATAAAAATATAAACTTAGCTAGATAAACATCATTGATAAAATAGGAAAAATACCAAAAATTAATATAGTATCAAATTCTATAACAAATGGGTATTCTATAAATTCTAGAAGGATCCCCTAAGGATGGATCATATATACAATATAATAAAAGAATCGAAATAAAACTAAAACTAAAACTCATCCCCAACTGGTCCCAAGTCCTACCCAGTACCATCATCCAAATCTAATATAGCAAGACAAGACAAAAATATATCCACATTGGTCCTATAACACCCCGATATTTTATGGCCTGTCTCTTTTTAAATAAATTTAATCTATTCGATATCATACTTTTTACAGAACACTGAGCTTAAATGAACTCTAAAATATTATTATTTTACACGACCATCATAAACTAGATGTCAAATTAAAGATAATTAATAATATTAACCACATTATGAAATATATAATTTTACAACTCATTTTTAATTCATTAATTAATTATTTGTGAATATTCACATAATTTTTAGTAAAGTCATTTTATTCATTAAATATATTTTTTTTTCAAAAAGAAAATTTTTATTTCTTTCTATGAGAAAATAAATAAAATTAATTTATGGAAATTTTAGAAAATTTATTTGATAAAATTAAAATCATTTTATGATTCACCATTTAAAAATTATCTTATTATGAATTTTTTATGATTTTATGAAAAGTTTAATTTTTAGTGAATAATAAAAAATACCGATTTTTATTAAAACCATCATTTTCTTTATATTTAAAAGTCATTTTATGATTTTAAATTGACATAAAAGTAAATTAGGTAATTTTTAATTAGATATAATATAATTAATTACATTTAAAAAATATTTATACCTTATTTTTTATAAGTACATTTTTGGTATTAAAAACACATTTTTCCAAAAAACTATTTTTCATTTCATTTTGATAGTTTAATATTAAATATAATTTTGAAACTTCTGTGTTATTAATTTTTTAAAATGGATTCCATATTTGTAATAAGGAGGTATTAATTAGGTTATAAGTTCATTTTAATTTTTAGGTATAAAAAAATTTACCATGGGAAAAAAATTATCATAGTATAGGTAAAATAATGCAGCAAAATAAAGTTAAAAGGTAAATGCTTGAAATAACTAAAAAATAAAAAAAATTAAATGTGTGTGATGTGTTTCATTAACTAATCTATACTTTAAAAAATTAATTATCATTTAATATTTTTGGAATTAATTCCACCTAAATGTGGTTGGATTTAAATATAAAATAACCAACATTTAATCACTTAAACCCACCCCTACTCAAGTATAAATACCACTCATCACCACCCCATTTCTTATAAAAATCCATGAAGATATTAAAATATCTTAAAAAACATCTTCTACCCACTATACACATGTCCATGTGCTAGATGTATCACCCAATGACCAATTCCAAGTTCCTAAAGGGGTCTTTCAAGGAGGTGATATTCAAGGGATAACTTTCTCAAACAAACTCTCTTAATCTCTTTTCTATTTCTGCCTTCTATTAATATCCTTAAACCATCAAAGAATAATAAATATGGTATCATTTATATACTTTAATGTTATATTTTTAATGTAATATCTTCTATTCACCCCCTTTCTCATCTCCTCTTATTCAATTAAACAAAACCATTATCCAAATTATGGCGATTAACCATCTCCTAGGATAATGATTTTTCATTTTCCATTACCACCTTCAAGTATAGGAATAAAAGTATTATTATGGTTAAATTATATTTTAAAAGGTATATTATAACTTATTTAATGTTTTGGAAATAATATATAGACATAATATTAAATAAAATGAAACTATTTCATGATGGTTAGAAAAACGTGCCAAAATAAACTAAACATTTTTAATTAAAATTTTATCAAATAAATCATCCTAATGTTAGAAATAAAAATTAAACATGAGACCATTAATTTTTTTAAGTTCATTAATACCATTTAATTTCACTTTTGGAGTTTTATTTCCATTTTATTTGAAAATCTATAATTATTACAAGTGAATGGATCATGAATACATGAAACGAATGAACCCGAAACAATGAAAATAGTGAAATATTATTAATGAATGGGTGGTAATATTTTATAAAAATATAATATAAGGTTTTATAAATATTAATATACATATTTAATAAATTAAAAAAATTCTTTAAACAATTATACATGAGGTTTGTACATACTTGAAGGAAGTTTAACTTGAGGTAAGAGTTTCTCATCTCACTTTTACTTATGTGAGAGATATGACTTATTCACCACTTATTTACTTTTTGTTGTCTATAGAATGAAACTTGATTGATCATATCATGAATCTCATTATCTTTACAGTATTTAATGTTTCATTTGATAATTATTACTTTTATGGGCCACACGATTCGAATGATTACAAAGTGGTATGAGATCTCTTAACTCAATTTAAATTAATTGGGTAAAGATTTATATCTCATTAAATAAGAATGGGAAAAAATTTGATGGTCTTGATACACTATGGGAAATAGGTGTGTCTGGATCCACTATGGTAAATATGTGTATCCTGATCCACTACATTGACGATCCTGGTAGTTAACCTTTACATATGAAATGGTTTACTATATTTATGATGTTGGCACACTTTTATGAGATGATCTTATTGATCATGATTTATTTATAATGATTTTTCACTATTATAGTCTATATTTTATTAAATTATAATGTTTATTCCATGAATCATGTTTATGATCTTTGATAATTTGGTTATGAACCTTTTAAGTTATCATCATGATCACATCATTATCTTATGCTTTCATATGATTATGGATTAATATCTCCCATGTTTATCATTACTTAGAATATGTGCTCACCATTTATTATGAATCTTTTCCCCAAGATATGAAGAAAGGTAATAAGTATGATATGTCAAATAATGGTTTTAGTTATGAAGGAATAAGCCAGAGATGATGTAGATATTTTATAAACCAGTTGTTTATGTTTCCAAATTTCCAAAGAAACTAAACCCATAAAGTTCTAGCATGGTTTTTTATTCTATGTAATGAATATTAATATATTTAGATGTAATATCTATATATGAAATGAATGGGTTATAATAGTTGGTATCAAAGCAAGTTTTATTTAAACATTGTAAACTAGGATGAGAGGACCTTAAGTAATATCCCTAAAGATAGGTCTAATTATAGGTTAAAATCCTAGAATTTTGGTAACTATAATGAATAACCTAGGATTAAAACTAAGGTGTCATATATTGAATTTTTATAATTTTTTTCTCTTTATTATGTGGTTTCCCACTATGATTATTATTTATTACACTATGCTTTTTGGGTTTTAGATATTGGATGAAACCAGGAGGATTCTTGTTAATGGTAAATGTGATGGAAAATGGAATGATCTCCCTAATGAGAAACCAAATGAAATGTGATTCAGAAGTTGAAACCTTTTTATTATTTCTAATAATAAATATCATAATATGACCAATAATATAAACTTTGGTGAGTTCCTTACCCATATAATAAGATAACGATGAAGTTTCATGGTGACCATAGTAGAAATAAAGTTAAATTTTCCTCATTCAATGCACGTGAGAAGAGGCATCAAGGAGAATGTTTCAAAGGAACTAAAAGATTATTTTTGTGTGGAAGAGAAGGAAACAAAGAAATTAATTTCAAATGAAAAGTGAAATTTTCAGTTAAAAAATGAATGGGAATAATTGTATTCCTAAGGAATCATCGATAGTTAAATGTTTTAAATGTGGAATGTAGGGGCATTATGAAAATTGATGCTCAGAGGGGAATGATTTTGAAGAGAATCAGAAAGGTTTTATGATTAATGGTTATATTTCTAATGATGAAGAGTCTATGAATGACATATTATATGGATGAAGTGTTAAGGAATAAAATGATGAAGCCTGGTTAATGGTTTAAGAAGTAAGTGGAATAACTGAGTGTTTATATTCAAGAATGGTGTTGTAGAAGAAAGTTTATGGTATTAAGGAATAATGAAACATATAATGATTGTTCCACTGTAGTTTTTACATAATTTTTTCAAAGTATATATTGAATGGTATGGGTAACCATAAAAAGTGATTGAGGTGGTAAGGTGATATTTTTGGAGAACACGTTATTAAGGGAAATATAACCCTCAATATGTGTATGAGGTTGGGATAATAATAAGACAAATAGATGTTTAATTATGATAAAATAAATGGGATAGTATTGATGACCTTGTAATTGATTAGTAATATGATTAAAAGGTGGTTTATGGATTGAGTTTATAGATTTTTTTAGTTTTATGGTATGAGGAAAGTATTAATTTTTGAAAGCATGCGTGTTTTCACTAAGGTTTTATGGTAATTTAGGTTATTACAATGTTTCAAGAGAATATATTATAATAATATTAAAATGTTTAGTGTATGAAAATTAATTGATACATCAAGTTGTTTTCAGTATTAATGATAATTTTATTTTGAAAATTTAGTGACCTTATTTAGAAAGTTTTTTATTTTAATCTTTGGGAAGTTTCTAAGAGTAACCATTTATGAAAATTTTTACATTCAAATTTGGATGTGGTTTTAGAGATTAATGTATTACTAAAAAATATGAATATTTATGTGTATTGAATAACATGTTCTAAACATTTTATTATGATGATAACTAGAGATAGAATGAATGACTTGTCATCCCATTATGAATCATATGATCCACTGGTTCTTCAGGCATTATAATTTTAACTTCATTTCATAGAGTAAGAAATGAAGAGGAAACTGATCAAGGGACAACTAAAGAGTGATATTGTACTTATGAGATGAAATAAAGTATATATTCTAAAAGGACATTTAGAATAAAATTTTATCCTATTATAATCATTTCTGATGATATCAACGGCCTTTTTCAGACCTATTAGGTCTATGGTTTTATTCTAATTAACCTTATGTTGAATATTTTCCCTGTTACACTATATTAGTTTTTGGGGATTAGTTTTTCCTTAAAAATAAAAATTTTAATTTTTCCAAATTTTTTTCCCTATGTGGAAACCTAGTTATGCATTACTTCAGGTAACCATTATGTTTCTAACTTTCCCTTTTTAAGGAAAGTTTTATTACTCATTTTTATGATACAGGTTTCAATGAATGAATTATGAATTTTTAATCCTTTTATGACCAAGTGAATAATTTCAAGGAAAATTTTCATTTTATGGGGGGTATAATGTGACACCCTAATATTTTATGGTATGTATATTTTTAAATAAATTTAATCTCTTTGATAGATTACTTTAGTCGAAACATTGAGCTTAAACAAACTCTAAAATATTATTATTTTAACACAATCATTACAACCTAGCTGTTAAATTGGATGGAATTAATAGTAATAACCAAAATATGAAATATATAATTTTTCATCTCATTTTAAATGTATTAATTAATACTTTGTGAATACACACATAATTTCTTGTAAATTCAATTTATTCTTCAATATATGTTTTATACAAAAAGGTGATTTTTATTTCTTTATATAAGAAAATAAATATAATTAATTTTTGACACTTTTAGAAAACTTATTTGATAAAATGAACATAATTTTTCTATTCATCAAGTAAAATTTATCTTAGGATTAATTTTTTTTATTATTTTCGGAAAAGTTTAAATTTTTTAGTGAATAATATAAAATACCTATTTTTATAAAACTATTATTTTATTTATATTTAAAAGTAATATTATGATTTTAAATTTATATAAAATAACTAAATTAGTTTTTAGTTATATATAATATAATTAATTAAATTTAAACAATAATTATAGCTTATTTTTCTATAAGTTCATTTTTGGGCTTAAAAACACTTTTTTACAAAAAACTATTTTTTTTGTTTCGTTTTGATGATTTAACTTTCAATGTACATTTAAAACTTATTGTTTTTGAATTTTAAAAAATGTATTCCATATTTGGAATCAGGAGGTCTAAATTATATTATATGCTCATTTTCATTTTTAGTTATAAAAAAGTTATCGTGTTAAAAAAAATTCTCCTCAACATAGGTAAAATAAAGTAGCGAGTTAAAGTTAAAAGGTAAAAGATTAAAATACCTACAAAATATAACATAAAATGGGTGTTTTATGTGTTTATAGACCTTAAAAATCCTTTTAAACATTAATTATTATCCAAATTCATTATAATTAATTTTACCCAAATGTGGTAGACTTTAAATATAAAATAATCATTATTTAATCACTTAAAATAACACCACCTAAAGTATAAATAAAACTCCTCACCACCCCCATTCTCCTAAAAATCCTTGAAGCTATTAAAATATCTAATAAACCCTCTCCTAACCACTCTCCCCATGTCCATGTTCTACTGGTCTCACCCAAAGACCAATTCCAAGTCCCTTAAAGGGTTCTTCAAGGAGGTGATATTTAAGAGATAACTTTCTCAAGCAACATATCTTAATTTATTTTATATTTATACCTTCAATTGACCTCCTTAACCCATAAAATCATAAAAAATAAAGTATCATTTATATAATATAATTTTATATTTATAATTTAATATCTTCTATACACCCCTTTTCCCACCTCCTCTTATTCA
Organism: Viscum album; assembly: GCA_963277665.1. Lineage (NCBI taxonomy): Eukaryota > Viridiplantae > Streptophyta > Magnoliopsida > Santalales > Viscaceae > Viscum > Viscum album. The sequence continues at coordinate 496,785,300 of OY728121.1, read as the reverse complement.
ATGAAACAAAACCATTGTCCAAATTATGGTGTTTAACCATATCTGTGGATAATGATTTTTTGTTTTCCATTACCACCTTCACAGATGGTCATAAAAGTATTATTATGGATAAATCAGATTCTAAATTTTATATTATAACCTATTTAATGTTTTGGAACTAATATATAGACATAATATTAAATAAAATGAAACTATTTCATGATGGTTGGACAAACTGCCAAAATGAACTAAACATTTATCATTAAGATTTTTTCAAATGAAATATATTAATTTCAGAAATAAAAATGATATATTTCACCATTTAAATTTATATAATTTCCTTAATATCATTTCATTTCACTTGTGGAGTTTTATTTCCATTTGAAAAGAAAATCCATAATTATATAAAAGTGAACTGACCATGAAACCATGAAACGAATGCACTCAAAACAATGAAAATAATGAAATATTTTTACTGAATTGGTGGTAGGATATTATAAAATAATCATATAAATTATTATATATATTAATATTTTTTTTAATGAATTAATAACATTTTTAAACCATTATACATGAGTTTTTAACACGTTTGGAGTAAGTCAAACCTGAGGTACGGGGTTCTCATCTCACTTTTACTTATGTGAGATATATATGTTATTCAAAAACTATTTATTTTGTGTGGTGTATATACATACTTTTAAAATATCATATCATGAATCCCATTATATTCACGTTATTCAATGTATCATTTGATAATTATTACTTTTATGGGGCATACGATTCAACTGATTACAAAGTGTTAAGGGATTTCTTAACTCAATTTCCATTCATTGGGTAAAGAATTATATCTCATGAGATAACAATGGGAAAAGGTTTTTGGGATTGATCCATGATGAGAAATAGGTTCTTCCTAATCCACTATGGGAAATAGTTATGTTTTAATCCACTATGTTGATGGTCTTGGTAGTTAACCTTGACATATGGAATGGTTTACTTTTTTTATAATGGTTCCACACTTTTATGACATAAGATTATGGATTATTATTTATTTATACTAACTTCTCACTCTTATGGTCCATTTTTTCATAAATTATAATGTTTATACCAAGAATCATGTTTATGATCTATGATAGTTTGGGAATGAACTTTGTAAGTTAAGGTCATGATCACATTCTTATCTTATTCTTTTATATGACCATGGATTGATATCTACTATGTTTATCGTTACTTAGAACCTGATATATCCATTTCATATGTTTATTTTCCCATAGATATGAATAAAGTTATTAAGTAAGATATGTTAAAAAAGGGTTATAGTTATGAAGTTATAAGCAGGTGATAATGTAGATGTTTTATGGACTGATTATTTATGTTTCCAAGATTCCAAAGACACTAAACCCATATGGTTATGGAATGGTTTTGTTATGTTATGTAATGAATATTCATCTATTGATATATAATATATATTTATGAATGTAATGGGTTTTTATAGGGTCATGCCTTAAACCTATCCTTGTGACAATTAACAATGTCTGCTTGGGTACCCATGTGTCATTTCAGCCTAAGTAGGGTGTGTTTATAACTCAATATGCCACCACAAACCATCACCCTAAAATAATAAGTCTAAATTAAAATTTCATGCAGAAGTGCTCAAGGTACATCATTAATTGTTATAAAATATTTTATAAATAATAAATTAAATAAACTACCAAAGCCCCAAGTTCACGACGACACATGTGGTCCGATATTCCTTGACGATCTCTAGGTGCATGACCATGATTGACTATACATACTTCACCCAGTTATAGGGTGCCACTAAGAATGTTTCATTAAAATTCAAAACATAAAATCAAAAACCACTAATTGGGTGAATTCCTCTATATGATATCAAAAATATCTACAAAGGAGCATTCTTTAGTTATCACATACCACCACAGAGGGTGTATTCTTTAATTATCAAAGACCTCCACTCAGGGAGTATTATTTAGTTAACACTAATATCCTCTCCAGTAGAATTATTTAGTTGTAATAGACCACCCCTATGGGTGTTTTATCATCAATGGAATAAGACAATAAGTTTTCACATCCTCCCTCTAAGGGAGTACTCAATATTTATCACAAACCTCCCTCCAAGGTAGTATATGGTAGTCATAAAAAACCTCCCATATATAAGTATTCTTTCTAGTCATCATAGACCTCCTCATAAAGAATTTTCTTTGAAGTTATCATACAACACCCCTTATGGGTGTTTTTTGAATCAAATAAAACAAACCACCCATATGAGAATTTTATATATCATTTATAACATAATTTCCCATATGGGAATTTTCCAAATCAATTACAACATAACCGACCCTATGGGAATTTACATTAAAAAAAGGTTATATTAAACCCACATAAAATTTCATTAAAAGGGTTATACCATTTACCAACCCATATAGACACTTTAAAGTTGAATTTATATTTACAATATTAGTGATTTTGAAATTCCATTTCATAACCATCGATTTAATCTATAAATTCATTTTTAACCATTTCAATATAAATTTATATGCACAATCCAATTTTATTTAAAAAAACTTTTAATTTTGAAACCAATTCTCAAGTTCTAACCCACATCCTATGTGCTCTCCTAGGGTGTCCCTCTCTAAGGCGCTAAACATGTAAAAATGACATTTAACAAGGGGAAAAACATTTTAAAACATTCCAATTAATCTAAGACCATTTTATGAAATTTTGAAATGAATGTGCAACCAAAACACTTTAAAAATGAATTGTGACTATGGGATAAGTCTAGGGACCACCTAACTCAACCTTAGAGAGTCCACACATTGAGTATCGGCTGCCGATTTAGCCTAAATTAGAAAAAAAACCATAAAAAACCCAAAAAATATGGAATATTATACCAAACCAAAGAATCACTAATATAAAAAAAATAAAAAAATAAAATGAGGAAGTGATGTTGTAGATTCATATAGAGATCTTTATCATACGAAAAAACACATTATTTAGTCATGAATCAAGGGAAAACCACCCATTGAGAGGAGGGGAAGGGACAAGTACACATGGGTAGCTACTGGAAAAAAGGGGAGAAGGGGGGGGGGGGGGGGGTTAAAAATACAAGGGTATAAGGTGAAAAGGGTAATTTTTATACTTCTTAAGAGGTGGATGTTTTGGTTTCATGGTTTTCCATACTGTTCACTAATCATGTGGTCCTCACTATCTGAGGCACATAACCTCACATGATTAGTGAAAATAGTTTTCTAAACCATGAAAAACCTTTTTCCATGACTCTATAGTTTATTTTAGAGGTTTCATGGTTCCCCAAATCCCTGAATCCCCTCACATGTTTTAAAAAACCATTTTATTTACAAAATAGGCTGGACAGTTGGCCTGAAAGGTTATCACTAGCCGCATACTAACCGCGTGCCCCAAAAAGATTTTCTTGAAACTAAAACATCAAACCCTAGACCTAAAAAAATATCTGAGCACCCAAGGTACTACTTGAGTCTCAAACCACATCAAAAAACATCCCTTTAATATTTTACAATACTCAAAATTCTTTTCATATGCTCATTTTTTAAATTGACTAGTCCACCAAAATTAAAATTCAAATTTTCTTTGGAATTATCAACCCGTATGGACATATGATCTTACAACCTCCCTACCTTAGTATTTTTCATCCCTGAGAAGCCCTAGAGAACATATAGTTTTTTCAACTGACCCAAATTAGTTTCTAAATATCATTCAAATGACACCATTCCATCTCTAAATGACCAAGAAACATAAAATTTCAAATCTAAATAGAAGACATGAGACCAATAGATCCTGATCCATCACTCACATTACCATAAATACACCTAGATTATGACCTATGAAATCCATCTATCCTAATACATCCACATTCCATTATCTAGTTGAATTCCCTAGCCCATGGTTCTTCCCACCACATGATTTAGCTCAAAATGACAATTCTGAATTCCGAGGCATTATGTTATCATAATTTTTCCTACCAAAACCTATTCTCAATAGTCCACCAAACCACTTGGAACTATTTTCGACACATAGTAACCTAACACACACAAGATTTTCATTTAATGTAGACACAACTCTCTCATTCAACATTTTAATCCTAAGAGGGAACACCCCTAACATCCAAGAATGACCTAAACATGCCAAATTTTCATGAAAATCCCCAACCAACACCTAAAAAGTTCCCATTACATAACTAAGAATGCACCTGATGTGTCACCGGAACGACAACATAAAATACCATGAAAAATAGTTGGTCGAATCTACACTATAAAATCTACATAAGAATTCTTAGCTTTCTCCATCGACATGCCGTTAAAAATACCAACCATGACACCCCTATCTCAAGAGGTATCCATTAGGCATCCCAAACACATATTGCGGTCTAACCCCAACCTTTCTAGTGAAATTCCAATGGAGTAGCATAAAAAACCAACACTATTTTCTATTTTATCACCCGAGTACTAGGATGATACCATGCTGAACCATGATTAGATCAAGACAACTCATCCCGAGCCTAAAACAACCATGAAGACTCAGATCCTCACCACATAGAAATAGTCTTGGGCATTCCCCAAGGAATCTATACTAAATAAAAAGAACATGGGAACCAACATCCAGTGTTTCCATGACCATATAAAGACTAATCCCACACATTAACCATGCTTTAAGATGAATGTCACATGCCTAAGACCAACATAACACTCCCCCACTAATGGAGGTCCCTTGTGTTCATCACACTAGGTTAACACCTTAATTTTTAAAACCCACACCCCATCCATTATAAAAAAGGTCTATTATGTCCACCTCACTCATACCCGAGCACTACTCCAACCACCAAACTCATCCAAAATTAGGTTCACACCCTCCAATGAATTATGGTGGGATCCTCACCATTTTACTTTCCTTATACTTCCCCATTAGAACTGACACCAATGAGACCCATCTTTACCATACACATGCCATTTATCCCAATACACACTCACCATCCATTCAAAATATGACCAGGACTGGTCTCCTAGATCAAACATGACACAAAACCTCTATCCAAACCAACACCACCCCTCTCAACTAGGGTCTTTTCATTTTCCAACCAAAACTCAATATATCCACCCAAAAAATCACCTCAAGGACATTGAAACTCTTATCATCCATATATTATTGATGATACAAGACTTTATAAGCACTGTATTAATCAACATTCATTACCTTAACTGCTTGATTTACATAGTGTACACACCTGCACCAACCGATCACATATCCTGACTCATGCTCCCATGACCCACATCACATCCAAACTAGATCACACTCCAAAACCAACAGACATGCTTAGAAACATGTCACACATACTTAAATAGGAGTATCATTGACACTCATCTTAAAAATGACACCTCACATATGCCAATGTCCTACAAATGATCACCCACCAACTGACATCATTCAAAAAAATATAAGCGTCAACCCTGATCACTCCATGATGCTAAAAGAATCCTTTAAACTCAGAAGGTACAATCACTCAACCTACCTTACCCTAAACCCCCAACCTTGGTATCCAACACTAACACCCTAGTTGTTTTCATATTCAATCCATCCAAGGCATTAACATGAATATTCCGTATACATGACTATAACTCCCATGCAAAAATCTGACCTTATCAAAACCCAGGGGTCACACACTCCACTAAAACTGATTCACAAAACAGAACTCATCATCCAATGAGTCAACCACCAATGACACTAGGATCTCACACCTAACTAAGAAATAGACCATGCTCTAGGCATGTCACTTTAACCGACTATATGTATCCTAGATTCCCTCCTATAATAGGCTTGACACCATACACACATCAAGGCCAAACACACAATTACTCATTAACTTGGGTGTCCCGTACAAAACCAAAAACCGCTTACCAATGTAGGTAACTTGTACCCATAATACATCCAAATCTGGATGGGTAATACATCTGAATGATCTAGTCCCTTTGAAACTATCCAAAACATAAGGAATCAACACCACATGTGCTCAAAAATAGCCACATCATCACTTGGAAGCACCAAACATGCTTCATTATCATAATACAAGTAATATACCTACCTCACACCACTAAATAATCTCATGATAATAGGGCCAACCCCTATCATAGTTTACCCTAGAATATTACAAGGCACCAAATAACTCACTTGATTCACCCTAAAGGGTTACTAATTCCTACCAACTATCCACTAGCCAAACCTCACAAAATCTACTACACATGGGATATCACCCATTCCCGTCTCAAGGTCATGTGACATCCAACATTCCAAACACCCAACTTAGGGTCCTCACAAATTGGGCTCTATCACTCTATCCAAAAAAACCTATACATAGGATTAATATCATTATCACCCACATAAGGTCTATAGCACACTCATATCACTGTGTTTCATAACTTTAACACTCAAAATATCCCAACTACCCATACTAGGGTCAAGACAAACACATAAGACCTCTTAGTCACCACAACCTACAATGATCCCCATTGATCTCATGAAAAATTTCCTTATTATTTTTATTTAAAAAACACACACATTAAAATTTTAAATTTCAAAAATGTTTCAAAACCACTTTAACACTTCCTTATAATTTAATTTCCAAGACTAAAGGATTCACATTTCAAAATTTTTTAAATGTTACTAAATTAAAAAATTATATAAGTCTTAGTTAAATATAATACTATTAAGATTCTATAGAGGAATACAATTTATAGGATTCCTACTTGAAATTTATTTAATCAATACCATCATCAACCCATTTATATTTACCTAAAAAAGGGATCATCATGGGATTTGGTCAAGTTAGATGAAACCATATCCATATATGGAATACACCATATATGATGCAACATACATTTTAAATACCAACCCCATTATCACCAAGAAAATATAAACCACAAGCATATATAAATCTTACTTCTATAACAATTAAAAAATAAGAAAAAATAAACATAGGACAATATGAATCATAATCCAATACCAATAACAAAGAACATGCAATCGACATCTAATACCCATTTACTGAGCTTGATAAATCTCATTTGAATCCCTATATACCTAAAATTATTCATGAATACACCCACAAAATATTTACATATTGGTCTAAGAATTAAAATCCCATAATTCATATCAACCCACATCAAGTGTTTCACTCAAGGTGAAAATCAAATACAACCCTAAAAAATCAAAATACAAAGAACAACAAGTCCCATTCATAGAGAATTAGGTTTCCCCCCGTGAATGACTTGGTCACTCCCAGGTATGATCTCAACACCAAGACTTAATACATTCCTAATATCCTATATACCATTCCTAAATAGAAAGATAAAAGAGACAATAATTCCAATTTGTAATGTCCCACCACCCCAGACCATTGAATGATTCCCGAACTAGCGGTCTTCACATACCTCAGGTGAACCTACCCATATGCTAGAGGCTACCAACCAATAATGATGGCCTATAGGAAAACCATGGTTATTTTATTACCTCGATATCAGAGTAACTTTAATAGTGGAAATAAAAATAAATAGATAAACCAGTCTAAATAAACATCACAAGTAAAATAAGAAAAATTCCAATAATAAATATAGTATCAAATTCCATAAAAACTGGGAATACTATACATGATATAAGAATACCCCAAAGGTGGATCATATACATGGGATAATAAAAGAATAAAAATAAAAATAAAACTAAAACTCAACCCAAAATGGTCTCAAGTCCGGCTTGGTCCTATCAACTAAATATAAACTACACAATGTAATAAGCTATCCATATCAGGCCATGCTCTAAACCTATATCTATGAAAAATAATAGTGTCTTACTAGGTACCCAAGTGCCATGGAATCCTGAGCAGGGTATGAGTATAACTTAGCAGGCCACCACCAAATAAATCCCGAAAATAACAAGTCTAAAGTAAAAGTTCAGGGAGAAGTGATCAAGGTACACAATTAATATTTAAAAACAATTTATATTAAAAACTATATAAACCATTGAATCCCTGGATTCATGATGACACACGAGGTCAGAAATTCCTTTTTTTATCTCTAGGTCCACAACCATGATCGACCATACTGCTTCATCCAATTATGGGGTGTCTCTGAGTACGTCACATTACCTTGACAACCATAATATCAAGAACCACCCATCAGATGTGTTCTTCCATAGGGTATCACAAACCTCCAATAGTGAGTATTATTTAGTTATCATAGAACTCCACTTAGAGAGTATTATTTAGTTATCATAGACCTCCACTCAGAAATAATTATTTAGTTATTACAAATCTCAACCTTGGGAGGATTCTTTAGTTATCACAAACCCCCACTAAGGGAGAATTATTTAGTTATCACAAACCTCCACTCATGGATTATTCTTTATTTATCACATACCACCCATATACAGGTTTTCTCATTAATGACATATGGAAATAAGATATCAAAATTTTCCCTCCAAGGGAGTATTCAATAGTTATCAAAAACCTCCTTCCAAGGGAGTATACAATATTCATCACAAACCTCCCATATGGGAGTATTATTTATAGTAATCATAGACTGCCTCAGGGGGTTTTTTATTTGAAGTTATCACCTACCACCCCTTATGGGTTTTTTTTCGGAATCACATGAAACAAAATCACCCATATGGAAATTCTATATATTATTTATAACATAATTTCCCCTATAGGTGTTTTCTAAACCAATTAAAACATAACAACCCCTATGGGAAATTCCATTTTAAAAACAAAATCATTTTTAACCCCACATCACATTGGACTTACCATTTAACAACCAATACAACCACTTTAAATTATATTTCTATTTATAGTATCAGTGTTTGTGAAATTTAGTTTCACAACCAACAAATTAATCCATAAATTCATTTTTAACCATTTCCACATAAATACCTTCACCTAATCCAATTTCATTTTCAAAAAAATTCTCATTTTCAAACTCATTCCCATGGTTGAACCCATATACTACTTTATTTCCTATGGTTTCCCTATATAAGGTCATAAATAAAGAAAATAAGTGAATTTAATAAGGTAATTTTTTTAAAACATTCTAATTAAATTAAGTTCATTTCTCAGAATTCATACATAACCACAAAAACAAACACTTAAAAAATGAAGCTTGACCATTGGTTAAGTCTAGGGACCACCTACCTCAACCTTAAATGTATCCTCATTTCGAGTATCAACCACCAATTTAGCATGAATGATAATAAAATTAAAAACCAAACAAAGGCCCTGAAAATAGGGAATATTATCAAATACCAATGAAACACTATTTGATAAAAAAATAAAAAAAGAAAAATAGAAAGAGGAGTCTTAGACTGATAGAGAGATCTTGATCATGAGAAATGACACTTGATTCAGATAATAATTAAGTTAAAACCATCCAAATAGAAAAGAGGGATGGAGATGAACACACACGAAGCTACTGGTGAGAAGGTGGAGGAAAATGGGGTTAAAACATATAATGGTTGGAGGGGTAAAAAGGTAATTTTTATTCTTTTAAGAGGAATTTAGTTTTTCTACATGGTTTTCCAATCCCTGTTCCAACCATTAAAACCTCACCATATGAGTCACAACACCTCACCCAATTTTACAAACCATGAAAAATCCATGTGAATGACTTTACATTTTATTACAGTGGTCACATAGTTCCTCGAAGCCCCTTGTACCATTCAAATAACTATGTTCCTTAACAAAATAGTCCACACAGTTGGGGTTTATGTTTATAATTATCCATGTTATAACCATGCACCCTAGACTATTTCCCCAAAAACCAAAACTCCAAACCTCAAATCTCTCAAAACTTCCCCAAGAACCTAAGTCACCACTCGGGACACAAAACACTTCTAAAAACATACCTTTATGATGTTCCAACACTCATAATTTTATTCTGATTCTTAGTTTAAAAAATGAACCATCCACCAAAATTAAAATTCAACTTTCCTTTGGAATTATCAACCTATACGAACATATAATCTTACACATTATGTTTTGGGTTTCTCCCATTTCACTATTGTTTTATTCAATTTCTGGTTAGGGTTTAGTGTCGATTCTATTAGATCATGGTGGAATCTATTGATGGTGTAAGGTATTTTTTAGGCTTACATATAAGATATTCTGTAATTCCATCTTCACGCCATCACTTATCTCATGAGAGTCCATTCTTGGATAGTTCTCCCCCTCCTTTTCCCCTTTGATTCCCAATGAAGGGTGATGGTTTTTAGTGATTTTAAATGGAAATTTAAAGTTTCTTCCTCCAATACTCCCATATTTTTATATTCCCCTCACTTCCCTATTATTTTAATAGATTTTGGGCTAGGGTTTGGTGTAAATTAAACTTGGGAATGGTGGAATCGATTGAGGGTGAAAAAGATTTTTTCTAGCTTTCATAAAAGACATTCAGTAATGTTGTCTACATTCCATCACTCAACATTTTTATGAATGTAAATTATAACACTAATTTATTGTAGGTTTTCATTAAAATTTAATTAAATCAATAATTTATTGGTGAAGTATGTTATGGATTTTTCCCAGGCTGATAATATGGACTTTTTGTGAATCTGATATGGGTTTTTTAATGGTTTCCAAGAACCAAGGATTACTAATGAGTTTTAGGGAATATGACTAGTTTAAATCAAAGAATTTATTAAATTCAAAATGACTTAATTAGTTGTTTTGAATTTTTTTTACATGAGTTAGGAAATCATTTGGGTCAGTGGTGGCTGGATGAGTCAATATATAATCCTGGATGAGGCTTAGAGATCCTAAAAAAATATTTCAACTTATAGAATTAAATTGGAAATATTAAAAATGAGGTAGGTGGTCTTGGTAATTTCCCTATGGTTTTATGTTTCTATTATGGTGCATGTATATATTTGGTAATTCCACTAAGGGGGATCAACCCCTATTTAATAATTTAGTTTTTAGATTTAAATTAAATGGATTAATTTTCACTTTAGTTATTAAATGTATATAAATCCCCATAGATCAAGTATAGTTCCAAGGGCTACAATGTATAATTGATAACTATCTTTCTTACCTTAGCTACTGATAACTGAGGCTATGAATATTATTGTGATGTACTATGACATTGAGACCCCTTAAGGGGTGTGACTGAAGTGAGTGTGAGTTAGTGGTACATGTTTAGGAGACCCATGAGACCTATTAGTAGAGGTGTAGTGACTTATAAGAATTTGGCCTTATGTACTATGCATGAACCTAGTGATACCTTGGATCCATTTGGATCATTGAATTAAAACAGGGGAAAGTGCCCCCCCCACTTGGGATGTCACTACCTATGTGATTAGATATTTGGTAAATTGTTGATTTGGTGGGGTGTTCAGACCAACCTGAATAGACCTCGAAGAATTTAAATGGGTCATGAGCCATCCTCCAGAATATTTATAATGATTCTTAACCTATAAACTCATGATTCAAGGTTTTAATTGTGACATTTCCATGGAATGTGACACCCCATGTGATGAGATTTGGATAGAGGAATATGTATTGGATCAAGTACCCCAAGTGGGGTGCCTCTATTTCTACCATATGGCACCCTAGTAGGTTCAACAATGATAGAATGACCTTGAGTGGGTGGAATGTGTTATGTAAAGTGATGATAGGTTTATAAATTAATCGAAAAAATTTCATTTTTTATTTATTATTTGATATAGAATATTCCCTGTGGTCATTGTGATATGTATGGAAAAAACCATTTAGGTAGTGTTTATATTGATTGATATAGAAAAATACCCTACTAGGGAGGTCTATGATACTAAAGAAAACACCCTTATTAGTGTGGTCCATGATACAATTGAAAGATACCATAGTAAAGATGTTTGTGATACTACTGGTGTACCTTCTATTGATTTGGAGGTATGATTATATTGGTTCTAGGTAGAGTATATTCCCTTCCAAATGAAATTTTATAGGGATTATAGGGTATTTTGAGGGCATAGTTAAGTCTCCCAAACTATTGGGGCTCTGTTTCCGAGAACCATTGTATACTAGGATGAAGAATTCTTCAGGTTGTGATACTGAGATTAAGAATTCCCTAGGTTATTATACTGTATACCGGGGTGTGTTTATCTCCCAAAGTTGTTGTCACTATATACTGGTGTGAGAGAACTATGTGTCTTTATAAGGATTAAATGGTCATCGTGGCGTGCTCATAGAAACCACAACATTGGATGAAGTAGGTATGGATGATCGGGGTTACAGACATAAGTATCAAAAATGGTTTATTTATTTATATTTGATAGTTATTTATTACTTTATTACAAGAATGTAACATGAATATATCATTTCATTTATTTTCTATGTATGGGATCACATTAGTGGTTAACTAATGAGTTTTTTACTCACACCATGCTCAGGCCACCATTACACTTTGATACTCAAGAATAATCTCACTTGCTGAATGTCCAACTTAGGTATGATTCATGGTATTCCATGATCGATCTAAAGCAGCTCAAATGGGGATTGGGGATTGGGGATTGATATGAGGTAAGGTTTATGTACTTTTCAGAGCCTCTTATATTTTTATTTTGGTTTTTATTTATTTCTATATATGTGATCGGTCTAGTGGGCGATCCTTCTTGTATGTTGTATAACCACTCAATTCTTTTATTCTAAATTTACTTTAGTATATATTTTCCTCTTTTATATTTTTAGATTACACCATTATACATTGTGTATGATACTTAATTATTTGTTTTACGATTGAAAACTCTTATATAGGTGGTATAGTCTCCCCAAATACCACATTAGGTCCCCATTGCTAGTTGATATCCTCTGTATTATGAGGAGGTGTTCCTGAGGTCATGTGGCACTATCGGTCTGGTTACTTTTTATAGTGATATGATATGGGATGTTATAGTAAGTGATGACCTACAACATAAATTGTGATCAAGAGTAGTAGAGCCTCTATTATAAACAGAATTAAATCTAGGAGTGGACCATATGGGGGTTCTTATTTAAAGGTAGTTGAAAACTCCACTACTATGCAACCATCACCAAATCCACCTCCATGGGAATATCCCTCAGGAATATTTTGGGAGTTTCTATACTCTGGAAGTAATAAATTTATTGAAGTTTTTAGTTTCTATCATACATTTAATAGACTAGATACTCATCATCCAAACCATAATTGGACCACTAAAATATAGAATCAAGGTGTTTCTAAAGTTCATGTCAAACCATATGAGGAGGATGGGGGTCATTGTGAATTGGGTAATGAGAAGAGGGATATCATAACTCAAAAAACATCTATTTATGTACCAAAAAGAGATATCCATGGGAAGAACCTGGTCACTAGGGGTTGGAATTCAAGAAAAAAAAAATTCATTTAGTTTAAAGCCAACCCATTTCTAAGTTTCAATTAAAAATATTGTTTTTGGGAATGGATGGTGGATTCTAATTAGAGAGAGTGACTCATTGAAACAATTTTATAGAATTAAAAACCACCTATCTCTATTTGGTTTGGGAAAGGAAATTACCTAGGCCTTTAATTCCTTATTGTGAAAATGGAAAATGAATGATGCGTCAACCATTAACTACTATGTGGGATCTAGATTCATGGGGCTCACATTAGATGCTTTCAAAAAAAATGGGCACTATTATCTAGAAGTATTTATAAATATATAAATATAATACTATGTGGATTGTGTGATATGTTGTTTTATTGGTTAGTTCTCGAAGAAAATTATTGTCTAATGCAGTATCAAATATTCCTTCTATGAGTCCCAAATATATGTTATTAGAAGGGTGATTTAATCACAAAGTTGAAAGGAAACTATGTTTTTTGAAATTCCACATTGGATAGAAGAAAAATTTGATTAAACTTTCTTCATCACCAAACACATTTACCCATATTAGTTGTAGATATAAACATGATAGTGGGGACTATATATCATTTCCATTTAATAGGGATTGAAATTTGGAAATATGTTTTAGATTTAATTTTTACCCTATAATGAAAATATTAGGAATTACTCCAGTATTTAAGAGAGTTCTTTAAGTTAGTATGAAGGAAGGGAAACTATGAAGGAAAAAAGAAATCAGTTTCCATAACTTTAGCATGGACCATTGTGACTTTGGAAGAGAAAATGGTATTGGTATAGGTGGGAGAATTATTTGGTATACATAGGGTTATCCTATAATTTGGATAGGCCTTGGTAGGCATGTTAGATAATGATTAGTTTAGTGACATGATACTATCTAAAAGATACTTAAGTGGAATTCACCAGCTATAAGTGGTTCAACTTTATTTTTTGGATTTGGTGGCCGCATATTTTTTTTTCATCATTTTTCTCCCTTTAGTCTTGAGTAGAAGACTAAATTTAAAGGTGGGGAGAGTAACAGAGATATGGTAGGCACAATACAGAATGGAAGCACAACCTAGAAGGTACCCACTAGAAGGGGTATATAAGTCATTATGGGGGAAAAATTATAGTATCCTACAGACATAACCATCCAAATTATATGACATAAAGAAAATATTTCATTTTAATACGTTCTCAAGACCTTTTAGGTTTAGTGTTTTAGATAATTAGTATAAGAATATTAACTAAAAAATTCATATCTTTTTTAATTAATAGAAAATTTTCCCACTATATAAACAACTTCTTAGGCTTTAACATCTCCCATAAGTTCTTCACATAAGATACCATCCTCGAAACACCTTATATAACCTAGGAAAAAATAATCATAAGAAATGGGTGAGATCAAATGCGTAGTAAGGTTAAACATAGGTGATAAAAATAAAATATTATAAGTGATCATAATATGAGTATAATCAAGATATATAAGAAAGCTATACCCAAAGAAGTAAAATTAATAAATAATGACATAAGTTAAAAGTCATGAATCATTAGATTTTAGAAGAATTATCCAATAAACATTATACATGAGAGTGTAACATCAAGATACCTTAGAAATATGGAAAAACATTAGTATAGGGAACATTACTTTCAAGAGCCACACCATTAATTCCCATTTTTATAAGAAACTGAAATATACTCTTGATTACCAATATCATGAGATATAAACATTAAATAAATGCATTGAAGGGTGATATAGGACCCCACCCATCATCATCCATACATATGTGCTCCAAAATAATAAATCATTATCATATCATAAAGAACCCTTGTAAATAAAATAGGGTTCATATCCCTTTAAAATTGAATAATATAAGTGAGGAATTCATAGTTAAATTAATAATCATAAAATGAAAAAACATGGAAAATAAATGGGTATCAAAGTATATTTAATAACTTTCTAGTTAAATAATATTCAATATATATAATAGAGAATATAGTATTTACACCATATAGATAAAGGGTATTTGATTAAGCCAATATTTTTCATAATAAATCGAAGTATGAAGTCTAAGTGAACTCCATTAAATCAAAGTAATGGAAAATTGGGTATTCAAAAATCAAAGTCATTGGAATAATAAATTTCAAGATAAAACTTTATAACTCAAAGAAATGATGTTTGAGCTATCAATATTCCTTAAGAGAAACATACTCCATGAATCATGTAATATTTGAAAAGTGGATTATGTGGTAAACATGTAAAAAAGTATATAATGACACATAATTTAGTTCAATTTAAATATGTACCCAAAATATATGAAATAAGTTCAAGATAACATTCATAACTCAGTGAATGAAAATAGAGTTACCAAAAACTCTTATGACCGAGGTAACACTCGAGTCAGAAGGAATTTGAAGAAAAGAACTTAATTTGGATTAGTATATCCAAAGAGTAACAAGGAAATAATATATATAACAATCATGGGATAATAAATCAATAGAACTATATACAAAGGAAACATGGTGCATAAAATGTAACATGTCTCAAAGAATCAAAATTGAGACTAAGAAAACCCTTATAGATTTAAATTTTTTTGTATCAAAACCCCTTGAAATATATGGAATGTAATTGAACATAAAATACCTTTATTATAGGATAATTCAAGATTGGTTATATAAAATAGTCAGTATTTAAACCACATAAATTAAATTTTGTTCATAATACCAAACATGTATCAAAGAGAGGAATTTGAGATGAAAAACCCTTACCTTGTATTCCCACTTACTCGACCATTATATAACCTCCTGTATAATGAAAAAAATACCTTAATAAATTATATATGATCATTAATATAAACATTATAAATTATTTTTAGTTATTTTATAACCATATATTAAAAAATATTAACCGATTATAGTTTATTTTCATCATCGAGTGTTAGATTTATAGGTTGTTTGTTTTGAAAAAAACACCAAAAAGACTAAATTGATTCTCACTAAGTGGTTTAAAGTTAATAATTAATATATAATTAAATATGTAATAATCATTATTTTTCAATTATTACTTAAGTCCCATTTTCATTATGTGGAATACATGAATATGACATGTGAAAATGGA
Organism: Viscum album; assembly: GCA_963277665.1. Lineage (NCBI taxonomy): Eukaryota > Viridiplantae > Streptophyta > Magnoliopsida > Santalales > Viscaceae > Viscum > Viscum album. The sequence goes on along the minus strand of OY728121.1, from coordinate 496,768,808 downwards.
AATTGTGATGAACTAGTTTTTGATGTGTTTAGTGGTTGAATGATGATATATTAACAAATATTTTAATTATTAACAAAAAAACATAAATAATAATTTAAAAATATTAAAAATATAATTATTACATGATATTATTGTCATATATAATCCCATAATCATTTAAGATAGAATCGTTATAACTTCGTTTACATAGGTGGTTAAATCGACCCAAATGGAACCGTGTTATAATGATTTAATGAGTAAGGTTATTCCTTTATATAATGATAATATGACATATTTAGAAGCTTAAAAATTTAATTATTGACATATATACTCATTAAATCCATTCTTAGAACCATCAAATATAGGTTGTGATGTCAAATGAAATTCATTATTTGTGGAGGCGGTAGTCCGCTGTATACATGACTAACGATCCAATTTCTCAATTAATGGATCAAATGATGGTATATGGAAAATGATAATTTTATAATTTTATTTTTTTAAATATAAAAATATCTATTCATAAAATTCATCATTGATACCATCTGTTAGAGTTGGTTATAAAAAATGAACAGCATCACTTTGTGGAGGCGGTAGTCCACACATACAGACAATCGATGTTATTTTGTTTTCTTAATGGATAGAAAGGATTGAATAATTATTGTGAAATTAATATAATTAAGTTTAAGTATTATAATTATAATTATTTCATTATATTAATAAGGTTATATATTATTTAGTATGGAGTAGAGTTAAAGAAAAGGTTAAGTGAAAGTAATACTCACATTGGAAGCTTGAGTTTTCTCTTGGGAAACAACCTTGGTAATAAAGGCCTTAAGAAAACTTAATATGATCATAGGATTATGGTTATTGGATAGGGTTTTATAAAGTTTAATGTGGTAGTTTTTAAGTAATAAATTCTAAGAATTCCTGAGTCTTGAAGTGGTGGAAGTGTTACATTTTTATAAGTGAAGAGAAGTATAGTTTTGGAAGTAACTATTACATTTTCAATAATTTAATATTACTATTCAAGGATCAATGGATATAAAATATAAAAAATTAGAGTGTGTGTGGGTATATATTCTCATCATAAACTCGTTTTGGAGAAAAACTTGAGTGTTTTAGGGTTTTTTATTTTAACTTTTTAACTTTTAATAAAATTTACTTTTACCTTTGTAAATAATTTTTAACCTTAGTAATTAATTTTAATGATAAAAATTAATATTAAAAAATTTAAATAATTTAAACCTTCTGATTTATAATATTTAAATTATTATACCAAATTAAAAATTTAAGGGTTTGAAAAGTTAATTTTAATATCAGCACACAAAACACGGAAAAACAGTTTTTAGAAAAAGTGTGTTTTTAAGGTTAAAAATTTATGTACATAATAAGGTTATCATAGATAATATTTTTTATAGTATAAATAGGTTTATTATATAAAAATAAAAGGTATGTGTCCTTAAAAGTAGGTAAAAACCGAATTTCCCCATCAAAACACTTATTTATAAGAAAAAGACTAAAAATAATCTTTATTAAAGTAACATTTTAATTTAGTTCTAAAAATGTTAGAAATAGGATTTATAATTTAAAATAATATTTTAAAATTTTTAATTTTATTCTTTAAATACATATATTAATAGTTAAATGGGTTTTCAGTCATATAGGAAACACTTACATAATGAAAAAATCATAAAAAATATATTTTTTACAGAACTATATTTTTCGACTAAAAATAAACCTAATCAGAAAAAAATTAAAAATACACCATTAATAAATTTTTATGTGAGAAATTAAAAAATAATACTATTTTAGAAAAATTATTTTTTTGAATTTTTTAAATTTATTTTTTAAAAGAAAATATAAAATATAAAGAAAATGACTTTTATTGAAAATAACATTTTTCAATATTAACTCATATTAATTATTTATTTTCAAAATATAAATTATTTCAATAGTTCAACATATTAGTATTTATTATATATTTATTAATAATGTTATTATAACATGTTTTGGTTTATTTTTATTAGATGTAGTGTGTAACATATGTCATTGAACATGACATCAATTTACAAGGTCTAGAATTTCAAGTCCTTATAAAAATAACCAGCCTCTTCTGTATTTTATAGATGGGGTTAATGATGTAAACATGAGTATTAGGGTAAGGTTTTTATAATATGTTGGTGTAAGTTGAGAAAATGTTACGTCGATAATATTTCAGTTGAGGGATTCAACCAGTTCATCTTGGGTGGGAGTGCAATAGTTACTGTCAATTTTCCTTACATTATTCTTATTCTAATACTTCTCTTATCCTCAAAATTTTTAAGTATATTATTATAATACATAGAAATAAGAACTTTCTTACTAAACATGCATTTATAGGACCTTATTAAGAAAGACCATTAACTAAACCTATATGAACACAATATTTATATAGTTCTCTCTTGGTTGGAGAGATACAACCATTATGTTGAAAGATATATTACAATCCATTTTTATCATCACATAGATATAATAGTGATAATTTTTGATGTATTTTATACCTTGAAAGTGAATAATATCATTGTATCATATTAATAGACTTAAATCTAATCATTTTTTTCATAGGGATAGAACTAGTTAATCAATTGAATCACTGATTTACTTATTTATAAAAGAAGTATGAGATTGTGAGTGACCTAAGAAAATAATCGAGAATTCAAAGAATATTTTTATCATTAGTGGGATACATTGGTAGTATATTAGTATTTTTATGGTTCATCAAATTACTTTATGAATTTTTGTCAGCACAATTACAAAATTTGTAAGGCACTTTATTGAGCTACCATGGAATTCCTCCTAAAAATAAATTTCCCCACAAGATTATTTATAGTTATAAATTATAAAAATTATGAATGAATTAGTCTATGGTTTTGTTATATACATTAATTCCTAATAGAACTATACCCTATAAATCATGTTTAATCCACATAGTTCACGAATTAAACTTCCATGACTAGTAGTTTATTTAATTCTTAAGCCATATTATCTAGTGATCAAGTGGATAAAGATTTAATATTTAAAAGGAGAAAATAAAACACAGTTACTTCATAAAAATAATTCACAATAAAAATTCATAATTACGTAATTATTTTCCCATAATGGATTTAACAAATAATATTAATTTTAACTTGATAATAAGTTTTAAGGAAATGAACATTAGCGAGGAAAGAAATATTCTCCAACATGTCCAATAGCTATGGATCACTGAACTTTTTTATCATTACACTACTACTGATTAGAATTTAAAAATCACTAAAAATCACTTTTATAATCACTAATGTGTCAAGAGTCCTTAAAATATAGTCTCTTTTATCTGAGTTAAAAAAGAACTAATAAAGATGCCCTTTATTAGTGATAAAATAAAAAATAATAAAGGAATAATTTATGAGTACACATTTTAGAGATGATAAAGGGTAACTTTATTAGTATATTTTTAACATTTATAAAAAGGTTATTTATTAGTGATAATGTTAGCACTGATAAAAGACATTTTTAGAAGCTACAGAATTCTAGCAGCTATATTTGTATCTCTCTACAGTAATTGATAAAAAAAAAATTTGATTGCAGTACAAATATGACTTTAAAAATAAAAACAATTTAAATTTACATTCCTTGATCATTCCAATAAAAATATTACAATACCGAATTTTCTAAAAAAATTGAAACAATGTAAACAAATAAAAAAATTAAAAATAATAAAAAAGAAAACTCTTGTTGAAAGAATTCTCTATTGATCAACCCAAACCCATACAAAAGAAGCATATGGATATAATAAAAACAATGTTTATTTTAGTAATAGTATATGAAAAAATAAAAATAAAATACTATTGAAATATTATATAATCCATTATAAATTTAAATAGGAATGATATTAAATTACTTCCTAAGAGTCAAAAATTAATAATAAATTGTTATTCTAATGTATCATGACAATCTGAATTCATTTTTCCAATTTTGATTATGTGACATGTGTTTTAAACTAAAATATCACTTTTAAATGAAAAAAACACGTTTTCATATCAGCCACACCATGTGTTAGATTTATGTGTGGTTAATTCCTATAATTAAAAATTGAAATATTAATCTTTTTCCTAAAATATCAAGATAATTTGAGTGTGTTTTCTCAGTTTTGATTATGTGACACATGTTTTGATCTAAAATGTCATTTTTAAATGAAAACACTCACAATAAATCATATCAATGACACTATGCATAATATTAAATTGAGGTTAATTCCTATATATTAAAAAGGAATAAAAGATAATTTTCATAATGTAACAATATTTTAAAACTTAATTGTTTTTTGTTTTGAGTTTATGATGCATATTTTTGACTAAAATGTCACTTTTAAACTAAATACGCGCACTTTCTGTCAATCTGACCACATCATGAGTCAAATTATTGCGTGGTTAATCAAAAAACATTACAAATGAATCAACCATAATTTTATTAAATTGTAAATATAGTTTAATCATGTTTTATTGGTTTTGAGTATGTGGTATGTGTTTTGAATTAAATTGTCTCTTTTAAACGAAAACACACAACTTTCAGTCATACCGAAAACATTTTATGTCAGATTTATATGAGGTTAATTATTACATGTCACAAATAAATTATTTATATTTTTTCTGAAAATAACATGAAAATTTGAGTGTTTTTTCTTAGTTTTGAGTATGTGACACTTGTTTAGAACTAAAATGTCATTTTTAAATAAAAACACGCACTATCAATTATACCAACCACACCATGTATCATATTTAATTTAGGCCATTTACTATAAATAATAAATGAATCAAAGATCATTTTAATAAATAATAAATATAATCCAAGTTTATTTTCTAAATTTTGAGTATGCGATGTGAATTTTAGACTAAAATATCACTTTTAAACTGAAAGCATGCACTGCTAGTCAACCTAACCACACCATGTTTCATATTGATATACGATTAAATTCTAAATGATTAAAATAAATAATGGATAATTTTAATAAATTATCAAGTAAATATTATCATTTTTCTTATATTTTAGTATGTGGCATGTTTTTAGATCTAAAATGTCACTTTTAAATGAAAACACACACTTTCCATCATATCGGTCACACCATATACTAGACTGATATGTGGTTGATTCATTCACATAAAAGAAATTCATGAATAATTTTTATAAAGTATGAGGGAAATCTGAGTATGTTTGATTAGTTTTGAGTACATGATACACATTTTGAATTAAAATGTTAATTTCAAATGAAATAACACTCTTTTATTCATAGTATCCACACCATCTTATAAATTGACATACAATGGATTCTTACATGTCAAAAATGATTTATTGATTTTATTAAAATTGTATCAAGAAAATACAAGTGATTTATCATAGTTTTCAGTGCATGACATGCATCTTGAACTAAAATGTCACTTTTAAATGAAAATACACACACTTTCAGTCATACCAACCATACAGTGTGTTATATTTATGTAAGATTAATTTGTACGCATCATAAAATAATTATTGATCCTTTTTTCTAAAAAATTAGGAAAATTTGAGTGTGTTTTCCTAGTTTTAAGAATGTGACACATGTTTTAAACTAAAATTTCATTTTTAACTGTAAACATGAACTATCCCTCATGCAAAAAACATTGTGTATCATGTTGACTTGATATTAATTCATACTTGTCACAAATGAATCAAAAATAATTTTACAAAAACTATGAAGACAACCCGAGATAATTTTCTCTATCTTGACTATGCAATACATGTTTTAGACTAAAATGTCACTTTTAATTTGAAAATATACACTTTTAGTAAATCAAGAAACATCATGTGTCAGATTGATTTAAAATTAATTCATATACATCACAAATGAATCATGGATTATTTAAAAAAAGTACCATGAAAACCTAATCATGTTTTCTTTATTTTGAGGGTATGATATTTGTTTTGAAATAAAATGTCAATTTGAAATTAAAACACACACTTTCAGTCATATCAATCACATCATGTGTTAGATTGATGTTAAATTGATTCTTATGTGTCACAAATGAATAAAAAATAATTTCAATAAAGTATCAAGACTATATAAGTGAATTTGATTAGTTTTGAGTAGGTGACACATATTTTGAACTAAAATGTCAATTTTAAATAAAAACATGAACTTTCAGTCATACCATACACATCGTGTGTCAAGTTAACATGCAATTTATTCCTATATGTTAAAAAATAAATCATGAATAATTATGATAAATTATCAATAAAATATGAGAATTTTATCTTGGTTTTGAGTATGTGACATATGAATTGAACTAAAATGTCACTTTTGAATGAAAACATGAACTTTTAATCATAATATCCACAAAAATGTTTCAGATTGACATGTAGTTAATTTTAACACACAAAAATGAATTATTTTTATTTTTATTAAAATAACAGGATAATTTGAGTGAATTTTATCATTTTTTAGTATTTGAGGTATGTTTTGAACTAAAATTTCATTTTTAAATGAAAACATTCACTATTAGTCATACCAGACACACTGTGCATCATATTGACTTAAAGATAATTCATAAATGTAAAAAAAGAATCACAAATAATTTTCCTATTCTATCAAGAAAATCTAAGTTTATTTACTCAATTTTGACTATGTGTTGTGTGTTTTAGACTAAAATATCACTTTTAAACTAAAACATGAAATTTCAGTGAACTTGGCCACACCATGTTTCAAATTGATGTGTGGTTAATTCCTATATTTCAAAAATTAATCATCGATAATTTTAATATTGTATCAAGAAAGGTGGAGTATGTTTCATTAGTTTTGATTATGTGATGTGTGTTTTGAACTAAAATATCACTTTTAATTAAAAACACAAACTTTCATTCATACTGGCCACACTATGTGCCACATTCACATGATATTGATTATTACACATCAAAAATGAATAAAAAAACATTGTTATAAAGTATTAAGATAATAAAATCAAGTTTTTGTAGTTTTATGTGTGTGACACTTAGTTTGAACTAAAATGAAAATTTCAAATGAAATCACACACTTTCATTCATACCATACACACCATTTGTTTGATTAACATGGAGTTGATTTATACATAAAAAAATTAACCAAGAATAATTTTAATAAAGTATAAATACAATAAAAGTGTGTTTTATCTATTTTGATTATGTGATGTGTGTTTTAAACTTAAATTTTACTTTTAAATGACAAGATGAACTTTCAGTCATATCAACCACATCATGTTTCATATTGATGTGTGGTTAATTCAAACACGTCAAAAATGAATTACAAATATATTTCCTAAAATATCAAGAAAATATAAGTGTTTTCCTTATATTTGAGTATGTGACATACGTTTTGAACTGAAATGTCACTTTGGAATGAAAACATCCACATTCAGTTATATTGGCCACATCACGTGCTAGATTGATGTGTAGTTGATTCCTACACATCTCAAATAAAAAAAATTGTTTTTATAAAGTATCAAACCAATCTGAGTGCATTTGATCAGTTTTGACTATGTAATGCGTGTTGTGAGAAAAAATGTTACATTGAGTGGAATGGATAACCTCTAATAGTTTTTGACAACTATGAATGGAGAAGGAAGAAATGTCTATAATTACCCCAAATGGAGTAGGTATAAATTTATAAAAATTATTTCTATCTCACAAACATGTTATTAAAATGGAATGGACCCAAAAGGGAATGTATGTCACCACTACTAAACATAAAAAAAATCAAATAAAGAATAAATAGCTCCATATAGAGAATATTAAATACCACATCAGCGCATCATCCATGTGGAATCCTTCATCAAGAATTTATTTTTCTACAAATAGTTCATGCTTATGTAGAGAAAAAAATCATACATACAGAGTCTAGGGTATTTCTTGAAAGATAATATTATTTCCTCTTTAGAAACCCACTTCATGTAAAAAAATGATACCCCTTAAGAGTTCAATATCCTTCTCTATGAAAATAATGAAATATATAAAATATCTAAACATTGATGTATAAGGAACCATCACCATCTACATATCCTCTTATTTAATTCATGGTGCTTTATCTTTGGATAATTTAAAATTTACAACTAATAGGGTAGAGATAGGTTTGGATCTGTATATTATAAATTTTACTACTATCTTTTGGATTCACTTTGACTTGGAAAACATTAATGTTCCATTATTCTAGTCTCTTTGGATTATCACACCAAATACCCATTTGGGTCCCCCAATATCCTTTATCTAAAAAATTCTAGATAATTTAGTATTCAAATATATAATATGTTTGTTATTCATACCTACCAAGAGAATGTAACCCACATACCAAATAATTTTTATAAATATTCAATCATTAAAAAATATTCAGTAGAAAAAATGTTTCACATTCAACCATATGAAATTTCTTTCTTCCATAAGGCATCAAACTTTTAGTTCCACTAATTCAGTATTTACTTATTTTCATAAAGAATCTGTTTAAGTTTTTACACTCGGTTACTTCCATATTCTTTTAACCCTTATGGTTTTTCCATATAAATTTATTATTCTAAGAATCCATTTAGAAAGGATATTTTAATATATAATAGTTTAAGTTAAATGAATTTTCTAATAACAATTCCAAGAACCATATGAATCAAAACGTGTTTAAAAAATAGAGATAAAATTTTACTAAATTACCCTCCTATTGAAAACCATTCAAAACAAACCTTACCTTGTAAAATTTTCCACTATAGACTTATTCATTCAACCAACAATCCTACTTGTTCTGCAACACCTTATTTTCTAGAAAAAGCACTAAAATCATCCACGTTCTAGGAGAAAGAAAGGATTATATCTCATACTTCATAGATAAATCCCATTTGTTTTAAAAACTGATATTTCTTGCATTATTTGGGAATTTTGGTTCTCCACTATCCTTATGAAGTAGATAGTATAAGTCAGAACCATACCTTTAGACCGACCATATGACTTTTGTAGACTACCTTAACTCTTACAGATGTGATCTTTCTTGATACGATTCTTCTATAACTATTCTCTAATCATAAAAAATACCTTATCTTTTCTATATATTTGGACTTAGATCAACCTCTGTAATCTAAAATCCATCTGAAAGGCCTCTTTCTTAACTTTTAGGTTCTTCTGGGACTTAAGGTTTTTACGAACTAATTAAAACATCATGAATTACTTTTAAATGAGCATATAAATGTTATTATGCTTTATTATCATCTCAATATTCAACTTTTTTCTAATAATTACAATGTATCCAACCATTATAGTGAAAATTTTGGCTTTTAACGACCTTTTGGAGGTTATTTTCCAATAGAAGGAATCCAAAGTCTTCATTTCCATAAACTATAAACAAGCTTTCCCTAGTTTTTTATTCTAATTTATCCCTCTTACTATAATAAATATGGATATAATAAATAGAACAAAATAATTTTAAGGTGGGATACATCAACCTTTTATCAGTCTATAACACTTTTGGAAGCTCTTATGCTAATAGCGTGGAAGGAATTCTATTGATGAGGTATGCCACATAATTAACCACTTCTACAAAAAATTACTTAGGAAAACCGTATTTAATTCTCATTATTCTGGTTCTCTCATAAAATATATATTTAATTCATTCTAACACACTTTTTTATTCTGAATTTCATGGCACAATATTCTCAAAATGAATTCCATTTTTCTAGAAAAACCTCCAACTATTTTCTTATATACTCCGCACTATTATTGGAACTCAAAAATTAATGGTTTAAAGAAACCTCTCTTTCTACTATAAATCTCCATTGAAAAAAGGTATACAATACCTTGGAAAATTTCTTGATAAAAAACCCACAACTTCCATATCACATCATCAATGAATGTATGATAATACAATAACCCTATGTGAGATAAAATTAGATTTGGACACTATACATTCATATAAACTTGAATTAACTTTATTTTCTTTTCCATTATTCCTTCCATGTTAAAATAAACCTTCCACTATTTTAGTAGGATAAAATCATCACATGTTTTTTACTCTACACAATTAATTTTTAGAATCCCATTTACATCCAAGATCTTAATCCATTTCTCACCCAAGTTTCCTAGATGATCATGTTACAACTTCTATATTTTAGAAGTTTTTGTTTTATAAAGAGTTATATCTTATGAAATCCTAGTAAAATAGAATATCCCATCTCTTAATCCTTTGTCCATCATCAGGGAACTACATTTTATTTACTATTCTCCTTTTAAAAAACTTATATAGAAACCCAAATTATCCAAATAACCAATATAGAATATGTTTTTCCTTAACCATAGTATGTGTTGCTCCCCTTATAACTCCAACAAGTTTCCACTCCTTGTTTAGACCTTCAGATCAACTTTTAAAAAAATATTATGTTTTCTATCATTTGAAAGATATAATTTATCGAGTCTTATAGAAACATATTTTTTCATTATCCCTCTCTTGGATGTTGAGTGAAATAAATTGATAAAATAAATGATCTATGATTGCAACAGAATTGTGGAACTTAGTAATAAATTTATTAATTCATAAAAAATAGTGTTTATAAAATAAATTATTGAAAAAACCTTCCATAATTTGATATATTGTCCATAAAATATTATTTTTAGGTACTTATTCTTCCCATAATTTCAAAATGTGAGTATAATCCCATCTAACTTACCTTATCTATTATCTCTCTTCTATTTCCATTCATTTTGATTCTAGTTTTCTCTTTTATTGGAATATAACCTTCCTTTCTCTCTAAATTACATACCAATAGAACCCTTCACATACTTCTTCAGGATATCTTTATTCAAGACTAGATCTTAGATCTTGCTGAATACCAAGTCATTCTTTCAGTTGGAGTTACTAATGGTAGTAACCATCCCATCCCAAAATTCAATAAGTGTTTAAGGTGTAATTAAATCCCCAAAACCATAAGGGAAATCTATCTTCACTAATTTGAGTTAGATCTAAATAATTTTGATATAATTGACATAATGATCCACTATCCTTCCAAAATTTTCATGTTTAGGAGTCTTCAAAATATGAATATTTTGTTCATTAAATAAGTCTTTTCGTAAATGTTTTCAATCTTCTCCATAAGTTCCATAGTTTTATTAACCTCTAAGATGTTGATGAATTTTTTTCATTGACAACATACTACAAAACACTATGTTATTTTTGGTTGATTATTTACCATTATACTTTTTCAATGATTTTAGTTTGACACCCTCCAACATAATTTCATGATACTTATAATATAAATAGTATTTAATCTTTATTCTCCAAATCTAGAGATATGGAATATCAAAATTATAAATTTATAACTTTCTGTCTTTAAATTCCATTCATTTCAAATTATTAAGACCCCAATAAAATGAAAAATTCTTAAGGAATGTAATGTAATGAACCAACCTAAGTCAACTAGACAAGTCACCCAGAGGATCTTCCACATGGTGTAGTGTGACAAAACAATACAAGACTCATGTATAACCAATGAATGAACAAATTATAATTCTTAAAAATATTACATATCCATGATACATAAAATGTTATGACCAAATGGATAAACCTGAAATCAACTAAGGAATGAATAAATCGAGTCTCTAGGTGACCATCCGTTACCACGAAACTATCCCAATATAAAGGTGAAAACAACCAAGAGAATTTGAAAAACTACATGATGCCATTTTCTTTACCTGAGTCCTAAAAAACCACATCTACAAATTCTCGAAGAAAAAATTAGGGCATGAGAACAAATATCAGTAGGATTTCACTAAATAATCTATATAAAATCTAATATAATGAAAACATTAGCTCAATATTTAAAACAATTTACATTTTATAAATCATTTAGTGAAACAATTTTGTAAAATAATCTTTGGTTTTCTATAAAATCCTCCATATTCACATAAATAAGGAATATGAAAAATACATGTGAGAAATCACGTATACATAATCCAAACCAAACATGGATACACCATATGATAAATAAGTGTGAAACAAACTATGAAAGATATCATCATGTGTAAAACCAATCATGAATGACCAAGCACAAGATTTGGGATCTAACCTATGGTAATGAATAATCATACATAAAAATAAAATACTAATCTATACATAATGTGAATGCAACCAATATCAACACTCATCACTGTATATCAATATCAAAGACCCCTTGTAACATTACACACACACACAAAAGTGAAAAGTTTATTTCCTAATGCACCCGAAGTTTCCAATGAAATAAGTTTTCAAAAAACCATTTGAAAACCATACTCACCATATGATAAATTTTTTCACAACGAGTCATTACCACTTAAATACTTGAAAATAAATTTTTTAATCAAAACCACCCTTAAGAAATTTCATTGAAGTAAATAGTGTGCACAAATCTATTTTATAGTAAAAATCATTTAAAAACATATAACTCTAGAAAAAAATCACTTTGATATAAATTCAAGAATATATAGAAAAAAACCAAATGAATTTACTATAAATTCATGAGTTAGAAACTTTGTAAATAGACACCTAACTCAAGAATATAGAGAATCCACAAATAATTGATCTCCCAAAGATGAGGTTAAAAGAAAATTGAAAGGGGATTAAAATGCCTTTGAAATTATATCTTGGGTGCCTATAGTTTGAGATATAAATTTGGAAGAATGGTTAATTCAAGAGGGATTCTGGTATTTATATGTATTATAGATTTATAAATAACATGATGTAGCCTATGACACCATGATGTTGGACTGATGAAAGAGGGTTAGACCACGATGCAGTGAAAGAGACAATGCCACAACCTTTTTGGTTAAAGTGTGTATGAGAACCACATAATAGACCATGATAAATATCTTAAATTTTATTAGAGGGTAATATGGCATAACGGAGATCACCATTCCACAGATCACCACTACCTAAAGTGAGATACACCGCAACCTACTCCCCACGATACAACTACTACAAATTTGGAAGAACCAACCGAACTCACCACTCATAGCATTATGACATAGATTTATCCTGCACACCACAATACTCAACCATCCTATTCCAAAACAATGCTCCATAGATCATCCTTTCTAAAAATGGAAGCAAAACTAAAATTCCACATCTCGGACTCCATGACATAATAGATTTTTCCACACTGAAACCAACCTCTCTATGCTACCATAATTGTAACACCCCAGGTAAATAAAGAATATGACATTTTTATATTTATCCATATTTTTGAATAAAATATTAATATTACTTTAAAGGGGACACTATGCTCGATGGCATACCCAATACGCAACAACGAGTTTCTTAGGAATCTTACGTTGCACTCTAATAATAAAATAATATTATTTTAAATGGTAGTTAACGCCTAAGCCGTTGTAATGGAGGAAATGAACAGAACTAACTACAAAATGATTATATATGTTTGTTAAATATTTTTACTTTTTACAATAAATGTTAGAGGATTAAAAATGTGAATGAATTCAATTTTTAAGCGTAAACATTCTAATGTTCTTTAGAAGGTCGATTAACCGCCTTTTGATGGCGAACCTCATTTAAATCCACTTTTTGACAATTTTATGTGTTATATTTGACAAAATAAAATTATTCTTTAGAATAGAGACATAAAAATTTACTTTGTGTAAATTTTGGTATCTTTCCGATAAAGTTCATTTTTTATTGAATAGTGAAAAATGTTGTATTTTAATTCAAAACCACTTTTTAATCTAATTTATTTATATGATTAGACTATATTTTTAATTGTTTTTAAAGTAAAATTAGAATATATTTTTACCATTTAATCCAATAGTGGTAATTGTAATTAATTTCTCTTTGAAATTGGACTTAAACTACTGTCAATCTTTTAATAGATATTGATTCATAAAAACACGCTATTTGTTTTGACAACGAGAATTAATTATTAAATAAATTAATGCAACTTATATGTTTTGAATTTTTTAAAATAGACATCATTTTTGAGTTCTGAATATCAAATATAGCTTAGGGTAAATTTTTGGTATTTTTCTGAAAAACTTCAATTTTTGATGAATAGTGAAACCACTAAGTGGCAGTTAAAGAAACTGATTTTTCGTTTAAATGAAACTTTTCCACCTCTGTGTTTTGAATTTCAAAAATCCGACATACATGGTTGTCATTATGAAGTAAAATGTGGTTCAATGGGATTAAAATAATTTTTTGGTGAATAGTAACTTTTATGTTCTTAATCACGATTAGAGGTAGATAATGTAATTTAAGGTAAAAATAATGTTTTAATAATGTGAAATGACCTAGAAACATGTACTACCATCATTGTATGTGTCATGGACGACCAAGAAAATCCATGGGTCAACTTGGGGACCCCATGGAGTCACTTTGGTTGGAAAATGACATAAATAACTTTTTATTTAAAGTTAAAATAAAAATGTCACAAGCATGAGATGTTTCACTAAAACAATTTTTAAATGGGGTTATACAAGCCATATTTTTTACTATAAATATTAATTAGAAATATAAAAATATTTCCTACATCATGATATTTTTTTTATAATTTTTATACATTAAATAAATTAAATTATTTATGACATCATAATGATGCAGCGATTACCTCATTAATAAAGGATTTAAATAAAATAAAACGATAATGTAAAATATATGACCTACACATGTACAAAACCTATTGGATTTTTGGATTTCAAAACCTTATCACCTTATCCTAGAATTATATCAATGTGGGACCTTTTAAATCCGAAACTCATTTTCAAATAAATTAACATTTCTTTATTTTCCAAGAGTGCCCCTCCTCTCCTCTTATAAAAGGCCCCCACCTGTACCTCCTTACCCACACTTCCGAAGCCTTTGGCTCGACCAAACCCTGCTCATTTTGCCTCTACACATCCCTCTCTTACTCCTAGAAGCCTCACTTTGGGCAGAAGTCTTCCCAAGGAAACCTTTGAGCTCAAATCAAAAAGAGTTACCCGATTTTAAGGTAATGTCTTCACTTGTGTTCTTTTGTTTTATTTTGCTTCTCTAACCCCCTAAGATATTTTTATTCATTTATTTTGTAACAAATCCAGTATCTTAAATATACTAGGATGTTGTTATAATAATAAGTATAGCTAAACTTACACACACCTACATCAAATGGTTAAATAACATACTGTTTCTGTGGATGGTGAATTTCTGCCTCACGAAACGATGATTGTTCAACACTCATATAACACCTTAAATGGTGTCCATTAAGATGTAACTATATTTATATATGATATATAATATTTTTATGATTTACTTAAGCTTCTTTATTTTTCTTTTGTGGCATAAATTTATGGTTTCCATTGTGGGTAAACACGATAATTTCATTTTAGGACGTGCAGACTACCGCGCCCTCAAAGTGATTTGATTCGTTAATTCCATATGTGGCATGTATAAAGGATGTATTTAAAGTTATTATATATGATTTATGTTACATATAAATGATGAATATAATTCTGGAATTAAAATATACATACCTATCATTTAGTTTTAATTCCATTAATATGACATAGAAATGAGAGTAGCGTTCATGCGTACGTACGACTTACCGTCTCCATGAACGGTGCATTTCATTTCTTACCTCTAAATGATTATGTAATATTATAAATACATGTATATTCTGGATATATATGATATATATGATATCCAAATCATGAATATCATTCTGGATATAATGAACCTTTGACCACACGAACAACATGTAATTGTTAGAAGTCCACTTTCAACTTAAGAACCAAATATCGACAAAACATACATTATTAAATTAAATGATTACATAATGTTTATAACATGGAAATAAGTGATATAAAAGGAATAATGAACTTGAAAAATGTTCTTAAGCAATTAGAAATTAACTCAAGTTTATTATTCAGGACGTTAAAGAACGATCGAGTCAAGTCGGTCCCGAGGTAAGGGATCCTACTCCTCTCTTTCTTTTTAAGTACACTCTTTTATGTCATTACTTTTAAGCTCATATTTCTTGTGATTGAGATGTTATTTTATATGAATATTACTGTAATTTTTATGTTCATATTATGACATACCCTATTCTCTCTCATCATTCCATTTTGGAAGTTTTGAGTGGCGCTGTTAGGCAGCCGAATTTTCGTAAGAGATCTAACCTCTCTCTTTCTTTTTAAGTACTCTCTTTTATGTCATTTCTTTTAAGGTAATCTTTTTTATGTTTGGGGATGTTATTTTATATTCCTCATACTTTACTTTTTATGGTCATATTATGAGAGACCCTATTTTATCTCATAAATCCATTTTTGGAAGTTTTAAGTGGCGCCCTTAGACTGCCGAGTTTTCGTAAGGGATTTTTCATCTCACTTTTATTCCCCTAAGATTTATGCTACATTTGCCACAATTTACTTTGATTGGTGTATGTACTGCCCATTATTTTACTCATTGTGTAATATAATTTCATTTATGAGTATTTATATCAATGTTTTATTGTCCTTCTTTCACAGGGTGTATGTTTCGAAAGATACCCATGTCGGTAAGGGAACCTTTCACCCTCCTCTTTTGAAAAGACTTCTTTTATTATGTCTTTTAATTCACATAATATTATGTAGGGATGTGTTCTTATATATACTTATTGATGTAAATTTTATGTCCAAGTGATGATATACCATTTTTATCTATCATCAACTCATTTTCTGAATTTTGAAGTGACGCCGTTAGGCTGTCAAATTTTACCAAGGGAAATTTTTAACCGAATTTTGATTTCTTTGGGTTCAACATGTAGTTATTGAATATGTCATCCTTTGAATATGTGTGAATGACCTTTTATTGTTTTACACTTAATATCCACTTATATTGGGTGTATTTATATTTGTCACACATAATTTTGAGATTGATTTATCCTTAATTTAAGGATACCTTCTTTATAAGGGATTTCATCACATTTTACATTTCTATTGAGACTTAATTGTTGTTATGAACCAATTAACTCTTATATGGTGTATATACTGTACTTTGGAATATTATATCATGAATCCATTTATTCTCATGATATTATAAAGTTCTGACTAAATGTTATTCCTCAATTATTGTATTCAAGTGTCTCTAATTTTGGTAAAAAACCATTAACCAAAATATCACTTTAAATGTTTTAATGATTTATTCTTATTAATATCCATGTTTTCAAAATGTTTTTAAGGATTTATTTATATGGATATTAATGGTTTAAAATGTTAAAATCTTCAAGGTGTTATGGGACACTTTGATTCAAAAATCTCTTTATTAAATGTTTTAAATGGTTTTGAAAATGGGTTTTTTTGAATGGATTCATTATTCCAATATCCTAAAATGTTATATTGTGATGTGGAAATGTTATGTTTCCTTTATGCATGTTTTATGTGATACATTTATCTTATGGTTCTTGGGAATTTTTATAAAAATGGGTGGTTCCGTGATAAACTAAGGGCAGGTGAGCCCGATATAGCTCTCCAATGCATTGGGTAACACGAAGGGGTTAAACGTTAAGGTTTCTCCGAAGAGATTTAGGGAATATACTGTGATGGGTATTCAAAATGTAAACAAGAGGGTTACTCCCTACGTAAGAATGTTATGAATGCCTCAAGTTACCTTTATGTCTTATTATTTCTATGATTTATTCATGATTTTATGAGGTATGTTAAAGTGCTTATGTTTTATGGGTAAAGTATGATTTAATTCTTATATATACATGTACTCATGTTTCCTTTCCATATTTTTATATCCCTTACTGAGCTTTTTATGCTCATCCCAAGTTTTTGAAATGTTTTTCACATGTCAAGGAAAGGGTACATGATATGATGATAGTGTCAAGTAAGTGTCAAGAAAGAGTCCATGTTTTATTTTAAATATGTTTCCATTGATTGGAAAAATGAATACTATCTTTTATGTAACCACTTTGTTTAAATGTGGAATATAATGCAAGTTTTATGATCTAATTCTCTAAAACTCTAAACCTGAAAATATCCTCAATGTGTAATCTTGTAATAACTCAAGATTAAGTAAGGTTTAAGGCTGGGGGCTTATAGTTGGTATCAAAGGTTGGTTTAGATAACTTTAGAGGTTAGGGTATTCTCTAAGCACAAGTGACATTACCATAATGGTTAGGATTTTAGAAAGATTCCTAGTTTTAGATAAAGTGAATGAGTAAGTATATCTTAGTGTTTACCTTCCTCATTAGTACATGATGGTTTTGTCTATATACTCACACTGACATTTCTATTTTTAGTGAATGGATGGATCTAGCATGCACCAAAGAGACAACAGTTTTGAAGGAAACTGTGGTGGTTCTCTGATTAAGATACTAGATAAAATGGGGGATTCAATGAGGAAACTCGTGGTTGTTCTAAACCAACTATCAAGGAGTCATGATCAACCACTCGAACCTTGGTATGATCTGTAATGCATCATGTACGAAATGACCAATCAATGTTGAAGTTCAGGTAATAATTATAAAGTTAACCATTAGAGTTTATATGATTTTTACTTTTGAGGTAATTATGGGTTATTATATGTTATGATGGAAAATGAAAGGCATGAGATAAACTTGAGGTTAAAATATGTTATGATCATTTTTGAAGATTTTATCTCGTTTTAGGGAATGTTTTAAGAATTATATAGTTTTGGATAAAGGACAACACGCAGACCGTGTGACAACCCGTCGCGTCGGACAAAGTTGTGGGAATCGAACCCACAACCAAAGTGCAACTAGTATTTATCGCCTACCACTGGACTACGTTAAATCCTTGGTTAGTTTGACTAATTCTTTTTAGTTAGATGATTTTAGGAATCAAGAGTAAGTTTATTTTGGGTTATCTATGGAAATGATTAACCTATCATCGAGGATATGTGATTAGGTTAATTACTTTTCAATATGAGAATTTAAGAGCAACTGATGTTATTTGGAGATAAAAGTTAATTTGTACCTTGGAAGACTATGTGACTAAATCCTTTAAATATTTGGGTTTCAATCTTAGTTTTGTTTACTTTGAAGAATTTTATGGACAAATTGTTTATCAAATGGTCCTCATTGAACTTTGGATTTTGTTGGACAAATTTTGGAGATTAAGAATAGATTTTCTTTTTATAAAGGGTTATACTTTTCTGGATTATCTGATCTTGTACTAACCATTTTGGTTTTGGTTTTGGTTAAAGTCTAAAGACATGGGACGTATATAGTTCTCTTTTGTGGATTAGGTGATTCTCTAGAAGTTGATTATATTGAAAAAGTCTTCCTAAATTCTCGTCTTTTAGAGAAAATATGAGTTTGTGTAAGAAATCTAATAAAAGTTGAAAGTCAACATGATAAGTAATTATATTTCCTTATGAATAAATTCCTCAATAAAAAAAAACAAAAATGTTGTCTATTAACTTTTCCTACTGGGGAATCGAATACCGTTTATCCCATCACAAGTTTGTGATTTTCTTGTGGTTAACTTTCTCCTAAACATGTTTTCTATCACTCTCCATCAGAACATGACCCTATGTTTTATCCTCCATGTCCATGTTTTCCTACTTGGAATCCTAGTATGGGTTAAATCGGGTGACCTCTGTACTTCTCATTCTTTATTTTAAAGTGATTGTTTTACCGACTCTTGTTCCGATGTGGGACTTTCAAGGATGTTTCCGAGCCCAATTTTAAAATTGCGAGGATGCAATTCCCAAAAGGGGGGAAGGATGTAACACCCCAGGTAAATAAAGAATATGAAATTTTTATATTTATCTATATTTGCGAATAAAATATTAATATTACTTTAAAGGGGACGCTATGCTCGATGGCGTACCCAATACGCAACAACGAGTTTCTTGGGAATCTTACGTTGCACTCTAATAATAAAATAATATTATTTTAAATGGTAGTTAACGCCTAAGCCATTGTAATGGCGGAAATGAACAGAACTAACTACAAAATGATTATATATGTTTTTCAAATATTTTTACTTTTTTTAATAAATGTTAGAGGATTAAAAATGTGAATGAATTCAATTTTTAAGCATAAACATTCTAATGTTCTTTAGAAGGTCGATTAACCGCCTTTTGATGGAGAACCTCTTTTAAATCCACTTTTTGACAATTTTATGTGTTATATTTGACAAAATAGAATTCTTATTTAGAATAGAGACATCCAAATTTACTTTGTGTAAAATTTTGGTATCTTTCCGATAAAGTTCATTTTTTAATGAATAGTGAAAAATGTTGTATTTTAATTCAAAAAATCTTTTTAATCTAATTTATTTATATGATTAGATTATATTTTGAATTGTTTTTAAAGTAAAATTATAATATATTTTTACCATTTAATCCAATAGTGGTCATTAGAATTAATTTCACTTTGAAATTGGACTTAAACTACTGTCAATCTTTTAATAGATATTGTTTCATAAAAACACGCTATTTGTTTTGACAGCGGGAATTAATTATTAAATTAATTAATGAAAATTATATGTTTTGAATTTTGTAAAATAGAAATAATTTTTGAGTTCTGAATATCAAATATAGCTTAGGGTGAATTTTTGGTATTTTTCTGAAAAACATCAATTTTTGATGAATAGTGAAACCACTAAGTGGTAGTTAAAGAAACTGTTTTTTCGTTTAAATGAAACTTTTCCACCTCTGTGTTTTGAATTTCAAAAATCTTATATACATGGTTGTAATTAGGAATTAAAATGTGGTTCAATGGTATTAAAATAATTTTTTGGTGAATAATAACTTTTATGTTCTTAATCGCGATTAGAGGTAATTACTGTAATTTAAGGTAAAATAATGTTTTAATAATGTGAAATGACCTAGAAACATGTCCTACCATTATTTGATGTGTCATGGACGACCAAGAAAATCCATGGGTCAACTTGGGGACCCCATGGAGCCACTTTGGTTGGAAAATGACATAAATAACTTTTTATTTAAAGTTAAAATAAAAATGTCACAAGCATGAAATGTTTCACTAATTTTTTTTAAATGGGGCTATTCAAGTAATATTTTTGACTATAAATATTCATTATAAATATAAAAAGATTTACTACATCATGACATTTTTTTTATATTTTTTAGACATTAAATAAATTAAATTATTTATGACATCATGATGATGCAGCGATTACCTCATTAATAAAGGATTTAAATAAAATGAAACGATAATGAAAAATATATGACCTAAACATGTCAAAAACCTATTGGATTGTTGGATTTAGAAACCTTATCACCTTATCCTCGAATTATATCAATGTGGGACCTTTTAAATCTGAAACTCATTTTCAAATAAAGTAACATTTCTTTACTTTCCAAGAGTGCCCCTCCTCTCCTCTTATAAAAGGACCCCAACTCTACCTCCTTACCCACACTTCCAATGCCTTTGGCTCGGCCAAAACCTGATCATTTTGCCTCTACACATCCCTCTATTACTCCTAGAAGCCACACTTTGGGAAGAAGTCTTCCCATGGAAGCCTTTGAGCTCAAATCAAAAAGAGTTACCCGATTTTAAGGTAATGTCTTCACTTGTGTTCTTTTGTTTTATTTTGCTTCTCCAACCCCCTAAACTCTTTTTATTCATTTATTTTGTAACAACTCCAGTATCTTCAATATACTAAGATGTTGTTATAATAAGCATTCGATCTACACTTACACACACCTACATCAAATGGTTAAAGAACATACTGTTTCTGTGGAAGGAGAATTTCTGCCTCACGAAACGATGATTGTTCAACACTCATATAACACCTTAAAAGGTGGCCATTAAGATGTAAATATATTTATATATGATATATAATATGTTTATGTTTTACTTAAGCTTCTGTATTTTTCTTTTGTGTCATACCTTTATGGTTTCCATTGTGGGTAAACACGATAATTTAATTTTAGGAAGTGCGGACTACCGCCCCCTCAAAGTGATTTGATTAGTTAATGCCATATGAGGGATGTATAAAGGATGTATTTAAAGTTATTATATATGATTTATGTTACATATAAATTATGAATATAATTCTGGAATTAAAATATACATACCTCTCATTTATTTTTAATTCCATTAATATGACATAGAAATGAAAGTAGCGTTCATGCGTACGTACGGCTTACCATCTCCATGAACGGTGCATTTCATTTATTACCTCTAAATGATTATGTAATATTATAAATACATGTATATTATAGATATATATGATATATATGATATCTAAATCATGAATATAATTCTGGATATAATGAACCTCTGACCACACGAACAACATGTAATTGTAAGAAGTCCACTTTCGACTCAAGAACCAAATATCGACAAAACAAACATTATTAACTTAAATGATTACATAATGTTTATAACATGGAAATAAGTGATATAAAAGGAATAATGAACTTGAAAAATATTCTTAAGCAATTCGAAATTAACTCAAGTTTATTATTCAGGACGTTAAAGAACGATCGAGTCAAGTCGGACCTGAGGTAAGGGATCATACTCCTCTCTTTCTTTTTAAGTACACTCTTTTATGTCATTCTTTTTAAGATCATATTTCTTGTAATTGGGATGTTATTTTATATTAATTTTAATAAAATTTTTATGTTCATATTATGAGAGACCATATTCTATCTAATCAATCCATTTTGGAAGTTTTGAGTGGCACCGTTAGGCTGCCGAATTTTCGTAAGAGATCTAACCTCTCTCTTTCTTTTTAAGTACTCTCTTTTATGTCATTTCTTTTAAGATAATATTTATTATGTTTGGGGATGTTCTTTTATATTCCTCATAATTTACTTTTTATGGTCATATTATGAGAGACCCTATTTGATCTCATAAATCCATTTTCGGAAGTTTTAAGTGGCGCCGTTAGGCTGCCGAGTTTTCGTAAGGGATTTTTCATCTCACTTTTATTCCCGTGAGATTTATGCTACATTTGCCACAATTTCCTTTGAGTGGTGTATGTAATTCCCATTATTTTACTCATTGTGTAATATAATTTCGTTTATGAGTATTTACATAAATGTTGTATTGTCCTTATTTCACGGGGTGTATGTTTCGAAAGATACCCATGTCGGTAAGGGAACCTTTCACCCTCCTCTTTTTAAAAGACTTCTTTTGTTATGTCTTTTAATTAAAATACTATTATGTTGGGATATGTTCTTATATATTTTTATTGATGTAAATTTTATGTCCAAGTGATGAGATACCCTTTTTATCTATCATCAACTCATTTTCTGAATTTTGAAGTGACGTCGTTAGGCTGTCAAATTTTACCAAGGGAACTTTTTAACCCAATTTTGATTTCTTTGGGTTCAACATGTAGTTATTGAATATGTCATCCTTTGAATATGTGTGAATAACCTTTTATTGTTTTACACTTAATATCCACTTATATTGGGTATATTTATATTTTTCACACATAATTTTGAGATTGATTTATTATTAATTTAAGGATACCTTCTTTATAAGGGATTTCATCACATTTTACATTTATATTGGGACTTCATTGTTGTTATGAACCAATTAACTCTTATATGGTGTATATACTGTCCTTTGGAATATTATATCATGAATCCATTTATTCTCATGATATTATAAAGTTCTGACTAAATGTTATTCCTCAATTATTGTATTCAAGTGTCTCTAATTTTGGTAAAAACCCTTTAACCAAAATATCGCTTTAAATGTTTTAATGATTTGTTCTTATTAATATCCATGTTTTCAAAATGGTTTTAAGGATTTATTTATATGGATATTAATGGTTTAAAATGTAAAATCTTCAAGGTGGTATGGGACACTTTGATTCAAAAATCTCTTTATTAAATGTTTTAAATGGTTTTGAAAATGGATTCATTATTCTAATATCCTAAAATGTTATATTATGATGTGGAAATGTTATGTTTCATTTATTCATGTTTTATGTGATACGTTTATGTTATGGTTCTTGGGAATTGTTATGAAAATTGGTGGTTTCGTGATAAACTAAGGGCGGGTGAGCCCGATATAGCTCTCCAATGCATTGGGTAACGCGAAGGTGTTAAAAATTAAGGTTTCTCCGAAGTGATTTAGGGAATATACTGTGATGGGTATTCCAAACGTAACTGGAGGGTTACTCCCTACATAATAATGTTATGAATGCCTCAAGTTACCTTTATGTATTATGATTTCTATTATTTATTCATGATTTTATGAGGTATGTTAAAGTACTTATGTTTTATGGGTAAAGTATGATTTCATTCTTATATATACATGTACCCATCTTTCCTTTCCATATTCTTATATCCCTTACTGAGCTTTTTATGCTCATCCCAAGTTTTTGAAATGTTTTTCACAGGTCAAGGGAAGGGTACATGATATGATGATAGTGTCAAGCAAGTGTCAAGAAAGAATCCATGTTTTATTTTAAATATGTTTCTGTTGATGGGAAAAATGAATACTATCTTTTATGTAACCACTTTGTTTAAATGTGGAATGTAATACAAGTTTTATGATCTAATTCTCTAAAACTCTAAACCTGAAAAGATCCTCAATGTGTAATCTTGTAATAACACAAGATTAAGTAAGGTTTAAGGCTGGGGCCTTATATTTGGTATCAAAGGTCGGTTTAGATAACTTTAGAGGTTAGGGCATTCTCTAAGCACAAGTGATATTACCATAATGGTTAGGATTTCAGAAAGAGTCCTAGTTTTAGATAAAATGAACAAGCAAGTATATCTTAGTGTTTACCTTCCTCATTAGTACATGATGGTTTTTTTGATATACTCACACTGACATTTCTATTTTTAGTGAATGGATGGATCTAGCAGGCACCAAAGAGACAACAGGTTTGAAGGAAACTGTGATGGTTCTCTGATTAAGATACTAGATAAAATGGGGGATTCAATGAGGAAACTTGTGGTTGTTCTAAACCAACTATCAAGGAGTCATGATCAACCACTTGAACATTGGTATGATCTGTAATGTATCATGTACAAAATGACCAATCGATGTGCAAGTTCAGGTAATAATTGTAAAGGTAACCATTAGAGTTTATATGATCCTTGCTTTTGAGGTAATTATGGGTTATTATATGTTATGATGGAAAATGAAAGGAATGACATAAAATTGAGGTTAAAATATGTTATGATCATTTTTGAAGATTTTGTCTCATTTTGGGGAATGTTTTAAGAATTATATAGTTTTGGAAAAAGTACAACACACAGACCGTGTGACAACCCGTTGCGTCGGACAAAGCTGCGGGAATCGAACCCACAACCAAAGTGCAACTGGTATTTATCGCCTACTACCGGACTACGTGAAGTCCCTGGTTAGTTTGACTAATTCTTTTTAGTTAGATTATTTTAAGAATCAAGAGTAAGTTTATTTTGGGTTATCTATGAAAATGATTAACCTATCATCGAGGATATGTGATTAGGTTAATTACTTTTCAATATGAGAATTTAAGAGCAACTGATGTTATTTGGAGATAGAAGTTAATTTTTACCTTGGAAGACTATGTGACTAAATCCTTAAAATATTTGGGTTTCAATCTTAGTTTGGTTTACTTTGAAGAATTTTATGGACAAATTTTTTATCAAATGGTCCTCGTTGAGCTTTGGGTTTTGTTGGACAAATTTTGGAGATTAAGAATAGATTTTCTTTTTATAAAGGGTTATCCTTTTCTGGATTATCTGATCTTGTACTAACCATTTTGGTTTTGGTTTTGGTTAAATTCTAAAGACATGGGAAGTATATGGCTCTCTTTTGTGGATTAGGTGATTCTCTAGAAGTTTATTATAGTGAACAAGTCTTTCTAAATGCTCGTCTTTTGGAGAAAATATGAGTTTGTGTATGAAATCTAATAAAAGTTGAAAGTCAACATGATAAGTAATTATGTTTCCTTATGAATAAATTCCTCAATAAAAAAACAAAAATGTTTTCTATTAACTTTTCCTACTGGGGAATCGAATACCATTTAACCCATCACAATTTTGTGATTTTCTTATGGTTAACTTTCTCCTAAATATGTTTTCTATCACTCTCCATCAGAACATGACCCTATGTTTTCTCCTCCATGTCCATGTTTTCCTACATGGAATCATAGCATGGGTTAACTCGGGTGACCTCTGTACTTATCATTCTTTATTTTAAAGTGATTGTTTTACCAACTCTTGTTCCGATGTGGGACTTTCAAGGATGTTTCCAAGCCCAATTTTAAAATTGTGAGGATGCAATTCCCAAAAGGGGGGAAGGATGTAACACCCCAGGTAAATAAAGAATATGAAATTTTTATATTTATCCATATTTGCGAATAAAATATTAATATTACTTTAAAAGGGACGTTATGCTCGATGGCGTACCCAATACGCAACAACGAGTTTCTTGGGAATCTTACGTTGCACTCTAATAATAAAATAATATTATTTTAAATGGTAGTTAACGCCTAAGCCGTTGTAATGGCGGAAATGAACAGAACTAACTACAAAATTATTATATATGTTTGTCAAATATTTTTACTTTTTACAGTATATTTTAGAGGATTAAAAATGTGAATGAATTCAATTTTTAAGCGTAAACATTCTAATGTTCTTTAGAAGGTCGATTAACCGCCTTTTGATGGCGAACCTCTTTTAAATCCAATTTTTGACAATTTTATGTGTTATATTTGACAAAATAAAATTATTCTTTAGAATAGAGACATCAAAATTTACTTTGTGTAAATTTTTGGTTTCTTTCTGATAAAGTTCATTTTAATGAATAGTGAAAAATGTTGTATTTTAATTCAAAACCTATTTTTAATCTAATTTATTTATATGATTAGATTATCTTTTGAATTGTTTTTAAAGTAAAATAAGAATATATTTTTTCCATTTAATCCAATAGTGGTCATTGTAATTAATTTCACTTTGAAATTGGACTTAAACTACTGTCAATCTTTTAATAGATATTGTTTCATAAAAACACGCTATTTGTTTTGACAGCGGGAATTAATTATTAAATTAATTAATACAACTTATATGTTTTGAATTTTGTAAAATAGACATTATTTTTGAGTTCTGAATATCAAATATATCTTAGGGTGAATTTTTGGTATTTTTCTAAAAAACTTCAATTTTTGATGAATAGTGAAACCACTAAGTGGTACTTAAAGAAACTTATTTTTCATTTAAATGAAACGTTGCCACCTATGTGTTTTGAATTTCAAAAATCCAACATACATGGTTGTCATTAGGAAGTAAAATTTGGTTCAATGGAATTAAAATAATTTCTTAGTGAATAGTAACTTTTATGTTCTTAATCGTGATTAGAGGTAATTAGTGTAATTTAAGGTAAAAATAATGTTTTAATAATGTGAAATGACCTAGACACATGTACTACCCTCATTTGATGTGTCATGGCCGACCAAGACAATCCATGGGTTAACTTGGGGACCCCATGGAGCCACTTTGGTTGGAAAATGACATAAATAACTTTTTATTTAAAGTTAAAATAAAAATGTCACAATCATGAGATGTTTCACTAAAAAAAATTTAAATGGGGTTATACAAGTCATATTTTTGAATATAAATATTAATTATAAATATAAAAATATTTCCGACATCATGATATTTTTTTATAATTTTTTTCCATTAAATAAATTAAATTATTTATGACATCATGATGATGCAGTGATTACCTCATTAATAAAGGATTTAAATAAAATTAAAAGATAATGTAATATATATGACCTACACATGTCCAAAACCTATTGTATTGGTGGATTTAGAAACCTTATCACCTAATAATCAAATTATATCAATGTGGGACCTTTTAAATCTGAAACTCATTTTCAAATAAAGTAACATTTCTTTACTTTCCAAGAGTGCCCCACCTCTCCTATTATAAAAGGCCCCCACCTCTACCTCCTTAACCACACTTCCAAAGACTTTGGCTCGGCCAACCCCTGATCAGTTTGCCTCTCCACATCCCTATATTACTCCTAGAAGCCTCACTTTGGGCAGAAGTCTTCCCAAGGAAGCCTTTGAGCTCAAATCAAAAAGAGTTACCCGATTTTAAGGTAATGTCTTCACTTGTGTTCTTTTGTTTTATTTTTCTTCTCCAACCCCCTAAACTCTTTTTATTTATTTTTTTGTAACAACTCCAGTATCTTCAATATACTAGGATGTTGTTATAATAAGAATTCGAGCTACACTTACACACACCTACATCAAATGGTTAAAGAACATACTGTTTCTGTGGATGACGAATTTCTGCCTCACGAAACGATGATTGTTCAACACTCATATAACACCTTAATAGTTAGCCATTAAGATGTCACTATATTTATATATGATATATAATATGTTTATGTTTTACTTAAGCTTATGTATTTTTCTTTTGTGGCATACCTTTATGGTTTCCATTGTGGATAAACACGATAATTTCATTTTAGGAAGTGCGGACTACCGCCCCCTCAAAGTGATTTGATTCGTTAATGCCATATGTGGGATGTATAAAGGATGTATTTAAAGTTATTATATATGATTTATGTTACATATAAATGATGAATATAATTATGGAATTAAAATATACATACCTCTCATTTATTTTTAATTCCATTAATATGACATAGAAATGAAAGTAGCGTTCATGCGTACGTACGACTTACCGTCTCCATGAACGGTGCATTTCATTTCTTACCTCTAAATGATTATGTAATATTATAAGTACATGTATATTATGGATATATATGATATATATGATATCCAAATCATGAATATCATTATGGATATAATGAACCTTTGACCACATGAACAACATGTAATTGTAAGAAGTCGAATTTCGACTTAAGAACCAAATATCGACAAAACAAACATTATTAACTTAAATGATTGCATAATGTTTATAACATAGCAATAAGTGATATAAAAGGAATAATTAACTTGAAAAAGTTTCTTAAGAAATTATAAATTAACTCAAGTTTATTATTCAGGACGTTAAAGAACGATCGAGTCAAGTCAGACCCGAGGTATGGGATCCTACTTCTCTCTTTCTTTTTAAGTACACTCTTTTATGTCATTCCTTTTAAGCTCATCTTTCTTCTGATTGAGATGTTATTTTATATTAATCTTACTGTAATTTTTTATGTTCATATGATGAGAGACCCTATTCTCTCTCATCAATCCATTTTGGAAGTTTTGAGTGGCTCCGTTAGGCTGCCGAATTTTCGTAAGAGATCTAACCTCTATCTTTCTTTTTAAGTACTCTATTTTATGTCATTTCTTTTAAGCTAATATTTCTTATGTTTGGGGATGTTATTTTATATTCCTCATAATTTAATTTTTATGGTCATATTATGAGAGACCCTATTTGATCTCATAAAT
This sequence comes from Viscum album, assembly GCA_963277665.1. Classification (NCBI taxonomy): domain Eukaryota; kingdom Viridiplantae; phylum Streptophyta; class Magnoliopsida; order Santalales; family Viscaceae; genus Viscum; species Viscum album. The sequence continues at coordinate 496,739,476 of OY728121.1, read as the reverse complement.
CCATTTTTGGAAGTTTTAAGTGGTGCCGTTAGGCTGCCGAGTTTTCGTAAGGGATTTTTCATCTCACTTTTATTCCCATGAGATTTATGCTACATTTTCCACAATTTCCTTTGAGTGGTGTATTTAATGCCCATTATTTTACTCATTGTGTAATATAATTTCATTTATTAGTATTTACATCAATGTTGTATTGTCCTTCTTTCATGGGGTGTATGTTTCGAAAGATACCCATGTCGGTAAGGGAACCTTTCACCCTCTTCTTTTTAAAAGACTTCTTTTGTTATGTATTTTAATTCACATACTATTATGTTGGGATATGTTCTTCTATATCCTTATTGATGTAAATTTTATGTCCAAGTGATGAGATACCCTTTTTATCTCTCATCAACTCATTTTCTGAATTTTGAAGTGACGCCGTTAGGCTGTCGAATTTTACCAAGGGAACTTTTTGTCCCAATTTTGATTTCTTTGGGTTCAACATGTAGTTATTGAATATGTCATCCTTTTAATATGTGTTAATGAAATTTTATTGTTTTACACTTAATATCCACTTATATTGGGTGTATTTATATTTGTCACACATAATTTTGAGATTGATTTATCCTTAATTTAAGGATAACTTCTTTATAAGGGATTTCATCACATTTTACATTTCTATTGAGACTTCATTGTTGTTATGCACCAATTAACTCTTATATGGTGTATATAATGTCCTTTGGAATATTATATCATGAATCCATTTATTCTCATGATATTATAAAGTTCTGACTAAATTTTATTCCTCAATTATTGTATTCAAGTGTCTCAAATTTTGGTAAAAACCCTTTAACCAAAATATCGCTTTAAATGTTTTAATGATTTGTTCTTATTAATATCAATGTTTTCAAAATGTTTTTAAGGATTTATTTATATGGATATTAATGGTTTAAAATGTTAAAATATTCAAGGTGGTATGGGACACTTTGATTCAAAAATATCTTTATTAAATGTTTTAAATGGTTTTGAAAATGGGTTTTTTTGAATGGATTCATTATTCCAATATCCTAAAATGTTATATTGGGATGTGGAAATGTTATGTTTCCTTTATTCATGTTTTATGTGATAAGTTTATGTTATTGTTCTTGGGAATTGTTATGAAAGTGGGTAGTTCCGTGATAAACTAAGGGCGTGTGAGCCCGATATAGCTCTCTAATGCATTGGGTAACGCGAAGGGGTTAAACGTTAAGGTTTCTCCGAAGAGATTTAGGGAATTTACTGTGATGGTTATTCCAAGTGTAACCAAGAGGGTTACTCCCTATGTAATAATGTTATGAATGCCTCAAGTTACCTTTATGTCTTATGATTTCTATGATTTATTCATGATTTTATGAGGTATGTTAAAGTGCTTATGTTTTATGGGTAAAGTATGATTTCATTCTTATATATACATGTACTCATGTTTCCTTTCAATATTTTTATATCCCTTTCTGAGATTTTTATGCTCATCCCAAGTTTTTGAAATGTTTTTCACAGGTCAAGGGAAGGGTACATGATATGATGATAGTGTCAAGGAAGTGTCAAGAAAGAATCCATGTTTTATTTTAAAAATGTTTCCGTTGATGGGAAAAATGAATACTATCTTTTATGTAACCACTTTGTTTAAATGTGGAATGTAATGCATGTTTTATGATCTAATTCTCTAAAACTATAAACCTGAAAAGATCCTCAATGTGTAATTTTGTAATAACTCAAGATTAATTAAGGTTTAAGGCTGGGGCCTTATAGTTGGTATCAAAGATCGGTTTAGATAACTTTAGAGGTTAGGGTATTCTCTAAGCACAAGTGACATTACCATAATGGTCAGGATTTCAGAAAGAGTCCTAGTTTTAGATAAAGTGAATGAGTAAGTATATCTTAGTGTTTACCTTCCTCATTAGTACATGATGGTTTTGTTGACATACTCACACTGACATTTCTGTTTTTAGTGAATGGATGGATCTAGTAGGCTCTAAAGAGACAACAGGTTTGAAGGAAACTGTGGTGATTCTCTGATTAAGATACTAGATAAAATGGGGGATTCAATGAGGAAACTCATGGTTGTTCTAAACCAACTATCAAGGAGTCATTATCAACCACTCGAACCTTGGTATGATCTGTAATGCATCTTGTACGAAATGACCAATCGATGTGGAAGTTCAGGTAATAATTATAATGGTAACCATTAGAGTTTATATGATCCTTACTTTTGAGATAATTATGGGTTATTATATGTTATGATGGAAAATGAAAGGCATGAGATAGACTTGAGGTTAAAATATGTTATGATAATTTTTTAAGATTTTATCTTGTTTTGCGGAATGTTTTAAGAATTATATAGTTTTGGAAAAAGGAAAACACGCAGACCGTGTGACAACCCGTTGCGTCCGACAAAGCTGTAGGAATCGAACCCACAACCAAAGTGCAACTGGTATTTATCACCTACCAGTGGACTACGTGAAGTCCCTGGTTAGTTTGACTAATTATTTTTAGTTAGATGATTTTAGGAATCAAGAGTAAGTTTATTTTGGGTTATCTATGGAAATGATTAACCTATCATCGAGGATATGTGATTAGGTTAATTACTTTTCAATATGAGAATTTAAGAGCAACTGATGTTATTTGGAGATAAAAGTTAATTTGTACCTTGGAAGACTATGTGACTAAATCCTTCAAATATTTGGGTTTCAATCTTAGTTTGGTTTACTTTGAAGAATTTTATGGACAAATTGTTTATCAAATGGTCCTCGTTGAACTTTGGGTTTTGTTGGACAAATTTTGGAGCTTAAGAATAGATTTTCTTTTTATAAAGGGTTATCCTTTTCTGGATAATCTTATCTTGTACTAAACATTTTGGTTTTGGTTTTGGTTAAAGTCTAAAGACATGGGAAGTATATAGTTCTCTTTTGTGGATTAGGTGATTCTCTAGAAGTTGATTATAGTGAACAAGTCTTCCTAAATGCTCATATTTTGGAGAAAATATGAGTTTGTGTAAGAAATCTAATAAAATTTGAAATTCAACATGAAAGTAATTATGTTTCCTTATGAATAAATTCCTCAATAAAAAAAAACAAAAATGTTGTCTATTAACTTTTCCTACTGGGGAATATAATACCGTTTAACCCATCACAAGTTTGTGATTTTCTTGTGGTTAACTTTCTCCTAAACATGTTTTCTATCACTCTCCATCAGAACATGACCCTATGTTTTCTCCTCCATGTCCATGTTTTCCTACATAGAATCCTAGTATGGGTTAACTAGGGTGACCTCAGTACTTTTCATTCTTTATTTTAAAGTGATTGTTTTACCGACTCTTGTTCCGATGTGGGACTTTCATGGATGTTTCCGAGCCCAATTTTAAAATTGCGAGGATGCAATTCCCAAAAGGGGGGAAGGATGTAACACCCCAGGTAAATAAAGAATATGACATTTTTATATTTATCTATATTTGTGAATAAAATATTAATATTACTTTAAAGGGGACACTATGCTCGATGGCGTACCCAATACACAACAACGAGTTTCTTGGGAATCTTACGTTGCACTCTAATAATAAAATAATATTATTTTAAATGGTAGTTAACGCCTATGCCATTGTAATGACGGAAATAAACAGAACTAACTACAAAATTATTATATATGTTTTTCAACTATTTTTACTTTTTACAATAAATGTTAGAGTATTAAAAATGTGAATGAATTCAATTTTTAAGCGTAAACATTCTAATGTTCTTTAGAAGGTCGATTAACCGCCTTTTGATGGAGAACCTCTTTTAAATCCATTTTTTGAAAATTTTATGTGTTATATTTGACAAAATAAAATTATTATTTAGAATAGAGACATCAAAATTTACTTTGTGTAAATTTTTTGTATCTTTCCGATAAAGTTCATTTTTAATGAATTGTGAAAAATGTTGTATTTTAATTCAAAACCTCTTTTTAATCTAATTTATTTATATGATTATATTATCTTTTGAATTGTTTTTAAAGTAAAATAAGAATATATTTTTACCATTTAATCCAATAGTGGTCATTGGAATTAATTTCACTTTGAAATTGGACTTAAACTACTGTCAATCTTTTAATAGATATTGTTTCATAAAAACACGCTATTTGTTTTGACAGCGGGAATTAATTATTAAATTAATTAATGCAACTTATATGTTTTGAATTTTGTAAAATAGACATGATTTTTGAGTTCTGAATATCAAATATAGCTTAGGGTGAATTTTTGGTATTTTTCTGAAAAACTTCAATTTTTGATGAATAGTGAAACCACTAAGTGGTAGTTAAAGAAACTGATTTTTCGTTTAAATGAAACTTTGCCACCTCTGTGTTTTGAATTTCAAAAATCCGACATACATGGTTGTCATTAGGAAGTAAAATGTGGTTCAATGGGATTAATATAATTTTTTGGTAAATAGTAACTTTTATGTTCTTAATCGCGATTAGAGGTAATTAGTGTAATTTAAGGAAAAAATATTGTTTTAATAATGTGAAATGACCTAGACACATGTCCTAACCTCATTGGATGTGTCATGGCCGACCAAGACAATCCATGGGTCAACTTGGGGACCCCATGGATCCACTTTGGTCTGAAAATGACATAAATAACTTTTTATTTAAAGTTAAAATAAAAATGTCACAAGCATGAAATGTTTCACTAATTTTTTTTTTAAATTGGGTCATACAAGTCATAATTTTGACTATAAATATTCATTAGAAAGATAAAAATATTTCCTACGTCATGATATTTTTTTTTAATTTTTAGACATTAAATAAATTAAATTATTTATGACATCATGATGATGTAGCGATTACCTCATTAATAAAGTATTTAAATAAAATGAAAAGATAATGTAAAATATATGACCTACACATGTCAAAAACCTATTGGATTGGTGGATTTAGAATCCATATCACCTTATCTTCGAATTATATCAATGTGGGACCTTTTAAATCTGATAAGAATTTTCAAATAAAGTAACATTTCTTTACTTTCCAAGAGTGCCCCTCCTCTCCTCTTATAAAAGGCCCCCACCTCAACCTCCTTACCCACACTTCCAAAGCCTTTGGCTCGGCAAAAACCTGATAATTTTGCCTCTCCAAATCCCTCTCTTACTCCTAGAATACTCAATTTGGGTATAAGTCTTCCCAAGGAAGCATTTGAGCTCAAATCAAAAAGAGTTACCCGATTTTAAGGTAATGTCTTCACTTGTGTTCTTTTGTTTTATTTTGCTTCTCCAACCCCCTAAACTCTTTTTATTCATTTCTTTTGTAACAAATAAAGTATCTTCAATATACTATGATGTTGTAATAATAATAATTAGAGCTAAACTTACACACACCTACATGAAATGGTTAAAGAACATACTGTTTCTGTGGATGGCGAATTTCTGCCTCACGAAACGATGATTGTTCAACACTCATATAACACCTTTAAAGGTGGACATTAAGATGTCACTATATTTATATATGATATATAATATGTTTATGTTTTACTTAAGCTTATGTATTTTTCTTTTTTGGAATACCTTTTTGGTTTCCATTGTGGGTAAACACGATAATTTCATTTTAGGAAGTGCGGACTATCGCCCCCTCAAAGTGATTTGATTCGTTAATGCAATATGTGGGATGTATAAAGGATGCATTTAAAGTTATTATATATGATTTATGTTAAATATAAATGATTAATATAATTCTGGAATTAAAATATACATACCTCTCATTTAGTTTTAATTCCATTAATATGACATAAAAATGAAAGTAGCTTTCATGCGTACGTACGACTTACCGTCTCCATGAACGGTGCATTTCATTTCTTACCTATAAATGATTATGTAATATTATAAATACATGTATATTATGGATATATATGATATATATGATATCCAAATCATGAATATCATTCTGGATATAATGAACCTTTGACCCCACGAACAACATGTAATTGCAAGAAGTCCACTTTCGACTTAAGAACCAAATATCGACAAAACAAACATTATTAACTTAAATGATTACATAATATTTATAACATGGAAATAAATGATATAAAAGGAATAATGAACTTGAAAAATGTTCTTAAGAAATTAGAAATTAACTCAAGTTTATTATTTAGGACGTTAAAGAACGATCGAGTCAAGTCGGACCCGAGGTAAGGGATCCTACTCCTCTCTTTCTTTTTAAGTACACTCTTTTATATCATTCCCTTTAAGATCATCTTTCTTGTGATTGAGATGTTATTTTATATTAATATTACTGTAATTTTTATGTTCATATGATGAGAGACCCTATTCTCTCTCATCAATCCATTTTGGAAGTTTTGAGTGGCGCCGTTAGGCTGCCGAATTTTTGTAAGAGATCTAACCTCTCTATTTCTTTTTAAGTACTCTATTTTATGTAATTTCTTTTAAGATAATATTTCTTATGTTTGGGGATGTTATTTTATATTCCTAATACTTTAATTTTTATGGTAATATTATGAGATACCATATTTGATCTCATAAATCCATTTTTGGATGTTTTAAGTGGCGCCGTTAGGCTGCCGAATTTTCGTATGGGATTTTTCATCTCACTTTTATTCCCGTGAGATTTATGCTACATTTGCCACAATTTCCTTTGAGTGGTGTATGTACTGACCATTATTTTAATCATTGTGTAATATACTTTCATTTATGAGTATTTACATCAATGTTGTATTGTACTTCTTTCACGGGGTGTATGTTTCGAAAGATACCCATGTCGGTAAGGGAACCTTTCACCCTCCTCTTTTTAAAATACTTATTTTGTTATGTCTTTTAATTCACATACTATTATTTTGGGATATGTTCTTCTATATCCTTATTGATGTAAATTTTATGTCCAAGTTATTAGATACCCATTTTATCTATCATCAACTCATTTTCTGAATTTTGAAGTGACGCCGTTAGGCTGTCAAATTTTACCAAGGGAACTTTTTAACCCAATTTTGATTTCTTTGGGTTCAACATGTAGTTATTGAATATGTCATCCTTTGAATATGTGTGAATGACATTTTATTGTTTTACACTTAATATCCACTTATATTGGGTGTATTTATATTTGTCACACATAATTTTGAGATTGATTTATCCTTAATTTAACGATACCTTATTTATAAGGGATTTCATCACATTTTACATTTCTATTGAGACTTCATTGTTTTTATGCACCAATTAACTCTTATATGGTCTATATACTGTCCTTTGGAATATTATATCATGAATCCATTTATTCTCATGATATTATAAAGTTCTGACTAAATGTTATTCCTTAATTATTGTATTCAAGTGTCTCTAATTTTGGTAAAAACCCTTTAACCAAAATATCGCTTTAAATGTTTTAATTATTTGTTCTTATTAATATCCATGTTTTCAAAATGGTTTTAAGAATTTATTTATACGGATATTAATGTTTTAAAATGTTAAAAGCTTCAAGGTGGTATGTGGAACTTTGATTCAAAAATCTATTTATTAAATGTTTTAAATGGTTTTGAAAATGGGTTTTTTTTTGAATGGATTCATTATTCCAATATCCTAAAATGTTATATTGTGATGTGGAAATGTTATGTTTCCTTTATTCATGTTTTATGTGATACGTTTATGTTATGGTTCTTGGGAATTGTTATGAAAACGGGTGGTTCTGTGATAAACTAAGGGCGGGTGAGCCCGATATATCTCTCCAATGAATTGGGTAACGTGAAGGGGTTAAAAGTTAAGGTTTCTATGAAGAGATTTAGGGAATATACTGTGATGGGTATTCCAAACATAACCAAGAGGGTTACTCCCTACGTAAGAATGTTATGAATGCCTCAAGTTACCTTTATGTCTTATGATTTCTATGATTTATTCATGATTTTATGAGGTATGTTAAAGTGATTATGTTTTATGGGTAAAGTATGATTTAATTATTATATATACATGTACTCATGTTTCCTTTCCATATTTTTATATCCCTTACTGAGCTTTTTATGCTAATCCCAAGTTTTTGAAATGTTTTTCACTGGTCAAGGGAAGGGTACATGATATAATGATAGTGTCAAGGAAGTGTCAAGAAAAAATAGATGTTTTATTTTAAATATGTTTCCGTTGATGGGAAAAATGAATACTATATTTTATGTAACCACTTTGTTTAAATGTGGAATGTAATGCAATTTTTATGCTCTAATTCTCTAAAACTCTAAACCTGAAAAGATCCTAAATGTGTAATCCTGTAATAACTCATGATTAAGTAAGGTTTAAGGATGGGGCCTTATAATAATTCCCACCCATGGTGTAATATCTAATAAAAATTCATATATCCTTGAAAATACCATGAACTCCAATTACCAATTATTAAACATTAAAATGAGAGTGTACGAAAACTTAGAGGGTGTTACCATTCTCCCAACCATGAAATATTTCCATCCTCAGAAAGTGATCATGAGTCTGGACTCTCAAAGAGAGAAGGCCACTGTTGCCTCACAAACATTTCCCACTCCCACATCCCATGGATATACCATACACACTTCCATAGTAACTGGACCAATGATTTTTTTAAATCAATACTTTTTCTCAGTGATCCATAGTCTGAATAGGTTTCTCAACCATAGTGGTTTTAGGCTCAATATCAACATTGTCCCATTCAATCACATTGGAAGGGTCCAGTTGATACCTCCTCAACTAGGAAACATGAAAAACATCATGAATATATGTCAAACGATATGGTAATTAAAACCAATATTAAACATTTCCAAGTCTCTCTATGATCTTAAAGGCCCAATAAACCATGGTGCCAACTTACCTTAATTTCTCAACCAACAATGTCCCAAGTAAGGTGAAACTATTACAAATACCTGATCACCAACCTAAATCTCAAGAAAATTATGATGATGGTATACATAGAATTTCTATGACTCTGTTCTGTGACCAATCTCTTCCAGATCAACTACACAATTTCCATCATCTCCTGAATAAGGATTGACCCAACAATGGACTATTATCCCAACTCTTCCATGCACAAGGGAGATATAAATGGAAAAACATAATTTTTTTGAATGAACCCATCTTAATTGAATAATAATAACTATTATTATAGTAAAATTAAAACATAGGAATATGATTTTCCCTAGAACCATCAAAATCAAGCACACATGATGAGAGAATATCCCCAAGAAATGAGATAGCTCACTCAGTCTATCCATCTAACTGCGAATGATATGACATGATTAATTTCAATTGAGAACCCATTTAATCTTTCAAACCTTTCCAAAACCTTTATGTGAACTATGGATCCCTATTAAAATCAATCATAGATGGAATCCCATGAAGTCTCACAACCTCTTAGATGCATAGTTGTTCGAGATGCTCTACTCTTTTCTCTCCTTAATCAGAAAAAATGAGAAAATTTGGTAAAATAATCTATTATCACCAAAATTTAATCCTTCCCACTAGGATTCCATTGTAAATTAATGACTAAGTACATATAAATCTCATCCCACATCCATATCAAAATGAGAAAAGGTTACAAAAAACCAGTAGATCTATGGTGTTTCACCTTAATCCTTTGAAGAGTAAGGAACCATGACACAAAGTTTTTTATCAACCTTCTCATCCCCAACCACCAATACTGACATCTCAGATCACGATACATCTTGGAAGTCCTAGGGTGTCCATATTAATAAGACTAGTGATCACAATATATAAATTCCCAACTCAAAGATATGGGAACAACCAAACTTCCTTGAAAACTCAAAGAATCAATGGGATAAGAGTACATATCCATGAAGAATAAAATTAGAAAGGGATAACCCTCAAATAAACCAAGAAAAAACTAAAATGAGTCTTTATGTGACCATCTACCACTACAAAACTATCCCACTATAGAAGAAATGACAACCAAGAGAAGACAATTAACTACATAACACGCTTACCTTTAACTGAATCCTATAGAAACAAATCTAAAAAATTCTCGAAGGAAAAATTAGGTTGTAATCACAATTCCCAATAATATTTTACCAAAAAATATATACAACATCTAATATCAATAAAATGATAGCTCCATCTTTAAAATAAATCACAATTTATAAATCATTTTCAAAAGTGAAACCATTTTGTAAAACATGATTTGGTTTTCCATAAAATCCTTACTTATTCACATAAAAAAGGAATATAAAAGTAGACGTGATAAATAATGCATATATAATAAAAAAACATGGATACACAATATGATAAATAAGTGATAAACTAGCCATAAAAGATTCCATCATGTGTAAATCCAAGAAAATATGTTGAAGCATTATATTTAGGATCTAGACTATGGGAATATGTACTTATACATAAAAATAAAAGTTTAATCTAGACATAATGTGAATACAACTGATATTGAGTCCTATCATAGTCTGTCAATATAAAAAACATTGAGTTCCACTACACACACTAAAGGGACAAGTCTATTTCCTGATGTACCCAAGGTTCCTAATGTGCTAAGTTTTACAAAAATCATTTTAAAACCATGATAAAAATTTAATAAATATCTTAAGAATGAATTATTACCACTTTAGTTCTTTAAAATACATTTTTTTAATCAAAATCACCCTAAATTCATTTCATTGAAGTATATAGTGTGCACAAATCAATTTTTAAAGAAAAAACCCCTTTACAAACATGCATATATTAAAATAAATCCATTTTGAAATCAGGTTAAGAATTTCTATAAAAAAGGAATTTACAATAAATTCAAGTAATTCATTAATTAGAACATTTTTATAGATACGCATACCTTAATAATGGAGAGAAACCATAAATAATTGATCTCCAAGGGCTAGGTTTAAGTGATAATCGAAAGGTGATTCAAAGGACTTCAAAATGATTTCTTGGGAACCTAGGGTTTGAGAGAGAAAATTTGAAGAAAGTTTAGTTTAGGAGGGATTTATGTATTTATAGGTTGTTTTTATTTATGAATACTATGGCACAATCTGTAACACCACAATGCAGGACTGCTAAAAGGGGCTCAAATCACTAGGAATTTTAAGATCCCATGTCATAGCCTGTTTGGTCATAGTATTTCCATGAACCATGAAACATTCCTTGATAAATATCTTATATTTTAGGAGATGGTACTATGGTGTATCTGAGATCACAACACTACAGATCCCCACTTCCAAGAGTGAGTTACGCAATTTCTTACTCCCCATGAGGCAACTACTGCGAATTTGGAAGAACCGCCCAAACTCACCCCTCAGAGTAGTACATTGTAGTATGATCTTCCAGTCCATAACACTAAACATTACTATTCAATATCCATTTTCCATGGAGAAAAAATGGTGAAAATGGAAAGGGCACCAAAATTACACCCTCTAGACTCCACACTACAACTCTCTTGTCTACGCCGTAACCGACCTCTCCATGTCGCAATCATTACCATCCTTGGAGCATCTCCCTATAAAACTTCAGATCACCTAAAAATTCTTGGTAAATCTAATTAAAAAGTATTAATAATTAAAACGGGAGAATATTGAAACCTATAGGGTGCAACATGTACCTTTATAAGTGTGAAATAAAGATCTAATACCACTTGTTTTTTCAAGAACCCAAATTATAGAACCCATTATAGAACCTCATTTTCTAAATAAGATTATTATTTTTAGAGTTTTACAAAACACAATTACAATGTTTTGGGGAGGAAAATAAACTCTAACATCTCACATGTAATCTAATGGATCTCATATAGTCATTTTGAAAGATACACAAGTGAAAAATGAAATCAATCACACATAACATGAAACAACACAAATAATTTACATGGTTCAGATCATAATCATATTTCATAGGATAAACAAAATTACTATTTATTAATAAAAATATAATGATTTAAATATTACCCCTATATGTGAATAAAATGATCCCAACCTCCTATTTATATAATAACCCCACCGATAGATATGGTTTCATTACCCTTTGATCTATGTGTGCAATCATCATTATCTTTCGATCTATGTTGGTGGCCTTCTATTTGGTCAAGGCCACCAGTTGATGCACTCACCAAACTTTCCAAATATTGTGATTAATTCATGATATCTAAATAATATTACATGAACCTCTTGAATAATCTTACAAAACCTTTACACATGTACAAGAAAAAATTATGTAAGTCCTTTATAGTTATTCCTATGTGATATAGAGTTCCTTATATAATCTATCTTCTAGATCTAAAAGTCATTATTTATTTATTTATATTTTTATTATACTATATATTCTAATTTAGTTTCTCCCCAATTATGCTACCCAATCCTCTAATTGGTTTGGATAACATAATTCCATAATCATGCCATCCAAAATATATACTGACTTTGCTAGATTTTTTTCATAGCAACCCAAGAATCATAATAAAATTCATATATCAATATTCCAATGGATATATCCTTTATTTATACTACCAATTACTTACAAGGATTATAAGTTAGAGGATCATACATATCACATTTCATTTCTATTTTAAAATATAGCTACATGCTTAAGAGAAACCGTACCATCACTTTGTCTTCTCTTAGTTCCACTATGAACACCCAAGCTATGTGATTACACTCTTTAAACACTATAAACATCCAAAATTTAAGTAATATCTATGAAAAATGAATTATCATGGTTTATTTATCCCTTTAATATAATTCCACTCCCACATCTCTATTATTTTCTAGGTTCATGACTATTACTATATCCTTTCACACATAACTCCCAATTCTTGACACGAACTAGGACTATTACCCTAGGCCTAACAACCTATGATCTCTTTAACCTAATTAATAAGGATTAAACTAATATATATAAAATTTATTTCATGAACTGAGAATACTTTGGAGAAATTCCTGTGTAACTAGTTATTATGAACCTTGGTAGTGTAACCACTAGAAATCTATAACACTCTAAACTATGCATGGTATATTCACTCCACTACTATAGGCTTTACCCTAACTCATTAAAAAATTTATAACTCATATTCCCACAATGTAGAATTATAGAACCCGAAACACAATTAATGAATATGCATGAAACACACACAAAAACACACAAAATACTGTGAAATATTAAAGGGACCACAAACATGGAGATTATAGGAGTACAAAATGTCCGATATCATGGCTTTATTGAACTCCATTTTCCTAAAATTGAGAAATTAGAAAAATAGTCCCTAAAAAGGGATTTGTGATTGAATAGTAGAAAAAATGAAAAAATATAGAGGAAACCACGGTCTTACTATAGTCTTACTGAGAGGAACCCCATACTTTATACAGTTCATTGATATTATAGGGAATAACACTCACGATATGAGAGAAGTTGAGGAAGAGGGAGATAACATATGGGAGAGGGGGCCTGATTTATGCAGTATGGAGAGGGAAGAAAGGGTGTGTGTTATTTAAGTTAAAAACTAAATAAATAAATAAATTTTCTTAAAAAATATATCATGAGCCCATCAGGTACTTGGTGGCCACCCAAGGGTCTTTGGCCCTTATCTACCACGCAAGGTAACCAGTGAAACCTATCGGGTATCCAATGTATTTTGATACTTCTATAAAAGACTATAAAACCCATTTTAACTTAACCTAACACCTATTAATACCATAAAAACATCCAATATTATGTAAAACTGTCACCTAGATATGTCCACACTCTCTAATACTCAATATGAATCAAAATTCTCAAACAAATCATCTCTAGATTTAGGAAAATTTAAATTTACAATGAATTTTCCAACCTATAATGACATAGTTCATTAAAAAATCCCCATAACAGGGATTCAAATACTTGAAAGTGATTGTATGATATTAATTTTCTCCAATCATCCATAAGAATCTTCTGCGACTTCTCATTCTCAATTCCAAATATGATGTCTTTATCATGCATATTCTCAATTTTTCCAAACTAGTTTTTGTCTAAAACTTCCAATATGATCCTCAACATGAATCATATACTGTATAAAAAATATAATAAACTATTAAACCAATTTATCATAAAAAATATGATGATAATTATTATTTGAATATCTTACACATAGACTTCCTCAAAATTAATATTTGTTTTCTATGATATAAACCTTTAACTAAAAACATGACACCTCTAACCAAATGTCATAATGAAAATACATGGTTTCTATAATACCTATCACCATATACTAATCCTTGCCATATTTCAAACATATTGAATATATCAACCACTATATATGAATCATAAAATTTTATATAGACTTGGAACCAAATATGACTCATCTCACCTCTACCTCTTGAAAAGAATAAAAATTAAGTGCTTATTGACTATAAACATTATTCTCACAACCCAATCACTAACCACAATCCATATAAAGTAAAGTTCACTCTTTGAATGATTAGTATAATTCCACACATGATATGATGATCAATACCATCATCAGGTTAATACTAATACACATGATCCTTCATACCACATGATGATCACTATTCATGATCCTAGCCAAAACATCTTGATAATATAATCAACTAGAATGACTACTAGCTCTAAAAGAAAAGAAATCACACCTAATACATGTAAAAAATTATAAATTATTTCAAAAAGGGTAATAAATATCATAAAAACATGATCATTTATGGAATACCACAAAAGGAAAATACCAAAATCCTTACATCTAGGTTTTCTTAAACAACCTAAGAAACCTTTATAAGTGTAACATATTTTCTCATGTGTGAAAATTCCTTGGTTTATTTGAAAACTACAAAAACATATGAATTTTTCAACTATATTAGAAACAATCCACAATATTCTTCCTATTAATACATTGGGGTGATGTACTATCCAAGAAATTGAAGTTACTACTAGAACCCTATTTCTCATCATCCAACATCTATCCCTACTCATACAAAATCTTATCCCTTTATCATCATGAGAAAAAAATCCTTTATTTCGATTACTATACCCTACTATAAATCATATGCATAGGTGTAAAACAAAATAATTCCAATCATACCCATAATGAGTACTTAATACCTTTTTCAAAGTATCACACCATTATGAATTCAATTTATTTCAAGGAATACATAAAATAAAATAATATTTAGAATTTTGTGGTGTACTCCATCACTAACATCCCACACTATTGTAACTCTATAAATTCCCAAATCAATACACGATACTGTAAATCTATGAAAAAATTCTCATAAAGGATGGAATGAAACTCTATCCATGACATATAATCATTACCTCCTTTATAGCCAATGATATTCCATAATTTTGATGCTTTACTTATGATCATAAAAATTTCCAACTGCACCCACTTCCCTTTTAGAGTTCCAATCCTTTCAAACATGAACTGGACATTTTACAACCAATTATAAATTTCTTTTAATCCCAATCCATCACTAAAAAATAAGTATTGATACTCCTAAAACTCATGGATAACATTAAAATTCATTACCTATCCCTGTTTAAATCCTGGACCAATGACACAAAATATATACAATATAATCACAATGTAGGACATACACACCCAAACATAAAATCCCAGATAAAACTCTTTATTTTATAGTTTATTATCTTCTGATGAATATCAATCCAAAATTATCTCATGATAATAAAATTACTAAAAAAACCTATTTCATTATAATCCTCTCATTATAATTCCCAAATAAAGCATCATAATTTAAAGCATTCATCATTACCACATAAGCATGCAATTTCCTTCCATTCATACTTTACAAGGTCATTTTATTAAAAAAAATACTATACCAATAGTATTATAAAAAATTATCCACAAAATAATATCCTATTCACTTAGAATAACAATATAAAACCACTCACTTAACATAATTGAAAATGAAAACCTTCTATCCTAAAAATGAAATAACTCATGACCAACCACCTAATAGACACAATTGTCTACCTTACCTCTACTAGAATCATGAATTACATCATCTAGATTCATTTTTGCCATCACAATGTTGTACCACATGAAATACTATCCCACCTGAAGGCTTATATCTAACTTGAACACTTCACATAGATACTTTCCATATCCCTAACTACTAAATCCAAATCTAAAATAATGTTTCAGCTACCTAGAAACACCCACTATAGGGCCATATTATACCCCGATCATGAACAAAGGGATATAATGTTAAATTAATGACAAATGAAAATACCTAAAATAGTTTTAATTAATTAATTCATTACCAATAGGTTATTTTTGAAAACACTATATAATTTATTGTTGATGTTTTAATTAAAAAAACATATTCCCAAAAATGTTTCAAAACTTTTCCTTCATAATTTTTTTCCATAACTATATTCCATTTTTTGAAAAGAATTTTTCATTCAATAGTAGTCATTCACATGTCTAAAATATCTATGTTCCAAAAATAATGCATGAATTCATGCCCTCATTCCACCTTAGGCTAAGAATAAAAAAATAAATAATAGTCTCAACCCTGAACTAATGGATGTTCACTAAAATAATATGCATATGATTCATATAACTTAAGGATACATTGATACTAATATATCATTAATCTTGAGTTTGAGAATATATTGTTGATAATGTAATCATTTGTGAATACTATGTAACTTGATACTACTTTTCACCAAATGTGGTCTATGATTTTGGTTGGAACTGCCACATCATACTCACTTACTATTTCCTTAGTTATGAACCAAAGGGTTAGTGCATATATGGATTATGCATTCATTAAAAGAGTTTAATGAATTTTCCTAATGAGAGTAACATATATGATATAGTCTAACTCTCATGATTAAAGAATATCATCAAGCACTACCTATAAAAGGGAATGAGTTTCCTTATTGGTGATAATGATAATCTATCTCATACAAAAATTTATGAAGATATATTACTCTCATAGAATCCTTTATCATAAAATATGAAGGAATTATCACTCCTATCGATGTAAGAGAATCCTCATGATACGATCATGGATGTTTTGGATGGTGTAATACCTTATATGCATGAATAATCAGTTTAATGTTACTGTGATTATGATCAATATAATTACAAGAGTAAAATATTGATTACTTAAAGATAAAGGTAAGCTGTTCTCCTTGAAAAATCATTCATGTTCATACTTTCAGGTATAGGTCATAAATACATGGGTTCTCTTCCACCACCAAAGGTCACTTGGTGATCCCATAAAACCCATTAGTTGTATTAGAAATAACTTATTCAATGAATAAAAAATTTATTTATATTAGTTTGATAGAGAAGATCTTTTACACTAACTAACTAGTTTTTCATCACTCAATGTTATATTATATGATAATGCAATGTTGGATTCAACAACTTGAAATTACGTTTACTGGTTAATGTAATATCGAGTATGTCCCTAAGGAAATTATTATGTTATTACATATCCTTCATTGGGTATCAAAATTATGTTAAGAAATTAAAACAATCTAGAGTGGAAGGAACAAAATATGTTATCGGATAACATATCCCATGTCGAGTACCATAGGAAAACAATGTATCTTTTTCCAATTTCTTGATATTACATCGAGTGTCTATATAATATGCTGTAATCACTCAACATTACATTGAGTGTCAATGTAATGTGAGGGATGAACCTTCTTAAATGATGAATTGTGGCTGCTAAATATTAGTCCCACATCAGACTCCTCTAAAGGAGTGACACTTATTTATCATCTAGAATAGACAAAGAGGATATCATTAAATTCTTATACAACATTCTTATTACCCAAACACTCATCACCATGCCACCCCACATGGTGGATTTACCCTATCACTACCCTACACACCTCATGATTATACCGACCCACACATGCCTTGTGAACCCACTTTTCCACTCCTAGATAGATTACATTTTAGCTTGGTTACTTTCCCCTATAGAACATGTACACTTGAGTGAGCAATCTGGGATGGCCCATTTTTTCGATAAAAAATAAAAAAAATGTTAATTTTTTTTATCCTTGATGAATTTACTTATTGTGTATAAAATGTTTATAAATTATAAATGTGAGTCATTATAAAATTTTATTTTTCATTCCTAAATAATATATGAAAATTTTACATTTATATTTCATTTTTTGGAAGATAAATAAAGTGATTATTTATTTTTTAACTCCTTATGAATTTTTTATGAATTTTGAATATTGTGCATGAAAAATTTATGTGATAAATTGCTTCTAGGAGATAGATCCCTAAATAATATTCTTGGTATGACAATATAATATTTAGTTTTTATATACCTTAACATTAATTTGTTTTAGATTTATTAGATTGATAATATATATTAAATATATTATTTTCATATTTGGTATTAGAGATATCAGGAATTGAATTCTCTTTTGAGTAAAGTCTCCCATAGGGGATGGACTTGGGTACAGACTACTCACTAGCCTAGAGGCTTATGACTCATTTTATAAAGGTGAGGGGTTGGATATCTATTACTCCATGCTTACTCATGTGGTGATTATCAATCTCATATAACTCTATTTCTTTAGATGAAAAAAATTCATCTATCATACATATAATATGAATTCATATATTTATAAATATGTTTAGATTCTATTTTTTACGATTAAAACAAACTAGTGGGTTGGGTAAAAGGATTCAAATTAATGTGGTGCTAGCACATTAATTTAGTAGATGGGATAGGGATTGAAAAACTAAATCAATATAAGCATTCATACAAAAGGGATAAAACATGAGATAATAATGATTACATGATATGCAATTGGTTTATTATTCATGAGATGTATATTAAATAGGTGAGAATTAAAAAAACCTTTAAAATAAAAAGGGTGATATTCCTTAAAAAGTATAACTTTTTATGAACTTGATCATTTAGTATGGGTTACCCTAATAGTTAGATGACTGTGACTTATCTTGTATAATAAAATCAAGTAATAAGGTTACCCTAATAGTTTGGATCAATATTTTTGGTGTTTTATTTGGGTTATACTAGTTATGAAACATGAATGGTTATGCTACCATATGAATATAATTGATTTAATCCATTTAAAAAATTTGGATAAATATTTTATCTACTTATCTATCCAATAATCATATATGATATGATTGACATGGTTTTTGTCTACCAGATATAGTCATAGATTATTTATGTACCCAAACCAGTGTAAGTCACAGTGGAGTATAGCTCATGGATGACTATTAGATATCATACATAGTGATATATGTGGGAAAATAAGTAATCAAGTAAGCGGTTTTATTGGGTATTTTTTACCTTTATTGATGAGTTTAGTTGGTATGGATATGTGTTTCTGATGAGACATAAGTATGCAACTTTTCAATGTTTAAAGATTTTAAAAAAAAAGTATATAATCAATAAAGAAAAAGTAAAAATATCATCTAATTGGATTAGGGGATAGAATACATGAGTTAGGAATTAATTGAGTATCTGATAGATTATAGAATTGTATGATAACTCACTCTTATTAGAACACCACAATGGAATTTTGTGTTTGAGAAGATAAATGTTTTCTTGTTAGACATGGTTTGGTTGATGATGAGTTAGTACAACATTTCTATTTCATTTAGAGGTTATTATCTAGAGATTTATATATTTCTATTAAAAAATATTCCATATAAAGTGGTCATAAAGGAACCGAATGAGATATGGACCATGAAACATCCCATTTTTTATTTTATAAAGGTTTTGGGATGTGAAGCATTTGTAGGAAGTTTAGATTCTGATATGATTGACTCCAAATCTAAAATAATATTATTTGGTGGTTATCCTAAGGAAACTATAGGATATTATTTATATAATTACACTGAACAAAAAATGTTTGTGGCATGATGTGGTTTATTACTTGAGAAGGAACACACAAGTCAATGAGAGAGTGGGAGTACAATAGAACATGGAGAAGTTCGAGATCAATAAATAGAAAGTGTTCCTAAGGTGGATATTGATCAAATAACACAATGAGTTGTGGAAAATAGTTGAATCATGTTACATAAGAACCTTTATTTTCTAGTATAATTCATCAATATTTCATGATATATGGATTTTTCATAGCTAATGATGAAGAGGCAATGCTCATAGGAGATGAAATTACCACCTTAATCGGAGGCTATAAAGAGTTTTGATTTCTATAAATAGTTAAAATACATGGAATATAAAATGGAATACACACACACTAAACAAGTTTGGAACTTGGTAAATACACCTAAAGGGGTGAGACCTATAGTGGGAAAGTGGGTTTTTCATTATAAAACCAACCTCGATGGTTGAGGACCTATATATAAAGTATGCCTAGTTGCAAAAGGTTACTAGAAAATTCATGGTATTGACTATAATGAAACCTTTTCATCCATAGTGATGATAAAGTACATTATGATATTTATCACCATATTATCTTACATTGATTATGAGATATATCAATTAGGTATCAAAACTGATTTCCTTAATGATAATTTAGATGAGGACTTGTATTCAATACAACCTGAAGGTTTTGAAGTTCCTAATGAGATTGTGAAGGTATGCATGGTGAAACCGTCTATTTATGGATTAAAGAATGATTCTCAGAGTCAAAATAACTATTTTAATGGTGAAATTAAAGAGTTTGGTTTCATAAAAATTATGTATGATTCATATTTATAAAATTAGATCAGTGGGAGTGTTGTAGTGTTTCTAATATTGTATTTGGATGACATACTACTCATGGGAAATGATATGACAACTCATTACTCTATGAATATGTGGTTGGGTAAATTCTTCTTAATGAAATAATTTGGTGAATTAGAATATTAATTGGGTTTGAAGATCTATATAGATATATCTAATAGGTTTCATAGAATCAGTTAGGAAACCTACATTGGTAAAATACTAAATTGGTTTAAAATGGAGAAATCCAAGAAGGTTTCTTTACCAGTATTCCTGGGAATGGATCTTAGGAAGATTCTAGATCAGTTTATAGACTTTAAAAAAATATATGTAATTTATTATCGATCTTACATAGTTTCTATCATGTATTCCATGTTGTTTAACAGACCTCATGTCCCATATGATCTTATGATTTCTTCAAATTACCAATCTAATTATGAGGAGAGTAACCGAGTTACAATAAAGAAAATCTAAAATTACTTGAGAAGGAATAATAACATGTTTTTGAAATTTAGATGAGATTATGGTCTATGTGTAAAGGGTTACAAAAATACAAGTTTCTAATCCAACATAGATGATATGAAATCTAAATCTGGTTTATTATTTTACCTAAATTGTTTAGACATTTATTGAAAGAGTTCCAAACTATCCACCATAGTGGATTCAACAACAGAGGTAGAGTAAATCTCTACATAAGATTTTATGAAGGAATCTATTTGGATCAGGATGTTCATCTCAAAATTAGAGGTGGTTTCTAGCATTGAGGGACTGATTGAGGTTTAATATGATAACGATTGAGCTATTTATCAATAAAAAGAACCCTTATCTCACCAAATGACCAAACAGATCATTTTTAAATACAATACCATACATGATTTGATTGATAGGGGAGATTTTAGGATTTATTGGGTGGATATAGAAGATAAAATATTGAATTCATTGGTGAAACCATTATCACAATAGAAGAATGAGAGTAATGTAGAGTCTCTTGGTATTTGACACTTAATAGATTTATGTAATTATTGAATAATTTATCATGTATTTATTTACAATAATTATTCATTCATGTGTGTTTGAATTTAGTTTACACGAATAATTGAAAGATAAGATCCCCAGAATGTATGACTTTGAGTTGTTACTAATTGATGATAACCATAGAGTATTATAAACTATGATGATATATTAATATTAAAAATAATATATTGTTGTACTTTTTAGAAATATTTGTATAACAGAAATGAAGAATATATTCATGATTTAATAATCAGAGACATATTAATTGAGTCAATCCAACAAATTATATCTCATGGAATTTTATATAGAAATTGATATACATATGGGTGTTTAATTATAATTAATCCTTTTTACCAGAGGTTGGAGAGATATATATAATGAGAACCTTAATATTTTTATACCTTTATTATAAAATTAATTATAAATTAGCTAATCAGGGGGTGGTCAGGTATGTTTTGAATCATGTCGTTAGTTGGAGAATAACCAAGATTGGATTTATCCACTCCTATGATACAAAAATACATGGGTACCTTGATTGAATTAAATTGATGAAAACAATGGATATTCTTAATTGAGTCACATGATATGATTTCAACTACTTGGATGAGGGGAATTTGATGTACTCATAAGTTAGATGAATGAATTGTGTGGTATTCATTGACCTAGTTAGTTTATTTCAAAGAATCATTAAAAATTATTTGGCTAATACAAGATTGACATTTTTCACATCTAGTGGTAACTAGATCTCATGAGAAAAGGAATTATATATAAATATATGAAATATATATTTGGAATCTTATAGTGTACACATTTTCATAGAGAAATGAGTATGTTTGATCGATATTACACCAGACCCCTTAGTGGCTTGAGTAGTACCAATGATTTTCTAAAGGATTATCTTTTCTTACATTTGTGAAATATGGATTTCATATTTTTTTTATCAATGTTACTAAGGAATAAAGGGTCACACAATTAGTTATTGGGATAAAGATAATGTTTTGGATAAGGAGTTTGTTTGAAAATAAATAGATTTTGATAAACCTTATGAAAAGGTTTTTTGGATGGATTCACAAAGTGTTATGACGTTTTTAATAAAGTCCTTATGGATTTTAGTGAAAGTGAGAGATTCATGGATGTGCACTAAAATTTTATTCACATAATTCATATAGAATAAGGATACATTGATTCCAATGTATCCTTAATATTGAGCTTGAGAATGCATTGGTGCCAACATAATCTAGTGTACATGTGATGCAACCCAAGACTACATTGCACCTAATATAGTGTGTGATTTTGGTTTTCACTACCACACAATACTTCCAAATGGTTTCATTAGTTATGAACCAAAGTATTGTTTTATACATGGTTTTAAAATTAATTATTAGAGTTCAATGAATTATCCTATTGGGTTTTAATGTATTCAATATATGCTAATTCTCTTAATAAAATAAGATTGTTGATTAGTGCCTATAAAATGGAGTGATCTCCCTCATTAGTGATAATGATCACAAGTTTCATGAAATGATTTATAAATATCACTTTATATATAATAATTCATCATAAACCATTAAGTTACTAGTACCCATATCAGTGTATGATAATCCTCACACTATAATGATGGATTTTTGGCCGATATAATCCATCAGAAGTAGGAATCATAGATTTTCTGTTAATAATATTGTCATTAAGTATACTATTAAGGGTAAAATATGTATTAATTAATGAAAAATGTATGATGATATCCTTATAAAAACCTTCATGCTGACACCATTAATGATATATTGGGAAAACATTGGTTTTCTTCTACTGGTAAAAATTATTCAATGATCCCTTAAAACCCATATTGAACATCATATTTTAACAAAAAACTCAATAATAAAAAAATGTAAGAAAAATGATATCATTCCTTTTTAACTTTATATTCCATCATATAGGTGTTCACGATGCGTAATTCTAGTGTATGTTCCAATATATGACAAATACTATCTCTATTTACCAAGACCAAAAATAGTGAGATAACAAAAAAAAAGAAAATGATATAATTTTGTAATTCCGGATCACTGGTTCACCCAAACTGTGGTTAAGTTGGGGGAACCACAAGACCACAAACATGCCTCCCTAATCTCTAGAAGATACTGACTAGTGGAGAGAGTCATGGGGATAATATACTCTTAGTATCCTTATATATAGTAATTAATAAATAATAGAATCAATATATAACATCAAAGTAAGCATATAGAATTATTGATAAAGGAAAAATATAAATATCATATGTAACACACCAATCTTCCATGATACGCTTCTCTTTGAATAATACAGTAGCGTGTGTTGTACGCAACTTTGAGTTCTAAGATACCACAACCAATCAAACTAGCCGTTATGAATAGTAATACCCACTTTTGAAATTTTATAAATTTTCCCTTTCAAAATGGACTTTATTTTTGGATTCAGAATATCAAAATTTGCTTAGGGTGAATTTTTGGTATTTTTCTGAAAACATTCATTTTTTGATGAATAGTGAAAAACACTGAGTCATTGTTTATAACCGAATTTTTATTTAAATAATTATTTATTTTATTTAAATTTATTTTAGGACTAAAAAGATACATAATACCTATATATGTTCAATGTAATTCATTTGAGTCAGTTTATAATAATTTTAGATATATAAACATTTTATGGAACTTTGTACAGTCTTTTACCTACCTCCTAGGAGTATTTGCAAATTTACATAAAACTTAATTTTACCGCTTCTATGAGTTGTATTTTGAAAATCTGAGAGACACAGTTAATATCAATATGTAAAATGTGGTTCAATAAGATAAAAATAAATTTTGGTGAATAGTAACTTTTTACTTTTATTTACCACAGTTAAAAGTAAATAAGGTAATTAAGGGTAAAAATGATATTATTATTACCCTAACACATGTCCTAATTATATTGGATAAGTATAATTCTACCAAAAACAACCTTAGGAATAAGATATGAACCTATTTGGTCCACTTGGATTAGATTAGGACATTTATTATTATTTAATTCAAAGAAGAGTTAAAAGTGTTAAATTCAATGTTTAATAACTAAACAATTTTTAATATAGGGTTACACAAAAGATAAATTTGACTATAAATATTCATTAGAAATATAAAAATATTTCCTACATAATGGTATTTTATTTATAATTTTTAGACATTAAATAATTAAATTTCTTTCTGACACAATGATGATGCAATAATTACCTAATTAATGAAATATTAAAATAATTGATATTATAAATATACAAATAAATTTATTTTGAGACTTTTTATGAATTAAACTAATTTTATAGATTAATATGACATTTTAGGGTTATTTATATGAATTTTTTTCTAAGTAATAATGCTGTTAGAAATTTAGAAAAAACAAAATACCAAATAGTGTCAAAATTGACATAAAAGAGTTTTTAAAACAAATATTATATTATTAATTGATATTCTATTCCTAAAAATCTAAGTTTCGGCCAAAATACTTATATAATGATAGTTTTATCATCAATTAACCACTTGGGGTTCTCTTGAATGTTTATAGTTTGTTTATTAACCATATAATATAAAAATACAAAGAGACATGGTAAATGTCAAACTATTTAACTAAGAGTTAAATCTAAAATATAAGGTTAATATAGTGACCCAAACCTGTATAAAACCAACTAGTTGAGTGTTTTTCGACCCATCCCCACCTTATACTTTAAATAATCCACTTTGGATCCATTATAAACCGAAAATTATTTTATTATAAAATAATATTTCTAGCTTTTCCTAAGGTGCCCCTCACTCTTATAAAAGGGAACTCCCCCTTCTCTCTAAATCACACCTTCAAAGCCTTTTTTCTCGGCCAAAATCTTACAAAATACCCTCTCAACTATCCTCCCTTAATCCTAGAGGCCTTCATTTAGTCATAAAGCCAACCTAAGGATCCCTTTTGATCAAATCAAAAGGAAGAACCCGAAGAAGAGGTAAATATTTCATCACCTCTTTCATGTTCCTTTCTTCTTCCACTTTCTCTTTCTTTGTTTTTTCCATTATAAAATAATAACTTTATTATATTATATACACTGAGATGTTATTATAATTATGGTACAACCATATTCATTATTCTATCTATCCTTTGAATGACATGTCACTATACATGTGTACATACAAATTACTGTCTCCACGTCGTGGTGTAATTGTTATTCAATACATTGTTATTTGGATGGGTATAATAATGATGTGTAATTTATGTAAATAATAAATATAATATGATAATTATTCTGTATATATGATATACCATCCAATTATATATTATTTTAATATCAAAATAATGATATTGTCGCTCGTGCGTACGTACGGATTACCGTCTCCACGAACGCGATGAGATTCATTCCCCACCGTAATCCATTCAAGAATAATTTTCATTAGATGATTAAAAATAATGTTTAAATACATAATATCATTCTTAATATGAATAAGATACATCCTATTCATAGCAAAAACTACTTACGAAACAAATCATATAAAGGAAAACAAATCAGTTAACACCCGAAACGACGATAAAACTAAAATATTATTAACAAAGAAATATTATAAGATCATATATGATATAATATTAATATATATGATTATTTTATAATTTAATAACAAATATTTCACCATTATACAGGAGGTTAACCTACCATCGACCAAGGAAAAGTACAAAGTAATGGGTTTCTTATCTCACATTTAATTCAATGAGATTTCCATTGCTCGCCACTTATTTATTGCATGTGGTGTATTGTGTACTTAAATTTGATATATATTATCATGATTATCTTTATATTAATTAAATAATGTGATTAATTTGGTGGTTATTAACTTTTTTTCATATGACTCGATTGATTACAATGAAGTAAGGGGTTTTCATCTCACTTTTTATTCCTGTGCGATTCATGCTATATTGGCCACTAATTACTTTTGTGTGGCGTATGTACTGACCATGATTGTATTATTGGTGTAATATAATTTAATTTATGAGTATTTACATATTCATTTTATGATCCATCTTTCATGGGTTGTATGTTTCATAAGTTACCAAATCGGTAATGGAATTTCAAATTTCAATTTTCACTCAGTGGGCTTTACGCATACTTCATTGATTATTTTACTCCAAGATTATATGTATAATCACTATTTATTATTTATGTAGTAATTTAAACTCCCCTTTGCATGGATATACTTTTTATACACATAATCACTCCATTGATAAATTCTCAAGTCATCGATATAAACTTGATAAGAGTAATTTTAACTCAATTTCTATTCATTGAGTTAAACATCCAAGCCATTGGTGTTGTTTTTACAAGAATATGTGTGAATGTAATATGATTGATTTAAACTTAATATCCAATAATATTGAGTGTATTTATATTTGTCACACATAATTATTTCATTTATTTATCCTTAACCTAAGGATATGGTCTTTATAAAGGAATTCATCCCATCTTACATTCCATTGAGACTTTTTTGTTGTTATGCACCAATCCACTTTTATTTGGTATATATACTGTAATTTTATACAGTATATCATGAATACCTTTATTCTAATGATATTATAAAGTTTTTATTACCTCAATTATTTGTATTCAAGAGTCTCTCATTTGGTTAGGAACTCTTAATAAAATATCATTTTAAATGTTTTAAAAAATTATTCTTCGAAATCATTCTAATTAATGTACATGTTTTAAAAATGGTTTTAAGGTTTTATTTATATGGAAATTAATTTTTTAAAATTAAAACTCATTTCAAAAGATTCAAATTAGTATGGGACACTTTGATTCAAAAATGTATTTAAATGTCTTCCTTTCTAAATTGTGTGACTTGTAAATGTTTTCATGAAAAAGGGATATTTCCCTCAAAGAGTTTTACAAATAATTTTCATATATGTCCACATCCTTTGATGGTTTTTAAACTTGTTTGAATTTGATTTATTATGATACAAATCTTTGATATTTTATTGGAGGTTTTGTGATATTTTTGACTGTATATGTGTTATTTTTATACCATTCATGGTTTATGGATAAAGTATTGAAATTTCATATGATAGTTTTAATACGAATGTTTATGTTATGTTTAAAAATTTTCATATGAGGAATGCATTGGACTTACCAAGTGACGGGTGGAGCCCGCTATAGCTACTTGATGCATCGGTAGGTCTAATGAGACAAACCAGTGTCTTGGCACAAGGCCTTGACAAAATCTTATTTTTAGTCTTGGCACAAGGCCTTGACTATATGGTTATGAAAGTCTGGAATTATGCATTCCATCATTATGAAAGTGGATATTGATATTGCATGTGATTATTATACTATTATAATATTCATGCGAGTAAGTAAATGGAATTATTTTGATTCATATTTTCCATATTATGATGAATTTTATGTTGAAAAGGATTTTGTTTTAGTTATATACACTTCCTTAAGTGTTTATGATTATTTATGAAAGTTTCTGCTATATTTTTATCCTTACTAAGCATCTGAGCTCACCCCTTTTTATGTTTTATTTTTCACATGTTACAAAGAAGTGTATTATGAATAACCTGTAGGGATAGACTATGGGATCTCAGTGTTGTATATGGAAACAATGTTGTTGTAGTTTTCCATTTTATGATGTAATGTAAACCTTATGAATGTATCTAGTAATTCCAAGGCTACTAAACTAATTGGTCTTTCGAGACATGATCTTTTGTGATCATTAAAATGATACATAATAATGCATCGACTATGGGCTTCTGGGGTCAGGGCGTTGCAAAATTTATATTCCAACATGTTGTAAAAAGTAAAACTATGTGGAACATATTTACACACATAAGAGGGATCTGCCAATGGTTTTATCAAGTAAATAAAAAAAATAAAAACATTGGGAGATTCATAAAAATGGTTTTACTAAGGCATAGTGAAATCATTTGATACCAATCCCAACAATGGATTTTCGTTAATTTCATTGGATAAATCTTAAAAACACGATGAAAGAAAAACCAATAAAATATGAAGGTAAGATATTTTCAAATATAATTTATATTTAATTTATATAAACAATAATTACCTTTACTTACAATTATTTCATCATTATCAAATCGATTAACCACTCTTGTCATGCCTTCATCGTGACGAATGATCCAAAGGTAGAATACTTCTAACAGTAATCCAGAAGTGATCCATGAACACTAGGATGTATCTATAGAATCTTTGAGGATGGAATATATTATTCTAAACACATGCATAATTCTCCATTGATCACAAAAATAATCCCTTCTTATCTTACAAGAGTTTATCAAATTACCTCATGTTCTTTATAAGTAAGATGAGGATCAATGATCTTCATTATTGAGAGTTTTCTATAGAAAAATTTCACTCTAGGTTTGACCAAATTATCTATAGTGGTATTTTTGTGCACTAAAATCATTTTCCTAAATGATACAATTGAGTTTATATGCTTCGGTTAGAGAATAATCTATTTCACAAAGGCCCTTAACCATTTCTTCATTCTAAGAGAAACCCATATCGAATAATAATAATAATAATATTTTTATTTCCTTGATGTGAACAAAACTCCCAAGTAATTATCATTTCATAAATAAATTAATATTTATTGAAATAATATTAAATATCTCATTCCAAATAGACCCTAAACTTGACCATTCAATCCTCATTGACATTTACCAAACCTCAAATAATATTTTTTTATTTAAATAAATAAATATCACTAAACTATTACTTCAAAAAATAAATAAATAATATATTCAATAACCTAATAATAAATATTTATTTAATATTCAAATTTCACATAGATATATATTCTATCGAATAACTGGTGAATGAATATATGTGATCAACATAACCTGAATCATTATTTTTCCAAGGAACTTGAGAATAATATTTATTATAACATTAAATTCAAATATAATTTAAATGAGGTTCTGGATACACATAGCGTGTAACCCCTATAAGCCTCTTTCTTAGGGGAATTAGTCTAACTAGCCTAAAGTCCAATATCACTATTTAGAAATATATGATGACACCCCTAGATAAGGATAACAGTGTTTTCATAAAAATAACATCTTATAGATAGTCACTATACAAAATAATCCCTTTGTATTGATATCCCATCAAGAATGGTTCATTATTCATGCCATCAACCTATATTCTTAATATATATTTCTTTTGAATTTTCTAAAATAAAATTTTAAATAAAACTTCCATGGTTATGGAATTAATCATATAGTTCCATTATAATCAAAGATCTTAAGATATCTATTTTCATTAACTCATAAGAGAAAATCCCTTACATGAATTTTTTATTAATGTCATATCACTTACAACACACCCAACTTATCATACTTAACCACAAACATATTTCATCATGGTTTTTATAAATACATATAAGTTAGTGATTAATGATATACATTAATAATAATATCAAGTCTATAGATGAATACACATGTACACGTATAGTAATATCCAATAACACATATAACAAATGGATTTCCTATAGGTGGTTATTTTCTCATAACTTTCTCTCTTAGAGATCACCAAGTGTGAAATTAAAGATAAGAAGTCTAAATTTCTTATGAAACCACTATATATAATGGATTAAATCATATGTGTCCATTAAGATATATTTCATTTGGCTATAAATCATATTTAATAATATTATCATAAGACGTAAAGGTTCTCATCATAGTGGGGAATTTCTATGACCTTTCTATGCAATAAATACTCTAAGAAAATTATTACATTATAGTAGTGTAGATGGATACAAATCATATGATAAGATATTTATTAATTTTTTTTACCATTAATATAGAAGTAATAAAGATTAAAAACTACTTAGTTATATGGAACCAAATCCAATAGAATTCCACTTTTACTATATCCAATTACTAATGACTTTGAGTTTCATTTATCTCACATGATATTCTTACTTATACCGAGAAAAAGATTTATTAAATAGGATCTCCATGCTATCCACACTGTAAACTAATCCTAATGAAACCTCAACCCTTCTAGAAAATTACATTAAGATATTCAGATGTTGTATTTTACTTTTCATAGGCTATGGATATTGGGAATGGGGTGAATGTCAAGGTTAGAAGAAATGAGATAGGGAAAGAGGTCAATTCTAGTACTGGTGGTTGTGCTTCCTCTAGAAATGTGGATGATTCAGGTATTATTTCTTCATTATAGGAATTCTCAAATTTGAATGCAATAGTTTCTTAGTCTGCATCTCAAGATATTGGTTTCCAAGATGATCTCCATCCAGGGTACTCTGGGCCAGTCCTCCCTGAGCAAGATGGACCTAGAGGTCACAATTAAAAAGCTTTAGTGGTTGTAATTTTATCTCCATATATTGTTGGATCCAAGTAAAAGGAAAGTGCATGAGTTGATGTTTATAATAGGTCATATATGTTAGGATTTCAAAGAATGAGTACGATTTATGCTGAAGGGTGGGAATCAGTTAAATCATAAAGGAACAAGAATACTATTCCTTTTAAGGGAGAATGATATGTTCTCAAGGACTTACTACACGATGATAACAAAAATTTATATGAAAAATAATTAGTCTCTAAATATTCTTTAGAGTAGGATCCAGATCAACAAACATTAATTATTTTTGTATGAAACTTAGGGAATGAGAATCAATGAAATGTTATCTCTAGAAAATTTCCATTAAATAAAAAGAAAAATAACTAAGCAGTGAAAAGACTACTCCATCCTTCTGAATCCTATGGTCACCAGATCATCTTGAAAATTAAATTTAACTAAGCCAGAGACTAGTCTAGACCCAACAGTAGTTCATAAATGTGGACTTCTAGTGGGACCATTAAGACATCTTGATAATGAGGATGTCAGTATGGAGATTTTGTTACATTATAAGAATGAGATGTTAGAATAAGATTTCAATATAAACATTTTAAAGGAGGATGATGATAGAGTGTATGAGAGATAGATTTATGTGGTTCTTAATGACGAAAAACTGAGTGTATCAACGAAAAATACTGGATATTTTCATATGGATTCAATGAGGTGAAAATTAATTTGGAGGACTATAACTAGACTGGGGATAATATGGTCAATAATTTCTATGGCCTTATCAAGGAAAATTAGGTTTTTCAGGTAACTACACTGCAATGGGGGTTATATAGGGTGATTGTTTATAATAATCTTAGTTTTATCATTAATGATTTTGTGAGTTATTTTTGTGTTTAATTCTCTTAAGGTTTGAATTTTTTGGTTTCTTAGTTTTTCTATAAATGTGATTTGGAAATAAAAAATTAATTTTCAGGTCAATCAGAAAAAGAAATATATATAGGCTTTATTTTAGAATCATAGACGACTTCCTTCTTTGAGATCTTGATGAACACATATCCTCCATTTATAGTGAATACATATCTTTACTATGATTTCAATCCATACTATTCTATCTAGAAACTAGAATCAATATATTCCCTGATGAATAGATCATAATCTCCTCTTTAAACCAATAACATATCTTTAGTATGCCTCATATACTTTAGGATAGTCTTGACTGCTATCCATTGGAGGTCTCTTGATTCTTCATGATATCTACCTACCATTATAAAGTTATAAGTAATATAAATTCTAGTATATATAATTCCACATATAACCAATCCTATAAATGATGTGTGAAGAATCCTAGTCATACTCTTTCTCTCCTCTTGTGATTGATGACCCATTATATTTGAGAGTTTTATTCCATGTGACATAGACAAAAATCCTCTCTCGGATCACTTTATAGTGAATCTATTTAGTATTATATTAATGTATGTATGGATACTTACTCCCAGAATCCTCTTAGATATTTAATGAATGGTATTTATCCCTATAATGTAGGTTGTTTCATATAAGGCCTTTGTGGAGAAGCAAGTGATCGACCATGTTTTAAACGATTTAAAGACTGGTATATCATCACCAATTCGTAATATTACATCATCATATACTACTATAAAAATGACTATACTCCCACTAAACTTCTTACAGACAAAGGGATCACATTAATTCTTTATGAAACAAAATTTTAATTTGGATTCATAAAAGTGAATGTTCCACTTTTTAAATTCTTGATTTAATCTATAAATGTATTTATGAAACATTCATACCTTATCAGTATATCATGGATTCACAAAACCTTTTGGTTGTGTCATATAGACATATTATATAAGGTTTCCAATAAATAAAACAATTTTTAAAACTATATTCCAAATATTATAATCAAGTTAAATTTCTATGAAAATATGAATTATAATGGATTTAAGTATTGAAATTAGTGAAAAGGTTTCATCATATTATATTCATTTACATTATTTAAACCCTTTATCCAATTTCCTTACCTTATAGGTACCAAATTTACCTTCCATATCTACTTTCTTCTTGAATACCAATTTTCACCATGTAGACTTTATATCTACCAATAGATCGACTATAACCGAAACTTATTTATGGTACATGGAATCCATATCATAATTTATGGATTATTACCATATTGAAACATCTAAGATACTTACTAAATCATTACATGATATAAGTTTATCATTATCAACTAATAACGAGTCATCATCCCCAATGACTAGAATATAATATCTCTAAAGTTCTCCAACCTCTTTAGTGCTCATAAGAGTGTTTTTTTAAGGAACAACTTGTTCCATGAGGTCCTATGAAATTTGTTACCATGATAACTCTTATGTATCTTGAGCATCAACTTCATCGAAATCAATCATGATCCTGCTATCTCTTTTGACATGCGATCCTTCTTAAGGAACATGGACTACCTCGACACTATCAACTTATTATCTAAGGGGTCATATAGATAATATCCTATTATTTCCTCAAGATATCCTATAAGGATAAAATTAATTTCCTAAGGTGATAGTTTTTTTCTAGAGTTTTTTATGAGATAAATTTTTCTCCAATCACTCACTAATATTTTCATGTTACCTAAGCATGGAATATATTGCACATTCAAGGTTGATTTCTCTTAGAGGCCACTCACACACACAAATTTTCTATTGTTACTATTTAAAAATAGGATATTCTTCTATAATAAACTACCAATATAATTAGAGAGTTTAAAAATGAAAGGGATATAAAAATATATAAATAAAAATGAAAAAATGGAAATAAAAAGTTAAAAAAAATATGTTAGTGATGAAGAAATAATTCATTATTCTCAAGAGTTTATGATGTTGTTATCATTTTTATTTAAAATATTAATTCTCAATATTCTTCTCAATTTTAAGATCAACCATATCACTCAAAACCCTCCCATTGAATTTTTATTATCCCACATCGACCATCATTATACTAAATAATACTACCTAAAATAATCACTACATTGCTACTCTACCCCTTATGCATTATTAAGACGATGAAAGAGATGAATAAAAATTGAATGGGAAGAAGAAATAAATAGTATAGAAAGTGGGTTCCACCCTTTAACAGAAATAGTTTCACCAGTACTAATATTATTAGAATAAAATAAATAGAAAAAATTGAATCAAAATGAACTCAAAAAACGACCGCTCCCCCCTTGATAAACAATGAGGGTTAGATCTCCATTTTCATGGAGATTAGAAAGAGAATGGTGGGGGAAAAAAATAGAAAATTAAAAGATATTGGGAAGAGAGGAAGATGACCAAACTAATATATATTGATAATATATTATTATAGTAGTATAAACCCTATATAGCTGCACAAAATGGCTAAACAAAGTCACCAACTCTTTGAAATAGAGAGGGATATACTTTTTTTTAGCGAGGGTAGTGGAAGATTTTGAATCCAATTCTATCCTTATAAAGTTTCCACATGGTGGGAATAATAAATGGATAAATTTGAAATTATTTTCATCCATAAAGTTTTTAATTTTTATCTTCCCTATTTTACTATGAAATATAAACCTTTTTAGACATGTTTAATAAATGTTATGGCCATATAATTAAAGAAACTATTTTTATCCTAACAGTCTATTCATATTCCCATGAACATAATTCATGTGAATTTATATAATAGATAACCACCACATATCAATTGTTCATAGTCAAAGAAAATATTCCTTATTATCTCTTAGGTCTCTATGTGAAATTTAATCTCATTTTGTCTTCCCATTTTTGAGATATGGTTCTATATTATTTTTTAATCTGGAAACATACTTCAGGGCTCAAATTGCATGCTCCTTTTAGGATTAATAATTTTGGTTTCAACACTTGATCCCATTTTATGAAATTTATACCATTAAGAATTTAATCCTAGAAAATTAATATCTAAATTAGGAATTGTGTAAAAGAGGTTATAGTTTAAATAAAAATATGTTATAAAAGTATTTAAATTATAAAGCTCAAATTATTAATTAAACCTAAAATTGTGACAAATACCCCTAAAATATTATTTTTTTGGGATTAAAACATTGAATTATAGAATAATATATTTGAATTTATTAGTTTCATCAATCTAACACACTTAAACATTTTAAACCTAGGAAATCATTAAATATATGAATCAAAATCCACACTAAAATCAAAAGTGAAAAAATTTCCAAGATCTTTTCCAAAATGGAATGTAACAATATATCATCTATGAAAAGAAACCTCCATTAAATTTAATCTCTCCCATTTAAATTCACTCAACCATAAAAATCCATCCATGTTCTAGTCACATTTAACAACCCAAACTTTTATTAATATTTTTTTCCTAAATTTTGTGTGTTATTTTATTTTTATACTCAACAAAACTATATTCTTTAATTAATGTAGTGAGTATAATTAGATGAGACCATTGGGTTTCGACAATTATATGACCATTGGTCAATATGACAGTTGCAAGATAAACTATTAATGTTACAATTTTTCTGTTTATAAATACAAGTGATCTTAGTTAATTAATATAGAAAGAAGATTTGATGGCCCCATTCAGTAGCCTCGAGCTAATCGAAGCCCATATAACAGAACTCAGGAAGGAGGTAACACAATTGTGCTTTTATCTGGGCCAAACCCAAGCCGAACTTCATCTTGTGAAGTTGGAACGAAATCACCTTCGTGAGAAGTTCAAGATGATAGAAATAACCACTCGGGCAGTGTTGGCCGAGCTGCCCCAAGATTATATCACCTTAACACACCTTAAACTTAGGTCCTATGCTGGTGTTATAAGGGGCTATGTAGTGAGAC
Organism: Viscum album; assembly: GCA_963277665.1. Lineage (NCBI taxonomy): Eukaryota > Viridiplantae > Streptophyta > Magnoliopsida > Santalales > Viscaceae > Viscum > Viscum album. Next base: position 496,703,607 of record OY728121.1, on the reverse strand, counting down.
CTTACCTACCTTATGTAATCCTTTGATATAAATAAAAATTGTGATTTCTTCTTATGGTGAAGTTTGTGAATTTTCAAATGTCCGGATAAATATAGGATGTATATTATTGATGTTTAGAAAAAGGGATATTTTAAAATATTTATGTAAAACTTAAATAATTAATAATGTGTAATGATTTTCAAAAAATGGTCTTCTACAGTTGTGTTCAGTAAGAAATTTAGAGTCTAACAAGATCAACTTAATTTTTGGTGAATAGTAAATTATGAATAGTGATTTTACACTTATGATTAGTAATGTGACCAAATGGATTAATTAATCTCACTTAATAAGGTATTTATATAATTTAGGCCCCTTGATTAAGTAATGTGATTCAATAAAATAGATAAATAACTGTTTCAGAAATTAATAGTCAAGTTTTAGTTTTTTTAGGTGAATAGTGTTTCATAATTAAAAATTAAATTAAGAATATTTAGAAAATTATTTTTATAAAATGGAGTTCATTTTTGAATTCAGAGAATCAATATTATGTTACGGTAATTTTTGGGGATTTTTCCGAAAAAAATGAATTTTTGGTGAATAGTGAAAATACAGTTTTTAGTTTCGAGTGTTTAATGACATCATTAAGGATGTAATAATTATTTAATCATTCAGGTAAACTTATGAATATTAATATAAGGTATGAGGTTTCCCAAGTGTCCAATACCATGGGAAAATACCTTGGGCAAGCCCATGGTTTTTCCAATACCACTGATGAGGTGTCCCTTGGCCATTAATGACTTGTCCCCTCACTTATCCTATAAATACCAAACCATTACCTCATTAATTTCATTTCCAAATCCTCCTCAACAAATTTCTGGTCTCCTTACCTCCCAAAGAGTCCTTACAAGGTACACTAAAGCCTCTCAAGGTCCCGAACATCAAGCTTTCAAAGTTACTCTTCCAGGTAAGGGAATCTTTCACCCTCATCTTTTAAGCCATGACTTCCTTTATGTTGTGTATTCTAGTTTCCATTTCTTTTTGTTGAGGATATGTTATTATATGTTCAAATTACTGTCCATTTAATTTTTAGTTTTTGAGAGACCCTTTCCGCTTTCATCAATTTGTTTTCGGAATTTTTATGTGACGTCGTTAGTCTTCCGAATTTTTCATAAAAGGAATCACATCTTCTATTTTCTTTCACGTTTCCTTTTCATGTGGTATGTCATTAAAATTTTCTTACCATGTTCTTGTCTCTATTTTATTCTTTATTTATACTGTATTATATGTTATTTTTGAGTGGGTTACTCTTGTACCCTCTCTTTTCAATGTTTTATAAAACCATGTTATATAGCCGTTATGCTGCAGAAATTTCGCCACAAAATTTCTATCTCTTTCTCTCCAGAAATTCTATTGTTTTATTTATGTGAATACCCAGACCTATTTCATTTATATGGGTATTTATAAATATATAAATATGATATATTTGATTCTGGAATTGACATACATATAACCCTCACTCCGTTTCCATGGGTTATAAATGACAAAATGATCTTATTTTTAAGAACTTTTAAAATGTCACGATCTTAAAATAAAAACCATTTCTTTTATTATCCATGGATTATTTATGAGATGTTTGATTATTATCTATGTGTATCACATAAAAATAAATACATATTAAGGGTGCGCCCTGATATCACTCCAATGCATTGGGTAAAGAATTAATCTCTAGAGATGAAAAGTTTCACAATACCTTGGTGAATAACCTTAGTTATTTTTATGACACCTTGGGAATGGACCTTCGTGATATATTCATGAATTTGGAAATGAAATATTTAAGCCACATATTCAAATTATGTTCCATGTTCTTTTCAATATGATATTCCTATACTTAGATTTCTCATGTATTTTTGTTTCTATTCAAGTTCCTATTATTAACACAAGTAAACTGATTCCCTTATTTACCCTTACTGAGACTTCTGCTCACCCTTTCTTTTGATGTATGTCTCCAGGATATGAGATGCTGTAGTTTTACCTAGGATGAACCTATGATGGATCCCTAAAAGTGGTTTAGAAGAATGTTTTATGTTGTATTCAAGTTTTATTGTTCCTGATTTCCAAGACACTAGACTTTAAAGATCCTCTGTATGTAAAATGTAATGAAAAGTTATGTATTAAAAAAGGAGGGATGCCATAGTTGATATCAAAGGATAGTTTAGTTATTTATGGAAATTAGGATATGAAAAGTTTAGGAAGAACCCTACAGAAATGTTTAAATATAGTAAAACTTCCTATTATTTTGGTGAGTATTGAGTAAGTGGTTTATCAAGAAAATACATCCCTATCTGTTTTTGAGCAGGTAGAGGTGGCTCTGGCAGAAATGTACATTGGGGTCAAAACCAAAAATACTGCTTTGAGCTAGACTCAAATAGGAACTGGTACATGAAAACAGGCCTTACTGAACTCTTGGTTATGACACTCCTGGGGGATATGTTTGGTTAATCACAAGCTTTTTATGAATCATTATGAAGGAATTATAGAGAAATGTAATTATTTAAGCATGAAGTTTTAAGACATAGAATCCTTTATAGTTAAAAGATTCATAAAAAAAATAAGTTTCTCACTAAGATTTTATTATTTTAGAAAATGGAGGGAAGTAGGAGGAACCATGAAAATGGTGACCACAATGGACCATGAGCTGACGAACCTCCGAAGGAATCCAGAATGGAAACATTCATGAGAATGATGAACCAACTGACTCAAGTTATGGTAAATAACTTGAATCAAGCTGAGACACCAATCTCACCGTGAAGGGAACAACATTATTTTGAGTCCTTTATGCATCAATGACCACCAACCTTCAGTGGATCGACTGACCCATTGATTGCTGAGCAGTGGATCATCCCCATCGAGAAGATCTTTTCTGTGATCCACTATTCAGAGCAAGAGAAGGTCACCCTGGCTGTCTATCACTTAGAAGGAGAAGATGATCAGGGGTGGGAATTGATAAAAAACACAAGGAAAAGAGTGGAAGTTGAAGCTATGGAGTGGGAATAGTTCAGAGGGATATTTTTCAGTAATTAATTCCCTTGTTCCATGAGAAAAAGAATGGAGAAGGAGTTTCTCCAGCTAAAGAAGAAGGAGAACGAATCTATGAGAATCTACAAAATTAAATTCATAAGGCTTTCATGATATAACTCTAGATTTTTCATGGATATAAATGGTAAGTTTGATAGATTCTTTGGGGAACTGAGACCTCATATTTGGAAGAATCTAGCCAACCGAGACTATGAATTCTATGAGGAGATCATGTGGAGTGTGATGAAAGTTGAGCTGGATTTTGGGGAGACACAGTGGTCTCATAAATACAATGACAATAAGAGATAGATGGATCCCAGCTTAGGGAGGACCTTCGACTAGGGAAGAAGAGGCAATAAAGTGAAACTTTCCACGTGTAATAAATGTGGGAAGAAGCATTCAGGGAACTGCCTACTCAGGAGCGGGAAATGATACAAGTGTGGAAGAGATGACCATATTGTGAGGAATTTTCATAGTGAGGTGAAACCTCAACTTCCAAAGACTAAAGACAAGGGGAAGATGGTGTAGGCCCTACCTGATGTTCAGTACTTTAAGTTTGGACAATGTGGGTACTTTTCCAATCACTGTCCAAATCTGAGGGTTGTGGAGGGGAACCACCATCAGCCCCAGAAAAGGACAAGGGATCGAGGCCATGCTTTTTCTATCACGACAGCTGAAGTCGAAGCTCCAAATGAAGTGGTAGCAGGTACTCTTGTTGTTCTCTCAAAGCTAGCAAGTACTTTGTTTTATTCTGGTTCTATGAATTCTTTTTTTCCTCCATGTTTGTAAAGAATTTAGAATCAACACCTCATTTTCTAAAAGTAGAGTTATTTGTCAAGACTCCTGGGGGGGTTATCCAAGCACATCAGTGTTTAGAAACTCTAGTATTTACTTTGGTGAGCACAATATTATCATAATTCTAGTAGTCATTCCCATGCTGGAATTCGACATTATACAAGGGATTGACTGGCTCTCAATGTATAATGCTAAGATCAAATGAAAAAGCAAGGAAATATCAGTAGTCTTAAAAGGAAAACCTACAGTTATCTTCCATGGAGAGATATCTCAACTAGATATTTGTCTATAGAAACCCCCTATATCCTTCTTTATATATTTTATTGGTGAAGAAGAAAAATGAGATGAGAGTTTAAGGATATAAACTATCCACATCATCCAGGAATATGTTGATGTATTTCCTGAGGAGTTGCCCGGACCTCCCCTAGAAAGAGGGGTATAGTTCTTAATTGAACTCGTACCTGGATATCATCCAATATCAGAGACCCCGTATAGGATGGAAAATATGGAGTTGGAAGAATTAAGGAAACAACTCTAAGATCTTTTGGAGAAGGGGTTTATCCAACCGAGTGTGTCTCATTGGAGAGAACCTGTTCTCTTTATAAAGAAGAAGGATGGAATGATGCGACTATGAATTTATTATAGAGAACTGAACGAGATCACAGTAAAGAAAAAAATACAATCTTCCAAGAGTTGATGAATTATCTGAACAACTTTGTGGGTCTCAATTCTTCTCTAAGATAGATCTTAGACATGTTTATCATCAATTGAGGGTGAAGAAATAAGTTATTACAAAAAACTACCTTCCGATCAAGATATGAGCATTATCTGTTTGTTGTTATTCCCTTAGGACTGGCTAATGCACCTTATATTTTTATGGATTTGATGAATAGAGTCTTTAAGGACTACCTTGATAAATTTGTGGTAGTTTTTATTGATGATATTATGATATATTCCAAAATTCACGAGGAGCATGAGGGTCATATAAGGGATATTTTGCAAACTCTGCAGAAGAAGAGGCTTTTTGGGATGTTCAGGAAATGTGAATTTTGGTTACAATAAGTTGCTTTCTTGGGGAAAATTATAACCAATGAAGGAATCACAGTTGACCCTACCAAGACAAAAGTTATAGAGGAGTGGCCTCAACCTACAACAATAGCTGATATTCATAGTTTTCTTGGATTAGGAGGATATTATAGGAGGTTTGTGAAAAACTTTTCATGACTTTATAATCCATTAACCAAGTTAACTCGAAAAGGGGTCAAGTTCATCTGGACAGAGGAGTGTGAGGAAAGTTTCCAAGAGCTGATGAAGATATTGGTTACTGCACCAGTGTTAACTCTGCCCTCAACTGGAGAAGGATTAGTTATTTTTATTGATGCATCTATAAAAGGTATTGGGTGATTCCTCATGAAAAATAACAAGGTCATTTCTTATGCATCTTGACAATTGAGGACTCACGAGCAGAATTATCCTACGCATGATCTGGAGATGGCTGCAGTCGTTTTTGGTCTGAAGATATGGAGGCACTATCTTTATGGGGGGAAATGTTATATATACACAGACCATCAACATTTGAATTATATTTTCACACAAAAGGAATTTAATATGAGACAAATAAGATGGTTAGAACTTCTTAAAGACTATGATTGTTTAATTAATTATCATCCTTGTTTCCCTCGGAATTCGGGGATGACCTCCTTGATTGAAGGTTCAAAAATTCCAATCAGTTTCTAATGGGTTTGTTCGTAGAACCAGAAACATCAAATGATTCCACATCCATTTGGACCTACTTTCCAAAGGTATGTGCTCATTAGTTTTTGGACTGATGAGGCTTAGGAATTTGCATTGGTCGAGAGGATGGGAGGTCAGACTCATCACACCTTTTTGAGGGAAATTATTGTCTACTTCGGGACTCTATTTATAGATTTAAGTTATGTTCATGAATCCTTATTACATTACCAAGTATAAAATGAGCTTTCCTTTAGATCTGACAATCAATGATCGATATGTAGTAAATTTAGAGAATATTTTATATGTATTTGAGGTTCTTCATTGATAGAGAATCATCTGTATTTGTTAGAGATTCTTAGTCAATGGTATCCTTTGATACATAAAAGTCTCTTGGTCATTATGATGACCATGCTGGTTTTAAAGTCACTCAGTGGGGCAATTGAAGTTTATTGTCATTCAAAAGGACATGAATTATTTCAGAGCTGGGATTGAACCCGCAGATGGGCTACCTACGTATCCTTTGTTTAGAAAAGGAATAAGAACCCATGTAGTTCGAGTAAGGGAGTATGATGTTTATGATTGATGGATCAAAGAAGGATGTCATAATTACTTTTACACTCTAGGCTATGTGAGTCATGCTCGGTGTGAGAAACAAGAGGTATTGGTAAAAATCAGACAATTATGCCATGAAAGATGCAATCATAAGAAATAAGGTGGGACTTATGTATGTATGACTACCCAGATAAATGAAGATTTGGATTTAATTCCGGGAAGAAATCTAGGAACAGGGTCCATAAAGGTATATGTGCTTCACAGAGATTTGAATACTCTAACTTGGGGTTTACTCCTGAAAAGGAGGCCCAAATTAGGAGATGACTTATGATTGGGTTTTTACTCCTGAGAAGGAATCCCAGATCAAAGGTAAATTAGGTCTGGTTAAGAGGAATTAAGATAGGGGCTTACTCCTGAAAAGGAGGCCCAGGTTAAGAGACTTGAAAAATTAAGGGACTTGGGGCTTACTTCTGAAGAGGATGCCCATATTTGAGACTGGGGCTTACTCATGAAAAGGAGGCCCAGGTTAAGAGAAATATGGTTGAGACTTACTCCTGAGTAGGATGCCCAAATTAGGGGACTGGAGCTTACTCATGAAAAGGAGGCCCAGGTTAAGGGACTTGAACAATTAAAGGACTGGGGCTTATTCCTAAGGAGGATGCCCAGATATGAGAATTATAACTGGGGATTATTCCTGAAAAAGAGGCCCAAGTTAATGACGACTTGGGGCTTACTCCTGAAGAGGATGCCAAAATTTGAGACTGGGGATTACTCCTGAAAAGGAGGCCCAGGTTAAGAGAATTATGGCTGGGACTTACTCATGAGGAGGATGCCCAGGTTAATGAGTTATCTCATCTTAAAGGATGAGGTCTAATGAATAAAATCTCAATCTTTAGTGACATAAAGATGTGTAAATCACTAGGTTTCGAGAGATATTCGATAGAATTTATTTCAGATAAGGAAGTAAAATCAAGAAATCATGCTATAAATGGATTTGAAGAGTGTCTTGAAGACTGAATCTTTAATAGGAGAGGTGGAATGTCTTAAGAGGGGTAAAATGGGCAAGAAGGGAACCCAAAAAGGCAGGGGTGCGTAAGCCCTGGTAGGTGCGCAGGCACTGCGTGGGAGCGCAAGTACTGATCGCGCAGGTATACCTATGCGACACATGTGAACTTGCGAGATGGTTAACCAGCAGGGTAATACTTGAGAAACTCTTAGTTAAAGCCTTTAGAATCATCTTGAGGTTCTTCCAGAAGAGGGGCGCGCAAGTTCTATTGAAGGAGTAAGGCGGCGCGCAAGTGTGGCCATTTCCCTTAAGGGCTGTCCACTCAGGCGTGCAAGTGTTGATGAGTTTCAACACTTAGGCCTTCCTCCCCCTCTTTAGATCTTCCGTTCTAGGTAAGAAATTACCTTAGAAGTGTTTTGGAAGCTTTGAGAAGAGACTAGGGCACCGGGAGCTTAAATATGAGTTTCTGGAAAAATTCCTTTTCTGAATGGGGGGCCCACAGGGTCTATTTATAGGCTGAAGAAGACCCGGGCGGTTATCCTTTAGGGCGCGCAAGTCACTTGCGTGAAAATGATGGAACTTGCGCGGCGCATGTGCTTTTGAATCCTTTGTTCATGCCTTTGTCGATTTTTGATGTTTTCTTCAAACGCTGAATCAATTTGTGCCAAGTCATTTCCCTTTACATTCCTTTGGACTCTGTGACGAAAAGGAGCATAAAAAAAAGTCCCCCCTCAGAGTTGGATCCGAAAGAAATGAGGATTTGAATCTGAGGAAAAGAAGGAATCCAAAGGAAAGGCGGCGCGCAAGTGTTGATGGAGCAGAGGGTGGCACATAAGTGTGAGTCGCGGAGGGCTGGAGCATGCGGGATGGAGCGCGCTGTCTATAGGCGCGCAGGTGGGTAGCCTGACCTATAAATATGTGGCCCCATTTCCGTACAAAGCATCCAGATTTCCGGACTTCAAACCTTCAAGCTCTCGCCGCGTAGGTCACCTTCGCCGCGTAGGTTGCTCTGTTTTCCGATGTTTCTTTACTATCGCGCTGTTGTATAGGTATTTGGACTTGCACGGTGATACTTGCACGCCAAAAACTTGTATGGCACATCCATACTTGCGCATCAAAATTAGACTTGTGCGCCTTAATTCCTTAGCCATTTTTTTAAAATTTTTTCACAAATTTTATAAAAAATCAATCCATTTAAGAGTTAATTTATTCAACTCTTGTGCAGATTTAATGGCTCCCAAGATAATCGGAATGACTGATGAACTGTCTAGAAAGTGGATTGATGACATGATGAAAACTGTTGGCCATGATTACTATGATATCTATGAAAACACTCTCCCAGATTTGGCTAAGTACTTGAAGAAATATCATCTTAATTTCCCACATAGCATCTACCTGCCTCTATATGGTCATGGTCATCTGCAAGGAGTCAATGTTCCAGATGCAAAGAATTATATGCCTGAGATGAAGCTACACTACTACTCCTCTATTTAAGTTATGTTTTGCATTAAGAGAAACAACAATGGTGTGAACTTTCAAATTCTTCCTCTATGTCATTTCCTTGTAGATATGAAAATGGAAAACCCATGGGCTGAAGTGTTTTCCGCTGCCGGTTGGTGGAGAGAAGAAAAACATGGCATTAGAGCAATATATGAAAAGAGTACTCTCTCCAAATGTCTCTTTACTTATAATGCCTCATTCTCAAATCCATGTATCCATCTTCCAAGTCACTTGGACAGAAACAGAGTCACTGTTTGATCAGCAGAAAATTTTCTCAAACCGCACTCAAGAACATTCTTTTACAATTGTTCCAAGAATAGCTGGTATCACAGCATCTCTTATGGTATCCAGTTGAATGAATGAATTCCAGGTGGCTGCTGATGAAGCTCGGGATGCCGTAAATCAAATGAAGAGTTATGATGAAAGTCTTTTGTAATTTCTTGGAAAAGAGAAGAGACTCCAATCTGTGGATGTCCTTCTAATTCTTGTGCATCAAATGGAAAGAATTCTTTCATCTTCAATAACTTGTGCACGTATTTTCTTGTTACCTTCTTTAAATTTTACCTAAGCCAATGGGACTAGTAAGCATAGTTTGATTTTTTACTAGGATTAATGTAAATAAACCTACAAACTTTGAACCTTTTAATTGCACAATATTACCTAAATCATACAAAATGTATGTTTAGTGAGATGGAACTTGACTTTTATTCAGATTTCCCTTGTCTTTTGTGGGTAGTTTAAAGTCATGCACGTCGGACATATAGAGGCTAATGTTTTAAGGTCGAAATAGATTTGACCAAATGAATTAGAATTTACTCAATTATTTGAAAATTCATCTGAAAACACATTACCATACTCAAGTATGAGGGAAAATATGTAAGCTATGACTTAAGAATATTTGAATATGAGGAATGACATGAAAAAGAGCTAAAAGGAATCAGAAGGATTAGTTTCCAAGAATGAAGTTACTATTATTTAACAAACCCGTTAGGGGGTTGAATTATGCAGGGCCACCTAAGGGCATTGGCTACATAGTCAAATAAATAGCATCTTTTGGCTAACAATTCTGTTATGTAGACTGTTTATGCAAGGCCGCCTAAGGGCACGTACTGCATAGTCAGGAAAAATAACTCTCAGAAATTTACCTTTCTACTGCTAAAAGCTAGTGAAAGTTTATGGAGATTCAAATTTTCCAAAGTATAGAGTTTGTTGTATGGAAAGAGTTACTTGAATATGGAGAAGATATTTCCAAACAAGATTATCGAAGAACTGGATGGATATTACTTCTACGAAGGTCTGACCCAAACGTAGGAAAGAAGAATATAAACTATAGACTTGAATACTTTCAGATCATGAAAAAGGATATGGGACAAATATGTTAAGGATGGCTATTTTTGCGAATTCCTACATACTGTCATTAAGAAAAATTAGGACAAAAGAGGCTTTCCTCCCAAGAATGAAGTTACCACTATTTAACAAACCCGTTAGGGGGTTGAATTATGCAGGGCCACCTAAGGGAATTGGCTGCATAGTCAAATAATAGTATCTTTTGGCTAACAGGTCCATTATGTAGATTGTTTATGCAAGGCCGCCTAAGGGCACATACTGCATAGTAAGGAAAAAGAACTCTCACAAGTTTGACATTTTTGTGACTAGAAGTCAAGAAAAGGGTTATGAAGATCTGAAAATATTTAAGGTTAGGATTACGACACATAAATATGGGTATTTTCCAATGTATACAAAGATACACAGATCAATGCTAACCATAATCATGTTGTGGCTGGGTCCTAAAAGGAAATGTTAGACTTCACTATGTATCCCATAAGGATGGGAATCAGGCCATACGTAGTTCTTAAACTACATTTTAACGTCGTGCGGGACAAAAGGATTAGAGATCTTAGTTTAGGGTCATAGAGTTTGGACCATTGTAAGAAATACACAATGTGTGTTTTCATGGGGACTTTTCAGCCAGGGGACTGAAAGTGGAATTTGGGGTTAGGCCCAAAGACTTGGGGCTGGATTCAAGGGACACTCGAACGTTCTTATGTATCCCATAAGGATGGGAATCAAGCCCACATAGTTCTAGAAATACCCTCTGTACATATTTGGTTTGTATATGTGAAGGGTGAAAGGGGACATTAGTGCAATGATGGTTTAACCCAAGATAAAAGGTTCGGGCATTGCCATGTATGCACGCAGTCTTTGAAATGAAACATGATTGAAAAATCAATGTAAATAATGGTTCCCTCTCAGGTGAGGGTATCAAAGAATATTGTATTTTATTGTCATACTGGACAAAAGTTTTGTATAGTTTAACGTCATATAACAAGGACGAAAGTGAACCAATGTAAAGATATTGATTCTAGGGGCGGTTTCACGAATCAACATCATATGAGATGGAGGTGAACCGATGTGAAGAGATTGATTTTGGGCTTGAACCTTGGGAGGTTGCCTACATACCCAGCCTGGAAGGCAAGGATCAAAGTCCGCATAGTTCAATTAAAGAATGAATTAATGATCATGTTGTTCTTGGGGACAACGACCTAAAAAAATGTTGTTGGGACTTACACATGGTTAGTAGCCCAAAGAGAGTGTTATGGTTGAGGTTTGCTTTAAGCTCACGTGAGTCATACTCAGTGTGAGAAACAAGAGGTAACAACAACCTTAATGATTCACAGTTTAATGTCATGCATGACATATCAAGGACTTTCTATACAGTTTAGTATCATGTAGTTATGAAGATGGGGACAATATAGTTTAACATCATGTTGGACGAAAGGGGGACTGTGCAGTTTAATGTCATGTAGTGAGGACAAAATAGTACACCATTTAACGTCATGTTGGACGTATTGGGGACTTTTTTTTTCATAGTTTAACATCATGTTGGACGAAAAAGGGATGATACAGTTTAGCGTCATGTTGGACGAAAGTGAAAATAATTTAAGGTCATATGCATGGACAGTGGATGGTGCATTTTAATGTCATGCTGGACGGTGGTGTAGTTTAAGTTCATACAGGACCTTTGATGATTATATAGTTTAACGTCTTTCCAGACGTAAGGTACTTTTATACAGTTTAGCGTCATGTAGTTAGGACGTCACAGTTTAACGTCTTGCTAGACGTAACGGACTTGAAAATAGTTTAGGGTCATATGCATGGACCGTTAATGATGCAGTTTATGGTCATACTAGACCATTGATGTAGTTTAAGGTCATAAAGGACCTAGTTGATGTAGTTTAAGGTCATACAGGACCTAGTTGCAGTTTAAGGTCATACTGGACCATTTAGGGAACTTTTTCACAGTTTAACATCGTGTGGGACGAAAGTACAAATAGTTTAAGGTCATATGTATGGACCATGGATGATACATTTTGTATTTATAAAAAATAATTCTTCAAAAATATGGAATTGGTTGGAGTAGTGATGAGTTCTCCATCCATCGAGATTGATGAATAAGCTCTATTGAAGTAGACCCTATGTATTGAGTAAGGTCCTTCCCATTTTGGATCAAGCTTGGGAGGTTTATTTCCTGGTATCATTGGAGTTCGGAGAACTAATACCAATTCTCCCTGAGTGAATGAACGGAGACAAACTTTTTTGTTAAAAGCTCGTACTATTCGATTCTGATAGACTTCCAAGTGGTGCAAAGTGCAAAATATTTTCTCATATAACTGTTCCAATTCATTCAATCGATTTTAAGATTGTTCATCTGTAGATGACTGATCAAAAATGGCTACTCTGAGGGAAGGCAATTGAACTTCAATGGGCAAGACGACTTCCGTTCCATATACCAGTGAATATAGAGTTGACTGAGTTGCAATGCGGGTGGTAGTCTGATAAGCCCATAAAGCATGAAAGAGTTTATCAGGCCATGACCTCTTATCTTTATCCACAATCTTTTTCAGTATATTTGAAAGATTCTTGTTGAAGGATTATATCTCTCCATTGGCCGCTACATGATACCGAGTTGAATGGTTGGATTTTATGTTGTATTCTTGATACAACTTCTTCACCTCGGATGAACAGAATTTGGTGCCATTGTCCATCAATATGGTATGAGGGACACCAAAACTGGTAATGATGTTAGACTTGATGAAGCTAAAAACGCATTTAGAATTGACTTCCTTGAGAGGTATTGCCTCTTCCCATTTGGAAAAGAAGTCAGTAGTAGTAAGAATGTACTTAAACTGCTTGGCAGTAGCCGAAGGGTAAGGTCCCACCACATCCATTCCCCATGTGGAAAATGTCCATGAGTATTTAGCTGTATGAATCAACTCCGGAGGTTGATGAATGAAGTTGGCATGTAATTGGAATGAATGAAACTTCTTTTTGAAATCAACACAATCTTGTATCATTGAAGGCCAAAAGTATCCAAGCCTTCAAATATGATCCGATAGTCTATGTCCAGACTGGTGGGCACCACAGACTCCTGCATGCACTTCTTTCATGACAGCCATTGTCTGTTCACCATCAATGCATCTGAAGAGAACTCCATAAAAACCACGTTTGTAGAGAATTTTCTCTAGGTGAAACGGGCTATCATAAAGAGTAAAATTGACCACACGTCACCAGATTTGTTCTTTCTCAGCTCTATCAGGTGGAAGTGTTCCATTTTGAAGGTATTCCCTGATAGGTGACATCCATCCTATAGTATGACCATATGGTTCAGGAATGGGACTAATTTCATTAATTTCCTCTATTCTGATTCGAACATAAGGTGAAATTTCATGACAGTGGGCAATACTGATGGTTGTCTCGTCCCGATTTGGATCTGCTAGAGCTGTAGCTATATTAGACAATGCATCAGCTTGAGCATTTTGTGATCTTGGGACATAAGAAAATGTCGGTTCCAAAGGGAATTCTGCCATTAACTCTCTGATGTAATCATACAAAGGGATTAGTTCTTCTTTTCTGATGGCATAATCCCCATTTACTTATTTGATTACCAGGTCTGAATCACCTTTCACCATTTAGTGATTCACTTGTGCTTGAAGCGCTAATTACAAGCCTGTGATGAGAGCTTGGTATTCTTCTTCATTATTGGTACCACCTTACCACAATAAGAAGGAATAAGATAACACTACCTTTTCTGGATAAATGAGCACAATTCCTAAGCCAACTTTGTTGAATTTAGGATTTTCCATTTTCCTCCCTGTTGGACTTCTGGAAGCACCATCAAAATACATTTCCCATTCCTGAGGACTTTCTTGAATAGAGAAGACTTCCTCATCAGGGAGTTCAATATCTGAATATGTGTCTTCCACTAAAGGGTGTTCATCCAGGAAATCAGCCAGATCTTGGCCCTTTATTGCCTTTTGAGACACATACTGAATGTCGAATTGCTATAAAAAAACTACCCACCTTACCAGACATCCTGTAAGCATTGGACGACTAAGGATGAATTTGAGCGGGTTATTGCGAGATACCAATTGGACCTCGTGATGTTTCAGGTAGTGTTTCAACTTCTGAACTGCAAAGATTAATGCCAGGCAGCACTTCTCAATACTTTAATACCAGGTTTCTACTTCAACCATAGTTCGACTGAGATAGTAGAGGCTGTTTTCATTCCCAACATCATTCTTTTGAGCAATAAAGGCACCCAATGATCGCTCTAGAGATGTTACGTAGAGGATAAGTGGTCTTCCTTCAATAGGTGGCATGAGTACCGGTGGAATCAAGAGGTATTTCTTGAGAATATCGAATGATTCTTGACATTCTTCAGTCCACTGGTAAGTGACTCCCTTCTTCATCAATTTGGTGGAGGGTAAACTTTTGCCTGCTAAATTGGCGATGAAACGCCGAATATAGGTTAAGTGTCCTTGAAGTACTCTTAATTCTTTCAAATTTTGAGGAGGTGACATACCAAGGATTGACTTGGTCTTCTCCGGATCGACTTCAATACCACGATGGCGTACAACAAAGCCGATAAATTTTCCCCAGGTTACCCCAAAAGCACATTTTAAGGGGTTCATCTTTAAATTATGTTGTCGAAGCTTGCAGAATATGACTTCCAAATCAGCCAAGTGATTAGAACATTGTTTGGATTTAACCACCAAATCGTCTACATAGCATTTAACAAAATTCCCTAAGAAGGGTTTGAAGATATGATGCATGACACATTGATATGTTTCACCTGCATTCTTTAAGACAAAGGGCATTACACGGTAGAAAAACACGCCCTGAGGGGCTCTGAAGGCCGTGGATTCCTCATCTTATGGGGCCATTCAGATCTGATTATATCCGGAATATCCATCCATGAAGGAAATTGCTTCATAGCCAGTTGTTGCATCAATTAAAAGTTCTGTAATCTGAACTGGGAAATCATCCTTAGGACAATGCCGATTAAGATCTCTGAAATCGATGAAAAATCTAATTTGTCCATTCTTCTTCTTTACAGGGACAATATTATCCTACCACTTGGGATATTTAACTTCTCTGACGAAGTTAGCTTTGATAAGCTTATCCACTTCAGCCTCAATTTTGGAAGCATAAGTTGGGTGTGTTCTTCTCGCGGCTTTCTTAAATCCTCGATGTTCTTCTGATAAACCCAAATAATGAGTAGCAACATCAGGATCAAGCCCAGGCATTTCTATATATTTCCAAGAAAATATATCTCTATTTTGATTTAGAAAAGAAATATACATCTTTTTCTCTTCAAGAGTTATGGCCGCACTGATTAAAGTGGGTGGTGGATCTTCTTTTGTAACTAGATTTATTTCTCTGAGTTCATCCAAAGTGGTAGAGATACCCTCTTCAAATGCTGGAAGAGTATCTCTGAGATCTTCCTATTTTTCTTCATCATGTGTTATTTCTTCCATTTCTACTTTCATAGTAGATGATAAAGTAGAATTTTCATGATCAGAAGAGACGTCAAAATTTTCATATCTTGAAGAAGAAGCTTCCATTTCCGACCCGATTGATGATGAAGGGTCTTCTTTGGGTAATAAAAAAGAGATGATGGATTGAGAATCAACATCATTGTTCACCTCTGATGTTGCTATAACTTCTTCTGGCCTGGTTGGAGAAGTATAGACTTTTTGGTATTCAGAATATGAAATGAAGACGTCACCAGTTGTGCTTTAATTACAGCTTGGTGGGTTACCAATTTCTCCCATGTTGTCTGGCTCGATTGCCGTAACTGACATTATGGATCTTTCCATAAGAGTATTTTGATTTGGGTCTATCTTTTCAATTTGACTGATAGGAAACACATAATCTGTACTCACATGTGTAAATGGATTTACTAGAATCTTCTCCAAACCATATGGAGCATTTACTTTGGTAATCTCCTTTGTTGTGGATTTCTCCCTTCCCATCATGTGATAGAATTCCGCCTCAATGTATTGAGACTAAAATGTCTTGAACGAGGCCTTATCACTATACAATGCCCCAAATTGACCATCAAAACAATATTTGAGACATTGATGGTAGGATGAAGAGATAGATGCATGTTGATGTAGATAGGGTCTTCCATGCAAGATATTGAAGGCTGAGTCTTGATCAAAAACCATGAAATCTGAATTGGATAAAATATCTCCAAACTGAGTTCTGAGTGTAACTTCGTCCAGTGGTTCTTGTTCATTTTTATCATATCCTTGTAACATAATGATAGAAGGAGATAAATCAGATTCTCTGAGGCCCAATCGACGAAGTGTACGAATGGGCATGAGGTTGACTCCTGGACCATTGTCAATGAAAGCTCTTCGGACGTCTACACCATTGACCTTTCCAGATAAGTACAAAGGTCTAATATGCCCATGAACAACATAATCTTCATCTTCATCAGTAAAATATATTATTTCATGGAATTCTACAGGATTATTCTCTATGTGATAGACTTCAGCTGTAGCAATTTCAGTTTCAAACTCCTGAGGACTTGACAAAGCCTCGATGAGTGCTTCCCAAAGATATTTTGACAGATTCAGAGAATCCAGAATTGATAACTTGGCTGGTACTTGGGCCAAGTGTTTCAAAATATCATACTTTTGATCCAGAGGTCTGCGTTTCCCAACAGGAATATGTGGTTTAGAAAGTACCTTGGAAGAAGATGTTTTGGAAGTTGATGCATCTTGTATCGGGATAAGAGTTGGCAATATTCCTGGTTTTGGAAGATTAGACCAATTAGATCCATTTACTTGCTGAGAGGAAGAAGATGGAACTTTCAACCGGTCTTCCAAAATAACTGTGCCAGGACTGAATTTACTATTGGTAGAAGAACTTGCTTGTTCTTGTTGAGCTCGCTGAAGGGCTCTACCACGAGTTTCTTCTGCATACACAGTTCTAGCAGGGGTAGAAATGGAATAGTGGCTTCTGAAAGATCCACGTTTTCCCCTGTATCCTGAGCCTCTGGAACTTCCTCTTATTCCCTTGTTTGATACAGGGAATTCAGGCTCATCGAAATCAAAACTGCTACTGACATATGGATCTGTTAATTGAATCATATTAACAGAACCGAAGACTAAATCTTCGTCTGATGAAGACTCTGCCTGATTATCCTATTTAGGCTATGCCGTTTGGTGGGGCGGTGCCCGTGGCTTTGAAGTAGATGGCATGAAGTCTGCTAGAGTTAAAGACAACTTAGGCTTTGACACATACTCATCTTCTTCTGATTCTTTTTCTTTCTTTGAATCATGCCATTTCTTTGAGGACTTTCCCTCTGATGAAGAGAGTTTTTGCACAACATTAATGGGAGAAGACACAATCGGTTTCTTTAATTATGTTCTCAAAATTTCATGAGTTCGGTTGGTTATCTTTCTGACCATCCAATCATCATACTTCTGTGCATTTTTGTTTTTGACTTCTTGCCATTTGCCTTCCTCCTCTGGAACTGTAGCAGTAACACATGCTACCTGAGCTGAAGAACCTTTCAGTTTGACTTGCCCTGAGTCGACCATATTTTGCAGGAGGTCTTTGAAGCCAAAACACTCCTAGATGGGATGCCCCAATATTTTATGAAAGGGGCAATAATTGGGACAATCTTCATCTCCTTCCTTATTTGTCCTTTTGGGCTTTGGAAATAGAACCAGATTATTTTCCAGATCCGAAATGAAGTAACCAGGAACTTGTTCATTTCGAAAAGAGTATGTTTTGCTCTTCAAATCCTCAAATTGTTTTTGTCTTTGATCTTTTTGATCATCTGGACGAAACTAACTTTGTTTTTGGCACTCAGGAGGTGGAGCCCTTCAAGAAGATGAAGGTTTTGAAGTAGAAACAGGTACATGTGCTTATTTAAGCATAACTATAGCAGTTTATGCTTTACCCATTCTCCTTCCTAGAGCTGATGGAATTATACGAGATTTATCCTTAGCCTATATAAGGGAGTATTCGATCTACTGAGCAATTGAAGTAAGGTCTCGAAACCCTCCTGTGTATTTCACAAGGATTAACGGCGTGCGTAATTCGTCACGTAGATTTGCCACACAGATTGGTAACAATTCTTCTTGAGGGAGTTCTAATCTTAGGGAATATGTTAATCCCTTCCAACGATCAATGAAATCTGAGACCCTTTAATTCTCCCTTTGCTTACAGTTTGTAAGATAAAAAACTATTGTCTTTAGAAAAGTTGAACTGAACTAAAGAAGGAATTGTTGACAGAGATCTTCCCATCCAGTAATTGACCGGGATTGCAAGCTTGTATACCCAACAAAGGATGGTCCTTGGAAGGTCCGTACGAAGCATCTGAGTTTTACTGCTTCTTGCTACTCCAGAGTTCCCATCATAGGATCACAACAAGATACGTAATGGGTGAAATGATGTTCAGGTTCGCCTGATCCATTGAAAATAGGGAATACAGGGTTTCCAAAACTGGATGGAGGAGAGATTGAATCTACCCATTCAGGGTAAACATTCTTTTCTGGTTGAACCTGTGCACGTTTCAATTCCATAGTTTCTAACCGAGCTGTTAATGACTCAATGGTAGTTATTAACTTTTTAGAGACATCCGCTTGAACTTGGATTTGGGTAGGTGCAATGAATGGAGCTTGGACATGCATGGTGGTTGGTGCTGCAACTGATGGTTGCACTGCCAACTATTGTTGCACTTGACCCATAGGATTATACCTGTGATGATGTACTGATAGAGGAGGATATTCATGATCCATCTCAATAGCTTCAACAAATTTCTTTGGCTGACTGACTCCAGCACGCTTAAAAAGAAGACTACTCTAAAGTAGTTCTGCATTTAACCTTCTTAATTCCTTCATTTATTCCTCCTATTGTGAAAACCATTGCTCTAGTGAGAGCGATTGGCCTACTACAGAAGAAGTATATGTAACCTGATTCTTTCCCCTCCCTTTGTTGGATTCTTTTTGGAGAGGGGGGAGTGGGTTACTCGAAGGATTACATAGGTTCTGAGTAACCCTTTGATTTTGTGTACGCACACCTTCTTCATTTGTGTCGGTGCGTACATCTTCTTGAGAAGTAACCTCTTCATCTGAGTCCCCTGAGTGAGCCTCATCTGGTAGATCAGCAAAAATGGCATTGATTACATTTATTGATGCATAACGCATCGTATCCCTTCTATCAGCATCTATGTGATATTGTATTCTTCCATGTCTTTGATGAGACATTTCCTTTTATTGATTCGATCCCTCTGGAACTTCTTAACGAACTGTAATTTGGAGGGAATCTCCTGATAATTTGTCTCTTCGTTCCTTTTGGTGCTTCTTACCCAATTGAAAAAAGACCAAATTTCTCTAAGGAGGGGATTGATGATTTGAAAAAGTCCCCAGTCCAGTGGACTAGGGCTGTTCCTGCTGTTCCTGCTCAACTCCTCGAATCCTATTTGTTGATTCTGAGGGTTGGTTTAAAAGATTCCTCAGTCTGGAAAGCTGGGATGGCTCTTGACATGCTATGTCTAAGACTTTCTTAAAAGCTCTCCTGATCTTGCGAACCTTAGTTCAGAAATTAGCTGGATGCATTAACCTATATCCACTTTTATCACCTGGTTCAAAAGAGCGTTGGATGATTTCCGACAATTCTGTCACTTGATGATGTGCTTTCTCTATACGAGAGGCCTGTTCAATATTATCGTTTTCTTAATGCAGGAGTAATTTAATAACTTGTTCTCTATATGCTTGATTTTGAGAGGAACTATTTGAAGCCTGTTCTTGGGCAAGATTTTGATTACAAACAAAGCCCATTGACTATGGCCGGCCATGGGCAATAACATTGCATGATACCATTTTCGGCGGGCTTTGCTGACTGGAGAGCACCGTGAAATGTAGTTCTCCATGAACACCCCATCCTCTGACACGAATACCAGATGGGGCATTGGAAATTAACTGACGTAATCTTCTTAGTGCGCCAAGGCATGAATGTTGGAGGGCTCTCTGCTGCTTTTCAGTATTCAGATATTGAGAGACTGGTAGAGATGCCAAATCAATCTGACGTTGTAACCCTTCTATTATCTTAAGATGATTTTCATATTCATCATAAGATAATACTTTCTTTTTCAACTGAAAAAGAGTTTTCCATATGTTGAGACGAATATCATGAATTCCATCTTCCGTCAATATTTCTGGAATGAAATACTGAGAGTCAGCCAGAGGTTAAAACATGACTGGTACTTCAGCTTTTTACAGTTCTTTTCTCATGTTCAACATTTCCTCTTTATCATTAAATGAATATTATTCTACCTGATTTGACCAGAGTTGGTGTTTCCTTGTTGCTTCATCAGATTCATCAAGATTGGTAGAGAAATCATTGATCAAACTAGAAGATGAATGACTTACGGGTGGTTCGGAGAATGACCTACACCCTGGGATATCTTCTGATTGAGAAAGTATTTCACCTAATAGCGATGAAGCATCAGACATGACTGGTTTCGCATTTGCAAGTGCCTAAAGATAAGAGGGATTTCTCGGCACTACATTGTCCACTGGAGCATTTTCCGGGAAATGTGCATCACTACTGTGGAGAGGACTTTCGCAGCGAAATTCATCATCATGGGGAGGATCACTATGGTGGGTTACAGAAAAAGATGAGATCTCTTGCTACTTGGTCTTCTGACCACACAGAGGGTTCCTGTGGCTCTCATCTAAAGATTAAACTTCAAGATCGACCGAATTTTCATGAATCAAGACTTCATGAGGAAGTGTCTGTTGAATACCATCAGAATTAATGTTCCCACTATTGGGAAATGAGGGAGTAGAATCTTGAATTCTAATAGATAACTATTTGAGGGCTTCAAGAACTCCAGCATCGAGTGAGGTCTTGTTATAGATTGGCTGTTGATCTCCTGACCGTGCTAGGCGGGTCTTTTTCTTAGACTCCTTATTACTAGATTTGAAAACCACTTGTTGACGAAAGTGGCTGCTCTGAGTAGGTGTATGTGCCTGATCAGGAAAGATGGCCAGGTTAGGCTGACGATCTCCACTCAAATTAGGTGTATGTGCCTGACTTGTTTGTCCGTATGATATGGGGGAGTATGAACCATAACCCTCTTGGACTGGAACAGATGTGTGTGTCTGTTTCGGAGAGAATTCTTGATGTGTCACTCCACTGGTAGGGACAGATTTATGTGTCTTTCCCTGAGATGTTGTTGAAGTTGTTATAATATCCTGGAAAGCGTCCAAAATATGAGCAGGGATTTGCTTCTTCTCTTTCACCATTGATAAAATATGTTTGGTGACTTCAGCTACCGGAACGAGGATATACGTCCATTCCGTGATTGGAGTAGGTGTATGTGCCTTCTCCTGTCCTCCTTTCCCTGTCAGTGAATCCTGAGAGTACTCAAGTGTGGGGGCAGAGAGTTGAGTCTACCTCCTGTTTGTCATCAGAGCTTTTCGACTGGCTTCTTCGAATGCTACCAAGCGAGAATGTTGGTAGGGTTGATCAATATTAGCAGGTGTAGGTGCCTACTGATTGCACTTCACCGAACGTGGTTGAAGAGATCCATCATATGTAGTCACACGAGCCTACTAAATAGCTGATGATGTATAAACAGGTGTATATTCATGCCTATAGTACTCTGCCGGAATTTCCTGACGGGATTGGCGTGCTGCTGCCAGACGAGTCTGCTGGACAGTGGGATTAAAACGGGTAGGTGTGTGTGCCCGCTCGTTGCTTGCCACCAAGTTAGGTTGGTGGACTTCTCCGGAGATGGAAGAAATGAGAACCTTTTCACTATTGACCGGATTCCGCTTCTGGCGGTTCGTCTTGCCTGCTCGAGTTCGAGGAACCTGAGCCGAACGCCTGGAATTGGGACCCTCATCATGTTGAGGGTGTACTGCCGCACGAGTTTGGCGACAATTGTTGATAGGAGCCCTCAGGAAGGACTCCAGCTTCTTTGAATTAAGGCCTTGAGGGACCAACTCATTCACCTCCCCAGAATATGGGAGTGAATGGTGATTGCGTTCCGGGGATAATGACCCGAAACGGTTGGAGACGGTAGTCAACACCACCTGCTTCTTGATCACTGGTCATCATTGTCTGGATGAACGGTGTGAGTTTTTCACTTGGAGGGCTTTTCGGGTAGCCTCCAGATTTGGGATGGTACCATGTTGAAAGTACTCCTTAACCAGTGCATTTGATACCCAGCAGTGAAGATGCTAAGTAGGTGATATAATCCTCAGAGCGGACGATGATCCAGCAGGAGTAGCAGTAGTGGAATTCGCAACAACAGTATTCACAGGTGTGAACTTGAGAGCAGCCATTTCTTAGAATGTAGAAAATCTTGGAAAAAGAGTGCCTGTTTGATATAACAGACGCAATCAAGATAAATTCAGCCACTACATCTTTTGGATGAGCACATATGTCAATGATTGTTTTTGTTTTCCCTCTCATTGAGTTTTAAATAGGGGATTAACAAATAGGTAAAACATCATTTTAACTTGGTTAAGGATTCACATCAGGTTCACCATTTTTTGTTTCCCTCGGAATTCAAGGATGACCTCCTTGATTGAAGGTTCAAACATTCCAATCAGTTTCTAACGGGTTTATTCGTAGAACCAGAAACATCCAATGATTCCACATCCATTTGGACCTACTTTCCAAAGGTAGGTTCTCATTAGTTTGTGGACTGATGAGGCTTAGGAATTTTCATTGGTCGAGAGGATGGGAGGTCGAACTCATCACACCTTTTTGAGGGGAATTATTGTCTACTCTGGGACTCTCTTTATAGATTTATGTTATGTTCGTTAATCCTTATTACATTACCAAGTATAAAATGAGCTTTCCTTTAGATCTGACAATCAATGATCAATATGTAGGAAATTAAGAGAATCTTTTATATGTATTTGAGGTTCTTCATTAATAGAGAATCATCTATATTTTTTAGAGATTCTTAGTCAATGGTATCCTTTGATACGTAAAAGTCTCTTGGTCATTATGATGACCATGATGGTTTTAAAGCCACTCATTGGGGCACTTGAAGTTTATTTTCATTCAGAAGGACATGAATTATTTCAGAGTTGGGATCTAACCCGCAGATGGGCTACCTACATATCCTTTGTTTAGAAAAGGAATCAGAACCCACATAGTTCTAGTAAGGGAGTATGATGTTTATGATTGATGGCTCAAAGAAGGATGTCATAATTACTTTTACACTCTAAGCTCACGTGAGTCATGCTCGGTGTGAGAAACAAGAGGCATTGGTAAAAATCAGACAATTGTTCCATGAAAGATGCAATCATAAGAAATAAGGTGGGACTTATGTTTGTATGACTGCCCAGATAAATGATGATTTGGATTTACTTCAGGGAAGAAATCCAGGAACATGGTCCATAAAGGTATATGTGATTCATAGAGATTTGAATACTCTAACTTGGGGCTTACTTCTGAAAAGGAGGCCCAAATTAGGAGAGGACTTATGATTGGGATTTTACTCCTGAGAAGGAATCCCATATCAAAGGTAAATTAGGACTGGTTAAGAGGAATTAAGACTAGGGATTACTACTGAAAAGGAGGCCCAAGTTAAGAGACTTGAAAAATTTAGGGACTTGGGGCTTAATCATAAAGAGGATTCCCATATTTGAGATTGGGGATTACTCCTGAAAAGGAGGCCCAGGTTAAGAGAATTATGGTTGGGACTTACTCCTGAGGAGGATGCCCAAATTAGGGGACTGGGGCTTACTCCTGAAAAGGAGGCCCAGGTTAAGGGACTTGAAAAATTAAGGGACTGGGGCTTATTCCTAAGGAGGATGCCCAAATTTGAGAATTATGACTGGGGCTTATTCCTGAAAAGGAGGTCCAAGTTAATTAGGACTTATGGATTACTCCTGAGGAGGATGCCCAAATTTGAGACTGGGGCTTAATCCTAAAAAGGAGGCCCAGGTTAAGAGAATTATGGTTGGGACTTACTCCTGAGGAGGATTCCAGGTTAACGAGTTCTCTCATCTTAAAGGATGAGGTTGAATGAATGAAACTCAATCTTTAGTGACATAAAGATGTGTAAATCACTAGGTTTTGAGATATATTCCACATAATTCCATTCAGATAAGGAATTCAAATCATGAAATCATGCCATTAATGGATTTGAAGAGTGTCTTGAAGACTGAATCTTGAATAGGATAGGTGGAATGGCTTAATAGGGGTAAAATGGGCAATAAGGGCACCCAAAAAGGCAGGGGCGCGCAAGTCCTGGAAGGCGTGCAGGTACTGCGTGGGTGCGCAAGTCCTGGTCGCGCAGGTATACCTGCGCGACACATGTATACCTGCGTGACGGTTAACCAGCAGGGTAATACTTGAGCGACTCTTGGTTAAAGCCTTTAAAATCATCTTGAGGTTCTTCCAGAAGAGGGGCGCGCAAGTTCTATTTAAGGAGTAAGGTGGCACACAAGTGTGGACATTTCCCTTAAGGGCTGGACACTCAGGCGTGCAAGTGTTGATGAGTTTCAACACTTAGGCCTTCCTCCCCCTCTTTAGATCTTCCGTTCTAGGTAAGAAATTACCTTAGAAGTGTTTCAGAAGCTTTGAGAAGAGACTAGGGCGCCAGGAGCTTAAATTTGAGTTTCTGGAAAAATTAATTTTCTGAATGGGGGGCCCACAGGGTCTATTTATAGGCTGAAGAAGACCCGAGCGGTTATCCTTTAGGGAACTCAAGTCACTTGCGTGACCATTAGGCGTCGCACAAGTGCACTTGCGCGACAGTGATGGAACTTGCGCGGTGCATGTGCTTTTGAAGCCTTTGTTCATGCCTTTGTTGATTTTTGATGTTTTCTTCAAACACTGAATCAATTTGTGCCAAGTCATTTCCCTTTACATTCCTTTGGACTCTGTGATTAAAAGGAGCATCAAAAATCCTGGAAGAGCAAATAAATTTGCGGATGCATTAATCAGGAAAGACCCAGTGGTTCTTTCCATGATGCAGATTCAAAGAGATCAATTGATCAATAACCTAGTGAAGTTGGAAATAGGAATTATAAGGGAAGGGACATCATAAACCCTAATCCAAATGATTTCTCAACCATAATTACTAGAGAAGATCAAGAAATCATAGAAAGAAGAGCCTTTGTTGTAGAAGAAGTTTGAGGCTATAAAGGATGGGAAGTTTCTTGAGTTCAATATTGATCAAGAAGGTGTACTAAAATTTAATACAAGACTATGTGTTCCATATATTCCAGAAATAAAGAAGGAGATGATGGATGAAGCTCATAGCTCTACTTTCTCTATACATCATGGAATCAAAAAAATGTATAGGGACCTTCATGATCATTATTGGTGGGATAATACGAAAAGGGAGATTTCTGACTACACTTCAAGGTGCCTAGTATATCATCAAGTGAAGGCAGAGTGATAACTTCCTAAAGGGGTATTGAAACCACTACCCATACCAGCATGGAAGTAGGACAATATCACTATGGAATTTTTCACTGGTCTTCTGAGAACTTCCAAAGGAAACAATGCAATATGGGTTATTGTTGACCGTCTCACCAAGAATTCCCATTTTATCTCCATTCGGGAAGATTTCTCTCTTGGTCAACTTGCTAGGATTTATGTGAAGGAAGTGGTAAGGTTGCATGGAGTTCCACTTTCTATCATATCTGATCGTGATCCAAGGTTTAAATCAAAATTCTGGACAAGTCTTCAACATGATCTGAGCACTAAATTGAATTTCAGTATGGCATATCACCCCCAAACTGATGGCCAATCTAAAAGGAATATTCAAACACTCAAGGATATGCTAAGAACGTGCTCAATGGAATTTAAGGGTGGATGGGATCAACATCTCACTTTAGTTGAGTTCTCTTACAACAATAGCTTCCACTGAAGCATTCAAATGGCACCCTATGAAGCTCTATATGGGAAATGATGCAGAACTCCTACTTATTGGGATGAAGATGGTGAGAGAAGGCTTCTTGGGCCCGATCTTGTGCAAGAGATGACAGAAAGAGCCTATGCCATCCAACAACACATTAATGCTGCTCAGAATAGGAAAAAGAGCTATGAAGACAACTGTTGAAGGGACTTCATGTTTTATGTCGGTGACAAGGCCTTTCTTCAAATTTCACCTTTTAAGAGAGTCCTGAGGTTTGGGAAGAAATGGAAGCTCATCCCAAGGTACATTGGCCCCTATGAAATCTTTTATCGCATGGGAGCAGTGGCCTATCGGCTTGTACTTCCTCTAAATCTAGCACAAGTTCAGGATGTCTTCCATGTATCCCTCTTGAGGAAGTACATACCTAACCCTTCACATGTTCTAAACCCAGTGGTGGTACAACTGGAACATGACCTCTCTTATGAGGAGCATCCGGTAAAGATATTGGATCGTAGAGACAAGGTTCTACGCAACAAGTCTAACCACCTTGTTAAGGTGTTGTGGAGGAACCAAAAATATGAAGAAGCCACATGGGAACTAATGGATTCTATGAGACAGACGTACCCACACCTTTTCTCCTCTGAGGGTACGAGTTAACAATTTTGGGGATGAATTTTCTTAAGGGGGGAAGATTGTAACGACCCGAACTTTTATTAATATTTGTTTCCTAAATTTTTTGGGTTATTTTATTTTTTACTAAAAAAAACTATATTATTTAATTAATGAAGTGAATGTAATTAAATGAGACCATTGGGTGTCGACTGTTATATGACCGTTGGTCAATATGACCATTGGAATCTAAACTCTTAAAGTTACAATTTTTTTGTTTATAAATATAAGTGATCTTGGTTAATTAATAAAGAAAGAATATTCGATGGCACCATCCAGTAGTCTCGGGCCGATCAAAGCCCATCTTATGGAACTTTGGAAGGATGTAGCACCATTGTGCTTTTCTCTGGACCAAACCCAATCCAAACTTCATCGTGTGAATCTGGAACGGAATCACCTTCGCGAGAAGTTCATGCTGATAGAAATCACCACTCTGGCAGTGTTGGCCGAGCCGCCCCAAGATTCTATCACCTTAGAACACCTTAAAATTAGGTCCTATGCTGGTGTTATAAGGGTCTATGTAATGATACCTTAGCTGCCTTATGTAATCCTTTGATATAAATAAAAATTGTGATTTCTTCTTATGGTGAAGTTTGTGAATTTTCAAATGTCTGGATAAATATACGATGTATATTATTGATGTTTAGAAAAAAGGGATATTTTAAAATATTTATATAAACCTTTAATAATTAATAATGTGTAATTATTTTCAAAAAATGGTCTTCTTCAGTTGTGTTCAGTAAGATATTTAGAGTCTAACAAGATCAACTTAATTTTTGGTGAATAGTAAATTATGAATAGTGCTTTTACACTTATGATTAGTAATGTGACCAAATGGATTAATTAACCTCACTTAAGAAGGTATTTATGTAACACCCCAAGATTACATAGTGTGTTATTTCTTCAAAAACAATTCAATAACTTGCACTACACGCAACACCGAGTTAAAGCGCACCATGACTTACCAAACTAGCCGTTATGAATAGTAATACCTAATTTTTAAAATTTTATAAATTCTATATCTAAAAATGAACTTCATTATTGGATTCGGAATATCAAAATTAGCCTAGGGTGAAATTTTGGTACTTTTCAGAAAACTTTAATATTTTGATGAATAGTGAAAATTACTAAATTTTAATTAAAAACAACTTTTTTAATCAAAATAATTAATGGTGATAAATTATGAATTTGAGTGGTTTTAAATTATAATTAGAATATATTTTTACCATTTTATCCAATGGTGTTCATTATAATTAATTTCACTTCGAAATTGGACCTAAACAATTGTCAATCTTTTGATATATATTGTTTCTTAAAAACACGCTATTTGTTGTGACAATGAGAATTAATTATAAAATTAATTAATGAAACTTATATGTTTGGAATTTTGTAAAATAGACATCATTTTTGAATTCGGAATATCAATTATAGCTTAGGGTGAAATTTTGGCATTATTCTGAAAAAGTTCAATTTTTGATGAATAGTGAAACTTCTAAGTAGTAGTTAAAAAACTAAATTTTTCATAAAACATAATTTTACCGCTTCTGTGAATGGAATTTCGAAAATCCGAGAGAAACGGTTAATATCAAGAAGTAAAATGTGGTTTAATGAGATGAAAATAATTTTGGGTGAATAGTAACTTTTTACTTTTATTTACCACGGTTAAAAGTAAATACGGTAATTAAGGGTAAAAATGATATTAATATTACCCTAACACATGTCCTAATTCTATTTGACAAGTTTATCTCGACTAAAAACAATCTTAGGAATAAAATATTATCATTTAGGTCCACTTGGATTAGATTAGGACATTTATTATTATTTAATTCAAAGAGTTAAAAGAGTTAAAATCAATGTTTATTTACTAAAACATTTTTAATATATGGTTATACATTAGGAAAATTTGATTGTAAATATTAATTAGAAATATAATAAGATTTCCTACATAATGATATTTTATTTATAATATTTAGACATTAAATAATTTAATTTATTTATGACACAATGATGATGCAGTAATTACCATAATAGTGAAAAATTAAAATAATTGATATTATAAATATCCAAATAAATATAATTTGAGACTTTTAATGAATTAAAATAATTTTATAGGTTAATATGACATGTTAGGGTTTATTTAATTAACTTTGGTCTAAGTAATAATTCTGTTATGAGTTTCAAAAAAATCAACTATTGAATAGTGTCAAAATTGACCTAAAAGAGTTTTTAAAACAAATATTATATTATTAATTGATATTAAATTCTTAAAAATCTAAGGTTCGGCCAGGAGACTTATATCATGATAGGTGTATCATTAATGGACCACTTTGGGGTCGCGTGGATGTATATAGTAAGTTTATTAACTATATAATATAAAAATACAAAGTGACATGGTAAATGTCAAACTAATTAACTAAGAGTTAAAACTAAAAGATAAGGTTAATATAGTAACCCAAACCTGTATAAATTATATTGGTTGAATTTTTTTCGACCTATCCCCACCTTGAACTTTGAATAATCAACTTTGGAGCCATTATAAACCGAATATGAATTTATTATAAATTAATATTTCTAGCTTTTCCAAAGGTGCCCCTCACCCCTCTTATAAAAGGGCACTCCCCCTTCTCATTACTTCACACCTTCAAAGCCTTTTGGTTCGGCCAAACTCTACCCAAATACTCTCTAAACTTCCCTCACTACAACCTAGAGGACTTATTTTGATCATAAATCCAACCTAAGGAGCCCTTTTGATCAAATCAAAAGGAAGAACCCGAAGAAGAGGTAATGTTTTCACCACCCTTTTTCAAATTCATTTCTTCTTCAAATTATTCTTTCTTTTTTTCCCATTATAAAATAATAAATCCAGTATCTCCTATATAATGTAATATTATTATAAATATGGTACAACCATATTCAGTATTCTATCCACCCTTTGAATAACATGTCACCATACGTGCGTACGTACGGCTTACCGTCTCCACGTCATGGTGTAATTGTTATTAAATAAATTATTATTTGTATGGGTATAATAATGATGTGTAATTCATCTAAATAATAAATATAACATGCTAATTATTATGTATATATGATATACCATCCAATTATATATTATTTTAATATCAAAAGAATGATATTGTCACTCGTGCGTACGTACGGACTACCGTCTCCACGAACACGATGAGATTCATTCTCTATCGTATCCATTCAAGTATAATTATCATTTGATGATTTAAAAATAATGTTTAAGGACTTGATATAATTCTGTCTATGAATAATATACAACCTATCCATGACAAACATGGCTTACGTAACAAAACATTTAAAAGAAAACGAGTAAGTTAACACCCGAAACGACGATAATTCTAAGATATTATTAACAAAGCAATGTTAAAAGATCATATATGATATCATATTAATGTATATGATTATTGAATAATTTAATAAAAATTATTTCACCATTATACAGGAGGTTAACATACCCCCAAACAATGAAAAGTACAAGGTAAGGGTTTATTTCGCAATCTCTTCATTATCTAAGGTTGTTTATACGTAATAATCTACTGGGATTTCTTTATCATCCACATCCATGTTTCTTCGAAATGTATTTCAAAATTTTTTTACTATTTAAAAAGAATATGGGTTAAAGTAATTTATACCATTATGTGTTTTTAAAGTAATATTTCCGTCTTTTTCCAAAGAAGGCACTTTTAACCTTTCGACAAATTTAAGGTAATAATGTTTTTTTAACTTATATGGCGGGTGTGGCTATTTACTGCCGTTATAAAATCGTTAAAGCTTCCCTTAAAAGCTTATAAGAATATTTTCAATGTAAATGTTTTATTTTATAATTATGTGACTTTTAAATGATTTAAAAATGAATATTTTAAGAATTTGTGAAAGGTACTCTCTATCAAGATCATAATTTTAAATGTTTTAAAGATTTATCTTTCTAAATCTTTTTAATTAATGTCCATGTTTTCAAAATGATTTTAAGGATTTATTTATATGGACATGAAGTCTTTGAAATGATATTTCTTTTCAAAATTTTCAATGTGGTATGGGACACATTGATTCAAAAATCTCTTTTAAATTACTTCCTTTATAAATATGTGACTTTTCAATGATTTCGAGAAAAGAGATATTTCTCTCAAATAGTTTTGATTTCATCTATGTCAACATCCTTTGATGGATTTTAAGATTATTTGAAGTTTATTTATTATGATACAAAACTTTTGTATTGTATTGAAGGTTTTGTGATATGTTTTACTGTGGATGTGTTATTTTTATACCATTCATGGTTTATGGAGAAAGTGTTGACATTTCATATGCTATTTTTAATACGAATGTTTATGTTATGTTTAAACCTTTTCATATGGGAATGAATTGGACTTAGTAAGTGATGGGTGGAGCCCGATATAGCTCCTAGATGCATCGGTAGGTCTCATGAGACAAACTAGTGTCTTGGCATAAGGACTTTGCAAAATCTTATTTGTAGTCTTTGCACGAGGACTTGGCTATGTGATTATGATAGTCTGGCATTATGCATTCCATCATTATGAAAGTGGTTATTGATATTGCATGTGATTATTAGATTAGTATAATATCCATGTGAATAAGTAAATGGAATTATTTCATTTTATTTTTTCCATACTATGTTGAAGTTCAAGTTTAAAAGGCTTTTTTTAGTTATACATTGCCTTAAATGTTTATGCTTATTTATGAAAGTTTCCGATGTATTGTTATTCTTACTGAGCGTTTGAGCTCACCCCTTTTCTATGTTTTATTTTTCCCAGGATTACAAGAAGTATATTGTGATTTATAAGAAGGGTTAAGACAAGGGAATAATGGCATTCATAAAGGACTATTTATGTTATTTTGTACATTATGAAGTGTAATGTAACATTCATGTATGTTATCTATTTTCCAAGACTGCTAAACTAATCGGTCCTTTGGGACTTGATTCCTTGTAATCATTCCAATGTATTAAAATAATGCACTGACTCTGGGTAACTGGGGTTAGGGCGTTACAATTTATTTAATTTAGGCCCCTTGATTAAGTAATGTGATTTAATAAAATAGATAAATAACTGTTTCAGAAATTAATAGTCAAGTATTAGTTTTTTTAGGTGAATAGTGTTTTTAATTAAAAATTAAATTAAAAATATTTAGAAAATTATTTTTATAAAATGGAGTTCATTTTTGAATTCAGATAATCTATATTAGGTTATGGTGATTTTTGGGGTTTTTTCTGAAAAAAATGAATTTTCGGTGAATAGTGAAAATACAGTTTTTAGTTTCGGGTGTTTAATGACATAATTAAGGATGTAATAATTATTTAATCATTCAGGTAAAATTATGAATAGTAATATAAGGTATGAGGTTTCCCAAGTGGCCAATACCCTGGGAAAATACCATGTGAAAGCCCATGGTTTTTCCAATACCACCGATGAGGTGTCCCTTGGCCATTAATGACTTGTCCCCTCACTTCTCCTATAAATACCAATCCATTACCTCATTAATTTCATTTAAAAATCCTCTTTAAAGAATTTATGGTCTCCTTACCTCCCAAAGAGTCCTCCCAAGGTACCCTAAATCCTCTCAAGGTCCCGAACATCAAGCTTTCGAAGTTACTCTTCCAGGTAAGGGAATCTTTCACCCTCATCTTTTAACCCATGACTTCCTTTATGTTGTGTATTCTAGTTTCCATCTATTTTTGTTGAGGTTATGTTCTTATATGTTATAATTACTGTCCATTTAATTTTTAATTTTTGAGAGACCCTTTCCTATCTCATCAATTGGTTTTCTGAATTTTTATGTGACACCATTAGTCTGCTGAATTTTTCGTAAAAGGAATCACATCTTCTCTTTTCTTTCATGTTTGATTTTCATGTGGTATGTCATTAAAAATTTCCTTACCATGTTCTTGTCTCCATTTTATTATTTAGTTATACTGTATTATAAGTTATTTTTGAGTGGGTTACTCTTTTACCCCCTCTTTTCAATGTTTTATAAAACCATGTTATATAGCCGTTATGCTGCAGAAATTTCACCTCAAAATTTCTATCTCTTTCTCTCCAGAAATTTTGTTGTTTTATTTATGTGAATACCCATACCCATTTCATTTATATGGGTATTTATAAATATATAAATATGATATATTTGATTCTGGAATTGAGATACATATAACCCTCACTCCGTTTCCATGGGTTATAAATGGAAAAATGATCTTATTTTTAAGAACTTTTAAAATGACACGATCTTGAAATGAAACCCATTTATTTTATTCTAATTGGGTTATTTATGAGATGTTTGATTATGATCTATGTGGATCACATGAAAATAAATACATATTAAGGGTGTGCCATGATAGCGCTCCAATGCATTTGGTAAAGAATTAATCTCTAGAGATGACAAGTTTCACAATACCTTGGTGAATAACCTTGGTTATTTTTATGACACCTTGGGAATGGACCTTCGTGATATATTCATGAATGTCTAAATTAAATATTGAAGCCACATATTCAAGTTATGTTCCAAGTTCTTTTCAATATTATATTCCTACACTTCCATTTCTCATGTATTTTTGTTACTATTCAAGTTCTTATTGTTAACACAAGTAAATTGATTCCCTTGTTTACCCTTACTGGGCCTTCTGCTCACCCTTTCCTTTGATGTATGTCTCCAAGATATGAGATGATGCAGTTGTGCATAGGATTAACCTATGATGAAGCCCTACAAGGGGTTTAGAAGAATGTTTTATGCTGTATTCAAGTTTTATTGTTCCTGATTTACAAGACACTAGACTTTAAAGATCATCTGTATGTAAAATGTAATGAAAAGTTATGTATCAAAAAAGGTGGGATTCCATAGTTAGTATCAAAGTATAGTTTAGTTATTTATGAAAATTAGGATATGAAAACATTAGGAAGAACCCTATAGAAAAGTTTAAATATAGTAAAACTTCCTATTATTTTGGTGAGTATTGAGTAAGTGGTTTATGAAAAAAATACATCCCTGTCTATATTCGAGCAGGTAGAGGTGGATCTGGCACATATGTACATAGGAGTCAAAACCCAAAACACCACTTTGAGTTAGACTCGAACAAGAACTGGTACATGACAACGGGCCTTGTTGCACTCTTGGTTATGACACTCCCGAGAGATATGATTGGTTAATCACAAGCTTTTTATGAATAATTATGAAGGAATTATAGAGAAATGTAATTGTTTACGCATGAAGTTTTAAGACATATAATAATTTATAGTTAAAAGATTCGTAAAAAAAATAAGTTTCTCACAAAGATTTTATTATTTTAGAAAATGTCGGGAAATAGGAGGAACCATGCAAATGGTGACCGCAATGGACCATGAGCTGACGACCCTCCGAAGGAGGCTGGAATGGAAACATTCATGAGAATGATGAACCAACTGACTCAAGTTATGGTAAAAAAATTGAATCAACCTGAGAGACCAATCTCACCATGAAGGGAACAAAATTCTGTTGAGACCTTTATGCATCAATGACCACCAACCTTTAGTGGATCGACTAACCCATTGATTGTTGAGCAGTGGATCCGCTCCATCGAGAAGATCTTTTCTGTGATCCGCTATTCAGAGCAAGAGAAGGTCACCCTAGCTGTCTATCGCTTAGAAGGAGAAGCTGATCAGTGGTGGTAATGGATTAAAAACACAAGTACAAGAGTGTAAGTTGAATCTATGGAGTGGGAAGAGTTCAGAGGGATCTTTTTCAGTAATTATTTCCCTCATTCCATGAGAAAAAGAATGGAAAAGGAGTTTCTAGAGCTAAGGAAGAAGGAGAATGAATCTATGAGAATCTACGAAATAAAATTCATAAGGATTTCAAGATATACCTCTAGCTTTTCCATGGATCTAAATGTTGAGTTTGATAGATTCTTTGGTGGATTGATACCTCATCTTTGTAAGAATCTAGCCAACTGAGACTATGATTGCTTTGAGGAGATCGGGTAGAGTGTGATGAAAGTTGAGATGGATTTTGGTGAGACAGAGTGGTCTCATAAATACAATGAAAAGAAGAGATCTATGGATCCCAGCTTAGGTAGGACCTTCAACCAGGGAAGAAGAGTCAAGAAAGTGCAACTTTCCACATGTAATGAATGTGGGAAGAAACATTCGGGGAACTTCCCACTCAGGAGCGGGAAATTCTACAAGTGTGGAAGAGATGACCATATTGTGAGGAATTGTCATAGTGAGGTGAAACTTCAACTTCCAAACAATAACGACAAGGGAAAGATAGTGTAGGCCCTACCTTATGTTCAGTGCTTTAGGTGTGGAAAATGTGGGCACTTTGACAATCACTGTCCAAATCCAATGGTTGTGGAGGGGAACCACCATCTGCCCCAGCAAAGGCCAAGGGATTGAGGCCATGATTTTTCTATCACAACAGCTGAAGTTGAAGCTCCAAATGATTTGGTCGCAGGTACTCTTGTTGTTATCTCAAAGCTAGCAAGTACTTTGTTTGATTCTAGTTCTACACATTCTTTTTTTTCCTCCATGTTTGAAAAGAATTTAGAATCAACCCCTGATTTTCTAAAAGTAGAGTTATCTGTCAAGACTCCTAGGGGGATTATCCAAGAATCATCAGTGTTTAGAAACTCTAGTGTTTACTTTAGTGAGAACAATCTTATCGCAAATCTAGTAGTCATTCCCATGATGGAATTCGACATTATACTAGGGATGGACTGTCTCTCAAAGTATAATGCTAAGATCAAATGTAGAAGCAAGGAAATATCAGTAGTCTTAAATGGAAAACCTAAAGTTATCTTCCAAGGATAGATATTTCAACCTGATATTTGTCTATAGAAACCCCCTATATCCTTCTTTATGGAGTTTACTGGTGAAGAAGAAGAAGGAGATGAGAGTTTAGGGATATAAATTGTCCCCATCATCCAAGAATATGTTGAAATATTTCCTAAGGAGTTGCTCGGACCTCCCCTAGAAAGAGAGGTAGAGTTCTTAATTGAACTCATACCTAGATCTCATCTAATATCAGAGACCCCGTATAGGATGGAAAATATGGAGCTAGAAGAATTAAAGAAACCACTCTAAGATCTTTTGGAGAAGGGGTTTATCCAACTGAGTGTGTCTCCTTGGAGAGCACCTGTTCTCTTTGTAAAGAATAAGGATGGAACTATGCAACCATGAATTTATTATAGAGAACTGAACGAGATGACAGTAAAGAAAAAAATACCATCTTCGAAGAGTTGATGAATTATCGGACCAACTTTGTGGGGCTCAATTATTCTCTAAGATTGATCTTCAATATGTTTATCATCAATTGAGGGTGAATAAAGAAGTTATTACAAAAACTACCTTCCGATCAAGATATGAGCATTATGACTTTGTTGTTATGCCCTTAGGACTGACTAATGCAACTGATATTTTTATGGATTTGATGAATAGAGTCTTTAAGGACTACCTTGATAACTTTGTGGTAGTTTTTATTGATGATATTATGATATATTCCAAAAGTCTCGAGGAGCATGAGGGTCATCTAAGGGATATTTTGCAAACTCTAAGGAAGGAGAGGCTTTTTGGGAAGTTCAGAAAATGTGAATTTTGGTTACAATAAGTTGCTTTCTTGGGGAAAATTATAACCAATGAAGGAATCACAGTTGACCCTGCCAAGACAAAATTTGTAGAGGAGTGGCCTCAAACTACAAAAATAACTGATATTCGTAGTTTTCTTGGATTAGGAGGATATTATAGGAGGTTTGTGAAAAAATTTTCATGAATTTATAATCCATTAACCAAGTTAACTCAAAAAGGGGTCAAGTTCATCTGGATAGAATAGTGTGAGGAAAGTTTCCAAGAGCTGAAGAAGAGATTGGTTACTGCACCCGTGTTAACTCTTCCCTCAAGTGGAGAAATATTAGTTATTTTTAGTGATTCATCTATAAAAGGAATTGGGTGTGTCCTCATGCAAAATGAAAAGGTCATTGCTTATGCATCTTGACAGTTAAAGACTCATGAGAAGAATTATCCTTCGCATGATCTGGAGCTGGCTGCGGTCATTTTTGGTCTGAAGATATGGTGACACTATATTTATGGGGAGAAATGTTATATTTACACAGACCATAAATGTTTGAAGAATATTTTCACACAAAAGGAATTGAATATGAGACAAAGAAGATGGTAGGAACTTCTTAAAAACTATGATTGTTCAATTCATTATCATCCTGGAAGAGAAAACAAATTTTCTGATGCATTAAGAAGGAAAGACCCAGTGGTTCTTTCCATGATGCAGATTCAAAGAGATCCATTGATCAATGACCTAGTGAAGTTGGAAATAGGAATTATAAGGGAATGGAAATCATCAACCCTAATCCAAATGATTTCTCAACAATCATTACTAGATAAGATCATGAAAGCACAGAAAAAATATCCTTTATTGCAGAAGACGTTTGAGGTTATAAAGGATGAGAAGTTTATTGAGTTCAATATTGATCAAGAAGGTGTAATAAAATTTAATACAAGACTATGTGTTCCATCTATTCCATAAATAAAGAAGGAGCTGATGGATGAAGCTCATATCTCTACATTCTCTATACATCCTGGAAGCAAAAAAATGTATAGGGACCTTCATGATCATTATTGTTGGTATAATAGGAAAAGGGATATTTCTGAATACACTTCATGGTTCCTAGTATGTCAGCAAGTGAAGGCAGAGCGACAACATCCTAAAGGGGTATTGAAACCACTACCCATACCAGCATGGAAGTAGGACAATATCACTATGGACTTTGTCACAGGTCTTCCGAGAACTTCCAAAGGAAACAATGCAATATGGGTTATTGTGGACCGTCTCACCAAGAATTCCCATTTTATCTCCATTCAGGAAGATTTCTATTTTTTTCAACTTTCCAGGATTTATGTGAAGGAAGTGGTAAGGCTGCATAGAGTTCCACTTTCTATCATATCTGATCATGATCCAAGGTTTAAATCAAAATTCTGGAGAAGTCTTCAACATGCTCTGAGCACTAAATTTAATTTCAGAATGACATATCACCCCCAAACTGATGGCCAATCTGAAAGGACTATTCAAACACTCAAGGATATGCTAAGAACGTGCTCAATGGAATTTAAGGGTGGATGAGATCAACATCTCTCTTTAGTTGAGTTCTCTTAAAAAAATAGCTTCCACTCAAGAATTAAAATGGAACCCTATGAAGAACTATATGGGAAACGATGTAGAACTCATACTTATTGGGATGAAACTGGTGAGAGAAGGCTTCTTGGGCCCGATCTTGTGCAAGAGATGACAGAAAGAGTCCATGCCATCCAACAACACATTAATGCTACTTAGAGTAGGAAAAACAGTTATGCCGATAGCCATTGAAGGGAATTTGAGTTTTATGTAGGTGACAAGGTCATTCTTCAAATTTCACCTTTTAAGAGAATCATGAGGTTTGGGAAGAAATGGAATCACATCCCTAGGTACATTGGCCCCTATGAAATCCTTGATCGCGTGGGAGCAGTGGCCTATCGACTTGTACTTCCTCTAATTCTATCACAAGTTCATGATGTCTTCCACGTATCCCTCTTGAAAAAGTACATACCTAACCCTTCACATGTTCTTAACCCAGAGGTGGTATAACTAGAACATGAACTCTCTTATGAGGAGCATCCGGTAAAGATATTGGATCGTAGAGACAAGGTTCTATGCAACAATACTACCCACCTTATTAAGGTGTTGTGGAGGAACCAAAAATATGAATAAGCCACATGGGAACCAAAGGATTCAATGAGGCATATGTACCCACACCTTTTCTCCTATGAGGGTACGATTTAAAAATTTGGGGGATGAAATTTCTTAAGGGGGGAAGACTGTAACGACCCAAACTTTTATTAATATTTGTTTCCTAAATTTTTGGGTTATTTTGTTTTTATACTGATCAAAACTATATTATTTAATTAATGAAGTGAGTGTAATTAAATTAGACCGTTGGGTTTTGACTGTTATATGACCATTGGTCAATATGACCATTGGAAGCTAAACTCTTAACGTTACAATTTTTTTGTTTATAAATACAAGTGATCTTGGTTAATTAATATAGAAAGAAGATTCAATGGCCCCATCCAGTAGTCTCGGGCCGATCAAAGCCCATTTTATGGAACTTGTGAAGGAGGTAGCACCATTGTGATTTTCTCTGGACCAAACCCAAGCCGAACTTCATCGTGTGAAGCTGGAACGGAATCACCTTCGCGAGAAGTTCAAGCTGATTGAAATCACCACTCGGGCAGTGTTGGCTGAGCCGCCCCAAGATTCTATAACCTTAGCACACTTTACACTTAGGTCCTATGATGGTGTAATAAGGTGCTATGTAACGAGACCTTAGCTGCCTTATGTAATCCTATGATATAAATAAAAATTGTGATTTATTCTTATGGTGAAGTTTGTGAATTTTCAAATGTCTAGATAAATATAAGATGTATATTATTGATGTTTAGAAAAAAGGGATATTTTAAAATATTTATGGAAACCTTAAATAATTAATAATGTGTAA
The DNA here is from genome assembly GCA_963277665.1 of Viscum album. Classification (NCBI taxonomy): domain Eukaryota; kingdom Viridiplantae; phylum Streptophyta; class Magnoliopsida; order Santalales; family Viscaceae; genus Viscum; species Viscum album. The sequence continues at coordinate 496,664,556 of OY728121.1, read as the reverse complement.
TGATTTTCAAAAAATGGTCTTCTACAATTGTGTTCAGTAAGAAATTTAGAGTCTAACAAGATCAACTTAATTTTTGGTGAATAGTAAATTATGAATAGTGATTTTACGCTTATGATTAGTAATGTGACCAAATGGATTAATCAAACTCACTTAAGAAGGTATTGATATATTTTATGCACCTTGATTAAGTAATGTGATTCAATAAAATAGGTAAATAACTGTTTCAGAAATTATTAGTCAAGTATTAGTTTTTTTCTAATAAATAGTGTTTTTTAATTAAAAATTAAATTAAAAATATTTATAAAATCTTTTTTATAAAATGGAGCTCATTTTTGAATTTAGAGCATTGATATTAGGTAAAAATGATTTTTGGGGATTTTTCTGAAAAAAATGAATTTTCAGTGAATAGTGAAAATACATTTTTTACTTTCGGGTGTTTAATGACATCATTAAGGATGTAATAATTATGTAATAATTCTGGCCGAATTATGAATATTAATATAAGGTATTATGTGTCCCAAGTGGCCAATACCATGGGAAAATACCATGGGCAAGCCCATGGTTTTTCCAATAATACCGATGATGTGTCCCTTGGCCATTAATGACTTTTCCCCTCACTTCTCCTATAAATACCATGCCATTCCCTCATTAATTTAATTTAAAAATCCTCCTCAACGAAGTTATGGTCTCATTACCTCCCAATTAGTCCTCCCAAGGTGACCTCAAGCCTCCCAAGGTCCCAAAAATCAAGCTTTCGAAGTCACTCTTCAAGGTAAGGGAATCTTTCACCCTCCTCTTTTAAGACATGACTTCCTTTATGTTGTGTCTTATAGTTTCCATATATTTTTGTTGAGGGTATGTTATTATATGTTATAATTACTGTCCATTTAATATCTAATTGTTGATATACCCTTTCCACTCTCATTAATTTGTTTTCTGAATTTTTATGTGACGCCGTTAGGCTGCAAAATTTTTTGAAAAAGGAATCACATCTTCTCTTTTCTTTTATGTTTCCTTTTCTTGTGGTATGGCATTAAAATTTCCATAAAATGTTCTTATATCCATGTTATTATGTATTTATAATGTATCATAAGTTATTTATGAGTTTTTTACTCCTGTACCCTCTCTTTTCAATGTTTTATAAAACCATTTTTTATAGCCGTTATGCTGCAGAAATTTCGCCTCAAAATTTCTATCTCTTTCTCTCCATAAATTCTCTTTTTTTACTTATGTGAATACTCATACATATTTAGTTTATATGTGTGTTTATAAATATATTAATATGATATATTTTAATATATAATTGACATACATATGACCCACACACCCTTTCCATGGGTTATAAATGACAAAATGTTCTTATTTTTAAGAACTTTTAAAATGTCACGATCTTGAAATGAAACCCATTTATTTTATTCTCCATGGGTTATTTATGAAATTTTTGATTATGATCTATGTGGATAACATGAAAATAAAGAAATATTAAGGGTTCACCCTAATATCACTCCAATTCATTGGGTAAAGAATTAATCTCTAGAGATGAAAAGTTTCACGATACCTTGGTGAATAACCTTTGTAATTTTTATGACACCTTAGGGATGGACCTTGGTGATATGTTCATGAGTGTATAAATGAAATGTTGAAGCCACATATTCTAGTTATTTTCCATGTTATTTTCATTATGATATGCCTATACTTACATTTCTCATGTCTTTATGTTGTTATTCAAGTTCTTATTGTTAACACAAGTAAACTGATTCCCTTGTTTACCCTTACTGGGCCTTCTGCTCACCCTATCCTTTGATGTATGTCTCCAGGATATGAGATGAATTATTTGTATATAGAATTAACCTATGATGAAGCCCTAAAAGTGGTTTAGAATAATTTTTTATGTTGTATTCAAGTTTTATTGTTTCGGATTTTCAAGACACTGGACTTTAAATATCCTCTGTATGTAAAATGTAATGAAAAGTTATGTATTAAAAAAGGCAGGATGCCATATCACACCCACCACACAATGAAATTCATGTCACTCTTCACTTAATATAAATAAAATATGGAGTTATGCTAAAACCTATAAGGATCATTTTTCACCATAGTATTGTATAAATTTGCTTCTCTCTAAACCACGGGATAATTTTTTTATTAATCATGATGTATATTTTAGGATGAATTCTATTGCTATGGGTTTGTGGTTAAAATATTTAATAATTTGAGTCTGGAAAGAATAGGTTGAACTTATAAATACCAATGCATGAATATTGAATTGAAAAATAGGATATATACCTCACTATATTACCCTAAACAATGTATACCATGCACCCTTTGATACGGGAAATGAGTCAATAAGTGAATATATTGATGATTTCATCCCAATTCCCCCAATTCCTCTTTTTTTTTCTTTGTTTTTTTAATGAAGGATGAGAGGACAATAAAATAAATTTAAAGAACTAAAATCATGAACTTAATTTTTCATATGGATATGAGTAATAAATGAAACCCCAATGAATAATCCAATCTCACCTCCATTTTTCTTTCAATTTCTATTTTTTTTCTATTTTTCTATTTTTTTGGAGAATAAGATGATAGAAATAAAGAAAAATAAATAAAAGTGACTCATTCTCAATATTAAAATTACCAAAATAATTACACACACTTCACACACAAAAAAAAGGCTACATATAAAAGACAATTGATGAAAATATCTTCCCTTATACTCAAAATTTAAATATCCATTCAAATATATTAAGAGTTAAGGTGGGTTAGAAAAAATAATATTTTAATGTGGCCTAAACACATAAGAAAATTCATGGATTATGAAGACAAAACAAGGGTAAATGTAATGGTGTGTCTCCAGTTAAAATATGGTTTTCTAAAAAAATTCCTTAGTCAAATTATTTTTTTATTAACTCCATGGAATTGAAAGAGAATACTAACAATTTTTTCCAGTACAAAAAATATGTGATTCTCTAAATAAATCATGGGTATTATTAATAATATTTAAAAAGTGTTAAGAATAACTCATAGTATGGGAAAAATAATTTGATTTAATATTTCATGGGAATGGATTTCAAAAATGGGATAAACTCATAAAAATGCTTGAAAGTAAAATTCACGAAAAATTTTACACATGAAAAATCATTTAAAATCCATTTCTTAAAAAATAAATAAAAACTATCTCAATATAAATTCATGTTTAAAAAATAAAAATTGATATTCATTAATGCTTAAATTCCTAAAAATTTAAAAAATTAATATATAAATACCCAAGGATTCCTTATTAAGTTGAAACTTCCCCACACAAAATTTTTTCTACCCTTTATTTAATATAAAAAAAGATAAGGGTAGAAAAACTAAATATAAGGAAAAATACAACCTGAATTTATTTTCTAGTGGTATCGATGAGTAAAACTCCCAGTTTCTACCACATTATACCTAGAAATCAATATAAAAATATGAAAAAGTTATTGGAAGAAAAAATATATAAAAATAACATGAAATTGAATATATGATATATTTTGGGTCAAACTTCCAATTATGTTCTAGGTTTTTACAACCCCTAGACAGACAGTCATTCTGAATCCAAAAGTGGATGGGGTTTCTTTCTTAGATACCTCCACAATTTCTTTCTCCCAATATTCATAAGTGTATTCCAAGAGTGAGAACCCCTATAGAAAATAAAAATTTTCATAACCCATAGAAGAGAAAAAATAATGAAAGTGAGGTATAAATAGGAAGGTAAAATAATGTAGGGGTGATCCCTATAAACTGTTATGGTTTCCTCATCCATGAAATATGAATGTTGATGCAAATAAGGTAGTCCCATCACCATAAGCTCTACATGTTTTTATTTAAATTCTTCATCTAATTAAAAAACCATATTCTCCTCATTATTTTAAACTTCATCCTTATAATCATCACTCTCTAGGGAATTCATTGGTGTTGATTCCATAAAAGGAAAATTAGGGGTTTTAATTGGATTTGATAACAATAAAAAATAAAAATATAAGATAAAATACTGTTAATTACACTCCCTTAAAGTGATCAGATTCAAGTGTTGTATATTTATGAAAGGCCTCTAGGAGGATTAATGAATTTTGTAGAAAAGAAGGGTTGTAAAGTTTAATTTCCTCCTTCATGATGGATCCTTTATAATTTGGAAAGATAATATATTTTTGTGCCTTAACCTCCTCATGACGGAACTCTAGAAATCAGTTTTATATTTTTTTGATCTCCATGGACAAATATTCGAAAATAAATTTCCCAAGGTATTCCTTCAAGTTCAATATGAGCCCCTTAAATGAATATATATTATAATTTGACATAAAACCACTCAAAATGGTCTTTCTATAATTATTATTATTTCACTAAAAAAATTTAATGGTTTTTCATCAATTAATCCCATTTTTTTTTTAATTTTGAGATTTATGATTCCTTTTAGGTTTTTTTTGGAAAATGTGAGTGAAATATCTTAGAATAAAATGAAAAAATTCCAAATAGATGATGAGGATTTTTCATAAATCCCTAAAAAATAATTTATTATTACCTTAGTATATAATATAGTACACACTTAGGGTCAATATCTCGATGTATATGTCCCCCCAACACACCGATTTTCTATTTTAATTATTTATTACTAGAATATACTATTATAACAAACTACTAATATAATGGGGGGGGGTTAAAAATACATGTGATATATAGATATATTAATGAAAATGAAAACTAAAATGTAAAATAGAAGGATTTGAAAACAAAAATATTTCATCAAGGAAGAAATAAGTCATCATTCTTCAAGAGTTCATAAAAATTCTACCATTTTTCTTGAAAATATCTATTCTCAATATTCTACTCAATGCTAAGATCAACCCTATCACTCAACACCGCCATGGAATTTTTATTATCCCATACTATCTCTCCAAATTTGGGTCAATTATTACTCACATTATCACCAAAATGTTATTCCACCCTATATGAAACATTTTGATGATGAAAGAGAAGAATAAAAATCAAATGGGGAGAAGAACTCAATAGTAGAGAAAGTGGAGTGAAACTATAAAAAAATTTTATTTCACTACTACATAAATTCTAAAAATAAAATAAATAGAATAAATTAAAGTGAAATAAACTCATAACATCATCCCACCCTCCATCAATAAATAATGAGGATTATTTCTCTATTCATATAGAGATAAAAAGGAGCACGATGGGTGAAAAAAATATAAAATGAAAAGAGAAGTTTAAGAGAGGAAGAAAACCAAAACAATAAGTATTCATAATATATAAATCAATTAAAAAATGATAAAACATACATAGATATACAAGATGGTTAACCAATGTTTCAAACCCTTTGAAATACATAGGTAGATACATTTTGATTATGTGGGGAGTGGAAAATTTTGGCTCTAATTATATCTTTTAAGAAGTTTCACATGGTGGGAATAGTAAATGATTTTTTTTTTAAATTTTTATCTTCTATAAAGTTATTCACTTATTTATTCCCCATCCTCCCAAAAAAATTCATCCTTTCTGAACATTATTATGATTTTATGACTGAATCATTAAAGAAAATATTTATGGTCTACTAGTCTATTCATATTCCCAAACTCCAATTCATATTCATTTATCGAGTTGATAATAGATGAATCAAAAGTGTTCAAAGTCAATGAAAATGTTTCTAATAATCTTATAAGAATCCATGTGAAATTTTAATCTCCTTTGGGATTCCCATTTATGAGATATATTCACATATTAAAAATCCATTTAATCTTGGCATAGATTCCAAGGCCCGATTTGCGTGCTTTCTTTAGGCTTAATATTATTGGATTCAGATATTACTCCTATTTGATAAAATTTATACCATAAGTATTTTAATATTATACAGAATTAATTTTTCACTTTTTATTATTGTAATGGATGTTATGGATGAAATACTAATATGATATAAAAATATTTAAATTCTAAAATTTGGCCATTTCAACAATTAATAACAAATTATTAATTAAACCCAAAATTTTGACAGTCACCCTTAAAATATTATATTGGTGGTATTAAAAAAAATTCAATTTTAGAATAATATTTGTGAAATAATTAGTTTCATCAGGTATCCTTAAAAAACACCATACAATCACATACAAATGTATGTGACAAAACATGTTTCATTTCACTTCTAAGGTTGAATATAATCCCATTTATCACTTTAGTTGGCACAAAAATTTAGTAAATACACCATAGTATATAATTCATATCCCCAAATGGATTATATAAGATCTTCACGATTGATTATCTATCTCAATATTTCTAATAGGGTGTAGTTTCTTCTTTCTTTAACACCATTCCACTGTGGTGTATAAAGAGAAGTGATTCGAGATAAAATCCAAAACCCCCTCAGGTGGTTGATGAAATATTGTTTAATATATTTTCCAAATCGATTCAATTGAACATTACTTATATTCTTACTAAGAAAATTATCTAATTCATTATTGAACTCCTTGAATTTCTCAAAAGATTAAGACTTAAACCTCATTAAGTAGACACATCCATATCTACTCAATTCATCGATAAAAGTTATGAAGTATGAGTATCCACCTATAGATTCAACCCAAAAAGGTATACACACATCTATGTGAAATAATTCATGAATTTCTACGTCCCTTTAACTATTTCTAAAAAATATATGTTTGGTCATTTTACCTTGTGAAAAGGCATGACACAAATAAATTGGTTTTAGTTCAAATGAATCTAAATACCCATCTTGATATAGCTTCTTCATGCTCTTATCATTTATATGACCAAGTCCGTGATTGAACAATATGGTTTAATATGAGTTATATGAAATCAATTCATCATTTATCTCTAACACTTGGTTTTTATATTCTATTACATAAAGACCATTATTATTATGTTCCATACCATAAAAATACTATATTTAAAAAATTAGTAGCTTTTATTTCCATATTTTAATAAAAATTCATCCATGTAAAAACTTTAAATGGTTATAATGATTTTGGTAAAACTAGAAATATAATAACAGTTCTTTAAAACCAAAATCAACCATGTTGACAATGTAAGGTGGTAGTCTCCTATAAATATTGTTTTCAGTCTTTCTCTTTAGTCAAATCGAATATCCACCTCATCTTTTAAAACCATCCAAAATCTACTTGGTTTATGTATTTAGATACAAACGTGATTACCAAAATCTGCATATAATATCAAAATGGTAGATATGTATAAGTTTCATTAGATAAAAAACGTACCTGAAGCTTTCCCTTATTTCCCACAATGGTGCAGTTTCTATTTTAGTGGCCCTCATTTCCACATGAAAAATATTCTTCATCTTGTTCCTTAGATTACTACTACACCTTATTATTCTTGTTCAAGTTTGGAATATAATACTTACACTTGGAAGTAGTCTTAGGTACCTTTTCCTTGACCATACTCTTATTCACTATAATTAATAATGGGTTTTCATGTCTTTTGTCATTATCTACCTTGTGAATTAGGGTCAGAAGTTTTGGGAGTGACTTTTCAATATTGTTTATAATATAATTTATAATAAATCTAGGAAATATCTGAGGTAGTGAGCTAATCATGTGGTTGATGAAAAATTCATCGAGTTTCTTGAAATTCAAGATATCTAAATGATCAATATAGCCTATCATGTTGACTACATAAGGTTTATCTAGAAATCCTTCTCCAAGAATGCATGATAAAAGTGCATTGGAGATTAAATACCACTCATGTATATATTTCTTCTGATAAAGCTCATGAATTTGGGAAAACTTTTTATGTGCATACATATCCTCATGTAGATTTTAGATATCACTAGACATTGATGATAAGATGAGGAACTAGACATCCAATGAATCATATCCATTCTTTCAAGAGATAACTGTTCATTCCTAACTAGTCACCATATAAGTGTTTTTATATGAATAAGGGACTAAAACACATATAATTTCCTATATTGGTGTAATATGATGCATAAGATATTGTACCACCCCTAGAAATGGATGGAATCAAGGAGATTATCTTTTACCAAAATCAATCACAGTGATAGTTTTTATGTTATATTACTTTCCATTTTCTAAAACGAAAATAATAGATATTTTTAACACCGCATCTTGATAACCAAATATTATGTTGAAATATTTTATTTATTATTATTCCACTATTTTATAAAACCCCAATATCCTTCATCGTTGGATTCAGAATATCCTATCATGTGGAAATTCTAGCAGAAAGGATCCATATAACCCTTTTCATAATCCAAAATCTATCTAGATAAATTATTTAAAAGTATTTAAGTAGGTGGGTCATACCAATTTCATTAAAGAAATTTTATTTGACCCATTTAATATAATCCACAATTATGAAATCTTGGAATTAGTTTTCCTTAACACTTGCCTCCTAGTTACACTATGGCATACTTGATAAGTCAACCCTTGATGTGAACTTGGTTAATGATGGAACCAAGGTAATCCAAGTTAGTGTTTATGGATATGTTGTGTTTGTTTTCAATGAATTTCTAGGATTATTGAGGTGTTTTAAGACTAAAAAAGTTGTTTTAAATAAAATTTAATCTCAAAATATGAATTCAAGAAGTTTATAAAATGGTTTTATTTTCCAGTGTTTTCCAAAATTTTCAGTTTTAAAATTTGGGGCTAAGTATCATTTTTTACAAATAAATTACACAAACATATATTTTATATGTTATCCATATAGGGAGGACATATATAGTAGTTTTAAAAAATATATTTCACATTACAAAATCGTAGTTGTAAGTTCGTTTGTGGTTCAATGGCCATAATGGTACATGACTCGTATAAGAGGTTCACTCGCGATGGAAGTTTATAGTAAATCTTTCATAATGGCCGAGACTAATTTGTGAAAAATAGGTGTTAATTTAATTATTATTATGAAATATGGTTTTTCATAAAATATATGTAGGGGTGGTTCATGAAGGATGTATATGGTGGTCCTTTTGAAATGTAGTACAAAGGGTATTAATTTAATTTTTGTGATTATCGAGTTTTTGGAAGGATATTCCTATATATCATGATAATAAATTAATTAAGTATGGATGAGAATTTAATTAATATAGATATATAAATTGTATAATTGGAGAATTTGTGAATTTCATATAGTATGTTTTTTTTCATGAAGTATAGATAGTTCGTGGTTGAGTAGTATCGTGAAGGGGGTTTGACGAATCCAGTTCATGGGGAGTAGTACATGAGGTAGGTTCATAAATGGAGTTTTATGAAGTAGTTCATGAATAATATTAACTCATAGAATAATAAATACATGATAGTGCACATTGTGGTTCACTATGACTGTTGCGATGAACAATATTCTGTGTAGCACTTACGTGGTTAGCAGTTTTAAGCCCTTGTTTTTACGCAACTATTTCCAGTAATTGAGGATTTCATTATACTATAATATTCTATATTTCACGATTCAAAATACATAGAATATATTTTAAGATGAGGGACATACCTTTAATTTTATAAAATGAGGTAGACTTCATCTGGAACAATTCACAAAGGTGGCGTCGACAAAAGTGATTCGGGAGAGACAATCCACTTTTCCTAAATTCATTTTAATACTAGTGATCCTATCACACAGTAAACATGATAAATAAATTTAGTCCACAAATTCTATAAAAGCATATTGGATTCTGTTATACTAACACATTTTTAGTGTATGCACCTTGTATTAGCCCTTAGTGGAGAACAAATTAAAATTTAATGTGTTTAGTATTTTAATTTATATATTTGTGATTTTTTTGGTTCTATGAATATGATTAAGGATTTAATAGATTAATACCAATTTGGGGACAATATCATAAAAAAATTAAAGAAAAAGTTGACACCTTGATTTACCTCTCCCTTTTGAGGGTGTCTCGGGTTATAAAAGATAAGTCAATTAAAGTCTTTTGATATAAATCCCCAATAATTGAAAATATCCTGAATTGGGCTAGAAAAATACTTTAAACTATGCTTGTATTTTAACGTAATTAATAAAATCCTATAGTGACATAATATTTCCTTGATGTAATTTTATCTTATTCATAAATATCCTTTATTTTATCTTTCTACAAACTTGTTAATATGATGTGGATTTTATATAATTAATTAACCGTTTATCGATAAAATAATTTATGCAAAATCTATATATTTTATCCCATATTTCATGATTATTAATTCATTAACATTATCTGATCTCCAATAAACATGTATCCAACAAAAAAATAATTAACCATGAACTAGACAGAAATAACATAATACATGTATCATGATAATGAAAATTTTTATTGGTGAGTTTATTTAATATATGATAAACCAACCCTTAACCATAGAAAAATAACACCTTGAACTAATCTTGGTTCCAATTATGACATTCCACATGTACACCTATGTATATCCTTGGTTGAATTTAAATTGGATCCACCTTTAACCACCTAATATAACATATGTTATCTATCCTTTACATATGTTTTACTCACAAATAGGTGAGGGGAACCGTGGTCATAATGTCCATAAAAGAAACCTTGAACACACTTTCCCATAAATAATAATAGGAGAGGATGATACATAAATCATTATTTTAATTTTATAATAATTATCACAAAACACATGAAATAATAATTATATTAAAATAAATATAATACATACATTGGTTTCCAAGGCTCATGATCATCCAAATATGCAATTAAAGTTCATTTAAAACTAGATATCCCTCATTTTAATTCATTATTTATTAAGATAAATTCATGGATTAATAAATTAATTATCTTATTAAATAATTAATTATCTTATCTTAATTTTCCATCAAAATAGAGCTTTAGATTCCCATTTTCTTTAATTTTAGATAAATTAAATAAATTAAATAAATTTAAAATTTTTATATACATGGAGTGTACTCCTAAGGGACACAATGTGTACCCTTCTGCCCAATATAAAATTTTATCTCGAATTTAACAAGCCATATACTAGAGAAAACATGGTATGTACCCATTTACATGGCATGTATTGTCACTCATATGGAATGTGACTACACTCTATATGGTCCTTGTCATGTATCCTATAATTACATAACATATAGTGTACAATAAATTTGGTGTTATTACATAAAATCTAGTCTCATTATTCAAGATATGTAGTCAGAAAAATGTTTATGACACATGACATGCCATTAATATATGTGTTGTGTACCAATACAAATGATTGAAAAGTACACAATGTATACAAAAACTATGAATTATTTCTAGTTATAAAATAATGTGAAAAATAAATAAATAAATATTAAATAATCTTAAAACCTATGACATGGCATGTACTCCAGCTATACGCCATGTTGATTCACTAAATTATATAATTAATTTCAATTTCATGTAATTAACTCACTTTAAGTATAGCCTATCTCAACATACACTCCACATGAATGGGTATGAGTTCCATGGTGTGTTCGCCACACTACATGAAATTTAATATATTCTTTGGTTGTATGCATCACACACCTAGGGAATCAGTGTGTATTACACATTAACATTTATGATTTACATGACATTTATACCAGCTACACACCATGTAATCATATGTGGACCATCTTTCTCAACTTTTTGTCAATACATGGTGTGTAACGAATATGTTATTTAGTCTTTAACCACCCAACTTCTGAGATTCTAATGTGGTGAAACCATATGAGTTATATGAAATTTACTCTATAAACATGCTTTGTAACACTTTATGCCACATTACACTTGGAATGGTCAATACACAACAAGAAATTAATCCACATACTATTCTCCCCCATGATGTGCCATGATTCCTACAACTCATCCTACTACAATGAACATGGATACTTAGTGGGTAATTTTAGTTACATTCCTTATAACCATGTCATTTGGTCAGAATATTTTACACATAAAAATGGGATATTAAAGAATTCTTTATCTATTTATGTCTTGTATTTGATTATATAAAAGTGAAAGAAAATTGAATTTTTTTTACTTTCAGATTTAGAATGAATAAACCATTAACGAAAAAATAAATTACAAATGCATAATTCTATAAAAAATAATAAATAATTACAAATTAATATGTGACTTCTCTAATACCACTTGGAGGTTATGGGCACTATGAAATTGGTTAGTCCCATTCCCAACAATGGGTTTCCATATATTTCTTTAAATAAATCCTAAAAAATTGATGAAAGTAACCCCAGAAGATTTGAAGAGAGGATATTTTCACATATACTTTACACTTAATTTATATAAATAATAATTATCTTTTACTGAAATTATTTTTTCATTGTCAAATAAATTAAATACTATTGTAATCCCATTATTGCAATGAAGGATCTGAGGGTATAATCCCAATAGAAGTAATCCACACATGCTCCAAAAATATCAGAACGTCACTATAGAATCTCCAAGTGCTAGTACAGAAAGTTTAAACATTTTCCATCATTCTTCATTGACTGTAACAAAAATATATTTTGAGATTTATGTATTCTATTGAGTTCTCTCATGTTCATGGGAGGTAAGATTAGTATTTATGCTCTCTATTATTGATAGCATTCTATATAAATAGTTCTCTATATGTTTGATAGAATTATCAAAAGATGATTTTTGGTGAACAATAATCCTTTTCTAGAAATGATATAACTAGGTTTATATACAGTGGTTAGAGAATATGTTATTTTAAAAAGTAATTTAATTGTTTTCTTAATTCTAATATAAACACATGTATAATAATAATAATAATATTATTATTATTATTTCATCAATGTGTGAAAAATCATGGATAATTTTAATATCATTTCTTAAATAAATAAATAAATATTTATTTAAATAATTTAAATATATCATTCCCAATAGACCTTAAACTCGGTCAATCAATCCTCCCCAGTAATTCATAAACCTTGGATAATTTTTATTTATTTAAATAAAAAATATTACTACATTATTTTTTTAATAAATAAATAAATATTATATTCATAACCTAGTAAAACATATTTATTTAATATTCAAGTCACATATATATTCTCTTAAAAAACATGTGACTGAGTATATGATATAAATCTAACTTGATTAATTATTATTCCTCATAACTCACGAATAACGTTTATTATAATATTAAATTCAAATACAATTTAACTAAGGTTCTAGATAAAATTAGTGTGTGACACTCTAGGACTCATTCTCTGTGGAATTAGGACAACTAGCACAAAGTTGAAGATTAGTGTATTGAAACATGTCAAGGCACTAATTGAGAAGGATGTTAATGTTATAATGAAAAAACCTCATACTAACACTCATTGTGTAATAAAATCCATTTTTCATGATATATCATAAAAAATAAACCTTAATTGTGTTATAAAATTATATGTTTGATATATACTTCATGTAAAAACTTGAAATAAACTTTTTGATAAAGATATCATGGACATGGACTTAATTAGATAGTTTTTTTCCAATCAACGGTCATGTGATATCTAATTCCATTATCCAAGAAGATAAAAATCTATTCTTGGATTAGTCACTGATGTCTTATCACTTGTGACACCCCAAATTTACCCTACCTCACCTCAAACATGTGTTGTCATGGTTTTAATCAATATAACTACGTGTGTGATGCATGATATACATTAATATTAGTCCCAATTCTAAGGACCAATAAACATGTATGTTTATGGGAATATCTAATGAAACATATAACATGTGAAATTCCTATGGGTGGGTTTGTTACCATAACCATATATCCCAAATATTACCAAGTGAAAACTTCATATGAAAAAGTTTCAGGGTTATATGATTTCCATATACCTGATAATATGTATCATCTATGTCCATTAAGATAAATTTTATTGTTGTGATAGAACATATTTAATAATTTCATCATATAACTTCAAGGTTCTTATCATAGTGATAAACAAATATAACCTTTGAATTTGAAATATATTATAAATACATTATCATATTAAAGTAACGCATAATAATACATGTCATGTGATACAATATTTATTAATATACAAGACCATTTATATATAGGTAATCTAAATTATAATGTAGTTTTTTATAGGGCACAAAATCCATCAATCAATACTCTCAGTATCATTACATACAATAAAAGATAAATTAAATAATCAATATATGAAATTTGAGTAATCATAGGGAATTATAGATAAAATTCAACTATCAATAACATATAAATGAAAACATATTGTAAAACAAATGAAACCATGTAGAATATATAAAAATATATCATTGGGATATCCCATTAGGTCATTCAAGTAAATAATAAAGAAAATAAAAATACTAAGACATTCATAACTAGAACAATTTAATCCCTCCTCATACTTTTATCCAAAACATCAATCTATCTACTCCCTCAAGACCCCTAATATAACTTAGCACATAAAAGTCGAATAGTATAGGGTACATGCACAACAAGGTGGTAGTTTAAGGCGTGATCATAAAAATTAGTAATCCACCACCAATAGTATATATATATCATAATATATATTTTATGTATATATGAAAAATAAATAAGGAAGCAATAAATTGTGTTCATGAAATCATGTCCAGCCATTGCGTTCTAACCAAGAAAACATGACACCTAACCCCACCAGCTTCAGAAAATGTCAATAAAGGGTATATCATAACCACCTCATATATGAAGCACATCTAACTATGTTATTACACATATCCAACCTCACACATATGAAACCCAATTGGGTGATGTGTAACACATATCCAATAATTTGTGTAGGGAACACATTTAAGGATTGAGAGATATTTAACCAAGCAAAAACATCATAAAATCATCAGATAAAATTGCGACATAGCCATCCCGAAGTATATAATCATTATAACACATAGTAAATGCATCCAAGTAAGGGATAATAAATATTAAGAATCATTTATAAGAGAAACCAGGGGTAATATCACTCACTGTGATCTTCCTAGAACATAAGAAGAAAAAGAACGTGAATGGTGTAACACAAAACCCCAATCCCTAGGTCTTAAGAATAAATCACATTAATAACTACAAAAAAATGTCCATGTTATAAGAAAAAAATCATAAAATACATATACTATATTCTATCTCCCATCCAGCTAACCATCCAAACCTAGTGTAACACCCCACGTATATAATAGGTATGAATTTGATCAAAATTATACTTAAAAATTATGTATTTTAGATTATTTTTAATGTTAGAGGGGTTAAGGAAGGCTTGGTTTCAAGTTTCTAGAAAAAATTATAATTACGAAAATATGTGGGAGTAGAGGATTTACCATAGGACGTCTATTGAGGGTTCATTAGAGTTCTAGTGGATGAGGTAGTGGTGACTACCATTTCTAGTGGGATTCCACTGGGGTTTCTATAGAACCTTAGTTGGACACTAGAGTTTTGGTGGAGACCCACCAGTGTTTTGGTGGGGGTTTGAGCTATTTTTAAATTTAATTAAATCATTTTATTTTAAAAAATGTTATAAATGAAATTTATTTATCATTATTTCCCCTATTATCAGTGTTCACACAATTCCTCTACATTCCCTCTCATTAAACTCTTACATGTGGTGGATATTTATAATTTGGACCAATTAAAAAGTGATTTTTATTATAAGGGAGTTCCATGGGAGAGTCAAACAATCACATATATTCTATCCTAGTTTTCCCTCTCTATTTCATTGTGCATCATTGATCAAATCCTAATGTTGTAGTTTTTTACAGATTTTATAATTTCAATAGATTAAGGATGAATTATTTGGTGGTATATGATGACTAAGAACCTATTAGGTTCTATTAGGTGTTCTTATACTTTTACATTGGTATTTATAAATGTATCATACATTATATGAAATGTATTATGCACTAACTATGTGAGAAATACCTAATTTAAATTATATTTGTTTCTCCATTATTTTTTACTAAGTGATACTTATTATGGTTTATGATTGATCCTGGCAGAGGTATGAATCAACACCATGGTAATTGAAAACCATTAGCTTTATTGGTGATGTTATATAACCTTGATTTTTGACATGAATGGGTGATATATTCTTGATACCTAACCTTAGGATATTCAAGTGGTGTCTTATTCCATTCACTTTCGAGGTTAGAATGAGAATGAGATTATATAGGGTTGTTCCAGCCTAGGTGTGAGACTTTGAGCATGTTAGTGGCCAGTGATAAAAACCCTTTATGGGATAAATCATTGTGAATGATATATATTGGTTTTAGATGATAAATCATTATGTGTTATGGATTATCTGAAAGTTGGTGGAATCTCATCCACCATGTCTGATTTTTCTGTGGTATCTCATCCACCATGATTTAGTTAGTGGTATCATATCCAACTGAATTGAGCCATTGATCCACCATTCACCGTGAGGATGACGTTTTAGTGGTACCTCATCCACATACAAGGGGTTATTAGTGGTTTATCATCTACCAATGATATTTTATATGTGCATTTTACACCTAGAGATTGATAATAGTAGTTTATCATTCACTAATGGATGTTGCATAGGTGGTGAATTTTTCACTTGGATACTCTTATAAATGGAATATCATCCACCTAAAAAGTTATATTGGTGGTATCCCATCTACCCAGAGAGTAATATGTGCAGTATATCACCCACCTAGAGAGGGGTATCGTTGGTTCGTCATCCACCTAGTTATTGGTGTTGGTGTAACCTCATCCACTTAGATAAGGTTAGAGGTGGTATATCATCCACTTGGGTAGTTGATATTAGTGATTCCTCATTCATTTCTGGACTGTGGAGTTGGTGGTGTATTATTGACCTAAAATGTGTATCAATGGGATACCATCCACCTAAAGTTGGTGATTCCCCATTTACTAGGAGATGCCCCATTTTCCATTGATATTGGATTAGTGATATATCATCACCATTTTTATGAGTTCATGAGTGATATATTGTTCATCAATAAGGATTTTACAGATTATGGGTGTATCATCCCATTCTAGTATTAGTTGAATTATATATGGTCACACGTGTTTTGTATACTAAGAATTCAATGACATGATGGGTTATTTATTTATTTTATTTATTATCTTTCTATTTCAAGTATACAATTGTATTTATTAGTATTTATATGGAAACAATTGGTGGTGGAATTATTATTTTTTAATCCCAAACTTGTCGACCATCATGGTACCCAAGAAAACTTCATGTTTTGTGACCTAGGAAAGGAAAAGAGCCCTACTAAAATGGATGGATGAGATGGTATAGATTTATCAGAGTCAGTAGATGGGATTTAGATTTGAATGAAGTCTAGTTTTGTGGATGTATTTAATTTTGGTTATTTTTGGGCCATTTTTTAAATAATATTCCCATAAGAGATCATTTGTATACTTGTATGACTCATATGACATGTAAAATATCTCATCTTGATATAACATGATGATTTTTGTTTAGTTTTTGATAGAAAATAGTTGTGATGTGTGTCTTTTTTTCTATTATTATATTAGGATAAATGTTTCTTTATATCACTTCCTCTATGTTTTGATGGTTATTTTTACCTAAAGGTATAGTCTCCCCATGTATTTCGTGATGAAACTTGTTGTTATTTTATAGTATTTGGTGTATAGGGAGGAATCCCTATGGTATGTAGCAACCCAGTTTGGTAAGAGTGGAGGTGAACCAAAATGAGGATGATACAAAGTGGTATCAAATATCTATATATTTATAACTTACTACTCAGGGATATAGAAAACATGAGATTGGAAGTTGTTAGAGACTGTTATTGATCTTATTCTTGGTAGTAGATAAACCATCTATGAGGGATGTACAAATTACTATGAATGGGATTGAGAGTCAATATTGTTGACTATTATTGTTTTGTGATTAATCTAAATTATTAGGTTTTACTCTAGGTCTAGGGTGGAAATAGGGAAATAATTCATGAAAAAACTTTTTATATAGGGCTCTTATGAAATTAATATTATTTCTTATGATATATATTCTTGATGAATATTCTAGTTACGATACAAGGCTCAATTATTTAAAGTATTATAAAAAACTTATATATAAATTTTCTATATAACATCTTAGTAGAATTTTAGTATAACTAACCATGATTTCTAGTTACTAGTGTTGATATACTATGACTATTATACATTCTTATATGAGATATTACATAAACAGATCGTGGGTAGGTTAGGCTAGACTTGGTCTAATATGTGATACCCATGTATTATATGGTGTTCATTTAGGAAAAAGTGGCTCGTGTCTTCTATTTATTATCCTAAACTATGATATAAAGATCTGTGATGGAATTGATATTTTCTTAGTTAATTTATAATTGATGTTACCTGACACCATAGAAACCTCTCATTTCATTCTAGGAGGGCGGGGAGTATAGAGACCCATAATTTTCATACATTGATATTAGTTCTTAATAGATGAATATTCATTTCATAATATTCAGATCCATTCCATAATATTTTAGGTATATTATCTTTGGATACTCAAAAATATAAAAAATCGGTTCATAAAATAACTAAAAATTCTCTCACTTATTTCTTCATAACAAGAACCCTTACTAGATATATCATACCTAACACCATTATTCATAACATATGGAAAGAAAACATAAAAAATGGTGAGCTCAGATGCTCAGTAAGGGTAAATAAGGAATATATCAATGATAACATAATAATAACATGACAATAATGGTATAAAAACATGAAATTAACATTCAAAAACCATAACCTGTATATCATAGATCATAATATTAAGTTATGGAATAAATCTTGGTACTTCATATGAAATGAATCATAATGGAATCAATAAACATGAACCATTAGATCATAATATAGGTATAAGACATGGAATTATGGCATATACATAAGTACAAAAAATATTTTCCTTAGTATTCAAGACTTACTTCCAAGGCTATCATAGTGGAATGGGTTCACTCCCCAAACCATCGTAGTAGTCAAGGTTCACTACCAAGGATATCATAGTGGACAAAGTCCCTTACAGAACTGGGTTCACTCCCTATTCAAGTATTGTTTATCTCATGAGATATCAATATTTACCCAATGCAATGGAGGTAGATATAGGTCCCACCTACCACATAATGAAAAACATACATATCTATTCCACATGATCATAAATCATTCTTCATAAAATAACCCATGAAAATAAATGGGTTTCATAAACATTTCATCATATCACAACTCATGGAAAAGAAATGAGTTTCATAAAAATATTTTCATCATAAACATAAACCATCTGGATAAAAATTAAGAATGGTATCCTTGAATAATATCCCCATTAATTTTTAAGTAACAAAAAAGGATATCATATTATATGGGAAATTATTTTAAAATATCACTTGGAATAATTCTTGAGGAAAATAACCTTTCGATTTTGAAATCACTTTTTTTTAAAAGATATGAACTAATAATAGAAAAACATTTCCTTGAAAAAAAACATATAAAATTGTATAGAAACATAAAATAAAATATTAGTCATGAAGGTTGGAAAATACATTCTTGTTTTATAATTTAGAAAAACATTCATTCTATATTTTTTTTCAGAAAAGTCACAAAGTACCTCATTTGAAAAAATACAAGAAGGTTCATTTCAAACCTTTTTGTAAAAGGTAAAAAATATATTAAAATGAATTTAAAAAATCATTGGGTAATAGTAGAAACATTTTTAAAACATTTTATGAAAACACGGATATAGAAGATAAATATTCCCTAGTAGAGTCTTAAATATAAACATTCTTGAATATTTATGATGTTTTGAAATAAACCTTACCACTTGGGAATATTTTGAATTTTAATCCCCATGAAAGAAGTAATTTCAAAAGAAACATTAAATACCATGTATAACAATATATTCATGGTATAATATGTCCAATGGGTATTATTTACAGCACAAAAAAGAAATAATTGGTGAATATGACATATGTATCGCAAAAGTAAATGTGAGATGTGAAACCCTTACCTCAAGTTCACCTTGATTTGAAAGAACTATAACCCACTAGATAATAAATTTATATTTATTATAATTTTATACCAGAGTAATTTTCATACTTATAATATAATATATTATACCTTTATAACATTTCAACACCCCCTTTTATCAATAATTAATTATTAAAATAGTTATCTTTGGGTGTTAAATTTTTCATTTATCATGAGTATTTCATTTCAGTAGTACCGGTCCTTATAAGTTTACCGTAGTTCCATCATATATAGAATATTATTAATGATATAAATATCATATGTATTAATTTTATACATATTTAAAGTGATACATAAAAGTTATAGATAAAAAAATTAATTAATCCATAAATAGAGATGGTAGGTCATACATAAGCATGAACGCTATTTTAATTTTTCAACGGATGGAACAGAAGAAAGGTAAATATTAATTCAACTTTAAAAGATAAATATTATATCATATATATCATATATATTCATCAAATTTATCCTAATTACAATCCATTAAAAATATAAATGAAAAAATAATCACATTGCTTCACAGAGGTGGTAGTCCACACATACGCATAGGCAACAATATCATTCCCCAAGGATTGAATGTTAAGTAAGTGATAATATGAAATCATATTTAAATTTTTATGTATTATTTTTATGTATTATCCATGTTTTTACTCTATAATGAACCAGATATGTGTTTTTTTATTATAGGAAAGAATTATTCAATGTTTCACAGGAAAAGATGGAGAAACTAACAAAAAATGACCATTACACGACATGAAACTCCATTACACGACATGTAGTCAACATTAAAAACATAAGGAAAATCCATGAAGAAAGTTGTGAAATAATTTCAAGCCATAAAGAAATTTCTTAATGCGATTTTCTAATAAATATCATGTTACTTTCAAACTCAATTCCCTCTTTCATGATACAGAAAGAAGGAAGATACACATATTGAAGCCCAAATACACATTGTGAAAGGAGTAAATTTACAAGTTAAAAGACATCAGATGAGATTCATACAAGATTCACACAAATTTAAAATTTGTGAAGAAAAATTAAGATTGTAATTACATGATGTGAATACCCATTACACTTAGTGTAATATCATGATTATTTACCAACATCTGGTGCACCACAGAAATAATAGTGACTGACCATCTAGAATTCTCTCTCATTTTCTTCTCTCCCTCTATTTTATTTATCCCTTTCTCACTATAATAATTTTTTATCAAGTATTTTCATTGTTTAATGTTTAACCAAGAACTATATATTTATTTGAGAAGTGTTATTCATTATTTTTTTCATAGACACCACCAAGCTACACATGTTCTTCATCTCAATCATCAATCTCTGATGAATACTTATTGCATTTGTTCTTGTTCTTATTTCAAGTAAGTAGTTGATTAGAATTGTGATTGATTTGAATTTTACATTGATTATTCTAGATTTCATTTTCAATAATTGATTAATTTAAATCCTTTTATGATTGTCAATTTCTTAATCTCAAATTGTATTGGTGTTTTAATTATGTTTTCAATTCTTTATCTATTTTCAAACGATTACACCATGAGAAGATAAACCTCTTAGGGTAGGGATTCAGAGTAGGGATGTTTTATTCTAATTAATATTTAATTCTCATCTTAGTAATATTAATTAATTTTAATCAGGTTAACTAAATATTGTTAATCCAATTATTTTAATAAACTTTGACCATGTGAAGTTTGAATGAATGACCTTTACCTAATTGGTGTAGAATAGGCTATGAACAATAGCCTATGATACTTTCTACTTTTCATGCTAGGATAATTGCATCCTAGTCGCATCTATCTTTAGACTAAGGAATAGCTATCTATTGGATAGATCTAGTTGGCTTGACCATAGACAACTAGTGACCTTTGTTTGCTTCATAGACTAAATCTTTAGACCATAAAAATTTGGAATTAAGATCATCCATTATCCTAAACCCCTAAATTGATCCCGATCCCTTCTTTATCTCTTATATTATTCCAAGAATACCTTATATTTAGTAATTTTCCCAAGCCTAATCGATTTTTGAGGACTCATACACAAAGGGTTCTAAGCCTTAGTTCCAGCTATCCAATCCAAATCCTCATGGGACTAACCCCGCACTACCACTATACTATATCCTAGTAGAAAGTGTAGTTTGGGGAGAATAAATTAAATCTGACCACATCCCACAATAATTAAACAACACGTATAGGCACATCAAATTTTAGAACCATTTACAGGGATAAAGGGTTGTGATAAGGCATGAAAATCATGGAAATAACCTAGGATTACCTCTCCCTTTCCCCATTTATCTTTCCTTTTCTTTTCCCTTTTCTTTCAGATTCCTCTGCATTCTTCTTATTGCATCTTAGTGCATGCATCAGGGTCATTTGACTCATTCAAAGAGCCTTGAAATACATGAAAATATTTCTTTATAACCCGAAATCTAAAGGTACATATATGCATCCTACCATTCAAAAATGGCAGACCGCAACAATACTTTAGGTCCAAAACAGCGTAACCCACCAAACATGAAACCCACAATACATTGAGAGCATCCGGTGTAGTAAGATCATACCATCCTGGATTATGGTTTTCCCTCAATCAATGGTGAAAGAACCAGTATCATACGCCCTCTTATATATGCACATACATTTGAAATTAAACATGGACTCATCCATATGATCCAGAATATGGGCCAATTTAGTAGATTTCAAAATGAATATCCCCATGAACTTATCTCAAACTTCCTATAAGTATATGTTACATTTCACAACTAGGGAATATCTTTTGAGTCTATAAGACTTAGAGTTTTTCACTTTTCCCTACGGTACAGAGCTATGGATTGGATTAAAATTCAAGAACCTGAGTCTATCATGAATTCAAATGATTTTGCTGAGTAATTATTAGATAACTACTAACCATTGATTTAAACTAGGAAACTATAGAAAGGCATCCCAAATTTCACTCAATTAGATGGAGAGTTAGCATGGGAAGAATAGGACAATTCTAATGAACTTACCTAAATATGCCCGCATCATAGACCTGATATGTCCATTAAACTCTAGATATTCTATCAAGGCCTCCAACCACCTTTTCTCACTATCATTGATGCATTCCATGATGGGGGGTTAATGTTTAAAACACACTAGGTGGGACAAATAGTTCTAGATGATGTCTATCATAATTGTAGTCTATGGAAGATTGATCATGGACCAACCTAGTGTGGAATCCACCATATTGAAGAGCATAATCAACTAGTTGCACAAGTTGAGGCTTTGACTAAGAAGTTGGAATCATTTCAGCTACCTACTGCACCACCCACTCCTCCTACTCCTGTAATGGAAATTTAGTAATGTAAATTTTGTGGTCTACCACATATATATCAAGAATTCATAGTATGTATTAAGGAGAAACCAATAAAATATTGTAATTATATTAATTAGAATAAACAAAATCAACAATTTTAGCAACCACATCAATACTATCATCAAAGTCATATTCAACAACAACAACAAGGTAATCAAGTATATTTTCAGAAAAAAGTGGTAAGGAACCATTTAGGAATCATGGAACACTAGGATATCCCCCAATTAATCCTATACCTAGACCACCATAGTAAGAAACACAAAAACAACTGTTCCCTCATAGAGCACAACAAAAATTTCAACCGGCTCCACCGAGACCTCCCCAACCAGTCGTCCCTCTTCAAAAAAACCTAGAAAACCTACTTTCAACCTTTGTTAAAAAGTAAAATTAGAGGAGGAACACCTAAGAGTATGAAATATAGACTCATAGGGTGGAACTATGTAATCTTGAGCATCAAATGGATTATATCTCAAAGACCTTGTCAGATAGATTTCCATATACTCTACCTAGTAATATCGAGACATACCTGAGGGAATAGGAAAAGGTAGTGGTTCTAAAAAGTGGAAAAGTGATGGAATTAAAACAGAAATATATAGGATAATAAATAAAATTTTATAAAACCAAAAATAAGATAACCATCATAGATGAAAGAGATGATGAATAAAACTGAAACTGCTTAACAGAAACCTCAAGAAGCACCACCATCTGCAAAAGCTACAATTCAGGAACAACCTAAAGAAGATGTCTATATTTCACCACCAACGTACCAGAAACTTATTCCATTTTTGGAAAGATAAAGTATGGGAATAATTTAAGGTAAATACAAGAATTTTTTGGAGATGTTCAAGAAATGACACATCAAAATTCCTTTTACTGAGGAAATCACTCAAATGCCTACCTACACAAAATTTATTATGAAATCGCATTATAATAAAAGAAAAATGGATTAACTAGAAGTAATCTCACTAAATGATGAATGATCTACCATTTTTAGTATAAAATTCCACAAAAAATGAGATATCCTAAAAGTTTATCAATCCCTTGCACTACAGGAGAATATAAATTCAGAAAAGCCTTGTGAGATTTAGGAACCAACATCAACCTCATGTCGATGAGTGTTTTCCAAAAGCTGGAACTTGTAGAAATAAAAAAATAAATTATAACTCTAAATGGATGAACTATCATTAATTTATCCTCAAGGAATTCTCAATGATGTCTTTTTCAAAGTCAGTAAGTTCACTTTTCCAGAAAAATTCCTCATTCTGGACATGGAATAGGAAGGAGACAATGCAATCATTTTAAGCTGACCATTCCTATAAATAGGAAAATAACTGATTGATGTAAATAAAGTGTGAATAATATTTTTATTAGGTAAATAAAAAGTTGTGTTTTACTTGAAAAAACAAACAAAACAAATATATTATTATTTTGATTACCAAACTATGTTTCTGAGAGATGAAAGAGAGAGATACTTAAACACTGAAAAAGAGAGTGATGAAATGATCCTTGATGAGGATGATGAGTATGAATTTGAGGAAGTAAAATATATAGAACCTCTGAAAAGGGAAAAAATACCAAATTTCACACCCTTAGACATTCAACCACAAAAACTGGTGTTGAAACCCCTCCTCAGTATACTCAAGTATTCTTTTCTAGAGATTTCTATTTCACTTTCAATCATCATTAACTACGAATTGTCACATTCACATGAAGAAAAATTGATTAAAGTCCTAAAAAAATAAAAGGTCTATTTCCTTGTGGAAAAAAATAAAAGAATAAATCCTTCTTTATAAACTCATAATATTTTATTAGAATAAGGTGAAAAACCCAAACTACAACCACATAGGTGACTCACCCCACCAATGGAGGAAGTATTTAAGAAAGAAGTAATGAAACTTATAGATGATGGAATAATATTTTCAATCTCTAATAGTGAATGGGAAAGCACACTATAGGTCTTACCAAAGAAAGGTGGCCTCATAGTGGAAAGAAATGATGAAGATGAATTAATCTCAACTTTCACTATCACTAGAAGGCGAGTCCACATAGACTACAAATATCTGAATGCATAAACCTGAAAAGACCATTTCCCCTTATACTTATTGGATCAAATGATATAGATAATAATAGTAAATGAATTTTATTATTTCTTGGATGGATATTTAGGGCACAATCAGATTACAGTCAACCTAGAAGATTACACTAAAACAACATTCACATGTCCATTTGGCACCTTTTCCTAAAGGTGCATGTTGTTCAGTATGATTAGTGCTCCATTTACAATTAAAAGATGTATGAAACATATATTCCAAGATATGGAGGAGGAATTATTAGAAATTTTCATTGATGAATTTTACATTTATGAAATATCTTTTTAGTTATTCCTAAGAAATATTGAGTTAGTGCTGCAACACTGTGAGGAGAAGTTCCTAGTTTTAAACTGGAAAAAATTCCAATTTATGGTCCAAGGAGGTATAGTGCTCAGACAAAAAAATTATAAGTATGAAACAAAATTTGATCCCACCAAGATAAAAGTGATAAAATATTTACCTAATCCTTCAACAGTCAAAGGTATAAGGATAATTCTAGGCTATGTAAGATTTTATCGGCGATTCATAAGAGATTTTGAAAAAGTTTCCCACCCTATGACACACTTTTTATCAATAGAAACTCCATTTTAATTCAATGATGATTGTTTGTTGGAATTCAATGCTTTAAATAATATCCTAATAGCTGCTCCCATTATTATTTCACCCAACTTAGAATAAGATCTTTAGTTGATGTGTGATGCCGGTGACATCGCAGTTGGTGCTGTTTTAGTACAGTGATTCAGTAACATATTCTAGCCCATATACTATTCTAGTTACACATTAAATGAAGTTCAAGTAAACTACACAACCACAAAGAAGGATCTCTTAGCAGTTGTATTTAATTTGGAGTAATTTTGGTCCTATCTGGTTTTTTTGAAGTCATTGTGCACACTGACCATACCGCCCTAAAATATTTGATTAATGAAAAGGATACCAAGACAAGAATGATATGATGGATCCTATTACTTCATGAATTTAAAATTTTCATAAAATATACCAAGGGAAAAAAGGTTGTTTCTGATCATCTATATGGACTTCCACTACCAATTATAAAAGAGGGTAATGATCTCGACATTGAAGTGGATTTCACCAATGAAACAATTTTCAGCATAAATTAAATGGAAAAAACATGGTTTTTCAACATTAAAAACTATATATATATGGGATATCTATACCCATAATTTTCCTACCAGAAAAGAAGAATATTTTTGGTTCAATCTTTACACTATTACTGGGATTAACCACTCCTTTTAAAGAACTATGATGATGACTTGTTACACTATTTTACTCTATAAGATGAAATCCAAAATGTTTTAGACTTGTTTCATATGTCACCAACTAGATTAAATCATTGAAAATAATTTACGGTAGCAAAAAAATTTTTAATTGGAATTTTCTGGCCAACACTCCACCAAGATGCAAGAAGTTTTTGGTAAAGCTGTGATCAGTGACAAAGAATAGCCACTATAGGAAAAAGAAATGAAATGCCCCAAATCCCAATCATGGAAGTCGAAATCTTTAAATTGTGTGGAATAGATTTCATTGGACCATTTCTAAATTCACATGAAAAAACCTATATCCTTGTTGGCATTGAATACGTTTCCAAGTAGGTAGAAGCTAATGCTAAAGATCCTGAAACAACAAAGGTAGTTATGAATTTTTTTTTAAAATAATGTGTTTTAAAGATTCATATTTCTTAGATTACTCATTATTGACCAGGGAACACATTTTAAAAATAAAGATATTAAAGGACTATTTGATAAATATGGAATCAGGTCTAACTAAGGAACTCTATACCACATTAAAACAAGTGGCAAAGTTGAATTGTCAAATAGAGAAATCAAACAAATCCTAGAAAAGAATGTCAACACAAGTCTAAAGGATTGGAGTCTAAAATTATATGAATCATTATGGGCATACCATACTGCATATAAAACACTCATTGGTACCACACCATTACAATATATATATGGAAATTGATTTAATTTTCTAGTATAACTTGAGCATCGCTCATATTTGGAAATTAATAAGATTAATAAATATTTTCAAAAATCTAGGTAAGGAAGGATGCTACAATTGGATGAATTAGAAGGAATAAAAAATGTTGATTATGAAAATTCCATGATTTATATAGAAAAAACCAAAAAAATGGAATGATCAACACATTATGAGATGCATTTTTTTCCTTGGGAATAATGTTTTTTATTCAAATATCATTTGAAATTATTACTTGGGAAGATAAAATCCAAATGGTTAGGACCATTTATCGTCATTCAAGTATTTCTTTATGGGGAGATCAAGATCCAAAAAGAAGGCAGACCCCCATTAAAAGTCAATGGAAAAAGGTTAAAAATAATTCAAGAACCCTTCTAGGAAGGGTGTGTCATCAATTTAAAATTAATATGAGTATTAGAGTGTCAAGATCTCGATGTTAAATGAAGCACTGGTTGGGAGGAAAACCTGGCTAGGTCACCCTAGGAATGATTAGGTTAGAATAAGATTTAGGATAACTTAGGGAATGATGGGAGAAAAGGACTAGGGTATGATTAAAATTTGAGAAAAAGGAAACAATTACACATCATGTAATCATAAATCACTATATGTATTTTCATGAACTAAAATTTTAATAACATTCCCAAATGCCTGATGTGAAACCCAATTACACATCATGTATTTCCTTGATTATATTTTAAAAAATGGGACATGGATGTAGGGTTCAAAAACCCACACCCCATCCTCCCCTGCCACTCTAGCTCACTCCCCACCCTCCTCCCCTACCTCCCACCCCCCCCCCCCCCCCCCCTACTCAAGCCTTCCACTTCCTCCTTTCACTTTCTACCCCTCCATGTATCCAAACCTGCTCCCATGATGGAACACACAAAAGTTGTGCAACCTTACCCTACTAATTTATCATCTGAGTAGGTTAACACACCTCTAGGGAAGCACACACAAGGTGCTACACCTACCAAACCCCAACCAACTCCCACATCTTCCCCCTCCATTTTTGATGTATCCCCTGATGAACCCGCTACTCAAGAGGACTCCCAATCCACCTCAATGGATAATATAATGAAGAACACCACCATATGCACCCCATAATCCACTTATCATACCCAAAACACCATATGTCACTCAACCATTTGCACGTAAGGCCAGTGAGAACCAACAAAAAAATCGATATGGCCATTCTAAGTTGCCTGAATATCATCTAGATGTCCTCCAAATCCTCATGCACCTACATATTTAATATATAATTGTGTTACATGAGGAAATGCAATGGGAGTTGTTTTTGGAGTCCCTTGACACATTTGAGGTTTCTGATGACATCATCCACTTCAGAATAGGTGGATGAACTCAGGAGATTTCCTTTATGGAATTTGACAAAGGACTTGGGATTTATATTGAAGATTTTCCCACATCTATGGTATTCCCTACCAAAATTCTTGCACCATCAAAGTACGATTACAAGAGTCTTTGGTGGATTATTCTCTGGGATGATCAAACTGGTCATGATCCTAGGATCACAAAGTCCCCCTATCTTTGTGGTCCATTACTCCACATCTTGTATAGGGCCTTGACACATGCCTAGTTCTCTCAAGCTGAGCCTCACTACAACATTGGAAAGATGTACGTCATTATCCTAGCTGCAACCATGTGTGTCCCTACCATCAACATAGACTATTAGTTTTCATTTTAATATGGATATCATACATAAAGTACATGAGAGATACTGATGGGGGGATCTTTAATCACACATTTGTCCCATCATCTCAGCATTTTTGATGCCGAACTACCACTCAAATCCCTCGGTCTGATAAAATTAATTTATTTTGTTTTTCTGCACAAGATGATGATGTTTACCATGTATGAGGACCTATAACAGTGGGAAACTAGTGTATCCGAGGCTGCTGATGTGGTGAATGATAATCATTCCCCAAATCTAACACCATTAATAATAGCCACTTCCACCCCAGACCCTACAACTTCCAGTCCCACCCATGACCCCACCCATTTTCTGAAATTCACCACCACCTACCCTACTAATCATCTCAACGAGTCTTATCTAATAGATATCTAGTCCATATACCTATGCATCCTGGAGAATCTAAAATGGATTTCCCAGCACCTACATACCCCATTTGTCGAGTTCTCTCATTTTACTACCCCTACCTCACCACCACCATCTCAGAAAGCATTTCATCCACCACATATCTCTATAAACTCCTCATCATCTACCACTCTTACCCAAGACACAACTATGGAAAACATTTCTTTAGAGATGACAGACCCTACTTCTCAACATGAGTATATGATAGAGTAGGCTCGGAGGGGAAAGGGACCATCCATTACCCCATCCACTGAGGTGCCTTTTGTCAATACAACTTCTAGACCCACGACCACAATTTGGATCGGTACCTCCCCAACACTCACCACTAAGATAGTTTCCAGCACCGCGACACCACCTTTCATAGCTAATCAGCCAACCCCACCATCCATTATATCCAATGACTAGGCATGGCAGTGGCAACCACACTCTATTTGGGAGAGAACTGTAGATGATGTCATTGATAAAATTGATTTTTCTAAGTCTACCCCATTACCCTCACCCTATTTTTATATTCTGCCATGGTGCACCTTTTTTATATTGTTTGTATTCTCTTTCATCATTATATCATTATACTTCATATATATATGGGATACTATTTTTTTGATCTTTTTTACTTCAATTATTTTTCAATTCATTACATTGTTATAATAGCCATATCTAGCTCCTCTATTTCATCTATGGTTATTGACACACTCGTGCCACCAACTATCCTTGTTTGATGAGTGATTCATCATCTGGTAGAGGTTGAACACTAACTTTATGAGTTATCACTTGATATTTATTCTCATCATCCACCACCAAGAGCACATACAACTTTCCTTTCACACCAGATCTATGATAGGTATACTCCTGAAGTTATTAATCCTGCCAAATGACCATGATAGCTAGAGGACACTGCCACCAGTAGCTTTAGAAGATATAAGAGAGCTGAGATGATGGACAATAGTGACAGATAGTTTGGTCAATACTTCTAGCTGATGATATCAAAGTTATAAATTTATGGGAGGAAACCCATAATTCATCTATTTTTATCACACTTATTGTTATGATTTTTCCCATTTTCCCTTTCATAACTTTCTATTTTTCATTATGAGTCACTTAGAGCCTTATTGTATGCACATACCTTCATTTAAATCAAATTTATTTCATTACTATACACTGTTTTCACCTTCCTATTTTACTACATACAAAATGATTAAACCCAGTGGACTAATTTTTTATCTATTACAGGATTTGTATTTCTCCCCAATTTTTTAGGTAGCCAAATTCAAAATTCAAGACTTCCCAAATTTTCCCATTGAATTCCACTCACTACATGGAGCTCTTGATTCCTTAGTATATAATTTTCCAAATTCCATTTTCAAAATATTTGATTTATCTATCATAATCCTACCCCATAGTATCTCCACACATAGTGTATACATTATCTCATTCTAAGTGCAAGGGAGTTTTTATTGAGTTCTAATTTCAATAAACTTGAATTATTGATTGTTTTTATTTATCTATTTCAATTTTTTAATTCAGAACCATTCTTTAAAACTGAAATTCATTACAACAATTTAAATAAAATAAATAATTAAGATGGAAATTATTGGAATTTCGTGTCTTGAAACTATTTATATTTTTAGAATGATTACTGAGTTTAGTAATTTAATTCAAATTTAAAATTTTTGAAATTGATTTTAATAAACTTATTACTTGATTATATACACTTAGTGATTGCTGATTTTCTACATTTACTCCCATTACCAAGAGGATTCTAATCCTATGATTGTATATTATTTTCTAAGAATATTTTTTGAGTGACACTTAGGACATGTAAACCTATCATAACTTGCATTGAGATCTTATTTAGGTTATGACTAAACAAATAAAATTTTTATATTATTGAGGCAATATTTGTTGAGATATTTTTCTTGAGACCCACCATATATATTTCCTTCATTTAACACATAGTTTCCATGAAATTCCTTAGTAGGATGTAGCCATTGTAGGTTCCAGGCGCAGGGGAAGTGCGTTGGTGGGTCTCCCAACTTTAATTTTAGCGTTAACAATGATTAATCCCAGATCTGTCACAATGTAAAATGCCAGATCTTCAGAATAGAACGAAGAACGAAAAACAAAAGAGGGATTCCCAGAACCATAGAGATAGGATCATCAAATGTTGGTTATAATTAATTTAATTAATTGACAATAATTACCTTGATGGAATTATTTCTTCATTGATGTCTCTGGCCCCGATCCGATGTGATCCATCATTGCGTGGTAGGATAAAAGTTTAGGATTCCTCTAGCGGTGATCCACACGTGCTCCACGTATCTCCGGACGTCGCCAAAGGAATCCTCGGGTGCAAGCATGGAGAATCCTTTGCTTGCATTGTCTGCCTTAGATCAACTTGATCCTATGGAGGAGGATCTCTCTCAGTCTTGAGAGAATTCTTGGAGGAATGAGTTCTTTCGGCCTTGGGAGAATTCTCCAGAATTGTTGTGAACAATGATACTCTTTGGAAAAGTGTTAGGGTTGTGAGGATATTTATAATCGAGTTTGATGTTATAGAGTTTTAACAATAAATAAACGCGTTACACATTTTATTTATTTCATTAAATCTTATTAAAAACCCCCATGTCAAATGATTAATTCCTTGACATGCGCCCATGCTATTTATAATAAATATCATTTAATAAAATGATATTATTTCCTAAAAAATCCTGACTGAAAAAACTACACGGCATGTAATCATTAATACACGGCATGTACTCATTTTCTATGAAAACTACACGGCATGTAAATTAAATGTACATGACATTTTTATCTTGTTTTCATTTTTCATTATTTCCTCCACCACATTTCTTAGAACTTGAGTAATGACTATTTATTTCTTAAATAAATGTAACTGCATTACTCGCTAATAAATATACATTATTTTTCCCACAATATATTCGACCGAATAACTAGTGTCGAAATAAATTCGATCAAGAATCCTTAAATAATTATTAAACCATATTCAGGAATAATATTATTTAACTTGTTAAATTAATATTTAACTGAGATACATGGACACACTTAGTGTGTAACCCTCTAGGCCTCTTTATCAGTGGCATTAGGCGGATCCTGCCTAAAGTCCAAGGTTAGCATCTAGAAACACGCCCAAGAACCCATAGGGAAAGAAGTTAACACTGTAATGACGTGTCACCTCATACAAACACTTATCATGTAATATAATCCCTTTTTCACGATATCTCGAATCAAGCGGGCTGAATGCTAGTGCCATCAACCCATGTGCTCGATTATTCTTTCTTTGAATTCCCAAAATCAAACTCGCCCATACCTTACCATGGACATGGATTTATTTAGGATATATTAATTCCATCAAAGGGCCTGGGATATCTACTTCCATTATGGAACATAAAGGACAAATCCTTTCTCGAATTATCTATCAATGCAGTATCACTCGTGACCCAACCAATGTATCCTACCTCGCTGCAAACAGTGTGTCGTCATAGTTTTCATCAATACATCTAAGTGCGTGAGTTGTAATACCCATTAATAATAATATTAATGTCTAAGGACCAATATACACGTCCATATATAGGAACATCCAATGACACTATGAAATGTGTATTTCCTACTGGAAGGTCTCATTCTCATAATATCCTCCGGGATATTACCAAGGGCACACACCATGAGAAGGTGCCTCAAAGTTTTATGACTCCTCACCACTAATGGCCTGTATTATTATTGTCCCTCAAATAACATCAGCCGACTATAGAACATATATTCAAGAACAGTGTTATGGCACTTCCGAGTTCTCATCATAGTATGGATCCGCTATGAACCTTTAATGCAACAGCTATCCCTGGGACATTATCACATGCATTGTCACGCATAAGAACAATCAAGATGTGATAAAGTGTTTATTTAATGAATAAAGTAAAAAGTAGTTGGTTCTAGGCCACAAACTCCAAAAGACTCCCATTTGGACTAGAGACAACTGCTAACAACTTTTAACCCACTAGCTCACATGATATTCATGCTTATACTGATATAGGACTTTAGTTATGGGGTCCACCACATTCACTTCCATGGATACTCTGTTCACTGCAACTTCACCTCTTTGATAGAAATCCCTGAAGAGGTGATACTTCCGGAGTATATGCTTTGTCCATTGATGTGACCTTGTTTCTTTTTCAAGAGCCACCACTACAGTATTATCACAACACAACGTGATAGGATATTTACTTCTAGGCACCACATCAAGCTCCTGAAAAAAGTTCCAAATCCAAATGAATTCCTTGGATGCATTAGAAGCCGCTATATATTCAGACTCCACTTTAGAATCAGCGAAAACTGGATGCTTTGAACTCTTCTAGCTCACTGCTCCTCCATTGAGATAGAAAACATATCCAGATTGTGACTTCAGATCGTTCTGATCTATCTGAAAACTAGCATCAGCATACCCTCTGATGACAAACTCCTTGTCTCCTCCATACACTAGGAACATATCCTTAGTTTTTCTCAGATACGTAAGGATAGTCTTAACAGCAGTCTAATGCTGTTCTAATGGATCTGCTTGATATCTTCCTACCATGCTCAGTGTATAGGAAACATCAAGCCTGGTACATGACATGACATACATGATGGATCCTATAGCCGAAGCGTAACTCATTCTATCTTTCTCTTGTTGTGTCTTAGGACACATTTTCTTAGAAAGATGTAGTCCATGTGACACTAGAAATAATATTCTATTGGATTGTTTCATACTAAATCTCTTTAGTATTTGGTCAATGTATGTACCCTGACTTAGTCAAAGAAGCCTCTTGGATCTATCACGAATGATCTTGATCCATAGAATGTAGGCTACTTCACCAAAGTCCTTCATGGATTTACACTTGTTCAACCAGTCCTTCACTAATTGTAATACTGGTACATCTTTTCCAATAAGCAATATATTGTCAGCATATACTACTAGGATAAATACCGAATTCCCATTAAACCACTTATAAACACATGGATCATATTAATTCTTTATGAAACCAAATTCCTTTATGGCTTCATCAAATCGAATGTTCCATGACCTGGATGCTTTCTTTAATCCATAAATGGATTTTGGAAACATGAAAACCCGTTTGGATTCACCTAGTGTCAGAAACCCTTCTGGTTGTCTCATATAGACTTCTTCTTAAAGGTTCCCGTTAAGGAATGCTGTTTTGACATCCATTTTCCAAATCTCGTAGTCATGGTAAGCTGCTATGACAATTATGATTCTTATGGATTTAAACATGGAAACTAGTGAAAATGTTTCATCATAGTCAATTCCTTGATGCTGTCTGAATCCTTTATCCACTAGCCTTTCTATATAGGTTATAACTTGACCTTCCATGTCTAGTTTTCTCTTAAATGCCCATTTTCATCCAATATGCTTTACATCAATTGGCTCATCGACCAGAACCCAGACATGGTTCTAATACATGGATTCCATCTCAGAATTCATAGCTTCTATCCATCTTGCAGCTTCTGATCTTTCTAATGCTTCCTCGTAGGAGAGAGGTTCATCATTGTCCAACAATAACGATTCAACATCCTCGGTGACTAAGAAACCAAATTTCTCTAGTTCCCTTACCTCTCTTGAGCTCCTACGCTGTACTTATATTTCTAGAACCTCTTCCATGGAGACCTATGGAAATTTTTCTTATACCAAATCCTGTGTATCTCGAGCATCAACTTCATCAAATTCAATCTTTCTCCCACTATCCTTCTTGTGGATGTGATTCCTCTCAAGAAAGACAACTTGTCTAGCGATAATCACTTTCTTTTCTGAAGGGTTATATAGGTAATATAATTTCGTTTACTAAGGATATCCTATAAAGATACAACTCATGCCACGGGGTGATAGTTTGTTTCCTAAGAAGGCCTTAACAAACTCTTCTCATCCCCATACACATGTGTGCGACAAAGTGGGTATCCTTCCATTCCATAACTCGGATAGAATTCCATTTTCCGCCTTAGTTAGTACTCGGTTTAATGTGTATGCTGTAGTTTGTAATGCATATCCTCAAAAGGATAATGGAAGATCTGCATGACTCATCATCGACCTCACCATGTCCAAC
This sequence comes from Viscum album, assembly GCA_963277665.1. Lineage (NCBI taxonomy): Eukaryota > Viridiplantae > Streptophyta > Magnoliopsida > Santalales > Viscaceae > Viscum > Viscum album. The sequence goes on along the minus strand of OY728121.1, from coordinate 496,628,876 downwards.
AAGGTTCTGGTTCCTCCTTTCACTAACACCATTCCACTGTGGTGTATAAGGAGGAGTGAGCAGAGACAGAATCCCAGACACCCGTAAAAGATCGATGAAATCTTGGTTTAGATATTTTCCACCTCAATCTGATCGAAGTTTCTTTACCTTATTACCAAGATGATTATCTACTTCATTCTTTAATTCCTTAAATTTATCTAAGGATTCTGACTTATACCTCATTAATTAGACATATCCATATCTACTCAAATCATCAGTAAAAGTAAATAAGTAAGAATATCCACCTCTATCTCCCACTAGAAATGATCTACACACATCAGTGTGCACCAATCCTAGAAGCTCTGCGGCCCTTTCACAATGTCCACTAAAAGTCGGCTTGGTCATTTTACAATGTAAACAAGAATGACATCTATCAAGTAGTTTTAGCTCAGTAGTTTCTAAATAGCCATCTTGGTAGAGCCTTGTAAAATGCTTCTTGTTTACATGACCGAGACAGTGATTCCATGACCGGGTGATGTACAAGCCATGTGAGATTGTTTCATTATCGGTTGAAAACACTTGGTTCTCATAATTTAATACATACAAACCATTATTTAAATGTTCCATTCAATTACAAACATTGTTCTTATAAAAGAGACAACCCTTATTTCCAAACGTGAAAATAAATCCATCCATATCCAAACAAGATACAAAAATTATGTTCATAGTAACACTAGGAACATAATAATAGTTATGTAAAACCAAAATCATCCTAGTTGGTAATGAGAGGTAGTAATCACCAATGGACAACGCAGCCAGCCTCGAGCTATTGGTAGCTCAAAGATCCACCTATCCTCTAGAAATCTTTTTAAATCTACTTGGTTCCTAAATTTGAATACAGATGTGAGACCCAAAAGCTGTATCAAATACCCAATGTGTAGAAATAGAAATATTACACTCGATAAAGAATGAAACTTTAGCATCCCCATGATTCTGGGTGCAGTTCCTCTTCTAGTGGCCTTTTTTGCCACATGAAAAACATACTGCCTCCTTTTTTTGCCCTACCTATGGATCTTCCCCTTCTTAGAGGGACGATGCTCAGGGGATTCAGGCCGTTTATAAGTCCTTATCCCCTTTGCCTTGTCCTTCCTTTTATTATTCACCATAAGGACTGCGGGTTTGTCATGCCCCATGTCCTTATCTACATGGATAATTAAGGTCATAAGTTCCGATATACTCTTATCATTGTTTCTCATGTTGTAGTTGACAATAAATATAGATATGGTCTTGGGAAGTGATGATAGGATGAGGTTTGTATGCAACTCATCTGGGAACATAATACCTAAGATGTCCAAGAGTTCAATGTATCCAATAAGCTTGACTACATGAGGCCCTTCTAGCACAGACTCTCCAAACTTATTTGTAAACAAATTATTGGAGATCTCATATCTCTCCTTTCTCGCCTTCTCTTAGTATAGATCCTTAAGGTGAGACATCATGCTATACACATCCATGTTTTCATGTTTCGTTAAGATCTCCTTAGACATGGCTGATAGAATGAAACATTGGACATATGTGGAATCATCCATATGTTTCATATAGAGACATAGTTCCTCATCACTGACCTCTTTCCCAAGTGCAATTGGAACACGATCTTCCAGCACATAGAATTTCCTTTCGTGGTGAAGGATGACGTGTAAACGACTCTACCACTCTTGGAAATTGGTGCTGGTGAGAAGGTTTTCCTTCTTGAGTATGGTTTGCAATTATATGTTTGAAGTCATTTTTCTTTTCCTTTATACAATTTAAGATGATCAATGGTTTAGTAAATTATTATAAAAACTGAGACAAATAAATAAATTAATACTTATTAGTCTCCCACTATTTTATCGAAATCCAATAGCACTCTCTATTGATGTCAGAATATTCCGTTCCTTGAATATTCTAGTTGAAAGGATCCATATTTCCCTTCATATTACCCCAAATAGGATTGGTCAAGCAACTTAAAGGATTTTAGGTAGGAATTCCAAATTCAAACTGCATTATCTCGCATCTCCTTGATCCACTGAGTGGAATCCCCAATACTGAAATCCTTTTATTTTGAATTTCCTCAACCTTTTCCTCTTAGTCACACCAAGTCCTACTGTGGCAGTCAACCCTTGATGCAGACCAAGTCAAGTAAACCCAAAAAATTGAATTAGAATTCCATGATAATTGAAAGAACCCCAACTAGGGTTGGTCAAACACTTTGAACTATGGTTTGATTCTAACCAAAATTATATAAGGCTATACCAACTTAAATAGCCAATTTATTATCTTTTATTACATGATTTTTAATATTAAGTGGGATATACTTAAGTGATTAACCATGTATAAGATAATATTTATGCATAAGCCGGTTTTATTTTAGTTCCATCTTGATTGCTTGTTTAATTCATTAATTATGTGACCGTGACAACACCCCCACAATAAATAAACCATGAAACTGAAAGAAATAAAATAAATGCTATGATCATGAGATTTTTATTGGTTATTTTATCTAGCGGTTGATAAACTAACCCAAGACCTAGGGGAGAAACACATTGAACCTTTCGGGTTTGTGTTTACAGCTTTCCACCTGTCCACCTTTGTATCTCCTTGGATTGGTTTCGCCTTGGATCCTAACTTGATCCGCTTCCACTAGCTTGGGAGCTCCATCCATTACATATGCATTTATCCCACACGCAGGTGAGGGGTAGAAAGGGGTTTTTACATAAAAGAATCCTTGGGTGCGCAGAACCTACATATTAATGAGGATATGGCTCGCAGGCCAAAAAATTTAATTTAAATAAATAAATTAAAAGAAACCATTCACATACAAAGGTCTTGGTCTAGCTCATGATCATCCATACATGCAACGATATTATGCATTAATAAAACTATAATTCAATTCTGTAATTTTTCTTGTTTAAGATAAATCATGCTCGAATCAATTAATTATCTTTAATTAATCAATACTTTTATCTTAAACCCTTTTCTAAATTTCCTTGAGATTCTCATCCATCATAATTTTAAACAAATAAATTCATTTAAAATTATACTTGTACGTAACTTGTACATTTCAGAAAACCCGGTGAATTTCCATTCATTATGCATATGTTAAATTAAAAACATATATATAAAACACATATCACATGTTGTGTCTCATCTTTACACCTACACTATGGTACACGTCTCAAGGGTTGGTATAATCTAATAATATATTTTAATAAATCTGCGTAATTTGGATGAGTACACGGCGTGTACTTTTTTTTCACCATCCATCCAAATTACATGCCTCGGGACATGGAGTGTTGATGTAATTTAGAAATTTTTGGAGTACAAGACATGTTCAGTGGGACACACGCCGTTTAGTTTCCGCATTACACGGTTTCTAGCTGGGCAACCCATTTACTGGGTACATGGTCCAACCCTAACCCGAAGGGACTACATGCCGTGTTCAGTTGGACCACATGGTGTGTAATCTAGAAACCATTTGCCACCTGTTCTTGGTGAACACACAGTGTCATAAATGACTTAGATATGATCCAATACAGGGCCTGATTTGGTGGATCAGTCAATGCATTGAACCTAGACTACACGACATGTACTTCCGAATACATGCCGTGTATTCTGGTGTTGTATGGCCAGGAGAGTTTGGCACCTCAGGATGAGTTCTTCTATTTTATTTTAATAAAAATTGAAAGAAAAATTGGTTTCTATAAGGTGAACGAGAAACGAGAGGGGAGGAACAGATCTCGAGATTCATATTTTTAAGAATGATTTACTTGAATTGAAACAACTAAATTATAAAATGCGTAAATAACCAACGGAAAACTAAATAATTATAATCAACGATATGACCCCTATGATACCACTTGTAGGTTCCAGGCATAGTGGAAGCATATTGGTGGGTCGCCCAACTTTTATTTTAGCATTAACAATGATCAATCTGAGATCCTTCATGATGTAAAACGCCGGATCTTCAGAATAGAATGAAGAATGAAAAACAAAAGAGGGAGTCCCGAAACCATAGAGATAGGATCATCATATGTTGGTTATAATTAATTTAATTAATTGAAAAGAATTACCTTGATGGAATTATTTCTTACTTTATGTCTCCAGTCATGATCCATTGTGATCCGTCGTTGCATCATAGGATCCATGTGTAGGATTCCTCTAGCGGTGATCCACACGTGCTCCACGTATCCTTGGATGTAGCCAATGGAATCTCCGGGTGTTAGCGTGGAGAAGCCTTTTCTTGCGTTGTCTGCCTTAGATCACCTTGATCCAATGGAGGAGGATCTCTATCGGTGCTAAGAGTGTTCTTAGAGGAATGAGTTCTTTCAGCCTTGAGAGCATTCTCAAGAATTGTTGTGAACAACGATTCTATCTGGAAAAGTGTTGGGGTTGTGAGGATATTTATAATTGGATTTTAGGTTATAGAGTTATGACAATAAATAAAGGAATTATGAATTTTATTTATTTCATTAACTCTTATTGAGAACCCCCATGTCGAATGATTAATTCCTTGACATGTGCCCACGCTGATTATAATAAATATCATTTAATAAAACGATATTATTTCCTCAAAATCCTGACTGGAAAAACTACATGGCATGTAATCATTAATACATGGCATGTACTTGTTTTCCATGAAAACTACATGGCTTGTACATTCAATGTACCCAACGTGTTTATCTTGTTTTCATTTTTCTTTATTTCTTCCAACACATTTATTAGACCTTGAGTAATGGCTATTTATTTCTTAAATAAATGTAACTTCATTACTCGCTAATAAATATATATTATTTCGCCCACAATATATTCTCTTGAATAACTAGTGTTGAAATAAATGCGACCAGGAATCCTTAAATAATTATTAAACCCCAATTAGGAATAATATTTATTTAACTTGTTAAATTAATATTTAACTGAGATACATGGACACACTTAGTGTGTGACCCTCTAGGCCTCTTTCTCAGTGGGATTAGGCGGATCCTGCCTAAAGTCCAAGGTTAGCTTCTAGAAACATGCCAAGGCACCCATAGAGAAATAAGTTAAGGCTGCAATGACATGTCACCTCATACGAATGCTTACTGTGTAATATAATCCTTTTGTCACGATATCTTGAATCAAGCGGGCTGCGTGCTAGTGCCATCAACCCATGTGCTCGATTATTCTTTCTTTGACTTCCTGGAATTGAACTCGCCCATACCTTACTATGGCCATTGATTTATTTAGGCTATATCAACTCAATCAAAGGACCTGATATATCTACTTCTATTATGGAACAGAAGGGACAAATCCTTCCTCGCATTATCTATTAATGCATTATCACTCGTGACGCACCAAACATATCCCACCTCGCTGCGAACAGTGTGTCATCACAGTTTTCGTCAATACATCTAAGTGTGTGAGTTGTAATACCCATTAATAATAATCTTAAAGTTTAAGGACCAATAGACATGTCCGTAGATAGGAACATCCAATGACACTATGAAATGTGGATTTCCTACTGGCGGGTCTCATTCTCATAATATCCTACTGAGTATTACCAAGGGTGCACACCAGGATAAGGTGCCTCAATGTTTTATGAGTCCTCACCCCCAATGTCCTGTATTTTTTGTGTCCCTCAAATAACATCATCCGGCCACAGAACATATATTCAAGAACAGTGTTATGGCACTTCTGGGTACTCATCATAGAAGGGATCCGCTATTACCCTTTAAAGAAACAACTATCCTTGGGACATTATCACATGCATTGTCACGCAGAAGAACAATCAAGATGTTATAAGGTATTTATTTAATGAAAAAAGTACAAAGTAGTTGGATCTAGGCCACCAACTCCAACATCCATTCCAAGACGATTGTCCCTTCCTACCCCGATCTTTGTATAATGTATGACTTTACTTTGAATAAGTGTTGGGGTGTTTTTCAGCCAGCTGACAGAGGATTATTTTACTAAGGAGATGTATTATTATGCTCACTATACTATTTGATTATGATCTATGGGTAATTTTTGATATCATACACTATCCCGTTCCTTTGATAAATACAAAATACAAAAGAAAATGATAACTGTGTTGTGTATTAGGAAGGTTAAAAATAACCATTTCTAGACCGATGAACCCCCCAAAGTATCATATGTGGTTAGGGGATGGATGTAAAATCTGGCTTAAACCTGAATTTCAAAAAATAATATAACAAGAAAAGAAAAAGAAATGAATAATATACCTTATACGCTCACTCATTACATATTTATAGGTCCAACTTGAGCTGTTGGAAGCAAGGACTTCATTAGCTATGGAGGAGTTATTTCCTTACACATTTCACAACATTCATGCATTATAATTTAGAGTTTACCCTCTGTCTTGATCTTGTTTTTCACTATTTACACACCTTCCCACATCCTCAAAGTCATTTGAACCTAATTTTTCAAGCACATAAGATTGATTTTGTATTTTTATTTACAAAGTAGAGATGATAGAACCAATTTAAGCCTATGGTTAGGAACATGTACTCAAGGTATGATATTAACTCCAGTTTCATTTTACCATGAGGGATGAGAAAAAAATATTTTTGAGGTAAATTGTGAATTGGTATAGAATTTAATGTAACCATTACTAAATTATAATTAAAATATTAAGAAATTTTTTTGATGAACTGAACTATGTGGAATGATTGATTTTCTATGTATGAATGATTTTAGAGACAAAATTTTTCTACTTCTACTTAGTTTTATTTACCTGTATATAATGAATGTTTCCAATTTTAAGAATTTATTACCTTTTGGAATACCTGTTGAGATCTTTTTTCTTGAGGACAAGAAATTGTTCAAGTTTGAGATAATTTGATAAGATGGAATCATATATACATTATCTATCATTTTATTAAGTATTATACATGATTTTATGTGTTAATGCACTAGGTATGTGTTTTTTTATTGAAGTAAATATGTTTTTAAGGTTTCAAATGAAAATATAAATAAACTAGCCAAGAAATGACCATTAAACATTTTGGAACTCCATCACACAACATGTTGTCAACTTTCACAGCATAAGGACAAGCCTTAAAGAATTTGTGAAGGAATTTTAATCCAAAAATAAATCACATGAAATGGTTTCCAAATAGACATTTTGTAACTCTCAAACTCAATTACCTCTTTCAAGATACAGACTAAAGGCATATACACTTCATGAAGTGCAAATAAATTTCATGAAAAGAGTTAATTTCTATGTTTGTAGATTTTAGACGAGATTCAAATGAGATTCAAACAGATTAAAAATTTGGGGAAAAAACTTTGGATCATCATTAAATTACATGAATAATGATTACATGTCCTGTAATATACTAATTATTTACCTTCAGCAAGTGCACCACGAATAGAACAATGACATGCCTTCTGGAAATCTCTCTCATTTTCTCATCTCTCTCTCAATTTTATTTAAACCTCTCTCCCTAAACATATTTTACATGAAGTATTTTCATTGTTTTCCATTTAACTAATCACCTTTTATTTATTTGAGAAGTGTTATTTGTAATTTTTTCATCGACGCCATTAAGCTACACAGGTTCTTCATCTCGATCATCAATCTACAATGAATCCTTGCTGCTTTTTTTCTTGTTCTATTTTCAAGTAAGTATTTGATTATAATTTTTGATTGATTCAAGTTTTACATTGATTATTCTGGATTTGATGTTCAATAATTGATTATTTTCAATACTTTGATGATTTTAAATTAATTAATATCAAATTACATTGGTTTATTAATTATGTTTTTAATTATTTATCTATTTTTAATCAATTCTACCATGATCAGCTAAAATGCTTAGGTTTGGGATCTAGAGTAGGGGTGTTTTAACTTAATTAACCTTTAATTCTCAACTTGGTAATATTAAGTAATAGTAATAACGTTAAATAAAAATTCTTAATCCAATTATTTTAAGTGAACTTGACCATGTGACGTTTTAATGAATGAACCTGTCTTGATTGGAGTAGAATAGGATATGACCAATAGCCTATGATACAATCTGGTTTTGAGGCTAGGATTAATGCTTCAATGTCACAACTATCTCCAGAACAAGGAATAACTATGTCTTGGATAGATCTAGTTGACCTGACCATATGCAACTGGTGACCTCTTCTTACTTTACAACCTAAGCCTTAGGACCATACCAAGTTGGAATTAACATCATCCTTTCTCTTGAACCCCAAAATTTATCCCGATCCCTTCTTTATCTTTGATATTAATCCACAAATCCCTTAGCTTTATTCATTTTTCAAGATCAATTACATTGTGAGGACTCCAACCCAAAGGGTTATAAGCCTTAGTTCCTTCCATATAGTCCAAATCCTCATGGGACCGACCCCACACTACCACTATACTATGTCTTGTAGTAAGTTTAGTTAGGTAAAAATAAATCTAATCTGACTGTAGTCTGAGAAAATTAAACAACGCATGTAGGCACATCAGTTGGTAGTTGTGATATTATAATTACTAAAGTATATTTATTTCATAATTACCAGTTATAAATATTAAAACCATCATAATACCCATCCTTAAAAGATAGTTATGAACAATTAATTGTATCACTATGTGGAGATGATAATCTATGCATACGCTTGAGTGATACTTTCACTTATCATTTGATGGTAAAGAGGATGTATAATGCTGTTTTAATAATAAAAGTAATACATAAGAATATTTAGGATAAAAAATTTATTATTTTATGAGAGACACCATATATTTATATTAGGTAAATAAGAGTAGAAAGTAAATTTATCGGCAAAGGCGATTACCCCTTTTTTGGAATAACTCCTTTAGATCACCTATAAAGGGTTCTAGGGTTGGTCTTTTGGGAGGAACATAACCTATAAAATGTGTATAGGTAATATAATAAGGTAAATTTTAAGATTTTAGTTTATATAGAAGGCTTAAAGTGGTGTGAATAAGTTAGGTAGGAGGTGCCCTTTTATAATTTAGGTGAGGATCACTTTTTGATTTTCTCAAAATATTAAATTATAATAAATTAATTCTCAATAAAAATACCTTGAAATGGAGATTTATTAAAAGATAATGTGGATAGGGTTGTAATCCCATAAAAAATATAATTTAGACATGTTTTGGTGTAATTTTAAACCTTATAATTTTGATTAACCCAGTTAACCAATTTTAATTTTAACTATGTTAAAACAGTTTTCAATATTAATGGGGTTTAATTTTTTTACTTATAAGGTGAAAATTGGCCCATAAATGGAATATTTATGACATTTTAGACCATAATATACCCCCTTTTCTTAGTTTTAATATTTTTATGATTTAAATAAATTAAAGAAATTTTATTTTGATAAAATATCGTTGTTGTCAATTTTGACACTATTCATTTAATTCAACTTTAAACACATCAAGACAGAGGGGTAATTCTAATATAATGATTTAAAACCTATGTAATATATGCTATAGATATATAAAATTCATGGGTCACATTAAAAAATTTAAATAATATCACATTTAATTTTTTTAAAATCATTTATTATATATTTTTTAATAAATGGAGACGCATTGAATCAATATTTAATAAAAATTATGGTCATTATATAATTACTAAAAATTAAAAATAAATTTATATCATGAAATTATTATTTTTAATATCAAAATAAACACTTATATTCATTCATAACTTATTTTTTTTTACGTGGACACATAATATACATTAAAAATAATAAGAGTGACATTTTTTTTAACTTTATTTGATTTATATTATATATAAGTCATTTTTTTGGAAAAGTGTCTGTTAAACAACTAAATTTTGAAAAAAGGTGTTAAGGTTTTAATTATTTTTATCAAATAAGAGTTTTGATGAATAATTTTGTCCTTATCAGTTATTTTTAATCCAGATTAAACCAATTTACCCTTTACCGAGGTGATAGAGTTTACCACGGTTACTGTTCATATTGACAAAAAGGGTCATATTTACCAAATTTGAACCTTATATAATTATAAACTCCTAAAGATTAGGTTCATTAAAAAATAAACACATAGTTCATATAATCCCTAATAAGTGACTATGATGATCTTATGATTCTCCATTCATCCATCATAATTTGATTCCACTTCTTATTCTTAATTCTAATTGGATATGGATCTATCACACATATTCTTGATCTAGAAAAACTCTATTATCTTTAAAAAATTTGATCTAATACTCAAAATGAACCACAATCTATTTAAATGACATAATTGAAGCCAATATAACTTTACCATACCCAAATACGTGTGTAAATTTCTTATTGTCTATTTTATAAACCAAATTCCTCAAAACCAACACTGATCCACTATAATATCAACCCTTATCTCAAAACATGATTCCTAAAACCAAATGAAATAAAAAAATAGATTGTCTACAATTTTCATGAATAACATTTTTCAACTTAACACGTCACCATGATTGGCCTATGGTAAGGACATAAGGGTGTTCTTGATCCCTAGAGGCTGGAAACAAGTGCCAAGGTCATCAATACATACTAAGATGTAATAATTTTTTCCAAATATATGTAAAAACATTGTGGAATTATACTAAAATCTAACATAACCATCCTTAAGTCTGACTTCCATGAAATGAAAATATGTAGTTTCAAATATAAGTTTAAAACAAACACGGAATAAGAAAATTTATGAAAAAAAACACCATATGATAATAAACACAAATCAAGATGCATCATGTGTACAATAAAAATGAGACCAAAATAAATAAAGTGGCTGAAGGGGATATAATTCATAGATATTTTAGTTTATATTTTCATTTTATAGAACACCATGTTTGATAGTGTACACCACATGCAACATGAAGCATAAAAAACCACAAAGCAATACTTAAATATAAGTGCTATAACATAACTATTGGGTTGGCATGTATGAATATGAATAACCAAATTAAAAAATTTATATAAGATAAATTTTACTTAAAACAAATAAATAAATAAATCAATGAAGTTAATATTCCTCAAAATTTTTAAATAGACAAATAATATGAATAAATTCATTTTATGCATTAAAAATACCTTTCTTTTAAATTGGGTTTTAAGAGTTTTATACGTGAGTAATTAGAATTAATTTATGATAATTTTAGAAATTTAAGTTCTGAAAATTAATATAATTTTTGAAATAATCATATAAAAATTATCTTAAAGGGATTTTTTATAATTTTTTTTGAAACGATTGATTTTTTGGTGAATAGTTAAAAATACAAATTTTGGAGAAAACCATCATTTCATTAAATTAAATCAAGTTATTTAAAAGAACCATAATATTTTTGATTTAGTTTTAAAGTAAATTAATATCCCTTTCATTAAAAATAATCTAATTAATTCCATATTAGTCATCATTATATTTTCTTTTGGTATAAGTTCATTTTTATGCTTAAAATATTTTTTTTTCTAGAAATAGTTTTAAAGGTATTTTTTGTACTTGTATTTAAAAAATTTATTCCATTAAAAGGAATTGAATATTTAAATATAGATTTAATATTTATAATCATGTGGTTTAATTTTTTTAGATAAGTTTATTTTATTTTGAGTCATAAGGAACGATAATCATGGTAAAAGATTATCACCATGGTAAGGGGTAAAACAGTTTAACTAAGGTTAAAACTATGAGATAAGGTCTCAAAATAAACCCAAAACTCTCCTTTATTTTATTTTATGAGATTAATTTTACTATAACCATAAAATATTATATAATATGTAATTTTGGTTTCACTTTCCTTTGATTATGTCCATTATATTATTTTAAGTTAAGAAGAACTAAAAAAATGTAACCCTATTTATTTTAGGATGTCTACTATGATTTAATCAGGATAAAAAGAAGATATTAATGATTATAAATGTTTATTTTTAATATTAATAAATTATATTTATTATATCAGTTTATTTTTAATTTTTATAGATACTATAATTTCCTTGAATTCTTATGGAACGCCGTTTCAACGCTTGTACAAGAAAAAGAAAAAGAAAATAAATGATTTTAAAAATAGTAAAAGTAATTTATTTGGGATAAATTATGATTAAAAATGAATTTATTGGATAATTATAATTCATAATTAATGATAAAAAAGTTTATATTCTAATTCCATTGTAATATTAATTCCTTTAAAGACAAAATATATGAATAATCCTAAAAATGACCTTATATGGTATTTAATGTATATATATTTTAAAAAATCATTATAGAATTATAAAATTAATATATTGACACAAGTTAGTGGGAAATTATTTATCACATCCTGAATGGTACAATTATTCACTTGATTTAATTTTTAAAATTACTTTCAGGACAGTTAAAGAATGAAAAGTTTGTTACAATAGTAAAGGTTAAACATGGTTAACATGGGGTTAAACCAAAACATAAGGTTTAAAATGACATATAAACATGAATAAAATTAATTTTTTTATTTTATTTAAATCTTATCCTATTTATATTCTAATATAATGTAGTATGGTTCCATTTTACATGATTTATATTTATATTATATATTAATATATCAAGTATTTATAAGTTTGTCACCCACCTCACTTATAAAAGGGAACATCCTATTCACTCTTATTCATAAACATTTATACACTTATCTTAACTGATAACTATAAAAATATATTACTATAATCCTTACCCACAACATAGATATTCTATTATTTCCTTAAGACCAAACTATGAAGTCTTAAGGTGTAATGAAAACAAGGATTCCAAAGAAAAGGTATAACTCTTAAACGAGTTCTATCATTTTATTTATCATTATAAATCCTTCAGTTATATCATAAAAACGATGATATAATAACATTAATATATTAAATATAATAAAATGTTGTTATGTTTATGTAATCACCCTTATTAATCTCCTATTTTATCCCTTCAGAAATCAAAACATTTTTTGTGCGTACGTAAAACCTACTATCTCTACGTAGCAGCGTAATTTTTTTAATAACCTCTTTACCTAGATGGATATAAAGATATAATTAATGAATATATATATGTGATATTTAAAAAATAATTTTTATTATTTAAATATAATGCATAATCTACCTTATTACCCTTCTGTTTATTGGAAAATGATAACGTTTCTCATGCGTTTGTGTGGACTACCATTTCCATGAAGCTATGTGATTTATTTTTCTATTACTACCATGCATGGATGATTCTAAAATTGTATATAATGAATAAAAATTACTTTCATAAAATTATTAAAATTATTAATATAGTTAAACCATTTCATAAATCCTTTAACCATGGATAATATACCAAATTTATTTTGGATAAATTGACCAAAAAACCTTAAGTGGTTTATGTAATTAAGAAATATTCCATGAATGGATTTCAAGTGTTTATAAAAAAACCAAAAAAAAAACTGAATATAAATGAAAAATTTTATTAAAAAATTATTTAAATTATTTAAATACATTATATATAAGGGTTAATCATATGCAACTATGCAGAGACCTATGGTAAGGGATTTCTTTTATAATATCATTTTATTTTAGGATTGTTTATATTCATATACACTTTGGGAAAATTATATAATAATAATATCTTAAAACCCATATATTTTCTTATACTATTTTTATGTTCGTGGTTTACATGTTTATTTTCAATTTATTCTATTTTTTTTTATCAAGAATCAATATTTTAGTTACATGTAAGGGCCTTTCTTTTAAAAATTTACGTTTTAATGTATTCCATTCAAAATATTTTTCCTCTATGTAAAGGTTCCACTATATTTTTCATGAATATTGTTATTTATACTCCAATAATTATTTGAATTAATTTTAAACCATATTTTAATTTATTTAAAATGTTTTAAGAGGTATATTCTTTTAATTTTCAAAATGAGGTACTTTTGAACTTTTTTCCAAAATTTTGAATGAAATATTTATTTTAACATTTACCGTATGAACAGAATTTATTATCATCATAATAATTATTTACATTGAAGATTAATTTACAATTTTACTTGATTATTTTCAAATAAAATATTTTTCTTAATATATGGGAATTTTTATTTAAAATTACATCAAAAGAAAAGTGTATTATTTTCTTAAAATAATGATAAGAATTTTGAAAGTGATATATAATATCCTTCTTAAAAAAAGTTACAAGGAAGTTATTTTTAATAATTTTCTTCTATTTTATTTTTTAAAGGCGTGATTTTAACAAAAAACCTTTATTTAAAATGAATCAAGGGTACTCAATTATTTTTCACTAATTTATTGATTATACCTTATTTTGCAGTCATTCACTTTCTTGTGATCTTGTTCTCTATCACTCCCTATTATTCATGTGACAATATTTTTCTCCTTTATGTCTATATTTTCAATATCATGGATGAATTAAGTATAATTTCTTATAAAATTGACGATTCTTCAATCATATACCATTTCTGTATATGGTATTAGTAGAATAAAACTTATTTATAATGTTTTTTCATTGATTGGGGAAATATTATGTATTCTATATACAGCATAGATACATGTTATTTTAGAAGGAATTTTGAGAATTAATTGTATTGATCATTTGATATGTGAGTAAGTAAAAGTATTTTCAGGAGATGGGTGAGGAAAAGATATAAATATCCCCTCAATACATCAACATGTCTTATGAGAAAAAATAGGAGGCTATATTATTTGGCAATTGGTGTACACTTACCTATATAAAATTGTTTCTTGTTTAACAAATTAATAGTAAGATTCATGATATTTTGTCTAAGCCTAAATATAATATCATAAATGTCTAGATTTATAAATTTCCTTTATTTAGAATTTAGTTTTCCTTATCCATGTGATTAATATATTGATATTAGCCATGGATTTACTTTGAAGTCAAATTATTGATTGAATGGAATGTATTTAGATTATCTACTTTTCCATATTAATTATTCCTTATTTACTGAGGATAATTTTTACTATATGAAACACTTAATAAAAATCTGAGCTCAACTTTTATTTATTTTCCCGTCCTCAAGATATAAATAAGGAATATATGAATAATATTCAAGGATGGAATAAAGTTTTCCATATTGTGTTTTATTTTTCCATTGTAATATAGAAATAATGTATATATCTAGTTGATCAAGATTGATAAACTAATTGATCCTTAATGGTAAAATCCATTGAATCATTTACCAATTTAATATGTAAGTACTGAATATAGGTTTTAGGATTCTAGGATACTATAGCGGCTGATACATCAATCATCCAAGATGAACCACCAAAATAGATCCAACACGGTCCTATTCTTATAGCCCAAGGCCACCTCCATATCCCAAGAAATACAAAAACCTATAAAACAATTTATTATAGTAGTAGGAACATCAACATTGTATATATATTATACATAAGAACTATATACACACTAAGGTGTGTATGTAGGGTATGATCTAAAAATTCCTAGTAGGTTTCTACTAAAAATAGATTCTATGAAATTACTTTTATTTGTTAGAATAAAAATTTTAGTTTGAAAAATATATGATGAATTGTTTTTCCAAAATTTATGTTGTATAATAATATATAAAAACATTATTAACATACTTATAAATAATGACAACACTTTGAAATTAAGAGGATCATTTAATTTGAAAACTTATTTCCATAATAAATTAAAGAAATAATATCATTTTATGTGGAAATAAAAATGGATTAAGAAAACCTAGTTTTGGAATCAAAATATTGCTATAATGAACTTTTTCACAAAACCCATGATGTTATCCTCAATCAAGAAATAAAAGTTGATTTTAACTGGAAAGATATGTCCATGACTAAAGAAGTATAAAGCATGATATTCATGTGCCACATTATTTCTCACACCCAGAGGGATATATATTCCTCAAAAATGATTCCAAGTCTTATGATGTGGTGGTGAAAACTTCCTTCGGGAGTAGGCTATGGATTTTACCAATCATTGAAAAAAGGGTGTTGATACTATAAAACTCTTTTTTGATGGTCTTCCAATCACTTTTTGTAATAGTAAAACATATTTTTATGGTGTATAAACAAAAAATTATGGTTTATTTGTCTTTATAAGATTTTATTTGAATTATCCTAGAACCCAATCAGACTTATGGGTCAATGTTTATGGCCATCTGAAGTTGGACATTTTTATCATGAAATATGAGTTTTTACATAGGTCACTAGCCCATATCCTTTTCCTATATATCATGTGTAGGTATCTCACCCATATTTCATGAATTGATTCATGGTATCACCTATAAATAGACCCTACATACCTCCAATTTGGTAGAAGGATGAAAAAATAGAGGAAAAAGTAAGGTGAGATATCTTCTCACCCTACCCATTCACCCTAAATATTCACCATTACTTGGGACAAGTACCATGGCCTTCCTTTACTAGAGAAATTCCCATATTCATTCTTAATATGGTGAACTACCATGGACTTCCCTCACTTGGGAGAGGCCCCCTATTTAACCTTACTAGGGTTAAATTCCATTGATCAACCTAACTAGGACAAGGATCCCTGTTTTCCATTACTAGGGTGAAGCACCAAGGATTTTCCTTATTAGTTTGAGGCCCCATGTTCCCCTAACTAGGTAGAACTACTAAGGACCACCATAAATCTGGAAATTACCCTATTCTCCCTCAGTATTCCGAACTAACATGAATCTACCTCATTAGGGAGAGTCCCCCTATTTTACCATATTAGGGATAACAACAGTGGATCATCCTCACTAGGGTGAGTCCCATTGTTCACCCTTTCTAGGGCGAACCACTGTGGCTCATCCTCACTAGGTAAATACCCCACTATTTTCCCTTATTAGGTTAAACCACCTTGGCTCTCCCCCTATTCTCCCTTGTTAGGGAGAACCACCTTCACCCACTAACATGAATATCATTAATATTTATGTATAATTTAATTATTATAAAACCTATTAGAAACTATAAAAGAAGTTGGTGTGAGTATCAAATTCCACAGGGAAGGAAAAAAGAAATTTTCTGACTAAAAAACAAATTAAAACAAACTAATTTCAAAACAAACGAAATGAACTGAATAAGTGGATGGAAATTGTCAGTATGATAGGAAGCATGATAGGTACATAAGAACTATGGAAATCAGAATGTACTACACTAATAAAAGTATTTTTTTCTCTATATCAAACTATAATTTCTATACCAGTACTATTGAATAAAATGCATGATCGAAACCTAATAGTCATTAAATGTTTATCATAGTCTAGAAAATTATTCTTAATAATATTCATCAATAAAAACTAAAGATATTATTATTTATTTAATGGATAAGAGTATCATCAAAATTTTCCAATTTATAGTACTTCAGATGATGAAAAAAGGAAAATAATCGAGTATAGTCACCCATTGGTTCTTAGAATAGTGTAAAATTGATTCTCACTAAGAATTAAAATTAAAATATTGAATGGAAAATTCACTAACATAAGGATGAAAACTAGAGTTAAACAAATGAATAATATCAATAAATTACAATTTTAAAACCCTAAAAATATTTACCCTCTCATGAATTGAGTTTCAAATATAAAAAATATTCAATAAATACATTGTAGGAATTAAACAATAAAAGAATATAGAAAAAAAGAAATAAATATTCTCTATTGAGGACAATTTCCTATCTATTGCAACCTCCCACTGTTAATTGTTGATCTTATTCTTAGCTACACGTCATCTCTATAACAACGTCTCATCTAGAATAATGTGTGTTACTAAATGTCAAAAAATATTATTTTATTTCACTCTAAAACGCCACACAGTTTTTTTCTACTTAAAGTGGTGATGGTAACAAGTCAAAGTAGAATCTTAGTTCTTTCCTTATGAAACTTTTACTATAGAAAAAAATTCACCTTTCTACCACCTAAAAAGGATCATTAAATTCTCCTACTAACACTGATAAATAATTTTTCAACAACAAATCATTTCCTTTAATTAAATTTTAAATACTACCAGCAGGTGCTTCAAACTGGTCTTTCAAAATATCATCTCTAGAAACAACTGAAAAATACAACCAACCCTCGACCACCATATCATCTATCATATGAAAAACTCATCATGAATTCCCTCAGATTAATTAGCTCCATCCCCTTTTAAGAAAAATATGTTATTTTCTTTAGCTCAGATCATCATCAACACTAGAAGATTAATTCATTGTCATCCAATAAATTTTCTAAGATCACTAATTTTTATGCCACTTTATAAAAATTTATTTCCATCAATTATTTTTCCATGATTCTCCAACCTCAGTTGGAATGAACTGCGATAAAGATCTTTATTTATGCTTTACATAAACATCCCACACAACCAACTTGATCACTTAACTTCAAATCCATTGGGACATTAAGTCAATCAACTGATGTGAACCCTTTGAAGAACTAAAAAATGAATCATCGGATAAAAACACCTATCTTCAGTATTAAAGCATTACAAAAAATCCAAAAATAGTGAACACATGAATCAAAACTTCACTCAGGTTTTAGGAAATCAGAGTCCTCTTTCAATATGATTCAGTTTGAAAAGGTGGCATGAATTTTCCTCAATGTAAAACTGCTCATCATTTCCAAACTCAAGATTTTTACTTTGATAAATTATGGTAAGTTGGGATTAGATGACTCAGGTTTTCTTCTTTTAGTGGCACTCAATCATTATCAACATGACATCGGTTTGGTAGATCGTGTTCCTCATCACACTTGGTTACCAGTTGTACTTCAAAACGTAACGAATATTCAACAAAAACATCAAATAAACATGGATCTTTTTAGAAGTTTCTCTCCCTCCTAATGACAACACTCATCTAGGAATCAAATCAACTCCTAATGGACCAATATCGGTATGTCATTAGGGAAACAAAATTCAAAATTCCACTTTTAAGATGCATTATTCCCCCTATGGATCTCGATTAAATTCTTCTTTGTGGGTTGGGATTATCTCCAACAAGCTTCAAGAACCCTAAAAATTCCTCAGTTTTCTTCACAATCTAATATAGGCTCAGGTTTAACTTCAAGTTTCATTTTTAATTCCTTATATTTCGATCGAAAAAACCCCCTTCATAGAACCTAGGTTTCTTCATGAGTGGTGAGAAAGATGAATCTATTCTTGTAATCGACCTAACAGATCTCAATTTTGGATGGATTTAGGATAATATGGATGCTCTTATTTATTTCTTAGGCCATGACCTGTGGTGAATTATCAACCATGGTATCATTGGGGTTTGGATTAAGAAGTGGTTTGCCCTTGTTTTTTGGGGCCGTGTAAGAGAAATTATCTTACACGATTAAAAGAAATTATCATACCACATTGGAAGAAATCATCTTACACAGATGAATAGAATTCCTTCTAGATAGGTAAATTATCTTACATGGTGTTTCATTGAAAAATACCTTACACATATATAAAAATTTCATACACTACACATAAAAAATATGAAATAAGACATAATAAAATAACAGAAGATTAGAATAAATCCATAATAACTAATTAAAATTATTAAGACAACACAATATTAAATATTAAAAACAAAACACTAAAAAAATTGAACTTATAAATTTATTTACTATACAAATAAATGATAAATATTATGAAAAAATATAATTAAAAATAAATGTTACAAATTATTAATCATTATTTAAAGAAAATTAATTTAATGCAAAAGAACAAGTAAATTATTATATTTGTTAAAAATAAAAACATAAAGGGAATAAAAACTAAAAATGAGAACATAAAAATTAAATAAAACAAAAATAATTAATTAAGAACAATATTTAGACCAATAATAATTCAAAAAAATATTTTTTTAAATTTTAAAAAATAAAAAAATTGACGAATAAAGCAATAAAACAAACATTATTACTATAAAAACCATTATTTTATTAATTTCAATGTAAATTAATCCTAAAGTGATTATTAAACAACTAAATTCATTTAGAAATTAAATACATATAAAACCCCCAAAAAGGATATGAAAAATGTAATAAATAAAGGCCACATCAAATTCCCCCACACTTAAGACGTTGTTTGTCCTCAAGAAACCACTTAGTACATTTCAATAGTAGAAAATAAATCTAAAAATATAAAAATTATAATTCTAATAAAAATTTATTTTCCAATTTTTTTCCCGCATGGATTATTTCAAAAATATAAAAGATGAATTCCCCCTTAAAAAAATTATTCTGTTAATAATTTGTTTACTATTTTAAAAAAAATATTTAAATTGAAAATTTTAAAGAGAATTTAAAATATGTCAATTTGCATCCAACTAAATGTCCAAACATCTCTTTACCTCTAAGTGAACCTCCTCACATATTTATAAGGAAATAATAAATATATAATTTTCTTTGATGGGTAGGATTTATAAGTACAATCAATATAAATAACCAATCTAGAAACTTAAAGAATAAGGGATAAAAGAATGAAAAATTTACGTCTCCTTCTGGATTATGATTTTCATTTCATAATCCAACTAGATTCATATATTATAAGCTAAATTTGAATTAAAATTTTAAAATTAATCAATATTCATATAACATTTTCCCAAGATTTTACTGAAATCCATTTTTTACCAAGTGGTTAAGAGAAAATATTTACCCAGTTGTATCCAAGTGGCATTAAAGATAATCATCCTCAAGGTTACATCACAACCATCAATTTTAATAAAAATATTTCATCCATTGATAATTAATATGTGATGCATAAAAACATTAAATTCTAATTTTTTGGGGGGTTTTTATGGGTTCTTAATTAATTATTTATTATAAATTATAGATTATTACATTAAGGACCCCTCCCCCACACTTAAAACAAAAAAATGTCCCCATTGTTGAAATCAGGGTTTAAGAAAACTTTTGAATTTTAATGTTCAAAATTATTTTCAATTCTATAGTTATTTTTAATGTTTAAGGATCAAAATAATGTTTTCAAAATATTCTTCCACATTAAATATTTCAAAATAATATAAATAATTACTACTGATAACTACTTCAATTCTATCACACTAACTGATATTTTTAGAAAGTATTCATGATAACACTTACAATTTCAAAAGGATAATCATTATGATAATTAGATGAGTATGATAAGAAAGAAATTCAACATTAAAAAAATAATAAAATAGTATCAATGATCAAAAGTTCTATAAAATGAATTAATCATGTGAAATCACATAAATAATAATTCTACAATTAATTAACACACTAATGAAACAAGCAATAATATTTTAAAATATGATCAAAACAAAAGTAATGTAGAATTTAAATATTAACTTCCCCAGAATTGATCTTTAAAAATTATACCTCAGAAAAAGAAACTTCCCATTTTCTGTATTTGAATAAATCCTTTGGTAGAAAAAAATTTCATATCCTATAAAATTAATAATATAGATATAAATTTCCATAATTTAAAGTTTTGAAAACAAAATTAAACAAGAGAGAAGAGTTATGAAAGTGTTATTCAATTTTTTTTTTCGAAAAATAGCTCATTGAAGAGTGTTTCACACACAAACTCTTCCAAGAAAAGATAGAAAAAAATTAAATCCATTCTTTCAAAGTTATAAAAGTGAGGCAATGAAAAGAAATGAGAGTATTGTGAAAATGGTCAGTAGAACACATATAGTATGAAATATTTTATTCAATCAAATAGAAAAAAGAAAAAAGAAGGAAAAACATGAGTTACCTCCCATGCAAAAATAAATTTAAAGTCTTTATCCAAACTTTATCCCTTAATATTTTCTATTCGTGACCATTCAAATAATACGATTCTTTATTGGTTTTCATGTCATTGATTATTTTGAATTTTTTTTGTACTCTCAAGGATTTAAAAACATTATCTTCTCACAACAGACCTCCCAAATACTCTACGGCTCTATCATTTAATCTTTAACCATCACCAGATTTAGGGTAAAGAACTTTAAATAGAGAATGTAACATAAAAATAAGTAGACTAGTATTTTTAGAATAAGGATCAACTTGGCTTCCCAAATACTCTCCCATACTTGTGGGATTGAATGATTTATAATTAGGTGAATTGTTTTGGCAACCAGATTATTATTATCCTCAATATAACACCCCAAAAAAATTCCTTGGGTCAAGAAGATAGTGATTCCACAAGATCTTCTATGAACTTCTAAAAATTATGGACAAAAATATCATCATCTAGATTTTAGAATGAAGAGGAGGAAGAAAAAGTCATAACCATTTGAGTAGAATTCACAACATTGAAAATATTTTCATATTTAGATACCTTTTGTAATGTAGAAAAAACCTCTCCAAGATTCCCTAATAATTATTTAATCCCTTTAGTAGAAAAATATTCTTCTAAACAGATTATAATAGCAGGGATAAGATTACTATATAGATCTATAAAAGAGCCTAAATTTTGACTTATTAAACTTTTAATAGGTTGATAGGAATAAATATAAATAACTAAGGGATATAAAATATCGTATAAACATTCATAATATTTTAAACAATCACTTTCAATAGAAGAAGAAACAAAAACAGACTCACACTTCTCATTATGATGATAAGAGGAAGTTATTTTAAATTTCGAAATAGGAGAGGGCTGTGAAATTTGAACATCATCTTGAGAAACTCCTTCAAATTGCATGTTTGAGAGTGGATGGACCATGTTAGGGTCCTAAGAAATATATTTCTTAATTTTTTCTTAATATTCGCTAGCTTTTCCAGATCAAGTGTGTACTTAAATTCAAAAAAAAATCGTGAAAAATTTCATTACAAAATCTTTCAATTATTCCCTCAAAAGGACAATGATTATCTTTCTTAATATCATCTCTAAACACTTTCTCAACCACATCAATAAATCTACATATTAACATAAGAGGTGATTCTTCAAAAACATGAAACTCCTCCTGATCATCACTGGCTTGAAGGGTCACATAAACTTTTTAAACATCGATCCCAACACCAACTTTAGCTAGAAATGGTCTTACTAAATTGATTGTAACTTTATTATCACTATTAATTTATAGAATAACAATACTAGTAGGGAGGGTGAGATTTCCTCCATTATCTAATAATTCATCCACTCTTCCATAAGGATAAACATGTGACTTATCAGCCAATTATAGTGAAATTAAGGTTGGTTTCATATCTCGAAGTCCTAACATCAAGATTAAGGAGTAGGGAATAATGTTAATTCTAGAACACAAATCACAAAATCAAGTAATCTACTCACTAAATCCTATTTTACAAGAGATAAAAAATGTACCGGGGTCTTTTTATTTTGGAGGAATGCTCTTTTGAACAATGGATCAACAATCCTTATTAAAATTAACCATTGAACAAAAATACCAAACCCTCTTATTCACCAAGAATATTTTGAGAAATTTTAACCAATAAGGAACTTTATTCAAATCCTCAAAAGGGTTATTTTGACATTAAGGATCCTAAAAATGGAAGGAATTTTAAATAATATGGTTTATTTTTGTTTTTATGTCTTTCTAGAAAAGTGATGGGAGAAAAATAATTCTTCATGATTGGTAGTTAAACCTCATCATCCTAAAAACTAACCTTTTTATTTTCTTAATTTTATTATTCCCACTTAATTTTATTTTTTTCTTTAGTTTTTTCACTTAAAGATTCATTATTTTGATGATTTTGGAAACTATTTTTCAGATTTCCAGATTTGGTATTTTTAAAGTTTTATTTTTCTGGTACTTCTAAAATTTCTAGTTCATCATCCCTAGGTTGTTCACTAACTATTTCTTGAGTTTTCAGACCTTACCTGATAGTCATATCCATCACATTTTCTTTGGGATTCATCACTTTTGTGATTGGTAATTTTCACATGTATCTTCATATTAAATTACTTTCTAGTTGTCCCATTTGGAACTCAAGATTATAAATTCTAGAATTTGTTTCATCCCTATCCAAATAAAATATTTCCTTTTGGGAATCTAACTCAATATTTTGAGAACAAAATATTCTTATTAACTATAGAAACATAACCATGATGACCAGTTGAGAATTTTAGGATTCAAAATTAAAATGATTTTGAAAAGAAGTTCTCTATTATTGTGGTTAAATAAGAGGTGTATATTGTTACAAAACATCTTGTTATCTATAATAATAATTAGGATGATTTTAATATCCACAATTAAACTGATTAAAAAATGGGTCAATAATATCTTGGTTTCTAGAACTATAGTAAACAAATTGGTCACTCTCTTCAGGATGAATAGAGAGATGAAACTTTGGATGAAAATTTTGAGAATGACCATACACCCCACAATGTGTCTACAACTCCCTAAGATAATTTTCATTAACTACATAACCCTAAAAATTAGGATCTTCCATAATGATAACTCTCTTCCTTGAACTTTTATGTTGTGATTTTTGTGAAAGTTTGTTAAAAAATTGTTTGAGTTCATCTGCAATCATGTGCGAGAAATCACCATCACAAAATTGATCAAAAAGATTTTGATTGTAAGGAGTGAGACTATTGTATTAAGTACCCATCATAAGATAAGTGACAAGTTGGTGATTAGGAAATTGTCTAAGGAGTCATCTAAATATATCCCATATTTTTTTGGAAAAGTTCGTCATCATCTTGAGTGAAACTAGTTATTTTATTCCACACTTGATTAGTGGTGTTTCAATGGTAAAATTTGGTAACAAAAGAATTGAATAGTTGTTCTCATATGTTAAAAATTTCCTTGTGTAAATTTTAAAACCAACTTTGAGCCTTATTCTTCAAATAAGATAACAAAAATATAAACCTAATCTCCTCCTAATTAAAACTTTTTAAAGGAAACTATTGAATCATGCCATAAAATTATCTAATGAACTCTAAAGAATCATCATGAGTTTGTCCATTAAAATAGGGAAACATATAGATGTGTGATTGTTTCATTTCATAATTACTACCCCTTTAGGATAACCGTATATATGAATTATGAATTTATATAGTTAGAATATTTAAATACCTTACCCTATCCCTCTTAGAATTTTTATTTCTAGGTTGAGGTACATAAAAATTTTGAATTTTATTTACATAAGCTCTTTGAATTTAAAATTTTGGATTTTCCATTTTGTATTTTTTCTTATTGAGGGTAGAGAAATTAATATATATCTATTGTATAAATGGTTTAAGTTTATATTCAACTCTTTTTTTAGTGTGCATAAAAGTTAAATTTCAAATAGTATATAAATTTCACACAGTATAGAATTACAAGCATATTTTTAGCATATTTTTTTATAAAACATTTTACAATATTTTTAATTTTTTTAGAAATAGTTTATTTATGAAAAGATTTAATGTTTTTAAATTTTTTTGGTCACAAAAACCCTCTTTGAAAATGATGGCAAAATATTACCCCAATGTTATTGAAATTCATATAAAATTTAATTATTTATAACGACTATTAGTATCTAGAAAATTAGTAAGTACCGGTATGAAATTCCATAGAGTATGAAAAAAGAAATTGTGTAACCAAACAACAAATTAAAAAAAACTTATTTCAAAACAAAAAAAAATGAACTAAAGTAGAGGATAATAAAGATGATGGGAATTGTGAAACAATAAGAAGCGAGGCAAGAAATAGAAGAACTAGGGAAATCAGAATGCACTACATTGATAAGAAGTAATTTTATTCTATACATAAAAAAATCATTTCTATGCTAGTGTTATTGAAGAAAATTAATGATCATCATCCAATAGTCGTTAATTTTTTATCACAATCTAGAAAATCCTCCTCAACAATATTTCTTAGTAAAAATTAAAGATATGATTTTTTCTTTAATGGAGAAGAGTATCATCAACCTTTTCCAATTTTCATCACTTCACTTGATGAAAAAGGATAATAACCCACTACCATCACCTATTTGTTCATAGAATAGCGTAAAATTGATTCTCACTAAGAATGAAAATGAACACTAAAAAAAATTCATTGACATGTGGATGACAACCAGAGTTGAACTAATGAATAATTTCAATTAATTACTATAAAAAACCATAAAAATGTTTACCTACTCATGAATTGAGCATCAAATAAAAAAATATTGAAGAAATACATTGAAATAATTGAATAATGTGAGAAGTTACAAGTAAAGAAATAAATATTCTCTATTGAGGTCAATTTCCTCTCCATCACAACCTCCCACAATTCGTTATAGATCTCCTTCTTAGATCTGCCTCCTATCTCCAGTATCATCTCATCTATAATAATATGCGTCACTACATTTCCATCAATATTATTTTATTTCCCTAAAGAATATCTACCAATTTTTATCATCTTAAAATGGTGTCTTTGAAAAGAAAGTATAGAATCTTAGTTCTTTCCTCATTTCACTATGACTATAGAATAACTTCCACTTGTTTTACCTAAAAGGGATAATTAAATGATCCCACTAACAGAGAAAATTAATTATTCAGTAATTAATAATTTCCATTAATTAAATTTTAAATATAACCAGCTGATGCTTAAACTGGTCTTTCATAACCACATCTCTAGTAGAAACTCACAAATACAACAAATCCTCGACCACCATGTCAACCATCAAAACAAAAACTCAGGATGAATTTCATAATCTAAATTAACCTCCTCCACTTCACGAAATATATTTTTTCTTCTTCCGATTGGATCATCAACAATATTACTAGATTAATTCAATGTCATCCAATCGATTTACTGAGCTCACCAATTTTTCTTCCAGTTTCCAATGAGTGATTTCGATCAATTATTATTTTTTCATTATGATCCTTCTAAACTTTTTATGAATGGTAATAAACAACTTTGTTCATGATTGAAAAAACATCCCACACAACCAACTTGATCACTTAACTTTTAATCCACTAGGGAATTAAGTCACAAAACAACCATGAACCCTTTGAAGAACACAAAACTGAATCATTGGAAAAAACACCTCTCTTCAGTAGAACACCTATAAATAATACAAAAGTTGTGAACATAAGAGTCCAAAATTATCTCAGGTTTTCGGTAATCCGATTCCTCACTACAATAAACGAGGCCTTTAACAGTGCTAGAGTAGGCCTTTACCAATTCTAAAAAATAACTTACTACCAGAGCACATTTAAAAGACCTAGGATTTTATCAGTACTATAAAAGCACTAATGAGGGGGGGGGGGCTTTAATAGATCTAAAAAAAGAAATGATAAATCACCAATTTATCGGTACTTTTTTCAGTTCTATTAAAGGACTCATTTAATAGATCTTTTTTATCACTAATAAATATCCCCTTTAACAAAGCTAAAAAGAGCTGTTAAAGGAGGAAAAAATATATTTTTTAGAGATCTATGATCCTAAAACCCTTTATTAGTGATTCTACACCCTCTTAAATACGTCTCCCCCCTTTATTAGTCTTTTTCACCCCACCACCCCTTTATCAGTGCTTTACGAATTTCCACCCTTCTTCACCCATTTTGATTCAAACCCTGCACTTGTCCTTTGAATATGGAATGCCTTTACCACTGCACCATGTTTTTTTTATTTTTAATGATATTTTTGTATATATATATTTACAAATATATTTTTTAGTCATATATTTATAATTTTTTTGAACCCATTTATAAAATATGCGTGTGTGTGTGAGTGATATATATATACTTATAATTATTTAAATATATCATATATTATATTTACTTACTTATACTGTAATATAATATAAATATATATATTTGTTTATTAATACACACACATATGTATATATAAACATTATATATATTTGTATAATGTAAAAAATTATTAGATATTATTTCAAATAAATTATTAGAATATGTATTTATTTACTTATATTAGAATATACATATACATATATATTTGTTAATTATTGACACACACATATTTATATATAAATATTAATTTTATATTTATACATATACATATGAAATCATTTTTATAAGGTAAATATAATGGATAATGTTTTACTTTAAATAAAATTAATAATAAATATTTATTTTACATATTTACAAATTTATTTCGATATAAATATGTTGATATATGTATTTATACAAGCGATTTATTATAAGTAAATATAAGAAAATATGTATATATTTAATTATAAATAAAACTACATTGTAAAAAATGATAAACTTTTAAAACCGTAGTATCATTATGAATGTAATACTTGAGAATAAATTCAGTCCCCATTGAAAATGAAAAAAACACTCTCTTAAAATGAGGAAAAAATTCCATAGAATGTTAAAAAATTGGGGTAATCCGACTAAAAACTCAATTCCCAAGGCCTTTTGGCCTAGAAAAAATAGTGACCATGGTCCCCATTATCAACACGACATAGAGCTCATCACATGCTTCAATTTGATATTTGGAAGAGCCCAATGAGACAACCAAATCAAAAGTTATGGCCGTTTGATGTCCAAGTTAACTTTTCAACTTATTTTAAATATTTTATTATTATTTTTTGATTTTTTTATCTTCTAATTGCTATTAAATGACTATTACTAATAATAATTAGAAAATTATTAGCTAAAAATATTTTTAAAATTATTTTATAGGAACTTTTCTCTAAATATATTATATATTAATTGTAAATTCCTTTTTAGACTTATCTAAAACATATTTAAAAATATATATTATATTTATATCAATATAAATATATTTATATATTAATATATTATTTCTTTTGAAATAAACCCTTTACCAATGCATGTAAAAAAGCATTTATGGGAGGGGGCTTTATTAGAGCATCAAAAAAATAAATGACAAATACCCCCCTTTATGAGTGTTTTTTTACTATCACTGATATGGAATCCCTTTATAAGTTATTTTTTACTAGAACTGATTAAGAGACCCCTTTATCTACACTTTTTTACTAGAACTGTTAAAGGGGTGTCTTTATCAGCAATTTTTTACAAGCGCTGATAATATCCCCCCTTTAACAATGCTTTTTTAGCACTCTTAGAGACCCATTTTAATAGCATTGAAAAATAACTATTAAAGACCACATTTAAAAGTTATTTTTTCAAGCACTAACAAATGGAATCTTTAATAGGGCTTTTAGAATATGTTTTTAAAGACTTAGTACTGGTTAAAACCAATTTTGTAGTAGTGCCTCTTCAAATCTGATTCAGTTGGAAAAGGCCACACGACTCTTCCTCAACTTCAAACTGCTCATTATTTCAAAAATCAAGCTTTTTACTTCGACGAATTTCAGTAATTCGAGCTTGGATGACTCATGTGTTCTTCTTTCAGTATAACCTGGTTATCATCAACACGCCATTAGTCTGGTAGACGGTGTTATACATCACACTTGGTTACCAATTATACTTCAAACCTCAATGAATATTTAGTGTTATCTTCACATAAACATAGATATGTTTTGAACCTGCTCTCTTTTATCATGCCAACACTCAGATTGGAATCAAATAAACTTCTGATAATCCAACATTGTCATGTCTTTAGAAAAAAACCATAACTGTGATGCTAAATCATTTTTATCCTCCCTCTAGATCTCGATTTAGTTTTATTTATGGGTTGGGATCATATTAAAAAAGTTTCAAAAACCCTCTAGATTCCTCAGTTTCCTTCATGATCCAATCTCAACTCAAGTTCTCCTTTGAGTTTCGATCCAAATGAATTATATTTCGATTGAAAAAAACCCCTTCAAAGAACCCCAGTTTCTTCATGAGTGGTGAGAATGAGAAATCTTGTCTCATAATAAACCATGTATTTCTCAGTTTTATATGGCTCCAAGATAATATAGATTCTCTTATTCATTTATCAGTCCATAGTTCGTGGTGAAACATCGACCATGACCTCATTGAGTTTTTTCTTAGGAAGCGGTCTGCTCTTATTTTTTTTGGGTCTGCATGTTAGAAATTATCTAACAATATTAAATGAAATTATCATACCACATTGGGAGAAATCCTCTTACACAGATGAATATAATTATTCCCAGATAGATAAATTGTCTTACATGGTATTTCATTTCAAAATATCTTACATAGATATTAAAATTTCTTACATTTCACATCAAAAAGATGAATTAAAACAAAATAAAATAATAACATATTAAAATAAATCCATAATAAGTAATTAAAATTATGAAAAAAACACAATATTAAATATTAAAAACAAAAAAGTTAAACAATTGAACTTATAAATTTATTAACTAAATATAGAAATGATAAATATTTTAAAATAATTGAATTAAAAATATAGGATATAAATTATTAAATAATTCTTTAATGAAAATTAAATAAAAGTTAAACAATTAATAAATTAATTAATTTTATTAAAACTAAAAACATAAAGGGAATAAAAACTGAGTACTCAGAAAATAATAAATAAATAAAACTCAAAGAATTAATTAAGAACAAAATTTTAAAAATTAATAATTCAAAAAATCATTGTTAAATAATAAAAAGAATGAAAAATAGATGAATTAAGAAATAAAACAAACATTATTACTATGAAAACCATTATTTTATTAATTAAATTATAAATTTTAGAGGAAGTTATTATTTAACAAACTAAATTTATTTAAGAATTAAATATATATAAAAATTTTCAAAAAGGATGTGATGAAATGTAATGAATAAAGGCCTCCTCACTCAACCTCATTAGGGAGTGACCCTCTGTTCTCCCATACTAAAGAGAACCACCTTGGCATGCCCACATAAAGGAGAAGCCCCCTATGTTCTCTCACTTGGGAAACCCACTTTTAAATCCATCCACTAGGTAAAATACCCATATTCACTTATCCTTATACTAGGTTGAAGCTTCACTAATCACCCTCCTCTATAGAAGGGGAAAATCTTCATCATTCACTCTGGTCCTTTACCTAGGTTCCCCTTTTTGGGTAAAATCCTTTCACCCATATCTCATTCTTGGGAACCCTTATTAGGTAGAGGCCTCATTATATCCATAACTTGGGATAAGAACCGTCATTATATCCATAACTAGGGATAAAAAACTTCATTCTATCCCTTACTAGAGCTAAAAACCATCACCAGACCTCATTAGGGATAAACACCTTCACTAGCCCTTACTAGTTTTAAGAAACTATTTATCCAAGTATCACCCCTAGGAACCCATCCATACCAACATACATAGAGTTGAGATAATCCTCTTAAATTATTATATAATGGAATCCTCTTAGGTATAATCCCTCAGATGCCTCTACCATTACATGGGTCATTGAATAGGTTTAATTACTTCAGGGTGACACCTATGCACAAACCCCACACATTCACCTTGATTTGATATACTTCTCATAATTATTATCATACGAATTGAGTTGATTTACTTCTCTTGGTTCCCATATATGGGTCTGATATTAGGTTTAATACACAATACTACATAAAAGGGGAACTATAATACATAAGCCCCACCCTATCTCTTGTTGTCTCCCCTTTCATGGCCCATGAACATCTCAAGGGTAGCACCAATACATAAGTCCCTATAAATCCCCTATTGTGAACTCTAATGATATTAAACTAATATCTATCCCTTTTTTCTCACAATAAGTATAAATCACATGGGATTATTGGATTAGTTGATTGTTTTGTTAGCAAAATTGAGATACATCAGAGAGATGACCATTTAATTCCGAGCTGCATGATAATAAACTATATAGGTCACATCCTTATTTCATGATGTTAGAATTCATATGACACTCCTCACATATGACCTTAAACTATGTCACTTGAACTATGTGAGTTTTTATTCTTGTTCTCATAAGATACATAGGAAACCTCTTTGAGTATGAATACCAACTACATAACACCAACTACCTCCCTAGATGGGGATAATCACAAGATTTCCCAATAATTCATATTTAAACCAAAGCATCACAAACTAATAAGAGAATGATAGAAAAAATCCAATTCATTTATATGTTCATATCAAACAAATAGATTTGATCAGATCCTCGGTACCAGGGAAACTAGTCCCACATTGGGATTTTGGAAGGATTTACGAACATATCTCAATTCTATATGATATTCTTAGAATCAGAAATAATAACCCCCCCTAAAGGGAGGGATTATACCAAACTCTCATCCTCCCAACCAAATAAAATTCTAAATATTCACTAATAAAGTATCCTAGTGACCACCTAAATTTGGAAAAATGCTTGAAATTACATTCCTATAAAACCATCATAAATGTAGGAGCACGTTGCAGTTTCCATTGGAAACACCCATTTTTTTTCAAAAATACATTTAATATCTGTGTTTAATCCTTTTAAATATGGAAAGAAAAAATAATTGAAGTAGGAATGTATATAGAATAACATATATGAAAAAATTATAAAACCACATATAAATTGAATAAAAAATATTATTTTAGCTTTAATATAAAAATAGAAAAATTATGTATAAGTTTATAGAAAAAAATAATCAATCTTAATTATGGAGATGAAAAGAATGAAATAAAGTGAACATTTAATGAAAATTAAAAGAAAGTTGTAACGCACAATGTTTTTAAAAATGAACTGAAATGCATAAAACTTTATTTTAAATAAATAGTAAAAACTATCCTTTAAACAAAAAATTTCCGTTTCTATGTTTTGATGTTCGAATAACGGTCATCTACAATTGTGATCATTAAGTTATTTATAGTCTAATTTAACCAAATTGATTTTTGGTGAATAGTAACATACCCTTATGAATAATAATATGAATAGTAATAGGGCCCTAATGAATATTAAATTTTACTGTTGTTTTATTTTCATAAGGTTATAAGATAATGAGATTTTGATTAAATTTTCAAGGTGTTAAAAAATGAGTTATAGATTTAAAATTGTTATTTTTTTTTAAAAATTATGATTTTATTTAAAAATTAAGATAATAATATATAGAAAATTAATTTTCAAAAAATTGAGTTCATTTTTTAATTATAAATGTCGAAATATGGTTAGGTTGATTTTTTGGGATTTTTATGAAATTCTTAAATTTTTTGAAGAATAGTGAAATATGGTAAAATACCATATATTCAAATTATCAGTTAAATACACTATTTATGACATCATAAGTGATTTAGTCCCACTAGGTTCAAACTCACATGCCATTATTACTATTTTTGGTCACATAAATCAAGACTATTTAATGTTTGAAGCAAAAATATTATAATAATGATTAAAATAATGTAAAATCCCTCATCTCCTCCACTATAAATACCACTCCCATTTCCCTCTTCCTATTACACCTATCAAGCCATGATATTGTCTAAGTTATACCAAATTACCTCCCCAATGATACTCCCCATGTCCTCGAGAAGTTGGCCTCACCAAAAGGCTGCAACAAAAGGCCTTAAGAAGGATCTCAAGGAGAAGAGATCAAGAGGAGGTTTAAACGAGTTTGATGTAAGACAAAATTTGAGGTAAGATAATTCTTAACCCGATTTCCATTATTTGGTTTAAAATTATACTTAGTTATTTATTTGAGTTTTTAATTTTTTTTTACAGTGTATATACATATTCTGTTCACTCTATTAAGTATCACTTCAATTATATGATATTTATAAGGGACTTTTCTTTTAAAAACCTCTTTCAAAATTCTATTTTACGAAATTCAAAAGTAATGTTTTTATAAAATTATTCATGTGGTATGATAGTGTTCTGGTTCATGGGAATTCTTTAAGATGAAGGGTGGGACCTATATCCCCTCCAATGCATTGGGTATGTGCATGTTGGAGGTCGGACGTATGGTTACTCCGAGTGTGAATGCGATGGTCACACAAATTGTAAGCTAGCTATGAGGGTTAAAAATTATAAGGTATCAAATGGGGTTAGAAGATTATTTAAGTAATTCCCCAATATATTTTGAAAATGATTTCATACCTTACAAGTATTCATATACTAATGTGTTCTTTCCTTATTTTTATATCCCTTACTAATTTTCTTTTTTCATACCAAGTTTTTAAATGATTTTCATACGTTATAAGGATGTGTAAGAGAAAGAATGAATCCAAGTTAAATGTTTGAATAATTTCCAAATAAATCATGTTTTATTTGAAATGATTTATATTTTGGAAGAAATGAATACTATTTTATGGTATCCACTTTGTATTAATGTTTAATCTTATGAATTTATTATGTCCCAATTATATAAATCTCTAAAATTTAAAAGATACTCAGTGTGAAAGGAAGTGATTTATTGACTAAATTCAAGATTATGTATTATAATAAGGCCGAGTCCATATAGTTGTTATATGAGAATGGTTTAGATATCTTTAGGGGTTAGGATGATGTTAATATAATAGCATAAAATATTTTTAATCTATGATTAATATGAAATGTTGTAGCACTTAAATATTATTATGTTGCTTAAGCTAAGATATTTTTGTTCATAATTGTTGTCTATAGAAGAAACAGGGAAGGTGAAGAGGAGAGGCACCGAAAGAATGATATCCTTCAGAATCTGTAGCCTTGAATGGTATGGATTGGAGCTGAGCAGTTTTTAACAGTAATGTCTTATATAACATAGGCCATAAATGGTGGTGGAATACATGCAAGAGAAAAACCAAAGGTACCACAATAGAACATGACATAGTAGAACATTTTATGAGACAACACCCTCATACTTTTAATGGATCTTCTGACCCAATTGCAGCTGAAGGATGGATTAAAGACCTTGAAATGATATTCAATGTTTTTATAATCAAAAGGTTTGTCTTTCCATAAAATTTTTTGAAGGAAAATCTAATCGATGGTGGCCAATGGTAAAAAATATCATGGATATAGAGGAGATTGATGCCCTAGAGTGGGATGAATTTAAAAATATTTTCCTTGAAAACTATTTCCTAAGGTGGTGCGACTTAGGATGTAGAATCAATTCCTTGAATTGAAATAAAATTAGGAATATTGAGTGGATGTGTATGAAGAAAAATTTACTTGACTAGTGACGTATGATCCCAATATAATTCTAGATCTTGATAGCAAAATAAACCACTTTTACTTTGGATTAAAGACAAGCTATCAAAGGGAATTAGCCTCCCGTGAATTCAAAAGTTATGAGAAACTTGTATGATGTGATGATAGGGTAGAGATGGAGTTTTCTAATGACCACACACAATTTGAAAACAACAAAAAGAAGAGTCCCAGATAGAAATATATGGGCAGGAATCAACTAAGTAAATCTGATGGTAAGAAATTTTAGATTCCAGTTTTTGAAAAGTTTGGCAAAAAGCACCCTGGGGAATTCCAGACAAAAAATGGGAGGTGTTTTTAACGTGGTATGTTTATAAATATATCACTTGATTTTAATGAAAATGATCCTAATAATATTCATGATAAGAAAACTATAAAGTGTTTTATATGTGGAGAGATGGGTCATTATGAAAATTCCTTCCCAAAGAGAGATCCAAATGATTCAAAGAAGCCAGACTATAGGTAGAAAGGTGTAGTGAGATCCTTTGAAACTACGTCAGTGGACATTAGGATATCCAATGAAGTTGTATTAAGTTCCTTGATTTTTTACTTAGATTTTTCTAAATTTTTGTTTGACATAGGGTCTACACATTCCTTTATTTCCGAGGAATTTTTTTGTAAATTGGAAACATCCCCTCAACAAATGAGCCTAAAACTTATTGTTAAAACACCAGGGGTAAATATTATAGCAAAGAGGAATTATAAGAATCATTCTATTGTGGTATGTGGAAATACTTTACCAGAAAACCTTGTTTTTCCCTTAGTAGAGTTTGAGGTCATTTTAAGAATGGATTAGCTTTCTATTTATCATTATAAGATTGAATTTAGAGATAGAGAAGTTGTTTTTCCATAAAGAGTTTCAGATTGTATACATGAAAAAACCCATAAAATTGATAACATATCAGGAATATGAGAAACTATTGAAATATGGACATGAAAGTTATCTTTCTCATATTTTTTAAAACAAGGGAACTATTCAGATTAATGATGTTCCAGTGGTAAATGAATATATTTATGTTTTTCCTGATGAGTTACCCGGTGTCGTACCTGATCAGGAAGTCGAATTCACAATTGACTTAGTTCCTTATGCTAAGCCAATTTCAAAACCCCAATATAAAATGGCTCAAATAGAACTTCTTGAATTGAAAAATCAGTTGTGGGAGTTTCTTGATAAAGGATTCATTCATCCTAGCACTTCACTATGAGGAGATCCTATTTTGTTTGTTAAAAAGAAATATGGTTCCATGAGACTTTTAATTTATTATAGATATTTGAATAAAATCACTATTAAAAACAAGTATCCTTTGACTCATATCGACGAATTGTTTTATTAGATCCTTGGAGCTCAGTACTTTTCCAAGATTTACTTGAGATATGGATACCATCAGTTGAAGGTGAAGGAAGATGACATCCCAAAAATAAATTTTCATACTTGATATAGGAATTATGAATTTGTTTTTTTTTCGGTTAACTAATGCACCTTCTATATTAATGAATCTTATTAATAGAATACTTCATGAGTTCTTAGATAAGTCTGTGGTTGTATTTATTTATGAGATTATGATATTTTCTAAGATAAATAGGAGTATGAAAAACATATAAGGGTTTTTATACAAAACTTAAAGGAAATTATACTCTATGAATAATTTAGCAAGTGTTATTTGGTTGCAATGAATTTATTTTCTTGGGAACATTGTAAATAATAATGGAATAATAGTTGATCTTTCCAAAACAAGAGTGGTTTATGAATGCCAAATACCCAAAAATGTTACAGAGATTCATAGTTTTATTTCATTAGGATGTTATTACTAATGATTTATTAAAAACTTTGCACGATTATCTAGCCCTATAACAAAGTGAACATGAAAAGGGGTTAAATTTATTTGGATATAATAATGAGATGTTTGATTTCAGGAATGAAAGAAGAGATTGGTGGATGATCTGGTTTTCACCCTGCCTTCCTGAAATGGTGAGTTTTTTATCTACATTGATGCTTCATTAAAGGGACTTGGTTGTGTTCTGATGCAGAATGATCAGGTAATTTCCTATGCTTCAATACATCTAAATCCACATGAGTTAAATTATCCCACACATAATTTAGAATTGGAAACTGTGGATTTTTTATTTGAAAATTTGGAGGCATCATTTATACATATCAAAATGTCAAATATATACTCACCAAAAAAGTCTAAAGTATATTTTCACACAGAAGGAATTAAACATGAGGTAGATAATATGTCTTGAACTAATAAAGGATTATGATTTCCTGATCAATTACCATTTGGGAAAATAAAATAAAGTGGTGGATGCCTTGAGTCGAAAACATCATGCATCATTTACCATGTTATGTTTTGGAAAAAGGTTTTGTGTGCCTTGTGATTACCATTTGAATAAATAATTGCTGTGTGAAGCTCATAGTTCTCCATTTTCAGTTCATCTTGGTAGTACTAAGATGTACAGAGACATTCATGAGTATTACTAGTGGGATGGAATGAAGAGATATATTGTAGATTTTCTTGTGAAATTTTTGACATGTCAACATGTTAAAGTAGAGCGGTAGTTACCAAAGGGGATGCTTCAACCACTTTCAGTGCCATATTTGAAATTGGAGAATATATCCATAGACTTTGTGGTGGGACTTATTAAGCCTTCTCAAGGTAACAATGCGATTTGGGTTATTATTGATCGGCTGACTAAATATGCACATTTTATTTAAATTTTGGGTACAATGTATTTTGATCATATTTCTTGATTATTCCTCAAATAGATTGTTAGCTTACATTGAGTTCCACTTTCCATTGTATCTGATTCGGAACCCAAGTCCACTTTTAACTTTTGGAAGGGGATTTATAAGTTTTTGGGAACATAATTAAATTTCGGTAAATCTTTTCATTCTCAATCAGATGGGAAATCATAACAAACAATTCAGACATTGGAGGATATGCTTTGAGATTTTTCAATAAAATACTAGGGAAATTGGGAGGAAAATATTTATTTAGTTGAGTTTTCTTATAATATCATCTTTCATTTCAGTATACAGATGAAACCTTTTGAGGTATTGAATGGAAAGTGGTGTCAAACTCCATATTTTTGGAATGAAGTCGGGGAAAGAAAGTTTATGGGAATAGAATTAGTTGAGGAAGTGGCTGAGAAAGTGAAGATGATCCAAAAACACATGAGGACAGCTCAGAGCAGATAAAAAAGTTATGCAAAAAACATGAGGAATGAATTTTTTTAAGGTAGGTGATCATGTTTTTATTAAAATCTCACCATGAAAAAGTTTTATGTGTTTTGGTAAGAAAGTAAATCTAAGTCAACTGTTCATTGGTCATAAGAAATTATGGAGAATGTTGGACTAGTTGCCTACTAATTAGCTTTGCATCCAAATTTATCTTAGTTACACAGTGTCTTTCAAGTTTCGATGTTGAGAAATTATGTGCCAGATTCAACTCTTGTTTTGAGACTAGAATTAGTTCATATGGAAGAGAACCTTTCTTATAAAGAGAAACCAATTTTGATTCTTGATTGAAGGGAAAAAGTATTGCGAAATAAAGTAATCCACTATGTGAAGTTTTTTTGGAGAAACCACGTGGTTGAAGAAGAAAAATGGGAGTCTGAAAATGTTATGAGGGAAATGTACCCTCACTTGTTTAATAAGAAAATAAAATTACGAGGATTCAATTTCCAGAAGGTGGGGATAATGTAACAACCCAAGTTTTTAAAAATTAATTAAAATGCATGATTTTTTAATTAGATAGTTATAACTAGCCTTTAAAGCTAATTTTTCTACTACTATGTTTTGAATTTCTAATAACAATTATCTACAATTTTGATTAGTTAGTGATTTGGAGTCTAATGGAACCAACTTGATATTTGGTGAATAGTAACACACCCTTATGAATAGTAATATGAATAGTAATATAATCCTAATAAATAGTAAATTGTATTTTTATTTTATTTTATTAAATTTATTAGATAATTAGAGGTGGATTAATTTTTCAAGGTGTTAAAAATGAGTTATAGATTTAAAATTATCATTTTTGGAATAAATTATGATTTTATTTAAAAAATTAATTAATAATATTTAGAGAATTATTTTCAAAAAATGGATTTCTTTTTTGAATTCTACACATTAAAAAATGGTTCGGGTTAATTTTTAGGATTTTTCTAAAATTCATGATTTTTTTGATGAAAAGTGAAATACGGTAAAATATAGTATATTCAAACTATCAATTAAATACACTATTTATGAAATAATAAGTGATGTAAACCCTCTTGGTTTGAATTCACATGCCATTATTACTATTTTTGGTCGCATGAATCATGACTATTCACAGTATTGAGCCATAATATTATAATAATGATTAAAATAATGTAAAATCCCTCCTCTCCCCCACTATAAACACCACCCACATTCCCCTCTTCCTCTAACACCTCTCAAGCCTTGAGCATTGTATATGTTCTTCCAAATTTCCTTCCTAAGGTTTTTTCCCATTTCCTAGATATTCTGGTCTCACTAAAAGGCCAAAACCAAAGGCCTTAAGAAGGATCTCGTGGAGAACAAATCAAGAGGTGGTTTAAACGAGTTTGAAGTAAGAAAAAAACCGAGGTAAGGGAATTCTTAACCCTATTTCCATTATTTGGGATAAACTTATACTTCATTGTTTAGGTGGTATTAATTTTTTTTGGTGATGATTTTTTTTATATTATATTGAATTATTCATATGTACAGTGAATAGATGTATTCCGTCCTCTCTTTTAAGTCTCACTTCAATTATATGTTATTAATAAGGGGATTTTATTTTAAAAAACCTCTTTAAAAATTCTGTTTTATGAAATTCAAAATCAATGTTTTTATGAAATTATTCATGTGGTATAATTGTGTTCTGGTTCTTGGTCATTTTTTATGATGAATTGTGGGTCCCATATCTGACTCCAATGCTTTGGGTATGTGTAAGTTGGAGGTCGACCGTATAGTTACTCCAAGTGTGACTATGATGGTTACACAAATTGTAAGGTAGTGTGAATGTTACAAATTATAAGGTAGCTGAGAGGGTTACAAGATTATGTAAGTAATTCCCCAAGATAGATTTATGGATCTATTTATGTTCTTATGTTTGTGGGAATCTTTTATAAATATCTTGTTTTACAATGTATATATGGGCGACAAGTATGTATTTTGAAAATGATTTCATACGTTACAAATATTCATGGAATAATGTGTTATTTCATTATTTTCTATATCCCTTATTGAGTTTTTTGTACTCATCCGAAGTTTTAAATGAATTTAATAAGTTATAAGGATGTGTAAGAAAATATATTAAACTAAGTTAAATGTTTGAAGAATTTTCAAATAAATCAGTATTTATTTGAAAAGTTATATATTTGGGAAAAAATGAATACTATTTTTATGGTATCCACTCTGTATTAATGGGTAATGTTATGAATGTTTTATATACCAATTTTCTAAATATCTAAGCTAAAAAATGCCCTCAATGTGAAAGGAAGTGATATCTTGACTAAATTCAAGATTATGTAATGTAATAAGGCTCATTCCTTATGAAAGTAGTTATAAAAATGTGATAAAAATAACCGAATATAAATGAAAATAACAAACCAAAACAATAAATAAATAAAACCAAAAGTAAATGATATCATGGGAGTATGTTTAAGGAAAATAATGTTAAATAAACCTAGAACATTGTTCTATCTCGATAACCAAACAATTAATATCCAACTGCATGAAAGAAACTAGGGAGTGTAGTCTAAATTCCAAGTAGATATGGGTCAACCTATAAAGTGACACATTAAATATGTTATTAAAAATTTTAGTTGGTGTCATATCCACATTCTATCAATTTATACGGTGAAACATACATATAATTAATTTTCATAGTCTTATTTACTTTTTTCCCTATGTTCCCTTGAGTAATCAGGTGTAGAAGTATACTATCTATAAAATAAATCATATTAAACACAAATAAATGGAAAAAAATCCCTGAACTCCTTTATAAGAACCAATTTTTTCTAAAACAACCCCATATCATCAAACATGACACAAATAACATGATCATAAATATCAAACATAAGAATAAACAACGAGATCAATACAAACTTCTTATATTAAGTGCCAACCAGACCTTTGATACGACGTTGATAATTAAAAGATAAAATTAACTTAAATATTTATAAAAAAAGACTATAATTTTTCTATAGGATTATAATGTTTGTAAAAATATCTTTGAAAACTACTTTGAAACCATTCTTTGATTGGAAGCCACAATTAACCCAAATGGGAGAAAAAAATCCAAATCAATTTGGCCAAATTTTTTTAATAAGAATTTAATATCAATTAAAATATACCCTTATAACATGAACATAATACAACATATACATGAAAAAAATAAACATATCAAATAAATACAATCATCAAAAGAACAATTATATTTCCATCCTTAAATTTCCCAGCCAGGATCTTTGTCTAACTGAGAGGGGAAGGGGTTAATAAATGATATCTTTTTATTTTAAGTTTCCTTTATTTTGAAATAAACTTCACCTAAATATTTATCACTTTTATAAAAACAAAAAAAAATCAGACATCTATAGGAACACAAGTATTTACAAGGTTCACTACTCAAAAAGAGTATCTATTTCCTTAGTATGGGTTGGAAACAATCCAATACCACACAATCCACTAGAAAAAAAATCATTTTTTAAATATAAAAACTATTAGGATATACCCTTACACTTTTGTAGCACTATGATCAATACAATAGTTCATGTGATTTTTCTAGAACAAAATATATAATACAAGTTTGTTTAACAAATTATGAATTCTTCACCAATTGCTTACAAACATGTTCCTATACTGCCTTATCAACTTTCGAATTTTATTACCTTAAAAAAATTCTAGTTTCCTATCCAATAGTAGGTAATAACATCTATGGACTTCATAACAATACTCAGTCTGATATCCCAGTCTGATTCCTCAGTCTGATTTCCTTGTTAGGAAATATAAGTATTCCAGAATACTACTAAAACAATTCTGAACTACTTCCACATCAGTCTGAAAATATCTATTTTTTTTGGGTCTGATAAACCAGTATGATATGATAACCCTTGAATATGATATTCCTTATTCTTCTTCTATCTGAAAACTTCTTTTGTTCTCTATCAAGAAACCTCTTCTCTCTAAAAATTTATAACATTTCTCTCTTTATTTTCACATGAATAGTGTTCTGATCTATTAGAAAGTACAATGTACTCTATTCCTTTTATAGGTGTGCCAAAAATGGTTTAGGTGGGAATCTGAAAAGTTTTCCCACTTAAATTTTTTTCCCAAAACTTGAATCCCTTTTCATTTCAGCTCCATATTTGACTTCTTCAGTGCTTATATATTCTACTCAATTCTTCTCAAAACTTCTTGAATCTTCTAATTCTTTATCCTCCTTCATAATTTTAACCATTCTTTAGTCTATTTCTAATTATCATTCTGATTTATTCATTCTGATGAAGACATATGGTAAATTTTATTTTCTTAAACCATATTATAATACATCAGAACTGAAAAATTTTCATTACAATGATCACTTGTAAAAATAAAACATTTAAACAATTCCTCCATAAATACAGTCACAAATTCTAAATATATCAACACTTCTTAGTAGCACCTCAACAAAAATCTCAAAACCCCCTTTGAAAATCACTTTCACAAACTCCTCAAAAAAAATATTCTTTTCTTCTTTCCCATAGTCCGATGATCCTATGTCTGATGAGTATATCTGATGGATTTATATCTACTTAAGAACAATTTATCATTATTATCTCCAATCTAATGAATCGATACCACTACATATTCAACGAATCTTGACCCAATTCTAAAAATATCAGATTTATTCTTTTATTCATGACCTAACTGAAACAATAAACCTTATAAAAATGGTTGACTACATTGTTAGTATTAATCTGGTTGATCAGTGTATGAATTTCTTACATGAATAATTCCCAAAAAACTAAAATTATTTTATTTTTCATTGGTCTTAACAACTCTCAACCAAAAACAATTCTACCTCAAATTGATCGGTTGCACACCGTATCTAATAGAAAAATATCATCAACATTTTCTTTCCTTTTCTGATTATATTAAACACCAAATTATTTCTTAAGAGGTTTTTATATTGTATATTATTGTTATGACTAAAAACCAGCACCTTCTTCT
Source organism: Viscum album (assembly GCA_963277665.1). Lineage (NCBI taxonomy): Eukaryota > Viridiplantae > Streptophyta > Magnoliopsida > Santalales > Viscaceae > Viscum > Viscum album. Next base: position 496,585,772 of record OY728121.1, on the reverse strand, counting down.
TCTAATTTGTGAGAAAAACATCTCAGACTTCAAAAAATTTTGCATCTGGTCTTATCATACCGATAAAATGAGGTTGAAAAGCATTTACTTTCTTATTTTACAAACTCAATTTTTATCATTAATTAATCATGATTTTTAGAAATTTAGGATTGACATTGCTTCATTTGACTTAAATTGGAAATATTCGATTAATTTCCATTCTTTATTCATCTTATTTATTTACAATAAAATATCAAACTAATTGGCAAGAATTTTTCTCCCCTTTCCTTAATAAAGATAGCATCACATGTTTCCTTGAAAAATTGTGATTTATGAGAACTAGAATATCAGAAAAGAATCATCAGATTTACATTGGAGCTATTCAGACTCTGATAATTTTCTTTATTCTGATTCAAACCATAATTTCAGGCCCAAGGTGAGTCTAATGAAAAACATCACTTTACAAATGTCTTCAACAAAATGAATCTTTCTTACAAAAATGTCATCCGATTTCTGGATTATGATTCTTTCTACGCCACTATCAGCTGATCCCAAAATCCTCAAAAAGAGAATTTTTTTCTTTTCTTTGAAATCAAAAGATAACAATTTTAGCATAAAATTATTCTTACTTTCAAAAAACAGCTTCTAACTAACTTGTCCTAAAAATCACCCATTTGGATTTTGTTTTCAACCAAGGTTCTTAAATCACTAAAATTTTTAGCCTCAAGATATGGATTACTTATCAATGAATTATAAGTCTGTGTGAGCTAACTCATTGTAGGAAACAAATTCATTGACAAAAAAACATGTTTTCCAAAAGTAATGAGTCATGAAACTTGTTGAGGTTTCCAAATTTCCTCCATATATTTCCTCACACATTTTATTACTTCTTCCAATTTTCTATAAACACAAGTTATCTACAAGAACTCTAAAAAAAATATTAAAATAATTCACAAAATTACACGCTGATTTAACATATTAACCACAACCCCCTTATATACATGCTTCCTTAAATGGTTAGCACATATAAATGGATATATTTATGAAAAATTATTCCCATTAACAACACTATCTAAAGAAAATATGAGATAGGGGACAAAAAACACATTACTAAACCCTGGTAAGAAAGATGTTGGATGACTATTTTCAACCTCAGCTTAAAAAATGATTCCTTTGGTAATGTTTTTGTGAATATGTCAACAAATTGTTACGATGTATGAACATAATTCATGTTCAATTAATTATTCTCCACATGCTCTATAATGAAGTGATATATTATTTCATTTTTTAATGATAATTTTGTATCAAGTTTCTTCTATAGTTGACGACACTCTAATTATCATAACATAAGAGCAAGGGTTACTTTACTTCATCAAGTAAGTCTTTTAAATGAGTCTTCATACACATAATTTGGGTATCATATTGAGAGGTTGAAATATACTCATCTTAAAACATGCAAAGATTTAATGAATTTTATTTCTTATAATGCCAACTTACACAACATTTAACCAAAAATAAAACTCCACCATATGTGGATCATATACCATCAACATTTCTTTCTTAATAAGCATTTAAATATAAAAAATATCAATAATTATTGAGATATCATACCTAATTCTTAAATCTATTGTGTATTCGATATATATTGGAATTATTCTTCCATACAATTGATTTTATTCTTTTATATAACTCTTAAATCTTTCACATAAGGTAACAATATATACAATGTCTCATCTTGAGGCATTCAAATAGAATAAACTTCCAACCATCATTTGAAACTCTTTAGATTCAAATTCCTTACCTTCTCTATCTTTAGATAACTTGGTTACCACTAAGATTTCCATGGATGCATTTTTTTAATTTTCCATTCCAAACATCTTAAGAATTTACTTAACTTAATTTTCTTGAGAAAAAAATACGTTTTTCTTTTTTTTTGATATTTTTCACCCAAGAAAGTATTTTATTTCACCCAGAATGTACATAAAAAATAAATTTATAATATCTTCAACAAATATTTCAAAATTTCATTCATCATTCCTAGTAAAGTTATTGTCATCAACATAAATAATTACAATGAGGGAATGTTCCTGACTTTTTTGATGTAAAAATTACTATCAAACTTTTTTAAAATTTATCTTTCTTAAGTAGGTATCCAATTTTTAATACCATTCCCTTATATTTTTTATCCCATACAAGTCTTTTCAATTTACACAAATAACTTTAATCTTTCCCAACAAATAATACACATGTTTTTTCAATGTAAACTTCCCCATCAAGATCACCATTCAAAAATTATGATTTAACATCCATATGAATTTTTTTGTAACATCATTGTGTTGCAATAGTAAGAAAGATTATGTTTTTTTTAACATTTCCAATAAAGAAAAATTCTCATCAAGATCAATGCCTTAAAACTATGAGTATCTTTTTCACACTAACCTTGCTTTATTTTTTATCACTACACCATCTTTACTCAAATTTTTCAGGAACAACCACTTTTTACCAATAATTGTTTTTTCATTTGGATTAGGTCAGACTTCCCAAGTCTCATTATTCTTGATTTGATCCAAATATTCACTCATATCCTAACCACATATTGGATTCTCAAATACTTCATTCACATCTTTTGGATTTACGTTTTAATATAAATAAGTATGTGTAATATCTCGTGATGTTATTGTTGTTTGAAATTTTTGATGTTAATTACTAATTATGTTTTAATCTTCTAATTGTTTCCTTATATTGGGATGAGATTTTCCAGATTGTTCTTCACTACTAGAAATAACTTCTTCCGATTCTTCTTCTTGAACATGATTATAATTGTTTTATCCCTTCCCAAAATTGATTAAAAAAATTCATTCATCTTTATTTTCTTCATGAGTTTTTTAGAATCTTTCTTAGCCTTTCCAATTACTTTTACATAAACATATTCAACTAATATTTCCCTATCTTTTTGAAACATCTATATCTTATTACTTCTACATCATAGATAATAAAAATAACATCTTCATATCTCTTCAAAAACATTCCAAGGTTTTAATCTTTCTTATTTATGATGAATGAAATTATAAAAACTCTTAAGTATTTTAGACTTAGAGTTTTGTCATAAAAAATTTCATATGGATTCATATCTGAAATGATGCTGTAGAAATATAAGTTTTGAATATAAACAACAATTATCATGTCTTGCCTCCAAATGTAATGAGAGATACCATGTTCAAGTAACAAAGTTCGTCCCATTTCAATAGGTCTTCTATTTTTTCTTTTAGATACACCATTTTTTTAATGAGTGTATGGTGTACTAAAATCATCTCTAATTCCATGATTCTAAAGATAAATTTCAAAATTTTCATTTTTTACTCACCACCATTGTTTTTTCTCAACTTACTCACTGAATACTCACATTCTTTCTCGACTTTTCACGGAAAAATTTAAAAAATTTCAATGTATCTAACTTATGATTCTTATACATAACACAATTAATGAGAGTCAGGGTATTAATGAAAGTAATTAAGTTCTTATCTCTATGATTTTATTATTTTATCATTGGTCCATAGATATATGAAGGAATAATTTAAAGGGTTTTTTTTTGAACAGATGTCAACTTTCTTATACAATTGTTTTTCAATATTTCCTTTTTGAAAAATTGTGCAACACCAGTATCTTATTCTAGAAATTTCAAGAATTCCACAGCCAATGTCACTATTTGATAACATACTCATGTCTCTCTAACACATGTTTCCCACCCTTTTATTGCACGACTAATTATCTTCTATCATATTTATGTAACAAGAGTTTTGTACCTAACCAACTTGGAATAAGTTTCCTTTTGTACATTGGACTCTTGTAACTATCTTTCTGTCATCATCAATTTTCAAAATAAACCCATATTTTATGAAGATAACTTTGTTTCCTTCATCAAAAATTTGTGAAACACTTATAAATTTGAGTTTTATCCTATATAAAAAGAAATTTCTTGTACATTAATTTTTTTCCCCAATAATAGCAGATCCAACACCTTTGATTATGGGGGATTCATCATTACCAAATATAACTGTTCCTTAATTTAATTATTTCACATTCATAAACAATTTTTAGTCTCCTATTGTATTATAAGAACACCCACTATCCAAGATATAAGTTCATTACCATTTTATATCTTTGAGAGTAGTTTCTACAACAAGGGATTTTTATTTCCCTTTATCTGTGATTACATTCAGATTTTGAGAGTTGTTATTAGCCTTTTTATGTGTTGGTAACAAAACAAGTCATCTTTTTGAAAGATTTATATGTTGTTCAAATACTCAGAAAAAAGTTTCCAAAGGTTGTAATCAATTTTCAACTTTCACACCACCCTTCTTAGGTTTCATCAAAGAATCCCTCACATAATTCTTCCTTTGAGAGGACAGAATCCCCCAAAAAAATTTTATTCGATAATTTAAGTAATAATTATAATATTTTCTATTAAAAAATATGTATTTTCTATGTGTATGAATTCAACACAATACTAGGAATATCCATAAAATGAATATATACCTCTATAAATTCCATACTATTTGGAGTTGTGAGAATCTCTCAACAACCTTCTTTTCTATAACATCAAAACTCTGTTTAAACCCAAAATTTCTATTCTCAACTGGATCCTTCTCCTTCATCTTGCTTTTATTTTAAAATTTATTAGAACCAGAAGTTTTAGGATCTTTTTTTGGACCACAATTTTCAAAAAAATATTACTTCTCTACTTTATATATTTCAGAAATATACATAAATTTCATTGCTTTATTATTCTCTAAAAAAATTTCAACTTTCTTCTTAACCATTATAGAATTGTTTTGATCCTTCTCAGGTTCACCATTTCTAGATATTTCACCCACTTTAGAGATGGAGTTCTTGAAACTTGTAACCATATTCTCAGCTTTAGAATGTTGTTGTTGAAAAAGTTCCAATTCTTCTTCTTTTTATTTAACTTATTTTCAAGATGTTCATTCTAATTTTATACTTTTTAAATGTATTTCTTTATGTCATAAATTTCTTATAGAAGCTTGAATTTTTTATTAGGAAAAAATTATTGATTGTTTATTGAGGAACTTTCATTTTTCAATTTCCTAATTTTTTTCTCAATCCATCCAATCTTTCTGATACATTTTTTCAATTCTTCATTAAGATTGAATTCTAATCAAGTTTCTTATTCTTCTTCTTCTTCAGAACTACTGATTTTAAACTCTTAATTATTAATTGTTACAATAAAGGTATTTTTTACATCATTCTTATTAGATTTTTTAGATCCATCTTCCCTATCCTCTTCTTCATCATCTTTATTTAAAATAATTATCCTTTTGGATTAGTTGAATTATTTTCATTCCCTTTAGAATAAGATTTATCCTTATCACCCTACTTTTTCATGGTCTTATCTACCTTTTATCATCTTCATCACTGTTGTCTTCATTACTTCTTTGTGGAAAATTAGCTGCAAAGTGACCCTCGACTCCACATTCAAAAAATTTCAAGGGAAGTTTTCATTTGTACTTTCATGTACCTAATTTCGCATTTTTGGAAAACAAGGATAAAAATTAATCAAGATTTTACATACCTCATTTTTAGAATTAAAATATGTAGATTCTTATTCTTCAAGAATATTCTTATACTTTTCTTTCTTGGAAGACTTGAAAGACATTTATCTATCAAATTTTTTTCCCTTTCATATTTTTCTCACTTCTTATTTCATAATTGATGAGAGTACTATTCAAATCATCCAGAGATAATGTTTTTGGATATCTATCTTCCATCAAGGCAAATTTTGCATCAAAATTATTAGGATGAATTCTAAAGATATTTTCAGAAAAAGTAGAATCTTCTAAATTTTCACGATGAAATATAATAGGGTTAACAATGTCAATAACCCTAGAAAGGAAGTCACCATATAATTCATACTCACCCATATTGAGATCATCATACTTCAACCTCTAGAATTGTAATTTGGCCTTATTTAATATTGAATTTCTTTTATAAATGTTCTTTAGCTTATCCCATATACCTTTGTAAGTAGCATCACACTTGACTCTTAGGAATTCATTTTTCATAAATTGATGAGAGTAAAGTATTCTTAGCTCTTCCATCATTGTAATGATTCTTATTATCCATTGATATGAGAGGGAAATTTTCTTCAAATAGGAGAAAACACATATGTAGATGCTTCTAGAACATCCTACCCAAGAGAAATAAGATAAGGAAACATTCTATCTTTCCATGAATAATAAATCTTTCCATTGAAGACCTAAATCTAATTACTATTCACACAATTTAAATTCTCCATAATGACTTCTCTTCTAAAACATTAGCAAAGAGTAAAGTAAAGGAACCTTTTCTATAATACCAATTGAAATTTCCCTTCTAGGATCAATGTATCACTGAGAGGGGGAGGATGTGAATTAGTTATTTCTTTTTCTTTTATGTTTCCTTTATTTTGATTCAAAATTTTCCTCTTGTTAAATATTATCCACTTTTCTGAAAAAAAATCACACATTCATATAACACTAGTATTTAAAAGGTTAATTTATTGAAAAGAGTAGATACGTCATTAGTATGGTTTGGAAACAAACCAATACCAAACAATACATTAAAAAACAATACTTTTGTGTTGATATAAAAAAGTAGAATATACCCTTACACTTGTGTAGTACTATGATCGATGCAATATTGAATATGATTATTCTATCACAAAATACGAAATATAATTTTATATGAGATGTTAATAAACATTAACTAATTACTTCCAAAAATGTTACAATGTTTCCTTATGAAATTTTACTTTTGATAACCTTAAAAATAATTCTTCTGTTTCCTACATAGTAGTAGGTAAGAACTTATCTAGACTTCAGAATGATACTCGGTATAATATACTAGTCCCATTCCTCAGTCTAATTTCTCAGTCTAGAAATATAAGTCTACCAAAATACTACTAAAACAAATTTGTACTCCTTCTACCTCAATTCAGAAATCCCAATCCAATTTATTGGTCTGATGACCCAGTCCAATCTAATAACCACTAAATACGATATTCCTTATTATTATTATGGATATAAAACCTCCTTATCAATTTTCTAACCAGAATCTTATTATCTCTGAAAATTTAGAACTTCTCCCTCTTCATCCGCATGTGAATAGTGTTCTGATCCTTCAATAAGTACAGTGTACTCTCTTCCTTTAATAGGTGCACCAAAAATGGTTTAGGCGGGAATCTAAAAAGTTTTCTTACTTAACTTGATTTACCAAAAATTGAATTTCCACTTTATTTCATCTCCATATTTGAATTATTTAGTGTTTCTCTATTCTTATAGATTCTTATCAAACTTCTTGAATATGCTCATAGATTTAGGATGATTCATGGTTTATAACCATTTTCAGTCTAATTTTAATTTTCATTCAGATTTATTCATTCTGATGAAGATATATGGTCATTCTAATTTTATTGACCCACATGCAAATACATCATAACTTAAGGATTATCACTATGATGACCACTTGTAAATATAAAACATTCAAACAATTCTACCGTAAACATCTTCATAACTTCTAAAGATATCATCAAATTTTTCAATCACTTTAACAAAAAACATCAAAACCCCCTTTGAGAAACACTTTTTAAAACTCTTCAAACAATTATTCCTTTATTCTTTTACTTATACTGATGATCCTATTTATGAAGACTACTTCTGATGAACCATTTTTTGATTCACTCTGATTTATCATAATCATATCCATTATGATGAATTAATACCATATCATGTTCAATGAATATTAACCCAATTATAAACATATATATGTTCTTTTTTTCTTTCATAACATAATTTACAAATAATTAAACCTTTTGAAAATGGTTGAACACATTGTTGATCTTTATCTAGTTTATTTTTCTCTGACATTCTTCAAAAAATCATCCCTAATAAACTCAACTTCTTTTCATTTTCATTGGTCCTAAAAAATCCCAACTAAAATAATTCTTCCTCCGATTGATCAGAGGGACACCACATATGATGGACCACTATCAACAATAATTTATTTCTATTTATGATTATGGTACACACGAAATTATCTCTCTGAAGATTTATATCTTTTGGATAATTGTTCTGACTGAAAACTAAAATCTTCATCTTCTCACATTTCGAACAAAATGTTCCCTTCTTCAGAAAATTATGTGTCTGGTTCTCACACTGATGAACTGAGACTGGAAATTTTTTACTTTAATATTCCACAAAATCCTTCTTTTATCATGAAATATTCACGACTTTGAGAACTTTAGGATCATTGTAGCATCATCTAAATTATACAGGACAATTTCTATTACTTTCCATTCTTTCAACATATTTTTCTTTCCAATAAAAACTAAAACCAATTGGTAGAACTTGTTCTCCCCATTTCATTCATTAGGATTGCATCATAACTTTTCAAGAAAAATTATGATTTATAATAACTGCAAGATTAGAAAAGAATTATCAGATTTATATTGGATCTATTCAGAATCTAATAATTTTTCTCATTCCAATTCCAACTTTAATTTCAGACCCAAGGTGAGTCCGATGAAAAACTTCATTTGCAAAAAATCTTCACCACAAAGAAACATTGTTATGAAAATTCACCCAATTTCTTAATTATTATTAATAATCATGTCCCTATCATTATACAACCAAATATTTAGAATGTGAATTTATTTTTTTATTTATCAAAAAAATACAATAATTTAAGAACAAACTTCTTTCATCTTTCAAAAACATCTTATATCCAACTTGGTCCAAAAATAAACCCTTTAATTTTTTTTCCAACAAGGTTCATAAATCACTAAACCTTTTAACCTCATGATTTGGATTTCTTATCATTTAATTTTAGGGCTACATGAGCTAACTCATTATAGGAAAAAAGAATCATTGAAAGCAAAACCATGTTGTCTAAAAGTAGTGGACATTGAATCTTCATATGATTTCCAACTTTCTTTCACTTATTTCCTCATGTATTTATTTAATTATTACAATTTCCTAAATTCACAAGTTTCATACAACCACTCAAACAAACTATTAGAATAGTTCACACACTTACATGCTAACTTCACAACTCACCCATAACTCCTCCTATATACATGAATCTTTAAAAGGTTTAACACATATAAATGGAAATATTTATGAAACATTATCCCCCTTGGAAAAACTATCCAAATACAAGATGAGAGAGGGTATAGAAAACACATACCTCAACCTTGTCAAGAAAGAGGTTGGACGCCCTTGTTCAACCTCATGTTAAAAAATGATTCCTTCATTAAAGGTTTTATGAATATGTCAGTAAGTTGTTCCAATGTAGGAACATACTCTAGTTTTAGTTTATACATCTCCAAATTATATTTTCTGAAGTGGTATATGATATCAATATGTTTTGAATGAGAATATTGTACTGGTTTTCTTGTAAGGTTTATGGAACTTTGATTATCACAACCCAAGAGCAAGGGTAAATTTACTTCAAGAAGTAAGTCTTCTAACCGAGTCTTAATCCCCATAAGTTGGGTATCATCTTGAGTCGAAGAAACATACTTATCTTTATCCATACTATGTGTAACTTAATTTTTATTCTTAGTATCCCAACTTACACAACTTTTCCCTAGAAATAAAACTCCACTAGATGTGGATCTTCTATCATAAATTTTTCCTTCCCAATTAGCATCTAAATTCCCAAACAAGTCAATAATTTTTGAGCTATCATATGTGATTCAAAAATCTATTATGCCATTGGTATTTCAAATAATTATTTTTCCATATAATATATGTGATTATTTTAGAGAAATATAAAATCTTTCACAAAGGGTAAGAATATAAACAATGTTAGGTCTTAAAGAAGTCAAACACAACAAACTTCCGATCATCTTTTGAAACTCTTTAGAGATAACTCCCTTACCTTATAAATCTTTAGCTAACTTGGTTCCCATTGATATTAGTGTGGAAACATGTTTTGAATGTTCTATGAAACATTTCTTAAGAAGTTACTCATCATAATTTTCTTGAGAAATAAAATTGTGTTTTTTATTTTGGGAGATTTGTAACCCAAGAAATTATTTCATTTCACCTTGCATTTACATCTCAACCAAAATTTTACTCTCTTAAATAAATATTTTTCAAATTATTTTATCATTCCCATAAAATATTATATCATCAACATAAATAATTACAATGAGTTATATTTCTAGACTTTCTTTGATGTATAGATTACTATCTACTGTTAATTTTTTAAAATTCATCCTTCTTAAGAATGTATCCAATTAGAATACCATTCCCTCAGAGCTTGTTTTATACCATATAATGTTTTCTTCAACTCACACACATAATTTTCATCCTTTCTAACAAAAAATAAACATGGTTTTTTAATATAAACTCCCTCATCAATATCACCGTTAAAAAATTATTATTTTACATCCATCTGAAAATTTTTGTAACTTTACTATGCAGAAATAACATGAAAGATTCTGATTGATTCTAAACATTACACTAGATCAAAAGTCTCATCAAAATCAATGAATTCAATCTACTAGTAACCTTTTCACACTAACTCTTCTTTATTTTTTATCACATCACCATATTTATTCAACTTGTTTCGAAACACCCACTTTCTAAAAATAAATTTTTTTTCATTTAGATTAGGCATGAGTTCCCAAGTTTCATTCTTCTAGATTTGATCCAACACTTCATTTATAGCCTGAACCCATTTTAGATGCTGAAAATATTAATTAACATCTTTCTTCTCAACTTTTGAATATAAATAAGTATATGTAATATATTTTGATGTTCTTATTTTTTTAACTTTTTTATTTTCATCACTAATTATGTTTTGAGATTCCAATTGCTTATTTATCCTAGTATGATATTTTTTGAGATTATTCTTCCCTACTGGAAACAACAGAATCTAATATTTCTTCTTGAATAGTATTAATTTTTTTTGTATTCTTATCATAATTTTTTACAAATATTCTTCCATCATGTTCATCTTCATTATATTCATGACTTTGTTTAGAATATTCTTTAGTTTTTTCAATAATTTTAACATAATCATAGTCAACTACTATTCTTTTCACTTTGTTGAAACCTATATATCCTCTTCATTCTAGAGAATAGACAAGAAAAGTTCCATCTTCACCTATCTACTAAAATATTCCAAGCTTTCCACCTTTATTATTTATGATGAATGGACCTCTGAAAACTATTATGTGTTTCAAAATTGGAGTATTTTCATAAAACATTTCATATGGAATCATATTTGAACTTGGATAACAGAAAAATTAGTTTTGAATATAAAAAATAGTGCTCATATCTTTCCTCCAAAATTAATGTGTGAGACCATGTTCAAGTAACATAGTTCATTCCATTACAACCAAGAATCTATTTGATTTTTCAAAAACAAAATTTATTTTGAAGAGTTTATGGGGGAAATGAACTCATTCATAATTCAATTATTCTTAATACAACTTTTAAAATATTAATTTCTGTATTCACCACCATTTTCTATTCTTAACATATTCACTAAAAACTTACACTCCATATCTATTTTTCTCTGGAAACTTTTAATCATTTTCAGATCATTTGAATTAGGTTTCATATACACAAAAAACGTAATTTGAGTAAAGTCATCAGTGAAAGTAATTAAGTACTTATCTAAATGAGTTTATTATTTTCTCATTGTCCCATATATATCTAAATGAATAAGTTCCGGGGGTCATTTTGAACAGATGTCATCTTTCTTATGCATAGAGTTTGTAATCCTTCCTTTCTTAATAATTGTGGAACACTAATATCTTCTTCTTGACATATAATTAATTCCATGGACACCCTCTATATTTTATAACTTCATCTTGTTTCTATGACACATGTTTCCTATCATTTTATGCCACAACTAATTCACTTATACCACACATAAGTAGCATGAATTTTTAACCTCATGAACTTGGACCATGTTTCCTTTTGTACATTGGACTCTTGTAACTATCTTTCTATATTCTAATATTTTCACAATAAACCCATATTTTATGAAAATAATATTGTTTATTTCATGAAAAAGATGTGTAACACTTCGAAAGTTGTGTTTCATTAAATCAATAAACAAATATTTCTTAGAATTTATTTTTTCTTCCCCAATAATAGTAGATCCAATACCTTTGATTCTGAGGGATTCATCAATACCAAATGTTAATGATCCTTATTTTAAGTACATAAAATTATTCAAAAATTTTAATTCTCATATCATATGATAATAACACCCACTATCCAAGATCCATGGTCATTCTCCTTTTGTATCTTTGAGAGTGATTTCGAAAACAAGAGCTTTTTCTTTCCCTTTATATTTATTCACATGCATCTTTTCAGAGTTGGTATAAATTTTTTTTTATTCCAATAAAAAAACAAGACATATCTTTTCATTATTTCTAGGTTTTTCACATCTTTTAAAAATATTTTCCAAAGGTCGGAATCTATTTTAAACTTTGACACCAACTTTCTTAGATTTCTTCAAAGCATCCCTCTCATAATTATTTCTTTGAGAGGATTGTCACCCCCTAAAATTTTCCTCATGTAAATTGTGGAATAATTGTAATATGGTTTATTATAACAACACATATTTTCCATGTGTCCAAATCCACCACAATACCATCAGTATACATAGAAAGAATATTTACCTCTTTAACTTCAATATTATCTAGAGTTGTGAGAAACCTTCTTTTCTTTAACACCAAAACTTTGTTAAGTCCCAAACAATCTATTCTCAATGGGAACCTTCTTATTCATGTCGGTTTTCTTTTAACTATATAAAATTGTTTGGACATATATTTTTTAGAAACTTCTGACTTATCTACTTTATTGATTTTGGACATATACATAACTTTCCCTTATTTATTATTCTTAGAAACGATTTCAATATTCTTTTTTTACTTGGAAGGTAACTTTTGTTCCTTATCAGGTTATCCCTTTCTATATCTTTCCCTAACTTCATATATAGAGTTATTGAAACTTTTAACCCACTACAATTCTTTAGAAAGTTCTGTTGAAAAAGGTCCAATTCTTCTTCTTTTGACTTTAGCTTAACTTCCAAATGTTTATTCTGATTCTTTTCATCCTCAATATATTTATTCAAGTTATCAATCTCTTCCTTCATATTAACTTACTCATCAGGAAAAAAATCTTAATTTTTTTTTGAGGAACTTTCATTTTTCAAGTTTTTTTATTTTTTTATTAATCCTTCAAATATTTCTCAGACATTCTTTCAGATGAAATTCTAATTGAGTTTCTGGTTCTTCAAAACTACTACTTATGAAATATTTATTATTAATAATTGCAATGAAAGTATTCCCTCCACCATTATCAGTAGATTTTTCAGATTAAACTTCACTATATTCTTCTTCATCATATTTAAAAAAAATCTCTTTTTGGACTTGGATAATTTTTTATATATACCTTTGTAATAATATTTTTATTTATAAACCTGTTTCTTCCACGATCTTCTCTTCCTTATATCATCTTCATCACTTTTTTCTTAATTCTTTCTTCGAGGAAAATCACTCAAAAAGTTCCCAATGACTCCAAATTTGAAACATTTTAAGATATATTTGCATTTATTTTTTTCATCACCTCTTTTCACACATTTAGAAAACAAGGATACTAATAAATGAATATTTTTACATACCTCATTTTTTGGAAATAGAATATCTAGCTTCATCTTCTTCAAGAATTTTAATCTTCTTTTCTTTCTTGGATTCCTTGAAAGAAATTACCTTATCAATTTTTTTAATTTCATTACATTCCCCCATATCATTTCATAAGTTATGAGAGTAATATTCAAATAATATAGAGATAATGTTTCTAGATCACTATCTTCCAATGAGGATACTTTAACAAAAAAATTATTAGGAAGAATTATCAATATATTTTTGACAATAGTTGAAACTTACAACATTTCACCATAACATGTAATAGTTTTAAAAATGTCATTAACCCTAGAAAAGAATCCACCAACTGAATCCTACTCACCCATATTGAGATCTTCATACTTCAATCTCTAGAATTGAAAATTTTCATTCTTTACATTTTATAGACTTTACAAATGTTCTTTATCTTATCCTAGATACCTTTGGTAGTGGAAACACCCTTAAATATTATAAAATAACTTTTAGAAATTGATGAGAGTATATCATTATTATCTATTCCATCATTCACTAGATTCTTCTCATCTACACATGCGAGAGGTAATTTTTCATCAATAGGAGGAAATTCATCTGTAGCTTCTTCCAGAACATCAGACCCAAGAGACACAAGATAAGGAAACATTCTATCCTACCAGATACAATAGTTCTTATCCTTGAAAACCAAAATTCCCTTACTATTCACCCAATTAAAAATCTCCATAAATACTTCTCTTCATTTATTTAGAAAAGTGTAAATTAAGGGAACATTTTCTCTCATACAAATTGAAATTGACCACCCAGGATCAATGTATCACCGAGAGGGGGATGGGGGGAATCTATGATATTTTTTTAAGTTTCATTTAATTTGAAATAACATTGACCTACTTTTAAATATTTATCACTTTTCTAAAAACAAAACAATCACACATCCATTGGAACACAATCATTTACAAGGATAATTACTCTACTAGAGTAGCTATATCCTCAGTTTGGTTCAGAAATAGTCCAATAACACACAATACAATAGAAAATAATCCTTTTGTGTGGATAAAAACAAGTTGGATATACCCTTACACTTGTACATCACTATGCTCAATACAAAAATTCATGTGCTTCTTCTAGCACAAAATATGTAATACAAGTTTATGTGACATATTAATAAACTTTCACTAATTTCTTCTAAACATATTACTGCACTACATTATCAACAATAAATTTTGGTAACCTTCAAAAAACTTCTTCCCTTTACTACCCATAAGTAGGTAAGAACTTATCTGGACATTGTAATGATACTCGGTCTGATATCCCAGTCCAATTACTCAGTCTAATAACTCCATCCAAAAATATATGTCTACCGGAATACTACTGAAATAATTATGAACTTCTTTAACCTCAATCCTAAATTATTTCTCCTTCTGGTGACCTAGTTCTATCTGATAACCACTGAATATGACATTATTTATTTTTCTTCTATTTGAAAATATTCATCAGCAAAGCTCTATCAAGAAACCACTTCTCTATAAAAATTCAGAGCTTCTATCTATTTTTATACACATGAATTGTGTTTTGATCCATACAAAAGTAAAATGTACTCTCTTCCTTTTATAGGTGTATAAAAATGCTTAAAGCGGAAATCTAAAAAGTTTTCTAACTTAAAAAAATTTCAAAAAAAAAATTGAATTTCCGTATCATTTTGGATTCATATTTGACATCTTCAGTGATTCTCTACTGTTCTTTATTATTCATGAAAATTCTCAAATAGTCTATAAGATTTATCTTTCTTTAGAATTTATAACCATTCTTTAGTCTGATTCAAATTTTCATTCCGATTTATTCATTTTGATGAAGACATATGGTCACTCTGATTTTCTTGACCCACTTTCTAATACATCATAAGTGAAAAATTATCATTACGATGACCACTTTTAAACATAAAAAATTTATTCCATTATTCCATAAACATAATCACAACTTCTGAAGATATCAACACTTATTGTAAAAACATAAAAAATATCTTAAACCCCCATTTGAAAAACACTACTGTAAACTCTACAAAATTTTCTTCTTTTTTATTTTCCTTAGCATGATGATCCCATATCCAATGACTACATCTGATGAATCGGTCTCAGGTTCACTTAGAATGATCATTATTATCCCATGTCTGATGAATCAGTTCCACTTCTTGTTCTATGACTCTTGACCTAATTGTAGACATATAAGAGTTCTTCTTTTGTTCTTGAACCAATTTAAAAAAAATAACCTTTTGTAAATGGTTGACTACCTTGTTGATCTTCATCTGGTTGATTTATCTCTTACTTTCTTACACACATAGGTCCTAAAAAACTAAAATAATTTTTATAATGGCCCATAATTTCATAAATAGATATTTATTTAAATATAATAATATTCATTAAAAAACATATCAAATCCACTCAAGGTCTGTACAAGTTTAGTGTCTTTAGAAACTGGGAAACATAAACAAGTGGTTAAAAAAATCTACATCGTCTTCTTCTTATTCCTTCATATCTAGAACTACCTTTTTATATATCTTACTTAATACCCTTATTCATATCCTCGGTAAATGAAACCAAATAAATGGAGAGATCAGATGCATAGTAAGGGAAAAAAGGGAGATATCAACCATATCATAATCATAAAACATAATAACACAAGCATAACATTTGAAAATTATATTCTATGTATCAAAGATCATGATATCATTACATGGGATAATTCATATAAGTTCATGAAAGAACATATTCACAAAGATAATAACATAAAATATGGAATTTTTGGCATACAAATAAGCATAGAAAATCATTTCTATTTTAGTCAAGGATCATTACCAAAACCATAATAGTGGAGAAAGTCATTTACCAAACCGTTTTCACTCTTCATTCCAACCCTATATTATTGAATTGGGTTTACTTCCCATTCCAACCCTGTATTACAGAACCGAGATCATTTACCATTTAATCCTTATCTATCTCATGATATATAAATATTTACACCATGCATTGGAGGAAGATATAGGTACCATCCATCACATAATGAAAACCATACATATGTGTTCAATAATAACACAAATCATTCATTATATAATAACCCATGAAAATAAATGGTTTTCTTAAACATCATTAAATCTTAACATAACCCATGGAAATAAATAGGTTTTATATAAACCAACCATTGGTATAATATAGATACCATCCTTATAAAATATCCCCATTAAAACATAATTAGCATTTGAGATATCACTTGAAAATCATTCTTGAGGAAATATCATTTATCTTTTGAAAACATTTTATTTACATAAAACACCATAAAATTTTAAAAGAAAATATTTACTTCAAAATTAACCTTGTAATATTTTAATAGAGTATTCAAGGAAATAAGGAGGCATGAAATCATAAAAACCCATTAATTCCATATAATATAAAAGAGAACATTTTTCTCATACTTCTCTCAGATAAGTAAAAATAGTACCTTGTAGGGAAAATGAGAAAATATTCCTTTCAAAATTATTAGTAAAAACTTATAAATGGGTAAAAATTACTTGAAAAAATTGTAGAAGAAGGGTATTAATATTTTTGAATACATTTTGAAGTAACATAGAAATGGATGATAAAAATACCCCAATAAATACTTATGTATAAACAATCTCAGATAATAATGAGATTCAACATTTTTCTGTTACCTTAGTTCTGGGTTCCTTCGTACATATCTTAAACTCCTATATAATTCAATAAATAATTGTATTAAATTATCCTAGAACTATATTTATCTTTATGATATCTTATATGATTATATTATCACACATTGAATAATATTTCATTATTATGATTTTTTGGTGTTAACTGCTTCATTTTCTTATGCATGTATTGTTTTATAAGTTCCAGTTCATGCACATAGAATATAGTTATATCAATTATAGAATTATATTAAGGTAATATATATCATATTATTAATTATATACATTTATATAATCATTCTTTAATAGCAATCATGGATAATGAATCACATTGCATCATCGAGATTCACTACAACATAAATAGGGTTTAGCGGCGGTTTTGTGGCGGCGGTTCAAAAAACCGCCGCTAAACATTTTCTGAAAAAGGTTTCGCGGTGGTTTTTAATAAACCGCCGCTAAACCCATATTTTTTTTAAAATTCCCGACCCTTCCCTACCCCGACTGTAACAACCCAAGATTTTATGAGAATTATTATTTTTAATTTCATTGATGTCTTGTGTTGTACGCGACACCAAAATTAGCTTGTTCTATACGCAACACCTTATTAGCTTGCAGTATACACAACACTAATCTTGGATTGTGTTACACACAATTTCAAGTTCGTTTGATAGAAGTTATTTTATGCAACATTGAGTGTATATATATATATATTCAATAAATGAAATATGGTTGGATTCTATTATAAGCAACAACAAATGAATCTTGTACTACACGCAACCCTGAATTGGATTTCATTACACACAGTCACAACCTTCCACGATAGCGTGTGTTGTACTAAATACCAAGTTTCCCTAAATGATATATTATTATAATATTATTATGAACTAGCCATTATGAAACAGATGGGATGACTTATCATTCTATCGCATGATCTGTTAACACTTCATGAATGAAAAATTCAGCTTCATTTCTTTAAATAGAGATGAAGTGGAAATTGTTCATGGAATTACCAACAATGATATTACACTGAAATCATGTAAGTATTTCTCCTTATGTAAAAGTTCATCAACATTAGGGAAATGATCTTGGAAACCAAAAATGTTGTTCTAGTACTCTCATATCTGATGAATCAGATGGTACCTTAGATCATCACAAATTTATGGCTTTGTGATTGTTGGCTTTTTCATAGCCATGTTCTCTACCACTCTCCATCAGAACTTGACGGTTAGATTTCTCTTCCATATCCATATTTTCACCTATGTTCTCCTATGTGGAAACCCAATGATAAGTTAATTTGGGAAATCATTACGTTTGATACATTAGTTTTTAAAATTAATCTTTAGTATTTCTTTTTATGACGTGGGTTTCTATTAAAGAAAATTTCAAGTAGTAAACGATTTATAACCCCGATGAATTTCGAGGGAGAAATTCATTTTAAGGGAGGTAGAATGTAACAACCCGAGATTTTATGAGAATTATTATTTTTAATTTCATTTATGTCTTGGGTTGTACGTGACACCAAAATTAGCTTGTTCTATACGCAACACCGCATTAGCTTACAGTATACACAACACTAATCTTGGATCGTGTTACACACAATTTCATGTTCGTTTGATAAAAGTTATTTTACGCAACATTGACTGTATATATATATATATATATATATATTCAATAAATGAAATACAGTTGGATTATATTATACGCAACAACAAATGAATCTTGCACTACACGCAACCCTGACTTGGCTTTCATTACATGCAATCAGAACCTTCCATGATAGAGTGTGTTGTACGCAATACCAAGTTTCACTAAACAAGATATTATTATAATATTATTATAAACTAGCCGTTATGAATAGTAATACCCACCTTTTTAAATTTTATAAATTTTATCTTTCAAAATGGACTTCATTTTTGGATTCGGAATATCGAAATTATCCTAGGGTGAATTTTTGGTATTTTTCAGAAAACTTTCAATTTTTGATGAATAGTGAAAACACTGGGTTACTATTTAAAAACCGACATTTTATTTAAATAAT
The DNA here is from genome assembly GCA_963277665.1 of Viscum album. NCBI lineage: Eukaryota > Viridiplantae > Streptophyta > Magnoliopsida > Santalales > Viscaceae > Viscum > Viscum album. The sequence goes on along the minus strand of OY728121.1, from coordinate 496,566,362 downwards.
TATTTATTTTATTTAAATTTATTTTAGTTAAAAATTGAGACATAATACCTATATAAGTTCAAGGATTAAAATGTGGTTCAATAAGATAAAAATAATTTTTTGGTGAATAGTAACTTTTTACTTTTATTTACCACAGTTAAAAGTAAATAGGGTAATTAAGGGTACAAATTATATTATTATTACCCTAAAACATGTCCTAATTATATTGGATAAGTGTAATTCAACCAAAACGAACCTTAGGAATAAAATATTACCCTTTAGGTCCACTTGGATTAGATTAGGACACTTATTATTATTTTATTTAAAGAAGAGTTAAAATAGTTAAAATCAATGTTTAATAACTAATTTTTTTTAATATAAGGTAATACATAAGATAAATTCGAATATAAATATAAATTATAACTATAAAAAATTTTCCTACATAATTTTATTTTATTTATAATTTTTAGACATTAAATAATTTAATTTATTTATGACACAATGATGATGCAGCAATTACCTTATTAATTAAATATTAACATAATTGATGTTATAAATACCCAAATAAATGTAATTTTAGAATTTTTATAAATCCTAATAATTTTATAGGTTAATATGACATGTTAGTATTGATTAAATTTACTTTGTTAGAACTAATCACGTTGTTATGATTTTCAAAAAAAACCAATTACCAAATAGTGTCAAAATTGACATAAAATAGTTTTTAAAACAAATATTATATTATTAATTGTTATTATATTCCTAAAAATCTAAGGTTAGGCCAAATGACTTAGATAAGGTTATATATATTAATAATGAACCACTTGGGGTTCGTTTGGCTTGTTATAGTAAGTTTATTAACCATATATTTTAAGAAAACAAGAAGACACGGTAAAAGTTAAATTATTTAACTTAGAGTTAAATCTAAACGATAAGGTTAAAATAGTAACCTAAACTTGTCTAAAACCTATTTGTTGATAGTATTTAGACCATATCCCCAGTTTATCTTCTAAATAAATCAATTTGGAGCTATTATATTTTAAGTTTTTCCAAAGGTGCCCCTCTCATCCCTTATAAAAAGGGCACCCCTTCCCTCTTCTCTTCACACCCTTTTGAGCCTTGAATCTCGGCCAACTCCGGCCCATTTCTCTTATAAACTTCCCTAGAAACATTATGGAGGTTCTGGTCTTCTCAAAAAACAAAATCTACTTCCTTAAGAGGAAGCTTAAAGGAGGTGTGTCAAAGAAGAGGTAATCTCTTCTTCCGATTCTCTCAAGTTTCTTTATTATTCTACTTATTCTTCTTTAGTTGTATCATTATAAAGTAATAACATCAGTATTAATTATATAATGATATGTTATTATAAATATTAAACAACTCTATTTCACCTTCTATCCATCCTACGGAAAACGAAATCACCGCGCATGCGAACGTACAGAATTCCGTCTCCACGCCGTGGTGTAATCTGTTTTCGACCACCACCTTAACTGGATGGGTATAATGGTGTAAATAAAAAACTGTATATGATTATTTTAAAGTGATATTGATTATGAAATATTATACATATACTTCAATACAATTCCATGATCATGGGAATAATATCATCGCTCGTGCGTACGTACGGACTACCGCCTCCACGACGCGATGAGATTCATTCTCCATGTTAACCATTCATGAATGATTATAAAGTAAATATAATGAATAATAATGAAATATATGACATAATAATGATACATGATTTATGTATATATATATGTATGTCATCTACTTAATTCTATTCAATTCAATAAGGAAACGAAAATAGCGTTCATGCGTACGTACGGCCTATCGTCTCCATGAACGATGTATTTTATTCCATTTATCGATATATCATATATATATATGTATATTATGAATATATATTATATATAAATCATGTTTTACATTCTTTAATTAAGTAAATCAGGATATAAGTAATAATATCAAGAACAAAAAGTCTAAACACGTACGATAAATGAAATGATTTTACCCAAAAAGCCGCTTTAACATGGAATTTACAAAAGAATGGATAATATAAAGTCATAAGTGAACCATATATGATATCATAACAGTGAATATGATTCTTTGATAAGTCAATGACATTATTTAAATCATTATACAGGAGGTTCGGATACATACGAATCATATCAGACATAAGGTAAGGGATAACTACTCCAATCTCGTTCTTATCCGAGATTGTTATTCGTAAGTATTTATTGGGGTTATTGTTACCATCCATGAACATGTTTTCTAAAAATGTTTTCATGTATTTTTAAAGTCCTTTTAACCCATTTTTTAAATTTACCACATGTTATGAAAGTAATCTTACTTTTGTTTACCATACGAGGTACTTTTTGACTTTTACGGCAAAAGTACGAGAAGAATGTTTTTTTACTTATACGATATGAACAGATGTTTTCGGTTTCATAACACCTTATTTTCACGAAGCTTACTCTACAAGATTTAATTACTATTATCAACAAAATCCTTTTCTTTAAAAATTGCATGGCATTTTGTGAAAATAATATTATTTTGAAGAAGAAATGATATTTTCCTCAAGAATTAATTTCAAGTGTTTTATCAAAACCATTTTCCATATAAGATGGAATTATTTCATGTGTGTACGTTTCAAGTATAATTTATCTATGATTTACACGGTTTAGATTTTCTTATGATGAAATGATATCCATTTTTTTATGGATTATGTTATGATGGGATGATGTTTATGAAACCCATTTTTATTCTTTGGGTTATGATGAATGATTTATGTTTATGTTGTGGCACAAGTAGGAATGATTTCATTATGAGATGGGTGAGACCTATATCTCCCTCCAATTCATTGGGTGAAGATTTATATCTCATGAGATAGACATTTCTGGAATTGTAAGTTAATCTGTTTTAGTGTTACAGTACTGGAATGAGGAGTGAACTCGATTCAGAAAGGGACTTTGTCCACTAAGATGGTCTTGGAAAAAATGGCTTGAATACTATGAAAATTATATAATGTGATTAATGGGTTTCCACAATTACATGTTTTATTCCCATGCTATTTTATCATTATTGATGTTCCTTTATGATATATGCCTTACATACTTCCAAGATTTATGACTTTGCTCAAGATTTTGATGTTTAGATTTTATGTTCAAGTTTTTTGCATTCAAATGTTTATGGATTGTTTTATGTTCTCTATTATTTCCCTTACCGAGCATTTGAACTCACCCTTTTTATGTTTTCTTTTCCACAGGATATAAAGAAAGGTTTTAGGTAAGAAAACGAAAGGGGAATATCTTTATTGGAGATGTTGAAGATCTTTCACCATGATTAGAAGATTACATTTTGAGTTTCCAAAGACACTGAACTATTACGGTCCTTCAGAGTATGTTTTTATTATGTATTAAGTATTCCGCAAAAGTAATGTAATGTCTATGTATGTCAAGCTTTGAGTCTCAACAGTTGGTATCAGAGGAAAGGTTTAGTTAACCTTTGGAAACTAGGATGCGAAATCTTTAGTGAGATCCCAAGAGATATTTCTAAGGTAGTTCTAGGGATGTCCCAAAGGTTAAGTATAAGTGTTGGATATAGTCCCAGAATTATGGTAACGATATTAGAATTTAACCTAAGATGTTATATATTGAAGGTACTCCCCCTTGATTATGAATTTTTCCTCTCACACTATTCGTTTTGGATTTTAGAAAATAGCTGAAAACAAGAAGATTCATGATAATGGAGGATATGATGGACAATGGAATGATATTATTCATGAGAAACTAAATGAAATAGGATTTGGAAGTCAAAACATCGTTATTATTCCAAATCAGCAATCACATAATATGATCAATAATCGTAACTTTGGTAAGTTTCCCGAATCAGCTAATAAGAGAAAGATGGAGTTTCATGATGATCATAGAGGAAAGAAAGTTCAATTTCTTTCATGTAAATCATGTCGGAAGAGGTATCAAGGAGAATGTTTCAAAGGAACTAGAAGATGATTTGGGTGCATAAAAGAAGGACACACATCCAGTAAGTTCAAAGGAAAAGGTTCAGTTAACACCCTCGAGAAGGATAATGGTATTGCTACGACATCAACAATGATTAGATGTTTTAAATGTGGAATGTATGGGCATTATGCAAACCAATTCCATAAGGGAAAATCTCATGAAGAGAATCAGCATGGTCATATGGGTAGTATTTATGTGGATGATGATGAGGAGACTACAAATGATATATGACATGAAAGAAGTGTTGAAGCTTGGTCGATGGTTTAAGAAGGTAGTGGAATGATTGTATGTTTATCAAGAGTTATGTTGTATAGGTAATTTAATGGTACTATGGAATAAAGAAACATCTAAGGATTATTACACTATTGTTTTTCCTAAATTATTTGAAAGTATATGTTTAATGGTACCGGTAACCATGAAAGGTTAATTCATATATTTTTGGAAAGTAGATGATATGCGCATAATAAAGGGATAATGAGATAATGAGATGTTGTATAGTATTGATGAGTTCATGGCTGATATAAGGACAATGTTATATCATGGTTTGAGTATATAAAAATTTTGGGATTTTGGTATGTGGAAAGAGTTATCTTTTGAAAGAATTCATGTTTTCACTAAGGTTCAACGAGTATTCATTTTTAATGAGAATACATGATTAAGGTATTCACATGTTCGGAATGTGATCAGCAAGATATATTTTATATGGGGGTAAATGATGGTATTCACATGCTTGGTTGATCACATTTCTAGTAATCATTTTATTTATACTATAATATTGGACAGAAGTATTTTCGATAATCTTAAAGGTTGTAATGCATTAAGTTGGACATTAGATAGAATTGTTTAAGGCTAGAACGTTTTTTGATATTATTTATGGAATGTTATAATAATGTAGTTTTAGAAAAAGGACATCTTACTGGACGAGCGACAACCCATCGCGTCGGACAAAGCTGTGGGAATCAAACCCACAACTGAAGTGCGACATGCCTTTATCGCATACCACTATCCTATAGGAAGTCACTGGTTAGTAGAAAATAGTTTTATTTTATTAAGCAGTATGATAGATGAAGTATTAGTTCATTTTTGGAATCAAATATGATTAATCTCACCATAGATGGACTTATGTATATTTAATAACTTATGCTAACCTTTTTGTGATTGAAACAGATGGGATGACTTATCATTCTATCGCATGATCTGCTACACTTCATGAATGAAAAATTCAGATTCATTTCTTTAAATAGAGATGAAGTGGAAATTCTTCATGGAATTACCAATAATGATATTACATTGAAATCAAGTAAGTATTTCTCCTTATGTAAAAGTTCTTCAATGATAGGGAAATGATCTTGGAATCCAAATTTTTTTTTCTAGTACTCTCATATATGATGAATCATATGGTACCTTAGATCATCACAAATTTATGGCTTTGTGATTGTTGGATTTTTCATAGCCATGTTCTCTACCACTCTCCATTAGAACTTGACTTTTAGATTTCTCTTCCATATCCATATTTTCACCTATGTTATCCTATGTGGAAACCCAGGGATAAGTAAATTTGGGTAACCATTACGTTTCATACATTAGTTTTTAAAATTAAACTTTAGTATTCCTTTTTATGATGTGGGTTTCTATTAAATAAAATTTCAAGTAGTAAACGATTTATAACCTCGACGAATTTTGAGGGAGAAATTCATTTTAAGGGGGGTACAATGTAACAACCTGAGATTTTATGAGAATTATTATTTTTAATTTCATTGATGTCATGTGTTGTACGAGGCACCAAAATTAGATTGTTCTATATGCAACACCGTATTAGCTTACTATATACACAATACTAATCTGGGATCGTGTTATACACAATTTCAATTTCGTTTGATAGAAGTTAATTTACGCAACATTGACTGTATATATATTTATATATATATTCAATAAATGAAATATGGTTGGATTCTGTTATACACAACAACAAATGAATCTTGCACTACACGCAACCCTGACTTGGCTTTCATTACACGCAATCGCAACCTTGCACGATAGCGTGTGTTGTACGCAATACCAAGTTTCACTAAACGAGATATTATTATAATATTATTATGAACTAGCCATTATGAATAGTAATACCCACTTTTTGAAATTTTATAAATTTTATCTTTCAAAATGGACTTCATTTTTGGATTCAGAATATCGAAACTAGCCTAAGGTGAATTTTTGGTATTTTTCTGAAAACATTGAATTTTTTATGAATAGTGAAAACACTGGGTTACTATTTAAAAACCGACTTTTTTTTAAATAATTAGTTATTTTATTTAAATTTATTTTAGGTAAAAATTGATACATAATACCTATATAAGTTCAATGTAATTAATTTGAGTCATTTTATAATAATTTTAGATATATTAAAATTTTATTGAACTTTTCACCGTCTTTTACCCACCTCCTAGTAGAATTTGAAAATTTATATAAAACATAATTTTACCACTTCTGTGAGAGGAATTTCGAAAATCCAAGAGACACAGTTAATATCAAGGACTAAAATGTTGTTCAATAAGATAAAAATAATTTTTCGTGAATAGTAACTTTTTACTTGTAATTACCACAGTTAAAAGTAAATAGAATAATTAAGGGTAAAAATGATATTATTACTACCCTAACACATTTATTAATTCTATTGGATAAGTTTAATTCGACCAAAATCAACCGTAGGAATAAAATATTACCCTTTAGGTCCACTTGGATTATATTAGGACACTTATTTTTATTTTATTTAAAGAAGAGTTAAAATAGTTAACATCAATGTTTAATAAATAAAACACTTTTCATATAAGGTTATACATAAGATAAATTCGACTATAAATATTCATTAGAAAGATAAAAATATTTCATACATAATGGTATTTTATTTATAATTTTTAGGAATTAAATTATTTAATTTATTTATGACACAATGATGATGTAGTAATTACCTTATTAATGAAATATTAACATAATTGATGTTATAAATACCCAAATAAATGAAATTTAAGAATTTTTATGAGTTACACTAATTTTATAGGTTAATATGAAATGTTATTATTGATTAAATTTACTTTTTTAGAATTAATCATGTTGTTATGAGTTTCAAAAAAATCAATTACCAAATAGTGTAAAAATTGACATTAAATAGTTTTTAAAACAAATATTATATTATTAATTGTTATTATATTCCTAAAAATATAATGTATGTCCAAATGACTTATATTAGGATATATATATTAATAATTAACCACTTTGGGTTCTTTTGTCTTGTTATAGTAAGTTTATAAACCATATAGTGTAAGAAAACAAGAAGACACGGTAAAAGTTAATTTATTTAACTTAGAGTTAAATCTAAAAGATAAGGTTAAAATAGTAACCTAAACTAGTCTAAAACCTATTTGTTTAAAGTATTGATACCCTATCCCCACCTTAACTTCTAAATAAATCAATTTGGATCTATTAAAAACCGAATATGACTTTATTATAAAATAATATTTTATGTTTTTCCAAATGTGCCCCTCTCCTCCCTTATAAAAAGGGCACCCCTTCCCTCTTCTCTTCACGCCCTTTTGAGCCTTGAATATCAGCCAAACCCTGAACATTTCTCTTCTAAACTTCCCTAGAAACATCTTTTAGGTTATGGTCTTCTCAAAAGACCAAATCTACTTCTTTAAGAGGAAGCTTAAAGGAGGTGCGTCGAAGAAGTGGTAATCTCTTCTTCCGATTATCTCAAGTTTCTTTCTTCTTCCACTTCTTCTTATTTAGTTGTATCTTTATAAAGTAATAACATAAGTATTAATTATATACTGATATTTTATTATAAATATTAAAAAACCCTATTTTACCTTCTATCCATCCTACGGAAAATGAAATCACCGCGCATGTCTACCTACAGAATACTGTCTCCACGTCGTGGTGTAAACTGTTTTCGACCACCAGCTTACTTGGATGGGTATAAATGTGTAAATAAATAACTGTATATGATTATTGTAAAGTAATATTGATTCTTAAATATTATACATACACTTAAATACAATTCCATGATCATGGGAATGATATCATCACTCGTGCATACCTACAGACTACCATCTCCACGACGCGATAAGATTCATTCTCCATGTTAACCGTTCATGAATGATTATAAAGTATATATAATGAATAATAATGAAAAATATGAAATAATAATGATACTGTATTTATGTATATATATATTTATGTCATCTACTTAAATCAATTCAATTGAATAAGGAAACAAAAACAATAATCATGCATACGTACGACCCACCGTCTCCATGAACGGTGTATTTCATTCCATCTATTAATCTATCATATATATATATATATATATATTCTGAATATATATTATATATAAATCATGTTTTTTATTATATAATTAAGTAAATCAGTATATAAGTAATAATATCAAAAACAAAAATTCGAAACACGTACGATAAATGAAACGATTTTGCCCATAACACTGCTTTAACATGGAATTTACAAAAGAACAGGTAATATAAAGTCATAAGTGAATGATATATGATATCATAACAATGAATATGATTATGTAATAAGTAAATGACATTATTTAAAACATTATAAAGGATTTTCAGATATATACGAAGCATATCATACATAAGGTAAGGGATAACTATTCCAATATCGTTCTTATCCAAGATTGTTATTCATAAGTATTTACTCGGGTTATTATTATCATCCATTCCCATGTTTTCTAAAAATATTTTCATGTATTTTTAAAGTCATTTTTACCCATTTTTGAAATTTACCACATGTTATTAAAGGAATCTTACTTTTTTTTACCATACGAGGTACTTTTTGACTTTTCTGGAAAAAGTACGAGAAGAATGTTTTTTTACTTATACGACATGAACAGATTTTTACAGTTTCATAATTACTTATTTTAATTAAGCTTACTCTACAATATTTAATGAATATTTTCAAGAAAATCCTTTTATTTTAAAATTTCATGGCATTTTGTGAAAATAAAATGATTTTAAAGAAGAAACGATATTTTCCTCAAGAATTCATTTCAAGTGTTTTTATCAAAACAATTTTCCATATAAGATGGAATTATTTCTATAAGGCCCCAGCCTTAAACCTTACTTAATCTTGAGTTATTAAAAGATTACACATTGAGGATCTTTTCAGGTTTAGAGTTTTAGATAATTAGATCATGAAACTTGCATTACATTCCACATTTAAACAAAGTGGTTACATAAAAGACAGTATTCATTCTTCCCATCAACAGAAACATATTGAAAATAAAACATGGATTCTTTCTTGACACATCCTTGACACAATCATCACATCATGTACCTTTACCTTGACCAGTGAAAAACATTTCAAAAACTTGGGATGAGCATAAAAAACTCAGTAAGGGTTATAAAAATATGGAAAGGAAACATGAGTTCATATATACATAAGAATGAAATCATACTTTACCCATAAAACACAGGCACTTTAACATACCTCATCAAACCATGAATAAATCATAGCAATCATAAGACATAAAGGTAACTTGAGGCATTCAAAACATTCTTACATAGAGAGTAACCCTCTTGGTTACGTTTGGAATACCCATCACAGTATATTCCCTAAATATCTTCGGAGAAACCTTAACGTTTCACTCCTTCGCATTACCCAATTCATTGGAGAGCTATATCGGGCTCACCCGCCCTTAGTTTATCACGGAACCACCCATATTCATAATAATGCCCAAGAACCATAACATAATTGTATCACATAAAACATGCATAAAGGAAACATAACATTTCCACTTTTCAATCACAAGATATCAATACAACACATTGATATAAAAACATTATGAAAACCATTCTCAAAACCAAAATAAAAGAAAAGTAAAACACGGAATTTATTTTTCTTTTAAAAAAAGGTACGGCTTGTAGAGGAAGCCGAAACTCAAATAATGGTCACGGCGGCGGAGAAGTCGTTGTCGCCGCATATGTACGACAAAAACATTCCCTTTTGTCGTTTAGTAAAACGCTTTGTATAAAAAAATATTCCTTTCAGATAAATGTAAAAGTCAAAGGGGTTTATACACCGTATAAAAGAAGGTTGTGTATAAAACAAAATATGCCTCAATGAAAGGAGATTGAGATGAAGTCCCATAAAAAGATGGTATCCTTGGATTAAGGATAAATCAATTACATAATTATGTGTGACAAACTAATACACCAAATATAAGTGGACATTAAGTGTAAAACAATCAGAGTTTATTCACACATATTCATAGGACGAAATATTCAAGGAGTACAAGCTTATCCCAAAGAATCGAAATTGGGTTAAGAAGTTCCCTTGTAATAATTAGACAGCCTAACGACGTCACTTAAAAATATAGAAAAAGAGTTGATGAGAGATAAAAAGGGTATCTCATCACTTGGAAATAAAATTTACATCAATAAGGATATAGAAGAACATATCCCAAAATAATATTATGTGAATTAAAAGACATAACAAAATAAGTCTTTTAAAAAGAGGAGGGTGAAAGGTTCCCTTATCGACATGGGTATCTTTCGAAACATACGCCCCGTGAAATAAGGACAATACATCATTGATGTAAATACTCATAAATGAAAGAATATTACACAATGAGTAAAATAATGGTCAGTACATACACCACTCAAAGAAAATTGTAGAAAGTGTAGCATAAATCTCACGGGAATAAAAGTGAGATGAAAAATCCCTTACGAAAACTTGGCAGCCTAACGGCGCCACTTAAAACATCCAAAAATGGATTGATGAGATCAAATAGGGTATCTCATCACATTACAATAAAATATACATCAAGAGGAATATAAAAGAACATCCCCCATCTTAACAAAGAGGAGCTTAAAAGAAGTGACATAAAGGGGAGTACTTAAAGAGAAAGAGAGAGGTTAGATCTCTTACGAAAATTCGGCAGCCTAACGGCGCCACTCAAAACTTCCAAAATGGATTGATGAGAGAGAATAGGGTCCCTCATCATATTAACATAAAAATTACAGTAAGAGTAATATAAAAGAACATCCCAATAACAATAATGATGAGCTTAGAAGTAATGACATAAAAGAGTGTACTTAAAAAGAAAGAGAGGAGTAGGATCCCTTACCTCAAGTCCAACTTGTCTTGTTCGTTTCTTTATATTCCTGAATAATAAAATTTGGTCAATTAATAATTTCCTAAGTACCTCCTTTAGAGATTATTATTCAGTTCATATCACATATTATAATGTTATAATAATTTTTTAATAATGTTAGTTCGTATGAGACGTTTTTTCCGATGTTTGGTACATGAGTCAAAAATGAACTTGTTTGAAAAACGATTGCCCATGTAGTTATAAGTAAATAATTTCCAGAATAGTATTAATGATTAAAATATCATATATATCCAGTAAATATTCATTTCATACTATTCCATATCATTTGGAGATAAAAAACGAAAAGCACCGTTCATGGAGACGGTAGGCCGTACGTATGCATGAACGCTACTTTCATTTTTTGTCATATTAATGGAATTAAAACAAAATGAGAGAGATATATATATATATATGTTATAACTCCAGAATTATATCCATAATTTTGATGTAATATATTACATATATATCCATTATATATATGTACTTATAATATTACATAACATTTTGAGATAAGAAATGAAATGTACCGTTCATGGAGATGGTAAGCCGTACGTACGCATGAACGCTACTTCCATTTCTATTTCATATTTAATGTAATTAAAACAAAATGATACATAATAGTATTTTAATTCCAGTATGGTATCATATATAATATCATTAAATATATCCTTTATACATACCACATATGGTATTAACGAATCAAATCACTTTGAGGGGGCGGTAGTCCGCACTTCCTTAAATGAAGATATCACGTTTACCCATAATGGAAACCATAAAGGTATGACCAAAATGAAAAATACAGAAGCTTAAGGAAAACATAAAAATATTATATATCATATATAAATATAGTGTCATCTTAATGGCCACCTTTGAAGGTGTTAAAAGGATGTTGAACAATCATCGTTTCGGGAGGCCGAAATTCGCCATCCACGGAAACAGTATGTTCTTTAACCATTAGATGTAGGTGTGTGAAAGTGTAGCTCGAATCCTTCTTATAACTAAATCTTAGTATATTGATGATACTGGAGTTGTTACAAAAGAAATTAATAAAAAGAGTTTAGGGGGTTGGAGAAGCAAAATAAAACAAAAGGACTCAAGTGAAGACATTACCTAAAAATCGGGTAACTCACTTTGGTTTGAGCTCAAAGGCTTCCTTGGGAAGACTTCTTCCCAACGTTAGGCTTCAAGGAGTAATAGAGGGAAGTGGAGAGACAAAATGGGTAGAGTTTTGGCGAGCCAAAGGCTTTGGGAGTGTGGTTAAGGAGGTAGAGGTGGGGGCCTTTTATAAGAGGAGAGGAGGGGCACTCTTGGAAGGTAAAGAAAAGTCACTTTATTTTAAAATGGTATTCGGATTTAAGAGGTCCCACATTAATTTTTTTCGAGGGTAAGGTGATAAGGGTTCTAAATCCACTCATCCAATAGGTTTTGGACATGTTTAGGTCTTAGATATTATATTATCTTTCCATTTTATTTAAATCGTTAAATAATGAGGTCTTCACAGCATCATCATGATGTCATAAATAATTTAATTTATTTAATGTATAAAAATTATAAAAAACTACTATGATGTAGGAAATATTTTTATCTTTCCAATTAATATTTATAGTAAAAAATCTGATTTGTATAACCCCATGTAAACTTTGTTTTAGTAAAACATTTCATGTTTGTCTCATTTTTACTTTAACTTTAAATAAAAAGATATTAATGTCATTTTCCAACCAAAGTGGCTACATGGGGTCCCCAAGTTGACCCATGGGTTTTCGTGGTCGGTCATGAAACATATAATGAGGTTATGACATGTTTCAAGTTCATTTAATATTATTAAAACATTATTTTTACCTTAAACTACACTAATTACCTCTAATCGCGATTAAAAACTTAATAAGTTATTATTCACCAAATTTTTTTTATCCCATTGAACCACATTTTACTTCTTAATGACAATCATGTATGTTGGATTTTTTAAATTCAAAACAAAAATATGGAAAAATTTCATTTAAACGGAAAAAATCAGTTTTTATAAGTACCACTTAGTGGTTTCACTATTCATCAAAAATTGAAGTTTTTATGAAAAATCCCAAAAATTCACCCTAAGCTATATTTGATATTCTGAATTCAAAAATGAAGTCTATTTTACAAAATTCAAAACATATAAGTCACATTAATTAATTTAATAATTAATTCCCGCTGTCAGAGCAAATAGCGTGTTTTTATGAAACAATAAGTATCAAAATATTGACACTAGTTTAAGTCTGATTTCAAAGTGAAATTAATTACAACGACCACTATTGGATTTAATGATAAAAATATATTATAATTTCACTTTAAAACAAATTCAAAAGATAAACTAATCATATAAATAACTTAGATTAAAAAGAGGTTTTGAATTAAAATACAACATTTTACACTATTCATTAAAAAATGAACTTTATCAGAAAGATACAAAAAATTTACACAAAGTAAATTTTGATGTCCCAATTCTTAAGAAGAGTTTTATTTGGTCCAAAATGATGTATAATAGTGAAAAAAACTATATTTAATGACGATTCTCCATCAAAAGGCGATAAGTGAACCTTTAGTGACAACTAGGGCATATACGCCTAAAATTGAATTATTTCTGTATTTTATGCCTTTATCATTTATTGGATAAATGTAAAAACATTTAAAAAAAAATATAATCATATTTCAGTTATTTCTATCCATTCCCGCCAATACAATGTCTACATGTTAACTACCATTTAAAATAATATTATTTTATTATTAGAGTGCAACGTAAGATTCCCAAGAAACTCGTTGTTGCGTGTTGGGTACGCCATCGAGCATAGCGTTCCCTTTAAAGTAATATTAATATTTATTCACAAATATGGATAAATATGAAAATGTCATATTCTTTATTTACCTGGGGTGTTACATCCTTCCCCCCTTTTGGGAATTGCGTCCTCACAATTTTTAAAATTGAGCTTGGAAACATCCTTGAAAGTCCCACATCGGAACAAGAGTCGGTAAAACAATCACTTTAAAATAAAGGAAGATAAGTAAATAGGTCACCCGAGTTAACCCATATGTAGAAAAACATGTACATGGAAGAAAAAGAAAAGGTTCATGTTCTTGAGGGAGAGTGATAGTAAACATGTCTAGGAGAAAGTTAACCATAAGAAAATCACAAACTTGTGATGGGTTAAACGGTATTCGATTCCCCAGTAGGAAAAGTTAATAGACAACATTTTTGTTTTAAGTTACTTTTTATTGAGGAATTTATTCATAAGTAAACATAATCACTTATCATGTTGACTTTCAACTTTTACATGATTCCTTAATCAAACTCATATTTTTTTCCAAAAGACGAGTATTTAGGGAGACTTGTTCGCATTAAGAGTACTATAATCAACTTCTATAGAATAACCTAATCCACCAAAGAGAACTATATAATTCCCATTTCTTTAGGCTTTAACCAAAACCAAAACCAAAAGGTTAGTACAAGGTCAGATAATCCATAAAAGGATAACCCTTTAAAAAGAAAATCTATGCTTAATCTCCAAAATTTGTCCAACAAAACCCAAAGTTCAACGAGGACCATCCGATAAACAATTTGTCCACATAATTCTTCAAAGTAAACCAATCTAAGATTGAAACCCAAATATTTTAAGGATTTAGTCACATAGTCTTCCAAGTAAAATCGTAACATTTATCTCCAAACAACATCAGTTGCTCCTAAAGTCTCGTATTGAAAAGTAATTAACCTAATCACATATCCTCCATGATAGGTTAATCATTTTCATAAATAACCCAAAATCAACTTACTCTTATTTCATAAAATCATATAACTAAAAAGAATCAGTCAAACTAACCAGGGACTTCACGTAGTCCAGGGGTAGGTGATAAATACCAGTCACACTTTGGTTGTGGGTTCGATTCCTGCAGCTTTGTCCGACGCGATGGGTAGTCACACGGTTTGCGTTTTGTCCTTTTTCCAAAATTATATAATTCTCAAATCATTCCCCAAAAAGGGATAAAATCATCAAAAATAACCATAACATAATTTAACCTCAATTTTATCTCATGCCTTTCACTTCAATCATAACATATAGTAACTCATAATTACCTAAAAAGTAAGGATCATATAAACCCAAATGGTTCTTTATAACTATGTCCACAAAAGAAAAGATAACTATTCCTTGAATAAAATTTTCCTATATTAAACATCAGGTTTACACATAATATAAAAAGTCTTCTAATGTAACCCCATCATCAAAAGAGACTTAATACTCTTAAGAATTTCACCATAACTCTTGAAGCCCTTATATGTTGACATCTTACTCATTCAACATTCTTCATGATCCATTAACCATTCCTTTCCAACTTATTCCGAAATAACTCTTTCCTACAAACAAAATCATGAATCATATCCTAAGATTCCAAAATAGGAAAACAATAGTCATGAAATAATACATACCTTTTATTGGTCATTGTCAGTTTCTTCATCCTCAATCGGAATGGCATTAGGTATTGGTAAACGAACATTTGTATGCTCTTGGTGATCCCATTCACAAAACTTCTTCATAGGACATGTGTTTGCATAATGACCATGCACACCACATTTAAAACATTCAATTGATCCCTCAGAAAGAACATCTTTCTCTTTCCTCAAGTCAACTGGATGCTTCCTTTTTCCATGGAAGGTTCCTGCTTTATGACCTTAATTTCCACATCTATAACATATTTTTGTCCCTTTGAAACATTTTCTTAGGTGTTTCTTTCCACATCTTTGACACATAGGTTTTTGAACACACTTACCTTTATGATTATTACCTGTACTTCCGTAGGGATGTGTTTCTCGCATATATGATGCCTTAGAGAAATAACCAAGGTTTAGGTGGTCAATCATGACTCCAGATAGTTGGTTGAGGATAATCACAAGAGTTCTCATTGCAGCTCCCATATCATTCAGTTGCTTGCTCAAAAAACTATCACAGTTTCCTTCACATCCACGGTTACTTTGGTGCCTGCTAGATCCATCCATTTACTAAAACCAAAATGGTCAGTGTGAGTATATCAAAAAATCCATCATGTACTAATGAGGAAGATAAACAATAAGATATACTTACTCATTCACTTTATCTAAAACTAGGACTCTTTCTGAAATCCTAACCATTATGGTAATGCCACTTATGCTTAAAGAATACCCTAACCTCTAAAGTTATCTAAACTGACCTCTGATACCTACTATAAGGCCCCAGCCTTAAACCTTACTTAATCTTGAGTTATTACAAGATTACACATTGAGGATCTTTTCAGGTTTAGAGTTTTAGAGAATTAGATCATGAAACTTGCATTACATTCCACATTTAAACAAAGTGGTTACATAAAAGACAGTATTCATTCTTCCCATCAACGGAAACATATTGAAAATAAAACATGGATTATTTCTTGACACATCCTTGACACTATCATCATATCATGTAACTTTCCATTGACCTGTGAAAAACATTTCAAAAACTTGGGATGAGCATAAAAAGCTCAGTAAGGGTTATAAAAATATGGAAAGGAAACATGAGTTCATATATACATAAGAATGAAATCATACTTTACCCATAAAACATAGGCACTTTAACATACCTCATCAAACCATGAATAAATCATAGAAATCATAAGACATAAAGTTAACTTGAGGCATTCATAACATTCTTACGTAGGGAGTAACCCTCTTGGTTACGTTTGGAATACCCATCATAGTATATTCCCTAAATCTCTTTGGAGAAACCTTAACGTTTCCCTCCTTCGCGTTACCCAATGCATTGGAGAACTATATCAGGATCACCCGCCCTTAGTTTATCAAGGAACCACCCATCTTCATAATAATTCCCAAGAACCATAACATAATCGTATCACATAAAACATGCATAAAGGAAACATAACATTTCCACTTTTCAATAACAAGATATCAATACAACACATTGATATAAAAACATTATGAAAACCATTCTCAATACCAAAATAAAAGAAAAGTAAAACACGGTATTTATTTTTCTTTTAAAAAAAGGTATGGCTTGTAGAGGAAGCCGAAACTCAAATAATGGTCACGGCGGCGGAGAAGTCGTTGTCGCCGCATATGTACGACAAAAACATTTCCTTTTGTCGTTTAGTAAAACACTTTGTATAAAAAAGTATTCCTTTCTGATAAATGTAAAAGTAAAAGGGGTTTATACACCATATAAAAGAAGGTTGTGTATAAAACAAAATATGCCTCAATGAAAGGAGATTGAGACGAAGTCCCATACAAAGATGGTATCCTTGTATTAAGGATAAATCAATTACATAATTATGTGTGACAAACTAATACAACAAATATAAGTGGATATTAAGTGTAAAAAAATCAGAGGTTATTCACACATATTCATAGATTGACATATTCAAGGAGTACAAGCTTATCCCAAAGAATCGAAATTGGGTTAAGAAGTTCCCTTGCAATAATTAGACAGCCTAACGCCGTCACTTCAAAATTCAGAAAAAGAGTTGATGAGAGATAAAAAGGGTATATCATCACTTGGACATAAAATTTACATCAATAAGTATATATAAGAACATATCCCAAAATAATATTATCTGAATTAAATGACAATACAAAATAATTCTTTTAAAAAGAGGAGGGAGAAAGGTTCCCTTACCGACATGGGTATCTTTCGAAACATACGCCCCATGAACGAAGGACAATACATCATTGATGTAAATACTCATAAATGAATGAATATAACACAATGAATAAAATAATGGTCAGTACATACACCACTCAAAGGAAATTGTGGCAAATGTAGCATAAATCTCATGGGAATAAAAGTGAGATGAAAAATCCCTTACGAAAACTCGGCAGCCTAACGACGCCACTTAAAACTTTCAAAAATGGATTGATGAGATAAAATAGGGTATCTCATCACATTACAATAAAATTTACATCAAGATGAATATAAAAGAACATCCCCCATCATAACAAAGAGGATCTTAAAAGAAGTGACATAAAGGGGAGTACTTAAAGAGAAAGAGAGAGGTTAGATCTCTTACGAAAATTCGGCAGCCTAACGGCGCCACTCAAAACTTCCAAAATGGATTGATGAGAGAGAATAGGGTCTCTCATCATATGAACATAAAACTTACAGTAAGATTAATATAAAATAACATCCCAATAAGAAGAATGATGAGCTTAGAAGGAATGACATAAAAGAGTGTACTTAAAAAGAAAGAGAGGAGTAGGATCCCTTACCTCATGTCCAACTTGTCTTGTTCGTTTCTTTATATTCCTGAATAATAAACTTTGGTCAATTAATAATTGACTAGGTACCTCCTTTAGAGATTATTATTCAGTTAATATCACATATCATAATGTTATAATAATTGTTTAATAATTTTAGTTCATATCAGACGTTTTTGCCGATGTTTGGTACATGAGTCAAAAATGAACTTGTTTGAAAAAAGATTGCCCATGTAGTTATAAGTAAATAATTTACAGAATATTATTAATGATTAAAATATCATATATATCCAGTAAATATTCATTTCATACAATTCCATATCATTTGGAGATAAAAAACGAAAAGCACCGTTCATGGAGATGGTAGGTCGTACGTACGCATGAACGCTACTTTCATTTTTTGTCATATTAATGGAATTAAAACAAAATGAGAGAGAGATATATATATATATATGTTATAATTCCAGAATTATATCCATAATTTTGATGTAATATATTAAATATATATCCATTATATATATGTACTTATAATATTACATAACATTTTGAGATAAGAAATGAAATGTACCGTTCATGGAGACGGTAAGCCGTACGTACGCATGAACGCTACTTCCATTTCTATTTCATATTTAATGGAATTAAAACATAATGATACAAAATAGTATTTTAATTCCAGTATGGTATCATATATAATATCATTAAATATATCCTTTACACATACCACATATGGTATTAACGAATCAAATCACTTTGAGGGGGCGGTAGTCCGCACTTTCTTAAATGAAGATATCGCGTTTACCCATAATGGAAACCATAAAGGTATGCAAAAAATGAAAAATACAGAAGATTAAGGAAAACATAAACATATTATATATCATATATAAATATAGTGTCATCTTAATGTCCACCTTTGAAGGTGATAAAATAATTTTGAACAATCATCGTTTCGGGAGGCCGAAATTCGCCATCCACGGAAACAGTATGTTCTTTAACCATTAGATGTATGTGTGTGAAAGTGTAGCTCGAATCCTTCTTATAAAAAAATCCTAGTATATTTATGATACTAGAGTTGTTACAAAAGAAATTAATAAAAAGATTTTAGGGGTTTGGATAAGAAAAATAAAACAAAAGGACTCAAGTGAAGACATTACCATAAAATCAGGTAACTCCCTTTGGTTTGAGATCAAAGGCTTCCTTGGGAAGACTTCTGCCCAAAGTGAGGCTTCAAGGAGTAAGAGAGGGAAGTGGAGAGACAAAATGGGCAGAGGTTGACCGAGCCAAAGGCTTTGGGAGTGTGGGTATGGAGGTAGAGGTGGGGGCCTTTTATAAGAGGAGAGGAGGGGCACTCTTGGAAGGTAAAGAAAAGTCACTTTATTTTAAAATGGTATTCGGATTTAAGAGGTCCCACATTGATGTGTTTCTAGGATAAGGTGATAAGGGTTATAAATACACTCATCCAATAGGTTTTGGACATGTTTAGGTCTTAGATATTACATTATCTTTCCATTTTATTTAAATCGTTAAATAATGAGGTCATTGCTGCATCATCATGATGTCATAAATAATTTAATTTATTTAATGTCTAAAAATTATAAAAAAATACTATTATTTAGGAAATATTTTTATCTTTCCAATTAATATTTATAGTCAAAAATATTATTTGTATAACCCCATGTAAAAATTGTTTTAGTAAAACATTTCATGTTTGTCTCATTTTTACTTTAACTTTAAATAAAAAGATATTAATGTCATTTTCCAACCAAAGTGGCTTCATGGGGTCCCCAAGTTTATCCATTAGTTTTCTTGGTCTTCCATGAAACATCAAATGAGGTTAGGACATGTGTAAAGTTCATTTAATATTATTAAAACATTATTTTTACCTTAAATTATACTAATTACCTCTAATCGCGATTAAAAACTTAATAAGTTACTATTCAACAAAAAATTATTTTTATCCCATTGAACCACATTTTACTTCTTAATGACAACCATGTATGTCGGATTTTTGAAATTCAAAACACAAAGATGGAAAAATTTCATTTAAATGGAAAAAATCAGTTTTTATAAGTACCACTTAGTGGTTTAACTATTCATCAAAAATTGATGTTTTTCAGAAAAATCCCAAAAATTCACCCTAAGATATATTTGATATTCCGAAATCAAAAATGAAGTCTATTTTACAAAATTAAAAACATATAAGTCACATTAGTTAATTTAATAATTAATTCCCGCTGTCAGAGCAAATAGCGTGTTTTTATGAAACAATAAGTATCAAAAGATTGACACTAGTTTAAGTCTGATTTCAAAGTGAAATTAATTTCAACGACCACTATTGGATTTAATGGTAAAAATATATTCTAATTTCACTTTAAAACCAATTCAAAAGATAATCTAATCATATAAATAAATTATATTAAAAAGAGGTTTTGAATTAAAATACAACATTTTACACTATTCATTAAAAAATGAACTTTATCAGAAAGACACCAAAAATTTACACAAAGTAAATTTTGATGTCCCAATTATTAAGAAGAGTTTTATTTGGTCCAAAATGATGTATAATATTGAACAAAACTATATTTAATGAAGGTTCTCCATCAAAAGGCGATAAGAGAACCTTTTGTGAAAACTAGGGCATATACGCCTAAAATTGAATTATTTCCATATTTTATGCCTTTATCCTTTTTTGGATAAATGTAAAAACATTTAAAAACATATATAATCATATTTTAGTTATTTCTATCCATTCCCGTCAATACAACGGCTACATGTTAACTACCATTTAAAATAATATTATTTTATTATTAGAGTACAACGTAAGATTCCCAAGAAACTCGTTGTTGCGTGTTGGGTACGCCATCGAGCATAGAGTCCCCTTTAAATTCATATTAATATTTTATTCACAAATATGGATAAATATGAAAATGTCATATTCTTTATTTACCTGGGGTATTAAAATTTCATATGTGTATGTTTCAAGTATAATTTCTCTATGATTTACATGGTTTCACTTTTCTTATGATGAAATGATATCCATTTTTTGTATGGATTATGTTATGATGGGATAATGTTTATGAAACCCATTTTTATTCATTGGGTTATGATGAATGATTTATGTTTATGTTGTGGCACAAGTATGAATGATTTAATTATGAGATGGGTGGGACCTATATCTCCCTCCAATGCATTGGGTGAAGATTTATATCTCGTGAGATACACATGGCTGGAACGGTAAGTTAATCTGGTTTAGTGTTACAGGACTAGAATGAGAAGTGAACTCGATTCGGAAAGAGACTTTGTCCACTAAGATGGTCTTGGAAGAAATGCCTTGGCTACTATGAAAATCATATCATGTGATTAATGGTTTACCACAATTGTATGTTTTATTCCCATTCTATTTTATCACGATTGATGTTTCTTTATGATATATGCCTTACGTACTTCCAAGATTTATGTATTTGCTAAAGATTTTGATGTTTAGATTTTATTTTCAAGTTTTTGCATTCAAATGTTTATGGATTGTTTTATGTTCTTTATGATTTCCCTTACTGATAATTTGAGCTCACCATTTTTATGTTTTATTTTCCCCATGATATAAAGAAAGGTTTTAGGTAAGAAAACCAAAGGGGAAGATCTTTATGAGATATTTTGAAGATCTTTCACCATGATTAGAAGATTACGTTCCGAGTTTCCAAAT
This sequence comes from Viscum album, assembly GCA_963277665.1. Taxonomy (NCBI): domain Eukaryota; kingdom Viridiplantae; phylum Streptophyta; class Magnoliopsida; order Santalales; family Viscaceae; genus Viscum; species Viscum album. The sequence goes on along the minus strand of OY728121.1, from coordinate 496,544,256 downwards.
ACACTAAACTATTACGGTCCTTTGGTGTCTGTTTTTGTCATGTATTAAGTATTCCGCAAAATTAATGTAACGTCTATGTACGTCAAGATTTGGGTCTCTATAGTGGGTAGCAGAGGAAAGGTTTAGTTAACCTTTGGAAACTAGGATGCGAAAGATTTAGTGAGATCCCAAGAGATATTTCTAAGGTAGTTCTAGGGATGTCCCTAAGGTTAAGTATAAGTGTAGGTTATAGTCCTAGAATTATGGTAACGATATTAAAATTTAACCTAAGATGTTAGATATTGAAGGTAATCCCCCTTGATTATGATTTTTTCCTCTCACACTATTCGTTTTGGATTTTAGAAAATGGCTGGAAATAAGAAGATTCATGATAATGGAGGATATGATGGATAATGGAATGATATTCTTCATGAGGAACCAAATGAAACGGGATTTGGAAGTCATAAAATCGTTTTTATGCCTAATTAGCAATCTCATAATATGATCAATAATCTCAACTTTGGTAAGTTTCCCGACTCAGCTAATAAGAGAAAGATGGAGTTTCATGATGATCATAGAGGAAAGAAAGTTCAATTTATCTCATGTAAATCATGTGGGAAGAGGCATCAAGAAGAATGTTTCAAAGGAATTTGAAGATGATTTGGGTGCGGAAAAGAAGGACACAAATCCAGTAAGTGACAAGGAAAATGTTCAGTTAACACCCTGGAGAAGGATAATGGTATTTCTACGATATCAACAATGATTAGATGTTTTAAATGTGGAATGTATGGGCATTATGCAAACCAATGCCCTGAGGGAAAATCTCATGAAGAGAATCAACATGGTCATATGGGTAGTATTTATGTGGATGATTATGGGGAGACTACAAATGATATATGAGATGAAAGAAGTGTTGAAGCTTGGTCAATGTTTTAAGAAGGTAGTGGAATGATTGTATGTTAATCAAGAGTTATGTTGTATAGGTAATTTAATGGTACTATGGAATGAAGACACATCTAAGGATTATTAGACTATTGTTTTTCCTAAAGTATTTGAAAGTATATGTCGAATGGTACCGGTAACCATGAAAGGTTAATTCATATATTTTTGGAAAGTATATGATATGCACATAATGAAGGGATAATGAGATAATGAGATGTTTTATCGTATGGATGACCTCATGGATGATATAAGGACAATGTGATATCATGGTTTGAGTATATAAAAATTTTGGGATTTTGGTATGTGGAAAGAGTTAACTTTTGACATCATTCATGTTTTCACTAAGGTTCAATGAGTATTCATTTTTCAAGAGAATACATGATTAAGTTATTCACATGTTTGGAATTTAACCAACAAGATATATTTTATATGGGGGATAAATGATGGTATTCACATGCTTGGTTGATGACATTTATAGTAATCATTTTCTTTATACTATAAGGTTGGACAAAAGTATTTTTGATAAGCTTAAAGGTTGGAATGGATTATGTTGGACATCAGATAGAATTGTTTAAGGCTAGAACATTTTTCGATATTATTTATGGATTGTTATAATAATGTAGTTTTAGAAAAAGGACAACATAAAGGATAAGAGACAACCCGTCGCGTCGGACAAGGCTGTGGGAATCGAACCCACAACTGAAGTGCGACAGGCCTTTATCACATACCACTAGCCCACAGGAAGTCCCTGCTTAGTAGAAACTAGTTTTATTTTATTAAGTGGTATGATAGATGAAGTATTAGTCCATTGTTGGAATCATATATGACTAATCTCACCATAGATGGACTTATGTATATTTAATAACTTATGCTAACATTTTGTGATTGAAACAGATGGGATGACTTATCATTCTATCTCATGATCTACTAACATTTCATGAATGAAAAATTCAGCTTCATTTCTTTAAATAGAGATGAAGTGGAAATTGTTCATGGAATGACCAACAATGATATTACACTCAAATCAAGTAAGTATTTATCCTTATGTAAATGTTCATCAATGTTAGGGAAATGATCTTGGAAACCAAAAATGTTGTTGTAGTACTCTCATATCTGGTGAATCAAATGGTACCTTAGATCATCACAAATTTATGGCTTTGTGATTGTTGGATTTTTCATAGCCATGTTCTCTACCACTCTCCATCAGAACATAATGGTTAGATTTCTCTTCCATATCCATATTTTCACCTACGTTATCCTATGTGGAAACTCAGGGATAAGTTAATTTGGGTAACCATTACGTTTCATACATTAGTTTTTAAAATTAAGCTTTAGTATTCCTTTTTACGATGTGGGTTTCTATTAAAGAAAATTTCATGTAGTAAACGATTTATAACCCCGACGAATTTTGAGGGCGAAATTCATTTTATGGGGGGTATAATGTAACAACCCAAGATTTTATGAGAATTATTATTTTTAATTTCATTGATGTCTTGTGTTGTACATGACACCAAAATTATCTTGTTCTATATGAAACACCGTATTAGCTTGCTGTATACACAACACTAATCTTGGATCGTGTTACAGACAATTTCATGTTCGTTTGATAGAAGTTATTTTACGCAACATTGACTGTATATATATAAATATATATATATATATATTCAATAAATGAAATATGGTTGGATTCTCTTATACGCAACAACAAATGAATCTTGCACTACACGCAACCCTGACTTGGCTTTCATTACACGTAATCGCAACCTTCCACGATAGCGTGTGTTGTACGCAATACCAAGTTTCACTAAACGAGATATTATTATAATATTATTATGAACTAACCGTTATGAATAGTAATACCCACTTTTTGAAATTTTATAAATTTTATCTTTCAAAATGGAATTCATTTTTGGATTTTGAATATCGAAATTATCCTAGGGTGGATTTTTGGTATTTTTCTGAAAACTTTCAATTTTTGATGAATAGTGAAAACACTGGGTTACTATTTAAAACCCGACTTTTTATTTAAATAATTATTTATTTTATTTAAATTTATTTTAGGTAAAAATTGATACAAAATACATATATAAGTTCAGTGTAATTCATTTGAGTCATTTTATAATAATTTTAGATATATTAAAATTTTATTTAAATTTTTACCGTCTTTTACCCACCTCCTAGGAGAATTTGAAAATTTACATAAAACATAATTTTACTGCTTCTGTGAGTGGAATTTCAAAAATCCGAGAGACATGGTTAATATCAAGGAGTAAAATCTGGTTCAATAAGATAAAAATAATTTTTGGTGAATAGTAACTTTTTACTTTTATTTACCATAGTTAAAAGTAAATAGGGTAATTAAGGTTAAAAATGATATTATTATTACCCTAACACATTTCCTAATTCTATTGGATAAGTTTATTTCGACCAAAAAAAACCTTAGGAATAAAATATTACCCTTTAGGTCCACTTGGATTATATTAGGACACTTATTATTATTTTATTTAAAAAAGAGTTAAAATAGTTAAAATCAATGTTTAATAACTAAAAAAATTTTAATATAAGGCTATACATAAGATAAATTCAACTATTAATATTAATTAGAAAGATAAAAATATTTCATACATAATGGTATTTTATTTATAATTTTTATATATTAAATATTTTAATTTATTTATGACACAATGATGATGCAGTAATTACCTTATTAATGAAATATTAACATAATTGATGTTATAGATACCCAAATAAATGTAAGTTTAGAATTTTTATGAATTCCACTAATTTTATAGGTTAACATGACATGTTAGTATTGATTAAATTTACTTTTTTCGAACTAATCATGTTGTTATGAGTTTCACAAAAATCAATTACCAAATATTTTCAAAATTGACATAAAATAGTTTTTAAAACAAATAATATATTATTAATTGTTATTATTTTCATAAAAATCTAAGTTTCGGCCAAATGACTTAGATAAGGTTATATATATTAATAATTAACCACTTGGGATACGTTTGGTGCGTTATAGTGAGTTTATTAACCATATAGTGTAAGAAAACAAGAAGACACGGTAAATGTTAAATTATTTAACTTAGAGTTAAATCTAAAATATAAGGTTAAAATAGTAACCTAAACTTGTCTAAAAAAAATTGGTTTATATTATTTAGACCCTATCCCAACTTTAGCTTCGAAATAAATCAATTTGGAGCTATTATAAGCCGAATATGACTTTATTATAAAATGATATTTTAAGTTTTTCCAAAGGTGCCCCTCTCCTCCCTTATAAAAAGGGAACCACTTCCCCCTTCTCTTCACACCCTTTTGAGCCTTGAATCTTGGCCAAACCCTACCCATTTCTCTTCTTCACTTCCATAGAAACATTCTGGAGGTTTTGGTCTTATCAAAAGACAAAATCTACTTCCTTAAGAGGAATCTTAAAAGAGGTTCGTCGAAGAAGAGGTAATCTCTTCTTCCGATTATCTCAAGTTTATTTCTTCTTCAAATTCTTCTTCTTTAGTTGTCTCATTATAAAGTAATAACATCAGTATTAATTATATAATTATATTTTATTATAAATATGAAACAACCATATTTCACCTTCTATCCATCCTACGGAAAATGAAATCACCGCGCATGTGTACGTACGGAATACCGTCTCCACGCCGCGGTGTAAACTGTTTTCGACCACCAACTTACTTGGATGGGTATAATGGTGTAAATAAATAACTGTATATTATTATTATAAAGTGATATTGATTATTAAATATTATACATACACTTCAATACAATTCCACGATCGTGGGAATGATATCACCGCTCGTGGCTACGTACGGACTACCGTCTCCCCGACGCGATGAGATTCATTCTCCATGTTAACCATTCATGAATGATTATAAAGTATATATAATGAATAATAATGAAATATATGACATAATAATGATACTGGATTTATTTATATATATATTTGTGTCATCTACTTAATTCCATTGAATTCAATAAGGAAACAAAAACAGCGTTCATGCATACGTACGACCTACCGTCTCCATGAACGGTGTATTTCATTCCATTTATCGATCTATCATATATATATATATATGTATATGATGAATATAAAATATATATAAATCATGTTTTAAATTCTGTAATTATGTAAATCATTATATAAGTAATAATATCAAGAACAATAAGTCGAAACACGTACGATAAATGAAACAATTTTACCCAAAATGCTGATTTAACATGGAATTTACAAAAGAAAGGGTAATATAAAGTCATAAGTGAACCATATATGATATCATAACAATGAATATGATTCTCTAATAAGTCAATGACATTATCTAAATCATTATATAAGAGTTTCGGATACATACGAAGCATATCAGACATAAGGTAAGGGATAACTATTCCAATCTCGTTCTTATCCGAGATTGTTATTCGTAAGTATTTACTGGGGTTATTGTTATCATCCATGCCCATGTTTTCTAAAAATATTTTCATGTATTTTTAAATTCATTTTTACCCATTTTTGAAATTTAACACATGTTATGAAAGAAATCTTTCTTTTGTTTACCATACAAGGTACTTTTTGACTTTTCCAGCAAAAGTACGAGAAAAATGTTTTTTTACTTATACGACATGGACAGATTTTTACAGTTTCATAACTCCTTATTTTCATGAAGCTTAATCTACAAGATTTAATTAATATTTTAAACAAAATCCTTTTATTTTAAAATTTCAAGTCATTTTGTGAAAATAAAATGATTTTGAAGAAGAAAGGACATTTTTCTCAAGAATTTATTTCAAGTGTTTTATCAAAACCATTTTCCATATAAGATGGAATTATTTCATATGTGTATGTTTCAAGTATATTTTATCTATTATTTACATGGTTTCACATTTCTTATGATGAAATGATATCCATTTTTTATGGATTATGTTATGATGGGATGATGTTTATGAAAACCATTTTTATTCTTTGGGTTATGATGAATGATTTATGTTTATGTTGTGTCACAAGTAAGAATGATTTCATTATGAGATGGGTGGGACCTATATCTACCTAAAATTAATTGTGTAAATATTTATATCTCATGAGATAGACATGGCTGGAATGGTATGTTAATCCGGTTCAATGTTAAAGGACTGGAATGAGGAGTGAACTTGATTCAGAAAGCGACTTTGTCCACTAAGATGGTCTTGGCAACAATGCCTTGGCTACTATGGAAATCATATCATGTGATTAATGGTTTCCCACAATTACATGTTTTATTCCCATTATATTTTTTCATGATTTATGTTCCATTATGATATATTCCTTACGTACTTCCAAGATTTATGTCTTTGCTCAAGATTTTGAGGTTTAGATTTTATGTTCAAGTTTTTGCGTTCAAATGTTAATGGATTGTTTTATGTTCTCTATGATTTCCATTACTGAGCATTTGAGCTCACCCTTTTTATGTTTTCGTTTGCAAAGGATATAAAGAAAGGTTTTAGGTAAGAAATCCAAAGGGGATGATATTTATGGGTGATGTTGAATATCTTTCACCATGATTAGAAGATTACGTTCCGAGTTTCCAAAGACACTAAACTATTACGGTCCTTTGGTGTCCATTTTTGTTATGTATTAAGTATTCCACAAAATTAATGTAATGTCTATGTACGTCAAGCTTTGGGTCTCTACACCGACCCCCGTTTCCCCCAACCCTCCTGACTCCTCGCACTCCCTTCTTCCCACAACCCCCAAGCAACCCCGCGACGTCTCCGGTGAACGCGCGACCTCCGTCTCCGGCGACCCCACGACCAGTGTCTACGGTGGAGCCCGCAACCGGTGACCCCAGCGATCCGTGACCCCCCTTCTCCCGACGACCCTTCTCACTGCGACCATGATCCCAAAGTGAGTTTTCCATTATGATAACATTTTTCATCCTTTTTTACAAGATTTTGTGCAATATATGTTTATTATTTGATTAGAATGTTTGTTACTCCAAGTTTTAGCATGCTAATTTAAAGAAAATTGTTAATTTGATACCTAATTCATGTTTAATTGAAATTGTTATTCCATGTGTTAATGGAATTGGATAAAGAAATTTAATCTGGAAATACTTTTTAATGATAATAATAAAGAGGTATGTTAATGGAAATTTTCATCCTTAAAATTCAATGAAACATGATGTTTTGATTGAAATAATATTTAAATAATTAATAGTTTATGGTAGATAATTCCATATGTTTCGCATAGTTTTAACCTACGATAAATGGATCCATTAATCCAAAATAGAAATAAAACTGGTTGTTTGATAAAGATAACTGTTTGGGGTCGAGCGAGCCTATTTTCATGTGATGTTCAGATACATTGTTTCAAGGGCCTATATGCCCTATTGACTCTTTTTATTGTTTATTTACTTCTATATTTTCTTTTTAATTGAGTATTTTTATATGATTATTTTTGATCTTGGTATGGATGAAGATTGAAGGTATATGGTTAATAGGACTTGGGTTTTTGGTTGTAGTTGACACCTGATATGGTGGATGCATGGTGATATGCATGGTGTACCAGGATTGATGGAATGGGTTGAACATGTGATTTCCCATTATTATGTTAAAATATAGGATAATTTCTTATGAAAAAACTTATTTAAATTCAGTTTGTGATTTCCCATTATTTATTAGAAATGGAACCTTTAGTGGTGTCCTTGGTAGAGACTCTTATGTAAGGGTAGCATGGGACTTTTTTGAGTTGTCTTGGAATATAACCACATGAATTCTCCATAGACCTCCGGTTTAATGATGGATTAGTTGATTGGGTTTTCAGCCTAGTGAATTTTTTAATCATAACATGGTGTTAGGTTTGATGAATTCTCATTTTAAGTTGATATCCTTTGGTAGGTAGTGCCCCTAGAACATTAGTACCTTTATATTACAAAGAGTTTTCTGATGCTCAGTTCTGTTCAGGTGTCGTTGCCCCTAATATGACTCTTTAGTTGTAATGAAACCCTTTTTTGGGTGTTTATTGTGTTTTTGGCCATTTTTATTTTCATGATTATTGAGAAATGCTCAGTTTCAGTAGGATAGACTTACCTCAAGCATTGTCATCTACTTTTCAAGTCACATGGCCCTTTATTTTCCTTAGTTTTGGACAACATTGTATGCTTTCATTCATGTTGATGGTCGTATGAGTCAATATGATGTTGGTTTAAATCTATTTTATATAACTTCTAATTATTTAATGAATAGGGTGGAAAAACATTGTATAGTAATCAGGATGTGCCAATTTCTTATGGAACCTATGGTAACATTCTTACATCTATGTTTTTCCCGTCGATTTCTAAATGTTGTAATGAATGTATGGAGTTCGATTAAATCATTGAACCATGGGTTGTTTTTTAAGGTGTCAGGTCATCTACAGAGTTATGTGACCTATTAATTAAAGAATCAACTATGTCTCAAAGCATTGGAGGACTTCAAAAAGAATAAGGTGTTTTGGCATGCTGGTCAGTTTGGTTTTGGCCCTCTTTATGATTGTTATGACGTAATGAGTGTTCTTGATGGGAGAATCAAACTTATGTTTGATGTGAATATGATATAGATAACTTATTAGTGGCTGATATATCTCAAATTTTGATAACCAGTACACTCCAAAGGTGGGTATAATCTTATCATTTTTGTTAAACATGTGTCCTTCATGGTAGAATGAACACAACCTAATATGTCAATTGAAAAATGGAAATTTTTTCTATAATTTCTTTTGAGCTCTCATGTCTTAAATCTCTTCAGTTATTTCTTGGAAATATGACTTTGATATGGTTGGTTGTGTATGAAACCATTGAGAAACATCATTCCTCTTGGAGGAAATATAAGGTCAAGCCTAAAAAATCACATAATGTCTCAGGTTTAAAATACATTATGATCGGTTTTGATCACACGTCAATGGGGTGTTGTCTGAGGCAACATAAATGTGTGATCGATAGTGTTATGATAAGTGTGTAACCTGATATTCTTACTACCCCTCAATGAGGTGTTGACGCTGTCTCCTATGGACTAGACTTGTTCGGTTGGTCTGAAGTGGTAAATATGATCAATGAATCATCTTTGTTATATTATGAATACTTTATAACCAATGGGTCATCTTTATTATATTATGTTTCGATAATCGTACACTATCGTATATTTTTTGTAGGCACATTCTGATATACATGGATAAAATCTGGACCACATTACTGAGGAACACACCTCAGTATGTTAAGGGATTGAATGAGTTTTTAGATTTTGAAATTTCTAATCGATCCGTTGAAAGGAGAATAAAATGTATTCTTGAGTACTCAAGGACACATGTTAATAAAAATGACTATAGTGAACATGATAATCATAATGAAGTTATAAGGTGGTTTCTACTTTATGCTGGACATATTTATCCATATCAATATGATAAGAAAATAACGTGTTCTCATGATCTATTGAAAGTATACAAAGAGGTTGGATGTGAAATTATGGACCAATGGTTTTTCCATATAATATTTTTAGTTGGACAACCTATGGGGAATTATTACCTATAGATTACCATGAGTGTCATAAAATTTCAAGATAGATCCATTTAGATGGTATTCCTAAAATAAGGTGTGAACCAACATGCACTCATTTTACAAGGGTAAGAGACAATGTATGTCAGGGTATGGAGAACATATATTCATAGAAATTGAGTCCTATGTATGAAATAACAATTGTTTTCATGACTCACCATTTTGTTCCTTATGGGTAATATCAGCTTGTTTTTGGTCTTAAACATAATTGGTGCATTTGGTGATTCAATTTTAATTGAAGGATGTGATGAAGGTATTGAAAAGGAAACACAATGAAGAAACCCATCAATAAATCATCAAATGCAAGAGTTCATAGTTTATCAATCCAATTCCATGTTAATGGATTCAGATTAGGTTATCTATTTTTTGATGAGAACCTCTAATGGGCTTCCATGTATATGAATATTTTGTATGGATGTCCTTTTAGAACTAAATTACTATGAAAGGTGTTCACTAGTGATTCATATACTATAGATTCTTCAAAATAGGTATTGGTAAAAGGTGTGAGATTTTTGGATCATCAAATATTCTTTGGGTGGAATCATTTGAATTATTGGATTCCCTTATAGATTTATGATTTTTAATGAATAATTTCAAAATACTAGTGTTTAATGAGTTACCCCTATTTCTATGATCTCTCTGAATCTGTGTAGATATGAAAATATATGATATTTATGTTAATAATACATATAATACATGTTTATGACTCATTTTTTTAAGGCCACATAGTTAGGAAATTATTCATTTTTCTCTATACAAAGAGGTCGTAGGTGTTTACATTGTTGAGATCAGGCCCATGCAATGAGCATCATTTGAATCTCTATAAATAGAATCATAACACACATAGTTTATTAATGATTAGTGGGATACATCATACCATTTATGTTCAATTTAAATAGAAATATTTCAAGAATATTAACTTTTTTGTGAAGGGTAACACTTTGTGAAAGGTACCTAGAAATAGATAGTGTTTGAATTTATCATGAGTTTCCATTTCAGTTTCATCTTGGTCTTCAATGACTAATTTGGAGAAGGTATGGTTGTGTATTACACCAATTAGAGGGCCCATATATTGTTTTCAATATCATAAATGTTGGTATGGTGATAATGGATGAATTCTTAAGAGGCTGGGGCACACAACTTGAAGGTGGATATGATATTGTGATACTAGGAGGGGTATCAAAAATTAAGGACTATATAAAGAATCTAATACTAGAGTCTTTAACTAAGGTATTTTGTAAAAGTGATTCATATTATTTTTATTGCATAAGAATAATAGCATGTTTATTGATGTTGGGATTGAACATCAGAGGGGAATATATTGTATCCTAGTTAAGAGGAATAAAATACAATATAATTGAAGGCATGCATCTTAAGGTAATGTGACATGATTCATCGTAGATTAAAATTGTGTTGAAATGACACGTGCAATGAATTTTAGAGTCGTCCTACCAGGTTTAGAAGGTGATTACTATAATGTATCTCAATAATTATTTTAAATTATGATCAAATAGAACATAATTTTTTTGTGTATCATGGTTTTTTAGGAAATAAGTTAATAGAAGATTATTTGTGTTACATAAAAGTGCACAATAAAGTATTGAGTGAGACTAACACACGAGCTTCTCTAAGGCACTTGGTATAGTAGATGTTTGTGGTGATGATATATTTGGGGTATTGAACCAAGTAGGAGGCCCACAAATGGTAAATCAAACTATGTTTTATGCTCATTCCATATATGGGAACACCGAAACACATGTAGATCTAATGTTTCATTTTCAAGTGATATATATTATGAGGGATAAAGAAGGATCAGATAGATGTATGTTTGGAGAGTAGTCAAATAATGGACCTATGTTTTATAGTTGATTCTATCATATATATTTTTTCAATTTATTCCATATAGATTTCCTATGTTTATGTTTCTTGTTGTATGTTGGTATGTACAATACGGTTCATTCTAATATTGCATGTCAATGTTTACTTATTTTTTTTCAATTTATTCTATACTGATTTCCTAGGCTGATGTTTCTTGTTTTCTGTTGGTATGTACAATATGGTATTTCTTGTTTGATTTCTCCTTCAGAGCAGTGGTGCAGTGGAAACAATTTTTTTTTTCTTGTCAGCTTTTCACGACGGTTTAAACCGCCGCTAAATGTATATTGGCGGCGATTTAAACCGACGCTAAATGGTTATTACCACTGCAAAATGTAAAAAAAATTACATTTTGCGGTGGTTTAAACTGCCGCTACATAGGAAAATCGTAGGTGCTCATTCCACGGAGGTTCTGGTGACTTTAGTTGCGGTTTTACAGCCGCTAGATTTGAGTTTATTCGTGACGGTAATAACTGCCGCGAATAAACTGATGTCCATAGATCCTAAAAACCGGCGTTAAACTCAGTGAAACCGCCGCGAAATGCGGCATCTACGACACTTTCCATAAACCACCATGAAACAGAAATAACAGCTACTAATAGATTGGCGAAGTTGTATTAGGCGATGGTTTCGGTAAACTATCACCAAACCCTTTAGCAGTGGTTTAAACCGCCGCTAAACATAAAAAAACCACTACTAAACGGTGATTCTCTTGTATTGATGGTAAGTCGTACGTACTCCCGAGCGATGATATCATTCCCTTAATTGTGAAATGGTATTGAATTGGATGGTGTATATAATATTAAAAAAAATAAATATCATGTTATAATCATAATATATAGTTATTACATCCCTCATAATACCCATCCAATCAAATTGGAAATAAAAAATAGATTACACCACAGTGTGGAGACGGTAAGCTGTACGTATGCATGCGTGGTGATTTTGTTTTTCATAGGATGTATAGAAGGTGGAATATGGTTATTAAATAATAATAATAAAAACTCAGAATATAATTTTTACTGGAGTTATTAATTTAAAATTGGATCAAAAAAGTAAGTGGAAGTAGAAGATGAAATGATCTTGAGAGGGTCGTTAAAGAAGATTACCTCTTCTTTAGTGAGCTCCATCTAGATCTCCACTTAGAGACACTAGAGTTAGTATTTTGAGAAAAATAGAACCTCTAGAATATGACTAGGGATTTTTAGAAGGGAAATGTGTATGATATGGATAATTTTCAAGGATCAATGAGTTGTGAATAAATGAGCGAGGATGTGCCCTTTTATAATTGAGGTGGGGGGCACCTTTGGAATTTCCAAAAATATTAATTCATAATAAATTAAATCTCATTCCAAATACTAGTAAAATTTTAGTTATTATAATATTATATTATATAAGGTTTATAATATCATTAAAAATGGATTTTAGAGAAGATTTGGTATTAATTTAAACCTTATCATTTAAATTATTACTTAGTCATTCTATTTTAATTTTAACCATGGTAACAAAAATTTTAATATTAAGAGGTTTTAATTTTTACTTATTTTATGTCAATTAAATAATTAATGATCAATATATAAAATTTATATCATTTTTTTTATTTTTAATGATGTTTTATGATTTTTAAATAATTTAATAAAACATTATTTTAAAAAAATACCAATACTGTCAATTTTTACACCATTCATTTCTTGGATATTTAAAAATATGAATATACTAAGATAATTTAGAAAAAATATTTTATTATATACCTAATAGGTCAAGGTAATCTATAAAATTAATTTATCATAATAATTATTTAAATTATATTTATTTTAATATTTTTATTAAAATTTGTTTGATATTTCCATTAATAAAATTATTACTACATTAGTGTTGTGTAATTATTTAATATATTTATTTTTTCCCTATGAATTAAAAATTAAATAAAATGATGAAGAGAAATATTTTATCTTTCATAATAATAATAATTATAGTCGAATAAATATTCTATTTAACCCTATAAAAATTACATATTAATTAAAAGATGAATGTGGCGTATTTAGATTTTTATGAAATAAAATATTTAAAATATGATAATACGATTTAAGTGACCCAAAAATTTAGAACTAAATTTATATAATGAATTTTTTTTATTATGATAAATATTTACGTAGATATTCTCTCATTACATAACGTTTTCTCCATGTGGGAACATAAGAGATATTAAAGAGAAAGAATGTGACATTTTGTATCTTTCTTTGATTTAAATATTATATGTCATTTTCTAAGATAAGTATCTATTAAATGACTTAATTTCAATCCTAAAGTGTTAAGTGTTAAATTTAATTCATCCAATAACTTTTTTATATTTTTTAGGTTCATTTTATAATTTTTTAAAACCCAAATTACCCAAATTAACTTTTACTGGGGTAACAAAATTTACCATGGTTATTATTCATATAGGCTAAAAATAAAAGGAATATATTTACTAAATTTGGAACTTATGAATCTAATTTTGGAATCCATTTTTCAAAATTCAAAACATATAAGTTGTAGACTCTAATTAAAAATAAATTTTATAAAATTCCTTGGAGAAACAGGTTTAAAAAAATGTCCTTTTAAAACATAAAATGTTTTTATAATAAAATCATGTAAAAATCATTTTCAGAAACTATAATTTTACTATTTAAAATTAAAATTAAAAAATTAAAATTTAAAAATAATTCAAAACACAAACATACCTTGTAAATACTTTTAAAGAAAAATAGAGTTAATTTAATAAAAATCTATATTTCACTAAAACATGAAACATTATAGAAAAATACCAAAAATTTATCCAAAGTAAATTTTTTATATCCCACTTTTAAAGAAGAAGTTTATTTTTTCATATAAATTTTTTTAATTGTAAAAAATTATACATATAATGGTTTACCCATTAAAAGGAGGTAAAATTATCCTTTTGAGTATATATATATATATATATATTCATAGAATTATATTTTTTATTAGTATTTTCCTTTAAAATATATTAGAAGAATATCAATTTTTTTGAGTATATAAAATATTTATCTAATTATTATCATTTAATAATTGGTATTAATTTATTTTATAATGACTAAATGACTTTGTGAGCATAAAAATAGGAATATTCAATTGGTTTATATTTTTAATTCTAATAAACCATTGAATTATCATCTTATTTTCATAAGTTAGTTATTCATCTTTATCCCCACTAATTTAACATCTTGGTTATGAGAGCCATTTTGTACAGTCTCATAGTTCGTTTAAACTCACTTTTGCATGTAATGCAATCTATTGATGAACTAAAATTATTTAAAGAGAAATATTTATTAAAATATTGGGGTGTTACATTCTACCCCCCTTTAAATTAGTTTCAAAATTGAAATTTTTCACTTGGGTACAAAAATATGAGGATACCTCTATCTCATCACATCCTCAAGTTCCTATGCAGCTTCGTCAAATTGATGCTTCCGCCATAAAACATTAACCAAACGAGTGGCCTCGTTTTTTAGAAATTATTCTATATGATCCAGAATATGTATTGGTTGTTCTTTATAAGAAATATATTCCACCCTCGGTATGAACTATGAGTTTAGTACATGTAAAGAAACAGATATATACTTTCTCTAGAGTGATACATGGAACACATCATGAAATTGAGAGATATTTGATGGAATCACCAATATTTATGCTACCATTACAACATGATCAGAAATTTCAAAAGGACTAATATATCTCGGGCTTATATTTTCCTTTTTTTTAAATCTCATTACTCTCTTCTAGGAAGATATTCGTAGGAATACCTTATCACCCACTTTAAACTCTTTTCCTTTTTGTCAATTGTCAACATAACTTTTTTTTCAACTATGATATAATTTTATATGTTTTTGAATAGATCTAAAATTATATACCATTTCCTCAACAAGATCATGCCCCTATAGCTTCCTCTCCCCAAATTTATCCCAACATGTTGGATCTTTTCAATTCCTACCATAGTGGGATTCATAAGGATCTTTCTAAATACTGAATGAAATCTATTTTTATAAGAAAATTCTACCAAAGGTAGGTATTTATCACAAAAACCTTTTAAATCCATATATAAAGCCCTCGACATGTATTATATATTTTGAATTTTTCTATTAGACTGATCATCTATCTAGGGATGATAAGCGGTGTTGAAACTTAGCTCTATATCAAGAGCCTCCTAAAGATTTCTCTAGAACTTTAAGGTAAACCTCAGATCTCAATCAGATATAATAGAAAGAGTAACTACATGAAATATAACAACTTCCCATATATATATCATTGAAATATGATTAAGAGAGATGTATTATCATATATAAATTAAGTGTGTTGACTTCATAAGGCGATAAACTATAACCCATATATAATTATGGTATTTAGAGGATTTGGGAAGTCTGATGAAAAATTCCATGGAGATCTTTTACTATTTCCATTATGGTCTAGGTAATGGTTGTAAAATCCCCTTAGACTTTTATCTCTTCTAATGGCCCGAAGGCCTTTATTTTTTTATTGATTTTTGATAATCCACCTTTCAAGGGGTGAGGTGGAACCCTTATAAGGCCCGTAGGCATAATTATTACATGTTCTGTAGGCCTTAGAGGAATTCAGTGCCTGTAGGCTTCAAACACTACATACAACCCAAACTAACTACTTGGAACTTCTCCTCCCCATCATCTTCATCGTGAAATCAGCTTTCCACCTTTGCATGACTCTTCGACTAGGTTTTCCTGTGCATGCACAGGCTTGTCCTGATTCCAAGTGCCATACCCTCTCATTCTTGCAATCTTTTCAGCTTTTGAACTAGTGAAAGCTCCTTGCTCATCCTCCTTCTAAAGTGTGTTCCTTGTAGGTTTTCTGGTTTGTATCTACACTTAAGGTGGCCCGAAGGCCACGTGGTAGCCCGAAGGCCTTACTATCCCAAAGTCCTGGGTGGCTCGAAGGCCTTAAAGGACTCGGGGACCAAATCGGTGGCCCGAAGGCCTAAACGGGGGAATATTCCTAGATTCTACAGTGCCAAACAGTTCCTTCTACAGTTCCCTCTATAGTACCTGCTACAGTACTGCACAGTTCCTGCTACTGTACTGCTACAACCCTACTATAGTACTCAGAAATTAGCATCCACCTAGTTTTGATCCCGGGTCTCTTGGATGCACTTAAGGAGTCTTCACCAACTAGGCTGAGGCTCATGTACCCTTAGACTTCTATCTCTCAGCCCTAAATTTTATCAAACCAAGCATTGAGGAACATATTTTGCAATATCTCTTTTCATACCATCCCATAAAAAAACTCATTCAGGTCCCTATACATATTTTTACTTCTAGGATGAATAAAAAATGATGAACTATGAACCTCATCCAATAGTTCCTTTTTTAATTATGGTATGGTAGGAATATAAACACGATTATTGAACATTATTATTCCATCACCATAAAGTTTGAACTTAGGAAAATTTAAGCCCTTCTTTTGTAGTTCCACATATTCCTTTTCTACCTTCTTAATCTTCACTTGTATAGATGAATGAACATTCATTTGAAAAATATGGGATTCCCAATTCCTTTAAAATTTCCATATCCATCCTTTTCGAATCCATAAATATTGGATATTTTGTGATCCTCATCATAGATAATCCATCACAATCCTTTCGACTCAAAGAATCTTCCACCTTGTTCACTTTCCCAGGGTGGTAATGTATTGTGCCATCACAATCTTTAATCGACTCCAACAATCTCCTTTGGTTTATATTTATATCTTTTTGATTAAAAACATACTTTAAAATTTTATAATTACTATATATATATATATATATCACACCGTTAACTATAAATATAATTATTCCATATCTTGAATGCAAATATTATAGAAGTTAACTCAAAATCCTGAGTTATAAAATTTTTCTCATGGGATTTAAATTGTCATGAGTCATAAGGAATCACTATATAATTTTGTATGAGAACAAATCTTAACCCATTATTTGATGCATCACTATATATCACAAACCTTCAGGGTTGTGTGAGAACAAGTGCACTGACTAACCTTGTTTTTATCTCTTTGAAAATCTCTTCACATTCCTCCATCCATATTAACATAAGTCCTTTTTGAGTCAACATGGTGAGTGTAAAAGATAACATTGAAAAATATTTTATAGAACATCAATAATATCCAACCAAACCAAGAAATATTCAGATATTAATTACCATTTTTGGTCTAGAACAATGTTTAATAACTTTTGTATTTTCTGGATCCACAGATATCCCCTTAATTGAAATTATGGGACCTAAAAATGAAACTTTATGAAGCCAAAATTCACATTTGGTAAATATTTCATAATGCCTATATTTTTTAGGGTCTTCAGTACATTCCTAATGTGATCTTCATAATAATCACTGGACTTGAAATGCACAAGAATGTTTCCTATAAAGACTACCAAAAATTTATCAGGATATTCTCTATAGACTCTATGTAAAGACCCGTAAAATTCAAGGGAATTTTTTTCTTAATTTTCTTTGGAATTTTACAAGAACGTGGTTTCTGACGGCACCTGATTCCGAGGCCTGGAGTGCCCGGAATCAACTTCCGAAGTTTGGCTCGGGTACGTTCAGTGAACGAACGAGCGGGAATTTCTATCTTTTGAACCGGTGCCTGGAATCAAATTCTGAGGGCACCGATGAACTCGCAGCACCGATATTTTCTTAAGGGGACCTTTTCCGAGGTTGCGTTTATTTCGGGTTGAGAGTTAGTTTTTGGGAGTTTAGAATAAGTTAAATAAAAATTGGAAACACATTTTAATTTTTAACTTATTGGTTAACTTCTCCCAAAGGGAGTTAGTGGTGGGAACCACATCCACTTAACCTCCCTTGGGAGGATTAAGTGCGGTGGGGCCCACCCGAAGCATAACTCTTCTTTTTTTTAAAACTCCCTTAACCTTCTCTTTTAATTAACTTGACATTTTGGGTTATTAAATGGGTTGAGTTGTCTTAATTCAAACCTTTGAATTTCAAATGGTTTGGTTGAGTAAATAAAATAAGCCCTTAGCTTATTTTATTTGGTTAGAATTCTCCAGCCTCCTTGAGAGATTTTGAAGACTTCTTCTTCTTCTTCTTCTTCTTCAAGCTTTGACTAAGAACGCGAAGAACCTTTGAGCTTCGAAGAAGAACGCCACGTTCTCGGGAATCGTCTTCCGCGACGCCTTACCCGCGACACCGACGACGTACTCCTTCCGCGTCTTTTCTTCCGCGACGATTTCCCACGAAGAAATCGTCGTCAAAGATCTTTGAAACCTCGCTTCACGACATCGACGTCCTTCTTCCGTGACGCCGACCACCGCGACGCTCGTCTTCTGCAGGTTGTTGACGATCAACGTTCTTAAAACCGAGGTAGGGGTTTATTGTTGATTATTTTATTTACTCTCGTTCTCGGTTCTAGCATGATAATCTTGTGGATATTTATTTAAGGGTTATCATCTAACGAGAGGGAGGTCGGACCGCACAAACACGGCCGAATTCCCCTCTCCTTTGTTCTTGATTAATATTATTTTCTTATGGATGAACGAGATGGCGTGGTGCCGTAGCACCACGCGGGAATCGCACGGCTATAGTTGCGCGGCGCCGTCGCGCCACGCCGCGGAAGTTTATCAAGAACGTGACGCCGTCGCGCCGCGTCGAACGGAACCGAAGGCGCCGCGGCCGGAGCGGGGCCGCGGCGGAGGAGCACGATGCCGTCGCACCACACCGGATGATGAAGGCCGCGGCAAAACGGGAAGACCGGCGGCTAGCCGGGCCGCCGGTGTCGGAAGCCGGAAAGGGGACTGACAATGCTGGTCCCGTTGAGGAAGGACCTTCCGACCATGTCGGGCCGGCCGAAAGGGAGACGAACCGGGGGAATTAATTCCCCCGGCTAGCCAAAACCGGCCCCCCATAAAGGGGGGGCCGCGGTTACACCAGGGGGGGGGGGGGGGCAGCGCCCCCCATTTTTCTCAAAGTCAGGCCCCCACGAGGGGGGGCGGTTTCTCCAAAGGCGCGGCTTTCAGCCGCGCCGCCAGCAGGGAAGAGGCGAGGGCTCTGCCCCCCGCGCGTGGCACTCGAGCAGCGCCCAGGCCGCGCCGCCATGCCGCCGGCCGGGCCGGGTCGGGTCGACCCGGTTCGGGCCGACCCGGGGGGGGGGGGGGGGGGTCGGGCCGGGTCGCCCCGGACCCCCCGTTTTCGAATCGATTTCGGTATTTTGCCCATAACATGAGCTAAGGACCTCCAATTGACGAACCATCAGTGGAGATGCGATCCTTGGATCGAGATGGTCAATTCGGTATATCGCACTCAAAGTTTCGGAATACTTTGAGTTCGGCCGGGTTGGTTCGTACACGAAACCAACCGGGCCCTCGGAGCGGAAACACTCATATCTTGAGCTATGGACGTCCGATTGATGTGCCGTCAGCTTTGTTGTGTTACTCTTAGTGAGACAGATCTTTTGGCATACTCCGCCCGAGGTTTGGACGTAGGTGGAGTACGGTCGGGTTGGTTTTGCCTTAAAAACCAACAGGGCCCCTGGGACGAAAAAGTCAATAACTCTCAGACCGGGCGTCCGATCGACGCGCCATCTGTTGCGTTGAGTTCCTGTTGGCGATACAGAACTTTTGGATACATCAACTCTGGACTTAGTTACAGTTGATGTATCAGCCTCTTGGCTCGTGGAGCGGACCCTCCCGAACGAGCTTGCTGTGTGCGGGAACCATAGTGCTTGCTGTGACTGTGACTACTACTACTAGTGCTACTGCTACTATGACTGCGACGACGACAGTACAGAGATCCTGTGTGGATTCGACGACGACTACAACACTCAGCGATCCTACGTGGATCAGTGCTATAGGTCCTGTGTGGGCTCGATCCTATGTGGGTCCGATCCTGTGTGGGTCTTTGCGCTCAGTGGTCCTGTGTGAACCAGCGCCTACAGGTCCTGTGTGGGCCTGATCCTGTGTGGGTCTTTGTGGGGGTTAGTTACCTATCGATCCTTCGTGGGTCCGACGACTTAGATGGATCAAAGATCATCTTTATCGTCTTTCGAAGAAGTATACCTATGTGAGATGAATCCTGTTGCTTTCCTGTGTGGATTGTGTTGTGTTATCTTATGTGGATTTCGTTTTGCTTTCCTGTGTGGAATACGTTTACTTTCCTGTGTGGATTTCGTTTTTCTTTCCTGTGTGGAATATGTATACTTTCCTGTGTGGACTGAGTTGTACTTGGGCTCGGAGGTTGGAACGTATTTGAATTGATGACTTAGGTATATGTATGGGCATATACCTAAGCAGTGTCGGTTGTTACTTCGTGTTTGTATCTCACCTTTGTGGTTTATCCTTTGTGGATTTTGGGAGACCTTCAGGGGCCTCGGGGTCCCTACTGAGTAGCTTATACTCACCCCTTCACGGGATATGCCCGCACTACGTTGTGTTGGTTGCAGACGATGGACAACGTTGATCGTGGTTGAGGCTTGCAGAGCAGGACGGTGCCTGGAGGTGGACCACTGGGCGAGACGTACTCGGAGTGGACGGTGGGACCCGTGGAGAAGTGGAGCTATCTGTACCCACCATTCAGGTGGGATTTCCAGTGGACAGCTCGGTGCAGCGGCTTTTACTTTAAAGTTGTTGTTTTCCCTTTCGAGTTGTACTTTACTTTCAGTTTGGGTTTGTATACTGGCCCTTTTACTTTTCCGCACTTTCAGTTGTACTCTGTTTTCACTTAGTGTTTACTTTCCGCTTGCTTACTCTGTGATGCTTGTTTACTTTACAAAGGTAATGCCTTCCCCTTTTTCCGGGATTTACGCCTTGGTTCTAGTCGCCAGCCCCTAGCCTATGGAAGGCGGGCTTTGGGTAGTCACGACACGGGCCCCGAGGACGGGTCGTGACAAATTGGTATCAGAGGAGTTCGGTTCTACCGCAAACTCTGATCTTTTCTATGTGAAGCAATAATATTTAGCGTATTGAGTGTGGTTATCAGTTCAGGGAGTCCAGTGTTGGTGCGGCGGCCGACGTATCCGTACACCAGGACCCTGACTTCTGATTTCCGACTTAATGCACGAAAACATTAATTGCGTGTGTGTTTCAAGTTTTCTATGTGATTACTTTATATCAGCTCACTAGGTATACTGTTCTAAACGTGGCGCACCTGATTCCTTTTCAGGATGGCCCCACGATGGCAGCCAGCTAGGGTTCCAAGAGTCGAGCGTGACGACAGCCCACCGAGCGACGAGGCCTCGGTGCAGGGCCTTTTGTCAGCAGTGGCACCGGCGGTAGCACTACCCGCCAAGCCACCGATGCTTCCAGCACCAGCCGCTGACGACGCACGTCGCCTTTGAGCTCTGCACGAGTTCCAGAGCCAGCGACCACCCAGGTTTCGTGGGGAGACGGACCCCCAGGAAGCAGAGGACTGGCTGGAGGCAGTGGTACGAGTTTTTAGGCTAGTGAGGACACCTGCAGACCTCATGGTGATCCTCGCTTCGAGCCTATTGCACGCAGCAGTGGGAAGATGGTGGAGCTTGATGCTCCAGGTGCACGATGAGGCATCTCTACTTTGGACGGACTTTGAGAGCCTCTTCCGCTCGGAGTTCGTCCCAGCCACCCTTCGTGCGGTGCGTATCCAAGAGCTTCTTCAGCTGCGGCAGGGCAGCACGACGGTCGCTCAGTACTCGGCGAGATTTACTGATCTCTCGCGCTACTCGACCGACATGGTACGGGACCCATTCTTCCGGGCCCGGACCATCGAGCAGGGTTTGAGACACGATATCAGGGCATCACTGATCTCCCTCAGCATACCGACTCAGCCAGGAGTACTAGAGCGGGCCCTTCTGATCGAGAGCTTCCTTTCTGAGTCTACACCAGCGCCGAGACCCACCGCCGGGCGGCACGTGGCAGAGTCATCTGCAGCAGGCAGTCGACGGATGACTCAGGGGTCCAGACAGACTAGACCTTCAGGCAGACGACCTCTGGACACTGGCTCAGCAGTGTGGGGCACACAGCACGGAGCCAGTCTTTCGAGAGGCAATCAGTGCTACTCGTGCGGCGGGCAGGGCCACATGGCTCGTGACTGCCCGACCCGCCATGCAGAGGAGTAGCAGACGGTTGATGAACCACCTAGGCAGAGGCAGAGGTTCGACCGTGGTGGTCCGCAGGGAGGAGGCGGATGAGGCAGAGGAGCTGGCTGAGCAGCAGGTGGTGGGCGACGCTTTGAGGATCTACCACCACCACCACCAGAAGGTCCACCCCGACCTCAGAAGAGATCACAGCTTCAGGCAGCTGAAGCTTACGATCATGGAGCTCTGGAAGCGGGTGGACTAGTGCGGGACTAGCTCCTGGCATAGAGGCCTTTTCACATAATGCCTCTAGATTCGTAGTTTGTGTTTCCTTGTGTCCTTGTTCTTTAAGTTGAAGTAATAAAAGATACTTGCCTTGGTGACTTTTGTTTTCTTGTCTTTTGTTTGTTTTTAATAAGAGGTGCCGGTTAAAAGCTGTTGACCTGACCCTCACTTGTGAGATTCTTACTGGAGGAAACCCAGTGACCACACACTGATGCCGACAGTGTGACTCAACCCTTGGAGGTGAGAGTAACGGTTGGATCTCTTGGTAGCAGCATTGAGGCCTTACGACGTCATCCATGCCATGAATTAACTAATCATGACAGGGTTGACTGTATTAGGCAAGGAACGTGGTTCATCCAGGGGATGAGACCGGATTTCACTTTTCAGCAAAGGAGAAATCTTTGCAGCTTTGCCGTACGTTAAGGGGGAAGGGGAAACCCTTCGTGTGGTCAGACAGATGTCAGCAGAGCTTTCAGGAGCTGAGACAGAGATTGACCAGCACACCCATCTTGAGGTTGCCTGAGAAGGGAGTAGGGTACGTAGTATACTGCGATGCATCAGGGACCGGACTCGGATTTGTTCTGATGTAGGAGCGGGTAGTGATCGCCTATGGATCACGTTAGTTGAGGCCGCATGAGCAGAACTACGCTACCCATGACCTGAAGTTAGCAGTAGTGGTCGTCGCTCTGAAGACATGGAGACATTACCTGATGGGCGAGCATTTTACAGTCTTTTCTGATCATCAGAGTCTCAGGTATATCTTCTCGCAGAAGGACCTGAACCTGAGACAACGACGACGGCTCGAGTTCCTCCAGGACTATGACTTTGAGATAGTCTATACTCCTAGGAAGTGGAACGTAGTAGCCGATGCCCTCAGCAGGAGGACATGAATTTAGCTACTTGAGGAGGCGACGGAGCAGCTAGCCTCTTTGCAGATATCCTTTGTGGATAGAGATGGAGCAGCATTCCTCCAGTCTCTCACAGTCACCCCTCCACTACTGCAGCGGGTCAGAGAGGCACATCATGAGGACGCTGACTGTGAGACACAGCGTGCACAGATATCCTCGGGACAGGCACCTGATGGTTTCTCCCTTGGAGCAGAGCACGATATCCTTTTCAGAGGATGAACCATGGTACCAGTCGATTTGCGAGAGGAGGTGCTAAGAGAGTTTCACACTTCTCCTTTGGTGGTACATCCTGGAGTGGCAAAGATGTACCGGGATCTCAGACGACAGCACTGGTGGCCGGGCATGAAGAAGGTTGTAATAGAGTTCGTTTCTCGATGCCTCACCTGCCAGCAGGTGAAGGGAGAGCATCAGGTACCAGCAGGCTTGGTACAGCCCTTGGAGGTCACGGAGTGGAAGTGGGACGGCATATCTATGGACTTCGTGACTGGACTTCCACGCACTTCCAGAGGTCACGACTCCATCTAGGTGATTATTGACTGACTCACCAAGTCGGCACACTTGTTACCCATCAGAGAGCAGGGTTCAGTGGAGAGCTTGGGACGTTTCTACGTTCAGGAGATTGTGTGGCTCCACGGCGTGCCATCATCTATCGTCTCCGATCGAGATGCTCTCTTTACTTCCCGGCTTTGGAAGGGGTTACAGGTAGCGTTCGGGACACAGCTACGTCTGAGCACAGTTTTTCACCCTCAGACAGATGGTCAGATGGAGAGGACCATTCAGACTCTCGAGGACATGCTCCGCGCATGTGTCCTCGACTTTGGTCGTAGCTGGGAGGACCACCTACCCTTGGTGGAGTTTGCATACAACAACAGCTACCACTCCACCATTGGGATGACACCGTACGAGGCATTGTACGGCCGACCTTGTAGATCTCCTTTGTGCTGGACAGACCCTGGGGAGTCAGCACTTGTGGGATCGGAGATGGTCCAGGCCACGACAGAGAAGGTCCAGGTCATGCAGGAGCGGATGAGGACAGCTCAGAGCTGGAAAAAGTCATACACTGACAGGAGGCGGAGGCCACTAGAGTTCGAGGATGGTGACCACGTCTTCTTGCGGGTCTCACCTCGACGTGGTATATGGAGATTTGGCCGAGGCGGCAAGTTATCTCCGCGCTTCATCGGACCCTTCCAGGTCCTCAGCAGGATTGGCGAGGTGGCTTATTGCCTGGCTCTACCACCTCAGTTGCACCGGGTGCACGACGTCTTCCACGTATCTCAGCAGAGTAGATACGTGCATGACCCGACGCACATCATTGACCATGGGGAGCTTGACGTTGACGATGGGGCGACTTTTACGGAGGTCCTGGTGGAGATAGAGGATCGACAGGAGAGGGTCCTACGTGGACGATCGATTCCTCTTGTACGCATCAGATGGCAGCACGGGAACCTCCAGGAGAGCACATGGGAGCGGGAGGCTCAGATGCGTTCTCAGTACCCTCATTTGTTTCCCTAGTTTTTGATGTATCTTTACGGGGACGTAAAGCCCTGAGGTGGGATTAATGTAAAGACTCGTAAAATTCAAGGGAATTTTTTTCTTAATTTTCTTTGGAATTTTACAAGAACGCAGTTTCTGACGGCACCTGATTCCGAGGCCCGGAGTGCCCGGAATCAACATCCGAAGTTTGGCTCGGGTACGTTCAGTGAACGAACGAGCGAGAATTTCTAACTTTTGAACAGGTGCCCGGAATCAAATTCTGAGGGCACCGATGAACTCGCAGCGCCGATATTCGCTTAAGGGGACCTTTTCCGAGGTTGCGTTTATTTCGGGTTGAGAGTTAGTTTTTGGGAGTTTAGAATAAGTTAAATAAAAATTGGAAACACATTTTAATTTTTAACTTATTGGTTAACTTCTCCCAAAGGGAGATAGTGGTGGGACCCACATCCACTTAAACTCCCTTGGGAGGATTAAGTGTGGTGGGGTCCACCCGAAGCATAACTCTTTTTTTAAAAAACTCCCTTAACCTTCTCTTTTAATTAACTTGACAAGTTGGGTTATTAAATGGGTTGAGTTGTCTTAATTCAAACCTTTGAATTTAAAATGGTTTGGTTGAGTAAATAAAATAAGCCCTTAGCTTATTTTATTTGGTTAGAATTCTCTATCCTCCTTAGGAGATTTTGAAGCCTTCTTCTTCTTCTTCTTCTTCAAGCTTTGACGAAGAACGCGAAGAACCTTCGAGCTTCGGCGAAGAACGCCACGTTCTCGGGAATCGTCTTCCGCGACGCCTTACCCGCGACACCGACGACGTACTCCTTTCACGTCTTTTCTTCCGCGACGATTTCCCGCGAAGAAATCGTCGTCAAAGATCTTTGAAACATCACTTCACGACATCGACGTCCTTCTTCCGTGACGCCGACCACCGCGACGCTCGTCTTCCATGGGTCGTTGACGATCAACGTTCTTGAAACCGATGTAGGGTTTTGTTGTTGATTATTTTATTTACTCTCGTTCTTGGTTCTAGCATGATAATCTTGTGGATATTTATATAAGGGTTACCATCTAACGAGAGGGGGGTCGGACCGCACAAACACGGCCGAATTCCCCTCTCCTTTGTTCTTGATTATTATTATTTTCTTATGGATGAACGAGATGGCGTGGTGCCGTCGCACCACGCGGGAATCGCACGGCTATAGTTGCGCGGCGCCGTCGCGCCGCGCCGCGTCGAAGGGAACCGAAGGCACCACGGCCGGAGCGGGGCCGCGGCGGAGGGGCGCGATGTCGTCGCACCGTGCCGGATGATGAAGGCCGCAGCCGGTTCCGGGCCGCGGTGGAACGGGAAGACCGGCGGATAGCCGGGCCGCCGGTGTCGGAAGACGGAAAGGGGACCGGCCATGCCGGTCCCATTGAGGAAGGACCGACCGGCCATGTCGGGCCGGCCGGAAGGGAGATGAAGCGGGGGAATTAATTCACTCGGCTAGCCAAAACTGGACCCCCATAAAGTGGGGGCCGCGGTTACACCAAGGGTGGGGGGGCAGCGCCCCCCGTTTTTCTCAAAGGCAGGCCCCCACGAGGGGAGCCGGTTTCTCCAAAGGCGCGGCTTTCAGCCGCCCCGCCAGCTGGGAAGAGGCGGGGGCTCTGCACCCCCGCGCGTGGCACCCGAGCAGCGCCCAGGCCGCGCCGCCGGCCGGGCCGGGTCGGACCCGGGTCGGGTCGACCCGGTTCGGGCCGACCCAGGGGGGGGGGGGGGGGGTCGGGCCGGGTCGCCCCGGACCCGGACCCCCCGTTTTCGAATCAATTTCGGTCTTTTTCCCATAACTTGAGCTACGGACCTCCGATTGACGAACCGTCAGCGGCGATGCGATCCTTGAATCGAGATGGTCAATTTGGTATATCGCACTCAAAGTTTCGGAATACTTTGAGTTCGGCCGGGTTGGTTCGTACACGAAACCAACCGGGCCCTCGGAGCGGAAACACTCATATCTTGAGCTACGAACGTCCGATTGAAGTGCCGTCAGCTTTGTTGTGTTCCTCTTAGTGAGACAGATCTTTTGGAATACTCCGACCGAGGTTTGGATGCAGGTGGAGTATGGTCGGGTTGGTTTTTCCTTAAAAACCAACTGGACCCCTGGGACGAAAAAGTCAATAACTCTCAGACCGGGCGTCCGATCGACGCGCCGTCTGTTGCGTTGAGTTCCTGTTGGCGATACAGAACTTTTGGATACATCAACTCTGGACTTAGTGACAGTTGATGTATCAGCCTCTCGGCTCGTGGAGCGGACCCTCCCGAACGAGCTTGCTGTGTGCGGGAACCATAGTGCTGGCTGCAACTCTGACTGCTACTGTGACTGATACTGCTACTGTGACTGCGACGACGACAGTACAGAGATCCTGTGTGGATTCGACGACGACTACAGAACTCAGCGATCCTATGTGGATCAGTGCTACAGGTCCTGTGTGGGCCCGATCCTGTGTGGGTCCGATCCTGTGTGGGTCTTTGCGCTCAGCGGTCCTGTGTGAACCAACGCCTACAGGTCCTGTGTGGGCCCGATCCTGTGTGGGTCTTTGGGGGTTAGTTACCTATCGATCCATTGTGGGTCCGACGACTTAGATGGATCAGATATCATCTTTATCGTCTTTCAAAGAAGTATACATGTGTGAGCTGAATCCTGTTGCTTCCTGTGTGGATTGTGTTGTGTTATCCTGTGTGGATTTCGTTTTGCTTTCCTGTGTGGAATATGTTTACTTTCGTGTGTGGATTTCGTTTTGCTTTCCTGTGTGGAATACGTATACTTTCCTGTGTGGAATAAGTTGTACTTGGGCTCGGAGGTTGGAACATATTTGAATTGATGACTTAGGTATATGTATGGGCATATACCTGAGCAGTGTCTGTTGTTACTTCGTGTTTGTATCTCACCTTTGTGGTTTATCCTTTATGGATTTTGGGAGACCTTCAGGGGTTTCGGGGTCCCTACTGAGTAGCTTATACTCACCCCTACATGGGCTATGCCCGCACTACATTGTGTTGGTTGCAGACGACGGACAGCGTTGATCGTGGTTGAGGCTTGCAGAGCAGTACGGTGCCTGGAGGTGGACCACTGGGTGAGACGTACTCGGAGTGGACGGTGGGACCCGTGGAGCAGTGGAGCTTTCTGTACCCACCCTTCAGGTGGGATTTCCAGTGGACAGCTCGGTGCAGCGGATTTTACTTTACAGTTTCTATTTTCCCTTTCGAGTTGTACTTTACTTTCAGTTTGGGTTTGTATACTGGCCCTTTTACTTTTCCGCACTTTCAGTTGTACTCTGTTTTCACTTAGTGTTTACTTTCCGCTTTCTTACTCTGTGGTGCTTGTTTACTTTACAAAGGCAATGCCTTCCCCTTTTTCCGGGATTTACGCCTTGGTGCTAGTCACCAGCCCCTGGCCTATGGAAGGCGGGCTTGGGGTAGTCACGACACGGGCCCCGAGGACGGGTCGTGACACTCTATTCATTAAATCCATGAATATAGTAGGGGAATTAGATAGACAAAAAAGAATCAACATAAATTCGTAGTGTCTATACCTTGTATAGAATGACGTCTTGGGTATATCCTCCTTCTTAACCCATAAATGTTGATATCTATAATGAACATAACTATTTGGAAAGTATTGAGATCCACATAGTTAGTTAAATAAGTCATAAATATGGGGGAGAGAACATTTTTTCTTTATAGTGATCCTATTAAGTTCTTGATAATCAATACAGAGTCTCATTGAACCATATTTATTCTTAACAAATAGAATAGGTTCACTCCAAGGTGATTCACTAGTGAATTTGAATCCCTTATAAATATTATCTTGGAGTTTCTTCTTCAATTCCTATAAATCAATCAGGTCCATTCTATAAGGATTGTTTGAAATAGTTATAGAACCTAATATGAGTTATATTGAGAACTTATCTTCATGATTCGGTGGAAGACCTGTAATTTTTTCTAGAAAGACAACGATAAAATCCATTACAATAGGTGTATCCTTAATTGTGATTTTCTCCCTAACCATTTGAGATATAAAAACATAATTTATAGGAATCAAGACCCATAATATGGAAGAATTTTCCACTGGAAGTTCATATTCATCATTGCATCGATAGATGATCATATATTCATTAATAATAAGAAATGTGACTTCTATTAATTAGAAATTTATATGAGTTCGATATAGAGATAAACAATCCATTATAAAAATCACATTGAAATCCACTAGAGGAAGGATCACAATATTTGTAGGTAGAAATTTTCCACAAACCTCAACATGAGAAGAATTATAAACTTGTGATGCTACTGTTGTGACATTATGAGTTTTCATAGCTAACTCAACTAATAACTATTGAGGTGATATTATGATACCATTAGAGAATTAATTATAAACAAAATAGTTGCTGGATCCAAAAATCCAATACAACGTTTTCTAATTTAGAGTGGATGATATGTGTACATTTCAACACTTCATTATCCTACTCCACATTTCCAATTGTGATCAAATATTATTTTCCTTTTTCATTGGAATTAAGAGGTTCGTAATGTTGATCATAATATATATCTCTTGTATTAGAGAATTTGTTAGCATAATGACCTATTTCCTTTCACTTTTAACATTTCTGTGTTGGAGGTGCATTCTCTGTAGCCTTTTCACTATTTACAGAATTAACTATATTTTTCCCATCACTTCGGCCTTAAATTTCACAATTTCCTTATTTCTAACACATAAAACATTTATTAGTCCCTTTAAGACAATTTATACCATGTTTATTTCAACACCTTGAGAATAAAGTAATGTTTATCTTCATTGCACATTCATTTTTGGATTTTCCTTCAAATTCTGTTTTATCTTCTTATCAAACCCATAATACTGATAGGTAACTCGAATCTCCATATCAACCTTAAGATAACATCAAATGCTTTACTCATATCTATTAAAGTACGTTATGGAAAATCCCTTTTAGAGACCTATTTTTAAGGTAATAAAAAACCGATCAACCTTACTCTCAGGTTGGATGATAATTACAGAAGAATACCTTGAAAGTATTGTAAAAGTTTCTTCATAGGTACCAATGGATTCATCATATTTTTATTAAGCTCAGGTAACCCCATATCCATATTCATACCAATAATTCAAGGAAAATAATTATTTTAAAATAATTTATTGAACTCACCCCATTCCATAGATTAAAATTCATTTTTTTCCTCGTATTATTGATGATATCTCACCATTGACCCACTTCACCTTCCAAACAATAGACCACCATGATGAATTTATCATGTTTTTAACCATGGAGAACTAAAAATAACTTATCAATTGTAATAATCCATTATTAAGCTACTGGTGGTTCAGAATACCCAATTAAAGAAGGTGGACGCTATCTCATGATGGAATCAATAGAATTTTGTTCCCTCTTTTCTCGTTTGGAATCCTTACATGATTCATAGTTTAAGAAAGTAGTGTGATCATAGAAACAATATTTTTTATTCCTGATACCATATCAATTGACTTCCCAGTAGGATAATAATTACATTTCCCATCACATTTAGCATTAACATGGCTCCTCAGGGTTCTAACAATTGATTAAAACCAAGAAGCATAGTGTGAGAAATAATAATCAAAATGGGAAAACCACATAATTAAGGGAAATTACTTATAAAAATTCAATTATGGAAACCTTAGGTTTTATCCCAGGTTATTCATAAACATTACCAAAACACTATGATTATAACTTATACTTATACTTGTCCATAGGGTTCTTATTAAGGTTTTCTCACCCTAATTTCCAAAGGCTAACTAAAAAGTTTCTCTCATACCAACTATAATGAACCATACATTCATACATAGATATTTCTTTGACATATAAGAATATTTATTAAAAAAAATACAATTCATGCTAGGAACGTATAGGATCAGTGTATTTAAAAACTAGGAAACATAAACAACTAGTTCATAAAACTTCTACATCATCTTTTACTTATTCCTTCATTTTCAAGACCCCCTTTTGACCCATATTACTTAATACCCTTATGCATATCCTGGGAAAATGAATTATAATAAAGGGTGAGCTCATATTCTTAGTAAGAGTAAAAATTGATATATAAACCATATCATAATCGTAAAACATAAGAACACAAACCTCACATTTGAAAATTATGTTCTACATATCGAATATCATGACATCATGTTATTGGATAATTAATTGAAGTTAATTAAAAAAAAAATTCTCAGAGAGAATAACATAAAACAAAGAACTTGTGGAATACCCATATGTGTGTAAAATCATTTTAAAATTATCCAAGGATTATGTACAAGACCATCATAGTGGAAAAATTCCTTTATTAAACTAAGTTCACTCTATGTTCTAGCCCTGTATTGCTAAATTGGGTTTACTTCTCATTACATCCCTATATTACCAAATTGAGATCATTTCCCATTCCATCCCTATCTATATCAAGAGATATAAATAATTACCCAATGAATTGGAGGGATATATAGGTCCCATACCTCAAATAATAAAATCTATACCTATGTGTTCCACAAGAACAGAAATTATTCATCATATAATAACCCATGAAAATAAATGGTTTTCTTAAGATCAATCAATAATAACATAACCCATGGAGAAAAATGGGTTTCATATAAACCATCCATTTTTATAATAGGAATAACATCCTTTAAAAATATCCCCATTAAAACATATGCATCATTTGAGATATCACTTGAAAATATTTACTGAGGAAAATAACCTTTCTTCATTGAAAACATTTTCTTTACTTAATGTAACATGATTTTAAAAGAAAACATTTTATTTGAATATAAAGTTGTAATATTTTAATGTATTCTTCATGTAAATAAGGGAGCATGAAAGTATAAAAATCCACGGTAAATACTTACATATAAACAATATCAGATAATAATGAGACTGTGAAATCATCCTTTACCTTAGGTATGGGTTCCTTCGTACATATCAAAAACTATTATATAATGGATTAAATATTTTTATTAAATTATCCTAGAACCATATTTATATTTATGATATCATATATGATCATATTATAACCCATTTAATAATTCTTTATTAATCTTCCTTTGGGTGTTAACTACTTAATTTTGTACGCATGTTTTATCATATAAGTTCTGGTTTTGCACAAAGAATATTGTTCTATACTATCTATAATGATATTAAGTTAATATATATCATATTATTAATTCTATACATTTATATAATAATTATTTAATTGGGATCATGGAGAATGAATTGCATCACATCGTGGAGATGGTTAGTCGTACGTACGCATGAGCAACACATGATTACCTTAATTGTGAAATGGTATTGAAGTGGATGGTGTATATAATATTAAAGAATCAATAAAATGTTATAATAATATTATATAGTTATTATCTCCATAATTACACCCATACAAGTAAATTGGTGATGAAAAATAGATTACACCACTATGTGGGGATGGTAAGCTGTACATATGCACGCATGGTGATTTTTTCATATGACGTATAAAAGGTGGGATATGGGTTTTACATAATAATAATAACATATCATAATATAATTGATACTATATTTATTACTTTATAATTCGAAAAAACAAAGGAATAGGTAGTATACAAAGAGTTGATCTTGAGAGATTCAGTAAAAGAGATTACCTCCTCTTCAGTGAGTTACCTCTAGATCTCCTATCAGGGACACTAGAGTTGGTCTTTTAAGCAGACCAGAACCTCTAAAATGTGTATAGGGATGTTTATAAAGGAAAATTTTATAGGATTTACAAGCATTAAGGCTCAATGAGTTATAGATAAATGATGGAGGAGGTTCCCATTTATAATTGAGGCGAGGGAGGGGGCTTTGGAATTTTAAAAATATTAATTTATAATAAATTCAATATCATTATAAAAATACCCAAATGTAAAGTATTAAAAGATTATATGAGATAATATTTTAATCTTATAAAACAATATATTTTATACAAATTTTTGTATTAATGTAAACCTTATTATTTTAATTATCCAAGAGTTATATTATTTTAATTTAATCTAAGGTAACAAATCTTTTAATATTAAGAGGTTTTAATATTTATTTATTTTATGTAAAATAAATCTTAAATGATCAATTTCTTACAATTTATATCATATTATAATTTTTATAAATATGTTTTATGATTTTTAAATCATTTAATAAAGAATTATTTGGATAAAAGATCAATAGTTTCAATTTTGACACAATTCATTTCATAGATTTTTAACAATATCAAAATAAGAAGTTAACATAAGAAAAAAAATTTAATTATATATATAATAGGTCAAGGTCATCTATAAAATTAACTTATCTCAATAATTATTTCAAATTATATTTATTTTAAGATTTTTAATATTTTTTTTTGATATTTCCATTAATAAAATAATTACTAGATCATTGTTGTGTTACTATTTAATATATTAATTTGTTCACTAAAAAATAAAAATAACATAACATGATGAATATATATGTTTTATATTTAATAATAATATTTATAGTTGAATATATATTATGTTTATCCCTATAAAAATGATATATTAATTAAAACATGAATGTGGAATCTTTAAATTTTCATTTAATAAAATATTTAAAATATGATAATATTATTTAAGTGACCCAAAAATTAATAAAAAATTATTATCATGAAAATAAGTTTATTATTTTAAAATTTTAAATAGATATTCATTTATCATATATTGTTTTCCCTATGTGGATACATAAGAGAATTTAAAGACAAAGAAAGTGACATTTTGTGTCTTTCTTTGATTAAAATATTATATAAGTCATTTTATAGGAAAAGTGTCCATTTAGTGACTTAATTTATATCCTTAGGTGTTAATGGTGTAATTTAATTTATCAAATAATTTTTTTAAAATTTTTATGGTCATTTTATAACTTTATTTTTAACCTAAATTACCTAAATTACCCTTTACTATAGTAATAATATTTTCCATTATTATTTTTTTATTGAAAATAACAAAATAAAACTATTTAATAAATTTTTACCTTATTCAACCAATTTTTGTATACATTTTTAAACATTAGAAAATAGAATTATTAGAATTTATTTTAAAATAAACCCTTTAAAATTCCATGAAAAACAGTTTTTCAAGAAAAATGTACTTTTAAAAAATAAAATGTATTTATAATAGAATCGTATAAAAAATCCATTTTAGAAACCATAATTTAAATATTTTAAATATAAATTAACTAATTAAAATTTAAAAATACCTCAAAAAAATATTTTGACCTTGTAAATAATTTTAATGAAAAAATAGAGTTTCTTTAATAAAAATATGTATTTCACTAAAAAATGAAACTGACCAGAAAAATACAAAAAATTAATCCAAAGTAAATTTTGTATCCGTATTTTAAATATGAAGTTTATTTATTCGTATAAAAATTATTAAAGTGTCAAAACTTAGATTTAAAATGGGTTCTCCATTAAAAATTTGTAAAATTAACTTTTTGATTTTTTTTCATTCACAGAATAAGATTTATTCATATCCTATGCCAATAAAATATATTGGATGAATATCAAAAATATTTTTTAGGTATATTACATATTTGTATCATTATTATCATTTATTAATTGTAATTAATTTAATTTAGAAAGACAAAATGAATTTGGGAGGATAAAAATATGAATATTCAATTAGTTTATTTTTTCTTTTGTAGTTAAACAACCGATTCACAACTTATTTTTATAAGTTAGTTATTCATTTTTATTTCATCAAATTTAATGGATTTTTTATAAAAGATATTTTATAATATGTTGCGGTTCTTCTTAAACTCATGATTATGTGCAATGTAAGCTGTTGAAGAATTAATATTCCTTAAAGAGAAATATTTGTTAATATATCAGGGTGTTACACTTTTATTTTTTAATTGGTGTGAAAACTCCCAACAAAAACAATTCTTGCTTCGATTGATCGATGGAACACCTCATTTGATATACTAGTATCAACTAAAATTTCTTTACTTTTTTATTATTGTACACACAAAATTCATTCTATGAATGTTTTTATCTTATTCCATATTGGTATTACTGAAAGCTAGCATCTTTGTCTCCTCACATTTCGAACAAAACTTCCCATCCTTAAAACAATTCTCTGTCCGGTGTTCTCACATCGATGAACTCAGACTGAAAAAATTTCACTTTCTTATTTCACAAAAGACTACATGTATCCTGAATTATTCATGATTTTGATCACTTTTGGATCATTGTAGCATTTTATGAATTACAATGGAAAATTTCTATTACTTTCTATCATTTCAGTATCTTCTTTCTTTCCAATCAAACATCAAATCGATTAGTAGCTCTTTTTCTCCCCATTTTCTTGATAATTCATGCATCCTTTGTTTCCTAGAAAAGAATAAGATTTATGATAACTCCAAGATCAAAAAAGAATAATCAGATTTACATTGGATCAATTTAGACTTCAATAATTTTCCCTATTTCGATTTAATCCTTCATTTCGGACCCAATGTAAGTCCAATGAACAACTTCCCTAGAAAAACATCTTCAACACAAAGAAAAATTCTTATGAAATGTGCATCGAATTTATTAATTATTATTCAGCCTTATTTCCTCATCATATGATAACCAAATATTTAAAAATTGAATTGATTTATTTTCTTTTACAACAAAATACAATACTTTTAGAACAATATTCTTCCATCTTTCCAAATAAACTTCAAACCAACTTGGTCTGAACACATCCAAAAAACCCTTAAATCTAAAAAGAGTCACATAAGAGATCATTTATAAGTCATGATATGTAAAAAACTCATTTAATTTAAAAATACTCTTAAAATAATCCTATTGGGAAATTTTACAAACACATAGTGTGAATTGAAATTCATTCTAGGTTTGTATGACTTAAAAACCATTGGAAACCCCTTTCATTTCAACCTTGAAAAACACCAACACAAGAAGGCTTGTAAAACATAATAAATAATATAATTTATAATTTTTTTATTATTAAAAATTGTTTTTAGAAGATCAAGAACAAATGAAATTACAAATAAATAAAATAACATAGAACCACCGACCATAAGTTTAAAAATTCTTGTTCCTTTGCTGAAAAATAGTTGATAAGGTCTCTAGAGAAGAATAACATGTCCTAAATATCAAATTCACCATGTTTAAACCTATAATAGGCATTTATTTTTATCCAAAATAGACAATAGGGAAATTAAGAATAAGAAATAATGACGGATTAATGGAAAGAGAAGAAGAGAGAAGGAAAAGAGGAAGAAAAATAAAGGTTTACCTTGATGGGACAAGATAAAATCCACTATAGAGTTGTGGAGGAGGGAAGAAAAAAACCCTTATAGGACCATTGAAAATTTTGTTCAAAGAGGGGTAAATGGGTAAAAACCAATTAAAAAGAAACCAAAAGACTAAAAAAACACACATAGATTAGGTCACATAGTTTACTCTCATGGTTTAGAAAACCATGAAAAAACTGTGTGATTGTCACTAGACTCCAAGATTTCTAGACCCACACAATTAACCTACATGGTTTTGAAAACCATTTTTTAACCTTGAGGCCAATAAATAGTGATGAAAAATTAAAAATATCATCCCTAAACACACCAAACTCAATGGAACATATAATTTAATAAGTATAATCACAAAAGAGTGAACTCGAGCTATGATAATTCTTCCCACCATACCACTTTCTATACATAGAAAGTCACTAATTAATTTAGAGAAAATAAATTCAGAATCTTGAACGAAATACTCAAAATAATCATTTAATATAAAATTATATTTTTCTTAGAGTTTTATGAATACCTAATTACCCATGAATATGTCCCTAGGTTAAAATCTATTATATTAACAACATAGAGACCATTCAACTAATTTGTCCTTGAAATCATAGAAAAGATTAAATTAAGATTCATATCATAAGATCAATATTATTTACCCCACTAAAGGAAATTATAGAAAAAATATTAATGGATTCACACACAACCCATTGAACCCATGGAAACACTCAGTATTTTCTTACAAGGAAGCTTGAGACCTACTACAAGTCTCTCCACCATGAATGTTTTCACCTTAATATGGTGAAATATATGGGGTCACACTATTGTGGGAGAATAATTAAGAAAATAAAACTTCTAACAATGATACAACCTTAACCACCCAAAATATATGAATAACTTGCAAGGAAAATGATATGAATAACCATACTAAAAACTAGAGATATTAGGTCTATCAGGCCAAGCTAGAAAACATCAAAACATTGGCATTGAAAAAGTATCCTTTCAAGGGATCAAATTACCCAATGAATATTCTATTATTAAATCTAAATAAAATCACTTGGTAAGAATATAATTTGGATCAACCACTGAATTTCATGTTTGGTCCGGTTCAATGATTTGAAAATTCAAACTCCTACTAAAAGAAGAATCAAACTAAAAATAACCTCAAAATTAAATATTTCTACACATCACTAACTCCTTTTTAAAGGGAATAATTTAAATAAAAATTAAATTAAAAATAAAACATTAACATCTTTAGATTCAAATAACATAATAGATATATAAAACAAAAGGTCAATTCAAAACAAAATCTCCTTACAAATAAAGAAAAAACAATTTAAAACCACAATACCCTTTAAAATAATTACATTTTATTTAGATAAATCATGAAAATCCATTGCACAACTCTATCATAAGTTGAAAATTTAACTTCTCTACAAGGGAAAAGATTGAAAAATTTAACTTAGCTTTGACAAACATATATATATTTATTTCAAAATACTACATGAATCCCATTTAAAAATCAATTTATTTTGAAATAATTTCATGAGTATAAAAATTAAAATCATGACCATCATAATAACAAGTTTTCATAAAAAAATCACCCAACAAAACAAACTTTTAAAAGTAAATGAAAAGGAAAATTATAAACATCAACCAAAACCTCACCTAAAACCATTAATTTAAAATAAAACACCCTTAATTAAACTCATATCAATGGTAAACATCGTTAGTACAAATTCAAAAATCAAGGGGGAAAAATGATAAATCAAGGGGAAATTCCAATCAATGTATTGTTCAGATTCATGGTATAAGAAACTATTTTCCAACTATTCAACATGTTTTAAGAAAAGTTATTGATCCATCCACATAGGCTATGGATGGTTTTCCAGGCCGTGCAAGATAACCTTGTAGGACTTATTCCTCCTTAATGTTTAACAAAAAATTAGATAAATCTCAAATCACCCATATAAATTTAGTGTATATTAAAATAACATCAATTCAAATAAAAATATATAAAAATTAATCTATAAAAAACTAAATTTATAGATTTAAACCCTAACTACCCATGAAAACTCAATATTCATCACTAATGGTAATGATTATGCACCTACTCATGAACAACCACTTTATCCCCAATTAACCTATAGTCTATATACTATACACCTCCAATAACAATAGGGGGATCTGATGCCATTTTATCATGAACCAACCTTGGTCAACCTGACATGTCACCCATATTGGGCTGTGACAAGTCCCAAAAGGAATTCCCAATTCACATGGGATAAAAACAAGTTAAAGGAAATTAAAAATACAAATAAGGAACAATTTAACCCATATATAAGTAAAAACATAATATAATTCTACCATAAAATCAGTATAACCCATCTGTAATATGGACTACTATAAAAGAAATAATTAGTTTCAAAATTAAATATGAAAAACAAGGTATAAAAAAAATTTATCACCAAAACCCACAACTAATAATAAAAATGAATCAAGATACATAATAGGAAAAATTAAAAAGAGATAAAAATATATAAAGAGGATAAAGTGGATGTTGCATCAACCTTCCAAGATGAACCAGCTAACCCAAACCAACACGATCATCACCTAGTGGATCAAGGCCACCGTCATATCCCAAGACCTATAACAACCTATAAAACGGTGCATGATATCCACAAAAAAAGATCACAATTGTGTCTATATAAAACATAATCACCACATATAAACTAGGTTGTGTACAAAATGTGTGAGATACATATGTCTATTAGCTTTCCCCTAATAAAATATTCTATGCAATTCCTTTTATAATCCAACCAATAAATCATAAAATGAAATAAATCACATGAAAATAATATTTTTATCATTTTTGAAAAAATAAAAAATCTTTTCATATAATTACTCTATTTATAAATCAAGAACAAACTTTGAAATTAGAAGGATTAGTTCTTTGGAAACTACATTCCTAAATAATATTGCATTATCCCAAATATTCCCAAAATATAGGAACCATTTATTTTTTGTTTTAAATTCCTTTAAATAACCCTGATGACGATGCCTAATGGATTCAAGGAGGTATCAAGTTTTTCTATTTATAATTTAGAGTTTGAATCCCAAAACATTAAGATGAAGGCCAGGCCACGCGGTTAGTAGAAACCATGTGGTCCAACCCACATGGTTTCCCAAAATCATGCAATTACCAATAGTAGGGTGTTGGGGGCCGCATGGTTTTTATGTAGCTATGAAACCCTAGGTGTATGGTCATTTAGTGGTGTATACTTCTTAGATAGAGTTGTTTTTTATGTTTTCTATATGGTTAGAAAAACATTGAGCCAAACCATACGGGGATCCCCTTTGAAGCAGAATATGGTGAACAATTGGTGTATCATTTGGATAACCATACATAAAAACTATGCACCTTTGTTTTTAAGATGAAATACCCAAAATTACCCTATATAATTGTTTATTTCACCGATTTTCATTCTTCCTTTATACTCCAATGGGTTTTTCTTTATCTTCCATATTTGGAGCTCCTCCTCCCCTATTCATAGGGTTTGTGATAACTCCTTCAATCATATTACGAATCACTCACCATCAAAAGTAACAAAAATCTCTCTATAAGATCTATCATCCTATACTTTATATTTTGAGTTTATTCCAACATATGTTGTTCTATTTATGTGCAATGTATTTTTTCATACTTTCAAGGAATTTTTGACATTTCTTCATTTTCTCCCATTCTAGGCTGATTGAATCCTAGACAATGGATGAGTGGAGAAATACTACATCGAGGTAATTA
Organism: Viscum album; assembly: GCA_963277665.1. NCBI lineage: Eukaryota > Viridiplantae > Streptophyta > Magnoliopsida > Santalales > Viscaceae > Viscum > Viscum album. Next base: position 496,503,985 of record OY728121.1, on the reverse strand, counting down.
GTCTTGGTATTTCTTGCTCATTTGGTAACCTTTTTTAAATTAAGAATCATTATGATGCTCACTGAATACTTTCAAATATGCTTTAAATTTGTTAAATAAATTAATTGAATTGGTTTCCAATGTATTGTGCGACCCTACCTTATGGTGAAAAACCATTCGTGGGTTGTTCACCCCGTTGTTGGAAACCCCTTGGGGTTTTCTTACCTTAATAACATATTTTTCCCATAACATAAATTGTGAACGACATTATGTGCATAAGTTTCACATTTATTAAATGAAATAATTTTTAATTTTAGTTTAAATGAGTCATAAGCCATGAGTTAGGACCCCTTCAGGTGAATTTTTTATATTAAACATTGTTTATCATATTATAGGACTTATGCCAAATGCTTAGTATTTTGTGAAAGTATTTTTTCTTTATATCATGCCGACTGTTCTTGGGATAAATGCCAAATGTTCTATACTTGGTAGGCTTATACTAAATTCTTATGCTTATTTCATATGTCATGCTATATGCCTTATACCTTTTATTTGTTGCTTAATGTCATGTACTTACTTTCTATTTCCATAATTTATTGGCTTGAATTGGATGTTATTCTTAGATTGATAGTTTAGATTATGAAAATGAAATGAATATTGATGAAATGTGATCATATATTACATGTCTGGTGAGTTTTTCTTGGTTGATATACCTCACCTATTATTGGTTGGGAGAGAACACATGTCCCATTTTAAGGACGTCTCGAGGGACTCGCCATGATTTGTTGGATTTTCTTGATGCACCAAGAGGAATACATTGGATTTCCATGTACATGATCTCCAGGTGGATTATAAATACTCATGAGTGACACCAGTTCCTTAGGGGTGAAACTGAGGATGGACCCATTTGCTATTTTGGCCGTGCCATGCCATGGGTGATTCCCAACTGCCTATGTGGGATACTTCATAGGGACTCAGAGTTCACCATACCTTGAGTGATATAAGGGATTCCTTTATGGGTCTACTTGGACAAAATCAATGGTATTGGTTCATAGGGGACACCAGTAGCGACTGTTGGGATTCTTATTGATCACCTTGGAAGGGATCGAGAATCCACCTTTGGATTTGATATATTGATTTCTTTTACATATATGGTTCCTCTTACTTGTATTATGAGTATGCTTGTATGAGGAAATGAAAATGTGACCCCAAGACAAAGCACAAGATTGGGGCCATTCTACCTTGGTTTTTTCTTCATAATGGCCTATGTAAAGACCATATCACTTGTACAAGTAGCTTGGTTCAGAAATTCAGATTAGTTCGAAGAAATTGTTATCAGTCGAGTGTCCAATTAGGAAACCAGATTTAATTATTTATGTATGTATGTATTTATTTCAATACATTTATTATTATAGCTCACAACTCATTTAATTATTGCACGAAATAGATTGGACTTGACACCATGGATAGAGCCCTATTAAGATTGTATCTCACACCCTAATTGGGATGACTATGGTACCAAGATAGACATCATGATTACAAGTATGGATAAAAGAAAAAATGTGACTTATAATGCCTCGTTGATTATTAGTTTTTAGATGGAGCATGAGGTAGAGGACTTAGAATATGCTCAAGAGGATTGTAGTAACAAAATTTTCCCTTTTTGTAAATTTTTTTAACATGTTTTATATGCATGTATCCCCTACTTCCCATGAACTTCCATTTTTGTATATAAACATGAAAATGATCATAATTTTGTATCTACTATGGTTTATTCAGCTTCTACAAGTTTCTTATTTATATTTATGGTTTATTCTTATTATTATGCTTCTTATGCTGATTCTTATTTACGATTATCCTAATTATTACATGTTTCTATCTAATATTACCACTCTTATCTATGAGGGAATAGTATCCCCCTGAAAACACCCTGGGCCCTCATTGCTATTCAGAAGAATCGAGAATTTTAAAAGGCAAGTTTGAGGTCTTATGACCACTATCTCAGGGGAATCGATAAGTGGATCTCAGGGAAAGATAATACAAAGTGGTATCAAAGGGATTTTCCTCTTGTATAACTATTTGGGTTTAGACAAGATACTAGGATATATGAATTTTTTAATGAAACTTTTTATGGGATTGACAAACCCATGTATAGGGGAAACCCAAATTTCCTAGGATGGGTAAATACTATTATCGCTTGCGCTTCTACCATTTCATGGATTTCACCATTGGGTGACTCACTTGACTTGTGGTTTTATTAAAGGGGATGTTATTGAAAGTGATTGTTAGCATTATCCTAATGATACAAGGGAATATTATTATAATTAATAATGCTAGGTACCTTGGGATTAAAATTTCATGCATTATGCCATGCCATATCTACTTTTTAGTATGCATCACCTATTTTCGTGTGAGTGCTACAATTCCTTGAAGTGATTTGGTTATTATTTTATTGAAATGTGTCCATTCTTATTGTAGGAATGTTTTATGATTTGGATTAAGTGGAAGTCAAATTTCATTTTATAAGGTGTATGGGACCTTATAAATTGGAATGGTGATCCACCAAATTAAACCATTTAAAGGTATTTTATCTAAATAAATGAATTAAAATGAATATAACATTTAAAACTAAATGTCCACTATATATAAAAAATGTGAGACCTTGACCCTGGCTTGAACCTACCAGAAGGAAGTAGGGAATGTATCATGTGTTCTTTATGAAAACTTATCCTGTCAGCCAGGCCTAATTTCTGGAGAAGGTTGTATTCCAGGCCATTCTTATGGATATTCCATATACCTGCCCTCTCTTTATCGCTTTCCCTATATGTTTTTTCTATCTATTATAAATCCAATTTGAGGAGTGCGTTTAGAAATTGTAGAGCTATTCAATCACAGAGTCCTTGTGTTGTACACCAAGAGAGTGGCGATTAGCACACTCCAGAGGTGGTGGGCCCTGAGCCACTCGTGATACCTGGTGATACCAGAGGAACATCTTGCTGATCTGCTACTGGGATTTGATGCTCAATTATATGACAATTTTCTATAGTTTATGCAGTCTTTTCAAGGTGCTCCATGACCTAGCCCTACCATGGTAGTGCAAACTTGAGACTTTAGGAAGTAACATCCTCCCACCTTCTCAGAGGATGTAAAAAACTAGGTTGTTAAGTCATGGTTAGAATACATGGTATCAATATTTGAAAATCTAAAGATGGCTACAGAGTGGAGGGAAAATCTCACAACTTACAAGTTATGAGATTCTACCAATCCCTAGTGGTACATAATCTCACAATATGATCATTATTGAGGTATGGTTTGGGTAGACTTCCATACAACCTTCTATGATCACATATCTCTATAAAATATGAGGGAGGATCATTCTAGAGAGTTTATTCATCTTTAATAGGAATCTATGATCATTCTTGAGTATTCTACTCAGATCACTAAGTTCCAGTGTTTCACTCTATTTATAACTAGTGATGAGTTGAAGACTATGATGAATTTTGAGTATGGGTTTGGGTATGCTGTACAATTGAAGGTGAATGAATTTTGGTTGACTACCATTATAGAAATAGTGAACGAGGACCTAATTAAAAGACAAAATATTAGATAATATGACAATGCGAGCCAGGGCAGTTCAGTTCTGAGGCAGGGAAATGGTTCTTCTATAAGTAGGACACACCATTTTGAGGATGAAAATAGGGGAGGTTCTATCCAAGTGACATGAAATGGAATCTATATAGTGTTTCATCAGTGTGGTTGGATAGATCATAAGAAGCCCCAGTGAACAAGGAATCCAATCGAATGTTGGGTTTGGGGTAGGATGGGTCACCTTCAATTCTTTTTTCAATATTTTCCTCTAGTATCCAGTGATAGGGGATCCATAACAACACCTCTATTAGGTAAAAGATCTGAAAATACACCTTATACGAGGAGTTTTTCTTCTACCATCCGATTAGGATGAGGTGGTAGTGGTTGTTGCTGAGGTAGTCGGGACCTAGTGCTTCAACATCACCAGAGTTTATCTGATCTGGCTAGTCTAGTAGTATATCTTGGCCATGGCTCAGGTAATATTTATGTAGTGCAACCTACACATGGGGAGTAGTGTCTAAGGCCATCTATAGTTAGAGGTATTATTTTTATACCCTCTACTGTAGTATTTTTATTGTTTGATACAGGTTCATAACACTCTTTTATATCTACCGAGGTTGTGGAAATTATGTTATTTGTAATAAAGTACTTATGTGGCGTAATGTCTCTCGACACACCGTTATGGGTAAGAATTGAGGGTATACACAAGTGTCTAGAGTAACCCGTGAAATAGGTGGGTTCCATTCGTTTTGGAGTTTCTTTATCATCATGATGACTGGATTCGATGTCATCCTTGGTTTGGATTGGATTGTGATTTATCATGCCCATATTGATTGCTATCACTGACGAGTATCCTTAATATCACCTAAGGGAATCATGTATATTTATGATGGAGAATGAGATATCCATGAAATTCAAGCAAGATCCAAGAATACTGGTCTTGGTGGAGTGAGATATCAGTTGGTGAGTCTCCTTATGAGTGATCAGGGAATGTAGACAGTGAAATTCCCACCTATAGTGGATCGTTTCAAGGATGTTTTCCCTGAATATTTATCCATCTTACCTCTTGAGAGAGAGAGAGTTTTAGTTCACCAACGATCTTATTCCAAGTGTGACACCTATATCCAATCATCCATAGAGGATGGAATATATAGAGCTCTAGGAATTCAAGAAGAAACTTGAAGATCTATAGGAAAAGGGTTTCATATGACCCATTACATCACCATGGGGTTCGCTAGTCCTTTTAACAAAAAAGGAGGATGTTACCTTCATATTGTGTGTGGGTTACCACTGATTGAACTAGATTATGGTAATGAACTAGTATCTACTGCCTCACATTGATGTCCTATTTGATCAGGTCTAAGTAGAATTTTTTTTCTCTAAGAATTATTTAAGATCATGATGTCATTAGGTGTATGTGAGGAAGTCACACATACCAAATACAATGTTCTAGATTAAGTATGACTTGTATTATTATTTGGTTATGACGTTTGGTCCGATGAACACATCATTAATCTTCATGAATTTGATTAATTTGGTTTTCCACCAATATCCTGGTTCCTTTATGGTAGTTTTTTGTAAGATTTCTTAGTGTATTATTATAATAGACACAGCCATGACCATCACTTTGAGGTCGTGATGAATACATTGAGAGAGAACTAAAAATATGTAAAGATTAGTAAAAGATACTTATGGATCAACAAGGTTCACTTTTTGGGTCAGATCATATTAGAGGTATGCATATATGTTGACCCATAGAAGGTGAATTCCATGGTTTCCTGGGATCAACCAATGAATGTATTCAATATATGAAAATTATTAGGGTTTAATAGATATTATAAGTGATTCATTTAAGAATTCTCATGCCTGGAATCACCGCTTATGGGATTAACCAAGAAGGGTGTAATGTTAGAATAGAATGAAACTTGTGAGATAGATTTCACTAATTAAAGGGAAGACTCACTTAATCATGAATACAGATTTTTCTAGTGTTGGGAAAAAGTTATACAGTCTACAATGATGATTCAAGAATCGAGATGTGTGTAGTTATAATGAAAGGTGATTGAGTCATGGCATATGGGTCCTACCAAATTGTACCTCATTAATGAAATTTACCTATGCATGACCTCGATCTAGAATTCGTGGTTTATTCTTTTCACTGTTGGAGGCACTATGTATTGGATGATTGATCCATTTATTACATGGACCATAAAATTATTAAATACATCTCCACACATCACGATGTGAATTTGAGGTAGCACAAGTGGGTGGAATACTTATAGTAATTCAATTTTGAGCATGTTTACACACCTAGAAATGAAAATTCCATAGCTGATGCGTTGGGTCAGAAGACTTAGATGAAATCCATTAAGGAGTCCAATAGTGATTGAACAATGATGGATCTATTCAATGAGTTACACCTAGTGGGTCAAGAATGGCACGGGAAACCAGTATAATCATGTCACACCACAACTTTGGAAATTCTTTCATTATATGCTTTTCTTCACTTTGGATATTATGGTGGAGATTTGGGTTGAGTCCCAGTTTGAATTTTTTATTTTTTGGAGAAAAATGGTGATTTTGATCTTGATAGAAGGTAGAGCACGGTTGATGCATGGTTATGGGAAAGCATATGAATTCATCCAGAAAACTGTGTGTCTTGAGATTCGGTGTGTGGGGCATAGTACATGATCTATTCATGACTATCAAAACCATGTGAAAAGTGTGTTGTGGGGTTCCAAAATTTGGAAGTGGTGTATGCCACTGTTGGCGCAAGGTTTGGGAAACAATGTAGCCAACCCATGTGGGGTTCCCCTCTTATATATTAGGGTTCAAATGTTTTGCACACAGTTTGGAAAAATATGTGGAAAAACCATATGAGTTTCCTAGATCATTAAAATTTGAAAATTAATCTTTTCCCCCTCAAAACTTATAACCATATTTCAGGTCTATCCCCCCATATCAATCAAGAAGCACTATAGGTGCTCCCAAACTTCCCTTATTTATCCCTAATTTTCTCATGGATGCATTTAAATGGTTCTAAGGTGAGATATTCTTGTTTTCTAGTCATATTCCACATATTTCCCCTTTTCTATCAAGATATATTTGTTTCCCTTTTTGGGGATTCACCTTGGAAAAAACATAAGGGTTAGGGATGATGCGTTAGTTGTTTACCTTTAATGTTAGGGTGTGAAGATTCTCTCTCCAGGCTTGGTTCTTCCTTCTCCCAATTTTTGGTTTCATTTGAACGTTGTTGATGTAGGTGTTTCCATCCATTTCCTTTCTGGAACATTCCATTGATGATTGATCTTTCCTTTAAGGCTTTCAAAATATCATGACCATGCTTGTGATGTGATAGTATGAGTTTGATTGACGTTTTTATGATGGTAAGTTGGTGGAAAATGGGTTTTAAAAGGGTTTCATTATTTATTCATATATATTTAAGTGTATGCAAGGTGTTTTTTAAAAACCAAATGTTTTATCAATGGAATTTCCTTCTTATAATTATTTCTTATTGTATAAACACATAAAATTAAATAGTTACCATAATAAAAACCTTATAAATGAATAATGAGTAAAATAAAAGGCATCTCTATATGTTAAGGAACATATACCAATGAAATAGTAAATTGACCTTTGGAATTGTAATGTGACCCTTATAAATAGTAAACTAGCCAATTGAATAGTAACATCACCCATGAAAGTATAAATAAAATTTATCCATCTTATAAGTTTCAATATGATATAATTATATCATAGCATAAGTAAATAAATATTTTAAAAATTATTAATTAAGTGTTGGTATTTTTTGTAAGTCATATATATTTAATTAAAATTCTATGATTAATTTAATAATTTAAAATAGAATTTATTTTCATAAAATTTATTCATAAATAATTATTCTGATGACTTATTATCATAAGTTAATTTTAATAGACCTTAATTAATTTTTCAAAATGTAATAAAAGTAGTTTTAATTTTAAAAATTCTATTTGTCAACTAAATTAAAATTTTAATTAAAAATAAAATTTTGCATATTTAGAAAATTATTTTCATAAAATAGAGTTCATTTTTAAAATCTACACTTTGAAAAATGGTTTGGGCGATTTTTTGGGATTTTTCTAAAATGCTTGAATTTTTGGGGGAATAGTAAAATATGATAATTTACGATAAATGATAAATAAATGAATTTATGCATCATTCTTGAGTCATGGATGATGTAAATGGTAATTGGTTAGAACTCACATGCTCTATTTATAAATTTTAGTCACAATAATCAATATTTTTCATATTCTTGAGAATAAATATTAAACTAATGATTAAAATAATGCGAAACCCCACCTCTCCTCCACTCTAACTACCACCCATCTTTACCTCCTCTCCTCACACCTATCAAGACCTGTTCTTAGTCCAAATTCTACTCAAATATCTCCCTAATCCAATTTACCACTTACATGAGCTCTTTTTCTCATAAAAATACCAAAACCTCTCACCTAAAGAGGCTCTCAAGGAACATATATTCAAGAGGTAAATTGCTCTTTTCTTTTCTATTATTTTATTTTTAGGTTCCTTTGTTTTCATTTCTATCCTCACCTCTCCTCATCCAAATCGTTTTATAACTCCATTAACTTAATTTTACTATAATTTTTTTTTATTATAATGTAGTAATTAATCATCATCTCTCTTTCCCCTCCTTTTATAGTAGAAACGAAAACACCATCTGAGATGTGTTAATTAATCTCATTCAAGGACGATGGGTTTTCAATTTGTTTTACCATATTCAATTCTGGTCATGAAATAATTTTTATAGTTAAAACAAACAATAATTTTTTTTATTATTTCTTATATAAGGTTCTGGAATATTTTTTACTCTTGAAATTAATTTATAAATCAAAATGTGTTAGTTGTGATAAAAAACCACCAATTACCCAAAAAAGTTATCAGTAATGTTTTATATAATGATTCACCTTCACCTAAAATGACCAAATGTATTTTATAACCATGAAATATTCTATATATTCACTAATAACATATAAATCTGATGCTATAAAACCATTATCATCTTACATGTTTATCCTTTCATGTATATAAGTAAACCAATCATGAAAACCAAGGTATCAAACTCCCCCAAAACAATGAAATTAAACCTCTTAACCCACTAAAAAGGTCATGAATAAACTTAATAACGTTATAATAAATTAATTACATGTATAATAGGTTTTGTAAATATTAATTAATTAATTTAATTTGGTTATCAAGGACATTAAGATCAAGTGAAGGACAAAATCGTACTTAAGGTAAGAGATTCTACCCAAACCTCCATTATTCCTTTTGGTCCTTCTATATTTATTTTTTCCCAAATGAAGTTATCTATTATTTTTATGAACGTATTATAAATTATATGTAAATGATCCCAAATCATGTAACAAGATCCATTCATCATTATATTTCATGTATATACATGATTTTAAATGATTCCTTCATCATTTCTTCCTGATAAGCAAGCCCATTTTAAGGGAACTCCCTAGACTCTTACCCATTTTTAAGAAAACTATATAATATGTTTTTAAGAAACCATTATTTTTAAAACCACTATTTTTATTTTGAAATCCTTCTGGATTCACTTATAGTTTTATATAAAATATTATTCCCTTTTATGTTTTAAATGACCTTTGATATTTTCCTTTAACAACACTAAAATGTTTTAATTATAAAGTTTCTTATGTACTCCTTTTACATGTTATTACTCCAAGTCACATAAATTTCATGATATATGACTATTATAACCTATGATTTTACATTCATGATCTAATTCCATTCCTTCATGGACATTTTTATGATACTTCCATTTATTATGCTTTATGACATGATTATGATACCCAATTCTTACCATGGGTAATCCTTATGTCTATGTATGATTGAATATGTATTATTATATATGTGGAAGGAATATTCATAAAAATATTATGATGGGTGCCCCCATATAGCTCTCCAATGCATTGGGTAAAGTTGAGTCTCATGAGGTGTTAAGTGTAATGGTCTTGGCGATTAGCCTTGACTCTTGCAACCATGCACAATGGTGTTGGTGGTTAACCTCGACTTATGCTCCTCTATGTGAAAAAAAATCCAAGAATCATGCTAAATACATGTTTTATGTATCTGCTACATTACTACAAATCCATTTTTTTATTATCCCATGTTTATATGTTATGATTACATATGTTCCAATCCTTTTTGCATAATTATGTCAAGCCTTCTAGAAAATGTGCAAAAGATTTTTCCTTATGTTTATTCCCTAACTAGTCTTTTTATCTTATCCATTTATTCTTTTTATACTTAGGTTATCCTATGAATATTAATTAGAAAAATGTAAGTAAGGATCTCTTTATTAAGATTAAATAAAGAAATGTTTTGTGTCCCATGTTTTCGGTTTTATGGGACTAGTATTCTAAGACACTAAACTTTACAATCCAAGGCATGTAATATGATATTTAAATATTCCTAAAATCATTTAATGATATGTATAAAAGTCTAGGGCCACTATAATTGGTATCAGAGTAAGGTCTAGTTATTTTTGGACATTAGGAATAAAGCACTTTAGTAAGGACTCTAGGGATGATACTGAGTATAAGAAAAAATCCCTAAATTTTGGTAAGTATAGAGTCAGTTTTTTATCAAGAAAATACACCTCTATTTGTATATGAAAAAGTGGATGTGGCTCTGGCACAAAAATATCTAGGGGTAAAACCTGAAAACACCGCTTTGTGCTAGACTCGAACAGGAACTGGTTCACAATAGTGGGCCTTGAGGTATTACTGGCTTGACACTCCTAGGGGATATGCTTTGTAAAATTCATAATCTCATTACCCACCATTATTAAGGGAAGAAAGATCCTATAAGAATATAAGTTAAGAAATAAATTAAGGATAACCTCTATTGAAACCTAGGTATTCCTTATGAACATTTTCATATGTTTGGGCATGTATGGAAAGTTCATGTTTTCATTTGTTCTTGGATGATATATGTGGATATGGTATGGGCACATATGTGATGGTTCATAAGATTCCATGGGTGAGTAATTGAAATCAAAGGATTGTCTTGTTTTTTCCAAAAATAATTTTTGAAAAGGAAACAGATTTCATAAATTGGTTTTGATTTAAAAAGTGGGTTCTTGTTTAGTGAAAAATTGATTTCGATATATGTATAGTTTCCTTGGACAAAGATGACTTTGGAAATTGGTATAAAACTTTGGTTTTTGAATACATTATTCTTGTTATCTTTGTGATGTTTGGTTTATGATCCTATTGTTTTGGTTTGAGATATTCTTTTTGATTATGTTTAGGGTTGATGTTCATTATGGTTTTAGGTTTTTTTTGTTGTTCATAATATTCACCTAGAATGGTCCGTAAGGTTTCTAGTGGTTCTTTCCGTATTTATAGTTCTTCTTGGTTGTTGACCATATTTTTTGGTGGTTGAGGTCTGTTAGAGGCTTTGGAATGACTTGAGGAATTTCAGAGTATCTTTAAATCATTGGGAACTCCCAAATCTATGAGAGTGTGTGATTTTATGGGTTTGTTTGAGGGTCTAGCTTTGGATAAATGGAATTTTATTTCTTTATCATCACTGCAAGTTGGTATGACATGAGACGTGTTTAAGACCACTTTCATTCAATGGTTCGTACCCGAGGATGTGAAGGTGGAGAAAGGGGAATATCTCCTTAGAATTCATCAAGGAAAGTGGATGGTGATGGAATATATTGATCACTTTAAGGATTCCATTTACTTTTCTCTAGATACAGTGTCACATGACCTGTTTAAGGCTCCCATTTTCATTTGGAATATTCTTGTAGAGATTAAGGAGTGAGCCTTATCCTCCAAGGATTATTGTTTCATGAAGTTGTTGGATGAAGTATTCTTAGCTAAGTTGGTTTTCATAGCTCATAAAGTTGGTAGTCCAATGTCTCTTGCCACTCATGAAGTTTCCCAATTAGGAGAGGAGTGTGTGAAAAAGGAAACTATTACTAGGAATACAGTTTCATTAATTTTGTCTTCCCACTTGTCAGACCATTCAATTTTATGTTTCCAATGTGGTTGGTTTGGGAACTTCACTCCATCTTGTAATAATCCTCCAAAGGCTTGTCATAATTATGTCCATTTGGGTGACCTAGAGATTTTTTAGAAGAAGCAGTATTGGGGGAAGATGCCTTGATCAAAGAATAGTAGATCCTAACTACAAGTTAGAGTATGATTTATACATCATATCTCCATCTTTAGGCCATAGAGTGAAGCTTTCATGTGGTTGGGAAATTGAGGGGGGTGAAGGAACCTTGGACCAATTCTTATCTCCTATGTTGGCATGGAAATGATTTGATTTTCTTGTTGTGAATTCTTGATTATTGTGAGTTATTTTTAAGATAATCAGTGGCCTTGTTCCATATAATACTATTTTGTGCTTGGATGTATATATGTAAATGGTTATCCTTTCCTAAATCAGTTTTAGTCATCATTTGTGCTTGTTTGGAGATATTTGTGCTTGTGGGAATCGATGATTGTATGTTGTGTTCGGGTTCACTATTTTTGTTCAGGTTCCTTTCACGGGGTTCCCCTTGTGTTGTGTGTTTGTTTTATTTGAGTAATTTCCAATTATGGTATAGGTTTTTATTATCTTTTTCAAATAATTTTGGGTTACCTTGTGTTGGGAGTTCGAGTGATTGTCTCCCTAAGGTGGTGTTTTTGGGAGTCCATGTGTTGGGTCGATCCAAAGTCATTCTATGGTGTTATATAAATTATTAAAGTGCGGATAAACCTCTCATGTTCTCTCATTGTTCTTCATGATGGTTTTTCATATATAAATGGTTAGGTGTGACTTGTGAAGCAAAAGGTCACCTTGAGGTTTGTGGTTTTGTTCGGATTTATTTGGTTTTGGGATTGATTTTTTTTATCTTCCGACTGGGTGAATTTATGGGGGAAGAAAGTGTTTGTTTTGGGGAGAATTGTCACAACCCAACCTTGTAAATAAATCTATTTTATTCTTTTCTTTTCTTTGGATATTCTTCTGGAGGTTTGGTTTGAGTCCTAGTTTGAATTTTTGAGTTATTGGAGAGAAATGTATATATTGTGCTTGACAGAATGCAGCGCAAGGTTGGTGCATGGTTAGAGGGAAACATGTGCTTTCACCCAGGAAACCATGTGGCTTGATAGTAGGTCCCTAATACATGGATAAAAAACTTCAAACTTTTAGGGAAACCATACGACAAGCGTGTAGTGAGGTTCTAGAATTTGGCAGTGTCATTTTTCATGGTTGGTGCATAGTTTGGAAAAAAGTGCGGCCAAACTGTGCGAGTTTCCTAGATCATTAAAATTTGGAAATTACTATTTTTACCATCCAATGTTTTAACCATATTTTTGGTTTCTCCCCCTTTCTTGATCTAATCACACCATGGGGACTCCCATGTTTACCTCATCTAGTCCTCCTTTTCCCATGGATGTAATTTGAAGGTTTTATGGTGAGTTATTCATTGTTTTTGGACATTTTCCACATATTTTCCATTTTATATCTATATTTATTGGTTTCAATTGGTTAGGTTTCACCTTCGATGAAACCTAAGGGTTAGTATTGATGTGTGAGATATTTTCCATTGATGTTAGGGTGTGAATACTGTCTCTTGATCCTGGTTCATCCTTCTCTCAAATTTTGGTTGTGTTCATATGTTGATAAGGTAGGAGTTTCTATCTATTTCCTTTTAAAAACATTCTTTTGATGCATAAAATTTCCTTTAAAAATTTAAAAATATCATTACAATGCTTGTAAGGTGATAATAGGAGTTTATTCAGTGTTTTAATGGTGGAAAGTTGGGGAAAAATTTATTTTTAAATATTTTATTTATTTATTCCTATATTTATGTGCATGCAAGGTGTTTGATAAAATTCCAATTGAGTTTAAAGTGAAATTGAGAGCTTTTAATGTTTTTTGGGAATGGTTTTATTTTAATATCATGGAAGAAATTATAAATTTGGTGTGATGGGTTGTTTGGATGCCTCTGAATTCTTTGATAATCTGTAGTAAAATGTTTTGGAAAGGATATTCTAGTTTTTAAATGATTCTTAGTGATTTTGTGATTGGGTGACTTGTTATGTGGGTTTAATGGAAAGTCATGTTCCTTGAAAATGGTTTTTGGGATGATTTCATGGACACGTGAAGTGTTTCCTTGGATATTGTAACATCCATTGATGCACGAGGTGCACACATGGAAAAACATTCAAATGAAGAAGTAATTTTAAAATGATGTTTCCTTGAGCCTCAGTTTTCAAATGGTTTCTCCTTTATTCCTTCTTCCCATTTTTCCTAAAATGGTTCCTTAGTTTCCCAAAGGGTTAAGTGTTGCATCATGAGAATTAAAAATGTGACTTCAAATGTGTTATTTGAAACTTGGCATGTTTATTCATTTTAAGATAAAGCTTGGAAACCGTGTGGGGTATAAATTTAGGGCCCATTTGGAACTTTGAAATATGGTTGATTTCTGAAGGACCATTTGGATACTTGTGTATGTTGTGCATTTTCATCTAGGTATTTAAATAGTGTTGGAATTGGTATTGGTTTTGGAATTTGTTTCTTGGTTGGTACTTGAGATATTTTGGAGTTTTTTTAAAACTCGTATGATGTGAAAACTAGATTGGAAACTTATGTTGTTTTGGAAATTAATTTTAGAACTTATGAGATGTGTGGTCCTAGTGGGAAAGTTGGCATGTTTTAGAAAATGGATGGAAAACTTGGGTAGTGTGAGGCCTATTTGGTATTTAAAAATAATTGAGAATGTGATCTTTGAAACTCAAATAATGTGATATCCCTATTGGAAGTTTTGAAAGAAATGTATTTTTTTATGAGTTCATGGTACTTGGATTATATTAAAAAAAAACCACTAGAACTTGGGATTCATTCCCCTCTAGTGAATAATTCATGGAAACATTATTGGTATTGAGTCCATTAGAAAATTGGATGCATTACCCTATAATGGCTCATGAATGAGGATTTTATTGGTTGTGGTTGATATACCATGTTTGGACGATTATTATTATTATTATCATGGTATTTCTGGGAGCCATATAGAGGGTTGAGTGAAGGTTTCTTTTTGAACCTGATTATATGGGTTGGTACCCTCGAGACTTGATTGGGCAAGGTGGGGCGTGCCACTAGATTGGCTATTTTAGAGTATCCAATTAGTTATTATCTACGGAGCTTCACCATATGATGGTAGGTGAGTCCAAACAGAGTACATACAGGGTGTTACTATAGATATTTTTATGAAATGTCCATGATTATTATATGCATGATCTGTTGACTTTTTCTGCATGTTGGTTATTAGAACTACTGGTTAATACACACTTGTTTGTTCTATTTTTACTTTTGGTATGGATCCTTTACCCTTTGATATTAAGTTGTTTTTGGGCTTGGGTGGTTGGATCTAGAGTTTGGAAATAGAAAACCATCATAAAGAAAATTTGCGTGTGTTGTTTAAAAAAGGTAAATTGTGGAAATAATTATTTTTTATAGTTATAAATTCTTATTTGGATTCCTATTTTTTTTAAAAGTTCTTGTTAGGGTTTTATCATTTGAATTTTAATTTTTTTTGGTTTTGAAACCGGAATGTTTCATAATGGAACCTTGTTTTGAAAAAAAAAGATGTCTATATGTGTTTATTTCATGAATAGGGATATTTTTAGAAAGAAGTGTTTTTTTAAATTATTTAAAATCCTCTTTCCTAAATGTGTTTCAAAGTAGTGTCTGTGGAATATTTCAGGAAAAGAAATGCATGGACTCTATGGTGGTCAGCTAATGAGGTGTTTAAGCTCACACCCTACTTGTGCCACTCAACATTGGCAGACCTGAGCTATTTTACAGGTTCTGGTTTCTGGTTCGTGTGCTCAACTTTGGAGTTGGTTGGTCTCGTGGTTGGTGGTGACCAATAGGTCATGTGGAGATCGTGTATCATGTTTTCGTCTCAGTTTGTATTCCATTTTGTTTTGTTCATCAATTTTTGTATCTAGATCATTTATTTATTTATTTATATTCAGTTATTATTGGTTATGCTATGCTGTTTGTTTTTTTATTTTATCCAAGTTTATTTGGGAGAAAATCATTACCACCATCTTTAATTTAATACTCAACACTAGTTTCCAGTCTGTGGGGACCAAGAAGTCCCTTTGGCCAATGTCTTGAGCTAGGTTAGGTTTCAATTTGAATGGAATCCTAGCTTGGTTTGTGACATCACATCTCTAACAGTAAAATTATCCTTTATGGTGTGGGTACATTTGAAGAAACATTTCGATTTTGGGGGACTCGTTTTGAGGGAAAACATCATAGGAGAGAACCCACCTCTAGGTTGGGTCGTTGATGCAAATGATATCCTACTCTTATATAGCTATGTGTGGGTGTATTTTAATATATGAAAAGAGTTTATGATATAATATCATGCCTCTATTTGTCCATTTCATTCAGGTATTACCAAGTAGTATAGATATATAAGTCATCAGTATTGGTTTCTGGGTATGAAGAGACATATAATAGGTTTCATCACTCGGTGCTCTACCTGTGAGAAGGTGAAGGAAAATCACTAATGTCCTGATGGAATTCTATAACTTCTATCCATGACATAGTGGAAATGGAATGATGTTACCATGGTTTTCATGATAGGATTTCCAAGATATTCTAAAGGCATCGTTATAGTATGGGTGATTATCGACAGGTTAACCAAAGCTTCTTACTTTCTACCATTTTGGGAGACCATTTATATTAATGAGTTAGGAAGGATTTACATCTGGGAGATCATGATACTTTATGGTGTTCCCCATTCTATCAATATAGTCAGAGATACCCATTTTACCTCATGGTTCTGTAAAGGGTTGAAAAATTCAATATGTTCCCATGTGATCTTAAGTAAAAAATATCACCCTCGGACCAAAGGGAAATCTAATGGGATGACATGGATGTTAGATGATATTCTTCAAGACTGTATTCTTGATTTTGGAGGTTCATGGGGAAATAATATTCCTTCGGTTGAGTTTTTTTACAAGAAAATATTTTAGGAAACAATTCATATTGTTCCATACGATTCCCTATATAGTAGTCCATTATGTTCACCTCTTTGCTCGATAGAGGCAGGTGAGGCAGTTCTACTGGGTCCTCTTCTCATTTAAGAGATATCTAAGGAAGTCCAATTGATTTAAGAGAATTTGGCTACAACTCAGTGTTGGAATAAGTCTTATACCAATCATCACTTTATACCTCTAGATTTATAGGTGGGACATCTGGTCTTTCTACGTGTATCTCTTAGGTTGGGTCACAAAATAACAAGGAGAAAGGGAAAGTTATTTCCTTGATATGTTGGGACATTATAGATAGTAGAGAGAGTTAGGCCGGTAGCCTATCGGTTTTAGCTACCTCAAAGGTACCCAACATGAGTGAAATCTTCCACATATCATAGCTTTGAAAGTACCTTCATGACCTGACTCATTTATTTGACCCAAAGGAAATCGAGTTGGATGTGGATGCATCCTTAAGGGATCATCCAATATGTATATTTTATCGGACCATAATGGATCTCCACGGCAAGTCAGTTTCACTGATCTGGTTTCTATGGAATCACATGCATTTACTAGAGGATACTTAATAGTAGGAAATTGATGTACATGCCTAATGGTTAGAGATTTTCTCAGATGACATTATACCACCGTCAGAAGGGAAACTTAGGTATGAGTTTTCTTAAGGATGGGAGGTTGCAATGTCTCGGATTTTCCAAAAAGGTATGAAATGTTTGTTTTTTGGTTTAAATTACTTTAAATAACCCTTATGATAATTCCTAATGGATTCAATGAGGTCTTAGTTGGGTCTAGGGCTCATTTTGAGTCTAGAGCATGAAAATTAAAGAGGGAGACTGGGCCACACAGTTAGTAGAAACTATGAAACACAACCCACATAGTTTCCCAAAACCGTATGGTTATAGATAGTGGGATGTTAGGGGACACATTGGTTTTCCATAACCATGAGACCCCAGATGCATGGCCATGTGGTGCTGTATATTTATTGTAAAGAGCGGTTTTCCATAGTTTATGCACAGGTAGAAAAAATCTTCACCTAACCATGTGGGGTGTCCCTTGGAAGAAGAATATGGCCCATGGTTAGAACATGGTTTGTGCCACCGTGTGGAAAAATTCTATGACCATTTTTTTAGGTAATTGAATGAAAATTGATTTTTTATTATTATGAAAACACTTTCAAGGAAAAAGTGAGAAACCAGACATGACCTCACAACATCAACAGTTCACCACTTCACCACAAAAAACCATACAACCACAATGGATGAAATCCATTCAATCCTTCAAAATGACAAACCATCAAAGCTGGAGCTGAAATCACCAAGAAATGGATGAGTTAAAATGAACTAGGGGAAACAAACATCAGGAGAACTAGACAATCCTTAGAACTGGTCTCCTTGAACGCCCACTGATGCAACCGTCAACACCATCCCAAAACCAAAGACCTGTTGGCGGACTCCAGTCGAAATCTGGCCAACCCTCCAGTGAAGTGAGATGGACCCTTAAAAGAGAAAATCCACAAAGGAAAATGAACAAACCAGAGGGAGGAAGACCAGGCCTTCCCGACACTACCCCCTACTTCGTAGGCAACCGCAGCGCACCCTTGGACTAGACGCCACTTTGCAAATCACATTCTAGCATCTCTGCATTCCAAATGTAGAAACCAACACCATACCAGACCCACAAATCCTGTCACCACCATACCCCTTGTGAGGACCATAACAACCACCCAAAACACTCACAGGTGGAAGATCAAAGTAGCGACACCCTCAAACCGAAGAAGAACATATCGAACCCACTTCCGACACAAAACGCCTTAGAGAAAAGGTTAGATGGGCCTCACAGCGATGAATTTTGCAAACCCGCTGCTCCACCACAACAAATCACGAACCTGATACTCTGCCACAGTATATCACGAACCCACGAAGATGCCATAGAAAAGCGCACCACGACGAACTCCGCGAAACCGCTGATCTACCACAACAAACCACGAACCCGCTAAACTGCCACAACTGACCACGAACCCATGAATTCATCACAGAAAAATGCACCACAACCCCGAACCCATGCTGAGAAGACCGGGGACCTTCACCGCGGTAAGAGACAGCATGGGTCAACTGTAGACCTCCACCGGCCACTGGATCAATGCTGCAAAGAGAAGGTAGGGGGACCTCACTATGACGAACCAACTCAGACTCACGATGCCACCACAGCACACCGCAAATCCGCAGCACCACCAAATAGATTTCCAGAAGGAGAACCACCCTAGGAATCACACTATGAACCTACAGTGCCACCACAACACCTTGAACCAACGATGCCGCTATAGAAAGTCACACCATGCCATGACGCTGCCACTGGAAGCGGAAACACACACTGCAGACCTGTTGAGATGAGGCACCGAGGAGGATAACTGCCTCCAACACGAGAAATATGGGAAATAGCGGTGACGGGGAAACTCTAATCGGTGCTGCGTCCCTTATGGGATCATCCCCGGGGAATTATCCTTTTGAGGTGAAATACAAAAAATGAACCTCTTTAATGATTCATTTCACCCCCTTTTCTTTCTTCCTTCCTCCTCTAGTAGTTTTCTCCTCCTTCTCAATGCATGGAGCTCCTCCTCCCCTGCTCATAGGTTTTGTGATAACTCCTTCAATCAGACCATGAATCACCCTCACTGTTTGAAGAAATGAAAATATATCGGCAATCTCTATCATAATATACCTTCTATTTTGAGTTTCCTATAACCATAGTTTTGATTTTTACATGCTATTACTTTTTCCTTATTTTACGTGTGTGGGGTTATTTTTCTATTTTCAGCCATTATAGGTCAAATAAAGCCTCAAAAATTTAAGAGTGGAGTGTTACTATATTGAGGTCTGTGGTCAAGGACTTTCCTGCTCAGTTATTCTCTTTTTTTAAATGATGAGACATTGTGTCACTCGCTGGACCCTTATTGTGATGCTTTATATTTGATTAGTTAATGAATTGAATTGGTTTAGCATGTATTGTGTGACCCTAACTTATAGAGAAAACCCCTCTGTAGGTTGTTCACTTCATTTTTGGCCACCCCTTTTTGAATGAATACCATAATGTCCTATTTTTCCAATGCTGTAAATTGTTTAAAACCTTGTGTTCATGAGTTTCACCTTGATTAAATGACTTAGTTATTAATTTGAATTGAAATGTGTTGTAATCTATCTGTTAGGACCCATTTAGGTGACTTTTTTAAAAGGTTGGGGCCGAATCCTCATTTATTATTAAATCAATTCAAAGACCTATTTTAAAAGGGTAGAGGGAGACCCATTACATAGACCGAAGGCCCAGTGGAAATTTATCCCATTACATGGCCCATAGGCCCATGTTTTTAGACCAAATCCCATTCTGTGAATAGTACTGCTATAGTCCCCACTCTGCTATAGTACTGCACAGTACCTGTCACTGCTATAGTACTCTGCCGCTGCTACAGTGACCTGCCGCCGATACAGTGACCTGCCGCTACTACAGTACCTGCGCTGCTATAGTACTGCACAGTACCCCTTCAGGTGAATTGTTTATATTAAACATAATTTCTCATGTTATTGTACTTTTACCAAATGATTAGTATTTTGTGAAAATTATATTTCCTTATATCATGCCTCCTGTGCTTTGTCAAAATTCTAAATGTTCTCTTCTTGGTATCCTTGTAGTCAATTCTTATTCTTTTCTTAAATGTCATGCTATGTGCCTTATACCTTGGTCTTGTTTCTTAATGACATGTACTTATGGCTTCTTTTTATAATTTATTATTTCGAATTGGTTGTTACGCTTGGATTTATAGTTTAGAATTTGAAAATGAAATTTATATTAATGACTTATGTTCATATATTCTATGTCTTGTGAGTTGTACTTGATCCTTATACCTCACTTTTTACGATCCAGGAGAGGGACAAGTCCCATTTTAAGGATTCCATGGAGGGAATCTTCCTTCTCGGTTGGATCTACTTGATGTGCTGAGAGCGATACATTGGATTTCCATGCACAGTCTCTATAGGAAGATTATAAATGCTCATGAGTGACACCAGTTCCCCTGGATAGAAACTAAGGACATGCCCATTTGACAAGATGAACATTCCATGCCTTAGGTGATACTCGGTCCCCTATATGGGATACTTGGTACGTACTCCAAGTTCACCATTCCATGAGTGATACAAGGGACACATTTATGGGTCACCATTTATGGAATAAAAGGTATTGGTTACATAGGATACACCTGTAGTGTCCCTTGGGATTCTAATATATCACCTTGGATGGGCTCGAGACACCTCCTTTGGATTTTACGGATTTAATCCTTATACATATGTGATGCCTCTTATTTATATTGTGGGCATGCTTATATGATGACATGAAAATGTGACTACCAAGACAATGCACATTCTTTGGGTCTTTATACCTTGGTTATTTATTTATAATTTCCTATGTAAATACCATATTAATTTTACAGGTTCCTTAGTTCATACATCCATTTTAGGCCAATATAGGTGGTATTGGTTGGGTGTCCAATTAGGAACCCGGACTGAATTATTTATACATCTAGTTACATGAATTTATTAACATGGAACAAAACTCATTTATTTATTTTAAGAAATGGATTAAGATTTACACAGTCTGTGGAAGTCCACTGAGGCAATATCTCACACCCTTCTTGGTTCGCCTTTGGTACACAACCAAACATCATGTTTGTAGTTATGGATAATGTTATGTGTGATACTTCTAAAGCTTGATTGATTTACATATTTAAGATAGAGCATGGGATATAGGACAAATCCTATGATCTAGATTCTTGTAGTAGTAGTTTTTCCATTTTCTTATATTTTTACTTCATGTGTATATGCTTATATCCGCCACTCCCCATTCACTTTCATTTTTTTACACCAACATGAAAATTATCATCAATATATATATATTATGGTTTATTTATCTTCTACTAGTTTCTTATTTCTATTGCAATATTTTTTCAAATTATTATTCTTCTTATAAGGATTCTTATTTATACTTCTTATAATTATTACTTATTCATTTCAACTATACCCACTCTGATCTATGAGGGTATATTCTCCCCACAGAAACACCCTAGGCCCTCACTACTAATTGGCATCCTTTGACATTTGAGGAGGAAAGATTGAGGTCTTGTGGCCACCATCTCGGGGAACTGATAAGTGGGTCCCGAGGTGGAACTCTACAAATACCTTCATTTAATGGGGGAATAACAATTTAGTCTAAAAAAATAGCTTTACACATTTTATTTACACAAATAAATTTATTGTTAGATTTATAGAAATAAAATAGGGAAAGATAATCCAAAAACAAGAACTAAGCATGCGTATAGAATAACATAAATGAGAAAAGTATAAAACAACAAACAAATCTAAGATAAAATATATTATTAACATGAATATAAATAATGGGAATTATATCTATAACGTTATATAATCAAAATAATCATCTTTAATGAAGGAACATAAAAGTGTCTCATTAAGTATTCATTTAATGAAAATTAAAATAAGTTAGTGCTAAAAAATGAAATAAGAAACTAAAAATTAATTAAAGTAACATCCTATCAAAATAAAATTAGAGAACCAAAAGTATATGACATCATGGGAGTGTCCCTATGGAAACTATGGTCAAGTAAATCTAGGACCTTTTTCTATTTCAATGAAAAAAAAATCTTAACCAATTACATGAAGCCCACTAGGGGGAGTAGTGTCAATTCCTAGATAAATGGGTTACATTAGAATCTGAAAGACCAAAAATTCCATAAAAAAGATTAGTTAGTGTTTTAGGGTGATAATAAGGCCAGGTAAGACACAACATGCTTATTTTCACTTTTCATAGTCCTCTTTACCTTGGTACATGGGTTCCCATTAGTAACCAAGTGAATGTGATTAATGACTAAAAAATAAATCATATAAAACACTAAAAACATGATAAGAACATACCTTACCTCCTTTCCTAGCACCCAACTTTTTAAAAAAAACTCCTTCTAATAAAACATGACACAAATCACAAGATAATCAAGCTAAAAAACATGAATAAACAAGGGGATGAATCCAAACTACTAATAAAATGATCTAATCATACCTTTGATACATCTCCGATAACTAAAATGTAAAATTCCTTTAATTAATTTCCATATTGGCCCTTACTTTTGATCTAATGTTGGAAAGTTTAGAGAAACATCTTTGAAAACCACTTTGAATCCAATATTTTATTTTTAGACACAATTAACCCAAAGGGGAGAACAAACTCTAAATAAATGTAGAAAAAAGTATTAATAGGAATTAAATATCAATTAAACTATGCCCTTATTACATGAACATAATACAACATACACATGTAACATAGAAACATATCAAATAATTGTAATAATATCAATAACCATTACACCTCCGTCAAAACTACCAATTAAATCCATAAAGGGTCACATAAGAAATCATTTGGAAATCACTAGAATCCCAAAATACAATATTAATTAACAATTATCTTATAATAATAATGTTATACATATTGATAGACATATAGAGTGGATTTATTTAATTCTACGAGAATATAACTTAAAAACAATGAAAAACCCTTTCATGTCAATATTGAAAAACACCAACAAAAGAAAACCAATTCCACTTCATTGATACTAAAACATATAATTATATTTTATTTAAATGATAGGTTTAGGAAGTTTAAGAATGCATGGTACTATAAATAATCATAATTTCATAGAACCACCCACCTTAATCTAAAGTAATCTTGTCACATTTGATGAAAAATGGTAGATAAGGTCCCAAAATAAACTTCAACTATCTTAAATATCAAAAGAACCTTGTCTAAACCATCTCCAAGCATCAAGTTCGTCCAACATGGCCATTAATGAAAGGAATAAGACAAAAATAATAAAGGAGGAATGTAAGGAGAAAAATAGAGGAGTAATAAGAAGAATAAAAACATTGGTTTAACTTGAATAATCATGATGAAATCCACTATAGATCCATAGATAATGGAGGTGATGCAACCTTGAAGGCCCTACATACATCATGTTTAAAGGGGGAAAGTAAGGTGGAACCCCTGTTAAAAACTACCCAAAATACTAAAATACCCCACTTCAAGTATAACTCATGGTTTACCCACACAGTTTATAAAACTATGTAGAAATCTTGTGATAGCCAATACACTACAAGATTTAAATAGTTGTACACTTTACTTACACTATTTAAAAAGTCATGTGGTAACTATGAGATATAGAAAAAGTTACCATAAATCAAAATTTTCCACCCCAAACACTTCAAACTCAATGGAATTTATTATATAATAAGTATACATTTAAAAGTTTACTTTGGTTTGTAACACTACTAAGACACTCTTTATATCCCACTCCTATAAAAATACATAATATACTGTCTATAACAATAATTATAGATGAATAATCAAATATTATATGGTCCTAGGACCAAGAATTATTCTTCTTACATATACATAAGAATAGGCATATAATTATAAGATTATTAGTTATGATCATAATTCTCACAAAATAATAATTATAAATCATCCATATAAAATTGAATAAACCTTTATTGTGATTAATAAGATGATTCTTACCATAATAAAGACATTACCCACACACCTGATCCACCATATAATCTGGGAATGACTATTAATGAGACTATCCGAAGCATCTATATAGATTTTTCATCCTAAACAATCAATAGACATCTTTACACACATCATACCCAACATAAGGAAAAGATTATAAAGGAATTCAAAAAATGGTAAAAAATATCATAATAATAAGATTAATAATGAAATAATTGAAAATATTGATACCAATAAACATACATCTAGTTCTGTTTGGTCTTCCTATAAAAACCCTACTAAATTACCATTATTAATCATGCACTAAACTTCTTTTGTTTATTCAAACACTTAAAGTTCTAATTCCATTATATTACATAATGGAAACACTCTAAAAAATATTTACTTATAAGATGTGGTGGTAATAGAATATCCTATTGGATAACATTACCACTTGCACCCTTCTAGTCACCTACAATCATATTACCCTACCAGGATGCTATCATTCTCCCCATGACTTCCCAGGATAAGGAAACCACTACTTTGATCATTAGATTTTTCTTGAAAACCTATGTATAATTATCCAAAAAGAAGGAATCCATACTTATTTATAAGGATTACTTAAGAACATTTTAAAATTAGTGTACCATTATGAGATAATTTATTTTCAAGTATAACACAAAATGTGACAAATTTAAAATATTGTGGCATACTAAATCACAAATTCTATACTACAACTCTATAAATTCTAGAAATATGCCATGATGTTGCAACTCTGAGATTGAACTTTAATAGAATATAGAGTAAAAATTAATCCAAAATATCCTCTAATTTCTTAGTTTTTGGTCAGTTAAATTACACAATTCAAATTCCTTACCTTTTAATTTAGAATTGTCTAGCTACACCCCCATACCTTATTAAGTTTCAGTCCTTTGAAACAAGAATTGACTATTTTATAAGAAATTTTCAGCATCATGAAACCCAAAAACACCAATGAAAAGTAAGTAATTATGTTCTTAAAACTCATTGATATCTTGGACTACCATTACTTATGAATTTGTAAATACCTAATAAATAACACAAAAACATGCATCTTGAAAGATATAAAGGAAACATACATCCAAGAATCAGTTTATAGATAATAATATTTCTACTTTAGTTGATGCTCTGTTGATAAATATCAATCAAATATTAACCTGTGATAATGAAAATACCAATTATAAACCCATTACATCATAATCCTCTCATTATAATGTCCAAATCAAGCATTAAAATCCTAATAATGAATCATTTATACATAAGTATGAAAATTTATTCCATTTTAACTTCACAAGGGACTTTTATTTCCAAAAATAATATAACACTAGGATTATTGTAAGTGAGCTAAGTTTCACTATCCTATTTACCTAGAGTAATGACCAAAACCTACTTAGTTTCCTCTATGAAAGATAAGAACCATCCAGACCACTAATCAAAAAATTCATAACCAATTTCCTAATAGGCATATCCATTTACCTTACATCCATTATCATTTTGAATCACACCATTTGTGGTCATAGATCACAATTCAAAGGCTACACAACATTCCATCTTATCCCACCCAAGGGACTAATCCAACTCGAATGGATCACATAAAAACCCACCATATCCTTAACAATAACTTCCAAATCTTGACATAAGGGATTAACTATCCATACCTACCCACTATAAGGATGTCATATACCATGAAAATGACTAAAGGGTTTTAATATCAAAAATCAAAATGATATTTTATTCTATTGAACTAAATTAGTCTAATAATAAAATAATAAAATAATAAAATTAATTTTTCTTTTGAATCATTTTTAAATAATTTTTAAATTTTGTAAATGATTTAAATTAAAACTCAGTTTTAATACAAATCAATATTTTTCAATATTCATCGTAAAATGCATCTTTTCATAAAATTATCAAAAATTATATGAAATATAATGTTTGCATGAAGATTTAAAAAATGAAGTATATTTTTACAAATAAATTTTATAAATGTGGAAAAACTTAATTTTATTATTTTTTCATAAACTAAAATGAAAAAATATTTTTGAAAAAAATAGGATTGTTGAAACATATAATGACTTTAATTAAAATTAAGTAATGTTTTTTTATCAATATGATTTCATTACATAAATCCATTATAATTAAGTATTAAAATGTGTTTATTACTATTCATACTGCTAATTTTAACTACTTGGTTATAATGGTCATGTTTAAATAATAATTTTAATAGTATACTGGGGTTTGTTAAAACTCAGTATTAAATGTAATGAAATCTATAGAAGAAATAAAATTTATTCAAAAACAATTTTATAAAATCTAAGGGTGTTAAAATGTACCGAATTAAAATGAAATGTATTCCTTGAAATTATATCACTTGGATACAAACAACTAAGTACACATCATCCTTATAAAATCTCTAAGTTCCCAAGTAGCTTCCTCAAGTTTCAGTTTTTACCATTCAAACTTGACCTAGGGTGTGGTCTTATTTCATTTATTTTTCTCTCTATGATCCAGAATCTCCATCAGGTGTTCCTCATAAGATAGATCATTATCTAGTGGAATGAATTTTAATTTAATTACATGTGAAGGGTATGGTATGTAATTTCTGAGGAGAGATATATGGAACAAATCATGGACTTAAGAGAGGTTCATTGGAATCATAACGTGATAAGAAAAAATAGCTACTTGAAAAATAATCTATAAGAGTTTAATATAGTTAGGAATCATTTATTATTTTTTACAAATCCCATAACCTTATTTTATAGAATAATTTTTAAGAAAAACTTCTCAACAAATTCATACTTCAGATCACCCCGAAGTTTGTCAGCATAACTTTCCCATTGACTCTATGCTTTCATGAGGATGATAAGTTGTGATAAAACACAAATCCATATTCAAATACTACTAAATAGTTATCTAGAAAATTAAGTTAAACCTTAGATCCTGATTAGACACAATTGAATATGGTGCTCCCTGAAACCTTAAAAATTTCTTAATGCATATCATAGAAAGATGATCCAAAGAGAAATCCACTCTAATAGAGATGAAGTGTGGTGAATTTATAAGGTGATCAACTAGAGAACATAATGAACTATTCCCTATAGATATTTTGGGGAGTACAATGAAAAAATACATGGTGATGTTTTCCCATTAACATTAAAGTATGGGTAATAGTTGTAATACCACCTTATAATTTTTTCTCTCAACCTTAACTTTGTGACATACCAAAAAATAATATATTAAGTCCTAATTATATATCTTCATTATATCACACCAAAAATGTTCTTTCAAATCCCAATACATCTATTTTACTTCTAGGATGGATAGAGAATAAGGAACTATGAGCCTATTCTAACATCTCATTTTTCAAATAGAGTATGGAAAAAACACATACACAGTTCCTAAACCTTATCATTATATTATAATCAAGTTTAAACTTTAGAAAATTTCTCACCTTCTTCAATATCTCTATATCTTACTTATTTACCTCTTTAATATCCAATTGTATAGATGGTTGAACAATCATTTTTGAAAGATAATATTTCCCCCTTCCTTCATAATTTCCAAATCGACCCATTAAAAATATAGAAATATTGGATCTTTTTTTATCTTCATCATAGATAAGTTGGCATGATCTTTTCGAATAAATGCATTAAACACCCAATTATTTTTCTTAGGGTGGTAATGTATTGAGTAGTCATAAATTTTAATCAACTCTAACAACATTCTATGGTGCATGTTATACTTCTTCTTTTTTAATACATAATTTAATTTTTTTTGGCGAGTATATATATCAAACTTTTCTCAATAAAGATAATATATTCTTAAATTTAATACGAAAAATTACTAAAACTAACATAAAATAATGAGTTGAGTAATTTTTATCAGGAACCATAAATTATTGTGAGTAATAAGCTATAACCATGTCAATCCACATGATAATTCATCCCAAACCTCACTTGGATGCAACAATATAGAATAAAAACCCTTCTCCACTATTGGGTAATGTAAGAACATGCACACTTACTAATCTTCCCTTCTGTTCCTCAAAGTTTTCCTCAAATTCATATGTCCAGATGAACTTGTCTCCCTTTAATGTTAACTCGGTGTCTAGATTAGATATTAATGATGAATTCTCAAAAAAAAATGATGATTATATCCATCCAAACTATGAAAGCATTAGATCTCAGTTATCATGGTTAGTCTAGGACAAAGTTAAATAGCCTCAATATTTTATGGATCCACTAATATACCATCACTTGAGATTATATGAACCAAAAATGATATCATTTTTACCTAAAATTTGCACTTTGTAAATTTTATAAACATTTAATCCCTCCATACGTTCATCAACACAATTCTCAAGTGATCTTATTGCTCTTACTTTTTCTTCAAATAGATAAGAATATCATCTATAAATACTATCACAAATTGATCAAGGTAATATCTATGGACTCTATCCATTATATCCATGTATATAGAGAGTCCATTAGTAATACATAATGACATCACTATATATTCATATTTCCATAAATTGTATAGAATACTCTCTTGGGTCTATCCTCCTTGTTAACCCTCAATTGATGATATCTAGAATAAATTTCAATCCTATAAAATTATTGATCTCTATATAGTTGATCAAAGAAGTCATCAATATGAGGTAATTGATACTTTTTCTTGACTGTGATCTTGATCAAATCTCAATAACCAATGCAGAGTCACATCAATCCATATTTATTATTAAAAAATGAATAGGTTCACTGCAAGGTTACACAATTGGATGAATGAATACCTTGTCAAGGTTCGACATGATCTGATTCTTCAATTCCTATAACTCAATCGGGGCATTCTATAGGGAGTCTTTGAAATAGATGAGGATCTAGATATGAGTTCAATTGAGACCTCAACTCAATGATTCAGTGGAAGACTATGAAATTATTTTCAAAAGACATAAAGAAACTCCCATACAATAGTCATATCATCAGTTTTAAGCTTCTCACCAACCATATGAGATAAAACACATTTATAATAAGAATATAGACCCATAAAATGGGTTAAATTTTAATTATAAGTTCATATTTATCATTACACTGATATACAGTAATTAGTGGGTTCAAAATATCAATGTGACCTCCCTTATTTGGAAATTAATTTGGGATTTATATAGATAAATCCAATAAATGCCTATGATGGCATCAAATTAAACTAGAGAGAGAATAAAGAAATTTTTAGGAAAGAAATTCCCAAAAATGTCAACTAGGAAGAATCATATAATTGAGATTTGATCATCATTCCATTAGGTGTTTTCATTTCTAATTAAACATCCAATAATTGGGGATATGAATTAACATTCTTTGAGACATTTCATATATTTTTTGAATTCATATAAAAAATATGAAATTTGGTACTTAAATATTTCAGAATACCTATTACCATCTCAATTTCATCATTTAACCCCTTACTAAAACAAAAATTGTTTTCATAAATTCTAGGAATATTTGATCTGAGTGATCAATCATGAGTTTTTTTATAGGATTTATAAATTATAAAACATTATTTTCAATGAATGATTCCTTAGGTTCTTCCTAGTTCATTCATATTCATTATTCAACTATTTGATGATGGTTTATAAAGTGTTTGTGAATTTTTAAAGAATATACCCCTTCAGGGTCAAACTAGGTGTGAAGAAAGACCCATTTTCAGGCACCAGGAGACAATCAAGTCTAGATAAATTTACCCTTTTGAAATTTATTACCCCTAGGTACAGTTTTTTCTAATCCCCATCCACTTATATTATCAATAAAGGTATTCAATTTCTTGAAAACCACATTCACTACCGTTCACAAAAAATTCTAAGTCATTTTATTATACTTATAATTATCCTTAAACATAACCATAGGGTCCTCACTAATGTTTTCTTATCTTAGTTCACAAGGATAACTAAACCTTTCCTATGATACCAAATATAAAGAACTAGTATTTCTATACATAGATATTACATCTTAATATATATATATATATATATTCAATATATTCCACAAATAAATGTCTATGTACTATAAAACATTAGTGTATTTGGAGACTAAATACATAATATAATTATTTAATGAAAGATCTTAAAAATCACCCATAACGATCATCCCATTTAGTGAAATTTAAAGTAATACCCAACATAAATCTTTCTTCTTTACATGGGGAAATGAAACATATGAAAGGGTGAGCTCAGATGCTCAACAAGGGTAAACATTTAATATACTGACCAATTATTATATGAAAGAGTAAGATAAGAATCAGGGTATGATTTCATAAATACAACATGAAAAGATCACAAGAAATATATCACGGATCATAGAAATGATCCACACCCTAAAAAATGATCATTTAAATAGTGATAAATTATAAGTGTGATAAATCATTATAAATCAATCACAAACCATAAATTCATATTATATATGTGTGGAACCATTATAAGTATAGAAACCATTTCATATATCAAAGTTCAATACATATACCATCAAATCCTAATGGACCAGGAATCAAATCCTCTTTCTCATTTCATAATGGATTATTCATCATCACATGTTTCTAATAGTGGATCAATCACATTTTCCTATTTCCAATATTAGATCAAGAGAATCAGCTTGCTTCCCATCATTATCTCATGAGTTATAAAACATTACCAATTTAATTTAATGGAGATATAGGCCCTACCCACCACATAATGAATATTTTTTTGTTCCAAAAGAGAATAAAACACTCACCATATAATAACCCATAAAAATGGAAATAGGTTTCAGTAATATTCCATCATATAATAACTTGAGGAAAATAAGTGGGCTTCATAAAAATTTGATCAATTTATTATAACATAACCCATAGAAAAGGAATGGGTTTAAAAAAATCATTTCCATAATAATCATAAAAATAAACCATCCAAATAAAGAATAATAATTGTACCATTGGATCATATCTCTAGTAAAATGTACGCAATAAGAAAAGTTTTTTTCCTAATAAATATAAATTCCATAAAAAATAATTTAAAAATTCTGGAAGAAAATAAAATTATCATTTGAAATAATTTAATTAAAATAAAATATTTACTAAATATTAAGGAAGAAAATTTCTTTTAAAAGAACCATGAAAACCTATAATTGAAGATTCAAATAATTGACTAGTCATGACAAAAAAAATCCTTCCATTCCATACACATTAAAACAAATATTTCTTTCACATTTTTGATAAAAAGTAAAAAATTATGCAATAATAGATGAAAATACGATTAATTTTAATTTTTTTTAAATTAAAACAAGGGTATAAATGTATTTAAACAATAATTGAAGAATATTACATCTTTATTTATTTTTTGAGACATCATGGACATGGAATAAAAAGGGTTTTCGACTAAATATATAAATAAATTCATTTTTTTATATAAAATAATTCTTTTTGATTATTGAGTACATAAAGAGGGGAAAGTGAAAGGAAAAAAATTAATTTCAAGAAATAAATATAAGATAATAAAAATCATTATTTTATTCAGATATATTTCATAATATTTCATTATCGGAAACTTAATGATAAATAATCCTGATAAATAATGAGATTGTAACATAGAACCTTTTACCACTTTGGTATCTTTTGAGTCATAAGCCCCATGAAAGTAATAATATTAAATGGATATTTATATCCCAAAATTTGATGATAATAATAAAAATAATCATTAATGGCATGTATATAAACCATACCAAAGAAACAAGTGGTGTTTAAGGCATGTGTCCCATAAAAATAAAAGTGAGACGAAAATTCCTTTCCACTTTGGTAATATTTTGAATCATGAGCCCCATTAAGAGATAAAATAAAATAAATGTTTATATATAATGAAAATAAGTATATTCAAGATATAAAATGTAAATTTGGAAGTATATACACCCAAAAAAAAAGAAACGAGTTGTGAATATGAATTTTTTCTCCTAGATATAAAAGAGAGACTAGAAATCCTTTACCTGAAGTCTTGAATTCCTTTATACTCATTAAAAACTCATTTATAATAAATCTAGGTCTATTATAAATATATTAAATACACATAATCATATATACATATATATAATACAATATATGATTTTCTTATCATCTTTTATTACCCGTTAAATAACAATTCCTTCTTGAAATCACATTTTGGATAATAATGACTTCATTTTTCATGTATGATTTGTTATGGTATTCTTGATCATGGTTAAATAATATCTATAATTTTTAGCATGATATAAATATATTATTTATTATATATATATATATATATTTATCCATAAATTTTAAAGATATAAAATTAATTACACCGTTCATGGAGATAGAAGAACATACGTACGTAAGAATATTGTTCTCATTTTCTAAAAAAACGAAATTTAGGGAAGAAAAATAATAATTCACATATATATAATCAATAATATTATATATATTTAAAATATATTCCTTAAATTTATTATTATTACCTTCCATGTAAATCGTAAGTGAAAAGCAAATCACATCACATTGCGAGGCATTAGTCCACCATACACACGAGTGACATTATCAAATTCCCATAGATTGGAAAGTATTAAGGTATATGTGATATTATAATTAAATTATTATTATAATTTTAAAAATATAATATATATAATTTAAATCCTTTATTATAACCATCCTTGAAATGTGGTGGTGGAAGACATATTACATCGGTTCACGATGCAGTAGTCCACCATACACACAATTGATGGTTTTGTTTCCCATTTGATGGGACAAGAGATGAATATTGGTTATTAAATTTAAAAAATAAAATCTCATTATATGAGAGATATTTAGTTTATTATATAAAGTTATTGAATAATATTTTCATGTTTAAGAAGATATAAAATAGATAACCATGGTTGAGAACGATACCTATTTTCTAATAACCTCCTTAGGTTTTAACGTAAAGACCTTCTAGGTTGGATTTCTGATCAAAACAAGGCATCTAGTATTTTAGGGGAAAATTATGAAAATGATTTTTTAGGTCTTGGACAAACCAAGAGGTTTTATAAGTTTGAAAATGAGAGGAGTGGGGGTGTCCTTTTATATGTGGGGGAGAGGGCACACTTGGATGTTTTGAAATAAAAAGTTGTAACCACATTTTAAACATGAAAAAGGACCCTAAATGGTATATTATCAAACTATAGATGATGTAAGTTTGATATATGGACCAAAAATGTGATTTGGATATTTTTTAGGTCACTTTACCCCTTATCGTTTTAGTTTAACCCCAGATAAAGTTATTTTAACCTTAACCGTGATAAATAATTTTTAATGTTTTTACCATTAATTTTGACCAAACAATTATGTTGAAATTATTATATAATATTAAATATGATTATTAAAAATATGGAATCTATTTTTACAACTTCCATTATCACAATTTTAAAAATTTAATTTAAAAATAAACCCACACACCTGATGAAAAATAAGGATTCCAATGAGAAAATTTTCATATGTATAGGAAGTTTTAATATCAAAAGTCAACATAAATTTGTATCCAATGAAATAAATTGTTTTAATCATAAATTAATTAAAATAATTTTACTGTTAAACATTTTTCAATAATATCTATCTTTTTTTATTCTTTAAATGAAATTGTTGTTTTAAATAAAAATTAATATTTTTCACTATTCACCAAAAAATTATTCTCTTCAAGAAATTATAAAAAATTTGTTCCTAGATTATTTTCACCAATTGACTTAAAAAATGATGAATAGTTTTTCAAATAAATTTTAAGAAATTTTAAGAAATTGATTTTATTTTTTTCCACAAAAATTAAGGAAAACCTTTTTTGAGGAAATATTTTTTTTGAAACATGTAATGATTTTACTAAAAATTAAGTAATTTTTTGTCAATATGATTTATTTAAACGTTATAATTATACAATTTTTTTAAATTTTTTATTCATATTCATTCTTCAAATTTTAACAGCTATGTTATAATGGCCTTGTTTAAAAAATAATATTAATAGTATATCGTGATTCATTAAAACTCGTTGTTTTGTGTAACATAAGATATCAACGAAATTAAATTTATTCGAAAAAAATATTTCATAAAATATTCGGGTCTTAGACATAAACGTTGGCTAATAGGGAGTGTCTATAACCAACATGGGTTGACTATACTCTTAACATCATCATATAAAATAAAAGAGAAATAAAATAATCAATATATAATATTATAGTAAGTGGATGTAATTATAGATGATGATAAAAAATAAATAACATATAAAAGCCAACAAACAATAAAAAAATGAAACCAAGTGGAAGATACATACACACATGATAGAGACTTCCCACAAGTCCAATAAATTATACAATAAACAAAATATAAATAATGGTTGATACATAACTACAAAAACCCAAACCCTAAATTGGACTTGACTCCAAAATCTCTATCTATCTGACTTTAGCTAGATCCCCTATACAATATATGACTTAAAAGTAAAAAATAAAGGTTTTACACACACCAAGGTGACTATATAGGGTGTTGGAATAAAAATTATTAAGAAACTACTAACTAGGATCCTCAAATATTCCACAATATATGATATACTTGCGTACGGAATATAAATTAGGTAATAAAAAATAACATGGATGGAATTCCATTACTTTATCATATAATAATTAGATTACCATGAAACTCCACCCCAACTAATTTAGTCTATATTGCTAAAGGTTTTTTAGCCAACTCTTATAGAAACATTTACATGGAGGGAATACCACTTATACAACCTCATTAATCAGAAACCCAATAGGGAGAGGCATAACATTTTTCGAATCCTAGTTGTGGGGAGAAAATTAGATGATGGAATAACATTTATATAACATCAAACATAGGAAACCTATCGAGTAAAGGAGTAACATAGTTAGTATTATGTGGATACTTACCACTTTAATTTTTTATGTTTTGATAATTATAAAAACCTCATTTTATTATCTCTAAATTTTTTTAAAAATAATATAGGACTACCTTGTTTGAATATTCCGTTTCTTGTAGAAGAAAATAATAAAATTGAATTTATTTATTATTTATTATTTATTCATTTTATTTTATGTTTTTATTTTATTATTATTCTATGTTAATTTGTTTTTCAAGTTGAAATTCTTACATTTTTAAGTTCTCATAATTTTAATAATATA
Organism: Viscum album; assembly: GCA_963277665.1. Lineage (NCBI taxonomy): Eukaryota > Viridiplantae > Streptophyta > Magnoliopsida > Santalales > Viscaceae > Viscum > Viscum album. The sequence continues at coordinate 496,468,500 of OY728121.1, read as the reverse complement.
AAAATATATATTTTTCTATAGTCTTACACTCAGTTTTATAGCATTACATTAAGTCAAAAGTATTACATGATATAATGTCTCATGTGATCTAAAGTATTATGAAACTGAAATCTATCTATGTTTAATGACTTATAGAATTATAAGTCTTATGAAGTGTTATGTCTTATGATGCAAACAATGTTTTATATTATGTTAATTATTATAGGATACATGTGTTATAAGATTAAAATTCTTATGAAATTTGTAGTCTTATGAATGGAATATCAATGTATTATTGAATAATGAATTAATATGAAATTAAAACTCCTATAAACTAAAACTCTCATGATTTCAAAATTCTTATTTGATTTCATAAGACTTTATAGTTTCCATTTCAAAATTCTCAAAGTATACTATGTTTTTTTATATTTCGTATATTGATCTAATGCATATTCATGTTATTTTATTTTTCGAAATACATTTTCCATAATTAATTATTAGTTATTTTTATTCTATAAAAAATAATTTGGACGTGTTTTATATATAATTAAATAAAAAAATATGATAAATAATTCATGTTTAATAATAAATCTTCATAATTGTTGTAGAAAATTTAAAATTAAATTCTTATTGGTGTTTTCTACAAGATGTTAAGTATGATTATATTGGTACAATAAACAATTATTTAAGGTTGATTATTAAGCTTTATTTCAAGGAAGTATTTATTGATATAATTATTATTTTTTAATTTATTATTTAAGTGATTTTATTTATATAAATATTTTACTATTACCAATTATAAAATTAGCTTCAACTATTAATTAGTTTAACATTGAGAAATAAAATTGTGGCTGTTGTTTTGGAAAATAAAAAATAAAACAACTATGAAAGGTGCCATTATTTTTGAATGCTGTTGTGCATGAAGAAACTCTATAAAATGAGTTTTATAAAACGAGTGTGATACACATACATGAACCACAAGTGATGTACACATATAATTATAGTTTAATTTATTTGATGAAATAAATCATGAAAGTTTACACTTACATGGACATCAAATCTACCACTTCCTTGATATTTATAAATTCACTATGAAATCAAGTTTTTGTGGGGTTATATTTTACTCATTTAATTTTGATGTGTGATAAATTCAGTTTATGATTTTTCATCTCAAAAGAAGGATTGTTGGCTTACAATACCATTTAAAAGGTATATTGGTTCAAACCTTATGGTGGAAAAAGATAGTACTATATGGGATGTGTCACTAGAGAGGAGAAGGTTGTGACTTTAGGTTAAAAAAATAATTTTCTACAAGTTGTTAATCCACATTAAAATTCATATTGTGTTGGTTGGGACTTCACTAGAAAGGAAAGAGTTAATTTTGCTGTGATTCCCCATCAATAGTGAGTTTATTAGATGGTTCCATTTCTCTAAGGGATAGAGATAATTGAAGAGTCTGTATAAGATCACTCTAATCCAAAATAATATGAAAATTAATGTGTTCTTATTTATTTCTTTTAAATTAATCTAACTATGGTATAATATTAATATTCTATAAATAAGTTAATTCAACCCCTCTTGACCATTTGACTATCACAAATTCTATGGAACAAATTTTTATTAGAGCTATATCATTAAAGGTTTTTTAGTTTTATTATATAATTAGATCTTTTTTATAAACATTATCTTTGATTTAATCATATAAGGGAAAATATTATTTTTAACAATATGATCAAGTTCTAAAGATGGTTGTATTACATAGAGCCCACCATTATTTGATGAAACAAACTATGGATTTTGGAAAGATAGAATGGAATCCAACATCAACTACCATATCATTAATCGTGGATCCATTATGTTATATCCTTACACATAACCTTAGACTAAATTAGAAACATTTATTGGTAATGATTTCATTACATATGCCTTAAATTATAAGGTGATGAATATTATATTTTGTGTAATTGGACGAAATGTGTCTAGCCACATATCTACTTTCAAAATAACTCATGATATTTGGATAATTTTATAAGTTACTCACTATCGAAATAATAAGCTAAAAAAACATGGATTTTTTAGATCTGAATATCACGAATTTAAAATGGGTGAAAAGTAACATTCCTCTAGGGGTTTTAAAATGTTTTATTTTTTAAATATTTTTATGTGTTTTTTAGAGGATAAATTTATTTAGAATAATTTATTTGAAATGATGATTAAATTATGAAGGACAAGATCTAAAAGATTTTTATTACCTAAAAAGAAGTTATGAGTTAAGGGATTTTATTATTTTATTGGAAGATAATCATTTTAAGATAAACAACTATTTTTTTTATGATTAAATTTCTTTGAAGTAAGTTTCTTAGATGTTGTGAGAAATATAATGACCATGATATCCTAGGGGTTTAGTTCTTATGTCATATTATGATATACCATTATTTTTATAGAAAATATGCCACAATTACTTTTTATTATTTGTGATTCTAGGTGAGATGATCAATATTCATGATGATTGTAATATGAAACAAAGGAAATAACCTAACCCAATATATTTGGCACCACACTAACACTTTATAAGGTAAATGACATGTAGAAAAAGTAAATTTTTGATAAATTATTTTTCAAAATAAATTTAGAATGCATGTGTAGCATCTTGGAATTGAAATATCACCATAAGTTGGAGAAAACTATGTTAAGTTATTAATATTGAAAAAATATGAGGTAAAATTTAATGAATTTGAAGATGAGGTTATACATAGGGAAAATGATGTTAAGATTGTTGGGAACTGGAAGTTCATACTATCAAACATACTTTTGACATTAAAGGATGATAAGGACAAAGTGTAGAAACCCTAAATGACTATCCCAAGTTCTAAGAATATGATATGAAGATGGCGTGATCAGGTATTTAACTGACCAATAGACATGGAATTCTACACTCTATAATTGAAATTTCAAAAAATTATTAGAGAAACGATATATTTTCACTAAAATATAATGAATCAATTCAAAGTTTGATAAATGAAAAAAAATATTCTAGAGGTAAGGAGATTTAAGAGACAATGGTAGTACTTGATGATGCAGAATGAAGTCTATGAAATTATGTTGACCGAGATATGCCATGTGACTTTAGAAGAACCTTTTAAAGTAAATTTTCTAGATGTTTCTAAGCTAGATTTTCAATGGATACAAATTTGGGAAGGGAAGAACATGACTCTATAAAATATTACAGGAAAATTATTAATGACTATTGACCCTGATATCTTCATGGGACATTGAATATAGTCCAATAAAATATTGAGTGTAACAAATAACTTATAGTTTTGAAGATTGAAACACACTATTTTATCATATGAAGGTTGGATATATAATAGAGTGAATTCATTCATAAAAAATTGTTGTAATTATTATTGAATATTTTAATATTTGAGATAATTGTGAGATGACTAACATGAAAGTGTCGAATAATACACTAGTTCAAAGAAGAGGAAAATTTACAAAGGATTCATATCAATGGAAGAAGGGCCTAAAATTATAAAGGTATGCATGTTAAGGTACCCGAATCCTGAGATATGGTGACTAATGTTTCAAAAAAAAACTCCAGAGGAATTGTCTATGAGTTGGAGTATAATTCTATATTATGAAAGGCTTATAGGGAAATTTTTATTTATTGGAAAAGTAACTAGAAGCTACAAATAACTTTATCTACTTAGTTTTAGAAACATTACAACTGGTGGGTACTATTATAATCTTGTTAGGATTCATTTTTTATACGATGTGCTATAAGTTTTAGATAAAACAAATCCCACCAAACATTTAATTGATAATATTATTTTAGTGCATAATCTATATGTTCTGATAATGAGCTAACATAGAAAGGAATAAGTCTCCCTCATTGGGGAAGAACCTTGTAAAAATTCCTCTATAAACTTATATCTGTTTAATTTCTTATAATAACCTGGCCCATAAGGGTCCTCCTGGATAATAGTATTCCAAGTTTGAAACCTAAATCCCACCTCTAATAGGCCAATGGATGATGACCAACCTTGATTAGGCATATCAAACACATGGGATTCCTTAGCATAAGGTACATACACATACGCACATCCCCAACTACCCATATAATGTTGGAAGTTAAAAAAATTGATACCATAATTAATTCATATCATTTATCCCAAATAAGAGTATGAAAAAGTACTGGAAAGCATAAAGGGACAAATAGAATCTAACCAAAATAGAAAAAAGAATCCAACTTTCTAGGAAAGAGGGGTATTTTATCAAATGAAATAGTAGGTATTAACCAAGATATGTCTATATCACTATGCCTAGCCTACTCCTAGTCCTTATAGGACTCCTTCAAATGTACGATCATCTTCATAATATACAACGTGTGAGGGAAGATACCATGCAAGTGTGAGTGTACCAGTACCCAGTAAGACACCCCGAAATTACAAAACATAAAGAATCAAGAGACTAGTCATATCATCATCAAAATTATATGTCAAATTATATATGAGACATACCGATAAGAATAGCCATATAGAATCATGATGGACAATATTTACCAAGAGTTCTCAAACATACTACCATCCATATGATTTTTCTTAAGGCATCATGGTAATTCTCGTTCAAGAAAACTCACTCCACAAGTCATTATATCATTGATGGGACTCATATGAGAGGCCCATATAATTTGGATCTACCATGAATAAGTACTCACAAAATATTTTAATATATTGATAAATATATTGGGGTTCTCAACCAGGGTTTCTAGGGTATATTGGACCCTAACTTGAATAACTCATTATGTATGGTATCATAATCTTGTGAAAGTTTTTCATAATGATTCCTCAAACCCCACCTATCGAAGGTGAGAAAATTATAGCGGATCACATATTAGGTCACACAGAGGGATTCCCAAACTCTATTTGAGAATAATACTATAGATGGGATCATAATAATCATCTAAGGATGATAATACTCACTATAACCTCTTGAGAATAGACCAAGGGAACACACCCAACTGATGTTGGTTTAAACTGAAGAGACGAAGGGAACAAAATTTCCCCAGAACTAGTGTATAGAGTATAATGGGAGTACATGGTGTGTCTTTTATTCCATGGGTCTTCCCATGTCTCTCCATATTAGAAAACATGTCTTTATCCATACACATGACATATAGAGTTCGAGCTGACACTCCACATGTGCTGAATGAACGAGTTTATTTACTCAGGACCATGCCCATAAACATTGGGAAATTATCATGTACAGTAGCCATGACTATGTACCTGGACATGACTGAGTACTGAGCTATGACCATGTACTCTAGATGTGCTTGTGTGAATGGGAATTATTATGCCTGTGTACCCATTTTGTACACTCTAGGTTTCCAACATTGAGTCACATGGCATGTGACACATGTCCCATGGCATGTGATATTCTTCGATATGCTGAAACCCTAGAACTGTAGAAGGGGACCACATAGTGTGTGTTCTTAAGACTACATGTTGTGTATTTGAGATATATACAGAAATACTAGTGTGTTCTATATGTCTCACGCATGCCACTGCTACTACTGATTCCACCACAAGACAAGATGATAAATGTGGATCTAGGATTGACCAAGCCTAGTTATCACTAGTGACCAGATTTTGGTTATCAAATATGATTCAAAATTGCCCCATCATATTGCATTATCCAAACACTGAAAAACAAGATCTTTAAATCTACAAATCCAAACCTAGTCTACCTCCCACCATCCACCTTTTTCATCACACCTTGATCACTCTGTGAATTATAAACCTAAACCTCTAGTGATTATCTGTTATGCCAAATATTGAATATACAATGATCATCAACCGAGTATTGGTTAAACCATTGGTCGAAGAATACACCTATTATGAATGTTCAATGAATGAAGAAAAAAATGAAAAAACACAAAAAAAGAAATAAACATCATCAATTTTTTGGGCTAACCTCAATTCATTACCATTATAATGAATAATGAATAACCAAGAAGAAATAATCAAAATACCATCAATTCCTAACCATAGAATGATAAATATATACTAGAAAGGAATGATCAACCTATGAATTAATTTGTTAGAAGATTTGATTCACCTTCATCATGGATAAACACATGAGGATTAATCCAAAGAGAAAAACCCACCTTAAATTATGTTTCGATCAATTTCTGAAAATGTATGACTCCACATCACTATTTTTGGAAAGTTCAACAATCTATTATTGGCTCATCTATTTCAAACCCATGATCCATCATTAATCAACCAAATAGTGACTCTTCAATGGTTACTCTCTGTCCCTAGGGTGATGTAGCTAACACTAGAAATTTTCCATAACCATTCTTATATATATGATGATTAGGATTGGTTTTTAATTATAATAATTAAATAAATATATAAATATATAAATATATTAATTTATTTAATTATTATTCAACCCATGACGGTGCAAAAGTTAAATGCCTAAAAAGTAAAAATATTATGTTTCACCTAGGGTTAAACCCATATTTTAGATTAAATAGAGATCTTGGTTTTCCCATACAAGAATCCATTCAAGATTTATTCTATTATTTCATAAATTTTAATTTTTGTGATAAAATATATTCAATATTTTTATTATATCAATACTGGGACTCATAATCCCAACTAACTCAGTGCTTAGCACTAAAAATATTATTTAAAATATTCCAAATATTTAGAAAGAAAAATATTTGTTACATTATCCCCACCACATAAATTTTTATCCTAAAAAGTAAAATATTACTAAAAAACATGAGGATAATAAGCTCTCATTTGGGTATCCCACTCCTAGGTGCTCTCTTAAATATTCATCAAATTCTACTAGAAACACTACAAGGTAATTTATTTCCCATATAGAATCTTCTCATACCTATCCTTGATATCTATTAGGTACTCTGCATAGGTATCTCTATCCTTTATGTACATATTTCCTTGGTTGATAAAACTTAACAAGTCATGCACATACCTCCTCAACTGAGACACATGAAAGACATCATGTGCTCCGTCTTACTGTTGCAGTAGAGCTAAGGGGAGAACCGCCTCTCTTACCCTAAACAATATCCAGAATGATCTAATGAAAAATAGGGATAACTTGAAACCCCAACCAAATATCCACAATCATCACAAATTAGAGAGATTTAGAAACACATGTACTCCCTTGATTAACTCCAAATTATTTTGTTGTTTGTCCACATAAGACTTATGATAGATCTGGGAAATCCTCATCCACTCCTGGATGATCTTTACTTTCTCTATCATTTCCCTCGCTAACTATGGGCCCATGAGTTCTGAGTTCCTTGGATCGGTCCTACACAGTGGTGACCTATAAGGTCTCTAATATAGGGCCTCGAATATTTCCATACCAATTGTGGAATGGAATCAATTATTATACATAATATTCACCAAATGTAGGTGATCCTCCCACCTATGGAAAAAGTCCAATATATAAACTCGAAGTATTTTATCTTTAAATTAAATTGTATGCATTATCTAACCATCATTTATAGGGTTTAAATGACTTGGTTAAAAGTAACTGTGTCCTAAAGTCCTCCAAACATACTTTCCACAATAATGATATAAAGTGAGCATCATGGTATAAAATGATGATATAGGAAAATGCATATAGTTGGACGATCTACTGCTTGTAAATGTATCCCATGATCTCCATCGAACTCTGCTATCAGATAGCTAGGAATTGGAAAGAGTTGGAGAGTTATTAATGATTAACCATATGGAATAATTTCCCCTAGATGTTCATGGGAGTCCCATAATTATAGAGATACCATCCCACTTCAACTTTGTAACCTCAAGGGGTTGTGCCAAACCCACTGGAACCTGGTACTTAGCCTTCACCTGTAGACAAGTGAGGAATCAAGAGACAAACTCTTCTATATGCTTCATCATCCATGGAAACCCAAAATAATGTTGAAGGTTCTGGTACATATTCTACAAACCTAGATGAACCACCAATGTGGATGTATGAAAATCACATAGAACCTCATCCTCCAACATCACTGGTATCATCATCCATCCTCTAAAAAGAATGACGTGCTCCAAACATTTAAAAAATACATCTAGAGAATTTCCAGTGGATATCTAAACATGTATGTTTTCAAAGAGAATATCTCTAATATGATAATACCTAATATTTTATAAAATAAGTGGGTGCCAAAACCATTGATTGGAGGTAAGTTTCACCAACCACATCAATCGATGACAACTGAAATGAGGATAACTACTCTGACACCTTAGTAAACAACTATAAACAAGATCCCCTACTGAGAGCATCTACCACTATGATCCTCTTCTTTGGATTGTAGACTATATTGAATTCATATTACAAGAGGGACTCTATCCATCAAATTTGTCTCAAGTAAATATCTTTCTATGGGAAGATATAATAGATACTCCTATGGTTTTAATATATGATGAATCTCTCAGTGACATGGTTGTTTCACCACATATTTTGGGTGAATACCACCACTTCCATCTATATAACACATGTATCATAAATGAGGTATTAGTTTATAGGACCCATAATAAATCATTGGCTACCTCTATATTAGGACCAATCCGAGCCCAGTCCCAAAGGCATCACAGAACACTACATACTCAACACTTTACTCTATAAATATAAAGATTGGAGTGCTCATCAACCTCTTCCACCAATTATGAATAGATAAATAGAACCTCTCTATTCACATGAAAGGATACACTTTATTGTTTAGGGCATTAAGTGGATCCAATATCCTAGAGAAATCAGGCACAAATCACTTATAGTATCCTGCCAACCCAAGGAAGCTCCATACCTCTTCCATGATCTTGGGTGGCTCCCAAGTTAACACTACCTCAACTTTCATCGGGTCCATTACTACACACTCTACTGAGATGACATATACCATAAATTGGACCTCATAAATTCATAACTAACACTATGAGATATTCCAATAAATATGATGCTATTGGATTATGTCTAGAACCATCCTCAAGTGTCTTGTGTGCTCCACCTTGGATGCTGAGTACACTAGGTTGTCATCAATAAATACCACTAAAAAATAGTTAAATAAATTATAAGAGATCTAGTTCATGAGTCCCATGAACAATATTGAAGTGTTCATCATGATTAAATGAATAACCAAGTACTCATAATAAATGTAGAAACGTCATAATTCCATCTTTAGTATATCCACATCTGACACTTGGATTTGTTGATAACCCGATATAAGGTCAATCATTGAGAATCATATCACCCTATCAACTGGTTGAAGATGCATTCAATAAATTATTAGTGGATAGTAATTCTTTTTACTAACCGAGTTTAGGTTATTGTAATCCATCCACAAACATAAGATCATGTCTTCCTTCTTGGAAAATAAAATAGGGTGTTCTTAGGGGGAAACACTAGGTCTAGCAAAGCACTTCCTCTAAAAGTCCCCCAATTGAACCTTCAACCAAATAATCTCTTCAGGAACCGTCCAATATACTGAAATAGATATCAATGCAATCCTAATTGAATGTATATATATAATTCTATCTCTTGGTGGAAAGGTAAGCCTAATATGTCCTTAGGAATGAGATTCTAATACTCTGCTACCACTATAGAAAACCGATAGCCCATAACATCCACCAATCTGAGGGTAATACTAGAAACTTGTGAGTAGTCAGATATATCCTCCTATATATGAGCACATCCTACTCTTTATGAGTTTCATTCTCACCCATCAAGGAAAACCTTATTCCATCAATGAGGACACACCACATCCTCTCCTAAATATGAAAATATGGGTATGATTTTTTGATAGCCATTCCGTACCCTAGATGATGTCATAAGGCCTCTTACCTACAATAAATAGATCCGATAATAAGCATTCTACTTAAATATTTAGACCACATTGTTTTCAGAAGTGTGTGATTGGTAAATACCATCCATTATGTGTCTCCATGACTAAGGTCCGAGCCAAGGGCTCTTCTAGAATCTGCAATTCTGGAACAAGAAAATTGAAAAGAAAAGGGTGTCTCACACCAATTTATATCAGTACTATAAATAAAATAGGAAAGACATAGATCATACCTATAATCATCATAAGAGCCTTTGGGATGAATTCCTCCACTTCATGTTTCTTTCCTCATCAATAACCAAATTCTCCCTAAGACTGTTGTGGATCACCTAGGGGTGGGTGTGGAAAGAGGTAAAACTTTCCCCCACCACAACTTCTCTCCCTACTCCTCTACCACACCCAAATCCCTAAAAACCTCCCTACTCATGCAGCTATATTTTTCTGGGTGGTCAATAGACCATATATATATTTGTTTCTCTGTGGGTTGAATAATCTCATGTGATATGTCCTTGACTATCATAAGAGAAACACAGCCACTCCCTATGTTGACTAGAACCACCCTGAGATCCCCAAACTACAAACCCTCTATCTTGAGACCATATCATGAAGTATTTTGTATGGTTGAATCCTTATGTTTTCCACTATCTATATTCTACCAATGTATCAAATTCTACATTCCCAATACTAGCACCAATAGTTTATGTTTTCTTAGCTAGAAATATCTTCGTCACTAAAGCACAAAAAATCACCCCAACATTGGTAGGAATGAAAAACTATATCACTCTGACACTGACATATTGGAATAGTTAATTTTCGAAGGACCATGATCAAAATAATGGATCTTGAACAAATCCAGATATTATCACAAGATACTAGTGAACCTTTAAAAATACAATTCCATTCTCAGGCTATCCTGCTATAGCTTCATATTCTCCTAGATGTACACTACTCATAAAATGGATGCATAAAACTCTTACCTATAGAGACACCTGAGGTTAATACAAGATAGAGTTGTCTCATCATGTTTATAAGTCACCAAGCTCCAAAATCACCCAAAATCACCCTAAATAAGACATCCACTTGGACAACCATTTGATCTATAGTTTCCCTCATAGGGAAACAACTCGGGTAACTTCCTCTAGATAGTCCTCAGTAGTATAGGGGTCTGGATCAACCCAAAACCTAGAAGGTTTCTGCCTTTGGACTTAATTTAGTGTACTCATCTTATGCACATCCTCATCTTGTATTTAATGTTAAACCACAATAGAAAAAGTGGTGGAATTACTAGAAAACCACCCATAGGTACCACTTTCTATGTAGGTACCTACATGGAAGCCTCATTAGAAGGAGAATCATTATCTTGATTCTTTTATAAAATCCTAGATGGATGTATTAGTAGAGGAATCTTGAAATAATCAAGACATAACATGGTCAAAGAGTATTTATTGGGAGATGACTCAAGAAGGACTTGGAAACCACATCCCATTCCTATATAAAGCATGCACCAATATTTTCCCTATAACCAATTCCTATATGTACTAAGTAAATAAGAAGGTTTTTAGAGTCTTGGTGAATAGATACATCACCTAACACATCAAAATTGGAGTCCCTATCCTGATATCCAAACTTGAAACACATTAATATTATTTTCCTAGTTCCCAAACAAAACTCATAGTCAAATAATCACAAAATTGAAATCCTACGATGAATTATTCTCTGATACCACTATATCGTTACTTGACCCACCAGGGCCCACCAATCCAGTGGTATGATTAGTGTGACACCCCCATACCACATCAAAATGGCCAAGGGAATGAAGACCCCCTCGAGTAAGCATATCATAAACATGGGAGGCCTTAGCTTAAGTTACCTATACATAGACTCACATCTCCAGAAACCCATACAATGCTGAAAGGTAAAAGATTACTAATACCGTATGAATGCATAACATATATACCACAAAAGAGTATGAAAAATTAATCTAAATCATAAAGGGACTAATAAAATACCACAACAATTAAAAAATATTCCAACTTACTAAGGATGGTACTATTATCAAATGAAACACTTGGTACAAACCATACTCTACATAGATCACTATGCTCTTCCTTCCCTTGGTCAGCTTTGAAATATTCCAAATGGCCTATAATCTAAATAATATGTGACATGGGTGGGTAGATTCCATGCATGGTGGAGTATAACAATTCCCATTAGGACACCCTAAAATCCCCAAACATAATGTATCAAGAGACTAGCCAGCTCATAATCACAAAGATATGTTAAGTAGGATATGTGGAATCGAAATAAGAAGACTCGGATATAATTATGATGAAAAACATGTACTGATAGATCTCAACCATAACCATAGTATTATTCTTGAGGCGTCAAGGTAAAGATCATCTTGGAGAATTCCCTCCAAAATACATTCTTTATTGATGGGGATCATATGAAAAATTGTTCTTGTTGGACTCCTCCGTAAATAATTAATCAATAAGACATTGAAGATCTCAATACATAGATACTTGAACTCTCCTAGGGCTTCTGGGGTATACCTAAACCTACCTAGAATAACCCCTATGTATGGGATCATACACCCACATAAGTTACCTCGATTTTCCTCAAACCCCACATAGGGAAAGGGAAACAATGATATATGATAACACTATGGGTCATACAAAGGGATTCCCAAACTCTATTAGTAAATAATCCCTTAGAGAAGATCACAATACTATGATTAGGGAAAAATGACACAATGTAACCTTATAGGGATGAGACAAGGGAACACAACCAAATTATTGTGGTCTAAACTGAAGAGATATAGGGCCTTAACTCTCCCTAGAAATGGTACATGGTGTGTATTTTGAGTAAATGATGTTTCTTGTTTTCCTTGGGTATGCTAGTGCCTCATCATATCACATGAAATTTATTTCTCCACATATATAGAGTATCTTTTTGGATAAACATTGTGTATATTTTGGGATGATTGTTGGCATGTAATTCCAACCTATGTCTATGTAATCAGGCTCATAGTCCTGTACATCAGTTCATGCCCATGTACTCTAGTCATACCTATGTACCTAGCTATGTCTGTGTACTAGGACCTACCGATGTACTCTAGTAATTCCCATGTTCCTAGATGTGTTAATGTATTATTACCCCTTGGGTACATTCTTGGACATAATTTTCTAGTCACATGTCTTGCGAAACTTGTTACATGGGGTGTGATATTACTCTATGTGCGCAAACCCTAGTTCCACAAGAGGGGACCACATTATGTGTATTCTGCAGACTATAAATCATGTAGTTGATATTTATAAAAAACTCTAATATATTCTATGCACCTCACATATTCTTCCTCTAATATCAATTGTACCCCTCAACCAAATGATAAAGGTAAATATTTGATTCATAGATCATGGTTGTCTCTGGTGACCAGATTCTGGTCATAAATTTGATCAGGAATTGCCTCTATTACACCAAATCATCCAAATGAAGAATACTATGAACCATGGATCTCCAAATATGAACCTGATCCACCTACGATCAACAACCATCATTATTAAACCTGGACAACTCCATCAATTATGAACCTGATCACATGGTGGTGATTTATTATTCCAATTAATTACTTCTCAATGATCATCTATTGAGTATTAGTTGTACCTTCATCCACAGAAAATAATGATGATAAACACATTAAGAATATGGATGAAATGCACAAACAAAAAAAATAACAAACTTCATTAATTTCTTGGGTAGGCCTTCATTTTTCATATTTAGAATGAAAAATTATGAACCGAGAGTTAATAATTAAAATAACAACAATTCCAAATTGTATGAAGATAAATCAACACCCAAAAAACATAATAGAATCACGAATAAATATATTAGTGGATCTGATTTGTGTTTATAATGTGATATACACAATGTTATTAGACCAAAGTTAAACAACCACCAAAATTTAAATTTATATTGATTACTAATGCAGAAAAAATTCATGTCATATTTGTTGGTGATATTCACAAGATCTGATTGGATCACTGATTGTGAATCCACAATTCAACATTGATCATCTAAAAACACTCATCCAATGGATCCTCTCTCAATACATAGGGTTATATGGACAACCCTCTGGGTTTTAAATAACAATTCAAATATAGATAATGATTATGTTAGAATTTTAATCACGACTGTTAAATAAATATATTAATTTATTTAATAATTATTCCTCCCATGGAGACACTTAATAAAAACACCTAATACGTACCAATATTATGTCATTACATGGGTAAAACATGAATTTTTGGTTCAACAAAAATATAAATATTTCCCTATGAGATTCCATTCATGATTTATTGCATTATTTCATTAAAACCGCACACATGTGATATAATATATTTAATATTTTATAATATCAATACAACCCTCTCGAAGCCTAAAAATCTTGTGATAAATTAGTGCCTAACTATGATAATATTATTTGAAATATTATAAAGCTTCAAAAGGTAAAAAAAGAGTCATTATAATTATTCTATATGGATAAAAATGATTTTATTCTTTAAGATAATTATAACTCTAACCAATTTCTTATTTTGATTTCATGAGTATTGAAAATTGAAAATAAGTGACGATTAATTCGACTCCATATTATTATTAATCCAAAAATTCTATCTAATCTCACATGAGCTCAGAGTGGGATCCCTTTATAATATTCAATTATCGATGATAGATAATTTAAGCTCAGTTTATTGTAGATGAATTTTCACTTTTTATAGAAATAATTTTCATGGATGGAAGAATAAGCTTACAATTGGTCTTAATTATCATGACCTTAATGTGGTTGATACGACTACCATAAGATTTATATAAAGTGAAAATAATTATCCTATGTCTTTTGATGATAAAATGAATCTTAGAATTTGAAAACAAAACAAGGATTCATATTCTCAGATCAGTTTAAAATTAATTCAAAATAATGGTAATGGGAATTAGATCTTCTAAGGAGACCTAGGAAAAACATAAAAACATATTCGAAAGTAATGTTAAAGTAATGGATGAAAAATTTAAAAACAAGAGAAATAAGTTTACAGAATTGAATATGGGTGAAGAAGAAACTATATATGATCTTTCATAAGGGTGAATTAAATCATAAGTAACATCAGATGATTTAGTGACATCTTGATAATTCAAATATTTTGAAAAAGTTTTTGAGAAATTTTATAGATAAAATTGATCCTAAAATTTCATCTTTTGAGAATAAAGATGATTTATCTCTATATGAGCTACAAAATATCCTTGTATAAAATGAAATAATGAAGGATCAATAATTTAAATAGAATGATAAGGAAGAAGTGGCCTTTAAATACCCCAAAAATCTAAAAGTCAAAGGTTCAGAAGATGAGTTTTCTGATCAATTGGAAGATGACGATGGATGAGATTAAGTGTAAAAAAGATAATGTCCCTCATCTAAAGTTAAACCAGAAAAGGTAATGGAAATTATAAAGAAAACATATATGTAATTTATTTAATATAGTGGAATATGGAACTTTACTATTAATTTCCAAAATAATAAGTTTTTTAATGATAATGATGATCCAAAAGAAAAATCATGAAATATAAATTTGAGAAATTGTTCTATAAAAGATAATAAATAAATGTAATGTAAAAGTAAGTTCATTCACAAGAATTATAATTTTTTTTGAAAAAGAATGTAGAAGATGGATCATTAGAAGATGAATCATAAGATGAATAATTTCGAGAGAAACTTTTGAACTTCATAGAATATGTTAAGAATGAGTAAAATTTATGTGATGAAGAATAATAAGTTTAATAAAACTATATGGTAGATTGTTTGAAATAAAAACCTGAGGATTATATTGAGAAAAATACTAGGCTCATTAGACAACTTTTATTTATTAGACAGAAAGGAAGAGAATATAAAGATAATGAATACATTTCCAATAATTATGATGATCACCTTGAAGAAATAAATACCTAATGTTAAAGGAAGAATAAATAGAAAACTTCACATAGGATCTAGGATAAAAACAATATGTTAAGGAGGAAAATACATGTAAGTAAACTTCTAGGTGTCTTGAGGCTAAGAAAACTATGAAATCGTTAAAGTATTATTTTCACAAGGCATATATGAAAAGTAAAGTAATCTTACTCATTTGAAAGAATCTTCTCAACATGATAGGGTAAATACTCTCCTACTAAGAAGGATGATGAATTGTTTTTTACTAACTATACATTTTACATAGGTAAAAATTACAATGTTTTGGTTGAGAATAATAAAACCAGTGCATTTGTTAATCCAAAGGAAGTCAGTAATAACTTATTGAGATAAGTTCCACCCCAATATAAGTGAAAGGAATTAACAATATTTTTGAATTATACTCAATAATTCTACAAAAAAATGTAAATAAATCTTTGTGGAGGTTAATAGGATATTGAAATTGATATGAAAACTATAGGAAAAAAATCCTATAATTTTGAGGATAACAAAACACTTCCTAGAATATGGAATACGTTTATGCGGGAGAAACTTTGTAAGATAATCCAATACCAATCATATACTGAGAAATAATATTTCCCTGAAGGAGTAATCATAAATTTAAAACCATTCAATAAAGAATCATTTTTATTTCCAATAGAAACATATTATAATATTTCTAATATGGTCATTATGTGGAGTATTTCAAAAACAAATCTTTCACAATATGTTCTATATACCAGAATAGAAAATGAAATGAGAAATCATAAGGTAAATGAAAAGTATGAATTATTAGAATTTATCTTGAATAAAAGATGAAAAATATCCTAGATACATGATAATGCTTGTTATTTATTTATGATAGGTGATGTGAAAATTTTGAGAATTTTTGAAGATCATAATGGTGTTTGTAACACCCCAATATTTTAAAATATCTAATTTCGTTTAAAACCGAACATTTTTAATAGCTTTCTTCATGAAAAACATCAAACCAAAATGAATTTAAAAAAAGTATACATCCATTAAAATATTGATATAGTATTTTTGGGTAAAGACCGACATAATTGAATTATGATATATATATATATAGAAATAGAAAAAATTATATTTTTAATATAATTCATTGAAAAAATTCCATTATTATTTCTATATATAAAATAAAATAATTTTATGTGTAGAAATAAATTTTCTTAAAAAATCAACTTTTCATGCATAATGATGTTTATTATATTATGGTTAAATAATGGTTTAAGTTGAATTTATTTATAATATATAAAATAAAATAAGTTTATATCCATCCAACCGTTATTACTTGTCAATTACTAAATTTATTTTATTCTTATATCATAATTTTTTCCAAAAATTATATGATACCTTATGTGCACTTATATTAAAATAAATTTATAAAACTTTTAGAAATTTACCTCGATAAAATTATTTAATTTTTTTAAAAATATATATAAAATTAATTAATGGGTTTAATATCATTTTAAGGCACAAAATTAAGTTACAAATATAAATATTAGTAACCATGATAAAATAGTAATTTTTGAAGGAATGATACATTTCTATATAATGTTCCTTTAAATTAAATTGATTTATTTTAAAATAAATACTATAATGTTATGTTTAAACATATATAAAAATAAATTAACACTAATTTAATTTGAAACCAATGTAAAATAATATTAATAATACTTAATGATTAAAATTAATTTTTTTCTAAAAAAATTATTTTTCAACATATTATATATTTTAATTTAAAAGTTAATTTTATTATATTTTGAAATTTAATTAGATTAAATGTAGTAAAAATTCATATTCCACATGTTTAATTTTGAAATTTGGAATGAAGGGACATCTTATATTTTTATTAATAAAATAATTACAGTGGTAAAATTTTATTCAGGATTAATAATTTTTAAAATGGGTTATTTAATATTGCATGAATTTTCCTAAAAAACATTAAAATTATAATTTTTATAATACTTTTTTTATGTTTTAAAGTAATACCTACATATACCACCAAAAGGTATCCACCTAACTCACCTAACAGTCAAGAAATTTGATTATTTCTGCTTACCTAACATTATTCTCCAATGTTTTGTCTCTTTTTTCATCTATAAGAGGATATCACTTCCACAGATTTCAATCCAAACCCCTAGATTTAAATGTAAATAAAAATAACACAAATGTACTTCTACAATACCCCTGTACACATTTGGTTGAATCTATACTCAATAAATTTCGTCAAATATTTCATTTCCAAAGGATACATCAAGAGAAGTTCAAAATTCTCAATGTAAGTATTAATTTCCATTTAACTTCCCTTATTAATCATCCACATCCACCCTCCTCGAATCCCATTATTACCATATAAATAGAATGAAATTATTATAAATAATATACTAAAATTTTATTATATTTATGGTATAACCGTTATATATTCATCTCATATTAAATTGATAAAAAACAAAACATTGTTCATGTGTGTGTACGGACTACCACCTCCATAAACAATATGACTCATTTTTCATCAAAAACATTAAATAATGGTTTTTGTGAATAAATATCTTATTTATATCATGATTTATATTATGGAAATAGAAATTAGACATTATATAGGTAATATTATCAAGAAGTGATCATTGTAAAACTAATCTCCTAAAATGAACATGCTAAGAGGAAAAGTGATTTATTTATAAGTGGAAAATTAATTTTCATTTAATTTATTCTTATTAAATTTAATAATTATCATTAAATTACTTAATAACATCTAAATAATGTCATTATACTTTGGTGATAGTGATATTATACCAAATTAATCTCTTCTATAATACCCACACATTGATTGTAACATGTTCTTATTGGGTGGGTTTAACCACATACAAGAAAAATTATTTATAGTTATATTAAGTGTGTATTTTAAACTTAATATTGGATATTAGTAATTAAATAATATTTTTTGGTTCTATAATGTTAATATAAACATTTAACTCATTAATTTATACAATACTATTCATTAATTATATATTTCCAAATTAAGATCATCCCCAATTTTTCCATCACAAATAATAACTAAAATACTTATGAAATTAAATTATTAAATTATAATTAATTATAAAAAATTAATTATAATATCTTTTATGATTTATTAATTTTGAAAAGTTTGAGAATAATGATGAAAAACACTACTATTACAAAAGTAGTTCAAGATAAATAGGAATACTCATACCCAATTATAAAAATTAAAAATAACTAACTAATATACATGTAGAAAATAATTATAAATGATGTTTATAAAAGTTTATAAATATGAAAAATGATTTGAGAAGGGTTATTAATGAATTTTTTATACAGGTTATTCATGTGCTTTAGTGGAAGTCAGAAATTATGGTATGGTTTTTTTGTCTCAAATTTAATTTCTTATTGTATAATTCATATTTTCTATGATTAATTCCTAAATAAAGTTTTTTTACTATGTAATTTATGGGAAATGAAAATAAAAATCAAGTTTATTCCCCCAATCAAATTTTTCTTTGAAGTGTTACAAAATCTGTAAGGGATTTTTCTAACTAAAAATATCCTTTGTGTTATAATTCCACTTCTTGAACCTTTTTCTTATATTATTGTTTTCTTACACCCTAATATCTCTTTCATGGAAATTTTAATTCCTATATGGGGGTAATTAATTTTAAATTCAAATATTATACCTTAATAAAATTATTTCATAAAAATTATATCATTTTTAGTATAATTTCCATCCTTATTAATAAAGATTTCCCCTATTTTCTCTTATTTTACTTCCCTATAATGTTACCCATTATATTTGGAAACCCATTTATGGGTTATACCATGTGACCTTTATATTTACCTTCTCCACTTTTCCAAATAATTTTTTGTTACTATTTTGATGATGTCAGATATCAATATTGATATTTAAAAATAATAAAATGGCTTCCGTTTAATGATCATTTATTTTTTTATCCACTCCTCATTTCTTAGAGACAATAATTAGGACCTTTTGAAGGATCCATTATTAAAGGTTTTTTTTAAAAGTAAATGTTTTCATATATTTTAACTTAAACTTTTTAAAAATAACTTTATAATGTTACCTATAACATATTATTTTTATGATAATGTTAATTTTTTAAATATCTTTTTATATTATTATTTTACATAACACATCCTTTGACCTTTATAAACATTATTCTTATTAAAAAACTATTTTTTATGTCTTACAAAGTTTTCTATAAATAAACATATTTCGTAATGATTTTAAAATGAAAGTGGTATTTAATCTATTTTTAAAGAGATTTACCAAATTATTTTGAAAATATACTTTTCTATATATGTCAAAATACTTTAATAATTCCAATTAAATTATCCTATGATCCCATCCATATCTTTATTTGGATAACCAATACTTATGTTGTCTATTCTCATGTGACCCATTTCCTTATTAGGTTAATTATTCTTTAATGTAATTATGTATAATTTCATTTTATGTCACTCATAATGATATACATATGATGAGTGTGCCATGATTTCACTCTCATTCATTGGTTAACGAATTAATCACTAGATATGACATGTGTATAATACCTTAGAAACATTCCTTAATAAATATTTATGACACATTGGAAAAAAACTCAATATTATTAAGTTTGAACCTTGATAATTATCCATTAAATTCGGAAAATATTTAATATATATAGATTATATGCTCATGATACCATGGAAGCATGCCTCAGTAATGATTTATGAATCCTTGGTGAATTACATTGGTAATATAATTTTACAAAACATTAGTGATGAACATTAGTGATATTATTATGAATGTATGATGTTTTTGTTGTAGTCACATTTCAAAGTTATTATTCCTGTAATTATAATCATGTTATGCCTCATGTAATTATATTCATGTTCTTATGCTCATATTATTATGTTATTCCCAATGTCTTACCCATTTTATGTTTTGATTTCATTCTTTATCCATTACTGAGCATATGAGGGGACCAATTTCTTATATTTTCATTTCCCTAGAATATGATGGAAAGTAATATGTAAGATATTTCAAGAAGAGTATATTGTGTGAATAATTTTTAGGATATATTGAAGACTTATTATAGATTAAGGATCTCTAAGTATTTTAGAAAACATATTATTTGAAAAATATATGAGTTTTGTCCTAACTCTATAAAACTCTAAACCCAAATCTTCTTGGAAATGTATGCTATGAATTATTTTCAATTATTCATTTATTTATTATAAACAAATTCATGGGGTGACAATGTGGAGTAATAAACTTTTGGAATGATTGTTCCATAAAAATTAAAGGAGTTTGCTCGCTTTTATTGATGACTAGAAGTTAAAATATGATGAATTTTTATTTTTTGATGGTCTTAAGAACAATTTATAAAATTTGATACAATTTTCTGATGATTTAAATGATTTTATTTTCTAAAATAATAGTTGTATCATATTGTGAGTGAATAATGTAAAGACAATCGTGAATGGAGTGATAATTGGTGGTACTCCATTTTAAATTGGAAATCATAGTAACTAATTTTACTTATGTTTGATTGATGAAAATGATCTATATAATAGAAGAATTTTAAATGTTGGAAAAAAATAATATTATGGAGATTTTAAAGAAATTTTTTTTGAGTTATTTTCATCAATTAATATAATAAATATACAGGGTTTAGGAAACATTTTAAAAAGGAACAATGATACCAATATGAAAAAATAATATAGAGAACCAGTCAATATAAAAACTTACACTCATATATTATAATATCTATGGACCCGTGAGACATTAATAAATAAATGATGACTTGTAATTTATCAATTTTATTGATGAATTCACATGGATGACCAGTGTTATGTTTATAAAAATTAAATCTAAATCATTTGAGATGTTTTAATTTTTCATACAGAATACTAATAAAGACATTGGTTTATAATTTTGAATGATAAGAGTAGATAATGGTATTTGGTATATGTGTAACTATTTTTAATCCTATATTTAAAATAAAGTAATCATGAATTTGTTTATTGGTCTCTATAACCCTCGAAAAAGTGGGTTTTCAGAGAGAAAAAATAGAAGTTTGGTAGATATGTAGAGGATTATTGTAGAAAATTGAAAAACTATAAAAATTATTTTGGAAGAATGTCATCTATATATCAGTACATCTTCACCCCTTGTTTCTACTTTTACCAGAGTCAAATATGAAACCCTATTAGATATTTTATAAAAATAATCCCATAGTTATATACTTTAATGTGTATGGTAGTCCCTACTTAATAAAGATAAAAAATTCATCCTTTGTAAGGTTTTATGAAAACCCAAGGGTTGGAATATTACTAGGATATTCTTCAAATGATAGAAGATGTAGTTGTTTTAATAAGAGACTTCATAATATTATAGAGTTGTGTTATGTTAAAATACTAGAATGAAAGATCAAAATGGTGGAAGAGAAAAAAAAGGATGCAATGAATTAATGAAATATACATTGGAAACTTTCCAAAGGGATGGAGAGAATGAGATATGTAGAGAGACTCAACATTAGAATATATTATTCAATAAATATGGTAATAAACATAATTTTTATGAAAAAAAGACTTAATTAATAGAAATTACAAAGGAAGGTTTTATAAGGAAATATTAATGGAATTCCGGATTCCCTAGTTCAGATGGGGAGGAAACTATGAGTTGAAAATAAAATAGAACATATATCTTATGCTAAAACATAGTCTATTATTGAAGTATTAAATAATAAATAATGGATAAATACAACGAATTATGAGCTAAATTAAATTGAGAAGAATTATACTTGGGAACTTATTCCCATATCATAAGATCAGAATATCATTGAAACAAAATGGGGTTTCAATAATAAGTATAATGAAAAGGTTAAGTTTTTCTAAATAAATATTGGCTATTTTATAAGGGATACTCACAAGTGGAATGATTGATTTTGAAGAAAAATTTTTACCTATTGAAATACATGAAACTATAATATGTTTTTATTGGTTATTAGTCCCCAAAATTATAAATTCTATCAGATGGATGTAAAATTCATGTTCATGAATGGTGAAGTTGAAGTATATGTTTATATTGAGAAACATAATAGTTTAATGATTGATGAAGATTAAATAATGGTGAGTAAACTTATAAAATCATTGTACGGAATGAATAAGTCCCCACAATCATGGTATTATAATCTTGATATCTACCTAAGAAAAATGAAATTTTATAAATGAAATAAAACTAACAACTTATAATGTCACAAACCGAGCTGGGTCTCCATCCGACCTGGCACCCAACCCAGTCTGCAACAAGTCTAAAAGGGCATTCCCAATTCCCACAAACTGGGACAAGTTCCCAGGCATCATAAAATGAGAATTGGGAATGATTTACCTAAGTTTATAAAATTAAAACAACAAAAGAATCCAATAAAACGAATCTGGATTTTTAAAACCAAAAATTCTTTTACAAAAATTCAGAACTGAATTACATATTTTAAAATAGTTCAATAAGAATATAAAAAAGATAAAAAACTAAAAGGAAACAGCCCAAGAACCCTCATGGGAAGGGGCACTGCCCTTAAGCCATCTCCATAAGACTTCACCACCAAGGACCTGCTAGAAACCCGAACCACTGGAACTAAAAAACAATTGTACCCATCCTGCAACAACAAAAATAACCAAGTCTACTTACACCCAAGGGGTGTAGGTTGGGTGTGAGGCTAACCCCAATATGGTACCACCCAATTATTCCAAATAGCATGCAATACAATGTAAAAAAGCAATCAGTTTTAATACGCAAAGAAAAGCAGTGATAAAATCAAAGAAATGCAACTATCAATTGAAAACATTTTTCAAGATAAAGTTTTCATAATGTTAACACATTTATATAGACATGTTAGATACTGTAAAGTAATTCCATGAAGACCCCAATACATGGGAAAATAACACAAAAAAAATGAGCAACAAAATCGGGAACACCCTTAGTTACTAGATAGTCTCGGGCCCCATGTACCTCATTCATTGGTGAAAAGTAACCATAGTAAAATCCATTATCATGCATGAGCCAATACTAGGTAACATACCAATAACCTATTGGTCGCTAATCATCATCCAAATAGTTTAGTTAGAGTTGTCGTTATCCAAATTCTAGGTGAAACAGGGACAAAACTCATCCGGTCCACTAGCCGTACTAGTACACATCTGCCCCACCTAGGTACCGAGCTTCCCCCTTTGTTCTCAAACAATTTCAGAATTTAAAACATATCCATTTTAATGTAAAACACCACTATTGGAAACATACACCAAGTAAAATATCTATCACATTTTATACCACTTAAAATGCACAACAAAGACTTTGATTTTCAAAAAAAATAATTTCTCAAAAATCCCGTGTTGTTTTGCACACAAAACCCCTTAAGAACCCCACTTGTACACTCTGTTCACCCTTTTAAGTTACCAAAACTGTAAATAAAGCCCAATAATTTTCAATTAAAATAAAAAAATCAATTTTAGGGCATCCCCATGTTAAATAAAAAGTGATAACTTTGTAAAACCTTCATTTTCACACAAAAGAGGAACCAAAACTTCACTTTCTTTACAAACACATTTAAAAACCATTTTTTCAGCAATAACCAAATGGGATAACATTATAAACAGTATTTTCATCCTTATTACAGTTCAATAAAAACAACTACGTATTTATAGGGCATCCCCAAATAAACAAATAAAACATCTCTTTCGAAAACCACCAATTTTACACCAAATTTTCATTTAAAATTAAATTGGAATAGAAACATCATTAGAACAATTTTTTTCCGCAATAATAAAATTATATAAACCTTAAAATATGTTAAATATAGAATGATAATACACAAAGATTTCATCAACATTGGAATCACCTACCAAATCAAATAAAACCCTTGAATCACTGTGCAAAAATCAAGGCGCACCACCATCACACGAAGAGGGACTTTTATTAAACCTAAAACCACAATAATTGACTAATAAAAACAAAGGTTAAACACTAGGTTCGAAACCCTCCCCCCTGGTCATTTTTAACTTCAAGAAAATTTAACGAAACTTCATAAAAATGGGAGCAACTAAGGGGGAGAGACACTTAATTGAGATTCTTTGAAGTTCCTCCACCAAATACCCCATCAAAATGGGGTTACAAAGAGGTTTTTCAAAACATGAAGGGATTAAATGGAATTTATATTCTAAGGGGATGAGTAAGTGTCTAATTAGGAATAGTAATGGAGGAAAGATAGTAATAATTGAAAGAGTTATGAAGGGAAAGAACTCACCTCCTCAAATCTGGCCAATTTGAGAAACCCTAGGAAGTTCATCCCTAACTCGCGATGCCTTAGAGCTCCAAAAAGGATGGAAAGAGGCTGGGCGCATGGCTGGGTGCAATGGGCTCGTGTGAGACTTGGAATCAACGAACAATACATAATATTTAATATGTTATTAATTAATCAAATTTTATTTTTAATACGGGAAATGGGACTTCGAGCAGGCCCAATCCCTTAAATAAAAACCCACATACACCTTGGTTATGGATTTCTAAAGGCTCAAAACTACAATGGAGGTGTTAATATGTCAGGTGATACCATTTGGGTATTGGAATTGGTGAAAAATATTAAAAAATTAAAAAGTTATAAAATAAACAAAATTTATTTTTAAGTCTAGAATTGGGCTCACGGTTTGGCCTAATTCACAAAAACTCATCCATTCCACCATAAAAGATTGAGAAATCTCAAAAACAAAGAATAAATTGAAATTAAATGAAATTTAAAATTAAAATAAGTTATGTATGTGATAATTCACCCCACCATGAAAAATTTATGTCCTCATAAAGCTACAGCAGGTCCAGATATGTAAACCAAACCCAACCGATAAACTAAGATGTACCTCTTTGCCAAGCTTCCCCCTCAAGGGCCAAAACACCTCCAGTGATCAATTAAGGAAGGATTAATCACACAACCCGAACTTACACCTCTTTCCTAAAATGATCAATCAAATTCATACTTTATCCCAAATTAAAACTCCTCAAACACTATCCGAACAAGACTCAAGAAATTCACCCAAACGAACAACAACTTCGAACAAGGTTACACTTACTTTACATTAACTAAACCATTGGGAGCTCTCCAATCCCAATGTTTTCTCATGGAAGATGTTGGTATCTTTATAGTTCCAAATGAGACTACCTACCACCAAGCCATGACCATGGATAAATCCGAGCTATTGGTATGGGGGACACAAATAGGCACCCCACCATAAGAGGCAACATATATTTTTTTCCGAGACAGAATCAAGACACTAACAGAGGGAGGCCTGAACGAAATATATAGTACAAAGGGTAGAATTCCATTAACAGTTTACGAAGGAACTTACATAAGAATCATAGTGGGTCTCCCCACCATAAGAACCAAGCATCTTACCCAACTAGCATGGGCCGACCCAGAAAGAAAGAATTTTTTAAAAGGCTTGGGAAGGGTGCAGGGTCCGCCCGCACGGTTTTGGAAATTCTGCATTAACTGTGCAAATCATTCTTTTCAAATGGATTCCTAGAACATGGTCACTACTAATCATACAAAATTTGTGTCCTCAGAACTTCTATCCAAATTTCCAACCATTCTCTAATGAATCTATGGAAACTAAAGGGGGAGGGAATGACATTAGGTGAGGACATGGGTACAAGGTCCTCAACCTATTTCAACCGAATGGGAACACTGAATGAAAGATGATGAAACTAGATGTTTAAACACTTACTATCTTTCATACTGAGGATAAGAAATTGTACATGAGTTTAAACAACCCTGGGATTTCCCCTGACTACAAGTCAACTTCTCTCTAAGACCTATGGCTGGAGCTCAAATGATTGAATCATATTTTACCTCGCAGTTAGGCTTTGGAATCCCCCCTGAATAAGAATTCTTCTTTTGGTGCCACCAACAACTATACTGAAGTCCCCTATAATATTTCCAAGTCATAACACATTCCAAACTCACTCTACCCTAACTCGATATTTCACTGAAATAAGGGCTTAGAAAATGAACACACATCACACCTTTTTTCTTCGAGCGAGAAACTATACAAGTAAATAACACCTATAATAACCATCCTCTAAAATAGAAGATTTTGAATTTTTTCCAAGGGAGACATTATCCCAACATAAAGAGACTCTCATAGGATTTCACTAATTTCTACTTTAAAGTCAATCGAGTGCACGAAATCACAAGGCTTCACCAAACATGACCATTGCGACTCATATAAACAACGTGTGGAGTGTGACCTTATACAACATCCCCAAACCACACAAAATTCCTGAAAGTGGCCACAATATCCACTCGTGACCAGATTTCTCACACTGGTAGTTTATTGTGAACTCCTTCGAAGAGACTACGAAGATCCGAGAGGACCTCTTAGACACCATCCAGATACTCATCCATACTAACAAACCCATGCCACTTCTACCTTTGGCAAGTCAGGAAACATAAGAGGATAAGGTATCTTTCAACCTTCAATGGTCACTCTCCCACTACAAGATGATACAAAAAACCAAGAATGGAAAGGGTGTAGACTCAATCTAAAAATATCAAGAAAAAGATTCCTTATATTGATCAACTGGAGGGTCTTCAAATGTAGAAACAATCTGGGTTCCACTTCAGTTGTGAACTAACCCTTAATGGGGCGTACCTTATCCAATGATTAAACCTAAGGACCAAACCAAGATGGTATATTAGTCAATATATACAACAAACTAGATCCAAAAACATGAAAGGAAAAACCGTAAAAGCATCCCAAAATATTTCTCAGAAGAGACCACTAACCGGCCCTTCAACACAGCTTACTGACCAAACACAAAACCAAAACACAATACAAACTGGAGGGATTATTTGACTCAAAACATCCCACAACATCAAAATTTTAAAAAACACATAATACACACCATCCCAAACAAGTAATAAATACATCAAGTTTCTCATTTAAAATCATATTTTTTAAAATAAACAATTCAGCGGTTAGCATATCCACCAATGGTACCCCATGGTCCTTACACATCCATGTTTCTGTGCCATAATGGGAACCCTCCTCATATCCATCCCAGAACTCATCTATACATTACATTAATCATCCATAATACCATATAACCCCATGCATGTGGTCTCTCCTGGAAATACTAAAGGTTAAAAAAAAAATCTTTCCACTTTTCAAAACCAAAATAGTCAACCAATACATCCTTTTTCTCAAAACCTATAACCATGAAATCAAACCCAAATTACATCTTAACAAGATATTTAGAAAGGAACAATCATTTAAATGAAAAATATATTTCAATTCATACACATTAATTTCAAAACATCTCATCCCATTAAAACACCTTTAAATAGTTTAGAAAACTCTATCGGAAACACTTTTTAAAAACCAACTTCAGTACAGTTTCTACGTTCAAAATAGGTGTAAGCACCCGATTTTCCATTTCAAAATAATTCAAAATATTTAGTTCCACTATTTAATAAATCAAACCATTCCATATTTATTTGAAAATTATTTCACAAAAACATTACACTTCTTCAAACCAAGTCACTTTAAAACCAAATTTCTAATATTTAAAACTAATGAACAGACAACAATGCGAGAGGAAACTAGTTTCAGTGGGTGACATGGAAATATGGTTGGCGTCCATATTTAAATCACTTCACTTTCATAGAGAGTGTTCTAGGAAATATCCCCGGCTCCACATGGCTTTCCAGGCCCTGCGTGCTCACTAAGACCATTAGCCCAACTCTCTTTTCATTTCCCCTAATAATCATCAATCCAAGATATCCAAAGGACTCATATAAATCCCGAATTCACCTGGCGAATTGAATCCCATAATGAGGTTTAGTGATCAGACACATTACTCATAACTAGAATTCAATGTCCCTAAAATCTTAACTTATTACTATCCTGAATGTTCCCCAAATAACGTGACCCAAAGAGGGTGAACCTGCTCTGATACCATTTTGTCACGAACTGAGCCGGGTCGCCATCCGACCCGGTGCCTGACCCTGTCCACGACAAGGAAAAAAGGGTGTTCCCAATCCCCACGGGCTGGAACAAGTTCCCAGGTATCATAAAATGATAATTGAGAATTATTTACCTGAGTTTATAAACTTCAAACAACAAAAGAATCCAATAAAACAAATCTTGATTTTTAAAACCAAACAATCTTTTACAAAAATTCAGAACTGAATTAAATATTTTAAAACCGCTCAATAAGACTATAAAAAAGATACAAAACTAAAATAAAATAACACAAGAAACCTCACGGTAAGGGGCACTTACCTTAATCCATCTCCACAAGACTTCACCACCAAGGACCACTAGAAACCCAAACCACTGGAACTAAATTTTTTTTACCCATCCTGCGACAAAAAAAAAGCAAGTCTACATACACCCATGGGTTTTAAGTATGGTGTGAGACTAATCCCAATATGATACCACCAAATTATTTTAAATATCATTCAATATAATGTGAAAAAGCAACCAGTTTTAATACACAAAGAAAAGCAGTGATAAAATCCAAGAAATGAAACTTTCAATTGAAAACATTTTTCAAGATAAAGTTTTAAAAATGTTCACACATTTATATAGAATTGTTAGATACTGTAAAGTTCTAACATTAACACCCCAATACATGTGAAAATAACACAAACACAATGAGCAACAAAATCGAGAACATTCTTAGGCACTAGATAGTCTTGGGCCCCCTGTACCTCATACCTCAGTGTAAAGTAACCATAGTAAAATCCATTCTCAGGAACTATCCACTAGTAGGGAACATGCCAATAACCTAGTGGTACCCTATCATCATCCAAATGGTTTTGTTAGAGTTTTATTTATCCAAATTCTAGGTGAAATAGGGACAAAAACTATCCGGTCCACTAGCCGTAATAGTACACATCCGCCCCACCTAGGTACCGGGCTTCCCCCTTTGTGCTCAAACAATTTCAGAATTTAACACATATCCATTTAATATAAAACACCACTAATGGTCACATACACAATATACATTATCTATCACATTTTATACCACATAAAACACACAACAAACACTTTGATTTTTAATAAAACAATTTCTCAAAAATCTTGTGTTGTTTTGCACACAAAACCCCTTAAGAACCCCACTTGTACACTATGTTCACACCTGTAAGTTACCAAAACTATAAAGGAAGCCCAATAAATTTCAATTAAAATAAAAAAAATTAATTTTAGGTCATCCCCTTGTTAAACAAAAAGTGATAACTTTGTAAAACCTT
Organism: Viscum album; assembly: GCA_963277665.1. Taxonomy (NCBI): domain Eukaryota; kingdom Viridiplantae; phylum Streptophyta; class Magnoliopsida; order Santalales; family Viscaceae; genus Viscum; species Viscum album. The sequence goes on along the minus strand of OY728121.1, from coordinate 496,438,307 downwards.
TATTTTCATCAAAAAGTGGAACCCAAACTTTACTTTCTTTACAAACACATTTAAAACACATTTTTTTTAGAAACAACCAAAGGAGATAACATTATAAACAGTATTTTAAGCCTTATTATAGGTCAATAAAAACAACTAAATATTTATATGGTATCCCCAAATAAACCAATAAAACATCTCTTTGGAAAACCCCCAATTTCACACCAAATTTGCATTTAAAATTCAATTGCAATAGAAAAATCATTAGAAACAATTTTTGAAGCAATAATAAAATTATACAAACCTTAAAATATGATAAATACAACATTCTAATACACAAATATTTACTCAACATTGGAATCACCTACCAAATCAAATGAAACCCTTGAATCACCATGCGAAAATCAAGTCGCACCACCGTCACACCATGAAGGACTTTTATCGAACCTAAAACCAAAATAATTGACCACTGAAACCAAAGGTTAAACCCTAGGTTAGAAACCCTACCCCATTTTCATTTGGAACGTCAAGAAAATTTAAAGAAACTTCATAAAAAGGTGAGGAACTAAAGAGGATAGACACTTACTAGAGATTCTTTGAAGTTCATCCACCAAATACCCCACCAAAATGGAGTTACAAAGAGGTTTTGAGAAATATTTAGGTCTTCCATGGAATTTATGTTCGAAGGGGATGAGGAAGGGTCTAATTAGGAACTGCAATGGAGGAAAGATAGTAATAATTGAAAGATTTATTATGGAAAAAACTCACCTCCTCCAATCTGGCCAATTTGAGGAACCCTAGGAAGTTCGTCCCTAAATCACGATGCCTACGAGCTCCAAAGAGGGTGGAAAGAGGCTGTACACGCATATGGGTGCAATGGGATCATGTGAGACGTAGAATCACCAAAAAATAATTAATATTTAATAAGTTATTAATTTTTCAAAATTTATTTTTAAAATTGTAATTGGGATTTCGGGCAGGCCCAATCCCTTAAATAAAAACCCATATACACCTTGTTTATGGGTTTCTAAAGGCTCTAAACTACAATTCTGGTGTTAATATGTAAGAGGATATCACTTAGTAATTGGAATGGGTGAAAAATATTAAAAAATTAACATGTTATAAAAAATGAAAAATTTATTTTTAAATATGGAATTGGGCTCACGGTTTGGCCCAATTTACAAAAACTCACCCATACCACCATAAAAGATTGAGAAATCCCAAAAACAAAACATAAATAGAAATTAAATGAAATTTAACTTTAAAATAAGTCATTTATGTGACATATATATAATTGAATCTATACAAGACACAAAATTTTTAATCATATATATTGATGAAATAATATTTTCTGGAGACAAATAAAATTCATACGAATAATTATCAGAACAAATTAAGTTTAACATTGAAATTTAAATTATCAGAGAGATGAATTTATTTCTAGGGATAAAAGTTTAATAGAATTAAAGGTATATATTCCATTCATATTAAACATTTTTAAGGATATTTTGAATAAATTTTGCATGGATGACTCAAAGGAAATATCTATAAGCATCACTATTGGTGTGTGGATGAGTAAATATGAGACCTGAAGAAGTGTGAATTATAAAGACTTTTAGTGGTTTATTGGAATTTTACCCTATTTTTAAAAAACCATACTAGAAATTAAATAAATAGTTACTATGTTTGAAAGATAATAGATTGATCAAAGAGAAATAAAAATGATGGATTCTAAGATAATCATGAGATATTTCAAAGGAACACCAATTTTTGGATTGATTTATAAAAGAAGAAATGATTTAAATTTAATTAGGTTCATGGATTCTTATTTTCCTAGTTATTGTGATGACCAAAATTTAATAACTAAAGGAAATAAATTTTAAGGTAATTTTATGTAATCCAGAATAGTAAGAAATAATGTTGAGTTACTTTGAGTAAAATTGAATCACAAAATATTTCTACCACACATGTCAAAACTCAAATGATGTGGATGAAAGGTTAGTTGAATGATTGGTAGTACATATTGAAAATCCTCTAATTTTTTTTCATTATTCAAAGTAAAATTTATCTTTCATAAAACACTGTGAAACATTATTGATAAAAAACATTTATATTAGATATTATTTTTTAAAAGAGAATGTTTATAATGGTGAAGTAAAGTTGGAATACCTTTCTATAAAATATCAAATTATATATGTTTTCACCAAATATATATTGAGGGAAATATTTTAGGAATTAAGGATAAAACTCAATATTCAGCATGGCGCTCTCACTTAACTGAAGAGAGGGTGTTTTCCCCTAATATGACTTAGATTATATTCACAAAAGGGGAGATTGGTATAAATCATTAACAAAGATAGAGTGAAAAATATTTTATCATTTTTTAATCCAATGATTATGTTTTTATAAAAAGTTCGAAATGTATAAGTTCTGAGAGTTAAATATCTAGAAGGAAAAATGAGGGGGAGTTTATCAAAATCACTTTTCTATAAAATTCTTGTCACTAGGAGATAGAATTATCCTAAAAATATTTATTTATCTCACAATGTACTGTTAGTACTTTTATCTTTGAAAAATCATGTGGTTGATGGGAAGTATAGTTTAATGAGTGATGAAGAGAGTTGAAGTTTATCACCAACAAATATAACGGGAATATTGAATTTACCTTGGGGGTTTTCAATGTATTTTTTTCTATGGTGGAATGAGTTTTTTAGGTTGATCAATTTAGTTATAAGAATATTTTTATTGTGGTGATGAAATAATGGAGGACTAGATCTAGAGGTTTTTTTATTTGATCCTATGTTATTATTTAATTAATATGATAATTTCATCATTATTTACTCATGCACAGATAAATTGATGTTTTTCATGCTCTAATTGATTTAAGGTGAGCTTCATCCAATTTGTTAGGATTATGGTGGTAAAACTATAAAAGGGGTTTGGTAATTAATACAATCAATACTATAATATTATTTCGATGAGAAATATATAACAATAACTTTTGTGTATGGTTATTATATTTGAGATAGTCTAATTTCATGTTAATTGAATCAATGAAACTTTTTAAGGTAAATGATGTTTAGAAAAAGTTGAGATTTGATAAATTCTTGTGCATCAAAAATTTATAATACATGTTTCGAATCATGGAATTTAAATATAACTACAAGATAGTTAAATGGATACTAAAGGGATGAGGATTAGATAAAGATGAGTCAAAATTGAACACATTAAAAAATGAGGTAATGCTGGAGGAGAATGAAGCTTAGATCTATTTGAAAAATAAGTTAATGACATCATAAATTTTGATGAATTTTTATGATGATAAGGAAAACATTTTGGAAGCTAGAGTGCTTAATCCAAGCATTGAGAAGATTATTTGAAGATATCATTATTATTTATTGAACTAATCATAATACATGGAATTCCAAATGCTTCAAATTAGAGTTAAAATAATGTTGGAAGGAAAATATTTATTCAAAAAAATCCCATGAATCATTTAATAGTTTTTTCAAAGAAACTTAAGGCTTAAAGAGGTTAAGACATGTAAGATAAAGTGGCAGCACCAGAATTTGAAAAATGTAGTCTTCAAAGGTAAGTTAACCAAATTATTCCTATTGACTTCACATGAAGTTTTTTAAAGTGAAATAAATTGTGATAAGGTTTCAAAAGACATTCCGAAGATAAAAATTCAAGAAAGAATACTAGAGAGTATTTATGGAAAACATGATGAATATTTTTTACCTTGATATCTAAAAGGGATTTTGAATATAGTCAAAACTAATATTGATTATAGAGTAAGAATAAGATATTTAAAGATAACACACTACTATTTAATTAGAGGAAGCTTGATTATATAGAGAAGGAAGTTCATTTTATAATAAAATATTAATACTACTATTGAATAATATGATATGTGTGTTTATTTTAAGAAGTCCAAACTATAATTACAAATGAATCCATTATGTCAAATAATAAAATAATTTAATAATAATTATGTGCTAAAGAAGATGAACCTAAAATTCTGTAGGATTTCATGTTGAGGTACTAGAAGCATGATATTCAGTGACTAATGATTTTGATGTTTTTTGAGGAATTATTTTTGAGTTAGAGATAAATTATAAATTATAGAAGGCTTAGAAGAAAATATTCATTTATTACTAAAGTAATAAAAATTTACAAGCAATACTTCTCTAGATGGTGTTTGAAACATTGTAACTAGTTGGAACCAATATTAAATTATTGGGAAATATTTTTCAAAATAGTCACTATGGTATTAAGATAGAAATAATCCCACCCAAATTGTAATTGATATTAATATTTTAGTTTAGAATATAAATCTTCATATTATAACCAAACATAATGACTAGGTTTCCTTAATTGGGGCCAAACCTTGTAAAAATACTACATTCATTTATCACTCTTTTATTTATTGTATATGGGAAAGGGTGAGTTTGTTTTATAATAATATCTTAATTATAAGTGATTATAGAGGATAATTTAATGAGTATTAGAAATTATAAAAAAGTGATAACTAATTCCATCCCACATTTTTAGTGGTCTACACATTATTGGTATTCAAAATATGAAACTATAAATTAAAAATTCCATTGATTCAAATTAATTACGAATGAGATGAGTTCTTAAGGATAATATTTGTATTATACTATTCGTATTGAATGTATACATAGTTATTTATCAAATAATTGTAATTCTAAAAAGGTTTATACTAATTAATGTAATAGTTTTAAACAACATACTCTTGATGAAATCATAGTCTCATTATTACAATATGAACTAAAAAATATTGATTATAAAGAAATTTTAAAAAAAAAGGTTTTTATTTTATGTAATAAATGGATGTAAATTCCTACTATTCTAATTCTGAGATACAATTATTAATAGTAAATAATGATGATTTAAATCACATTGAAGATGATTTTAGTGATTTTAATTTTGTAGAATACGAAATTCAAAATAAACAACTACATGTTGAGGTCAAGTATCACCCACAAGAATGATCTTGTAATATACATAAAGGTCACACAATAAGGAAAATTATCATATATGTTCAGTATAGAGTAAATAATAGAAAATTATTAAGAAATATTTGTGCTGATAATGAATTTATTTCTTAATATTTTAATAATTATTTTTAGATTTAATATATTCTAATGGGATTATAGATATGAAATAAGAAATAAATTATTTTTATAAACAATTTTTGGGATTTAGTTAAGCCACCTAATGGTGAACACATTATTGGTAAAAAATTGATATTCAGAAATAAAAATGATTAATCTGAAAAAATTATTAAATATAAAGACATATTAGTAGATCCATGATATTATCAAGAAGAATTAATTGAATATGATGAACCTTTTTCATAGGTTTCGATATTAGAAACTACTATAATTTTATTATCTTAGGTATATGTTCATGGTTTTAATATTATTCAACTATATGTGAAATTAGATTTTCTAAATGGTTCAATCTCAGAAAAAGTATTTATAAAACACCACTTGATTTTAAGAATGAAAAGAAACATGATCATGCTTTAATACATTCTAAAGATCATTATTGCTTAAAATACTCATAGACTGTGGTATGAAATATTATCTCAATTCATTTTGAAAAGTATTATGATGGAAGAAAAATTATATAATACTTCATTTGTTAATAACAACTCTAAAGATATTTTTATTATTTAAATTTAGGGAAATGACACTAATTTTGGATCTTTATATGAATTTATCTATAAATAATTATAAAATTTAATTACTAAAGAATTTGATATGAGTCTTATAAGAGAATAGATATTATTTTTAGGACATAAAATACTTTAATATAATGATGGATTCTTTATTAATCAATATGAATATTAAATAGAGTTAGTTAAAATATTTGTAATTGAATCAAGTAAAAGATCAAATACCCCTTTAATTACTCCTTGTATGTGATTAGGATAAAGGAGTAAAATCAGTAGATAATAATTTTTTTAGATAAATGATTGGTATTTTATTGTATTTAAAAGCTTTTAATCATATTGTATGTTTAATTTATTCGTATGTGAAAAATTCTAATCTAACCCTAAATGAAGTATCCTGAAATTTGTTAAAAGAATTTTTAAATATATAAAATATTTTATATGTCTCACTTTATTTCATTATAGAAGAACACATTTTTAAATGAAAATTTGTTATGATTTTTATTTTGGTGGTTGAAAATATCATAGAAAAAGTAAAAGTGGAATGTTTCACAATTTAGAAAATATTTTAGCATCTCATAGTTCAAAGAATCAACTTTTAGCCTCTTTATTTATAGATTAAGTAGAATATATAAACACTATAGGTTTCTTTACTCAATCATTATGGATTAAGAAAACGTTAAATAATTTTAATGTTTATTTTGATAATTTTCCCATTTTGTGTGAGAAATCATCTAATATTTCAATTTCGATGGACTGTTTACATTATTCTATAGCTAACCAAAATGATGTAAGATATCATTTTATTAGAGATAATTTACACAAGGAGAAATATATTGAGAATATGATTCAGCAAATGATTAATTTTCTGACATTTTTACAAAAATATTTGGACTTATATAACTTTGAGAACATTATTTTTGAACTTTTTATGACATAAATATAGTTTAATTCTATTATGTTTAGTGGGAGTATAGAATATTTACGATTATTTTTAAAGGATTTCATAGTTCCTTAGTGTAATATATTTTCATAAAGGAATATTATTTCATAATCACTCTTATGTTTATTTCAGAACATGAAAACTAGAATTTTAGGGAAGTTATACTTGTTTTAATCTTTACATTTTCATCAATTTTAGGGGAATTTATGACTAAAATTACCAATTTCATAAATATGATCAAAATGTATTTTTAAAAGTTATACACATAGTTTTAGTTATTTTTTAGTTTTTCATCGACTATATTTAAAATGTTTCAATGTTTCAGAAGAAAAATAATTTATTTGTGTTCTTTAAATCTATTTAAGTCAACTAAAATTACAGAATGTAAAATCTATAATAAAATTATTTTAAATATATATTAAAATATATTTTAATAGATGAAATTTAATTTCATTAATATATTTAAATTTTTAAAAAGAGAAATTGAGATATTTTTTTTATAATTTATAAAAACGGAATAGATATTTTTAAATATTTATGTTATTCTTTATTAAAACATTTTTATTTTCCAAAAAACAAAAAGTGTTATGTTTAATTTAGATTTAAACTATTTTTACTTACTAAATAAGGGGTATTGTGATACATTTTGATTATAACCTTTTGAATTATTTAAAAAGGGTGATAATTTTTAATAATATAATTGGTTTTGTAATTATCAATAATTGGGAATTTTTGATTGGATCCTTATCACATTAATTGTTTATTTTTTTATACTTAAAAAATCACCATTTTATTCTCTCTAACTTGATTTTTAAACGATACATTATTTCCTTATTTGGAGAGTTCAGTTCTTATAGAATAAAAGAATGATGATGAATTTATTTTTTATTTTTTATTTATTAAATTTATTTTTTATTTTAAATCTATTATTTTAAGACATAAAATATTAGGTTTTTAGGTATTTAGATTTTTCAAAATTTAATTGGTTATAAGAAATTTTCTATATTAATACACTCCATCTTTAAGTCGCATGTTAATTCAAAATTATTATGCAAAATGGAGTCCTATGTGATCTAAGGTATTATGAAACTAAAATTTACCTATTTATAATGACTTATGGAATTTTAATTTTTATAAAATTTTAGGACTTGTAAAAAAACCAATGTTTTATGAAAAGTAAATTCATATACAATATAGTGCCTTTTGAGATTCAAATCCTTATGAAATGAAAATTCCTAAAAATAGACTTCCAAATTCTTATATAATGTCGATGTATTATGAAATAAAAAGTCTTATAGGCTAAAATTAAAATGATTTCCAAAGTATTATGCGATTTTATGAGACTCAATAGTTGTTTTTTCAATAAACTCAAAATATGGTATGTTTTTATTTTTTTTTATATATCAATACACTACATATATTTTTTATCAATACATAATTTCTTATTTATTATTTTAATTATTTTAAAAATGGAAATATTTTATGCATAATTAATTAAATAAATCATGATAGTGGAATCATGTATAATATTAATGATTTATTTTCAAAGAAGAGGATTCACAATTCAATTTTTTGTACTTGTTTCTAGTCATTAAGAATGAATAAGTTAGAACTATAAAAAAAATATATGGATGGTTATTAAGATTCATTTCAAGGGATAATTTATTTTTATTATTAATTTTTATTTCATTTATTATTTTAATGATATTAATTATAAAATGGTTTTATTTTTAAATATTATGAAAGAATAATCTAATGTAACATCCCAAGTAAGTAATGAATAATAGATATTTTTACCTATGTCTATTAATGAATTAGATAGTGTTTTAGAGGCTTAAAATGAAAATAAATCCAATCTTAAGCATGGAATACAATAATATTTTTTAAAAGATTGTTTTACTGCCTTTTGATGGAAAACCATTTTTAAATCTATCATTTGACAATTTTATAAGCTATGTTTGTCAAAAAAAACTTATTCTTTATGATTGGGACATCAAAATTTACTTTGTGTGAATTTTTGGTATTTTTCTGACAATGTTCATTTTTTAATGAATAGTGAAAAATACTGCATTTTACATCAAAACTGTTTTTTAATCTAATTTATTTATATGATTATATTATCTTTTGAATTGGTTTTGAAGTGAAATTAGAATATATATTTACCATTTAATCCAATGGTGGTCATTGTAATCAATTTCACTTTGAAATTGGACTTAAACTGGTGTCAATCTTTTGATACTTATTGTTTCATAAAAACACGCTATTTGTCACGACAGCGGGAATTAATTATTAAATTAATTAATGTGAATTATATGTTTTGAATTTTGTAAAATAGACTTCATTTTTGAATTTGGAATATCAAATATAGCTTAGGGTGAATTTTTGGTATTTTTCTGAAAAACATCAATTTTTAATGAATAGTGAAACCACTAAGTGGTACTTATAAAAATTGATTTTTCGTTTAAATGAAATTTTACCACTTCTGTGTTTTGAATTTCAAAAATCTGACATACATGGTTGTCATTAAGAAGTAAAATGTGGTTCAATGAGATTAAAATAATTTGGTGAATAGTAACTCTTAACTTCTTAATCGCGATTAGAGGTAATTAGTGTAGTTTAAGGTAAAAATAATGCTTTAATAAAATGAGATGAGCTTGAAACATGTCCTACCCTCATTGGATGTGTCATGGCCGACCAAGAAAATCCATGGTTCAACTTGGAGACCCCATGGAGCCACTTTGGATGGGAAATGACATAAATAACTTTTTATTTAATGTAAAAGTAAAAATGACACAAACATGAGAGGTTTTACTAAAACAATTTTTACATGGAGTTATAAAGATCAGATTTTTGATTATAAATAATAATTGGAAATCTAAAAATATTTCCTACGTCATAGTATTTTTTTCATAATTTTTAGACATTAAATAAATTAAATTAGTTATGACATAATGATGATGCAGTGATTACCTCATTAATAAATGATTTAAATAAAATGAAATGATAATGTAAAATCTATGACCTACACATGTCCAAAAACTATTGGATGGGTGGATTTAAAACCATTATCACCTTACCGTCGAATTATACCAATGTGGGACCTTTTGAATCCGAAAATCATTTTCAAATAAAGTAACATTTCTTTACCTTCTAAGAGTGCCCCTCCTCTCCTCTTATAAAAGGCCCCCACCTCTACCTCCTTACCCACACTCCCAAAGCCATTGACTCGGCCAACCCCTGCCCATTTTTTCTCTCCACATTCCTCTCTTACTCCTTGAAGCTTCACTTTGGGCAGAAGTCTTCCCAAGGAATCCTCTGAGCTCAAATCTAAGAGAGTTACCCGATTTTAAGGTAATGTCTTATTTGGAGTCCTTTTGTTTGATTTTGCTTCTCCAACCCCCTAAACTCTTTTTATTATTTTCATTTGTAACAAATCCAGTATCCTCAATATACTAGGATGTTTTTATAATAAGGATTCGAGCTACACTTACACACACATACATCTAATGGTTAAAGGACATACTGTTTCCGTGGATGGTGAATTTATGCCTCCCGAAACGATGATTGTTCAACATTCTTTTAACACCTTCAATGGTGGACATTAAGATGTCACTATATTTATATATAATATATAATATTTTTATGTTTTCCTTAGGCTTCTTTATTTTTCATTTTGGGCATACCTTTATGGTTTCCATTATGGGTAAACGTGATATCTTCATTTAAGGAAGTGCGGACTACCGCCCCTTCAAAGTGATTTGATTTGTTAAATACCATATGTGGGATGTATAAAGGAAGGAACTATGATATTATATATGATATTATATTGTAATTATAATATACCTTTATATCATTATGATTCCATTCTATAAAATACGAAATAGAAATGAAAGTAGCGTTCATGCATACGTACGGCTTACCATCTCCATGAACGGTGCATTTCATTTCTTACCTCTAAATGATTATGTAATATTATAAATGCATGTATATACTGGATATATATGATATATACATCATTATTTTAATTCTGGATATAATGGATACATGAAAAACTTGTAATTATAAAGGGTTTATTTTTGACCCAAGTACCAATGATCGTTAAAACGACCGTTATTAACTTAAATAATTACATAGTGTTCATGACATGGAAATAAGTGATATAAAAGGAATAATGAACTTAAAAAAGGTTCTTAAGAAAGTAGAAATTAACTCAAGTTTATTATTCAGGACAATAAAGAACGATCGAGTCAAGTCGGACCCGAGGTATGGGACTTCGTCTCAATCTCCTTTCATTGAGGCATATTTTATTTTATACACAACCTTCTTTTATATGGTGTATAAACCCCTTTGACTATTAAATTTATTCAAAAGGAATCTTTTTTATACGAATCATTTACTAAACGACAAAAAGGGAATGTTTTTGTCGTACGTATGCGGCGACAATGACTTCTCCGCCGCCATGACCATTATTTGAGTTCCGGCTTCCTCTACAAGACATACCTTATTTTTAAAAGAAAAATAAAAACCATGTTTTAATTTTTTTTATTTTGGTATTGAAAATGGTTTTCATAATGTTTTTATTATATCAATGTGTTTTGTTGATATCTTGTGATTGAAATGTGGAAATTTTATGTTTCCTTTATGTATGTTTTATGTGATACGATTATGTTATGGTTCTTGGGCATTATTATGAAGATGGGTGGTTCCGTGATAAACTAAGGGCGGGTGAGCACGATATAGCTCTCCAATGCATTGGGTAATGTGAAGGAGTGTAACGTTAAGGTTTTTTTCCGAAGATATTTTGGGAATATACTTTGATGGGTATTCCAAACGTAACCAAGAGGGTTACTCCCTACGTAAGAATGTTATGAATGCCTCAAGTTACCTTTATGTCTTCTGATTTCTATGATTTATTCATGATTTGATGAGGTATGTTAAAGTGCTTATGTTTTATGGGTAAAGTATGATTTCATTCTTATGTATATTTTTACCCATGTTTCCTTTACATATTTTTATATCCCTTACTGAGCTTTTTTTGCTCATCCCAAGTTTTTTTGAAATGTTTTTCACAGGTCAAGGGAAAGGTACATGATATGATGATAGTGTCAAGGAAGTGTCAAGAATGAATCCATGTTTTGTTTTAAATATTTTTCCATTGATGGGAAAGAAGAATACTATCTTTATGTAACCACTTTTTTTATATGTGGAATGTAATGAAAGTTTTATGATCTAATTCTCTAAATCTGTAAACCTGAAAAGATCCTCAATGTGTAATCTTGTAATAACTCAAGATTAAGTAAGGTTTAAGGCTGGGGCCTTATATCTAACCCTAAAGTAGTTCAATATCATTGAGATATAAAAATATGGTTTTTATATTGGAAAATAAAACCAAAAAAATTTATACATGAAACTATTATTTTTGAACATTTTCCAGCATGAAGAAAATATATAAAAAGTGTTTTATAGAAATAGTTTAATGCCCCGACCCCAGTTACCCAGAGTTGGTGCATTATTACATAACATTGTCATGATACAAGGAATCAAGTCTCGAAATATCGATTAGTTTAGAAACCATGTAAGTACTAGATACATTCATAAGTTTTGCATTACATCATGAAATAATAACATCAAAAATATTTTGTCCCCATTGAACAAACTTATATCCTTAGCCTATCCCTATAGGTCAACCATTAAATACTACTTCACATCCTGAGAAAAATAAAACATAGAAAGGGGTGAGCTCAGATGCTCAGTAAGGATAACAATATAGCAGAAACTTTCCTAAATAAGCACAAACATTTAAGGCAATGTGTAAGACTAAAACATAATCCTTTTAAACATAAACTAAATCATAATATGAAAAATATTAAATAAAATAATTCTATTTACTTATTCAAATAGATATTATACTAGTTTAATAATCACATCCAATTTCAATATCCAACTTCATAATGATGGAATGCATAATGCCAGACTTCATAACCACATAGTCAAGGTCTTATGCCAATACTATAGATAATATTTTTCCAAGGCCTTTTTCCAAGACACTAGTTTGTCTAATGAGACCTACCGATGCATCAAGGAGCTATTGCAGGCTCCACCCGCCACATACTAAGTCCAATTCATTCCTCATATGAAAAGGTTTAAACCTAACATAAAAATTTGTAATAAAACTAGCATATGAAATTTAAATACTTTATTTATAAACCCTGAATGGTATAAGAATAACATAGCCAAATACAAACATATCACAAAACCTTTAATACAATATGGAGGATTTGTATCATAATAAATCAACTTCAAACAAGCTTAAAATCATTCAAAAGGATGTTGACATAGATGAAATCAAATCTTTTTTTTAGAGAAATGTCCCTTAATATTTTGAAATCATTTAAAACTAATATAATTATAAAATAAAAACTTTATTTTGAAAATATTATTATAATCTTGTAAGGGAAGCTTCAATGATTTTATATCGGTGGAAAATAGCCGCACCCACCGTATAAGTTAAAAAAACATTCTTACCATAATTTCATCCAAAAGATCATATAGTAACTTGTTTGGAAAATGAAAAAAAGATTCCTTTAAAAACATTTACGGTCAAATGAGGGTATAAAAGACATTAAACCATTTTATAGTAAAAATTAAATAAATTTGAAATAAATTTTTAAGAAAACAAGGATGTGGATGATAAAGAGGTCTCAGTAGATACTTACATAAAAACAACCGCGGATAATAAAGAGATTGTGAAATTAAACCTTACCTTGTACTTTTCCTTGGTCGAGGGTACATTAAACTCATGTATAATAGTAAAATAATTGTTATTAAATTATATAATAACCATATATGTAAATATGATATCATATATGATCTTATAATATTGCTTTGTTAATAATATTTTAGTAGTATCATCATTTTGGGAGTTAACATATTCATTTTACTTTATATGATTGGTTAAGTAAGCCATGTTTGTTATTATTATTATGTATTTGATTCATAGAAAGAATGATATTATGCTCATAAACATTTTTTTGAATCATAAAATTAAAATTATTCTTGAATGGCAATGATGGAGAATGAATCTCATCACGTTCATGGAGACGGTAATCCGTACGTACGCATGAGCGACAATATCATTATATTGATTGAGAAATAATATGTAATTGAATGTTATATCAAATATAAATAATCATTAAAATGTTATATTTATTATTTACATCATTTTTACTCATTATTATACCCATACAAAAAAATGAACTGTTTGAATAAAAAACTACACCACGACGTGGAGACAGTAAGCCATACGTATGCACGTATGGTGACTTTGTCATTTGTAGGATAGATAGAATAATGAATATGGTTGTAACATATTTATAATAACATCATAGTATGTATAAGGTACTGGATTTATTATTTTGGTAAGGAAACAAAAAAGAAAGAGGAAGTGGAAGAAGAAAAGATCTTGAAAGAGGGTGGTGAAATTATTACCTTCACTTCGGGTGTTTCCTTGGGAGTAGATAAAAAGGGTTCATTATATTGACATTATGATAAAATTAAGCACTCTAGGTTGAGGTGAGGGAATTTGGGAGGATATATTGGTAGGGTTTTTCCAAGTAAAATGGATTTCAAGGTGTGAAATTAAGAGAAGGGGAAGTTCCCTTTTATAAGAGAAGTGAGGGTCACTTTTGGAAAAGCATGAAATATTATTTTATCATAATATCATTTTCAGTTTCTAATGGCACAAAAATAAATTATTTCTAGGATATGGTGGGGATGGGTCGAAAACCACTCAACCAATATGCTTTATACAAGTTTAGGTCATCATATTAACCTTATCTTTTAGATTTAACTCTTAGTTAAATAGATTGACATTAACCTGTCTCTTTGTATTCTCATATTATATGGTTACTAAACTTAATATAACAAGACAAGAGAACCCCATGTTTTTTATTATTAATATATATTACCTTATCTAAGTCCTTTGTCTGAACCTTAGATTTTTAGAAAGATTATATCAATTAAAAATATAGTATTTGTTTTAAAAACTCAATTATGTCAATTTTGACACTATTTAGTAATTTATTTTTTTGAAATCCATAAAAAATTTATCACTTAGAATAAAATTTATTAAACCAACCCTGACATGTCATATTAACCTATAAAATTACTGGAATTCATAATAAGTCACAATTTAAATTTATTTGGATATTTATAATATCAATTATTTTAATATTTCATTAATAAGGTAATTACTGCATCATCATTGTGTCATAAATAAATTAACTTATTTAATTGCTAAAAATTATAAATAAAATAAAATTATGTAGGAAATCATTTTATCTTTGTAATTAATATTTATAGTCTAATTTACATTGTGTGTAACTCTATATCAAAAAAGGTTTAGTTATTAAACTTTGAATTTAACTATTTTAACTCTTATTTAAATAAAATAATAATAAATGTCATAATATAATCCAAGTAGACCAAATAGGATCATATTTTTTTCTAAGGTTTATTTTGTCTAATTATACTTATCCTATATAATTAGGACATGTGTTAGGGTAATTATGATATCATTTTTACCCTTAATTACCCTATTTACTTTTAACCGTGGTAAATAAAAGACAAAATTTACTATTCCCAAAAAGTTATTTTAATATTATTGAACCAAATTATACTTACATATATTAACCGTGTCTCTTAGATTTTTGAAATTCAACTAACAGAAGCAGTAAAATTAAGTTTAATGCAAATTTTCAAATGCTCCTAAGAGGTGGGTAAAAGACGATTAAAAGTTCGATAAAATTTTTATATATCTAAAATTACTGTAAAATGACTCCAATGAATTTCATTGAACATATATAGGTATTATGAATCTATTTTGACCTAAAATAAATTTAAATAAAATAAATAATTATTTAAATAAAAATTTGGTTTTAAACAATAACTATGTGTTTTTCGCTATTGATAAAAAATTGAATGTTTTTAGAAAAAATATCAAAAATTATCCCTATGATAATTTCAATATTCTGAATCCAAAAAATGAAGTTCATTTTGAAAGATAAAATTTATAATTTTTTTAAAAGTTGGTATTACTATTCATAATGGCTAGTTTGATTGGTTGTGGTGTGTTTGAACTCAAATTTGCGTACAATACAAGTAATTTTATTATTCACAAGGAAATGTACCGTGGATGCTTGGGGTGTTAAATTATCCCCTCCTTAAAATAATATTGACCTCCAAATTTCTATATTATTACTGCATAAAAATATTTGGGTGGTTCTTCATCATAAGTTCCTCAGGTTCCCATGTTGCCTCTTCCGTCTTATGGTTTATCCATATAACTTTTACCAGAAGAGTCTTCCAGTTTCACATCACTTATTCTCTTGTATCAAGAATGTTGACAGGATCTTCATAACTAGAATGATCTACTTCTAGATCAATTTGATTATAGGTGAGTACGTGCGTTGGTTCAAGCATGTATTTTCTCAATAGTGATACGTGGAACACATCGTGAACTTTGGAGAGACTTGGTGGAATTTCCGAATGGTAATATATAGCCCCAATTCATTCTAGAATTTCGAAAGGTCCGATGTACCTTGGAATTTATTAACCCCTCTTACCAAATCATATAACTCCCTTCAATGGAGATAGCTTCTAGAAAACATGATCTCCTATCTGAAATTCCAAATCCTTCTTTCGATTATCGACATAGTTTTTTTCCTACATTGAGCTACTTTGATGTGGGATTGGATAAAATTCACCTTTTCTATCGTTTCCTCAATAAGTCCTAGGCCTACAAGTTTTCTTTCACCAACATCATCCCAACAAGTTGGTGTGCGACATCTCTTCCCATATAACGCTTCATATTCTGCCCTCTGAATACATGAATGGAAGCTATTGTTATAGGAAAATTCTACCTGAGGTAAATATTTATCCCACATACCATGAAAGTCAAGTGAAAAAGATCTCAACATGTATTCTAAGGTTTTAATAGACTGTTCTGATTGTACATTTGTTTGAGGGTGGTAGGCAGTGCTCAAACGATGTTCAGTATCCAGGGATTTCTGAATAATTTTCCTGAATTTTGATGTAAAAAAGGGATCACGATTAGAAACAATCGATAAAGGTACACCATGGAGTCTTACAACTTTATTAATATGTAGTCTTTCCATTCGTTCAAGTGTTAAATTTCTCTTATAGCAAGAAAATGTGCTGACTTGGTAAGACGATCAACAATGATCCATATTTCATAATTCCTTATATGAGTATTTGGTAGCCCCATGATAAAGTCCATCATAATATTATCCCATTTCTACTCAAGTATGGGAAAAGGTTTCATGAATCCTCTAGGCTGTTTCCTTATATCTTTCACTTGTTGAAAAACCATACATCTTGACAAAAAATCTGCAATCTCCCTCTTTATGTTGTCCCACCAAAAATGTCCCTTAAAATATCTATACATCTTGGTGCTCTGAGGGTGTATATTGAAATTGGAGCAATTAACATCATCCAAAAATTCCCTTTTTAGTTCTAGTATGTTTGGAACACAAAGTCTCTTCCAAAATTTCAAAATTCCATCTTCATATATGAAGTCACTCAATCTCCCATCATTCATAGCTTTAATATTCTTTTGAAACTCTTCATCACCAGTCTGATAACTCTTTATCTTTTCTAATAAATATGTTTTGGAAACCATTAGAAAATGTATTGATGTTTCACCTTACATGGTTATTCCCATATCCATCTTTACTAGATCCATGAAAATAGGATCCCTTTCAACTCTCATTTTGTTCAAAACTCCATGATCCTTTCTACTCAAAGCATCTGCCACCCTATTTTCCTTCTCCGGGTGGTTGTGTATATTGAAATCATAATCCTTGAGTAGTTCAAGCCATCGTCTTTGCCTCATGTTGAGTTCTTTCTGTGAGAAAATATACTTCAAACTCTTGTGATCAGTATAAATCTCACATTGTTCACCATATAGATAGTGTCACCATATTTTTAGAACAAAGATTACAGTTTCCAACTCTAGGTCATGAGTTGGATAGTTTTTATCATGAATTTTTAGCTATCGTGATGCATAAGCAATAACTCTATCATTCTGCACAATGACACAAGAAAGTCCTTTCCTTGAAGCATCACTATATATTACAAAACCACTATTCAATGATAGTAGAGTCAATATACGAGCATTGACTAATCTTCTCTTTAGTTCTTTGAAACATTCTTCACTATATTTTGTCCAAACAAATTTAACACCTCTACGTGTGAGCTTGGTTAATGGATTTTCCAACTAGGCAACATTCTTGACATAACGCCAATAATAACCTGCTAAACCAATAAAACTGTGTACCTCAGTTATACTTGTAGGTAATGGCCATTCTTGGATTACCTTTGTCTTAAAAGGATCAACAAAGATTCCATCTTTAGAGACAATATGGCTAAGAAAATAAATCTCTTGAATCTATAATTCACACTTGCTAAAATTCCCATATAATTCATTTCTTCTAAGAGTCCTTAGGATAATGCGCCGGTGGTTTTCATGATCTTCTTAGCCTTTTGAGTATTCCAAAATATCTTCAATAAATACCACTACGAAGACATCAATATATTCCTTGAAAACTCTATTCATTTCATCCATGAAGACCGAGGGTTCATTAGTCAATACAAAAGGCATTACTGTAAACTTGTAATGCCCGTACCTAGTTCGAAATGCTGTTTTCAGAATGTATTCCTTCTTAACATAGAACTGGTGATATACAGATTGAAGTTCAATATTTGATAAATATTGAACTCCATGAATTTGATTGAATAAATCACCAATGCGAGGTAGTGGATACTTGTTATTTATTGTTGTAGCATTTATCTCCCCGTAGTCAGTGCATAACCTCATCGATCCATCTTTATTCTTAACAAAAAGGACAGGGGATCCCCATGGAGAAACACTAGGGATAATAAATCCCACATTAATCAATTCCTCTAGTTGTTTCTTTAGTTCCACTAATTCCATAGTGGCCATGATAACGAGGTCTTCGATATGGGCCTTGAACAAGGAATTAAATTAATAGAAAACTCAATTTATCATTCTGGAGGATGTCTAGGTAAATCCTCTGAAAACACATCAACATATTCTTGCACAATAGGTACATCCTCTATTAGATCATTCTTTTACTCACCCATTATTTCATTCTCTTCCTCCCCAATAATTGAGTTTAGTTGAGCTACTGGGGGTGGATCTAGATAAGAATCATGTGGTGATGTTTCTACTCTAATGATTAGGTACTCCTTATCATCATCGAGAATTGAATCCTCCTTCTTCGTAAAATAAATTTTCGCATCATGGTCTAAATCCAATACTTACCAAGGATTATATCAAAATAAACCATGGCCAGGCTGATGAGATCAGTAGATACAGAAGATTTATATGCTCTAATGGGAATAGATTCATAAAACTTCATTGCAATGATACTTCCCTTAGGAGTATTTACTGACAACTCTCTTGTTAAATAAAATTGGAAATGTCTAATTTTCATAGCAAACGTAGAAGATATGAAACAATGAAATGATCTAGAATCCGATAAAGAATTGGATAAACTTTAGGAAACCATTAAATTACCAACCACCACCTCTTTTAGAACTCCAACCTCATAAGTAGTGATCACATAATCTTGGACTTGATCCATTTTCCTTTTCTGGGGTAAGTTTCCTTGGATCTTAGGAAATTCATTTTCATAATGTCCATTTTCTATACAATTGTAGCATTCAACATTGACATCCTCTTTATTCCCCTTGCAATCGCGAGCTTGGTGGTATTTTTCACCACTCTCGTAACAGACTCCCATTCCCTTTAGGAATGTATCGGGGTGTTTCTTCCAACATTTACCATAGGATGGATATTCAAATTTTCCCCTCTTCCCCATATTTCCATTTCCAGAGTGTTCAGTAGATCTCTTCTTCTCCTTCTTTTCTTTAAGGTAGTAAGACTTATAGAATTATTTTTCTATCTTGATAGAACATGAGACAATATCTTCTTATTATAAGAAGGATTGTAAGACTAATGCTTTCCAAAGAAATGGATTTAACCCATTAAAGAATCGATAAATATTACTCCATGAGTTTCATATATAATCTTCAGTATGCCTTTCTATGATTGTAATGTTGGCCTCATATTTTGCAATATTAGCATCCTCCTTTTGTCTCAGACTCAAAAATTGCCTTTCCATATCCACTCGATGGTCATGAGGAAAATATTTTTCTATGAAAATCTCTTTAAACTCCCTCCATTCCATATTTGATACTTCATAATCTTACTTTGTGTTTTGAATCAGTGACCACCATTGATCTGCATCTCCCGTGAGGCAATAAAATACCCTGAAATCTTTTTCCCTTTCGCTACTCCCCAAAGCATGAAATATTTTCTGAAAAGAACTTATCCATTACTTGGATACAAATGGATTTGTAGTCCGATTGAATTTTGGTGGTTGTTTCCTCATGAATAGGTCTAACATTGATCCTCCACATTGTGGATCAGGGTGCTCCATACGGGTACGATTATTATTCATAACCCGAGTGAGTTGTCCCAGTATGGTGACAAGCTGATCAGCACCAGTTTCATCACTAGCTCCACTATAATTATCTTGAGTAGGAGGGAAATCCCTACATGGATTAGGTGGGTTGATGTTGTTTCAATTCCTTCCACTAGGTGCCATTTCTAAAAAATTGCATTCACTAGATTAGTTCATGAATCACAATACATAATTTCAAAATTCTAAAACACTTAAAATAAATTGAACAGTTTATGGATATAATCTATAATCATAAAAATGTTTTTTTCAGGAAGTATATACTTATAAATCCTTGATAATGGTTTGTAAAGAATATGTGAATTATCCTACACATATACCCTCAGAGTGTCGTAACCAAGAGTGCAACAAGGCTCATTGTCGTGCACCAGCTCTCATTTGAGTCTAGCTCAAAGTGGTGTTTTCGGGTTTTACCCCTAGTTACATCTGTTCTAAAGTTGCCTCTACTTGCCCGTATCCAGACAGGGATGTATATCATGGAAAAATCACTAAATCTCTAAAGTACCAAAATTCTAGGAATTTCTTCTATTCTAATCCTCAAAGTCTATCTTAGGGTAGTGTTCTCTAATCAGAGTTTTTATAAATGCAGTTTCCAAGGTTTGTACTAAACTTCCAATGATACCAACTGTAATGCCCCGACCCTAGTTACCCAGAGTCGGTGCATTATTAAATAACACTGGAATGATACAATGAATCATGTTCCAAAAGTCCGATTAGTTTAATAGACATGGATGTACTAGATACAATCATAAGTTTTACATTACATCATTAAATAAAAACATCAACAACATTTTTTCCCCTTTGAACACACTTATATCCTTAGCCTATCCCAGCAGGTCAACCATTAAATACTTCTTCACATCATGGGAAAAACTAAACATATAAAGGGGTGAGCTCAGATGCTCAGTAAGGATAAAAATATAGCTGAAACTTCCATAAATATGCATAAACATTTAAGGCAATGTATAAGACTAAAACAAAATCCTTTTTAACTTAAACTTTAGAATAATATAGCAATGATAAAATAAAATAATTCCATTTAATGATTCACTGGGATATTCAAATAGTCGAATAATCCCATGCAATTTCAATAACTAATTTCATAATAATGGTATACATAATGCCAGACCTCATAACCACATAGTCAAGGCCTTGTTCCAGGACTAAAAATAGTATTTTTCCAAGGCCTTGTGCCAAGACACTAGTTTCTCTCGTGAGACCTACCAATGCATTGAGGAGCTATAGCGGGCTCCACCCATCACTTACTAAGTCCAATTCATTCCTCATATGAATAGGTTTAAACATAACATAAATATTCGTAATAAAACTAGCATAAAAAATGTCAATACATTATCTATAAACCATGAATGGTATAAAACTGACACATCCACAGTAAAAAATATCACAAAAAATTCAATATAATATGGAATATTTGTATCATAAAAATCAACTTCAAATAAGATTAAAATCCATCAAAAGGATGTTGACATAGATGAAATCAAAACTTTTTTTAGAGAAATATCTCTTTATATTTTGAAATCATTTAAGATTCATTTAATTATAAAAGAAAATATTTATTCTGAAAATATTATTGCAAACTTGTAATGGAATCTTCGACGATGTTATAACGGTGGAAAGTAGTCACACCTTCCGTATAAGTTAAAAAAACATTCTTATCTCAATTTAGTCGAAAAGGTCATAAAGTACCTTGTTTCGAAAATGACGGAAAGATTTCATTCAAAACATATAAGGTCAAATAAGGGTATAAATGACTTTAACCCATTGTCTAGTAAATATTAATTTTTTTTGAAATACATTTTTAAGAAAACACAGATGTGGATTATAAAGAGGTCTCAATAGATACTTATGTAAAAACAACCTCAGATAATAAAGAGATTGTGAAATTAACCCTTACCTTGTACTTTTCCTTAGTCAAGGGTACATTAAGCAGCTGTATAATAGTTAAATAATTGTTACTAAATTATACAATAACCATAAATGTAAATATGATATCATATATGATCTAATAATATATCTTTGTTAATAATATATTAGTAGTATCATCATTTTTGGTGTTAACTAATTCGTTTTCCTTTATAATATTGGTTACGTAAGCCATGTTTGTTATGAATAGGATGTATTTAATTAATATACAGAATGATATTATGTTCATAAAAATTATTTTTAATCATAAAATGAAAATTATTCTGAATGATTACGATGGGGAATGAATCTCATCGCGTTCATGGAGACAGTAATCCGTACGTACGCACGAGTGACAATATCATTATATTGATGGTGAAACCATATGTAATTGGATGGTATATCATATATATAGAATAATTAACATGTTATACTGATTATTTACATTAGTTATACTCATTATTATACCCATCCAAATAATGAAGTGTTTGAATAAAAAACTACACCATGACTTTACTGTAGCAGTACTGTAGAGTTAATGTAGCAGCACCGGTACTGTAGATCAGCAGGGACTGTAGTAGTGTCAGGGCACTGTAGCAGCAGCGGTACTATGCAGGGACTGTAGCAATTAGGTTACTATTCACAGAATGGAAATTGGGCCAAAAAATTGGGCTGACGGGCAGTGTAATGGGCTACAAGCCCACTAGGCCTTCGGGCTATGTAATGGGTCTCTCTTTATCTAGTTAAAAGAGGTCTTTGATTTTATTTAATAATAAAATGAGGCTTCGGCCCCAACCTTAAAAAAAACTACACCACGACGTGGAGATAGTAAGCCGTACGTACGCACGTATGGTGACTTGGTCATTTGTAGGATGGATAGAATAATGAATATGGTTGTACCATATTTATAATAACATCATAGTATTTAGAAGGTAATATATTTATTATTTTTGTATGGAAACAACAAATAAAGAGGAAGTGGAAGAAGAAAATAACTTGAAAGAGTGTGGTGAAATTATTACCTCTTCTTCGGGTGTTTCCTATTGAGTTGATCAAAAGGGATCTATAGGTTGACTTTTTGATCATATTAGGGAATCTAGGTTTAAGCGAGGGAAGTTGGAAGGACATTTGGGTAGGGTTAGCCGAGACAAATGACATTGGAGGTGTGAAATTAAGAGAAGGGGAAGTTCCCTTTTATAAGAGAGGCGAGGGTCACTTTAGGAAAAGCTTGAAATATTATTTTATAATAAAATAATTTTAAGTTTTTAATGGATAAAAAATTAATTATTTTTAGAATAAGGTGGGTATAGATATAAAACCTCTCAACCAACAGGTTTAATACAGGTTTAGGTCATCATATTAACCTTATCTTTTAGATTTAATTCTTAGTTAAATAGATTAACATTTACCATGTTGCTTTTTATTTTTATATTATATGGTTAATAAAAATACAATAACAATCCAAGAGAACCCATGTGGTTCATTATTAATATATATAACATTATCTATGTCCTTTGGCTGACCCTTAGATTTTTAGTAATATTATATCAATTAATAATATAGTATTTGTTTTAAGAACACAATTATGTCAATTTTGACACTATTTAGTATTTGATTTTTTTGAAAGCCACAAAAACTTTATCACTTTGAATAAAATTTATTTAACCAACCCTAACATGTCATATTAACCTAGAAAATTATTCTAATTTATCAAAAGTCTCAATTTATAGTTATTTAGATATTTATAATATCAACTATTTTAATATTTCATTAATAAGGTAATTACTGTATCATCATTGTGTCAAAAATAAATTAAATTATTTAATGTCTAATAATTATAAATAAAATACCATTATGTAGGAAATATTTTCAGATTTCTAATGAATATTTTTAGTAGAATTTATACTGTGTGTAACTTTATATTAAAAAAGGTTTAGTTATTAAATTTTGAATTTCACTCTTTTAACTCTTCTATATATAAAATAGTAATAAATGTCCTAATCTAATCCATGTATACCAAATAGGATGATATTTTATTCCTAAGGTTGTTTCTTTTTCTAATTATACTTAACTAATATAATTAGGACATGTGTTAGGGTAATTATGATATCATTTTTACCCTTAAATACGCTATTTACTTTTACCATGGTAAATAAAAGTCAAAAGTTTCTATTCACCAAAAATTATTTTCATCTTATTGAACCACGTTTTACTTACTAATATTAACCATGTCTCTCAGATATTTGAAATTAAACTCACAAAAGTAGTAAAATTGTGTTTTATGAAAATTTTCAAATGCTCCTAGGGGTTTGGTAAAAGACAGTAAAAAGTTCGATAAATTTTTTATATATCTAAAATTATTATAAAATGACTCCAATGAATTAAAATGAAAATATATTGGTATTATGTATATATTTTGACCTAAAATAAATTTAAATAATATAAATAATTATTTAAGTAAAAATTCAATTTTAAATAATAACTTAGTGTTTTTCACTGCTCATTAAAAATTGAAAGTTTTCAGAAAAAATACCAAAATTTCACCCTAAGATAATTTCAATATTCCGAATCCAAAAATGAAGACCATTTTGAAAGATAAAATTTATAAAATTTCAAAACATTGGTATTACTATTCATAATGGCAAGTTTTATTGGTTGTGGTGTGTTTGAACTCGAAGTTGCGTACAACACAAGTTATTGTATTATTCAAAGGGAAACGTACTATGGAAGCTTGTGGAGTTAAAACTAGTGTGATATGCCTATATGAATATCAAGTGTTTTAAATTTTAAATCTCTATTATTCATATGAAATTCCATTTGGATGGACTCAATTATTATTATCTACCATTCTTAGCTGATCAAAGATGTATCTTCCTCGATTTTCATAACTTCAATGTCTAAATTGGTTTTTGTGGTCCTTTATTATTCCCAGGTATTTTTTATTTTTATTAAATTTGGTATAAGCTTTTATATTTCAAAAGCATTACTATTGGGTTATACCACCCTTTAAAATATATATTGTGTTGTTCATATAGTTAGATAAAAGGAATTTTGGATTGTTACTGTAGGAATAAAAGGTTAGACTTTTAGGGTTGTGAATCTAGGTTGAAAAATTCATTTGTAATGGGTTTGGAATCCCCATTGAATGTTAGGTTATGTTTTTTACCTCCAGTAGAAAATGAAATGGTAATTGTGTTGTGACTCCCCATAAAAGACAATTTATTAGTGGGTTCCATTTTTATTGGGGATTAAGATCAGTGAAGAGTATATTTAGGATAAAATTAATCAAAACTATTATAAAATTATTGTAGTCACATTTATATTTTAAACTTCTAATTTAAATGAATTTGGTATAATATTAGAATTTTACAAATTTGTCTATTCACACCCTCTTGAAAATTAATATATCTTAACATCGAGGAAAATACTTATACCTGAGTTAATGAATATCAAAATATATAAGAAATACATCTAAGTATAAATTAACTAGAATCGTAGAGTATATCAATTGGGGATCATCTCACTCTTTATAATCTTCCCAGAACTTAGAAAGATTGAGAACCCAAGCGATGTGACACAATACCCTGATCCTAATGTCTCTTGACATAACCTAATAAATATCTACACAAAAATGATAAAAATATAACAAACGATGCATAAAATAAAAAAACTATATCCCAAATCTCATATAGAAACCTATGCATTCCTAGAACTTTATGAGATAATTTCCCACACAAATAAACCAAACACCAACCATCTTAAACCATATCACTATACTCAAATATAATTTTCATCTTAAAAACACCATGATGATCCTGACATCCTTAGGATACAATAAATACTACCTTTCTTGACTCACAAGTCACACTAGGGTATATTAGTTTAGTATAATCCTATCAGATAATACACTTTCTCTTGAGGCCACCTTAAATCTAATGTCATTCTTTATTCAAATAAAAAATTCCCAATAATGATTTCTGATGTTTTTAAACATGAATTACTCTTGAAAATATACCCAATACACAAATATTATATATGGGATAAGATATTCTCTACTATAATCATCCTAGGTAAACATATTATGAAATTGGGTTCCCAAGACCCAATTGGAATAATACCTTTTGATTATCAAATCATGTATATATAGAGTAATATGTGATTTTTATCTCTATAATATTCTTATTACTTATGTGCACACTATTTAAATAGTAATTTTCTTGGATTATATGTTATATCAAATGTTTATAGGAGTTATAATATATTGGTAATCTCAAGATAAAATGGTATTAATCGTAAAAATATAACCTATGGTATAGATACATCATACTAAGGATACCTAAATTATCGCTAACTATGAGGTGCTAGGGGATAATAAGTATTGATACTTCTTCTCATGAAGTTATCAATGAGTGATCTCACGTAGAGAAGATCATGTGGGTTGACCCACCAAATGGAACACCACATGTTTTGTGTGTAATTGGATGTTACTATCTACACACATGTGTATTGGTATCTTGATTTAAGGTAATTATTAATTAATATTATTCATTATAATATTTTAGTAGATAAAAAAACCATAACAATTTATTTTGTGGATAGGTATCTTGGGCCAAGTGTGTTATTAATTGTATGAAATTTATTGACTGATCAATACAAGATTTTGAACTTCAGAAATGAAGAGGATATCTTATTCCACCTGACTGGGATCAGAATTGCTTGACTAAATCAATATATATGGTAGAATAAGGAATTCACATCCAATAAATTCAATAATTATTAATAAACCATTAAAGGATGATGAAATAATGTAGTTATTATTCTTCATAATATATCATGAGACAAAGAGATTATATTACATAGTAAGTGTTTATAAGAGATTATCATATCCATGTATTTTTATTATATCATTAGAGGCCCTGATTTTTACTAGATACCACTCTTAGTAAGTTAGTATGACTCACTTATATTGATATAATCTCCTTGAGGGCCACACACAACGAATATTCATAAGTTTAACCAATTCAAATGATGTGGAGTTTAGGATAAAGTGGACCACGCATGTGGGGCCGATGAATGTCTGAGTGTGAGTGATCACAAGTGAAATAATAATTAAATTAAATTATATATTATTAACGTTTATAAAAATGACTATCTAATTTATTTATCATGGTATTCAAATATTATTTAAGTATAAATGTGAATATGAGAGAAAGATTATTTTTTGAATGGACGTTACATGTTAAAGGTTTATTAAAAAATTATAGGAGATAATTGGCCTATTTAATGGTTCATATTTTTTAAATGGTTGGCGGAGAAGCCTCATTTTCATTATTAAATCAAGGTAGAGTCCTCTTTTAACTGGGTAGAGGGAGGGTTCATATTTAATCACATGAAACATTTGAGTATTAAAATAGATTTATAAAATATTTTTTTAACATGTATAACACATTTAATAATTCATTTGTATCATCTTGGGATGGTTTAAGATGTTTAAATTATCTAATGGATTAAGTGTAATTTTAGTGTGTTAAATATAACTATTTAAGATATTTTTTGAACCATTAAAAAAAATTCAACACCATTTTCATGAATTTATCCTCTAACCCAATTTCTATTTTATGTTATAGAGATAAACTAAAGGAATTAAAAATTTGGATATATTCAATGATAAGAATTGATCACCCATTCTTTACATGATCGAAGGGAAATCGTGCATCACTTTGATATTCCATTATAACACTGATGAAGAAATTAATAATAATCATTAGGATATTATGATCATGTGGATGATCTAGAGGGATCATATCTTTTATACTTTAAGCTATGATGACCCAACATTGAGTGGATCATATCAAGACTACTATCTTCAAAGGTACCATTTTTATTTTTTTAATTCATTCTTCAAGCTTAAAATTATTTACATCCAATGAATTGGTGAACCAAAAAATAGTAATATAGATCTGATATTACAATTACGATCCAATAATATTTTTAAATTACTAGTTATGAATTCTTTTTCCAAACCCTAGCTTCTTTATATCACACCACCATGGTTTATGAAAAACATTTAAAACTCTCCCCATATTCTAGGAATATATGTGAATCATAATATAACTCTTATATAATCTACCCATATCCATGAATTTTCTTTATAATATAAAATCATTACAAATATTCCTATCTATAGGTCCATACATATCACAATTAATTTTTTCTTTGAAAGAGGTCTCTATTCTCAAAAGAACCTATATCTTCACTTTTCCTTCACTTAGTGCCACAAGGTACACCCATGATATGTTATACAATCATTAAACACTCTAAGAAACCCACTATCTAGGAATATCTATTTCTAATATCTACTAATGGTTTACTAGTCCCTTTAAAATCAATCTTCTCCTTACTCTATAATATTTTCATGGTTCAAGACTATTTCCATAGCCTTTCTCTTATAATTCTGAATGAATGACACTAACTGGGACCATTACCAAAGGGAAAACCATCTAGGATCACTTTAACCAACTCAAAATGGCTCAAACAAATTTATCTAGAATTTATGTTTGCAACATAGTAATCATTAAGTTTCATTAATAATAACTAAAGGGTGTACCCCATGGTGGTGTAGACGCTGGGAATCTATAAAATTCTGAACTGTGTGTGGGTTACTCTCTTCACTCCAATAATTCTTTATCTAAGTGTAATAGAATTCAAAACCATTAAAGGTTTCAAGATATGTTATGTTTCTTTAAATGCATTTCTTATTTTTTAAAATATACCTTGTTTAATATTACTTCATTTGTATGTTTTTTGAGTAATTTAAAATATTTATTGTGCCTTTGATTTCAATACTTATATTTGAATATTCCAAAAGATATTTTATGACGTTTCCATTTATTCTTTTCAAATTTTGATACTTTCATCGATGTTTTTTATAACTTATAGGTTTCTAGTTAGAATATTTATTTGGGATAATAAACCTTGTGTTTTTATTTTTAAATTTATGAAAAATGATATTTTGAGTCATTAAAGACATTTAAAATATTTCAGGATGTTTTTTTTGTTTACCCAGACTTTTAGGGTTTAATGTGAATGAAATTTTTTATACTTCGGGTGAAGGTTTTAATAGTGATATTGAGGAATCTTTTCATAAAAATATATTTCTTTAGTGATGTTTGAATTTGGGTTTAAAGAAAATAAGTGGGGTTTTTATTGTAATGGATGTGAATGAATTGGAATGGTTCTAAATTAAAGATAATTTACTATATAATTATTTTAATAAAATTGTGAAATATTTTTTTGTTTTAACAATAAAATGCATGTTCAGAAAGGGGTGCTTCGTTAAATTCTTATAAATTTTTTATTTTTTTTCAATATAAATTTTGATCTATATATATGATTAAATTAAAAAGGATTTGAAATAGCTATATTCATAGTAATTGAGTAGTTTTAATTTTTTAAATGGATATTTGGTTTAATGTTTTTTAAGTGAATTGTTTTTTGTAGAGTAAATTAATTTCAAAAATATTTTAGAATATTTAAAACCAACTTGAACCTGTTTTTATTCTAGATATAATTTTTTTTTGAAATGTTTTTACTTTTCTATTTTAGTATATAGTGATTTGTTTTCAATACATGTTTTAGTCTATGTATACTATTGTACATGGGAACACAAAAATGGTTTTATTATGAAGAGTGATTATTATATAGTTTTTTATAAATATAATTGTTTACCTAGGTTATAAAAAAATTTGTATTATTACCCTATTAATATGAGTTAGTTATCTAAATTATTTATTTTAAGAGAGTTATTTTTAAATAATATTTTTTTAATATATATTAAATAGGTTAGTGTGAAACGTAATTAAATATTTTATTGAAACTAGTATCTTACATGTGATAAATAATTAATATATTTTTCATGCATTATTTGAGTATCCAAATTTTTTTTATAAAAGGAAGAAACACATGTCATAGTTTGTATATTTTTTTATTGGGAAATTTGATAAATCATGCTTAAATAAAATATAGCATAATTGGGTTATTTTTTTCAAATTTGTTTTAATTTTATGTTGTATTATTATACATCTTTAGTTAATTTGAATCTCACAAATTGATTCAAATAAATCATATGATTAAGGTAAGATGTTTTAATTCCTATGTAATGTTAAAAAATACAACTCTTATGTTATGAATCGAATCATAAATTACATAACCTGGATGATCATGTTACTTTGAGGATGTAGATAAACTATGTATATATTTATATTATGCCCTCTATGTAAAATTATTCATGTATATAATATTCTTTATAGTTTTTATTTTAATAATTTTTTTGGGTTAGTGAGAAATTAGAAATTTTTGTGAAGTGAAATTATTTTGAAACCTCATGTATGTTTAAGAATTAAATTTATTTAATTATATAATTTTTGATATTATATTTCGATAATAATATTTTAATTTTGTTTTTTATCGAACATAATTAATTTATTGGTATTTGTTTATATAAAAATACATCTTACGTAGTTGTTTCTAATAAAATAATTCAATTTATTAATGCTATTTTGGGTTATTTGTTATTATAGTTCTTCCTTCAATCTTTTATCCTCAATAAGTTATAAATCCTGAAAGTGAATTAAAAATCTGGTTAAAATTTACATTAGTATCAATATGATGGTTGGGTTATATGGTTATTGTGGTTTTAAATCCACAAAACCCTTTATTCTTGGGTATCAATGTATATCATGATAAATTATCCTAGCTGTATCTCTAGAATTTGAATCACAATGGTGGTTAGTTTGCAGTGACCAACATCTTTAAAGTTTTTCATTATTTAAAATTTGTTAGATTTTTTGTTTTATTAAAATAATTTTTACTAATGGAATATTAGTGGAGAAGTATAAGGATGAAAGGAAGAAAATAGTTGAGTGTTGGTTCAGAGAGTGCACCTAGAAACCGGTGGTAGGGTACCAAGTACCGAGTGAAATCTAGTGTATATTTCTAAACTTATGGTTTTATTAATTTATCCTATAATGTTGTACTATATACATAGTATATCTTTAAGTAATTTTTTTATTTTGGGGTAAAATGTGCTTTTTTAAATTAAATATAAAACTCTTTTTATGAGGTGATTTGAGATTTCTGTCATATTTTTACTCCATAGATTCTTCTACAACCTATCACTCAATTATCTCCCCCATGCAATATCCATTTCAATATGTATCTGTATTATTTTTAGGTTTCCTTAGGAGTGCATATTTAATGAATCTAAGGTTGGGATACAATTTCATTCCTTATTTTTCTACTACTCTATGGTATCTGGTTAAATCTCAAATCTTCTTTCTCAAGATTTGGGAAATATATTACCTCTATTGATTTTTTTATTTAGAAAAGTGATAATGGGGTCATGTATTTTGTGATATTTAGTCAATTCATTCGATTCTATCTTCCAATTTCTATTTTCCTTGATACAATTACTAAATCTCAAAATAATATTTTAAGTTTCTTAAATCCATTAAAATGTGGAATATTCTCATACTTTGGAATATGTTATTGGTTTCATTACGTCCTTCAGAAGGAATACATATACTTTCTCTCATATTTCTTTAATAAAAATTATATCAACAACATTGGTTAGAGTTAGGAATATCCTAAAAAGTGTTTTATTTTAAAAAATAAATATTTGAATAATTTTTCATCAAACTAAACTTAATATATCTATTACTTCATATTCCATGGTGAATATTTCCCTTTTAATTATTTTTTAGTTCATTTTATTCCATTTTTTATTTCTTTAATATTTAGAAATGTGTATATATGTGTCTGTTATCACTAATATCATGTTTAAATACCACCACATGTGGTATTAGATATATGAATGCTATATATATATATATTATATTATGTCCCATGTTATGAGAAATGAGTCCTCCAAACTGATGATGCGTGTGTGTTTGTGTGTTTAAATATATGATAACTATTTCCATGAGGAGAAATTGTGTTAGATTTGCTTAAAAAAATTATTATATCTATTGAATGTTAATGAAGTTTGATATTGGAAGATATTGAAAACTGAGTGATCATTATAGATCTGGTGAGGATGTTTTGAAGCTAATAATGTTTCTATATGGAGGATGTTGTGTATTAATACACCTTGATTGTTCAATATATCAGGGTCATGGAATGAGCAGGTCAATACCTAGAGTATTATGATATATCTATCAATTTCATGTGATAGATGAGGTATAATATATCTATTCTGGAATCTTGTGGTAGTAGGAGCAGTGTGATCTTGTTTCAAAAAGTCTTCTAAAATTATTGGTTAAGTAAGAGAATATAATGCTATAAGTTTGTATACCATACTGAATTGGTAATTACAGATGAATACATAGAACTAGAGATGAAAGAGTATCAAACCATAATTGAGTAGACTATTTCATAATCAGTTGTTTGTAAATGTATATTCAAGTTAAATAAGAAAAACTTTGTTCTATGTAATAATATTCGAGATGTGCTTGACGGGTGGATACACTATCAAGAGAAAGGCCACATGGAAAATATGCCTCATATAAGAGTATATCTGCGTCTATGTATGAGTGAATATTGGTAAAAAAGTGTGATATGTAAGAATAAAAAATCCAGTTATGTGAGGATGAATGATAAATCCACACCATCATGAGTGGTTGAGAAATATTATTGAATCATGATAAATTAATGCATTATAGAAACAAAAACACTGTGTGTAAATCATGCTACAATATTAAGAGATATAAAAATTTCCATGAAACACACATGGTGGTTACACCATATGAGGTGTGATTTATGTAGCTAGGGAAAAATCATGGTTAATTGTTGATAGAGTTTGTTTTACTATGAATAATGATATCACACAACAATAGGTTTAAGGTTTAAATAGATATGGAAGATGTCACTTTTATTCCTATAAAATTTAAAAATAGATTTTCCTGAATTTTATAGATCTGTAGTTTTACATAAGATAATGCTATATTATAGAAAATCACCCTACAATTTGGATAATGTTGAATGGGTTTAGGCCTTAGTGAGGAGTATCATGATATTATCATGTTGTTTCTAGAATATCGTGATGATTCAGTTTCAATTTAGATATAGGAAGATATAAATCAAGATTCATGGTGTTGATAAAACTTATTTGTAAATTTTCTACATTATTTAATCATGTGGGATACATAGAATTATATTATAATATTAAAGGAATATAATTTAATAAAACCGTTGATTTGATGGTTGTATTCTTGAAGAGGATATAAAAACTTCTCTCAATAATTATGAAGGAGAGATATAATGTTGTTTACATATTTGGTTTTAATTGCCTACCTGAATGGCCCGAACACCTTCATTTTTATTGATTTTTGATAACCCTCCTTTCAAGGGATGAGGGGGAACCCTTACATGGCCCGTAGGCTCAGAGATTACATGGCCTATAGGATTAGGAGATTAAATGACCCGAAGGTCTTAGGGAATTCAACCAGAATATCTATAAGGAACTGCCCCTCCCCAGCATCTGCATCCTGATAGCAGCTCTCCAACATTTAATGACCATCTAGCTAGGATTCCTATGCAAGCACATGCTGGCACTGATGGAATAGCCATACCCGCTAATTATGACAATCCATTTGGCTCGGCTCTGGTGAGTGCACCTGCTCTGATCCTCTTCTGGGGCTTCTCCTTTTTTGTAGTGTCTGGGGCCTGCATTTATGTGGCCTGAAGGCCTTGGGGGGGGGGGGGGGCTAAGGCCTTATGGTGGCCCGAAGGCCTTGACAATCAACTGTCCCAAAGGCCTTGGGTGGCCCGAAAGCCTTTTCAGGCCCGAGAACCAAACCGGTGGCCCGAAGGCCCAGATGGATTAATAGTTCTGACTCCTATAGTACCAAACAGTGCCTGCTACAGTGCTGCTATAGTACCTGCTACAGTACTGCTACAGTGCCTACTACAGCACTACTACAGTGCTGCTATAGTACCCCCAGAAACATGACTCCACCCATATTTGATCTTGGGTCTCTTGTATGCACCTAGAGAGTCCTCACAAACTAGAGTTCAAAACAATCTTATCTAGTTCGTTGACGAGAGAAGTATTAAAGGGGATTATAATTTCATTTCTAGATATAACTTTTTTATGAATTTAAGATAGCAGGAAATAATATTATTCCAATTCATAATGGTCTTCATTTGGAAAAAGTAGTGCTTATACATTTTTATATTTAAATATAAAGAATTAACCCTCACATTGAGAGTTCATTATTATATGTCTTAGAAGATAAAGACTCAACTTATTATAAGGATTTAACTACATTTAATTTTGATAATTTTAGACATATCCAAGTGGATCATTAATAAAATTAAATTTAACAAATAAATCTCTTAAAACATAGTACTGTTAATTAGATTATAATATTGGTAAAAAATAGAAGAGTTCTCAAAGGATATAATTGTTTAGTAGTATTGTAATTCTAGATACATACATATTTTTCACATTACTATTGATAAAATAAATTACTATATATGAACTCTATAAGAACATTAATATCTCTTATAGATGGTCCTTGAAGATTACACATAGTTCTCTTCTTGGTTTCCTAGGGACATGAAGCCAAAATAATTGTGAGCTCATATGCTCAGTAAGGTGTAACATAGAAAGGAAGTTATCCTAAAAATATTATGGACCAAATAGTATGAAAAAGTAGATGATCAAAATAATTCAATGATGAAATTAAATTTAGGTCATACTATATCCATGACAATAAACTAAAATGTGGATGATAATTACATATCTTATACTGATGTAATGAATAATTCTAGAAAACATAAACATACCCTCAAAGATTTTTCCATGATATCATACATAAATGGGTAAAACATACTCCGACAACCTATCTATTTTTTTAAGGATACCAATCAATGCATTGAGGGAATATCAATACTAGGCCCTGCCAATCACACATTAAGTCCAAGAAAATTCATAATATTATTTAACAATACATTACATAAAATTTCATAAGGAAAATATTAATGAATAAATGAAAAAGTAATAATGGATATCTATATGAATGAAATATAGGGAAAAATATATTAACATTAAATGGAATAATGTGGTTATTTAGGAGGATATCCTGAAAATCAACTTAAAAAATAGGGGGCATTCTTAATTTAAAAGAAA
Organism: Viscum album; assembly: GCA_963277665.1. NCBI lineage: Eukaryota > Viridiplantae > Streptophyta > Magnoliopsida > Santalales > Viscaceae > Viscum > Viscum album. The sequence goes on along the minus strand of OY728121.1, from coordinate 496,402,983 downwards.
GTACCCATTTCAGTAAAATGAAGATACAGTGGTGGATACGTTACTTTCAAAGTATAGGGATGTCAATATAAGATAGTAATTTATTTTAGCACTTTTAAATGTTGGATACTAATGTGATGGTAAGAAAATACTTCAATAAGGTTCATAAAGATAATGTGAATTTTCCAATGCATATTCCCCCTGATGGTTTCTTATTAGATATAAAGTTAAAGGAACACCTATCATGTTGTGATTAATGATTGATTTGATACTCAACCATAAATTTTCAAGGTCATTACAACTAGGTTCATCTATTCCACAGTCATACCCACTTTCTAGTATTTAGATAGGTATATAATTTCTATGAAATAAACACACACATTCCCTTCCAAAACATAATATTTTTGGGCATTATTAAATCTTTCGTAACATTTCAAACATGATCCCTTGAAGGATATAAATAAAAATATAACATTAAATACAATGAATAATGAGATAATCATGAAATAAAATATCTAATGGGTAGTAGGTATACCATATAATATAAAACATGGTGTATAAGATGATCATTTCTCATAGAATTGAAATTTGAGACAAAGAATCCTTACATTTAATCCCACTTATCCAAACTTTATATAGCATAATTTATATTAAAAATAACTATCCTAATTAACTATTTCATAAACTTATTAAAAACAATAATATTTTTCATCTACATTTATAAATATTCTATAAATTTATATTTGTTATTTATTATCAATTTTTAAAATCAGGTGTGAGTAATCTTGATCATTTTGAGCTAATTTAAAAATAGCGATGTTGTTAATCATTATTATCCCAAATTTATTATTTACATGATAATGAAATTTAATTAAATTTATGATTTATAATTATTTATAATGTTATAATTTCATTCGATTTGAGTTTTAGTTTTGATCATTAAAGATGAAATCATTGATGAGCATGTTTTAGTGATAAAAATGATTTCCTTGAGGAAGTATATACTTATAAATCCTTCATAATGGTTTGTAAAGAAAATATGAAATATCCTACGCATATCCCCCTAGAGTGTCGTAACCAAGAGTGCAACATGGCCAATTGTCGTGAACCATCTCTCATTTGAGTCTAGCTCAAAGTGGTGTTTTCGGGTTTTACCCCTAGTTACATCTTTTCCAAAGCCGCCTCTACATTCTCATATCCAGACAGGGATGCATATCTTGGAAAACTAACTAAATATCTAAAGTACCAAAATTCTAGGAATTTTTTCTATACTAATCCTCAAAGTCCATCTTAGGGTAGTGTTATCTAATCAGAGTTTTTCTAAATGTAGTTTCCATGGTTTGTACTAAACTTCCAATGATACCAACTGTAACGCCCTGACCCTAGTTACCCAGAGTCGGTGCATTATTACCAAACATTGGAATTATACAATGAATCATGTTCCAAATGACCGATTAGTTTAATATCCTTGTAAGTACTAGATACATTCATAAGTTTTACATTACATCATTAAATAAAAACATCAAAAACATTTTTCCCCTTTGAACACACTTATATCCTTAGACTATACAAGTAGGTCAACCATTAAATACTTCTTCACATCCTGGAAAAAATAAAACATTGAAAGGGGTGAGCTCAGATGCTCAGTAAGGATAAAAATATAGCAGAAACATTCACAAATATGCATAATCATTTAAGGCAATGTAAAAGACTAAAACAAAATTCTTTTTAAATTAAACTTTAGAATAATATAGAAATGATAAAATCAAATAATTCCATTTACTTATTCACGTTGATATTCAACTAGTAGAATAATCCCATGCAATTTCAATAACCAATTTCATAATAACGGAATTCATAATGTCTGACTTCATAACCACATAGTCAAGGCCTTGTTCCAAGACTACAAATAGGATTTTTCAAAGGCCTTATGCCAAGATAATAGTTTGTCTCATGAGACCTAACGATGCATTGAGGAGCTATAGCGGGCTCAACCCATCACTTACTACGTCCAATGCATTCCTCATATGAAAAGGTTTAAACATAACATAAATATTCTTATTAAAACTAGTATACGAAGTGTTAATACATTATCCATAAACCATGAATGGTATAAAAATAACACATCCACAGTAAAAAATATCATAAAACCTTCAAAACAATATGGAATATTTGTATCATAAAAATCAACTTCAAACAACCTTAAAATCCATCAAAAGGATGTTGACATAGATGAAATCAAAACTTTTTTTAGAGAAATGTCTCTTTCTATTTTGAAATCATTTAAAAGTCATTTAATTATAAAAGCAATCATTTATTTTGAACATTTTTATTACAAACATGTATGGGAATCTTCTACGATGTTATGACAATAGAAAATAGATCAGTAGGGACTATAGCGGCGGCATGGCACTATAGAAGCGACGGTACTGTGCGAGTACTTTAGTAGCTGAGTTACTATTCATAGAATGGAAATTGGGCCAAACAATTGGGCCTACGGGTAGTGTAATGGTCTACAATCTCACTGGGCCTTAGGGATATGTAATGGGTATCCCTATATCCTGTTAAAATAGGTCTTTGATTTGATTTAATAATAAAATGAGGCTTCGACCCCAACCTTTAAAAAAACTACACCACAACGTGGAGACAGTAAGCCGTACGTACGCACGTATGGTGACTTCGTCAATTGTAGGATGAACAGATTAATGAATATGGATGTACCATATTTATAATAACATCACATTATTTATAAGGTATTAGATATATTATTTTTTTATGGAAACAAAAAAAAAGAGGAAGTGGAAGAAGAAAATAACTTGAAAGAGGGTGGAGAAATTATTACCTCTACTTCGGGTGTTTCCTTTTGAGTTGATCGAAAGGGATCTATAGGTTGACTTTCTGATCAAATTAAGGCTTCCGGGTTTAAGTGAGGGAAGTTGGGAGGACATTTGGGTAGGGGTTAGCTAAGAAAAATGACTTTGGAGGTGTGAACATAAGAGAAGGGGAAGTTCCCTTTTATAAGAGAGGGGAGGGTCACTTTAGGAAAAGCATGAAATATTATTTTATAAAAAAATAATTTTCGGTTTTTAATGGATCCAAAATGAATTATTTCTTGGATAAGGTGGGTATAGATAGATAACCTCTCAACCAATAGGTTTTAGACAGGTTTAGGTTATCATATTAACCTTATCTTTTATATTTAATTCTTAGTTAAATAGATTGGCATTTACCATGTCTCTTTGTATTTTTATATTATATGGTTAATAAACAAAATATAACAATACAAGAGAACCCATGTGGTTCTTTATTAATATATATAACCTTATATATGTCCTTTGGCAGACCCATAGAATTTTAGTAATGTTATATCAATTAATAATATAGTATTTGTTTTAAAAACTCAATTATGTCAATTTTGACACTATTGAGTATTTGATTTTTTTGTAAGACATAAAAACTTTATCACTTCGAATAAAATTTATTTAACCAACCCTAACATGTCATATTAACCTAGAAAATTATTTTAATTCATCCAAAGTCTCAATTTACATTTATTTAGATATATATAATATCAATTATTTTAATATTTAATTAATAAGGTAATTACTGTATCATCATTGTGTCAAAAATAAATTAAATTATTTAATGTCTAAAAATTATAAATAAAATACAATTACGTAGGAAATATTTTTAGCTTTCTAATAAATATTTTTACTAAAATTTATATTGTGTGTAACTTTATATTAAAAAAGGTTTATTTATTAAATTTTGAATTTCACTCTTTTAACTCTTCTTTATATAAGATAATAATAAATGTACTAATCTAATCCATGTAGACCAAAGAGGATCATATTTTATTCCTAAGTTTTTTTTGTCTAATTATACTTAACTAATATAATGAGGACATGTGTTAGGGTAATTATGATATCATTTTTACCCTTAATTGTGCTATTTACTTTTAACCATGGTAAATAAAAGTCAAAAGTTACAATTAACAAAAAATTATTTTCATCTTATTGAACCACATTTTACTTATTGATATTAACCATGTCTCTCAGATATTTGAAATTCAACTCACAAAAGCAGTAAAATTATGTTTCATACAAATTTGCAAATGCTCCTAGGGGGTGGGTAAAAGATAATAAAAAGCACGATAAAATTTTTATACATTTAAACATATTATAAAATGACTCCTATGAATTACAATGAAAATATATAGGTATTATGTATATATTTTGAACTAAAATAATTTTAAATAAAATAAATAATTATTTAAATAAAAATTAAGTTTTAAACAATAACTCAGTGTTTTTCACTGCTCATCAAAAAATGAAAGTTTTCAGAAAAAATACCAAAATTTCACCCTAAGCTAATTTCAATATTCTGAATCAAAAAATGAAGTCAATTTAGAATGATAAATTTATAAAATTTTAAAAATTTGGTATTACAATATATAATTGCTAGTTTTATTGGTTGTGGTGTGTTTGAACTCGAAATTGTGTATAACACAAGTTATTGTATTATTCAAAGGGAAATGTACCGTGGAAGCTTGTGGTGTTACAACTAGTTTGATATTCCAATATTAATATCAAGTGATTTACATGTGAAATTTCTAGTATTAATATGAAATTACATTTGGATGAACTCAATTATTATTATGTACCATTCCTAACTGATCAAAGATGCATCTTCCTCAATTTTCATAACTTCAATGACTAAATTGGTTTTTGTGGTCCTTTATTATTCCTATCTATTTTCTATTTTTATTAAACTTGGTTTAAGATTTTATATTTCAAAAGAATGACTATTGGGTAACCAACCTTTAAAATATATATTGTGTTGTTCATATAGTTAGACAAAAAGACTTTTGTATTTTTACTATAGGTAGAAAACGCTAGACTTTTAAGGTTGTGAATATAGGTTGAAAAATTAATTTGTAATGGGTTTTGAATCCCCATTGAATGTTTGGTTATGTTTTTTTTCCTCCAGTAGAAAATGAAACAGTAATTGTGTTGTGACTCCCCATAAAAAGACAATTTATTAGTGAGTTCCATTTTTATTGGGGATTAAGATCAGTGAAAAGTATATTTAGGATAAAATTAATTGAAACTATTATAAAATTCGTCTAGTAATATTAATATTTTAAACTACTTAATTAAAATGAATTTGGTATAATATTAGAATTTTATAAATTGGTCTATTCACCCCCTCTTGACCATTCATATATCATAACATCGAGGAAAATACTTATACTCGGGTTCATGAATACCAAAATATATAGGAAATACATCTAAGTATAAATTATCTAGAATGATATAGTTTATCAATTTGGGATCATATCACTATTTATGATCTTCCCAGAACTTAGAAAGATGGAGAACCCATGCGATGTGACACAATACCCCAATCCTAAGGTCTGTTGACATAGCCTAATCAATATCTACACAAAAATGATAAAAATAAAATAAACGATGCATGGAATAAATAAACTATATCCCGACTCTCATATAGAAACCTATTCATTCCTAGAACTTTATGAGAGAATGTCCCACACAAATAAACCAAACAAAAAACATCTTAAACCATATCACTACACTCAATCATCTCAAATATAATTTTCATCTTAAAAACCCCATATTGATCCTAACGTCCTTAGGCTACAATAAAAACTACATTTCTCAACTCTCTAGTCACAAGAGGGTATATTAGTTTAGTATAATCCTATAAGATAATACACTTTATCCTGAGGCCACCTTAAAACTAATGTCATTCTTTATTCAAATAAAAAATTCCCAATAATGATTTCTAATGATTTTAAACATGAATTCCTCTTGAAAATATACCCCATACACAAATCCTATACATGGGATAAGATATTCTCTACTATAATCATCCAAGGTTAACATATTATGAAATTGGGTTCCCAAGACCCAACTAAAATAATAACTTTTGATTACCAAATCATGTATATATAGAGTTATATGTGATTTTTATCGCTATAATATTCTTATTACTTATGTGTGCACTATTTAAATAGTAATTTTCTTGGATTATATGTTATATAAAATATTTATAGGAGTTATAATATATTGGTAATCTCAAGATACAATGATAGTAATCATAAACATATAACCTATGGTATAGATACATCATACTAATGAGACCTAAATTATGGCTTACTATTAGGTGCTTGGGGATAATAAGTGCTGATACTTCTTCTCATTAAGTTATCAATGAGTGATATCAAGTAGATAAGATCATGCAGGTTGACCCTCCAATAGTAACACCACATGTTTTGTGTGTAATTGGATGTTATTATCTACACACATGTGTATTGGTATCTTGAGTTAAGGTAATTATTAATTGATATTATTCAATATATTATTTTAATAGATAAAAAACCACAATAATTTATTTTTTGGAGAGGTATCTCATGTCAAATGTGTAATTAATTGTATGAAATTTATTGACTGATCAAGACAAGATTTTTAACTTCAGAAATGAAGAGGATATCTTAGGCGACTTGACAGGGATCATAATTTCTTGATTAAATCAATATCTATTGTAGAATAAGGAATTCCTATACAATAAATTCATTAATTATTAATAAACCATTAAAGGATGATAAAATAATGTAGTTATTCTTCTTCATAATATATCATGATACAAAGAGATTATATTACATAGTAAGTGTTTATAAGAGATTATCATGTCCATGTATTTCTATTAGATCATTAGAGGTCTTGTTTTTTACTAGATACAACTCTTAGTAAGTGAGTATGACCCACTTATATTGATATAAGCTCCTTGAGGGCCACACACAAAGCATATTCATAAGTTTCACCAATTCAAAGGATGTCGAGTTTAGGATAAAGTGGACCCCACATGTGGGGCCGATGAATGTCTGAGTGTGAATGATCACAAATGAAATAATAATTAAATTTAATTATATATTATTAACATTTATAAAAATAAATATCTAATTTATTTATCATGGTATTCACATGTTATTTAAGTATAAATGTGAATATGAGAGAAATATTATTTTTTGAATGGATGTTACATGTAAAAGGTTTATTAAACAATTATAGGAGATAATTAGCCTATTTAATGGTTCATATTTTTTTAAAAGGATGGGGCCGGAGCCTCATTTTCATTATTAAATCAAGGAAAAGTCCTATTTTAACTGGGTAGAGGGAGGGTTCATGTTTAATCACATGAAATATTTGGGTATTAAAATAGATTTATATAATATTTTTTTAACATGTATAACACATTTACTAAGTCATTTGTATAATCTTGGGATGGTTTAAGAGGTTTAAATTATCTAAGGGATTAAGTGTAATTTTAGAGAGTTAAATATAACTATTTAAGATATTTTTTATCCATTAAAAAACATTCAACACAATTTTCATGAATTTAACATCTAAACCAATTTCTATTTTATGTTATAGAGACAAACTTAAGGAATAAAAAATTTGGATATATTCAATCACAAGAATTGATCACCCATTCTTTACATGATCGAAGGGACATCGTGCATCACTTTGATATTCCATTCTAACACTGATGAAGAAATGAATAATAATCATGGGGATATTATGATCATGTGGATGATCTAGAGGGATCCTATCTTTTATCCTTTAAGCCATGATGACCCAACATTGAGTGGATCACATCAAGACAATGCTATCTTCAAAGGTACCATTTTTATTTTTTTAATTCATTATTCATGCTTAAAATTATTTACATCCAATCCATTGGTGAACCAAAAAATAGTAAATAGATCTGATATTACAATTACGATCCAATAATTTTTTTAAAGTACTAGTTATGAATTATTTTTCCATACCCTAGCTCATTTATATCACACCACCAAGGTTTATTCAAAACATTTAAAACTCTCACCATATTCTAGGAATATTTTTGAATCATAATATAACTCATATATCATCTACCCATATCCATGAATTTTCTTTATAATATATAATCATTACAAATATTCCTATCTTGAGGTCCACACATATCACAATGAATTTTTTCTTTGAAAGAGGCTTCTATTCTCAAAAGAACCTATATCTTCACTTTTCCTTCAATTAGTGCCACTAGGTACACCCATGATATGTGACTATGAATTAAACACTCTAATAAACCCACCATCAAGGAATATATATTTCTAATAACTACTCAGGGTTTACTATTCCCTTTAAAATCAATCTACTCTGTACTCTATAAAATTTTCAAGGTTCAAGACTATTTCCATAGCCTTTCCCTTATAATTCTCAATGGTTGACACTAACTGGGACCATTACCAAAGGGAAAACCATCTAGTATCACTTTAACCAACTCAAAATAGATCAACCCAATTTATCTAGAATGTACGTTTCGAACATAGTAAACATTATGTTCCATCACGAATAACAAAAGGGTGTACCCCCTGGTGGTGTAGACGCTGGGAATCTATAAAATTCTGAACTAAGTGTGGGTTACTCTCTTCACTCCAGTAATGCTTTATCTATGTGTAACTAGAATTCAAAACCATTAAATGTTTCAATATATTCTTTGTTTCTTTCAATGCACATCTTATTTTTTAAAATATACCTTGTTTAGTATTACTTCATTTGTATGTTTTTGGAGTAATATAAAATATTTATTGTGCCTTTTATTTCAATACCAATCTTTGAATATTCCAAAATTGATTTTATGACGTTTCCATTTATTGTTATCAAATTTTGATACTTTTATTGATGATTTTTATAACTTATAGGTTTCCAGTTAGAATATTTATTTGGGTTAATAATCCTTGTTTTTTTAAGGTTATGAAAAATGTTATTTTGAGTCATAAAAGACATTTAAAATATATCAGTAAGTTTTTTTGTTTAACCATAATTTTAGGGTTTAAAGTGAATGAAATTTTTTATACATCAGGTGAAGGTTTTAATAGTGATATTAAGGAATCATTTCAAAAAATTTTTTTGGTGATGTTTGAATTTTGGTTGAAAGAAAATAAGTGGGATTTTTATTGTAATGGATGTGAATGAATTGGAATGGTTTTAAATTAAAGATAATTTACTGTATAATTATCTTAATAAAATTGTAAACTATTTTTTTATTTTAACAAGTAAGTGCATGTTCAGAAAGGGGTGTTTAGTTAAATTATTATAAATTGTTTATTCTATTTTTCAACATAAATTTTGATCTATATATATGATTAAATTAAAATGGATTTGAAATAGCTATATTCATAGTAATCGAGTAGTTTTAATTTTTAAAATGGTTATTTGGTTTAATTTTTTTAAGTGCATTGTTTTTTGTAGAGTAAAATAATTTGAAACATATTTTAGAATATTTAAAACCAACTTGAACCTATTTTTATTCTAGATATAATTATTTTTTTGAAATTTTTTTACTTTTTTTTGTATATAGTGATTTGTTTTCAATACATTTTTAGTCTATGTATACAATTGTACATGGGAATACAAAAATGGTTTTATTATGAAGAGTGTTTATTATATACTTTTTTATAAATATAATTGTTTACTTAGGTTTTATAAATATTAGTATTATTAACCTATTAATATGAGTTAGTTATCTAAATTATTTATTTTAATAAAGTTATTTTTAGATATTTTTTTACATATATTAAATAGGTTGGTGTGAAACATAATTAAATATTTTATTGATACTAGTATCTGACATGTGATAAATAATTAATATATTTTTCATGTATTATTTGAGTATCCTAAAAAAAATTTGTTATAAAAGTAATAAACACATGTTATAGTTTGTGTATTTTTTTAATGGGAAATTTGATAAATCATGCTTACATAAAATGTAGCATAATTGGTTTCTTTTTTTTTCAAATTTATTTTAATTTATTGTTATATCATGTAACCTCTTTAGTTAATATTAATCTCAAAAATATATTCAAATAATGTTCTTTCTTAAGGTAAGATGTTTTAATACCTATGTAAGGTTAAAAAATACAACTCTTATGTTATGAATTAAATCATAAATTACATAACCTATATGATCATGTTACTTTGAGAATGTAGATAATCTATGTATATATTTCTATTATGTGCTCTATGTAAAATTATTCATGTATATAATATTCTTTATAGTTTTTATTTTAATAATTTTTTTGGGATAGTAAGAAATTACAAATTTTTTTTGAAGTGAAATTCTTTTGAAACCTCATTTATGTTTGAGAATTAAATTTATTAAATTATATAATTATTGATATTCTATTTCGATAATCATATTTTAATTTGGTTTTTTATTGAACATAATTCATTTATTGGTATTTTTTTATATAAAAATACATCTTATGTAGTTGTTTCTTATAAAATAATTCAATTTATTAATGCTATTTTGGGTTATTTTTTATTATAGCTCTTTCTTCTATCTGATATCCTTAATAAGTTATAAATCGTGAAAGTGAATTCAAAATATGGTTAAAATTTACATTAGTATCAATATGATGGTTGGGTTATATTGTTATTGTGGTTTTAAATCCACAAAACCCTTTATTCATGGGTATTAATGTATATCATGATGAATTCTCCTAGCTATATCTCAAGAATTTGAATCAAAATGGTGGTTAGTTTTCAGTGACCAATATCTTTAAAGTTTTTCATTATTTAAATTTTGTTATATTTTTTGTTTTATTAAAGGAATTTTTACTAAAGGAATATTAGTGGAGAAGTATAAGGATGAGAGGAAGAAAAGAGTTGAGTGTTGGTTCAGAGAGTGCACCTAGAACCCAGTGGTAGGGTACCAAGTACCGAGTGAAATATAGTGTAGATTTATAAACTTATGGTTATATTAATTGGTAACCTATAATATTGTACTATTTACATAGTATATATTCAATTACTTTTTTTATTTTGGGGAAAAATGTACTTTTTAAAATTAAATAAAAAACTCTTTTTATGATGTGATTTGAGATTTCTGTCATATTTTTACTCCATAACTTCTTCTACAACCTATAACTCAATTATCTTCCCCATGAAATATCCATTTCAATCTGTATCTTTATTATTTTTAGGTTTCCTTAGGAGTTCATATTTAATGAATCTCAGGTTGGGATACAATTTCATTCCTTATTTTTTTACTACTCTATGGTATCTGGTTAAATCTCAAATCTTCTTTCTCAGGATTTGGGGAATATATTACCTCTATTGATTTTTTTCTTTAGTGAAGTGATAATGGGGTAATATATTTGGTGATATTTGGGTAATTTATTCTATTATATATTTCGATTTCTATTTTCCTTGATAAAATGACTAAATCTCAAAATAATTTTTTAGGTTTCTTAAATCCATTAAAATGTGGAATATTCTCTTACTTTGGAATATGTTATTAGTTTAAGTTAGTCCTTTAGAAGGAATAAATATTCTTTATCTCATATTTCTTTAATAAAAATGATATTAACAACATTGGTTAGAGTAAGGAATATCCAAAAAAGTGTTTTATTTTAAAAAATAACTATTTGAATGATTTTTCATCAAACTAAACTTAATTAAACTATTACTTCACATACCATGGTGAATATTTCCCTTTGAATTATTTTATATTTCATTTTATTCCATTTATTATTTCTTTAAAATTTGGAAAGGTGTATATATGTGTCTATTATTAATAATATCACGTTTAAATAACATCACATGTGGTATTAGATATATGAATTATATATATATATATATAATATTATGTCCCATGTTATGAGAGATGAGTCCTCCAAAGTGAGGATGCACGCGTGTGTGTGTGTGTATTTATATATATGATTACTATTTCCATGAGGAGAAAGCGTGTTAGATGTTTTAAAAAAAGTTATTATATCTATTGAATGTTAATGAAGTTTGATATTTGAAGATATTGAAAACTAAGAGATCATTATTGATCTGGTGAGGATGTTTTGAAGCTAGTAAAGTTTTTATATGGAGGATGTTGTCTATTAATATACCTTTATTGTTCAATATATAAGGGTCATGGAATGAGAAGGTCAAGACCTAGAGTATTATGATATATCTATCAATTTCATGTGGTAGATGAGGTATAATATATCTATTCTAGAATATTGTGGTAGTAGGAGTAGTGTGAGCTTTTTTCAAAAAGTCTTATAAATGTATTGGTTAAGTAAGAGCATATAATGCTATAAGTTTGTATACCATACTGAATTGGTTATTGCAGATGAATACATAGAAATAGAGATAAAAGTGTATCACACCATAAAAGAGTAGACTATTTCATAATCAGTTGTGTGTAAATTTATATTCAATTTACCTAATAAAAACATTGTTCTATGTAATAATATTCCGGATGTGCTTGATGGGTGGATACTCTATCAAGAGAAAGTCCACATGGAAAATATTCCTTATGTAAGAGTATATCTGAGTCTATGTATAAGTTAATCTTGGTAAAAAAGTGTGATATGTAAGAATAAAAAATCCAGTTATTTGAGGATGAATGATAAATCCACACCATCCTGAGTGGTTGATAAATATTATTGAAGCATGATAAATTAATGGATTAGAGAAACAAAAACACTACGTGTAAATCATTCTACAATAGTAAGAGATATAAAAATTTCCACGAAACACACATGGAGGTTACACCATATGAGGTGTGATTTAGGTAGCTAGGGAAAAATCCTGGTTAATTGCTGATAGAGGTTGTTTCACTATGAATAAGGATATCACACAATAATAGGTTTAAGATTTAAATAGATATGGAAGATCCCACTTTTATTCTTATAATATTTTAAAATAGATTTACCTTAATTTTAAAGATCTATAGTTTTATATAAGATAATGCTATATTATAGGATATCACCCTACAATTTGGATATTGTTTAAAGGGTTTTGGACTTAGTGAGGAGCATCATGATATTATCATGTTGTTTCTAGAATATCTTGAAGATTCAGTTTCAATTTAGATAGAGGAAGATATAAATCAAGATTCATGGAGTTGATAAAACTTAGTTGTAAATTTTCTACCATATTTAATCATGTGGGATACATAAAATAAAATAATATTATTAATAGAATATAATTTAATAAAACCATTTATTTGAAGGTTTTATTCTTGGAGAGGTTATAAAAACTTCTCTCAATAATTATGAAGGAGAGATATAATGATATTTAAATATTTGGTTTTAATTGCCTACCTAAATGGCCATAATGCCTTTATTTTTATTTATTTTTGATAACCCCGCATTCAAGGGATGAGGGGGGAACCCTTACAAGGCCCATAGGCTCAGATATTACATGGCACATAGGATTAGGAGATTACATGACCCGAAGGTCTTAGGGAATTCAACCATACTAACTACAAGGAACTGCCCCTCCCCATCATCTACATCCTGATAGTAGCTATCCAACTTTGTGTGATCATCTAGCTAGGCTTCCCGTGCAAGAACATGATGGCACTGATGGCATAGCCATACTCTCTAATTCTAACAAACCATTTGGCTCTGCTCTAGTGAGTGCACATGCTCTGATCCTCTTCTTGGGCTGATCCTTTTTTGTAGTGTGTCTGGGGCCAACATTTATGTGGCCCAAAGGCCTTGAAGTGGCCCTAAGGCCTTAAGGTGGCCCGAAGTCCTTGAGAATCAACTGGTCCGAAGGCCTTGGGTGGCCCGAAAGCCTTGTAGGACCCGAGAACCAAACTGGTGGCCCGAAGGCCCAGATGTATGAATAGTATTGGATGCTACAGTACCAAACAATGCCTACTACAGTTCCTGCTACAGTGCTGATACAGTACCCCTCGGAAATATGCCTCCGCCCAGATTTTTTATCGGGTATCTTGGATGCACCTAGCGAGTCCTCACAAACTGGAGTTCCAAACAGTCTTATCTAGTTCTTGAAGAGAGAAGTATTAAAGGGGATAATAATTTCATTTCTACATATATCTTTTTTATGAATTGAAGATGGATGGAAATAATATTATTCCAATGCATAATAGTCTTCATTTGGAAAAAGTAGTGATTATACTTTTTTCAATTTAAAGATAAAGAATTAACCCTCACACTGAGAGTTCTTTATTATATGGCTTAGAAGATAAAGACTCAAATTATTATAAGGATTTAACTCCATTTAATTTTGATAATTTTTGGCATATCTAAGTGGATCATTAATATAATTAAATTTTATAAACTAGTCTATAAAAACACAGTACTATTAATTATATTATAATATTGGTAGAAAATATAAGAGTTACCAAAGGATATAATTGTTTAGTAGTCCTGTAATTCTAGATACATACATATTTTTCACATTAATCTTGATAACATAAATTACTACATAAGAACTCCATAAGAACATTAATATCTCTTCTAGATGGTCCTTGAAGAATAAACATAGTTCTTTTCTTGGTTTCCCAGGGACATGAAGACACAATAATTGTAAGCTCATATGCTCAGTAAGGTGTAACGTACAAAGGAAGTTATCATAACAAAATTATGGACCAAATAGTATGAAAAAGTATATGATCAAAATATTTCAATGATGAAATTAAATTTAGGTTATACTATATCCATGACAATAAACGAAAACATGGATGATAATTACATATCTTATACTAATGTAATGAATAATTCTAGAAAACATAAACATACCCTCAAAGACTTATTCCATGATATCATTCATAAATGGGTAAAACATACTCCAACAACCTATCTATTTTTTTCATGATACCTATCAATGAATTGATGGAATATCAATACTAGGCCCCACCTATCACACATTAAGTCCAAGAAATTCATAATATAATTTAACAATACATTATATATAATTTTTAAGGAAAATATTAATAAATAAATGAAAAAGTAATAATGGAAATCTATATGAATGAAATATGGGGAAAAATATATAAACATTACATGGAATAATGTGGTTATTTAAGAGGATATCCCAAAAATAAACTTGAGAAATATTGGGTATTCTTAATTTAATAGGATGTACCCATTTCAAAAAAATGAAGATAAGGTGGTGGATCAGTTACTTTCAAATTACAGGGTTATCAAAATAAAATTGTAATTTATTTTAGAACTTTTCAATGTTGGATACTAATGTAATGATATGAAAATACTTCAATAAGGTTCATAAAGATCATGTGAATTGTCCAAAGCATATCCCCATTGACGGGTTCTTATTAGATATAAAGTTAAAGGAACACCTATCATGTTGTGAGTAATGATTGATTTGATACTCAACCATAAATTTTCAAGGTTATTACATCTATGTGCATCTATTCCATAGTCATAACCACTTTCTAGTATTTAGATAGGGACGTAATTTCAATGAAATCCACACACACATTCCCTTCCAAAACTTAATATTTTTGGTCATTATTAAATTTTTCGTAACATTTCAATCGCGATCCCTTGAAGGATATAATTTAAAATAGAACATTAAATACAATTAATAATGAGATAATCATGAAATAAAATATCAAATGGGTAGTTGGTATACCATATAATATAAAACATGGTGTATAAGATGATCAATTATCATAGAATTAAAATTTGAGACAAAGTATCCTTACATTTAATCCCACTTATCCAAACTTTATATAGCATAATTTATATGAAAAATAACTATCCTAATTAACTATTTCATAAACTTATTAAAACCAATAATATTTTTCATCTACATTTATAAATATTCTCTAACTGTATATTTGTTAGTTATTATCAATTTTCAATATCAGGTGTGAGTAATCTTGATCATTTTGAACTAATTTCATAATAGCGATGTTGTTAATAATTATTATCCCAAATTTATTATTTACTTGATAATGAAATTTAATGAAATTTATGATTTATAATTATTTATAATGTTATAATTTCATTCTATTGGGGTTTTAGTTGTGATCATTAATGGTGAAATCATTGATGAGCATGTTTTAGTGATTTTTAGCAAAAAAACAACGATATCTTAACTAATGAGTTTAATATTAACATAAAAATAATAAAACTAAAATATATTCATTATATACTTATTTATTTCATATATTAATAGAAATTAAATTCCCAATTTCATCCATGAATGCAATTTATATCATTGTTTAATTAGTTGGTTAAACTGACCAAAACAAGAATATACCATAATAAATGGATGATTTTGATATGATTTAGTTGTAATATCATTATAAAAAATCATAATGACATTATTTAGTGTTTATTATAGTTTTATAATATAATTTTAAATAATTATAAGAATTATATAACCTATATGAAATTATTACATAGAATAAAGAAATCATTTTTTCTATTAGAACAGAATTTTGGATGGTTAAATTTACCACAATTGTTCATTTCCTATATTTTTACAAGGTAATCCAATTTTAATTAAAATGAAATTAATAATTATATATGAATATTATAAACCCATTAAAATTATGATCATTAATATCCATGAAAGGATGTGATGAAAATTAAAACAGAAATCAATTGTTCAATAGAGGTGGTAGTCCGCTCATATGCGTGGTTGATGACTTTGTTTTCTATAGAATTAGATAAATGTGTAATATATTTTATTATTTAATTTTATAAAAATATTTTATAAATATCATAAAAATTCATTAAATTCAATATTAGGACCATCCGTTTAAGGTGGTTAATGAAAAAATGAAGATTCTTTGTGGAGGTGGACACACTTGAATGGAATTTTTGTTTTCCTTAATGGAAAAGGGGAAAACGGTTTATAATCATTCATAATAACATTTAGTATACAAAAAATATTTATTTTATTATATATTAATGATAAAAATATATCTTGAAATGTAATATATAAAATAACATAAATTAGGGAAAATTATTACTCGTGTTACGAAGTTAGGCTTTCCCTCGAAGAACTCCTTAAAATGGGATGGATTTGGAAAATCCATTGTGTCCAGATTATTAATATGGTGAAATAGGATTCTATTAGAATGTATAAGGGTATATTTTAAAGTATGAAACTAATTTTTTAGTGGAATTTATTAGGTGTTGATAGGGCTCTTTTGTAAGTGTTGAGAACAGATTTTTGTAATTATTTCAAGATTATATAAAGAGAGAACATGTTTCACAAGTCCAGTGGCTCAAAAAAGTGACATAATTGATTATTGGATTAATTAATATATAGAAATTCTAAAAAATTCAATTAGAGAAATTTTTTAAAATGTTTCAAGATCATTACCCCTTGACTTATTATATTTATCATTTCAGGTTTTATTGTGTTAAGTCTTTTTCTCCCAAGTAAATGATTTTTATGGATAAAAATAAAATATTAAAAATTAAATTATTTATACCTAATTATTAAAAATATTAGAAATTTTTTTTCAGACTAAATTACCATATTTAATAAAAATTAATTTTAACAATAATGTATGTAACTCTGAAAATCTCATTTTTAGAAATAGATTATTTCTAAGGTCCAAATTAATTTGTAGTGTAAACTTATCAAAGTCTTTGATTTTCATGATTTAAAATGGTTTATTATAAGTGATATATTTCTGTAAAATTAAAACAATACCAAATTTTACCAAAATAATTTTTATTAAAAAGAAATTACTAAACGATGTTTTAATGGAATGTATTATGCAAGTCTTTAAAATGTAAATAATAATTTTTATAAATTCAACACAATGTTTTTAAAATGAGAAGTTTTATATATTAAATACATATTTTAAAAATTAAAAGGTTTTTAAAACTTATATTTTGATCTTATAAAGTCATAAAACACATAGTTTTTCTAAAAATTGTATTTTCCTTGTTCACATAAAAAGCAATTATTTTAGAAAAATCCACAAAATTTAACTTAATCTAATATTAAGATTCGAAAAAAAATTCATTTCATATGAAAAATTAAAATTAAAATTTATCTTTAAAATAAATTTATGAATAAAAGATCTTTGGAGTGTGCATTATATTATATTTTTAAAATTTAGTGTTTAACTCATATGGTAGGGTCTCGATAATTACATTCTCCCCCATTAAATATTTTCATCCTAAAATTGATTAAATTATAGATACTAAAAAACTATGGGTATTAGTTTCGTAAAGCTCGTTCAGACTCCCATATTCCTTCATATAGATTTTTATTTCTCTAAAATACCTTCACCAGCCGAGCGACCCGATTCTACTACAAATTCTCTCTAGTGTGACGAATCTTGATAAGATTTTCATTATAATACAAGTATGGATCCAAATTTATTTCCATAGATGTGAGTATATGCGATGGATGTGATATTTATTTTCTCAATAAATAAACTTGGATGATTTATTTTAATTTATGAATATTGGGTGGATTAGACAATTATTAATATACAAATCCAATTATCTCTTGAATTTAAAAAGATCTAATGTAACTAGGTCTTAAATTACTATTTTTTATAAATATTATTACTACTTTCCATGGTGAAAACATTAATAATACATGACTCCTTCTTGAGACTCCAAGTATTTATTTCAATTATTAGCCTAACTATTTTGTATGATTTGTGATACTTTAATATAATTATGAATAATAGGAAATTTTATAGTTTTCTCTTCTAAAATTATTTATCTTACTAACTTCCATTCTCTAAATTATTCCCAAAAATTTATCTTATGATATATCTTCATATATAATTCCTAATACAATTATTTTTAGATGCCTTAATGGAAACTATTAATGTATAAAAATTACACCAGAGGAAGGTACTGATCCCATACTCCATATAATTCAATTGAAAATGATATCATCTTATTTTCTAGTGTTTGTATAGTTATTTCTAACCATCCATCTACTTGATGATGATGGAATATTCTTAAATGTAACACAACATCGAGACCATTCTATAGACTCTTCCAGAATATCGTTGTGAACCGAGGAACACAATCATATAAAATTTATATAGGTTCCCCATGAAGTCTAACAATTTAATTCATATAGATCTAGGTAATTTTATTAAGGGGAATATATTATTACACTAGTAATAAATATTTAGGCTTATTATAATGATCGATGATGACCCATATAACATTTTTCTTCTTTAGATTTTCTTTGAATTCTAGTGAAAAAATCAATTGTAATTCCCCCCCACTTCCGTATTGGTATAGGAAAAGGTAGAATGAATCCCTTAAGATGTTTTATTTCAGACATTAACATCTATCATACAAAGTGTATCAATACATAATTCATTATATCGTTCTCTATACCATCTCACTAAAAGTTTTATATTACATCCCTATACATCTTTCTATTACCAGGTTTTATAGAGATATTTGAGTAATGCAATTCATCTAAAATCTCCCTTTTTAGTTTAGGTATGGATGAACACATAACCAATTTCCAATCATTGACAATCCATCTTTATAGATGAATTATATTAATTTCCCATTATTCAGATCATTAATCCTCCTTCGTAAATCCTAATACCCCCATAGTAAAATATCTATGTTTTCCCATAAAGATTGTTGAGAATTTTTTTAGAGAATGAATGATGGATCCACTTACCTAAAAATTGCCATATATATCTTTAAAAGGTCACTAAATATAGGATCCTTATTAATTCCCATCATGGTCATAACTCCAAGTTCCCTCTTACTCAATGCATCGACCACCATGTTTTCTTTCCTAGGGTGACAACGTATTAAGAATTTTAGTCCTCTAGTAGCTCCAAACATATTATTTTTGTCACGACCCGTCCTCGGGGCCCGTGCCGTGACTACCCCAAGCCCGCCTTCCATAGGCCAGGGGCTGGAGACTAGCACCAAGGCGTAAATCCCAACAAAAATGGAAGGCATTTGCCTTTGAAAAGGAAACAAGCACCACAGAGTAAGAAAGTGGAAAAGTAAACACTAAGTAAAAACTGTACAAGCTGTGCTGAAAGTAAAAAGGGGACGGAAATACAAGCCCAACTGTAAAGTACAACTGAAAAGAAAAACAGCAACTGAAAGGAAAAACTACAGCGTCGAGCCGTCCACTGGAAGTCCCACCTGAAGGGTGGGTACAGATAGCCTCCACTGCTCCTTGGGTCCACCTAACCGCTCCGAGTACGTCCCACCCAGTGGTCCACCTCCAGGTACTGTCCTGCTCCGCACGCCTCCTCCACGATCAGCGCTGTCCGTCGTCTGCAACCAACACCATGAAGTGCGGGCATAGCCCGTGCAGGGGTGAGTATAAGCTACTCAGTAGGGACCCCGAGACCCCCGAAGGTCTCCCGAAATCCACAAAGGATAAATCACGAAGAAGAGATGCAATCACGAAGTAACATCTGACACGGCTTAGGTATATGCCCATACATATACCTAAGTCATCAATTCCCCGATCGGCTCCAACGTCCGAGCCCTAGCACAACCCAGTCCACACAGGAAAGCAAAACGCATACCCACGCAGGATAGAACAACACAATCCACAAAGGAGAGAAAACAGTAAATCCACACAGGATAGCTCAACACAATCCACAAAGGAGAGAAACACAAGATTCAGCTCACACAGGTATACTTCTTCGGATGACGATAAAGATGATCATTGAACCATCTAAGTCGTCGGACCCACGAAGGATCGATAGGTACTAACCTCGCTGTGACCCAAACAGGATCGGACCCACACAGGATCGGGCCCACGCAGGACCTGTAGGAGTTGGCTCACACAGAACCGCTGAGTGTAGACCCACACAGGATCGGACCCACACAGGATCGGGCCCACGCAGGACCTGTAGGAGTTGGCTCACACAGAACCGCTGAGTGTAGACCCACATAGGATCGGACCCACACAGGATCGGGCCCACACAGGACCGGGCCCACGCAGGACCTGTAGCACTGATCCACATAGGATCGCTGAGTGCAGTAGTCGTCGCAGTCCGATGAGGATCTCTGCACAGTCGTCGCCGCCGCAGTCCACTAAATATCGCTGCACGGTCGTCGTCGGAGTCCACGGAGGATCTCTGCACGGTCGTCGTCGGAGTCCACGGAGGATCTCTACACGGTGGTCGCCGTCGAGGGAGCAGTCGCAGCCAACACTAGGGTTCCCGCACACAGCAAGCTCGTTCGGGAGGGTCCGCTCCACGAGCCGAGAGGCTGATACATCAACTGACACAAAGTCCGAAGTTGATGTATCCAAAAGTTCCGTATCGTCAACAGGAACTCAACGTCGCAGACGGCGCGTCAATCGGACGCCCGGTCTGAGAGATATTGGCATTTTCGTCCCAGGGGCCCGGTTGGTTTTTAAGGAAAAACCAACCCGACCGCACTCCACCTGCGTCCAAACCTCGGGCGGAGTATTCCAAAAGATCCGTCTCACTTAGAGGAATTCAACTAAGCTGACGGCACGTCAATCGGACGTCCGTAGCTCAAGATATGTGCGTTTCCGCTCCGAGGGCCCGGTTGGTCTCGTGTAAGAACCAACCCGGCCGAACTCAATGTATTCCGAAACCTTGAGTGAGATATACCGAAACGACCGTCTCGATCCAAGGATCGCGTTTCCACTGACGACGAGTTGTTTGGAGGCACGAAGCTCAAGTTACAGGCGTTTGAACGAAAACGTCCGAAGAAGGGGGGTACGGGCCCGGGCCGACCCGGCCCGACCCCCCTGGGTCGGCCCGAACCGGGTTGACCCGACCCGGGTCTGACCCGATTGGACCGGTCCGGCCCGGCCAGGGAGCGGCCCGGCCGGTCGGACCGGCCTGGCTCGGCTCGGCCGAGCGGCCGAGCGCCAGGCGCCGCGGGCGTTGACCCGCGGCCTGAGGAAAGTCGCGGCCCGCGTGGGCCGCGCTGGCGAACCGCGGACGTGGCTGAGCCGCGTCCCGCCTGGACGAATCGGACCCGCGCTGCCGCGGGTCCGTTGGCCGCCGCCGCCGCGGCTTCAGCCACGACCGTCTCGTCCGGCGGCGCGCCGGGGCGCCGTCGCCTCCGGCCGCCGGCGCCGCCGCGCCGGTGACCCGCGCCGCCGGCAACTTCCGCGGGCCGCCGGCGTCGCTCCAGTGGCCCGTTTTCCTTCCCGTCTACGCCGTTGCTCCTCCCGGGATCCGTTCTTTACTGCGGGATCGTCAAACACCCATTGCAGCATGTTCCGTCGTCGCCCGCCAAATCCGCACAAAACGAAGAACGACGGAGGGTCGTCGGGCCGTGTTCGTTTGGCCCGCACCCTCCGCGTTAGAGATAAACAACCGGGAGAAATTTATTCCACACAGGAAACAAATTTTTTTAATAAGATTAAAAATTGTTCACAAAACGGTTCTTTAACTTCTTTAAAGAAACATTGACGGGATTTAATTAAAAAGGGGGTAAATCCCATAATATAAAAATCCCTACCTCGTCGATCGTCGCGCGCGGGCGTTCATCGCGGAAAAGATCATCGCGGAAGAGAGGGATCGTCGCGTCGTCGCGGGGAGGCGTCGCGTTGTCGTGGAATCCGGCGTTGAGTCGGCAAGCTCAACGAACCAAGAACAACAGATTTAAAATTATTAATATTTAAATCTGTGTTTCGTTAAAAACCAAAAGAAAAGAACTTTTGAGAGGAAATCCGAAATCACTCACCTCAAACGGTCGGTGATCGGAGATCGGAGCATGGAAGAACGTCACGGACGGAAGCGTCGTCGATTTCCGGGTTCGGCGTTCTTCGTGTTCTTCGCGTTCTTTGTGTTCTTCGCGAGGGAGAAGAAGAACAAGAATCCTCTCAAACCTTCTCCAAAGATTTGGGTTGGTCTTATTTTATTAATATTCCAACACACGAAAACCGGTTAAGAAACGATTGAATTAATTCAACGAAAGAAACATACCATTTAATTCACGAAAGAAACAGCCCATTTAATTCACGAAAGAAACAGCCCATTTAAATGGTCTGTTAAGAATTTAGAAAACGCGTCGGTTGACTTTCATTAAGACGGGTTTTCACGGGTGCGTTTCTTAGTGGAAAGAAACGGCGGGGCTCTTGCGGGCCCCACCTCACAAATATCCTACCAAGGGGGTAGGATATTTCTGGATAGCATCCTATCCAGTTCAACTCAGTTCAAGCCGCCTTTAAGTGGCTTCAAGTTTCTTCCAAGTGGCTTAAGTGAAATAAAATAAAGTTGTCGCAAAATTATTTTATTTCATAACTTTAAGCCCGAAAATTAAAAACCACACCCGAGCAAACGCAACTCCGGAAGAGGTGTTTCTAAGCGAATACCGGAGTTGCGATTTCATCGGTGCCCTCAGAATTCGATTCCGGGCACCGGTTCAAAAGTTAGAAAAACCCGCTCATTCGTTCACTGAACGTACCCGAGCCAAACTTCGGAAAATGATTCCGGGCACACCGGGCCTCGGAATCAGGTTCCGTCAGAAACTGCGCTCTTGTAAAATTCCAAAAAAAATTAAGAAAAAAAAATTTACTTGAAATTTATGGGTCTTTACATTACTCCCACCTCAGGACTTTACGTCCCCGTAAAGATACATCAAAAACTAGGGAAACAAATGTGGGTACTGAGCATGCATCTGAGCCTCCCGCTCCCAAGTGCTCTCCTGGAGGTTCCCGTGCTGCCATCTGATGCGTACAAGAGGAATCGATCGCCCACGTAGGACATGCTCCTGCCGATCCTCTATCTCCACTGGGACCTCCGTAAAAGTCGCCCCATCATCCACGTCTAGCTCCCCATAGTCGATGATGTGTTTCGGGTCGTGCACGTATCTCCTTAGCTGGGATACGTGGAAGACGTCGTGCACCCGGTGCAACTGAGGTGGCAGAGCCAGACGATAAGCCACCTCGCCAACCCTGCTGAGGACCTGGAAGGGTCCGATGAAGCGTGGAGACAACTTGCCGCCTCGGCCAAATCTCCTCAAACCACGTCGAGGTGAGACCCGCAAGAAGACGTGGTCGCCATCCTCGAACTCTAGTGGTCTCTGCCTCCTGTCAGCATATGAATTCTTCCAGCTCTGTGCTGTCCTCATCCGCTCCTGGATGACCTGGACCTTCTCTGTCGTGGCCCGGACCATCTCTGGTCCCACAAGTGCTGACACTCCAGGGTCTGTCCAGCACAAAGGAGATCTGCAAGGCCTGCCGTACAACGCCTCGTAGGGTTCCATCCCGATGGTGGAGTGGTAGCTGTTGTTGTACGCGAACTCCACCAAGGGTAGGTGGTCCTCCCAGCTACGACCAAAGTTGAGGACACATGCGCGGAGCATGTCCTCGAGAGTCTGAATGGTCCTCTCCGTCTGACCATCCGTCTGAGGGTGAAAGGCGGTGCTCAGACGTAGCCGCGTCCCGAACGCCTCCTGTAACCCCTTCCAAAGCCGGGAAGTAAAACGAGCGTCCCGATCGGAGACGATAGTCGATGGCACACCGTGAAGTCATACAATCTCCTGAACGTAGAGACGCCCCAAGCTCTCCATTGAGCCCTTCTCTCGGATGGGCAAGAAGTGTGCCGACTTGGTGAGTCGGTCAACAATCACCCAAATGGAATCGTGACCTCTGGAAGTGCGTGGAAGTCCAGTCACGAAGTCCATAGATATCCCGTCCCACTTCCACTCCGGGACCTCCAAGGGATGTACCAAACCTGCTGGTACCTGATGCTCTGCCTTCACCTGCTGGCAGGTGAGGCACCGTGAAACGAACTCTGCCACAACCTTCTTCATGCCCGGCCACCAGTGCTGTCGCCTGAGATCCTGGTACATCTTCCCCACTCCAGGATGTACCTCCAAAGGAGAAGTGTGAAACTCTCTCAGCACCTCCTCTCGTAAAGAGAGTGGTACCAAGGTACGACCTCTAAAAAGGACATCGTGCTCTGCTCCAAGGGAGAAACCATCAGGTGCCTGTCCCGAGGATATCTGTGCACGCCGTGTCTCACAGTCAACGTTCCCATGCTGTGCCTCTCTGACCCGCTGAAGAAGTGGAGGAGAGACTGTGAGAGACTGAAGTAAGGCTGCTCCGTCTCTATCCACGAAGGATATCTGCAAAGCGGCTAGCTTCTCTGTCGCCTCCTCAAGTAGCTGGATGCCCGTCCTCCTGCTGAGGGCATCAGCCACCACGTTCCCCTTCCCAGGAGTATAGACTATCTCAAAGTCATAGTCCTGGAGGAACTCGAGCCATCGCCGCTGTCTCAGGTTCAGGTCCTTCTGAGAGAAGATGTACCTGAGACTCTGGTGGTCAGAAAATACTGTGAAGCGCTTGCCCATCAGATAGTGTCGCCATGTCTTCAGGGCAAAGACCACTGCTGCCAACTCCAAGTCATGGGTAGCGTAGTTCTGCTCATGAGGCCTCAACTGACGTGATCTGTAGGAAATCACGGCCCGCTCCTGCATCAGGACACACCCGAGTCCGGTCCCTGGTGCATCGCAGTATACTACGTATCCAACTCCCTCCTCAGGAAACCTCAAGATAGGTGCGCTGGTCAACCTCTGCCTCAGCTCCTGGAAGCTCTGCTGACATCTGTCTGACCACACGAAGGGTTTCCCCTTCTTCGTCAACGCTGAAAGTGGGGCCGCAACTCTGGAGAAGTCCGGAACAAATCTCCGATAGTATCCGGTTAGGCCCAAGAAACTCCGCACCTCTGTCACACTCTTGGGTGGCTCCCAAGCTAGCACTGCCTCGATCTTCGCGGGATCCACTGCAACTCCCGCCTCAGAAATGACGTGCCCCAAGAAGTGGACCTCACGTAACCAGAACTGACACTTCGAGAGCTTGCCATAAG
Source organism: Viscum album (assembly GCA_963277665.1). Lineage (NCBI taxonomy): Eukaryota > Viridiplantae > Streptophyta > Magnoliopsida > Santalales > Viscaceae > Viscum > Viscum album. Next base: position 496,377,369 of record OY728121.1, on the reverse strand, counting down.
GCTGGTGCTCTTGGAGTGTGTCTAGTACAACACGCAGGTGGTAGGCGTGCTCCTCCTCCGTCGTCGAGTACATCAAAATGTCGTCGATGAAGACCACGACAAATCGATCGAGGTATGGCTGGAAGATCCTGTTCATGAGGCTCATGAACACTGCTGGAGCGTTGGTCACACCGAAAGGCATAACCAAGAACTCATAGTGGCCATACCGACACCTGAAGGCCGTCTTCTGCACATCCTCGTCTCAAACTCTAGGCTGATGATAGCCTGACCTGAGGTCTATCTTCGAGAACCACCGTGCTCCCTTGAGCTGGTCGAAGAGGTCATCAATCCTGGGTAGCGGATACTTGTTCCTCACTATCACCTAGTTCAGGCGACGATAATCGACACACATTCGCAAGCTCCCGTCTTCCTTCTTGGCGAACAAAATCGGGGAAGCCCAGGGCGAAACACTGGGTCGGATGAACCCCTTTCCCTACAAGTCCTCCAACTGTACCCGCAGCTCTCGAAGCTCAGCGGGGGACATCCGATATGCTGGAGTGGATATCGGGGCTGTCCCGGGGTAGAGGTCGATATAAAAGTCTACCTCTCTGCGAGGAGGTAGTCCTGGAACGTCGTCGGGAAAGACGTCCGCGTACTGATCCACCACTGCAGGAAAACTGGGACTCCGCACGTCAACTGCTCCCAGGATGAGGCTAGCCAACTGATGAGTGATGTGCTGACCTCTCCTCTGCGTGAGTCCATCCTGTGCTGCTAAGGCTCCCTTCTTGCCGGTGAAGGTGAACCTGCTCCCGTCGGTGCCCACACATCGCACCTTGCGCCTAATGCAGTCAATCTGAGCATGGACCGTAGATAACCAATCCATGCCCAAGATGACGTCGTAAGGCCTCGACGCTGCTACAAGAAGATCCCAGCCGAAGCTCTCTCCTCCTAGAGTAAGCTCACACTGACGGAACCAGTGCGTAATCGTCAAGTCTGCTCCTGTAGGAGTCTCTAGCCGTAAGGATCGAGCCAACGGCTCTGTCGGAATCTCCGAGCTCCGAACAAGCGCAGTGGCTATGAAAGAGTGACTCGCTCCTGTGTCTATCAGAACTGCAGCAAGGGTGGTATAGACACAGATCGTACCTCGAATCATATCTGGCGCACCGTGGTCATAGGCCTCCGCTACCTGGAGCTGAGCATGTCTCTGCCCGCCAGCTCCCTGCGGTCGGGGCGGGCCTCCTAGTGGTGGTGGTGGCAGAGCCTCAAAGCGTCGCCCACCACCTGCTGCTCGGCCAGCTCCTCTGCCTCGTCCGCCTCCTCCCTGCAGACCGCCACGGTCGACCCTCTGCCTCTTCCTGGGTGGTCCCTCCACCGTCTGCTGACCCTCAGTACGACGGGTCGGGCAGTCACGATCCATGTGGCCCTGCCCGCCGCACTCGTAGCACTGCCTGCCTCTCGGAAGACTGGCTCAGGGCTGGGTGCCCTGTACTGCAGAGCCAGTGTCCCGAGGTCGCCTGCCGGAAGGTCTGGTCCGCCTGGAACCCTGAGTTATCCACCGGCTACCAGCTGCCAAAGACTCCGCTATCTGCCGCCCTGCGGTAGGTCTCGCTGTGGACTCAGCCAGGAAGCTCTCGATCAGGAGGGCTCGCTCCAGTACTCCTGCCTAGGTCGGGATGCTGAGGGAGATCAGCGATGCCCTGATCTCGTGTCTCAATCCCTGCTCAAAGGTCCGGGCCCAGAAGAAGGGGTCCCGTACCATGTCTGTCGAGTAGCGAGATAGGTCGGTGAACCTCGCCGCGTACTGTGCGACGATCAAGCTGCCCTGCCACAGCTGAAGAAGCTCCTGGATGCGCACCGCACGGAGGGTGGCCGGGACGAACTCTGAGCGGAAGAGGCTCTCGAAGTCCGTCCAGATGAGGGTGGCCTCATCGTGTACCTGGAGCATCAGGCTCCACCAGCGTCCGGCTGCTGCGTGCAGTAGGCTCGCCGCGAGGATCACCATGAGGTCTGCTGGTGTCCTCACTAGCCTGAAAACTCGGACGACCGCCTCCAGCCAGTCCTCGGCTGCCTGGGGGTCCGACTCCCCACGGAACCTGTGTGGTCGCTGGTGGTGGAACTCGTGCAGAGCTCCGAGGCGTCGTGCGTCGTCAGCTGCCAGTGCTGGAAGCATCGGGGGCTCGGCGGGTAAAGGTACCGCCGGTGCCTCTGCTGTCAACGGGCCGTGTACCAAGGCCTCGTCACTCGGCGGGCTGTCGTCGCGCCCTACTCTAGGAACCCTAGCTGGCTGTTGTCGTCGTGCCATCCTGAAAAGGAAACAAGTGCACCATGGTCAGAACAGTATACCTGGTGAGCTGACAGAAGTAATCACAAAGAAAACTTGAAACACACATGCAATCAATGTTTTCGTGCATTAAGTCGGAAATCAGAAGTCAGGGTCCTGGTGTATGGATACGTCAGCCGCCGCACCAACACTGGACTCCCTGGACTGATAACCACACTCAATACGCTAAACACTATTGCTTCACATAGAAGAAAGATCAGAGTCTGCGGTAGAACCGACCACCTTTGATACCAATTTGTCACGACCCGTCCTCGGGGCCCGTGCCGTGACTACCCCAAGCCCGCCTTCCATAGGCCAGGGGCTGGCGACTAGCACCAAGGCGTAAATCCCAACAAAAAGGGATGGCATTTTCCTTTGAAAAAAAAACAAGCACCACAGAGTAAGCAAGCGGAAACGTAAACACTAAGTAAAAAACTGTACAAGCTGTGCTGAAAGTAAAAAGGGGCCGGAAATACAAGCCCAACTGTAAAGTACAACTGAAAAGAAAAACAGCAACTGAAAGGAAAAACTGCAGTGTCGAGCCGTCCACTGGAAGTCCCACCTGAAGGGTGGGTACAGATAGCCTCCACTGCTCCTCGGGTCCACCTAACCGCTCCGAGTACGTCCCGCCCAGTGGTCCACCTCCAGGTACTGTCATGCTCCGCACGCCTCCTCCACGATCAGCGTTGTCCGTCGTCTGCAACCAACACCACGAAGTGTGGGCATAGCCCGTGCAGGGGTGAGTATAAGCTACTCAGTAGGGACCCCGAGACCCCCGAAGGTCTCCCGAAATCCACAAAGGATAAATCACGAAGAAGAGATGCAATCACGAAGTAACATCTGACACGGCTTAGGTATATGCCCATACATATACCTAAGTCATCAATTCCCTGATCGGATCCAACGTCCGATCCCTAGCACAACCCAGTGCACACAGGAAAGAAAAATGCATACCCACGTAGGATAGAACAACACAATCCACAAAGGAGAGAAAACAGTAAATCCACACAGGATAGCTCAACACAATCCACAAAGGAGAGAAACACAAGATTCATCTCACACAGGTATACTTCTTCGGATTACGATAAAGATGATCATTGAACCATCTAAGTCGTCGGACCCACGAAGGATCGATAGGTACTAACCACGCAGTGACCCACACAGGATCGGACCCACACAGGATCGGGCCCACGCAGGACCTGTAGGAGTTGGCTCACACAGAACCGCTGAGTGTAGACCCACACAGGATCGGACCCACACAGGATCGGGCCCATGCAGGACCTGTAGGAGTTGGCTTACACAGAACCGCTGAGTGTAGACCCACACAGGATCGGACCCACACAGGACCGGGCCCACGCAGGACCTGTAACACTGATCCACGTAGGATCGCTGAGTGCAGTAGTCGTCGCAGTCCGCTGAGGATCTCTGCACAGTCGTCACCGCAGTCCACTGAGGATCTCTGCACGGTCGTCGTCGGAGTCCACGGAGGATCTCTGCACGGTCGTCGTCGGAGTCCACGGAGGATCTCTGCACGGTCGTCGCCGTCGAGGGAGCAGTCGCAGCCAGCACTAGTGTTCCCGCACACAGCAAGCTCGTTCGGGAGGGTCCTCTCCACGAGCTGAGAGGCTGATACATCAACTGACCCAAAGTCCGAAGTTGATGTATCCAAAAGTTCCGTATCGTCAACAGGAACTCAACGTCGCAGACGGCGCGTCAATGGGACGCTCGGTCTGAGAGATATTGGCATTTTCGTCCTAGGGGCCCGGTTGGTTTTTAAGGAAAAACCAACCCGACCGCACTCCACCTGCGTCCAAACCTCGGGCGGAGTATGCCAAAAGATCCGTCTCACTTAGAGGAATTCAACAAAGCTGACGGCACGTCAATCGGACGTCCGTAGCTCAAGATATGAGCGTTTCCGCTCCGAGGGCCCGGTTGGTCTCGTGTACGAACCAACCCGGCCGAACACAAAGTATTCTGAAACCTTGAGTGCGATATACTGAAACGATCGTCTCGATCCAAGGATCGCGTTGCCGCTGACGGCGAGTCGTTTGGAGGCACGAAGCTCAAGTTACGGGCGTTTGAACGAAAACGTCCGAAGAAGGGGGGTACGGGCCCGGGCCGACCCGACCCGGTTGGACCGGTCCTGCCCGGCCAGGGCGCGGCCTGGACGGTCGGACCGGCCTGGCTCGGCTCGGCCGAGCGGCCGAGTGCCAGGCGCCGCAGGTGTTGACCCGCGGCCTGAGGAAAGTCGCGACCCGCGTGGGCCGCGCTGGCGAACCGCGGACGCGGCTGAGCCGCGTCCCGCCTGGACGAACCGGACCCGCGTGGCCGTGGGTCCATTGGCCGCCGCCGCCTCCGGCCGCCGGCGTTGCTCCGGTGGCCCGTTTTCATTCCCGTCTGCGCCGTTGCTCCTCCCGGGATCCGTTCTTTACTGCGGGATCGTCAAACACCCGTTGCAGCATGTTCCGTCGTCGCCCGCCAAATCTGCACAAAATGAAGAACGACGGAGGGTCGTCGGGCCGTGTTCGTTTGGCCCGCACCCTCCGCGTTAGAGATAAACAACCGGGAGAAATTTATTCCACACAGGAAACAACAATTTTTAATAAGATTAAAAATTGTTCACAAAATGGTTCTTTAACTTCTTTAAAGAAAAATTGACGGGATTTAATTAAAAAGGGGGTAAATGCCATAATATAAAAATCCCTACCTCGTCGATCGTCGCGCGCGGGCGTTCTATGCGGAAAAGATCGTCGCGGAAGAGAGGGATCGTCGCATCGTCGCGGGGAGGCGTCGTGTTGTCGCGGAATCCGGCGTTGAGTCGGTGAGCTCAACGAACCAAGAACAACAGATTTAAAATTATTAATATTTAAATCTGTGTTTCGTTAAAAACCAAAAGAAAATAACTTTTGAGAGGAAATCCGAAATCACTCACCTCAAACGGTTGGTCATCGGAGATCGGAGCGTGGAAGAACGTCACAGACGGAAGCGTCGTCGATTTCCGGGTTCGGCGTTCTTCGCGTTCTTCGTGTTCTTCGCGAGGGAGAAGAAGAACAAGAATCCTCTCAAACCTTCTCCAAAGATTTGGGTTGGTCTTATTTTATTAATATGCCAACACACGAAAACCGGTTAAGAAACGATTGAATTAATTCGTTGAATTAATTCAACGAAAGAAACATGCCATTTAATTCACGAAAGAAACAACCCATTTAATTCATGAAAGAAACAGCCCATTTAAATGGTCTGTTAAGAATTTAGAAAACGCGTCGGTTGACTTTCATTAAGACGGGTTTTCACGGGTGCATTTCTTAGCGGAAAGAAACGGCGGGGCTCGTGCGGGCCCCACCTCACAAATATCCTACCAAGGGGGTAGGATATTTCTGGATAGCATCCTATCCAGTTCAACTTAGTTCAAGCCGCCTTTAAGTGGCTTCAAGTGGCTTCCAAGTGGCTTAAGTGAAATAAAATAAAGTTGTCGCAAAATTATTTTATTTCTTAACTTTAAGACCGGAAATTAAAAACCACACTCGAGCAAACGCAACTTCGGAAGAGGCGTTTCTAAGCGAATACCGGCGCTGCGATTTCATCGGTGCCCTCAGAATTCGATTCCGGGCACCGGTTCAAAAGTTAGAAAAACCCGCTCGTCCGTTCACTGAACGTACCCGAGCCAAACTTCGGAAAATGATTCCGGGCACACCGGGCCTCGGAATCAGGTGCCGTCAGAAACTGCGCTCTTGTAAAATTCCAAAGAAAATTAAGAAAAAAAAATTTCTTTGAAATTTACGGGTCTTTACAATTTTCCTCATGTATTGTTATTTGTGAGATAAAATATACTTAAAAATTTTTGGTCCTTATATACATTGCATCATTCACTATAGAGAAAGTGCCTCCATATCTTCAAGGAGAATATAACTACTTCCTATTTAAGGTCATGTGTTGGATTTTTTTTGTGAGAACCCGGTTCTTATTCATGAGGTGTGGTTTTATTCTTTTCCTTTTTTCCTTAAGTATTTTTGAGAAAATAATGGAAATGGGGAAAAATCCCAAATTTTATTGGTACACACCGTGTACTTTTCCACATGCCGTGTACTTTGGTCATGTGGGATTAGTACATAGGGCGTGTAGGCCTGTCGGCGATGAAGTGTGTAAAAACTGACTGAATTTCATGTATTGGGTATATACACGCCGTTTAATCAGTCGTCAGGTGAACAGTAAGGTGGTGGAGGCAGCCGCCAGCTGAGTGACAGTGCACGTTGTGTACTCAGGAATACAAGTCATGTACTCCGGACGACAGATGAACAGTTCTGCAATGGCTAGAATCCGCCAACGGAATAGTTAAAAAAAATCAAAAGTACACACCATGTAATTGAGAGTACACATCGTGTACTTGATAGTACACATCTTGTAGTCATGAAATTTATCTTAAAACAGGTAGTAGCCTCCTCTTTTGGCATAGGAGTCGTTTTAGGCGCTTGGAGTTTGTTTTGGAGCCCGGAGCTTCAGAGATCTCCCGATCGCTCACTAGGAACCTGACTCCTACACCGTCAATCTCTATTAGACAGCGCTGATAATACCTTCCTTCTTCTTTATTAGTTCTTACCAATTCTTTACTGAGTGAAATTTATTTAGGTTTGAACGTGTTGTTGTTATTCCCAGATCCACTTCATTATTGGGTGTTTCTGGAAGCGTCGTTCATGTATATCGATTAAGGGCGATCGAGGTAGGTGGTCTGATGTTTATTTCCAACTGTGGTGTTGAAATTGTGTACCATTGTGCTACGAACCCATGTTTGGGGTGTCGTGTGGCTAAGGCCTTGGCTTTTTTAAATACCTATAATTGTATAGGTAACTAAATGTAATTATAAAATGCTGTTTGGGATCACTGCTTGGATCCAGGACCACCCCGGGGGTGCGTTCCTCTATTTATCCATTTGGCCAGGATACCCAAGGGAATGCCAAGATTATAATTTTTATTGAATTGCATTGAGAGGAATTTAATATAAATTTCTTGGTTATGCTTTGGGATCGGCCCAGTTACTTGCTCCCAAGGGCATATTTTGTTTATCCTGAGGACAAGTTACTGTTTAGCCAGAGGGTGTTGTTTGATTAGCTTGAGGTTAATATAATATTTAGACTAAGGGAAAGGTACTGCCTAGCCTGAGGGAAATGTTGAATTTCGCCCGAGGCCAACACTTCTTATGCCTGAGGGAAGTGACTTCTGTGCCTAAGGGAATATCTTGTATGCCTGGGGGAAATATTCGATAGGCTGAGGGAAAGCCTGAGGGTGTGGTTTTATTATATTAGCATGAGGCCATTGTTTGTTTATCCTGAGGGAAAGGTTCTGATTGGCCTGAGGGCTTGGTTCTAAAGAGCACATAATCTTATTAAATTGAAGGGTTAAAATGAATATTAAAATGTCAATGAAACTAGTAGTGATAGTTACTTTTGAGTGATTACTTGTTTACTGCATTCTACTATTGCACACTACTATTGTACTTTTCATGGATAGTTGGGAACAGAACTTTGGTGGTTTCCTACTGAGATTTATTTTTCACACCATGTTTGGGTCATGGATTCGGCCCAAACAGATTATATTTCTGAACGTGTTGATAGGGGCAAGGGTCCCTCTATAGGTACTTTATTGTTGCTGAGGAGTAGGAGAGCATGGGACAGAGCTTAGGATTATAATGCTGCTGACTATTCTGTTTTGTTCCACTATACTTGTACTCTATGTTCTATTGCATTGTATTACAATGTAACATGTTTTGGATGCTTAGTTAGAACTAGATACATGTTGAAACATTATATACATAACTATTGGTTATCTTTTACCACAGTTGTTAATTTCAGTTGTGCATGGTTTACTTCTTCCGCTATTGAATGTTATTTATATTTTCCGCTGCAGTACATTTTAAAAAATAAGGGAAAAGTTTCCCCACTATCAGACCTGGGCCCTCGCTGCTAGTCGGCAACCTCTGTTTTTTGGGGAAATGCGTTTGAGGTCATGTGACCGACCGGGTTTGGGGCACCCGTTGAGTGGCTCCTGGATCCGGGATGTTACATTTTTGTTCATGGATATATAATTTCCTTGGTGTATAAGAAATTAATCTATCATTTTGTATGAAGACACAACCCAGTCCTTTCATTGATTCATTATTATATATGAAAAATACATCCTTTCTCAATGGTATAGTAAATAGTGGTGTATTAATAAATATCCACTTTAACTATTCAAAAATTTCTTCAAATTCATTAGAACATGTGAATTTAACACCTTTACATGTAATTTTGGTTAAACAATTGGCCAATGAGAAAACATTTTGAACATGCTATCGATAGTAACTTGATAAGACATGAAAAATGGGTATCTTAGTTATATTTATCCGTGTAATTTTTTTATATCTTTTTTGATGGATCATCATATATTCCATCCATTGAGATAATATGTCCACAAAAAAAACATAGGGCTAAAATTCACCCTTATTTAATTTCCCATATGATTCCTTTTCTCTAAGGGTCTTAGGAATAATTCATATATGGTTATCATGATATTGATAGATTTTTGAGTATACCAAGACATCATCAGTGAAAAAAACAAGAATTTATCATGATTATCACTGAATACTATGTTCATTATATCCATAAAAATAGATAGTGTATTAGTCAGTTTGAAGGGAATTACTATAAACACATAATGTCCATATCTTATACAAAATACCATATTTGGTATATCATTCTTCATCACCAATAATTTATGAGAACCATAGTGAAGATATATATTTTAAAAATATTGATCTCCATGAATTTGATCAGATAATTCATCAATGTGTGGTAAAGGATACTTTTTATTTATAGTAAATAGATTTATCTCCCCTATAATAGATGTACAATCTAATAGAACCATAATTATTTTCCATGAATATTATTCCCATGGTAAAACACCAAAGTGTATAAATTCCATATCACATAAATCATGTAGTTGTTTCTTTAATTATATCAAGTCCACTAGTTACATTCTATATGGATTTTTCGATATGGGTCTTGCATCATTAATGAGTTCAATGAACAACTCAACTTCACGCTCAAGTGGATGACCATATAATTCCTATAAAAATATATCAATGTCTTTTTATGTAATGGGAACATCCTTTATATGTAGTATGTACTTCAAATCCATATTTTTTTCTCTTCCCCTTCTCGCATAATTTCATTAATATGATATAAAATATCTACGTTTAGAAAGGTCTCAAGAGGTTACATATCTCCCAAGAAAGTAAGGGATTCTATACCACCATTAAAAGTAGTAATATAATTCTCTAAGAAATAAATTCATGAATTATAAATTGATAGATAATACATACAAAGGATTAAGTGAAAATATGTCATATGTATAATAATTTTTCCATTAGTGTATTTATATTCATATTAGAAGATTATGTTAGATAAATATTTTCTGGAATAAAAGTACCATTTGGAATATGAACTAACAACTCCTTTATTTGAGAATTGAGGGATGATTCAGTGTCATTAGAAAATATTCATGATATTAAAGAGTGAGTAGATCCAAAATCAATGAAATAATTCACTGAATTTGAGTCTAGGATCAATGTACCTATTATCATGCCATTTTGTACTTCAAACTCAGCTGTAGTGATCACATTAGCATGGACTTTCTCCCATATAATTTTATAAGGTGAATTACAGATGTTTAGGGAATTGGTTTTCATAGTTACCCATATCATTACAATTCAATATTTAACATTAAAAACTTTTTCCTTACCTTTTCATTCATGATCTTTATGGGTGTTTTTCCACACTTGAAACAAAAACCCATTACCTTCATTAAAGTCCCATAGTATTTCATTCCATAGTTATTAGATGTTTGAAATTAAACTCTTCCTTTCATCCCATTAAATATAATTTTATTCATGTGGTTCCCACCATAAATTTTATTCCCCATATTTCCATTTAAGACATAATTTTTGGAGAAATAATTTTATCCCTTAATGGAACTTGAGCCTATATACTTATATGATGAATATTATTGAGAGACTAATTCCATTAGAAGGCTAAAATTTATCCCATTAAAAAAATTTCAGCCTTTATTTATGATATATTTACATAGTCAAAAACATGTCTGGATAACCTCATAAACACAGCCCCATTCTTAGCAACATTTTCCTTCAACTTTTATATTAGGTTGAGGAATTTCCGTTCCTTGTTAGACATTTTCTCATGTTTATTTTTTTTCATAGAATATCTCCTTAAAATTTATCCATTCCATGTGATAAATATATACTTACTCTTTAATATTTTGAATTAGTGGCCACCCCTAAAATGTATGTCCTTTTAGGTGATATAATTTGAAAAAAACCTTTTCAATATTAATATTACCAAACACGAGAAATATCTTTTATTGTTAATTGATATTTTTTTTCTAGAAAGATATTAGAAGATTCATTGAATATTATAGGTTGTTATTGCCTGGATTGATTTCATTTAGTTACACCATATTATAGATTGGAATATTTTTTTATGTGGGAAAGGTTATTTACCATAACCTGGGTCGTATTACCTAATATGGTTATGATTTCATCATCTCTAAATACAACACCATTGAACATATTAGGAGGAATATCCATACATTGAATACAAGTGTTGATACGATTCTCGTTCCATTTTTCTATCTCTATATCTAAAAATGGCATATATATAATTTGAAAATTATATTTAATTATAAAATAAAATTCCTATTTTGTTTTTTAAGAATAAATTCCTAAAATTCTTTTGTGTTTTTCATAATATTTTTGAGGACTTACTAGGTTCCTCTTATTCTAGTCCCTATGGTTTCTACAAAACATAATCTTATACCAAATATAATAACCCATACTCTAGAAACCCAGAGATGGAAGTTATATTACATTATTGTTGCAAAACACAAGAGTTATTGAAGGATCCAACAGCATAGTAGTCTTGTAAGATTAGATACATATATATTTTTCACATTACACTTTAGAAAAAAAAATTAATACATAGAAACTAAATGATAACATTATTGTATCTTCTAGTAGATCCTCGATAACTACACTTTGTTTTTTATAGGTTTTTTGGGGAATGGAAAACATGATATGAGTGAGGTCAGATACATAGAAAGGAGTAACATACATTGGAATATAAAATTACATAAGCATGAAATAAATAGTTTTGTAAAATAAATATAAGATTAGAATAATTCCATAATCAAATGATACTGATGGAATATTATATCCATGATGATGAATACAAACATGGTTAAAAATTACATATCTCATACTAATGGACTGAATAATTCCATACAACACAAACATACCATTAAGACCTTGTTCCTATAAATAATACAAAAATGGGTAATTCCTATACTAATACCCTTGATTATTTGTCTCGTGATTCCTACCAATGCATCTAGGGGATAATTCTACCATTCTCCACCCATCACTAATTAATTCCAATGCATTCTTCATATTATTTAATGAGAAATTTTATATCATTACCTAAGGAATTTATTACTTAATAATGAAAAAATGTAACAATGTATATCCCTATGATGGAAATATGAAAAAAATATCTCCCCATTCAATTTAATAATGTGGCCATAGGGGAGGATATTATGAAAATAAACTTAGAAAATCCGGGGAATTCTAATTGTAATAGGATGTACACTTTTCAGAAAAAATAAAGATAAGGTGGTGGATAGGGTACTTTAAAAGTGCTGAGTTTATGATAGATTATAGTAATTTATTTTAGTATTTTTAATGGTATGGGGATAAAGTAATTATAGAAAAATATACCATAAAGGGTTTTCAATGATTATGTGAATTATCCAAATCGTATCCCCTTAGAGTGTCTTCTCAGGTGTCTAGTCTTAGGCCCACTCATTGTACAATGAGTGATGATTGATTTGATACTCAACAAAACAATTTCAAGGTGATTAACCTTATGTGAATATATTCTATATCATTATCCAATTTATACTATCCAAATAGAGGTGTGTTTTCTAGGAAAACCATACACTTTACTTTCAAAAATATAATATGTTTGGGCTTTATGATGGCTTAGATAATTTATGAACCAATTTTTTTACAGTATATAATTTATAATCGAATATTAAATGATATAAATAATGATATAAATATATTATAAAATATAAAATGGGTATTAATTACACTATAGAATATAAAAAATTATTTATAAAATAATCATATCTTACGGAATTGAAATTCATGATAAATAATCCTTACCTTCATTTCCACATTGCATAATTTGATCTAACATCCTGTACAACACAATTAACATTGTTAATTACCTATTTAAAAACCTTATTTATACCTATAATTTTTTAACAATATTTATATTTATTATCTATTTCTGTATCATATAGTTATTATCTATTTTCAATATTTGGTGTGAGTAATCTTGATCATTTTGGACTAGTTTCATAATATCGGTGTAATAATTTTTCCATCTCCAAAAATACCATCATTCTGATATCATACATAGTAAAATAATTTATTATTTATAATAATTTATAATTTATAATATATTTCCAGGAGATTTTTGGTTACGATCTATAAATATGAAATCAGTAATGAGCATATTTCAGTGAGTTTTAACAAATGAATATTGATATATTAAATAATGAGTATAATATTAATTTAACCATAAAATAAATAAAATCAAATAATTATTTACTTATTTATATTTTATATTACTAGAATTAATATTCACATAGTCATCAATAATATAAATTTATAGCATTTTCATGTTAGATGTTTGACGGACCCAAAAAAGAACACACCATAATGAATGGATGATTATGAAGTTATTTAATTGTAATATAATTATGAAATAAGCATAATTAAAGTATTTAGTGTTTATTATTGTGTTATATAATATTTTTAAATAATTAAAATAATAATATAACCTATATGATGTTATTAAATAGTATAAAGAAATCATTTTTCCTATAGAATGCTCTTTTGGTTGGTTGAATTTTATATGGTTATTTATTTCCTATATTGTTAATATGACATAAAATTTTAAATTCAAAAACATTTATAATTTTTTGAATAAATTATTTATTCATTAAACCTATTCCCATGAAAATCAATGAGAGGCGGTGATGAAAAAAATGGAAATAAATCATTCCATGGTGGGACTTGTCCGCACATACGCATGGTTGATGACTTAGTTTTCCATAGAAAGAGAGAAATTTAAAACATTTTCATTATTATTTTAGAATCTAAAATATGTTACAAATATAATAATTTTTCATTTAATTTTATAAAATGGATATTTATTCAAGGTGGTTGGGGAAAATGAAACATGATTCTTTATAGAGGTGGTAATTTGCACACACAAATGTTTCTCTAAGGGAAGAGGGGAAACATGGTTTAAAGTTATTAAATTACAAAAATAACATTATTTTATTAAAAAAATAATTATTTAATTATATAGTAATGAGAGAAATATATTTGGAAAATTAATATAGAATAGATAAGAAATTTTGAAAAATTAGTACTCATGTTGATGACTTAGGCATTCCCTGGGTTGAATCCTTTAAAATGGAGGGATTATGATAATAGAATGTGACCAAAATAAAAATAGGATAAAAGTGTTTTATTGGTTAAGTAATAAGGTTATATTTTCAGGAGGAATTTTTTTTATATTTTTATTGAAGGGGTGGGGATAGGCCTATTTTATAAGGGGTGAGAATGAAGATTTTGTAAATATTTCAACTAAATATAATGAGAGAACGTGTTTCACATGTCAAGTGGAAAAAAGGGAAATAATTTATTAAGGGAGAATAAAAAGTCTATAATTTTGCAAATAATCAGTTAGAGTCTTTTTTTAACTTATATAAAGCTCTTTACCCCATGATTTATTAGTTTTACCATTTTCAGTATTACCATAGTAACTAGTTTTTTATTAATTAATTTTTAATGCCTAAAAATTAATGGAACTTATTAAATAATTTGTATATAATTATTAAATATATTCATTCTATTTTATCATTTAAAATTTCTATATTTAATGAAAATCAATTTTAGCATTAACACATGTAACATGTAAAAACCCGTTTTTTAGAAAAAGTTTATTTTAAGCATAAAATCTAAACATCGGGTAAATTTATCAATTTAATTGATATAATGATATAAATTGGTTTATTATATATTTTTTTGAATTTAAATGTAAAATAAAACAAAATTTCACAAAAACAAAATTTAATTAATAGATAAGATAAAAATTAGTTTTTATTGAAAAATATTACTCAAGTCCTTAAAATTTTAATCACAGGTTTTAAAAATTCAACATAGTATTTTTAAAATGAATATTTTTGGATATTACATAATAATTCTGAAAGTTAATTTTTTTTATAATATTTTATATATTTCTTATAAATTTTTAAAATTAGTAGTTTTCGTAAAATTTGTGTTTTTCACTATTCACCTAAAAATCAATTATTTCAAGAAAATAACAAAAATTAATCTTAAGTTAATATTGAAATTGAAAATAATAAAATGAATTTAGTTTCATAAAATAAAATTTAAATTTTATCCTTTAAGTAAATTCATGAATAAACGATCTTTAGAGTGAAAATTTTGTAATAGTTTTGGGATGTAGTGTTTACCTGCTATAATAGGGTCCTGGGTATTACATTATCCCTCCTTAAATAATTTCATCCTTGAAATTGGTTACATGTAATATAAGAAAATAATATGGATGTTCTTTTCTCATATCTTCTTTAATCTCCCATGTAACATCCTATAGTTCATTATTTCTCCAAAGGACTTTCACCAACTGTGTTTTCCGAGCGTGCAACACTTTATCTCTAGTGAAAAGAATCAAGAAATGATATTTATTATAAGACAAGTCATGATACAACTATATTACATTAAATTTGAGTATATATGTTTTATTTATAATTTATTTCCTCAATAAATAAATATATATGTTTTTGTGTACTTTAGGAAGGTTAGGTAGTTATCCAATCAGTAAGATATTACTCCAATTTTCTATGGAATTTCAAAAGACCCAATATACCTAGGTCTTAAAATCCCCTTTTTAGTAAATCTTACTACTCATTTCAATAGTAAGAAACTTAATAATATATGATACCCAAATTAAAAACCATTTATTTCCTTCAATTGTCATCATATCACTTTTATCTTCTTTTAGATAATTTGATATGATCAAGGATTGTCAATGCTATAATAACAATATCTTCCAAACGTTTTTGTCTATAACATACCGTTATCGATATATCAGGTATTTCATTATCCTCATCATGGTTTTCTTTTTTCATTGTTAGTATAGGGCTAAGAATGAATTTAGAGGATACTTATACAGGTGATGATAGAGATTTGTTGGGATCTTATCTTTAACTGGATTTTTCAGCAGGGTGTAGGAGGATTTCATAGTATTTAACTAGGTTACGCAAAGTATAAGAGTCACTAGATGAATGTTGTGAAAGACTTCATGTTGTGAAAGGTTACACAATGGGAATATATGTTTCACATCATGAATGTTTTATGTAACAGATTTTTAATCATAGGCAATGTATTTTTTAGCATACTTAAACACTGTAGACATCACATTGTTTAAAATAATTACACACCATGTAATTCCCCAAGCATGGTAGTTTTGGGGTTCTGTTCAGGTTTTTAATGACCATTTAGATGCGAATTTTCCATTTCTCTTAAACCAAATCTCTTATCCAACTATTTTGGGAGACTCCTTACCATCAAGATCGATCTGTTCAGCATTTGATCATCATTGTGGTTGTGGTGTATCTTTTTAGGTAATTGATATTTCAATTTCATTGTTTCTATTGATCATGATAGTGACCTTGGGTTATGTTATCATATATTTTGGTCTAAGTTTGTTTTTTTCTCTAGTGTTCTCCCAATATCCTTTCTGTGATCTTATTTTGGAGGTTGTTCCATTGTTAGGATGTGGTGAGACTGGAGTCCATCCTCAAGGTATGGGGGGGGGGGGGGGTTCCCATTTACACGGACCTTTTATTACTTAATTGGATCAATAATGTGATGTGGATTGGAATCTAGGGCCTTCATAGGCATTTTTGGGTTTTCATTTTTGGTGGATCCCATTTCTGGGGTGTGTGACCTAAGTTTCAAGGTAGTTGGTTCTATCTCTTGCCTATATTGATGAACCTTGTTGTTCTTGATTTATGAAATGATTTATATACAGAATTGGCATGATTATTTTGTGTGTGTTAAAAAGGGTTTTGAAAGAAAATTGTTCTTCACTGGTTGTTGATAAATTGAAAGAAATGTGGTATTTTCAAAGAATCGAAATATGGTATTGGGAAATGGTTTTAAAATATTTTTTCAAATAATTTGAATGAATTGTGAAAACAAACACATGGAATACCTTTGTTAATTCAGTAGAAGGTTTATCTTAAGGCCATCATCTATGTTTTCTGATTATTAGAAGGTTTTCTCACGGGGGTTTCCTATGTTTCCTAGGATCATTTTTCTAGGGGATCGGTATTGACATTGGATGGGGGGGGTTAATCTTGGGGTATTCATCTGTTTCCTAGGACCAAGTTCATGGATGTGGATTGTGCACATGATTGATTATGGTTCTAGAAGTATGATAGTATTAACTATACCAATTGTTGGTGCTGATACCTATGATTCTATTTTATATTGCGTGGATTTGTCATTTTTTCCTTGATATAAATATTTATGATTGATAATGATGATGTGGAAAATATTATTTGAAATTTATATACCTACTTTTTTTATAACTATGATAAAAGGGAAATGATTAGCATGTTTTATATAAAACCACTTTACTACTTATCTTACCATGCTATATTTAGAAATGATCATACATGAGTTTTTATACAGAGACTAGTTATGTAACACCTAGGTGGAATCCTACTGAGTATGATAGATCACACCCTACACACCTATTCATGGGTGAATAGACCTTTTTATGTATCATATTATTGTGAAAGGAAAGACAGTATAGTGAGGCGATGAGGTTTCACATCAGCTAGGTTGGGTAGCTAGTGGTGGGATGGTGGGATTTTGTACATTCCATCACATGAAAGTTCTATTTGGTTTAGATCCACTGTAGTTGGAATTTTCCTTTTGAGTTTTAGTAACTTTTACAGTTATTTTTGTTCCCACTATCTTCTCATAGTTATGGAATATATTTATTAGTCTCCTATTGTCTCTTTCTTTTCGGTGTGTGTATATATTCCATGTGTTTGTACAGGTTGGCCTAAATTATTCCCTTTGTTTTGTTGATCGATGCTCGGGTGCTTGTCTCCAACCCGTGGGGATCAAGAATGCCCTTCTGGTATGTGACAAATCTGGTCAGGTACTAGTTTTTAGGGTAACTAGGGTTGGTTTATTACAAAAATGGTGTCATATGAGGGATATCCTCAAGAGTCCTAGTCTCAGAACATCTATTGGAGTAGATATAAGATTTTACGGACCTGGGAAGTATGTTTCAATAATATCATAACCAACCATTTTCATGATGAGAATAATGTTTCCATGGGATGTAGGGAAGTATTTTTTAGTGTCAGGTTTTTAATCTGATTTTTTTGGGGTTTTCTGTTATTAATTGAGATTTAATCATTGGTCTAATCATTCCTTCTGTTTCAGTGTATAATAGTATACCTCCGACATGTCATCCATGTGTTCCTCAAGAAGGTGTAGATGATGGTACATAAGGGAATCCTCTTGTGGATTACAATCTCTTTAAAACTATAATACAATAAGTTATTGTTGTTGGTAAGAATGTGACATGAGTTCAGAACTCAGTGGCCAAGGTACACCCAAGAGTGGTAAGAGAGAGAGATCAATCTTGGGAATTCTTTCATGAGAATCCACCATGTTTTAACAGGAAAAATGAATCACAAGAGGTGGAGGACTAGTTGGATAGGATTAATAAAATCTTTTACTTCCCAGAGAAACATGAGAATATCAGGGTGAAGTGTTCAACAATATGTCTTGAGGGTTCCATAAAGTGATGGTGGGATTTTGTGGTCTATGATGACAGACATGTGGACCTAGATTGGAAGGGTTTCAAAACCCAATTCTTCTAGAATTTTATATACACAATCTCGGATGTTGTAAAAGTCTATATAGTTCCTATACATGTATCCAGGTGAGAGTTCAGTGTTAGTGTACACCAATTTGATTATTGAGCTAGTCCACTATTCTCTGAATGTGGTGAAGAATGGAATGTTGGAGGATCAGAAGTGCCTTTAATATTTTAATCCAGATATCAGATCACATGTGTTTATATTGATGCTTTACATCTATGTTGAGAAGGTGGATAGAGCTATGATTTTAGATATGGATATGTAAGGCATGGTTGGTTTACCAACTCTTCTCTTTTATCAAGGGGATCCTTAAGTGGCATGCATGGGAAGAAGAGGAAGTGACAGGATCATCACAGAAGTGGTGGTGGTGGGTCTTGACAGCGAGCCTCCCCCACACCGTCTTCTACAACTGGCAGTGTTACCTTGACTTTGTATCAGTGTAGTAGGGTCAAAAATACCAGAAGTTCTTTTCCTATTCCCATGAAGACCTGAAATAGCTATGGACATGTTGGTCATATACAATGATTTGATCAATTTATGACTGTGCCTCATTATAGTCCGGATTCGTTGGTCCAAAAGCTACTGCAGCGAATTCAAAATCTGTAATGACAATTGGGATCTTGCCACATGACTCAGGAGTGAAGAACTTTGACACAGTAGATGAGTGTCCAGGGGAAGTCAATGAAGGTCTGGTAATAGTGAGAGGTACTATCATTATTGAATTTTCAGTAGCTATTGATTTATTTGGTAATGGTTCATCCCACTCATTTATCTCTTCATGTTTTTTATATTCTTAAACATCCAATGAAACTTATTCCATTTATAATGGAGTCAGCGACACCTCTTGGAAGGAGGAAAGAGTAGGAGCTTCAGTTTCCTTTTTCATTCATGATAGCCAATATAGATTTAGTCAAGGGTTTTCTCATTCTTGATCTGGATATATTTGACATCATCATTAGTATGGTTTGGCTATTCACTCATCGAGATAAGGTTGATTGTTATCATCAATATGTTTTGTTTTTTGTTGCTTATGGGAGACCTTGTGTGTTTCAGGGTGAGTGAGACCTGAGATCAGTTCTTGCATGAACTTCACTTCTAGATCTCAGATGTTTGTTTTCTTTTATTGTGACTGATCCTGATGACGTTTCTCATGTTATTTATCTTCCCATTATTGTTTGAGACTTTCCAAATGTTTTCCCAGATGACATCTCCGGTCTTCCTCTTGGGAGATAGGTAGAGTTTATAGTTAATCTATTGCTCAGTACATAGATGATATTGATATTTTCTTATCATATAGAACTGGTGGACCAGAAATATCTCAAGATTCAGTTGGATGACCTATTGGAAATAGGTTTCATTCACCCTAGTGTTTCACCTTGGGCAACCCCTATTCATATTACTAAGACATAATATGGTTCACTTTGGTTGTGTGTGGACTATTAGAAGATGAATTGGGTCACAGTTAATAAAAAAATTCATTTTTACCATAGGATGAATTGTTTGATTAGTTAATGGGGGAAGTGGATCTCTAAGATTGATATTCAGTTAGGTTATCATAAGTTCATGTTTCGGGAGTCTGATGTACCGAAGACATCGTACAAGAGAAATTTTGGCCATTATGAATATATTTTGATGCATTTTTGTCTAACTAACACTCATGAAATTTTTATGGATTTGTTAAATTATATATTCCATCAATATCTTGACACTTTTTTGGTAGTGTTCGTGGATGATATTCTAGTCTATTCGAAATTAGAGCATGAGCAGGAGTTCCATCTGAGTTTGGTTCTAGAAAATTTGAGAAGTCACCATTTCTATGAAAATATTTTGAAATTTAGTTTCTAGATTCAATAAGTATAGTTCATATGGCCCAAAATTTCTAAACATGGCTTATCAGTTGATCCAGAGAAGGTGAAGGCAGTTCTGTCATGGAAATAACCACAAAATGTTATTTAAATTTAGTGATCCCTTGGTCATGTTGGATAATACCAATGGTTTTTCAAGGATTTGTCCAAGATGGAATCACCGTTGACTTCTCTTACTAGGAAAACAGTTAAACTCACGTGGGATGTGAAATTTCAGTATTCTTTGGATGAACTGAAATGACTTCTAACATTGACTACGATTCTAATCTTACTTGAGTCTAGTAAGAGATACATGGTGTTTTGTGATTCTTATGCTGTTGGTTTGGGATTCATTCTTATGCAGGATTACCATGTGATAACTTACAACCCTCATCAGCTTTGGCCACATGCAAAGAATTACCCCACTCACCATTTAGAATTTTCTATAGTTATGCATTTGCTTAAGTGTTGATGACACTATGTTTTTGGGGATATGTTAATTGTCTTTTCTAATTGTAAGAGTTTGAGTTATATATTCTCCCCAAAATAATTGAATCTCATATAGGGATAGTGGATATAATACCTTCATATGTTTTACATTGAGAATATATACACCCTAGGAAAGGGGAATGTTGTTGTAGACACTCTTATTAGGAAAGTACCAGTATAGGATATTCTATAATTGAAGGTTGAGTGGAACCACATGGGGATTTTCTCTTAGTTTCACCTAGATAATCATGAAAATTTTTTGGGTGTGGTTTTGAAAAATATTCAGTTATCAGAAAATCTATTGGAGTTTGTACTGAAGAGTCAGTAGTAGGATGTTGAGTCTAGAAAAATTCAAGAATGGATTTATGGTGGGGATACTATTTCCGGTTAACCTCTATCTTCATATGGTATACTCAACATTGGGAAGTGGATTGTCATCTCAATATTTGTGAGGATTTTATTCTTATTTTATTGTAATATCTCTTCATCTTCCCTTAATCTACAAACTATGAAGACATATTATGACATGAGACAATGATTCTAGGGGTCGGTTATGAAGCATGAAATTGCAGATTATGTGTCCCACTATTACACCTACCAGCAGATAATGGTATATCACTTGAAACCCTTTGTTTTTCTTTAGCCTCTTCTAGTGCTGATCTGAAAATGGGAAGATGGGTCCATGGATTTCATTTTTCGATAACTATATAAATCCTGAGGTAACCAATCTGTCCGAGTAATCATTGATTGGTTAACATAGTATGCTCATTTCATTTCGATCAAGGAAACCACTAAGATTGAAGATTTGGGTAAACTGTATGGGAAGGAAATTGTGAGGTTACATGGAAGTCCTTCTATCATTTTTTTGGATAGGGATCCTAGGATTAACTTGAGGTTATAGAGGATTCTATAAGAGGCAATGGTAAATAAGGTCAAGTTGAGACCATCTTACCATCCATAGAGAGACAATCATATAGAGCTTGTCATTTAGATCCTAGAGGTCATGCTTCATGCCAGTGTCTTGGATTTTGGTAGATCATTGGATAGAAATCTCGGACAGTTTGAGTTTTTTTACAATAAAAGAAATCAATATTCAATAATAATGGATCCTTTAAGTCATTGTATGGTCACTCATTCAGATCACCTCTTTTTTTGGGAGAAGGTGGGTGAAGTATCATTTGTTGGACCAAGTTTGGTCCAAGAGCTATCAATAAATATTTAAGATGTGCATTGAAATCTAGTTACAGAACCGAGAGAATAGAAATTATATACATATTGAAAACATCATCCCCTATATTTCTCCATTGGTGACTAGGTTTTGTTGAAGGTCTATCCTCCATTGGGTCACTGTCATATTGGAAAAGTAGGGAATGTTGGATTCGAGATATGTTGGACCATTTGAGGTCATTGAGTGGCTTGGTCAGGTTTCTTATTAGTTGTATTTTTTAATTTAGTTGACCGGTATTCATGATTTTGTTCACATATATTAGATCAGGATGTACTATCATAATCCTAATCTCATTCTGAATTGGGAAAAAATTGAGTTAGAGCTAGATGCTTCAGCTTTGGAGGAACCAGTTAATATCATCATATCTCAAGTAAAAGTATTATGGAGGAATTCAATTCCATTATTCATAATATTATATAAATACATATTGGTTTCTCATGAGACTTGGGAATGTGAAACGTTGATGAAGCAGTGGTGTCTTCATCATTTTCTAGGGATTACATCTTCCACATGGCTTCTGGGGGTCAGAAAGTCTTTATGGTGGGGAGATTGTAACATCCTATTACTAATCCATTAGGTACTTATTTTACCCAATCATGGGTTTCTTTTCTCATTGTATGTATATGACTAGAATTTTTTTTAGGGGATACCTATTATGGTGACGTTAGAGATTTTTTGGTCTCTCAGCCTTAACATGCTTTTTTCAAAAGGCTACAAGATTATTTCATGCTGTGTAACCAAGTTACACGATGTGTAAGAGTCACTAGATGAAAGTCATGAAATAATTCATGCAATGAATAGTTACACTATGTGAAGATATGTTTTTCAACAGGAATGTTTTATGTAATTAATTTTTAATTTGTGGTGAAGGATTTCTCGATGTACTTAAAACCCATGTACTTCATGATGTGTAAAGGAGTTACACGTTGTGTAATTCCTCAAGTTGGGAAGTTTTCGGGTGCAGTTCATATTTTTGGTGACCATTTAACCTCCACTTTTAGATTTCTTTTGAACCAATTCTCATATCCATTGATTTTGAGAGACTCCTTTCCTTAATGATCGATCGTTTAGGCATTTGATCTTCCTTGCGATTGTGGTGCGTCAATTCAGGTAAGTGATATTTCTACTTATTCATTTACATTGATCATAGTAGTTCCCTTGGGTTATATTATCACATTTTTTATCTATGTTGGTGTTATATATTGTCTTATTTCACGATCTATTGTGTGATCTCATTCCATAGGCTGTTCCTTTATTAGGATGTAGAATGGTGGGAGTTCATCTTCATGGTTTGTGGGTTTTACCATTTTTGGAAACCCATTATTTGTGATGTGGATTGTATTATTGGGACTTATTAGACATCTTTGGGTTTTCATTATTGGTGGATCACATTGTAGGAGTGTGAAACATGAGTTTTTTCAGAAGTTGGTTCCATATCTAGCCTATGTTGACGAACATTTCTATTCTTTCATTAAAAAATGACTTATAAATTGAATTGGAATGATGTTTTTGTGAGTGTTAAAAAGTGTTTTGAATGAAATTTTTTTTCCATAGCTGTTGATAAATGGAAAGAAAATTGGTATTTTCAAAGCATAAAAAATTGAATTTTGAAATTATTTTTAAAATCATTTGAATGAATTTGGAAAATGGGCACATGGGTTACATTGGGTACATATGTAAAAGGATTATCTTGATTCTATCTTCTATGTTTTGTGATTATCAGGAGGATTTATCATGGGGGTTTTCTCTATTTTCTAGGCCCATTGTTCTAGAGGACCAATTTTAATATTGGGTGGGGGGTTACTCTTTGGGTATTCTATGCTTTGTAGGACCATGTTCTAAGAGTCGGATTGGGCAATTGATTGATTGTGGTATGAGTAATCTACTAGTCTGACCTATAGCGATCCTTGGTTATGATACCGATGCTTCTATTTTAGATTTCTTGCCTTTGTCGTTTTATCTTGACATCCTTGTCTATTATTGAGAAATATTATATAGAAAATATGTTTTAAATTGATATACCATTTTTATTATAACTATGATAAATGAGAAATGATTAACTTGTTTCCTATAAAACTTATTTACTAATTATCATGCCATTCTATATTTAAAATGTGCATATATGAATTCTTATATAGAGACTAGTTATGGAACACCTGAGTGGGATCCTACTGAGCCTGTTATCTCACACCTTGCACACCACTTCAGTGGTGCATAGACTCTTGTATGTTTTCCATTATAGGGAAAGAAAATGCACCATAGTGAGGCATAGAGGTTTTATGTCAACTGGGTTGGGTAGCTGGAGGTGAGATAGTGGGAGTTCATCCACACCATCATAATGAGTATCTATTTGGTTCTGTTCTTTTGCAGTTGGGATTTCCCTTTGGAGTTTTAGTTACTTTTAGAGTTTTTATTCTATCTTCTCACATTTATAGAATATATATATTATTCTTCCACTTTCTCTTTCTTTTCCTTATGTATATATATAACATGTTGGTATAGGTTGGCAGAAATCATTCCATCTAGTTTTTTGATCGATGCTTGGGACTTATCGCCAGCTCGTGGGGATCAGGATGCCCATAAGTTATGTGACATATTGGGTTATGTTCCAGTTTTGATGGTTACCTGGGTTGGTTCGTTACATGGTCCCACTAAATTACTTTCTCTAACTTCTTACCAAAAATATGGATTAAAAAAATATATTCCTATACAATGCCTTATATGGTGTAATATGGATGCTTTAATGGAAACTAATATTTTTTGAAAATTCCACTGGAGGTATATACTAATCGCATGATCCTTTAAAGTCTAGAGAACATGATCTTAGTATGTATTCTATTTTTTAGATAGTGCATTTATATTTCCCATTTGTTAAGGGATTATACATAGTTTCTAAATACACATCAATGCCAATATATTTTAAAGACTCTTCTATAATTTCGATATGAACTAAAGGTCATGATTAGATACAATTAACAGAGGCTCCATGTAAAGTCTCTCAATTTCATCAATATAGATACGATCAGATATCTAAATTGGTAGGTCTTACCTTACTTATTATAGAATTTTAGAGTTAGTAAGGTGATTAATGATGACCCATATAACATCATTATTCCTTTCAGATTTCATAATTTTAATGAAAAAGTCCATTTTAATATTATCTCACTTCCAAATGGGTATATACAGAGGTTTTATGAAAACCTTAGATTTTATTAATTTATATTTTACCCATTAGTATGCTGATAATATAGACACATAATCTTATATTTTCCCTTTATATGATCCCACTTGAAATTTCCTCTTAAATTTCTATATATATTTGTTCTACCATGGTGTATTGATAAATTTGAACTACATGCTTTATCTAGAAGCTCCCTATTCAGTTAAATTATGGATATAACACATAATATCTTTAAAAACTTCAACACTCCATCTTTATACATTAATTCTATAGATTATAAATCATTTTATAGTATAAACCTTTATAAATCCTTATCTATAGGGACTGAGTTGGATGGAAGTTGTTTTTCAGATGTTGAAATATGTAGTTGGTGTTTTCTTGTGTATTTTTGTTGAATTTATGAAAAGTAAATTCAATTTTTTAGTGCTGGGGATTAGAGGGATGTTCCAGAGCCATAGGATTGGACACAATGTACTTAAGAAAGTTTATCATTTTTGGTTTCTTGTTTTGAAAGTGTTTTCTAGGGGAATTTTGTTTCAAAACTCACATTGTGTATGGAATAACATTTTTGATCACTGTGGGAAGCTATATCAGAGTCCAAATGTCTTTCAAAATCTTAGATACTAAATATGACGATGCATTGCTGTTTTCTAAGTTTATATTATCATAATTTGTATAGGAAAATTGTTATTTATGAATTGTGAAATAAAGGAGGAGGAACGTTTTTTATGTTATATGATTCTATGCCCATCATAATTTTCTTACTATCAATATGAGATCATTATAATAAAACAATTTTGTGGAAGAAGAGTATAAAAAGTCACAGTTTTTTTGTCTAAGATCATCGATGTGAGAGCCAATGGATGTAGAATTTATCTAAATGATGTGAAGTTTGAATTTTTTATTTTATGATGTTTTTTAGAAGAACTGGTCAACAAAATCCATTAGGTTAGATGATTCGTGGAACTATCCAATCATTTAAAAAACCAAACCATGGGATCTATCATCAGTTGCATATGAAATATAGAAGTCACTGCTGACATTGGTCCATTAGACAATATGTGCCACCAATCCATAATAGGAGATCTAAAACCAATACATCTGACAGATTTTTGGTATATATATTTCATAGAATGGAAATTTAGATTGGAGGAAGAAAAATGGGTTATATTATAATGACCAATTAATAAGATGAGATCATTTGATGTTCAATCAGATGATGTTAAACAATATAGTCAACCATTTTTAAAAAGCACTGAATTTTTTCAATTGGGACAAGTCTTATCAGGTAGAAATTGAAACCAATACATCATATGGGAAATAGATACCAATCCTTCTGATGCATGATAAAACTAATAGGGCATTAAATGTTGGAGTTCATCAGATTTAGGATCATAGATCTGAGGATTCATTGATCAAATGAAGAATAGGGTAAATGTGTTGAATCTAATGATGTGATTTTGAAGGGTTCTGGAATATTTAAAAGTTACATTGATATTTGTGGGAAAGAAAGATGAATGAATGAATCAAGATAAAAGGAATCAAATAAATAAAGTAAAGTCTAAATATTTTTTAGTAATATCACAGAAAAAATATTTTTAAAGGTTCAGTTGGGATGGATAATAAAAATGAAAATGTGAATCAGAGGGACCAACAGTTTTAGAAAAAAATTATCAGACATAATAATTGTTCATAAGTTTGAGTAGAATACAGTTTTGATAATAATCAAGAATATTCAATAAGAATCAAGAATAGTTGATAAGAACTAAAGTGGTAAAATATGAAGTGGAAATGTAATCCATATTTTAGATTTTTGAAAATTGTTTTAGTTGGAAAATGAAATTGGTTTCTTATACATTTCATTTCTTATTCGCCTATAAATATAGGTCAATGTACAATGTACTATAACACTATTAAAAAGTGGGATAGAGAAAGAGAATTGATATTTTCATGATATATTTGGCCAAAAAAGGTTTTAGAGATAGAGTTTCTTTGAGAAACATCTTCAGAAAGAAGAAGTGTTGGGAGGAGTTTGTGTTTAGGTGTTCTAGATCAGACTGATAAATCATACTGAAATTTTTAGGGAAAGAAGGAAGTGGCTCAGAATTGTTCCTAGATAATTTTTTATAATCTATTTCCCTTAAATATGAATCATATATAGTAATTAGATAGATCCATCAGATTGAGTTTTCATATTAGGTCTATAAGATTAGTATATACCTACTGCTGGGTAGGAAAGTAAAGAATTGTTGTTTTGAAAAATTACTAAAGTGGATGTCATTGAAGATGCACAACTAAATGTTTAGAACCAAAAGGTGAAGTTTTCTTATCTTGTTACAAAACTTATATTACATAATTAGTTTAAGAAGAAGCAGATTCACTGTTGTTTTGTTCATTATGCTACAGAAGTGTAAGGGTATTTACTACTTGTTGTATCCAAACAAAATATTTTTTTTTCTATTGGATTGTGTGGTATTGTATTATTTTCAAAACATTAAAAGGACTATATAATCTTATTTATAAGTGAAACTTTTAAATACATATGTTAATATGGATGTGTGGATGTTTTTGTTTTCAACAATGTGATAAATCCTTAACAGGAGAAGAATGTAGTTTTAGAAGAAAGATCACATAAAATAAAAATAATCATTGATTCATCCCCACTCTCAGAGATTACATTGATAATGGATGGTCATTTTCAATTGGTTTTAGTGTTATTTTTCCCTTTATTTACTCTTTGCTGAAGTTTTTGAAGTAATGTTTGTAACACCCCGAGCTTCCACGATACGCTTCTCATTCAATAATACAATAGCTTGCATTGTACGCAACTTCGAGTTCTAAAACATCGCGACAAATCAAAGTAGCCGTTATGAATAGTAATAACCACTTTTTAAAATTATATAAATTTTATATTTCAAAATGGACTTCATTTTTGTATTCCTAATATTGAAATTAGCCTATGTTGAATTTTTTGTAATTTTCCGAGAACTTCAAAATTTTTATGAATAGTGAAAAATACTTAAAACAACTTTTTTAATCAAAATAATTCATAGTGATAAATTATACTATTGAGGGGTTTTAGAGTATAATTAGAATATATTTTTACCATTTTATCCAATGGTGGTCATTAGAATTAATTTAACATTGAAATTGGACATAAACAATTGCCAATCTTTTGATATAAATTGTTTCTTAAAAACACGCTATTTGTTGTGACAGCGGGAATTAATTATAAAATTAATTAATGCAACTAATATGTTTGGAATTTTGTAAAATACACATCATTTTTGAATTCGTAATATCAATTATAGCTTAGGGTGAAATTTTGGCCTTATTCTGAAAAACTTCAATTTTTGATGAATAGTGAAACCACTAAGTGGTAGTTAAATAACTGATTTTTCGTTTAAATGAAATATTACCACTTCTGTGATTTGATTTTCAAAAATCCGACATACATGGTTGTCATTAAGAAGTAAAATGTGGTTCAATGAGATCAAAATAATTTTTTGGTGAATAGTAACTTTTAAGTTCTTAATCGCGATTAGAGGTAATTAGTGTAGTTTAAGGTAAAAACAATGTTTTATTAATATGATATGAGCTTGACACTTGTCCTACTCCTATTGGATGAGTCATGGCCGACCAAGACAACCCATGGGTCAACTTGGGGACCCCATGGAGCCACTTTAGTTGGAAAATGACATTAATATATATTTATTTAATGTTGAAATTAAATTGACACAAACATGAGTTGTTTTACTAAAACAGTTTTTAAGTGGGGTTACAAAAGTCCAAATTTTGACTATAAATATTCATTGGAAAGCTAAAAAGCTTTCCTACATCATATTAGTTTTTTTATAATTTTTAGACATTAAATAAATTAAATTATTTATGACATCATGATGATGTAGTGATGACCTCATTATTTAACGATTTAAATAAAATGGGAAGATAATGAAAACTCCAGGGCTTACACTTGTCCAAAGCCAATTGGATGAGGAGATTTCGAACCCTTATCACCTTATCCTCGAGTTATATAAGTGTGGGACCTTTAGAATCCGAAAAGCATTGTGAAATAATGTAACATTTCAATCTTTCCAAAAGTGCCCCTCCTCTCCACTTATAAAAGGCCCCCACCTCTCCCACCTCATTTACACTTTAAAGCCATTTGGCTCGGCCAACCTCTGACCAAATACTCTCCCAACTTCCCCCTCTTACTCCTAGAAGCCTCACTTTGGGCAGAATTCTTCCCAAGGAAGCCTTTGGCTCAAATCAAAAAGAGATACCCGGGTTTGAGGTAATGTCTTCTCTAATTTTGTTTTGTTTTATTTTTCTTCTCCAACCCCCTAAACTCTTTTTATTCATTTATTTTGTAACAACACCAGTATCATAAATATACTAGGATGTTGTTATAAGAATTATTCGAGCTACACTTACACACACCTACATCTAATGGTTAATGAACATACGGTTTCTGTGGATGGAGAATTTCTGCCTCACGAAACGATGATTGTTCAACACTCATATAACACCTTCAAAGGTGGCCATTAAGATGTCACTATATTTATATATGATATATAATGTGTTTATGTTTTACTTATTATTCTTTATTTGTCATTTGTGTCTTACCTTTATGGCTTCCATTATGGGTATACGCGATATCTTCATTTTAGGAAGTGCGGACTACCGCCCCCTCAAAGTGATTTGAATCGTTAATGCCATATGTGGGATGTATAAAGGATGGAGTAAATGGTATTATACACTATATTATACTGGAATTATATTATACATTTATATCATTATGATTTAGTTCCATTAAATATGAAATTCAAATGAAAGTAGCGTTCATGCGTACGTACGGCTTACCGTCTCCATGAACGGTGCATTTCATTTCTTACCTCTAAATGTTACGTAATATTATAAATGAATGTATATACTGGATATATAAGATATATATGACATCTAAATCATGAATATAATTCTGGATATAATGGATATTTCACCACATAAACAACTTGTAATTATAAGAAGCTTATTGTTGACTCAAGTACCAAAGATCGACAAAACGACCGTTATTAACATAAATAATTACATAATGTTCATATCATTGTAATAAGTGATATAATAAGGATAATGAAATTAAAAATGGTTCTTAATAAGGTATATATTAACTCTAGTTTATTATTCAGGAGGTTAAAGAACGGTTGAGTCAAGTCGGACACAAGGTAAGGGAACTTCTTAACCCAATTTCCATTCTTTGGGTTAATCTCCTACTTTCAAATTATGTCATGATATTATTATGTCATATCCTGTATTTGTACATTATTTATGTGTACTTGTAGTTAATACACATAATAGATCTATTTTATTTTAAAAATGCTCTTTGTAAGGGAACTTCTTAACCCAACTTCCATTCTTTGGGTTAATCTCCGAATTTCAAATTATGTCAGGATATTATTATGTCTTATTTTGTATTTTTACTTTCTTTATGTGTACCTATAGTGAATACACATAATAGATCTATTTTATTTTAAAAATGATCTTTTTAAGGACTTCGTCTCGATCCCCTTTCATTGAGGCATATTTGGTTTTATACACAACTTTCTTTTATACGGTGTATAAACCCCTTTGACTTTTACGTTTATTCAAAAGGAATCTTTTTATATGAAGCGTTTTGCTAAACGAAAAAAGGGAATGTTTTTATTTCCGTACTTATGCGGTGACAACGACTTCTCCACCGCCGTGACCATTATTTGAGTTTCGGCTTCCTCTACAAGCCATACCTTCTTTTTAAAAGAAAAATAAATACCATGTTTTACTTTTCTTTTATTTTGGTATTGAAAATGGTTTTGAAAGCGTTTTTATTATATCAATGTGTTGTATTGATATCTTGTGATTGAAATGTGGAAATGTTATGTTTCCTTTATCCATGTTTTATGTGATACGATTATGTTATGGTTTATGATATATTTAAACCTATTCATATGAGGAATGTATTGGACTTAATAAGTGACGGGTGGAGTCTGCTATAGCTCCTCGATGCATCGGTATGTCTCATGAGACAACTAGACGTGGAATTGGCCGAGGCCCTTTCCCAATTTGATTTATGGTTTTGGCCGAGGCCTTAATCATTTTAGACGTCTTGACCGAGGCCTTGACAAAATGTTTCAGAATGTCCGGCATTATACATTCCCTCATTATGAAAGTGGTTATTGATATTGCATGTGATTATTCGACCAGTAGAATATCCATGTGAAGAAGTAAATGGCATTATCTCATTTTACTTTTGCCATATTATGTTGATGTTCAAGTTTAAAAAGGCTTTTGTTTTAGTTATACATTGCCTTAAATGTTTATGTTTATTTATGAAAGCTTCCGCAATATTGTTATCCTTACTGAGCATCTGAGCTCACCCCTTTCAATGTTTTAATATTTTTCCAGGATGTGAAGAAGTATTTTATGAATGACCTGCAGGGATAGTCAGAAGAGGATATGAGTGTGGACTATGGAGACCTTGTTATTGTAGTTTTTCACTTTATGATGTAATGTAACGTTTACGAATGTATCTAGTGTTTCCAAGGCTACTAAACTAATCGGTCTTTCGAGACTTGATCTTTTGTGATCATGCCAATGTTACGAAGTAATGCACCGACTCTGGGTAGCTGGTGTCGGGGCGTTACAATGTTGTTATGGAGAATATACATTGCGTGAATAGTAAGGTGATTCCATTATTTGATGTAAATAACTATCATATCTTGAAAGAAATAATGTTTCCATATCTTATGTCTATTGGGTATGATATTTTAATATTATCTACACATGGAATCCCTCATCTTGTTGAGGATTTTCATTTAACATCTATGGATATGATGAATATAGTGAATTATGAAAGAGTTAAATGTTATTTACTCTCATCAAATTTTTGAAGTGAGTTTCTTAGAGTGAAGAGAGTTTGTATTTCTAATGGTATCTGGATAATTTGAAAAGCATTTTTGAAGGAAAAACGAAGGTAAATATAAGGCCCCAGCCTTAAACCTTACATAATCTTGAGTTATCACAAGATTACACGTTGAGGATCTTTTCAGGTTTAGAGTTTTAGAGAATTAGATCTTAAAACATGCATTACAACCCTCATTTAAACAAAGTGGTTACAATAAAAGATAATATTCTTTTTCCCATCAATAGAAACATATTGAAAATAAAACATGGATTCTTTCTTGACACTTCCTTGACACTATCATCTTATCTTGTACCTTTCCCGTGACCGGTGAAAAACATTTCAAAAAATTGGGATGAGCATAAAAATCTCAATATGGGTTATATAAAAAGAACAAGGAAAGGAAACATGAGTTCATATATACATAAGAATGAAATCATACTTTACCCATAAAACATAGGCACTTTAACATACCTCATAAAATCATGAACAAATCATAGAAATCATAATACATAAAGGTAACTTGAGGCATTCATAATATTCTTACGTAGGGAGTAACCCTCGTGGTTACGTTTGGAATACCCATCACAGTATATTCCATAAATATCTTTGGAGAAACCTTAACGTTTCACCCCTTAGCGTTACCCAATGCATTGGAGAGCTATATTGGGCTCACCCGCCCTTAGTTTATCACGGAACCACCCATTTTCATAACAATGCCCAAGAACCATAACATAAATGTATCACATAAAACATGCATAAAGGAAATATAAAATTTCCACATTTCAATCACAATATAACATTTTAGGATATTGAAATAATGAATCCATAAAAAAACCATTTTCAAAACCATTTAAAACATTTAACAAAGAGATTTTTGAATCAAAGTGTACCATACCACCTTGAAGATTTTAACATTTTAAACCATTAATATCCATATAAATAAATCCTTAAAACCATTTTGAAAACATGGATATTAATAAGAACAAATCATTAAAACATTTAAAGTGATATTTTTCTTAAAGGGTTTTTACCAAAATTAGAGACACTTGAATACAACAATTGAGGAATAACATTTAATCAGAACTTTATAATATCATGAGAATAAATGGATTCATGATATAATATTCCAAAGGACAGTATATACACCATATAAGAGTGAATTGGTGCATATCAACAATGAAGTCTCAATAGAGATGTAAAATGTGATGAAATCCCTTATAAAGAATGTATCCTTAAATTAAGGATAAATCAATCTCAAAATTATGTGTGACAAATATAAATACACCCAATATAATTTGATATTAAGTGTAAAACAATAAAAGTTCATTCAAACATATTCAAATGATGACATATTCAGTAACAACATGTTGAACCCAAAGAAATCTAAATTGGGTTAAAAAGTTCCCTTGGTAAAATTCGACAGCCTAACGGCGTCACATCAAAAATTCAGAAAATGAGTTGATGAGAGATAAAAAGGGAATCTCATAACTTGGACATAAAATTTACATCAATCAGGATATATAAGAACATATTCCAACATAATAGTATGTGAATTAAAAGACATAACAAACGAAGTCTTTTAAAAAGAGGAGGGTGAAATGAGGTAGAGGTGGGGGCCTTTTATAAGAGGAGAGGAGGGGCACTTTTGGAAATCATGAAACTATTATTTTATTTTCAAAAGTGTTTCGAATTTCTAAGGTCCCACATTGATATATTTCTAAGATAAGATGATAAGGC
This sequence comes from Viscum album, assembly GCA_963277665.1. NCBI lineage: Eukaryota > Viridiplantae > Streptophyta > Magnoliopsida > Santalales > Viscaceae > Viscum > Viscum album. The sequence goes on along the minus strand of OY728121.1, from coordinate 496,343,535 downwards.
TTCGAAATATTCCCATCCAATAGTTTTTGGACAAGTGAAGGTCTTATATTTTATATTATCGTTTCATTTTATTTAAACTGTTCATTAATGAGGTCATCGTTGCATCATCATGATGTCATAATTAAATCAATTTATTTAATGTCTAAAAATTATAAAAAAACTATCCTGATGTAGGAAATATTTTTATCTTTCCAAAGAGTATTTATAGACAAAAATATTATTAGTATAACCCCTTCTAAAAATTGTTTTAGTAAAACAATTTATGTTAGTGTCATTTTCTCCTTTATTTAAAAAAAAGCATTAAAGTCATTATCTCACCCAAAAGGCTCCATAGGGTCCCCTAAATCGACCCATGGGTTGTCTTGGTCGGCCATGACTCATCCAATATGGGTAGGACAAGTGTCATGGTGTTTTCATATTTTTATAATATCATTTTTACCTTAAATTACACTAATTACCTCTAATCGCGATTAATGAAAAAAAGTTACTATTCACCAAAAAATTATTTTCATCCCATTGAACCAAATTTTAAATACTAATGACCACCATGTATGTTGGATTTTCAAAATTCAATACACATTAGTGGTAAACTTTCATTTAACTGAAAAATCAGTTTGCTTGATTACCACTTAGTGGTTTCACTATTCATCAAAAATTGGAGTTTTTCAGAAAATTACCAAAAATTACCTCTAAGATATATTCGGTATTCCGAATTCAAAAATGAAGTCTATTTTAAAAAATTCAAAACATATAAGTCACATTAATTAATTTAATAATTAATTCCCGCTGTCATGACAATTAGCGGGTTTTTATGAAACAATAAGTATCAAAAGATTGACACTAGTTTATGTCCAATTTCAAAGTGAAATTGATTCCAATGACCACCATTGGATAAAATGGTAAAAATATATTCTAATTTCACTTAAAATCCAATTCAAAAGATAATCTAATCATATAAATAAATTAGATTAAAAAGACGTTTTGAATTATAATACAACATTTTTCACTATTCATTAAAAAAATGAACTTTATCGGAAAAATACCAAAAAAATACACAAAGTAAATTTTGATGTCCCAATTATAAAGAAGGATTTTATTTGGTCCAAAAGAATGTATAAGAGTGACCAAAACTATATTTAAAGAGGGTTCGCCATCAAAAGGCGATAAATGAACCTTTTAGTGAATATTAATGTATTTATGTATAAAATTGAATTCCTTTCTTATTTTAAGCCTTTATATTTTATTGGATAAATGTAAAAATATATATATTCGTATTTTAGTTATTTCTATTCATTCCTGCTAGTACAACGGCTACGTGTTAACTACCATTTGAAATTATATTATTAGCGTTTAACGTATGATTTTAAAGAAACTCATTGTTGCGTATCGGGCACACTATCGTACATAGCAACCCCTTCAAAATAAAATTAATATTTAATTAAAAAATATTAATAAATATGAATATGTCTTATTCTTTATTTACCTGGGATGTTACATCCTTCCCCCCTTTTGGGAATTGTGTCCTCGCAATTTTATTCACTTATCGAATAAGTGGGGGTATTTATCCCTCATAGCATTTTTAGATTCCCATGTTGCCTCTTCAACCATATGGTTTTTCCATAAAACCTTTACCTGATGAATCACCTTATTCCGCAATACCTGCTCCCTGTGGTCAAGAATCTGGACCGGTTGTTCCTCGTAAGAGAGATTTTCTTCCAGATGAACTACCTCTGGACTCAAAACATGAGATGGATATGGAATATACTTTCTCAACATCGAAACATGAAAAACATTGTGTACCTGAGATAAACTCAGAGGTAAAGCCACTCTGTATGCAACTGATCCAACTCTCCCCAGAATTTCATATGGTCCAATGAACCTTGGACTTAGCTTTCCTTTCTTACCAAATCGCATAACACTTTTCCATGGAGAAACTTTGAGAAAAACATGATCACCTACCTCAAAAGAGAGATCCTTCCTCCTGTTGTCCGCATAACTTTTCTGCCTGCTCTGAGCTGTTCTCATGTGTCTCTGAATCAACTGAACTTTTTCTGCCATCTCTTCTACCAACTCTGGTCCCATCAGCTTCCTTTCCCCTACTTCATCCCAAAAAGCTGGAGTTCGACACCGTTTTCCATATAATGCCTCAAATGGAGCCATCTGTATACTGGAATGAAAACTGTTTTTATAAGAAAATTCAACCAAAGAAAGATGCTGGTCCCAAATTCCCTGATAATCCATCGAACAAGCTCGTAGTATATCCTCCAAGGTCTGAATTTTTCATTCTGACTGGCCATCTGATTAAGGATGAAAAGCTGTACTAAAATTTAATTCAGTACCCAAAGACTTCTGAAGGCCTTTCCAAAAGATAGCAGTGAACCTGGGATCACGATCAAACACAATGGAGAGGGGAACTCCATGCAACCTGACTATCTCCTTAAGATACAAACGAGAAAGTTGATCTAGAGAGAATGTATCTTGAATAGGAAGGAAATGAGCATATTTTGTCAAGCGATCAACAATAACCCAGATTTCATTATTACTTCGAGATGTCTTTGGTAATCCCACAACAAAGTCCATGGATATATTCTCCCATTTCCACTCTGGCACTGGTAAGGCTGAAGCATCCCTTTCGGTAACTACCACTCTGCTTTAACCTGTTGACAAGTCAAACACTTCACAGTAAAATCAGAAATATCTCTTTTCATTCCATCCCACCAGTAATACTCCCGCAGATCTCTATACATTTTAGTACTGCAAGGATGAACTGAAAACAGAGAACTATGAGCTTCACATAACAACTCTTCCTTCAACTGTGAATCACAAGGTACACACAATCTCTTCCCAAATCTCAAAACGCAATCATTATCAATGTTGAATTCAGGAAACATACCTTTCTGAACCAGCTCTACCTTTTTCTGCAACTCACTGTCTTGCTTCTGTGCTTTCTTGATTCTGTCTGATAGAGAAGATTTCACTGATACCTGAAACAAAATAGATGAACTTACAGCACCAACAACTTCTATGCCAAAGTTCATCAAATCCTTAACCAAAGGATCATGTTCCAAACGCAACATTGTTAATGAAGCATTACTTTTTCGACTCAAAGCATCAGCCACTTTATTTTCTTTTCTCGGATGGTAGTGAATCGTACAATCATAATCCTTGATTAATTCCAGCCACCTCCTCTGTCTCATGTTCAATTCTTTCTGAGTTAATATATACTTTAAAATTTTGTGATCAGTATATATTTTACACTTTACTCCATACAAATGATGCCTCCAAATTTTCAAAGCAAAAACAACAGCAGCTAATTCCAAATCATGTGTTGGGTAATTTACCTCATGTGTTTTCTATTGTCGTGAAGCATAAGTAATTACCAGATCATTCTGCATTAGGATGCAACCAAGTCCTTTCAATGAAGCATCACTGTATATAACAAACTCACCATTCCTGGAAGGTAGTGCCAAAACTGGAGCATTCACCAATCTTCTTTTCAATTCCTGAAAACAATCATCACATTCTTTTGTCCAGATAAACTTAAAACCCTTCCGCGTTAGCTTAGTCATTGGACTAGATAACCGTGAAAAATTTCTAACAAACCTTCGGTAATAGCCTGCCAAACCAAGGAAGCTACGAATCTCAGTTACATTTTTGGGTCTTGGCCAGTCTTCCACACCTTTTGTTTTTGTAGGATCAACGGTTATCTCATCTTTAGAAACAATGTGACCAAGGAAAGAAATTTGTTGCAACCAAAACTCACACTTGCTGAATTTTCCATATAGTTTCTTTTCTTTTAAGGTTTGTAAGATAACCCTTAAATGTATTTCATGCTCCTCTTTGCTTTTAGAAAACACCAAAATATCATCAATAAAAACAACAAACATTTTTCACCTGAGTCAACTGAGCCATCACTGCAACAAACTGTTTAGTTCTGATTCTGACCATCTCAGGATACTGATTTGAAAGGTCATTTCCCTCTGTATCCCTTCCTAGAAAAGATGCTCTGTTTCCTCTATGGAAAACAATTCTTTTCACAGAAATACCTTAGGTGAAGCAACATGGTAATCTTTAAATGCTATAACATTTCAATTTGACCATAAAAAAATATTTTTGGATATTCATTTCATAGAATTCTAACTCCTAAAGTTATCTAAACCGACCTCTGATACCAACTATAAGGCCCTAGCCTTAAACCTTACATAATCTTGAGTTATCAAAAGATTACACGTTGAGGATCTTTTCAGGTTTAGAGTTTTAGAGAATTAGATCTTAAAACATGCATTACAACCCACATTTAAACAAAGTGGTTACAATAAATGATAGTATTATTTTTCCCATCAACGTAAACATACTGAAAATAAAACATGGATTCTTTCTTGACACTTCCTTGACACTATCATCTTATCATGTACCTTTCCCGTGACCTGTGAAAAACATTTAAAAAACTTGGGATGAGCATAAAAATCTCAGTATGGGTTATATAAAAAGAACAAGGAAAGGAAACATGAGTTCATATATACATAAGAATGAAATCATACTTTACCAATAAAACATAGGCACTTTAACATACCTCATAAAATCATGAACAAATCATAGAAATCATAAGACATAAAGGTAACTTGAGGAATTCATAACATTCTTACATAGGGAGTAACCCTCTTGGTTATGTTTGGAATACCCATCACAGTATATTCCCTAAATCTCTTCGGAGAAACCTTAACGTTTCACTCCTTTGCGTTACCCAATGCATTGGCGAGCTATATCGGGGTCACCCGCCCTTAGTTTATCATGAAACCACCCGTTTTCATAACAATGCCCAAGAACCATAACATAAATGTATCACATAAAACATTCATAAAGTAAATATAACATTTCCACATTTCTATCACAATATAACATTTTAGGATATTGAAATAATGAATCCATAAAAAAAAACCATTTTCAAAACCATTTAAAACATTTAATAAAGAGATTTTTGAATCAATGTGTCCCATACCACCTTGAAGATTTTAACATTTTAAACCATTAATATCCATATAAATAAATCCTTAAAACCATTTTGAAAACATGGATATTAATAAGAACAAATCATTAAAACATTTAAAGCGATATTTTGGTTAAAGGGTTTTTACCAAAATTAGAGACACTTGAATACAACAATTGAGGAATAAGATTTAATCAGAACTTTATAATATCATGAGAATAAATAGATTCATGATATAATATTCCAAAGGACATTATATACAACATATAAGAGTGAATTGGTGCATATAAACAATGAAGTCTCAATAGAGATGTAAAATGTGATGAAATCCCTTATAAAGACGGTATCCTTAAATTAAGGATAAATCAATCTCATAATTATGTGTGACATATATAAATACACCCAATATAATTGGATATTAAGTGTAAAACAATAAAAGTTCATTCACACATATTCAAAGGATGACATATTCAGTAACAACATGTTGAACCCAAAGAAATCGAAATTGGGTTAAAAAGTTCCCTTGGTAAAATTCGACAGCCTAACGACGTCACATCAAAAATTCAGAAAATGAGTTGATGAGAGATAAAAAGGGAATCTCATAACTTGGACATAAAATTTACATCAATAAGGATATAGAAGAACATATCCCAACATAATAGTATGTTAATTAAAAGACATAACAAATGAAGTCTTTTAAAAAGAGGAGGGTGAAATGAGGTAGAGGTGGGGGCCTTTTATAAGAGGAGAGGAGGGGCACTTTTGGAAATCATGAAACTATTATTTTATTTTCAAAAGTGTTTCGAATTTATAAGGTCCCACATTGATATATTTCGAAGATAAGATGATAAGGCTTCGAAATATTCCCATCCAATAGTTTTTGGACAAGTGTAGGTCTTAGATTTTATATTATCGTTTCATTTTATTTAAACTGTTCATTAATGAGGTCATCGTTGCATCATCATGATGTCATAATTAAATTAATTTATTTAGTGTCTAAAAATTATAACAAAAATTTCTTGATGTACAAAATCTTTTTATATTTACAAAGAGTATTTATAGACAAAAATATGATTAGTATAACCCCTTCTAAAAATTGTTTTAGTAAAACAATTTATGTTAGTGTCATTTTCTCCTTTATTTTTACAAAAAAAGCATTAAAGTCATTATCTCACTCAAAAGGCTCCATAGGGTCCCCTAAATATACCCATGGGTTGTCTTGGTTGGCCATGACTCATCCAATAGGGTTAGGACAAATGTCATGGTGTTTTCATGTTTTTATAATATCATTTTTACCTTAAATTACACTAATTACCTCTAATCGCGATTAATGAAAACAAGTTACTATTCACCAAAAAATTATTTTCATCCCATTGAACCAAATTTTACATACTAATGACAACCATGTATGTCGGATTTTCAAAATTAAATACACATTAGTGGTAAACATTCATTTAACTGAAAAATCAGTTTGCTTGATTACCACTTTGTGGTTTCACTATTAATCAAAAATTGGAGTTTTTCAGAAAATTACCAAAAATTCACTCTAAGCTATATTCGGTATTCCAAATTCAAAAATGAAGTCTATATTACAAAATTCAAAAAATATAAGTCACATTAATTAATTTAATAATTAATTCCCGCTGTCATGACAACTAGCGGGTTTTTATGAAACAATAAGTATCAAAAGATTGACACTAGTTTAAGTCCAATTTCAAAGTGAAATTGATTCCAATGACCACCATTGGATAAAATGGTAAAAATATATTCTAATTTAACTTCAAAACTAATTCAAAAGATAATCTAATCATATAAATAAATTATATTAAAAAGAGGTTTTGAATTATAATACAACATTTTTTACTATTCATTAAAAAATGAACTTTATCGGAAAAATACCAAAAACATACAAAAAGTAAATTTTGATGTCCCAATTATAAAGAAGAATTTTATTTGGTCCAAAAGAATGTATAAGAGTGACCAAAACTATATTTAAAGAGGGTTCGCCATCAAAAGTCAATAAATGAACCTTTTAGTGAATATTAATGTATTTATGTATAAAATTGGATTCCTTTCTTCTTTTAAGCCTTTATCTTTTATTGGATAAATTTACAAATATATATATTCGTATTTTAGTTATTTCTATTCATTCCTACCAGTACAACGGCTATGTGTTAACTACCATTTGAAATTATATTATTAGCGTGTGACGTAATATTTTAAAGAAACTCATTGTTGCGTATCGGGCACACTATCGTACATAGCAACCCCTTCAAAATAAAAATAATATTTAATTAAAAAATATTAATAAATATGAATATGTATTATTCTTTATTTACCTGGGATGTTATAGTAAATAAAGAAATGTTAAAAATATAGTGGTTGATGTATGAAGATCTCAAAGTGGGTGATTATGAATTTTTTGGTGACTTCTTTGTAATGGTAAAAGATATTATAAGCACCATAAGTTGTATTGGTTATAATTTGGATGATTCAACTGTTGTTGAAAAGTTCTTGAGAATTCTTCCTGAGATGTTTGATTCCAAATATTCATATTTGGAAGATAGAGATCCTGAAACACTATATTTGGATGATCTTCATAGTACTCTCATTACTTATGAAATGAGAAGGGATAAACTTATGAAAAGTAAAGAAAAAGTTTATTGATAAATGCTTTTCAAGGTGTCCAAGAAAGGAAAATCAACGGAGATTCTTGAAGATGAAAGAGTATGTGATTATGAATTCGAAAATGAGGTTAGTATTAGTCTTGATGAATTTATATCCTTGTTTTATAAAAATGTGAAAATAGTTATAATAATGTATAAAGAGATGATACCACTAATATTTTCTTTAATTTTGAGTTGTTGGGATCTTTAATACAAATTTCACATGAAAATGTAATGAATAATATAGTCACAAAGATAAAAAATGCCATGAAGATCTTGCAAGGAACACACTAAAAAATAAAAATCTTATTCCTTGGGAAAATATAAAAGTCCCCCAATTCCAAAGGGAGAATATTTTTGTCAAAATATTTAGAAGATGGAGATAATGAAGTTGAATTTGAAATATTCAATAAAGCTTCTAGAGAAAATATGTTCATAACAATAAATAATTATGAGGAGTTTGGAATAAGTTGTTCTGAAGAAGAAGAGATAAATATAAAATTTCATCTGAAAATAGAGTTGAAATAATTTCTCCTAAAGATTATAATACATGAAAGTGAAATGAATAATTTAATGAAATAATTTCCTACACCAAACAATCAAGAGTTAATTCTTGAATAAAAAGATATTTTTTTGAAATAGATTGATTTTCTGAAGAAGTCTCTTGAAAAATAAAAGCATTGGAATGAAAATATCGAAGTAAAGTTAAAATAAAATGAGTAAGAGGTGGAAAATTTTCAATAATGTTTTCTAATGTTGAGTATGGAGTTACATGTTTCAAGAACTATATCTCTGATTTTGATGAATTTTATGGAAATGGTAAACCCGATAAGGACATAAAAAAGTTACATTCATAAGTTGAAAAGAAAATTGAAAATTTTCTCAAGAAGAAGAAGGATGATAAATGCATGTATGTGGCCAAAACCAATAAAGATAGAAATTTAGAAGTTTCTAAAAACTTTGAGTTTGAAACAAAATTTTATACCATTTATAATTCCTATAAATTAAGAATGAAATATGAATTTAATATGAAGATTTTGAATTACAACAAGAACTTCAGGTCCCAACAAGTTATCATATGAAATATAAAAATGTTTCTGTAAAAAATGGTTATAATTCCGATTAGTATGTATATTATATATTTAAATATTATATCTATGGTTAATACTGGTATTATAGTGGATTTAGGAATATGGAAAATATGTGTTGGTTTAACCAGAAAAAGTACACTTATCCAATGGGTAATAGGAAGAATAGTTTGAGGGGGAGTCAATCCTCTCAAAAAAATTATTATGATAAAGTTTCTTTAAAAGTATAAAATAGGTTCCAATCTATGGAAAATAACTATGAATGGTGTGAAAAACCTAGTTATCTTGTAAAATGGAGTCTAGTTTTGTTACCAGAATAACAACATTTTTATAAAATACCTAAAAATTTTGGTGTGAAGGAAGATAAAGGGAATGAAAAATTTATTTATCTCAAAGAAAAAAATGTGAAAAAACCGGGATTTTGTGTAATGGGTTTTCTTGTAATATGATAGGAGATTTGAAATTTTTGAAGAATGATAATGATTTTAAAGAAGTGATAGTGACATTTGACAATGAGTAATCTCTTATAAACAATTGTGCTGGATTTGATATTATTTTGGAAGAAAATTTGAAATATAAGAATGACTTGTTTTTTGATGGTTTGAAAGGAATATTATTAAGTGTTTCATACCTTAACAATAAAAGAAATAAAATTGTTTATATAAAAGTTGATGTTTTATGTGAAAATAGTGGAATATGGGAATGTTATTACAAGATGAAAAAATACAAAAGGAAAATTGTTTCATGTTATTTAAGTACATAATTCATGTTATGTAAGAATGATTGATGAAAACCATTTTTGGAATAAACGGTGGGGATATATGTGTCAGAGAAACATGATAATTCTATGAAATTCCTAACATGTTAAGTGGAATAGATATTTGTCGTTCAATTTTTTAAAAAGTAAAGATAACAAAATCTATTCAGAAGAGAGTTGATATTTATTCAAAGCATCCCCTAGAATTAATTAATTCTCATATTTGAGGTCCAATGAGTAAACAATCAAATTTAAGAGATATGTATACCATTTATTTCATTGTTTTTTTACTCAAATGACTTGCATTATTAATTTGAAAGATAAATTGGAAACTATAAAAATGATTAAGATTTTTAGGTGAAGCAATTAGAAGGAATGTGGGTATTCTTTGAAGAATTTGTGAATTGATAATGGTGGTGAATGCAAGAATGAACAATTCATAAGTTATCATGAAAAAAATGAAATTCAGAATGAGTTTAGTACACCACACACACACAAAAAATGTGTTTTATATAGAAATAATAGAAGTTTAGTTTAAATGGGTCATTCAATTATGATTGAGGATGGTCTTTATCACTACCTCTAAAGGAAATCTATGAGGATATCTTTTTATATTCATAAACGATCTTCCTACTACATAAGTTTTGATATGACTCCCTATGAAATGTTTTTTTGATAAACCTCCATGTTTGAAACACTTAATAGTTTTTTAGATACACTATATCCTAAATAGAAAATGTAGAAATCATGGAAATTTTGATTGCACAGGTGAATGTAAAACCCCGATATATTTAATAAATACTTCTCTTTAAAAAAATTTATTTCTTCAATAGATTGTGTTGCACGAAACATTGAGTTTAAACAAAAAATGTACCACTATTAAGTATCCATTATATCCTTATTATTAGATTAAAGTAAATGAATAGTAATAAATGAAATATTAAAAATATATGGTTTAGTCATTTATGAAATTAATTCTTTAGTTATAAAATTATTTGAATTTTAAACAAAAGTTATTTTTAAAAAAGTCACGTTTTTCTAAAAAATTTTTTTTTGCGGGAAATGAATTTAAATATATTAAATTAATCATGTTGATTAATTTTATTTAAATTTAAATATGATTTAATTTATTAATTTATTTTAAATATTCAACAAATATCTTTATATTCTTATGATAAGAAAAAATCCAGTTTATTTTTAAAAATGTATTTTACCTAAAAATATTTTATGTTAAATTTTTTGAACATAATTTAAAATTAGTTTCATCAATTTATTGGAATATAGTTATATAAAATTAATAAAATATTTATAATTAGGATGTTTTAATATATTAATTAATCCCCTTTTATTTCTTGTCAATATGAATAATATTTCAGGTAAACTTTTTTACCTTAGTAAAGGGTAAAATAGGTTAATATGGATTAAAAATAAGTGATAAGGCCATAATTTTTCGTCCTTTTTATTATTTGAGGATTTTAATTAGAACCTTAATACAAAATGTTTAAAATTTAGTGGTTTAATATAAACTTTTCTATGAAAATTACTTATATAATATTTATAATAATGAATGTCTAATAATATAACTTTACTTGTCTTAAATATCCTTTAGGAGTCCACATTAGGAAAAAATAATGTTATAAAAACATATAAGGGGCCATTTTGAACTTGATAAACTTAATTTTATTTTATAAATTTATTTATGACTTTTTGGGCCACTTGGATAAGATTATGACATTTATATTATTTTATTTAATGAGAAGTAAAACATGTCACACTCTTATTTTAATAATTAAAATATTTTAAATATGGTATTATCTAAAATATATGTTTAAAAATAAATATGTTTCTAAAATATAAAATATTTATCTACATAATTGTAATTTATTTTTAATTTTTAGTGAATAAATAATTAACTTAAATAATTTCACCCTAGTGATCCAGTAATTATTCAATTAATATAAAAATCAAATAAATGATAATAAAAATATAAAAAGAAGTATATTTTGAATAAATTAATGTGATCCAAGATTTTTCAAGATGTTTATGAAAAATTAGGGGTGTATTAAATTTTTTTTTCTAATATATATATTTGTATTCATTTTTTAAAGTCAATGTATTGAATAGTTTCAAAATTGAAAATGGTATTTAACAAAAAAACAATATTTAATTATATTATTTGAAAATCATAAACATATTAAATAAGTAAAATTGGATGAGATATGTTCTAAAATATCCTAAATTTTACATTTATGGTCTAATTGTAACTTTATAAGTAAAAATTAAAACCTTTGAATATTGAAAAAATGTTACTGTATTTAAAATTAAAATTGGTTAACTAAGGGTTAATCAAAATGATAAGATTTAAAATAAGAAAAAAACTAGTATAAAATATATTTTTGATGATATTGAAGTATATATTATTTTTCCATCGAATCATTGGATTTTTGGAGGTATTTGGAATGATATTTAATTTTTTATAAATTAATATTTAGAGAAACTTCAAAAGTTCTTGTCACCTCAATTATAATAGGGCACCTCCCTCACAAATTCTTAAATCAATTTTAGCCTTCTATATTGACCATACCAATCTAATTTATATTTTAAAAATCTCTATAAAAATTATATATAGGTTTGGTAATTATCAAAATTCCAACCTTATAGTCCTTTAGATGATATCCAAAGGAGATGTTTCGAAGAAGAGGTAATTGCTCTACCCACCACTTTCCTTTTGTACTCTTACTTACCACCTATAAATATATTATCATTATCATAAAATAATAACATAATTATTCTAAATATTCTTAAATGTTATTATTATGAAAAGACCATTATACACCCTCTTTCCCATCCAACAAGAAGTGAAAGTACAGCTCTTGCTAACGTATATCTTTTCATCTCCACGTAACGATACAATTCATTTTTTAGTCACTAACTTTCATGGAAGGATTCCCACAGCCCCTTCAACACTTTCTCCCCTTCTCAAATCCGGATTTCTTTCCCTCTTTCCCGAAAATTTCACTTTCCCCCCAAGTTCTTGAGTTATACGACGTAATTCCACAGCTCTCGGTTTCGGCCCGTGAGTTCACTGATGCTTCTTCCTTGCTGAATCTGACGTTGATAGCTCGCTTCAAGCAACGACGCCCGCCCGTGGATCGTTTTGATCATTTCATCTTTGGATCATGGAATCTACAAGAGCGCTCCATGGTGGGTCTTCTTGATGCAAAGCACATAATGGTGCATTTTGAGTTGGAAGAGGATCTGATTGTGGATTGGTCCTCCGCCCCGCGTACGTGTGATGGCTCCCGGTTTTCTCTCTTCCGATGGTCCTATGACTTTCACATGAAGCGTGATTCACAGACCGCGGAAATTTGGGTAAGGCTTCTGGAACAGCCACTTACTTTTGAAAACCCTTCTATCATCTGCATGATTGGGAATCTTGTTGGCCGATATCTGTGTTCGGACAGTAGAACTAGGGCTGTATGCCACCCGGTCTCGTATAGAATATGCGTTGAAGTAGATTTATCCAAACCGCCCATTGAATCATTTTTCATTGCTGTGAGTGAGGAGTTCAGATATAAACAATCGGTTGTCTTTGAATCTTGGTCTCATTACTGCTCTATGTGCTTAAAAATTGGGCATCGGAAGGATGAGTGCAGCGGTAGAAGGGTGATCCCGCAGGTGGTCTCGACTCCTAAGGATGCTGCTGTGGCAGATCCTATCTCTCTGCATAGGGAGCAGAATATGGGTAATGCAGTGAGGATGAGGCCATGTCCAGTATCTGTCAGCCCAACAAATGGATCACGTTGTGGAATGGTGAAGGATCCTCTGAATCCGGGTGTTGAGGCAGTGTTTGAGAGACTACAGAGGGACCTTGGGGTGCCCAGCTGAGGAAATATGGTGAATTCTCTGCACAATGGGAGTCAGGATGTGGCATTTCCAGGGGTGAAGGAGGCCCTGGTTGGACATCTGCAGGCAGGAAGGGGATATGTTGAAACTGATGGATGGGTGAGGGCCTCTTCCGGGCTGAAGGAAACTCCTGCACTGCGAGTGGGGGGAATTGAGGTTCGGAATTGTTTTGATGGCCTGGAAAATGAAGAACTAGAAATGGGACTGGATCAAGTTGATCCTGCTTTGTCTCCGGGCCGAAGGTCTGCTTAAATTTCTGCACTGAACTCTAGTGAGGATGTAGGTATTGCAACTCTTGGTGCGAATAGTGGCAGCACGTCTGGGAAGGGGAAAGGGCAGGGCTCACGCCATCCTGAAAAGAATCATGGGGGTGTCACTATGGATGAGGAGCCCCCTATGAGTTCAGGTGGAAAAATTCAGGATGGTTTGTGTGTGCAGGCTGCTGTATCAGATGGAGACCATGTGCAGAAAGGGGTGTTTGAATGTCCTGATTTCATGGCACAACATCAGTGTCTTGCGCTGGTTGATCCGAACAATCCTGTTGAGCAGGTCCCTGGAGTGAATGGCTGCAAGCAGGTGATGAATATCTCCCAGAAATGGGGGGACATATCTGATAGTGAGAAAGAAAATTCTGGTGGTCGTGATCGAATCTCCTATAGTGATTTTGTTCAGCGTGGTAGCAAGGAGGGGGCAGGGAAAGAGGGAACCATGACAGCACCACCGAGAAGAAGGCAGCGGAAAGACTATTCCTCCCTCCCGAAACCGATGCCTACAAGATCTTCCTTCAGCAAAGGGAATGGTTTGAAACCTTTCGATGAGTTTTTGTACTTGGAGAAGATGAATCTCAGATGTAAGTATGCTAAGATTTTGAAGCAGTATGATAGCTCGGAATGGGAATCAGTTACCGCAGATGAAGCACTTGCCCTTGGATATGGTGACAACAATGGTGACGGGTATGGCTATTATGAAATGTAGTTGTCTGTGTTTTTAATGCTTGTTCTCTGCACTTTTCTTTTATTTTAATAAATGGTTGGAGACTTTTTCATCGGCTGAGCTTTCCTGGTATATGATATAATAACTATTCCATAAATATTAATGATTATTTACCTTTCATTATTTCAATAAATCAAAAAAATGAAAACGATATTCATGCGTATGTACAGCCTACCATCTCCCAGAAATGTGTAATTACCTTTTCTATATATAATTTAAATAAATTATTATAAATACGTAAATAATTATTCTATATTATGTTTATATAATGATTCGAATTCTGGAAATGAAGATACCAATATCAAATTATAATGTCAAAGGTATCCGAACAGAGACATGTTTGGAAAACAAAGTAGTTATCACCCAGAACGATGATTTTAAAAATAAATAATTAATATACATGTGATAAGATTTCATAAATAAATAATTCATGGTATGATATAATTAAAGTTAGGGAATAAATTTTTACTAAATCTCTTTTTATTATATATTTGAATATGAATTAAGAAAAGATAGACTTGAAGTAAGGGTTTATTTCATAATCTCATTATTATTTAGGATTGGTTCAGCATAAGTCTCCATAATAGAATATTTACCTTCCATATCCATGTTTAAAAAAAATTCCATATTTTTTAATACTATTTTCCTATTAATTTTTAAAATTATTTTTAACTATGTTTTATTTTTTACAAAATTCTTTGAAAAGAATATATTGTCCATTTTCTATACAAGGCTCCTGGCATCTTTTTTAAAATATATATATGAAAGGATTTTTTTTAAATTATATGAAATGAATATATTTTACCACATTCATTATTCCTTATTTTCTTGAATATTTCTTTACAATATTACAAGGTTATGTTCAAAGAAAATGGATTTATTTTTTGTTTCATAACTTAAAAAAATATTCTCAAAATAGAAAGGATATTTTCCCAAAGAATTATTTAAAAGGATATTTAAAAATAATTTTCCATATAAGAAAAAATTAGTTTATATTAATTATTTTTTACTAGAGTATGATATAAGGATACCATTCTTATTCTCTCTTTGAATGGTTTGGGTATATGATGACATGATGTTTATGAATTCTGTTTCTTTTCCATGAGTTATATTATAATCATATGTTTATGAAACCCATTTAATTTTATGGGTTTTGATATGATTAATGATTTATATTATTTTGGAATTCAAATATATGATTTTCATTATGTAATGGGTGGGACCAATATCTCCCACTGATTAATTGGGGAATTATTTATATCTCATGTGATAAACGCGACTAGAATGGGGAGTAAACTCAGTTCGGTAAGGGAATTTTTCCACCATGATAATCTTGGGAGTGAATCTTGACTTCTATGATGGTTTGGGAGGTGAACTCATTCCACTATAATATTCATGGAAAATCTCCTTATATACTAATGAAATGATTTTGTATGCTTATTTTTTCCCCAAAATTCCATGTTTTAAGCCAATTTTATTTTCATTTATTATTTATATCTCATAAAAATCCATGATTAATTACATGAATCATGATTATGATATATGTTATGAAACATATGATTTTGAAATTCTATGTTTATGTTTTGATAACCTTATGATCATGTTTTTCTTAATATCTCTTTATTTACCCTTACTAGGAATTTGAGCTCACCCTTTTCTTATGTTTTATTCCCCATGATATGTAGAAAGGTTTTAGGAATGATATGTAAAAAAGGGTTCTAGATATGATGAAATAAGTGGGAGATGATGTAGATATGTTATGAACCAGTTTTTTTATGTTTTGAAATTTTCAATGGCACTAATCCCTTACAATCATCAGACATGTGTTTCTATAATGTTATTAATATTCATTTAAAAAGATGTAATTTCTATGTATGAAATTATTGGGATGTTATATTTGGTTTCAAAATTATAGTTTTGGTAAACCTATGAAAATTAGGATGATAAAAACCTTCCTAATATCCCTATGTAAAAGTCTATGTTTAGTATAAAATCATAACATTTTCATAATAATCGCGAATTAACAAGGTTAAAACTTTGGTGTCATAATGTAAGGTGTCAAAATTTAGATATCATACCAAATAGTTTTCGTGATTATATAGTTTTCCACTATTAGTATTGTTTCCTACACTATGATTTTTTGTTTTAGTAAATGGTTAGAACTCAAAAGAATCATGTTAACTCTGACTATGCTGAAAAATAAATTGATTTTACTCCTAAGAAACTAAATGTTATGAAAGATAAAATAATAATCATACTACTATGATCACACAACTCTCTCAGTCTATGAATCATACCGAGTTTCCAAATGATAAAATAAGGGAACAATTTATTTTTGAATATTTCATAAAAAACATCCACATTCTTTTACTGGATCTTATAATCCACTTGTGGATGAGCGGAGAAACGAAAATATTGAGAAAAAATTTACTTTTCTCCAATTCTCAGGACATGAAAATGTTGTCCTAGATTTTTATTGTTAGGATGGTGAAGCAGATAAATGGTGGAATCTTATAAAATACATGACATAAGAGGAATAAATTTACTCTATGTAATGGGATGAGTTTATGAACTTATTTTTCAATAATTACTTTCCAATTATACTTCATACAAAGATAGAAAAGGAGTTCCTTGAGATAAATTAAAAGGATTATGATTCAATTGGTATCTATGAGGAATTTGTTTCAATAATTTCAAGGTACACTTCTGGTATTATCATCTGACTTGAAAGAATGGCTGACTAATTACTTTCTGTCCTAAAACCAAGCCTCTGAATGGATTTATCCATAATAGACCTCAGTAGATATGAATAAATTGATCCATGTGCTCTTAAGTTGGAGATTGAGAATGGAGTTATCCATAAATATCATGTTTTTGAAAATAAAAGAGAAATAGAATTCAATGGAAAATATAATAACCATAGAGAGAAGAAGATGAGTTCTCCTTTATGTTCAAAATATAGGAAGAATAATGGTGGAAATTTTCTTAAGGGGATTAGTAAATGTTTCAAGTGTGGAAAGGTAGGTCATCTTGTAAACTAATACTGACGTGATGGGAAAAAGATATCAAATGATGTGAAGAGAGATAAGGCTGCATAGAATAAACTACTCAAACATTAAAGCATTAAGTGTATGTAAAATGATCAATTTTCTAATTAGTGCCCAAATCAAAGGATTAATGATGAAGATCGACATTAGTAACCTATTAATGATAAAGAAAATTGAAAATCTCAAGAAAATAACTATTGTAAATTTATAGTCTGAAGAAGTGTTAGTGAAAGGTACATTTACCATCAACTATAAGAAAACTAATGTCTTATTTGACTATAGATCCTCTCAATATTTTATTTTTAAAGAATACTATATTGGAATCACCTTATCAACTCACCAATTAGATGTGGATTAAGCTCTGAAAACTCTAAATAGAACAATGTTCTCTTCGAAATTTTATAATTATTCTCTCGTTTGTTTTTGGAAAAATGATTCCTCAAAATATTGTGATACTTCTTTAGATGAATTAGATGTGATTATTGACTTGGATTTGATTTCTCTATATGGATCTCACATAAATTGTTGAGGAAGGGAAGACACATTTCATATTATGACTGAACCTATGATCATAAATTGATGTAAGGATTAATATCAACATCTAATGGAAATTACTTCCATTTTTGGGTCATAATTCCTATAAATTATGGTTATCTACCTCATATAGTTTGGGGGGACTCAATAGTTTGGATACACCAATTTTATGGGAGTTTGTTGATGTAATTTTGGAATAATTCTTAGGTCTTTCACTAAGTTATGTTGTTTAGTTTTCAATAGAACTCATACCTAGTGATATGCCTATATCAAAAACTACTCATATAATGGATCTGATTGAGTTGTAGGAATTAAATAAGAAACTATAGGAGAATATTGATAAATAATTCATATTCCCTAGTTCATAACCCTGTGGTGAAACTATTCTGTTTGTTAAGAAGAAATATGTATCAATGTGACTATGCCTTGATTATCTTGAACTTAATAATATTACTATCAAGAACAAGTATCCACATCCTCATACTGAAGCCTTACTTGATGAACTACATGGAGCTCAATAGTTTTCCAAGATTGATCTTTATTCTGGATATTTTCAATTGAGTTTAATGAAGGAAGATGTACCCAAGATGAAATTATGTACAACGTATGGACACTATTAATTTATATTGATTCATTTTGGCCTTATTATTGACCTCTCTATATTCATGGATTTAACAAGTAGAGTCTTTATAAACTATATTGATCAGTTTTTTAGTAGTCATTATTGTATATATTTTTGTTTATTCAATGATTAAGGAAAACCATGACGATCAATTGAGGATTGTACTGAAGACCCTGATAAAGGAGAAATATTATGAAAAATTTACCAAGTTTGAATTTTGGCTTCAGAATGTTTCATTTTTCGGTCACATAATATCAAGAGAGGGTACACATATGGATGAAACAAAGATGGAAGTTATTTAACATTGGCCTAGACTAACAACGGTGATTGAGATATGAAATTTTCTTGGGTTGGATGGATATTATCAGCAAATTTTGGATAATTTATCTCAATTTTCAAATCCACTCACCATGTTACATTATAAGGGAACTTTGTTCCTTTGGATGAATGAATGTAAATATTTTTTAAGGAACTAAATAGAAGGTTAGTCATCACCCATGTGATTAAAATACCCTATAGTAGAGAAGGGTATGAAATATTTTGTGATGAATCAAGGAAAGGATTAGGAAATATTCTCTGGAAAATTCAAATGGTTATATCTTATGATTCATGACAACTGAAGACCCATTAGAAAAATTACCAAATTCATGATTTGGATTTAGCTACAGTAATATTTTCATTTAATATATGGAGGCATTATCTTTATGGATAAAAGTGTGATATATATACTGATCATAAAATCATATGGTTTATATTATCATATAAGGAGTTTAGAATTATCCAAATAAGATAGTTAGAGTTGATATAGATTAATACTACTCAATACATTACCAACATGGGAAAAAGAACAAGGTGGAAGATACTTTGAATCAAGAGGACCATGCTAGTATATATGTGATAAGGATGAAAAAAGAAACAATATTTATATATTTTTAAAGGATAAATCTTGAAATCATAACGGAATGGGAGAAATAATATCTTTCCCAAATGATTGTTTAACTATCAATACAACTGAATATTAAGGAGGTGAATAAGGAAGATGTAGAGATGAAAAAAGGTGAGAAATGTTCCTGAGTTGAACTTAGATTGTAATGGAATAATAATGTTAAAAAATAATGTTAGTAACCTCTATACTATATTTAAATAATGAGTTGTGGGATGGGGCCCTTAGCCCATAAATCTATATTTATCCTAGAATCAGAGATATGTATAGAGACCTGAAAGAGTATGTATAGTGGGATGAAATGAAAATAGATTTTGTAGAGTATGTTTATCAGTGATTGATATGTCAGAAAGTTAAGGCTCAGAGACAGAAGTCTAAGAGGTTGTTACAATAACTACCCATAACAAAATGGAAATGGGAAAACATCACCATGAAATTTTTCCTTGGTCACCCCAAAAAATGAAAAGGAATAATACTATATGGGTTGTAGTCGATAAATATACAAAGGCATCACACTTCATTTCTATAAGAGAATATTTCTCTCTTAATGACCTTTCCACAATTTAATAAGTGGTATGATTTCATGGTGTACCACTTTATATTATATCTAATAGGGATCCAAGGTTTACCTCATAGTTCTGGTGAAGTATTTATCATGAGTTGGATACAATTTTATGTTTAAATAATTATTTTCATCCTTAGACAGATGGTCTGTCTGAGAGGAAAATTCAAACTCAAGAAGGCATGCTGAGAGCATTCTCTATAGATTAAAAAGGTCTTTGGGATAAATAACTCCCTTTGGTGGAATTTTATTACAATAATAGATTTCACTTGAGTATTCAGATGGCTCCTAATGAAGTCCTCTTTGGAAAGAAGTGTAGAACTCCAACATGATGGAATTAAGTTAGAGAAATAAAGCTACTGATACCTGATATAGTTGAGGAAATGGAAGATGTGAATAGATATATTTAGAAATATAAAGAGAATCCTATATTTTTCAAAAATGTTATGTTGACAACCACTGGAAAGATCCAGAGTTTTAAGAGGGTGAAAATTTATTTCTAAAAATACCTCATTGGAAGTGAGGGATGTGATTTGGAAAAAATGAAATTTAATACCTATATATATTGGAAAATTAAATTCTTGATCATGTTGGTATGGTATTTTATCGATTTAAGTTTCCACCAAATCTCTCTCAAGTTCATGATGTGTTCTATGTATCTCTCCTAAAAAAATACATACATAATCCTTCACATGTACTAAAATAAGAGGTTGTACCACTAGAGAAATATCTTTCTTTTGAATAACAACCAGGATAGAATATGGATCATATATATAATGTTCTATGAAACAAGATTACTCTCCTGGTTAATGATTTTTGGGAGATCCACCAATCTGAGAAGTCAATAAGGGAACAAAAGGATATAATGATCAAGAGGCATCCTCATCAGTTATAATTCGAGTGATGAATTTAGAATGATATATTCATTTTAATGGGGTAAAATTTAAGCCCCTTATTTTATTAAAAAAATACTTCTATTTAAATAAATTTATATATTCAATAGCTTGCGTTGCATCCAACTGTGAGTTTAAACAAAATATGTAACATTATTATCTATCCATTATTTCATAGCCATTGTATTATAGGTAATTAATAGAAATTAGTAATTTATGTAAAATATATGTAATATTAATTTATAAAATTAATTTATTAGTTATCAAATAATTTTAATTTTTATTAAAAATTATTCGAAAAAAGTGTCATTTTTCTAAAAAAATATTAATGCAGAAAATAAATTAAAATAAATTAAATTAATCTTGGTGAATGATTTTAATGAAATAAATATATTTTTTACTTTATAAAACTTTTTCAATCCTTCAAAAAATATTTTTCAATTCTTAATATAAGAATAATTCCAGTTTTATGCTTAAAATTTTATTTTACCTAAAAAGAAGTTTCTGTCAAATTTTGAAGACTTACTTTAAAATGAATTTATTCCTTTTATAGTTAGTGAATTAGATAAAATTAATTAAATATTTATAATTTGGAAGTTAATATTTGGTAATTAATTCCATTCTATATTTAGTCAATAAGAATTGTAACTATGGTAAAATTTATTTCCTCGTTAAAGGGTAAAATAGGTTAATATTGATTACAAATAATGATAAGAAAATAATTTTCCATTATATTTAATATTTAAGGAATTTAATTCTACCCTTAACACCTATGTTTTGAATTTTTTTAATAGAAAATTTTCCATGAACAGTAATTATAATATTCAAATCAATGAAAGTCACAAAATGCGACTTTCTTGGTCTTAAATAACTCTTATGTGTCCACATGGGGAAAAAAGTTTGTTATGAAGGAATATCAATGTACATTTTGTACTTAATAGACTTAATGTTATTATATAAATTTATTTATGTCTTTTGGGGCCCCATGGATAGTATTATGATCTTTATAGTATTTTAGTTAATAATAAGTCAAACATGTCACACTCTTATTCTAATAAGTATAATATTTTTAATATAGGATTATCTAGATGATAATATTGAAAATAAATATTATTATTAAATATATAATACTTATCTACGTCATTGTAATTTATTTATATCTTTTAGGGATGAAATAATTACCTTGAATAGTTACACAATGTTGATGTAGTAATTATTCGATTAACAAAAAAATGATATAAAAAATATTAAAATAAATATAATTTTAATCAATTAATATGATCCAATAATTTTATAAAATATTATGAAATATTATGGGTGTACTAAATTATTTTTTAATATATCTTATTTTATTGATTTTATTAATGTCTAAGTAATGAATAGTATCAAAATTGATACTAATCATATTTTATGAAATCCATTTTAATAAATTATTTAAAAATTGTATAAATATGAAATATGAAAAAATTAAGTAAAATATGGTATAAATTATCATAAATATTCCATTTATGGTATAATTTACACTTTATAAGTAAAAATTAGAACCTTTTACTATTTAAAATGGTATTACCAAAATGAAAATTAAATTAGGTTTACTAAGGGGTAATCAAAATGATGAGGTTTAAAATAACTACAAAAACAGGTCTACAATATATTATTTGATGATATTAAAACCTTATATTATCTTATATTTTAATCCTTTTAATTTTTGTGGTATTTGGATTGATATTGAATTTATTACAAATGGGTCTTTTTAGAAATTCCAAAAGTGCACCTCACCTCAATTAAAAAGGGTACCTACTCTCTCACATATTATTATAAATTTGACCCTTATATATATAAAAAAACTTAAAATTAATATTAAAAAATTTTATAGAAACATTCTAGAGGTGCTCGTCTTCTAAAAAGACCAACCCTAGATCCCTTTAGAGGACATCCAAATGTGTTGTTTCTAAGAAGACATAATTTCTCTAACTGATCACTTTATTTTTATACTATTCCTTACCACCTATAAATGTATAATGTTTATCATAAAATAATAACATAATTATAATCCATTATATTAAATTTTATTATTTGGAAAAACCCATTACAAACCTTATTTACCTTAAAAATGAACTAATGGTATCGCTTGTGTGTACATATGACTTACCATTTCTATGCAGCGATACAATTTATTTTTTATCACCATATTTTATGGATTGGTATTATAATGGTATTAATGAATATATATGATATATATGATATATAATATATAATAATGATTCTGGAAATATGAATTATTATTTTTCATTCTTTGTTTCTATAAAAGAAAAAATGAAAACAACATTCATGCATACATACGACCTACCATATCCATGAACAATGTAATTAATTTTTCTATATCTACTTTAAATGAATTATTGTAAATTTTTATATAATTATTATATATAATTTTTACATGATTATTATAATTCCAGAAATTATGACACCAATATCAAATTGTAAGGACCATGACTTGAAAACTGAAACATGTTTGGAAAATGAAGTAGTTGTCGCAAAGAATTGTTGTTTTAATAACAAATTATTAATAAATGGGTGAGAAGTTGTTATAAATAAATAATACATGATATTATATAATTATGGATATGGAATAAATGTATAATAAAACACTATGTATTATATAGTAGATTTTAATGTTAACAACGAAAGGAAAGACATGGCATAAAGGTTTATTTCACAACCTCATCATTATTCAGGAATGTTTCTATCTAAGTATCCATTGATGAATATTTATATTAAATGTCCATGTTTTATAATAATGTTTTAAAAAATGTTTTTACTATTCTCATATGAATGTTTAATTTCATTTTTAATAATGTTAAACTTTTTGAAAAAATACTTTGAATAGATTTTTTTATTGTTTTATAAACAAGGATCTTTTTGACTTTTTTGACAAAAATATACAGAAGGAATATTTTTTTAACTCATATGGCATGGTTTTTTTTCCTGCTTTCAATACCCCTTAATATCATCAATCTTACACTATATTCTTAAAATGTTTTTTTCAAATAAAATTACTTCCTTTTTAATTTTGTGGCGTTAGAAAAATAAGGTTTTTAAAATGGAAATGATATTTTCAAGAATAATTATTTCAAATGACATTTCATAATAATTTTCCATATAAGATAACATTATTTTATGTTATATTTTAATATGTTATGATTCAAGGATAAATTTTTATTCTTTCTCTTAATAATTTTTATTTTTGGAGACATGATTTTTATGAAATATATTTCATTTCCTTGAATTATGTTATGTTGAAATGTTTATGAAAACCATTTATTTTTATGGGTTATAAAATGATGAATGATTTATATTCTTGGGGAATATATATGTATTGTTTTTTTTTCATGTAATGGACGGGACCTATATCTCTCTCCAATTCATTGGGTAATGATTTATATCTTATGAAATAGACAATACTAAAACATGGAGTGAAATCGGTTTAGCGAGGGATTTTTTCAACCATGATAGTATTGGGAGAGAAAATTGATTACGAAAATGGTTTGGGGACCGAACCCATTCAACTATGATTGTCTAGGAAAATTTCCTTGAATACTAATGAAATTATTTTTTATGTTTATCTATTTTCCAAAATTCTATGTTTTATTTCAACGTTATTTTCTCACAACTCTTGTTAATTTATTATTTATGTATCATAAACTAAAATTAATTATTATACGACTCATGATTATGATATATGTAATGAAGGGTATGATTTTAAATTGTTATGTTCATATTTTTATATCCATATTCCCATGTTTTTCTTGATATCTCCCTAGTTTACCCTTACTAAGCATATGAGCTTTCCATTTTCTTATGTTTCTCTTCCATAGTATATGAAGAAAGGTACAAGGTATGAAATTTCAAAAAAGGTGTTGGATAGTAAGAAATAAGTGGGAGATGATGTATATATGTTATGAACTAGTTTTTTGTGTTTCCAAATTTCTAAAGGTAATGGGCCTTTATGGTCCTCAAGCATGTTTTTTAATGTAATGAATATTCACTTAATAAATAAGTGATATCTATGTAGGAAATATTAGGGATTTCATATTGAAGATAGAATATTTCGTGGCTATGATCCTGATGAAAGAGGTTAAAGATGTTTCAATAAAGAAACAAGAAGCATAGTTGATTCTATTGATGTGAATGTTCTTGAAAAGGATGAGGAAGATGTTTCAAAATCACATGCACATGAGAAATATGAGGTGGAGGAAAGAGTTGTTATTGAGAAACAATTAAATTATTCTAATAGTGGTGATGGAACACATTTTATAGATTCCAACTCAGGTATTTCCAATGATGAAGAATAATTTCATATATTTCAACCTAGGCTAAGGAAATAGGTGGAAGTTAAAAACATTATTGGTGATCAACATCAAAAGGGTCAAATAAGAAGAACATAAAAAGTTGTATCACATAATTATATATATGAAAACATTGATCTTCAAGATGTTAATGAATCATTTTAGAATCTATAATGGATTCATGTTATGAATGAAGAGTCAGATTAGATTGAGATTAATAATACTAGGGAACTAATACGTAAACCAAATGGAAAAAAATATTTTTGGTAAAAACTGAGTATTCCAAATAAACATTAATGAGTGTGTTGAAGTGATAATAAGAAGAGAAATATTTGTTTGAAAAGGATACACAAATATTGAAGGATGTTATTTTTATGAGAACTTTTAATGGATGATAATTTTAGAAACAATCCTGACCATCTTTGTAGTTGCTGTAAAAATAAGTTATAAAAAAATTTATATGGAAGTGAAGTCAACATTTCTGAATTGAGAACTTGATGAAGAAATTTATATTGAACAAAAATTTGTTTTTTTATTGGGAAGGATGAAAGTTATGTGTGGAAGTTGAATAAATCCTTGTACGGGATAAAGAAATATTCAAGGGTGTGGTATTTAAAATTGGATACTTGCTTAAGAAAGTTGATCATTATGAAAAGAAGAGTTGACAGTAATCTCTATATCAAAGAAAGTTAGGATATTTTCCTCATGGTTATAGTATATATTGACGATATAATCTTTTACGGGAATGATGAATGAACTTGTGAAAGTTTTGTTAGATAAATGAAGAATATATTTGAAATTTACATGCTTGGTGAAATGAAATAGTTTCAGGGGTTATAAATCTACCAATATAACAAATACATATTTCTTTCCCAAGAAAACTATTCTAAGGAACTTATTAAGAAGTTTGGATTGAAAATTTAAAACCTATTTTCATACCAATTTAAGTGGGAAAGATGTTGAGTAAAGATGCCGAACGTATGGAAGTTAACTCAAAAGAGTTTTCATAAGTTTATTGGAAGTTTATTATATATAACTTCTTCAAGGAAAGATATTATGTATCTTATTACATTAAATTAAATATTCAAAATTTATCGAAAGGAATAAAATCTATTATAACTCAAAATAATTATCAGGTATATCGAAGGAAAAATAGATTTTAGAATCTGGTATGATACCTCAGAAATAATTTATTTTTGTCTATACCAATGTTGATTGGGTAGGAAGTTTTTTTGGTAGAATAACTACATCTAGTGGAGTCTTCATTATAAAGAAATTTTTTGTAAGTTGTAATAAAAAGAAACAAAATTTAGTAACTCTTAGCATGGTTGAATATGAGTATGTTTCTTCCAATCAATATTCAACACAACTACTGTAGATGAAGACTCAGTTTGAACATTTTCTTCATGAAGTAAAGTTATCTGTTCTCTTAGGTTATGATAATTAGAGTGATATTAACCTGAAAATAAATCCATTACAACATTATAATTCAAAAATTATTAATATCAAATATCACTTCGTCAAAGATATTGTGGACAATAATGACCTCAAGATGGAGTATGATCCGAAAATAGAAGAATTTTTATACGTATTCCCAAAAATGTTACCAAAGGAAGAAATTTTCAAACCAAGGTTGAACAAGGGTGTGAAACCTACTTCCCTACAAGGTTGAGGTATGCATTTCTATCCCCTATCTATTCTACTTTTTGGATATTATTTCCAAGGGTGATAAAAATGATGTTTCATAAATCTATCAATTGGCATATGATAAACCTTGTAAGGAAGCATATATTTAGGTGGATCTATGGGTAAGATGTGAACATATCATGAAGGTGTGTGAATATTTCTTACATTTTTTTGAAGTGGTTATTAGAAACTTTTTTTATAGGATGAAAGAATTTATGAAGATCAGGAAATTTTGGATGCTGAAGAAGTTCCACTAGTCACTACTTTTGGATAGTATGGGTTTTCTCAAAATGATTCTTGTATCATACAATATGTTAAATCATGTATGAATAGAATTTTTGATTAGTGATCCATATATTAAGTTCGAAATTTTAGTTATGGATGAAACTTGGTTGACAAAAAAATAAAAAGGGGGAGACTATTGTGACAAACATGGATGGAAGTTAGTTTTTGGATTCTGAAAGAAGTGGTTTATGTTTTTTTTGATTTTATAAAAAATAAATTCACTTTTTAATTGTTGGTGATAGAATGAATGTGGAACCGAGACTAAAATATTGGATGAAATGTTTTTATGTAATTTCATCAGTTTTTGTGTCTTGTTCCAAATGTATTCTCTAGGTGAAGTTGTTTTTGGGACTCATGTTGTGTATGGACTGATGTTTTTTATTTGAGTGAGAAGCTGTATCTGAGTTTAAATGACATTCAAAATATTCAGTACTAAATTTAATTATTATTTTTTGTTTTTTATATTTTCATTATCATAAGTTTTCTGGGAACCATTTTATCTATGTGTTTTGAATAAATGAGGAGGAAATGTTTTGTAAGTCAGATGATTCTATGATGATCCTATTGTTTTTTTAAAATCATGACGACATCATGATAAAAACAAAAGTTTTTGGAATAAGAGAATATAAAGTCGAGGTATTTTTGTCTCATAACATAGGTGTGAGAATCTCCAGATGTATAATTTGTCTAAAGGATGGGATGTTTGAAGATGCTGCTATTGGAAATTTTGCAGAAGCATTGATTGGCCGATCCATCAGATGAGAACATTCGTCAGACTATTTGATCCCCCAAACAAACAAAATTAGAGGATATATCATAAATTTTAGAGAATCTGAAAGACAAAAGTCACTACTGACATTGGTCTATAATATGTAATATGCAACTTATCAATCATAGAATATCTAAATCTGATCCATTAGATACATTGTTGGTATATTCATGGAATCATATACAAAGATCTATTAGAGGAAAAATAAAATGGTTTTGTTATTGGGAATAGTGAATGAGATGATATGAGAGACTGTTCAATTAGACAATGTTAAAAAAATTAGTCAGCCATTTTAAAAAATCTCTAAATTTATTCATCTATATCATGAATCATTATAAAATAATTGACATAGATACATCAGATGGGATACATAGACCAATCCATTAGACACATGATGAAACAAATAAGGAATAAGATGCTAGACTTCATCGGATTTAGGATCATTAGTTTGGGTATTTTTTGATAAAATGATGAAGAGGGGAAATGTGTTGAATCTTATGAAGTGACATTGAAGGGTTGTATAATATTTAGAATATGAAATGATGTTTTTTGGAAATGAAAAATTAATGAATTAGTTGGTATGAAAGGAAGCTAAAAAGAAACTGTAATCTAAAAAATTTTCAATAATGTATAAGGTAGAGTAAGTTCAACGGTTTAGTTGGTTTCATGAATTGGAATGAAAAAGTGAATCAGAGTGAAAAATATTTTGGAATGAAATTTTTTATTGGAAATAGGAATTGTATATAAGTTCAAAGAAGACTAAAGTTGTGAGAAGATTCAAGAATTTTTGTGAAGAATCAAGAAGAGTTAAGAATCACTAAAGTGGTCCAATAAGAAGTCAAAATTTAAGCCAAATTTTTAGTTATGGAAATTTGTTTGATAAGGAAAATGAAAGTGTTTTCCCACCCATTCTATACCTATAGAACCTACAAATATTGGTCAAAGTACAATGCACTCTGACACTATTCACGTGTGGGGGAGGGAGATAGAGAGTGATGAATGTTTTATGATATATTTGGGAAATGATGGTTTTTAAGATAGGGTTGTATTGAGAAACATCGCCAAATATAAGAAGCGTAAGGAATAGTTTATGATTAGGTTTTCTAGATTAAACCTAGAAATAAGAATGAAAATTTTAGGGAAAGAAGGAAGAATCTCATAATTGTTTTTTGAGTATCTTTTCTTACTTTTGATCTCAATAGAAGAATCTGTCTAAGTACCCAGATAGAGACATCAGATTATGTTTTTGTATGAATTATAAAAGATTTTTTCCCACATACTTCTAGATAAGAAGGTGAATAGTTATGTTTTAAATAATTACTAAAGTGGAAGTTGTTGAATTAGCACAGTGACATGTTTGGAACCAACTGGTGAAGGTTTCATAACTTGTTATAATACATATTTTATATAATTAGTGCATGAAGAATCGTATTCATTGTTTTATTGGTCATAGTTCTACTCATTTGTAAGGGTATTTTCTACTTGTTGAATATATACAAAAGTAATTTTTTTCTTGTGGATTGTGTGGTGTTAGATTATTTTAAAACAATTCAAAGGACTTCCTACTTTTATTGAGCAGTGAACCTCATAAATACTTGTGTTCTTATGGATGTGTTAATGTTTTTGTTTTTAGAAAATGTGATAATTCATAAACAGGAGGTGAATGTTTTTACGGAATATAGATAATAAAAAAGAAAAAGAATCATTGATTAACCCTCTCCCCCTCTCAATGATTACATTAATCCAAGTTGGGTCATTTCATTTTCATCATGCATGGATATCTCTAACTTTTCTAGTATTGATGGTTTATAAATATATTCAAAAAATAATGATGGTTAACCTGGGATAAAAATTAACAAATCAATATTTATTAGATCTCAAATTTTATGAGCTTTATTAATACTTATATTTTATAAAATTCCATTTTCTATTCCACTAAATTCATCAACCACCTTGTTTCCCTTCCCAGGGTAGTAGTGTATGAAGAAATCATTATCCTTGAGAAACCCCTACCATATTCTCATCCACATGTTGAGATACTTTTAAGAGAAAATATACATCAAATTTTTTGGTTAATATATATTTCACATCTTTCTTAATAGATATAGTTCCTCCATATCTTCAAGGAAATTATTACATCTTCTAACTCAAGGTCATGAGTTGGGTAATTATATTTATGGATCAGTAGTTAAATTCCTAAAAAGTCATTCTTCCTAAGGACATAAGCCAATACTTTCTTAAATTTATCACTATATATTTAAAAACATTATTTTATTAAAGGAAAACTTTACACTATTGTATTAATCCATCATCTCATATATCTTAAAAACATTCTTCACATTGGTTAAATGATGATAATTTAACCACTTTACATGTCAAATTGGTTAACGGGTTGGCCAATCTTTGAAAATTTTGAAAAAACCACCGATTATAACCGGCTAAGATAAGGAAATTATGTATCTAAAATTATATTCATCAATGTATGAAAATATTGGACTACCTTTTTTCGGCGGATCAACAAATATCCCAACCTTTTATACAATTCAGACGTGAAAATAAATTTTATAGAACTAACATTCATATATACTAAATTTCACTTATATTTAATTTAATCTTAGGATCTAAAGAATTATACAACTATGGTTCTCATGATCTTCATAGATTTTGGATTATTTCAATATATAATCAATGAAAACAACCATGATGTTATCAATATCATACAGGAATAGTTTATTCATGAGATCTACAAAAAATAAAGGTTAATTTTTAAATGTAATGGGAATTACCCTAAACTCATAATGTTAATATCTTACAAGAAATTTCATCTTTGTAATATCCTCCTTCTTTACCCTTAATTGATGGTAACCAATAAAAATATTTATCTTTGAAAAATATTGAACTACTTGAAGTTTATAAAATAATTCATCAATACATGGTAAATGATACTTATTTGTGATGACCAAACTTGAACCATCCGCTCTAAAATGGAGTGCCACGTGACCTCATGCACACCTCCCCAATGCAAGAGGCTACTGACTTACAGAAAGCGTATGATTCTATAATTGGGGAGACTATAATCTTAGTATCATGTTATAACACAATTAATAATAAAATATTATAATAAATAGAATAATCATAGTATAATGTGAAATCTAAAAGCTGACATACAAGTCCTACTAGTAATAAACTGGCTCCCAAAGAAGAAAGGTAAACCATTATTTCGAAAGAAATAGATTAATAAATAAATAAAATAGTGGGGTCCTCTAGAGTCCATACCGGTACACTAGTATCTCTATGCTCTTCTGCTGATCCATCATCCATGGGTCCCTTTCCCTTACTGAAATCCCCATACATGAAGTCTGTAGGCACATTGAAATGACCATACATAGTGTGTATAATAAACCCAGTATGACACCACCAATTCATCCTTAACATGTGTGATCTTGTAAAAGAGGTGCATTACATGATAATAAATAATTCATAAACTAGATTAATAATAAAATATCACAAAATGAGTGGTCTTGGGCTAAGAAAACTTCTATAAACAATCAACTACAGCTGTTTCAGCTCCATGCTACAAGGATAGCGAGGAGATATTAGAAGTAACCAAAAATAGACATGATTCAAATGAATATATCAACAGCCTCAGGGAATCATCATATATGTGATTCAAAATTCAATACTTATAAATTATGGCATGCTACTCGACATAAGACTAGGTATCAAGAACGATACTTAGTAGTTTAGTGAGCATCAAGTTATTTGTTACTTAGAATTCAAGTATTGAGTATATCCTTATCATGGAATATCCATGGAATTATCATATCGCCTCCCTATGAAAATTCCCAAATAAACCTCATTATAAGTCACACACACTCCCCTTCTCATGAACAATCATGTCATGATGGTCTACCTATTCTGAGCATCAAGTAAAATACCTCTGAATGTAAGGTAACATACATAACAAGGAAGAACATACAAGATGATCATATAGTCATGATAATAAAGTATCCACATTAATACATGTAATCAATATAAAAAATAAAAAACAATCTAAAAGTAAAAGACACAAAATCAAAAATCATAAAGGGTTTCATGATCCACAAAGACATAGAGACAGACACAAACACCTATATATGATCATAATCAAGCATGGTCATCAAGTTGTAAAAATACAGCAATTATAAAAATGAAAAAAAATGTATATACGAGAGCCCCAAATGATAAGAGAGTTATTACCTCAAGGTTTTTTATATCAAATTCAAGGTATATTTGGGAATCATCACTTGAACCATGAACATGCATTCATTAGATCAAACTCCACTCTAAGGATTCATAGAACTAATTATCTTATTTTATTTCCAAAATAAAAAAAAGGACACATATGATAATAGATTATATCTCCTATATAATTTCAAAATTATCAATTTAAGACAAACCTTGTGTTAACAATTTTCCCCTTAGATAAAACAATAATTCCTTATATTAGAATAGTTTTCTCTATCCATACTAATTCATTATTGAAAATAATAATTCTTATTATTATTTTCAATAATTTAATGTTATTATACTTTGATGAAATATTTATCATATTTCTAGAAAATTTTTAAATCTAATTAAAAAACTAACAGTGATAATAATTTATGGACATCTTAGTTGGGTTCTATCTTACACCCAAAAAATGGAGGAGAGCTGGTGAGGTTCTTCCATGCCTAAAAATGGATGAAGAACACATATTTTTAATAAAAGGTGTCAATAAAATTTAATAAGGGAACCTATTGGATGTTTAGAACTTATAGGATCACAAAAAAACAATTTGAATCAAAGAATAAATATTTTTAAAAAATTAATTATTTTAGTATTCATAACATTAGAATCCAAAAATTAATTTCTTAATTTAATTTTGAAAATAATAATTTCATAATTTAGTAGTGTTTAAATTATTCTACAATATGAGAAATTAAAATTGAACATGTAAAGAAATAATTCCCATGAATTTAGATATATAAAATCATGAAAAATGCGTTATTAGGTAGATCTTGTTAAGAATAAATGGAAATATGAAAAAAACACAAGTTTTCCTAAAAAAGGGTGATGTGTAAGGGTAACATGGTTTAACCCCACACTACTCATAACAATTGTGTATGGGTAAAAGAATTTCCCTTATGTAGGTATTGAATTCAGAATTACCCTTATGCAACTTTGGTTTACCGTTACATATCCTTTAGAAATAATTAATCAACTTTACATATATCTTTATAACCCTAATTTATGCTTTAAATAATTCGACTTGACTATACAAAACATGGGGCCACCATTACGCGAGTAAAAGAAATACATTTATAGAGAAATTGAGAACATGAAAACACCCTTATGTAATAAAGGATTACATTTTCATAGCTCAATCATGTACTTATGTAGTGGTTAATTACCCTTACAAAATCATTATAAAACTCACCTTATACTTAAAAGCCTATGGAATAATGGTTTTACCCTTATGAAACTTCTGAAAAACTCAATCTACCCATATATAGAGGATTGGAAAACGATTCTACCATTATTCAACCTTCCACATATTTGATTTAGGGTCATATATATTTAAAAAATTATATTTTCACATAATAATACTTATAAATTATAAAAAAGGGTTTAAATATTATCTACACCTAATAATGTTATAATATTCCTCCTCAAATTGTAACGTCCCGGTTCACGAAGCCAACCAGAGGTGCCCCATACCCGGATGGTCACATGGCCTCAAGCGCATTTCCTCAAACGCCATAGGCTGCCGACTAGTAGTGAGGGCCTTGGGTGTGATAGTGGGGAAACTATGCCCTCACTGGCAGAGTACACAATGTAAAAGAGAAACAATGAACAACACATACAATAGCGGAAGCAGTAAATATCCAACAACAGTAAACAACGGAAGACTAAACAATAAACAAATGGAGAATATATAGATATATGAAATGATGAATAATATCTATGTCTAGGAAAGAATCCAAAAAATTCACAATGCTAGCAATACAATAGTGCAAACCAAAGCACAAAATAAAGGTAAACAGATAAACTCTTCAGCATCACAAGCCTCATCTTGGTCCCATGCTCTCCGCCTCCAATGCAATCAAGTACCTAAAGTTGAAGGGCACTTTCCCTTGTCTATAACTACAATAATATAATATGTTTGGGACCAAAATCATGACCCAAATAGGGTGTGAGACTAAATCCCAGTAGTCAACCACCTACAGATCTATGCCTAACATTTAGTGAGTATATTGCAGGTAAAGTACAGAAAATGGTATATAGTAAGCAGTAAACAGGATAATACAAATCAATAAACAATCCACACATCAACAAGTAGTAGTGAAGCAAACAACTAACCACAAATAGGAATCCCTCTAGGAAGTAATCACATCCATCCCCTTCGGTCCTGTTCAAGAAGTACCAACAACCCTCTGGACAGTGCACTCAGGCTAACCCCTATGTTTTGGTCATACGAAATTATAACTCTCTGAGGAAGCACGCTCAGTCAATTTCCCTTATAGTATAAGGTAGTTAGGGACTCTCTGAGGAAGATCACGTGGTATAATCCCCTTATTTCCCCAAGGTCTAGAGACACTTTGAGGAAGCTCACTCGGTCAATTCCTCTTACAGCCTCAGGACTATCACAGACTCTCTGAGGAAGCTCACTCGGTCAATTTCTCCTATAAACTGTAATGGTTTAAGGAAATTCAAACAAAACAAAGACTCTATATGGAAGCGCACTCGTTCTATCCTCATATAGTCTATAAATCTCAAGACTCTCTGAGGAAGCTCACTCAGTCTACCCTCCTATAGTCTATAACATCCATGACTCTCTGGGAAGTTCACTCGATCTATCCCCTATAGTCTTTAATGTCCAAGACTCTCTGAGGAAGCTCACTCAGTCTATCCCCTTATAGTCTATAGCACCAGGTTCTCTCGGCCCTATTCTAGTTAGTGCATAATAATTCTATGAGGCCAAAGTAAACCTATAGTGCTACTTGGATAACTAGTCTACAACATAACGAGCATGTCAGGGAACAATACTCCATCCTGCGGTCATAAGGCATGGAAAATAGGTATAACGGCCAAAGGCTGAACAAGACCAAAATGTTGTAAATAGTGAAAGGAATGAGAAAAACATCCAAGAATAGAAATTATCCTTATACATAGCCAAAATTACCTCTACACAAGCATACAAGAAAGGCAGTAAAACAACAGGGGCAAAACGGTAGACACGCAATGCCCTGTTCGCGGGTATTGGTGGAAATTGCACATAAAACTCAAAGAATTTTAACAGAAAGTCACAAAACACCTAACATGATGTCAGGAGATCGATATAATTGAGCAATGAGGATTGAATCTCATTAGAACGTATTGGATATACAAAAACACACAAAATTTTCAACCTACAATAACTTTAAAAAGAGGAGGAATTGGAAAAAAAGCTCTAGGAGAAGGAAGAGATTACCGCTGCGGTTCCAACACAATCGACGATGGTTGATTCGGAGAACGAACGGAGGCTCGAGGGCTTAGAAAAGATTCGTAGTGGAACCCTCACTCTCGGTCAAAGAAGCTGGAGAAGAAGATGGTTTTGTGGAAATGACGTGACCCCGATCCATTTAATGAAAAAAAGAAAGTACACGGTGTGTAATTTTGGAGTACATGACGTGAACTAGGATTTTTTGTACTCCTCTTTATGCAGCCTCCACATCACCCCTACATGGCCATGTGTGTGTCCCTGACACGGCCAGCACATGGCCTCGAGCGGTATAAAAGTACACAGTGTGTACTTATAAAGTACATGGTGTGTAATTAAAAAATTTCCAAAAACTCCTCCTTTCCCAAAAACTCTAGAAAAAGGAAAAACATACATGAAAAGAAGGTCCAGGTTCTTACAAACTTCCCCACTTAAAGAAATTTGTCCTCGAATTTCCCTAGAGAGGTGTAGAAGATGAAACCTTGAACAACTTCAGCCACTCTGATCGTGCATCAGCCTCCCTCTCCCAAGTCTCATCCTGTACTTGCCCGTGCTGCCATAGCACCCATACCAGAGGAACAGACTGGCCACAGAGAACCTTTGTACTGTGATCGACAATCCAGATAATATGCTCCTCAAATGATGCATCTGCTTTAAGCTCAACCTCCTCATGTTGAAAGACATGAGACGGGTTTGACAAGTAACGTCGGAGCTGAGAAACATGGAAGATGTCGTGCATAGCCTGATACCTCTGAGGTAACTGCAACTGATAGGCAACCGAGCCAACTCTCTCCAACACCTCAAACGGCCAGATGTACCATGGTAAAAGATTACCCTATCTCTGAATCTTCTTGTGTCCCAACCTCAGTGAAACATGTTGGAAAACCTGATCCCTAACCTCAAACTCTAGATGTCGTCTCCATTGATCAGCATAAGACTCTTGTTGAGACTGTGCTATAGCCATCCTCTTCTGAATCAACTCTATATGCTCTGTGGTCCCCTGAACAAGACGATGTCCCAGAAACACTGCCTCTCCTACCTCCAGCCAGCACAAAGGTGATCGGCATGGCCTACCGTACAAATCCTCGTAAGGTGCCATCTGAATAGTCGCCTGAAAACTGTTGTTATTGGAAACCTCCACAAGAGTAAAATGATTTTCCAAAGAACCTACAAAGTCTAGAATGAAAGCTCAGAGTATATCGTCAAGCACCTGGATCAACCGCTCGAACTGGCCATATGTCTGGGGATGGTATGCTATACTCAAAATTACATGGGTACCTAAAGCCTTCTGAAGCCCCAGCCAGAACTGAGAAGTAAAACATGAATCCCTGTCTGAAAAAATGGAGTGTGGAACTCCATGCAAACATACAATCTCTAAGATGTGAAACCTCCCGAGCTCGTCAACACATAAGGTATCTTCAATCGGTAAGAAGTGAGAAACCTTCATAATATGATCGAAGACATCCCAAACAACATAACTCCCTCGAGGTGACCTCGGTAACCAATTCACAAAGTCCGTCGAGACATCGTTCCACTTCCACTTAGGAATGGGTAATTGCTGTAAAATCCCCACTAGTCGCTGATGCTCCGCTTTCACTTGTTGACAAATAGAACATCTCAGGATGAACCTAGTGAAATCTCTCTTCATACCTGGCCACCAATACTGGCGGTGTAGATCACGATACATCTTGGTGACGCCAGAATGAACTGCCCAAACTGGAGAATGATATTCTCACATCAGCTCCTCGCGTATGTCTATTGGAACCCATATGCATCCCTAGAACGAAAGATCTCATCCTCGCCCACTGTCCATCCAGGAAGAGGGTCCTCTCTTGACACACTCTCTCACAAGACTAGGCCTTCTGAGTCTAATAGCTGCCTCATCCGTACCCGATCGAGAAGGGTAGAGGTAACAGCTATAGAAGATAGAAAAGTCTGTCCCTGTCTGTCTCGCACCTCAAAATGAATCTCAGAGAACAGATCCATAAGCTGCCACTCAATTTTGGCCTCAAGAACTACCTATATCTGGTTTCTCCTACTAAATGCATCAGCCACTACATTTCCCTTTCATGGCGTATATTCAAGCTCAAAGTCGAAGGACTGAAGGTACTCGACCCACCTGCGTTGTCTCAAATTCAGATCACACTGAGTGAAGATTTACTTGATACTCTTGTGGTCGGTAACCACCACAATGTTCTCTCCAAGAAGATAATGTCTCCAAAAGCATAAGGCATGAACAACAGCTGCCAACTCGAGATCATGCATCAGGTAGTTTCTCTCATGTGGCCTCAACTACTGAGACCCGTATGCAACGACTCCATATCCCTGCATAAGCACAGATCCCAGCCCGATTCCCGAGGAATTAGAGTAGATAGTGTATCTCTTTCCCAGCTTTAGAAAGAAAAGTATCAGTGCTGAAGTAAACCTCCCCTTCAGCTTTTGAATAGATGACTCACAAGGATCTGACCATAAGATATTTGCCCCTTTCTTGGTCAGACCTGTTATTGGTGCTTCTAGGCATGAAAAGTCCTGTATGAAACGCTTGTAGTATCTAGCTAGCCCAAGAAAACTCCGCACCTTGAAGACATTCTTTGGCTGCTCCTAGGAAACTACTGCTCTCACTTTCTATGGTTCCACTGATACTCCTGTCTCTGAGATAACATGACTCAAGAAGTGAATTTGGTCCATCCAAAAGTGGAATTTTGAGAGCTTACCATATAAATGATGCTATCTTAGTGTACTCAGAATGATCCCCAGATTGTTATCATGTTCGTGTCGAGTGTGATAGTACACCAAGATGTCGTCCACAAAAACCAACATGAAGGAATCCAAGTATGGATGGAACACTTGGTTCATCAGTGCCATGAAAACTACAGGCACGTTAGTGAGACTGAACGACATAACCATATACTCGTATAGACCATACCTTCTCCTGAAGGTTGTAAGAGGTATATTAGATGGTATAACATGTAACTCATGATAATCCGATCTCAAATCAATCTTCGAGAACACCCGGGCTCCTTGAAGCTGATCGAATAGATAATAGATCCTCGGAAAGGGATATCGGTTATTGACCATCAATTGGTTAAACTTACAATAGTCTACACAAAGCCTAAGGGTACCATCTACCTTCTTCGAAAACAGAACATGTGAACCCCAATGAGAAGTACTGGGTCAGATAAAACCCTTTTCATGAAACTCCTCTAACTTCATTTTGAGCTCCTGCAACTCAGGTGTAGCCATCCTATAAGGAGGAATGGACACCGGTGCCGCTCCTAGTACGAGATCAATTGAAAAGTCTACCTCATGCTTTGAAGGAAAACTGGAAAAGTACTCTGGAAAGACATCTCTAAAACGTTCAACCACTGGAGGAAAGTCTAACTGTGAAGTCCCCTGGTCATCCAGATAAAGCCTGACAATCTGGGCTGTAACTCCTCCTATCCCATGATTCACTAGTCCAGCTCTACCCGCTTGGACATCCCACTAGTCTCTATTAATAAAATATCCACCCTCTAGTGACACGAAACTCACCCTGTGGCGATAGCAATCGACGACTACCTGGAAGGGAACTAACTAGTCCATACCGAGAATGACATCATATCCTGTCATCTCTAGGACATAGATGTCCCATAAGAAGTGACACCCTGCAACCTCAAGAGGACACTCTCTGCACTAACGTACGCTAGATTTCCTCATCCCCAATGGTGTATCAATAGTCAACATGTCGATTGATGAAAAGATATAGAGCCCAAGGCTCTCCACAACAGTAACAGAGATAAAGCAATGTGAAGCACCAGTATTGAAAAGGGGTGCAGATAACACTAAGGCTACAAAGATCGTACCTCGAACTGTGGAAGGTCAGGGATCCTAATCCTGATAGGTCTGCTCCATGGAGAAAGTATGGCATGTACTTCGGCCCTACGCTCCTAGGTGACCACTCTGAGCTGCTCCAATCTATTGTCACTGGCAACCCGGTGACTGACCACCACGGCCG
Organism: Viscum album; assembly: GCA_963277665.1. Taxonomy (NCBI): domain Eukaryota; kingdom Viridiplantae; phylum Streptophyta; class Magnoliopsida; order Santalales; family Viscaceae; genus Viscum; species Viscum album. Next base: position 496,303,953 of record OY728121.1, on the reverse strand, counting down.
TGACCTCCACCTTGGCCCAAACGGCCGAAAGAACTCCAGTTCCCAGACTGGTGAGAAACTGGCGGTACATATCCTGCATGTGGGGTCATAGAAAAACCCCTACCACCATCTGTAGGTGTGAAGATCTGATAGAAACACTGAAGATGTCCCATCTTGCTGCAAGATCGGCACAACATCGGGTCTCTCTGGCACTAAGGCCTAGTATTACCACTCCTACCACAATGGTAGAATACAACCTGGTTGCTTGAATATACATTCCGCCTACCCTGATCTCCTTGATTAGACTCCCTGCAGTGTTTTCTTCTATCAGTTGGAGGAACACCGAATCTGGATGTTGGACCGCCCCAGCTCACTACTCCAGAATCCCTCAGATTACGCTCATTAATCAGTTCCTGGTTGACGATAGAGGATATTGAAGTCAACCTGAAGATTTTCACCTGTGAACGGATGTCGTGCCTTAGACAATCCTCAAACTTCTACACAAGGAAAAACTCATCACCTCCTGGAATAGGCATGAAACGCTGCAACTCAGTAAAGCGAGATGAGTACTACATAACTGAAAGAGTACCCTGCTCCATACTCATAAACTCCCGGGCCTGATCGGCCCTCAAGGTCTCTTGGTAGAAGTAATCGTAGAAGATGTGCTGAAACTCATCCAAATTCATACTCAGCTGGCGTCCTGACTGTAAGATCACCTCCCACCACCTCTTGGAAAAGTCTCAGAGCATATAGGTAGCGAGCTTAACTCTCTTCTCTGGAGGTATCACTAGATGCTCGAAAATTGTGACCGTGGCCTCTATCCATGACTCTGCAGCCTGCGGTCCTCCTTCCCCTGAGAAGGTGGAAGGATGCTGCTACTGGAAAACCCACGTCAACTCTGTCATCGATAGGGTAGGAGGCGACGCTCCCTGGAAGGTCTGCATAATCCTCAGAAAATCATCCCTAAACTGTGCATCGGTGCCTTCAACTGGTATAACCACTGGTGCCAAGGCTGATATAGCAGGAGGATCTACAGAAGGTCCCTGATCGGCCATATCCAGTGTCTGATCACCGTCTGGCAGCTGACGTACAATAGGAGTACGTCTGGGTGGCATAACTCTGAATGGTCAAAATCACCCACTAGATCAAGATTATAAAAGACTGAGAACACAAGAGTACAAAATGGGAACATGAGAAAAGAACAAGAAAATTCTACAAAACACAACTACAAGGCGTCTATAAAAACTACACAGCGTGTATAAAAACTACACGGTGTGTCCTCTTAAACCAGACACAGGGGCGTGTACTTCAGCCATAGCTGGTCATGTAACACCCCATACTACACGTCGTGTTTCCCCCACACACAGCATGTACCTTAACTCCATTCCCCTTCCCGAGTATCTTTACATAGATAACCCACATAGTCATCTTAATCCTAGAGTACATGGAATGTTCATGAAGGACACGGCGTGTACTAGACATTGTTTCAACAACCCATGTTGTTAGTTACATGGCCGACTACACAGTTCACTCTATATGGCGTGCTCCCTGTGCACAAGACATGTACTTGAAGGTTTTCCCCGACCCGTGTTGTTCATGAAACAAATGAGTACTTAGGTGACATGGCACGACGTGTGAAAATAGGACACGACATGTATAGTCAAAGTTTCATCCATCTGTGTCGTTAGCCACATGGGTAGACACACAGCCACTACAACACAATGTGTACATACCGTACACGGCGTGTTCCTGAAGATTTTTCACAACCCCATGTTTCTTCCCACACAGTCAGTGACATGGTTTAAAATATACATGGCATGTATTAATAAAGTACACGTCGAGTATTCTGGGTTTTTCCAGGCAGTAGCTCAGAAACTACTTTGAAGCCCAGAAAACACAGAAAACAAGAGTTAAGGTGCCAAATTCCGATCAGTGAGGGCCCATAATCCTCACGAATCAAAGCTTGGATCTCATACATATCATATACAAGGAGAAAAGGTCAATTATCCACCATGTTCCAATTCAAGTGGACCCCTTACACCTCATGAATAGAAATTTGGCATTCATTCCAGTAAATATCTAAAAAACAAATTTTCTATCAAACATCAGAAATTCGATCAAGGCATCTGTCACAACAGCATGCATAATCTACACAAAAACATTAAATCGCTAATGAATCCTAGATGACATGAAAAGAATGCATGGAATGAGATTTCTAACAAGTGCCTATATGATGCATGAGATGGAATACCCTCATCTCATCGGGTTGAGATAGAAATAGAACCGGAATTACAACAAAGGTAACAACACAAAGCATGTGAATCACCCAATGGTGAAATAAAATCAACTCTAAAAGTGTAAACAAGTAAAAATGCAATTAACACGATAGTATGGATTTTCCATGTACATGGGTTAGCTACTCCCAGGCACAACTTATTAACAAGTACCTATTCTATCCTATCCCTGGCTATAGTCTCCAAATAGTAAGTCGAAAGAAAATAATTCCTATGATGCGACTTTGTAACGTCCCAGTTCCGGAATCCCCCCATAGGCGCCCCGTGCTCAGTTGGTCACATGACCTCAAGTGTATTTCCACAAACGCCAGAGGCTGCTGACTAGCAGGGAGGGACTTGGGTGCGATAGTGGGGAAACTATGCCCTCATTGGTAGAGTACACTTTAGAAGAGATAAATAATGAACAACACATACAATAGTAGAAGAAGTAAATTTCCAACAATAGTAAACATCAGAAGAATAAACAATAGACAACTGGAGCATACATACATATATAAAATGACGAATAATACATATGTATAGGAAAGAAACCAAACAAGTCACAATGCTGGAAATACAATAGTGCAAACCAAAGTAAAATAGAAATGTAAACAGATAAACTCTTCATTATCACAAGCCCCGGCTTGGTCCCACGCTCTCCTACTCTAATGCAATCAAGTACCTGAAGTCGAAGGGTGCATGCCCTTGTCTATACCTGCAACAATATAATCTATTTGGGCCCAAAAGTATGACCCAAACATGGTGTGAGACTAAATCCCAGTAGGTAACCACCTACTGATCTATGCCTAACAGTTAGTGAGTATATGGAAGGTAAATTATAGTAAAAAGTATACAGCAAGAAGTAAACAGGATAATAAACAGCAGTAAACAATCCACAGATCAACAAGAAGTAGTAAAGAAAACAACTAACCAAAAATAGGAATCCCTCTTGGAAGTACTCACATCCATCCCCTCTGGTCCTATCCCATAAGTACCAATAACCCTCTGGGAAGTGCACTCCACCTAAACCCTCTGGTTTGGTCATACGAAATTATAATACTTTCTGAGGAAGCACGCTCAATAAATTTCCCTTATAGTCTAAGGTAGTTAGGGACTCTCTGAGGAATATCAAACTTTCTAATTCCATTATATCCCCAAGGTCTAGAGGCTCTATGAGGAAGCTCAATTGGTCAATTCCTTTTATAGCCTCAGGTCTATCACAAACTCTCTATGGAATCTCACTTGGTCAATTCCTCCTATAGCCTCGAATTGTTTAAGGAAATTAAAACAAAACAATGACTCTCTGAGGAAGCGCACTCGGTCTATCCTCTTGTATTCTATAAAACTCAAGAATCTATGAGGAAGCTCACTCGGTCTACCCTCTTGTAGTATATAAAATACAAGAATTTATGGGAAGCTCACTCGGTCTATACCTTATAGTCTATAATGTCCAAGACTCTCTGAGGAAGCTCACTCGGACTATCCCCTTATAGTCTATAGCACCAGGTTCTCTCGGCCACGTTCCAGTCAGTGCATAATATTGATATGAGCCCAAAGTAATCCTATAGAGCTACTTGGCTAACCAGTATTCAGAATAACGAGCACGTCATGGAACAACACTCCATCCTACGGTCACAAGGCATGGAAAACAGGTATAACAGCCAAAGGATGAACAAGACCAAAATGTCGTAAACAAAGCAATGCATGAGAAAAACTTCAAAGAATATAAATTATCATTATACATAGCCAAAATTACTTCTACTTAAGCATACAATCAATGAATAAAAACAACAGGGGGAAAACGGTAGACATGCAGTACCCCGTTCCCGGGTATTGGTGGAAATTGCAAATAAAACCCAAAGAATTTGAACAGAAAGGCGGAAACCACCTACCTTGATGCTAGGAGATCGATATAATTGAGACACGAGGCTTGAATTTCCTTATAATATCGTAGATCTAATAAAACACAAAAAATGTTCAACCTACAATAACTTGCAAAAGAGGAGGAATTGGAAAACAAAGATCTAGGAGAAGGAAGATCTTACCGCTGTGGTTCCAACGCAGTCGACGACTGTTGATTCAGAGAACGAATGGAGGCTCAGGGGATTAGAGAAGATCCATGGCCATACCCTCTCTCTCACTCAAAGAAGCTGGAGAAGAAGACAGTTCTGGGGTTAAGACGCGACCCCAATCCATTTATTGGAAAAAAAGAGAGTACACGGTTTGTAATTTTGGAGTACACGACGTGTACTAGGATTTTCAGTAATCCTCTTTAAGTGTCCTTCACATGACCCCTACATATCCGTGTGTGTGGCCATGACACAGCCATCACATGGTCTAGAGAAACATCAAAGTACATGATGTGTACTTATAAAGTACACGGTGTGTACATAAAAAATTTCCAAAAACTATACTTTTCCCAAAAAATCTAGAAAATGGAAAAACATTCCTGAAAAGATGGTCCGAGTTCTTACAAAAATGACTCATCATCCTTAATAATTGTCTCTAGTAGTGCTACTAAAAAAAATCAGGCCAATGATCTTGAACTTCAAACTCCCACTCCCATGTCTCCTCTATGATTCATCCATGCTTCTATAGGAATTGTACATGTTTCACTGACTTCCCCCATAACAAATTCTCACACCAATCTATAATATTCACTATATTCTCCTCATAAGATGTATTTGGCTCCAACCCAATTGACTCATAGTCTATAACATGCAGAGGATCAGACCTGTACCTCCAAATATGAGAAACATAGAACACATTATGCATTTCTAAACAATGTGAGGGAAGGTTCGATGGTAAACTACAATTCTAACCCATTTGGTGAGAAACAAATTTCTAACAAACTACAATTATCATATTTTTTACTTTTGAAAATGAAAATGTCCCAAAAAAGGTGATACTCATGAGAAAAACTTTTTTGTAATTGAAAACTCCTTAGGTTATCTCCTCTAATCTGTATATGATTGCTCTGATTGATCACCATATACTACTTAATCAACTACACCCTATTTGATGTGTCCTACACGATACTAAAAAAATAATTCTACCTCACCGGCCTTATTTCTATATAGTAGCGAGTGAAAAAAACATCTGTAAGGATTTTTAAATGGTTACATCAATATATATGCTTGAAAATTATTGTTCAAATCATTTTCTCTGAATGGATGTCTATTTGAGGATGTTATGTTATAATCAATATCGATCGATTCACTAGGGATTTATTTAATACATTCCAAAAGTGTGATGTCAAATGTGAATATCTATTAGACATAATGCTCATGGTAACTCTATCTAAGGTTATAATCTCACAGATTTAAATATTTCTTAGATCATACATTGAGTGAGTCTCTTAGATTGGTAGGAAGTGATAAACCTTTGTCAAGTGATAGATAGTCACCTAGATAGCATTAAAACACATTAGGGTCCTGGGTAACCTCATCATGAAGACCATAATTATGTACTCCCACATACCCAAGGGAACATGATGTGGCTGGAGAAAACCACCAAGAAACTGGTTCTCGACCTTTATCCTTTGGTAGTTGAGGCATTGATAAAAATAATAATTGATGTTATTTTTCATCCTTGGACACCAGAACCATCGCTTAATGTCAAAATATATCTTTATCACACTAGAATTTAGTAAACATCTAGAGGCATGGAAGTATCTCATTTGATATTCCATGATGGAATAAGGGACTATAAGTCTCCCTTGTACAAGGACCATATCATCATATTCCAATGACCACCCATGTATCAAATCACCTCCAGCTAGTTATTCCCACATCACATCAAAATTTAGGACAGTCTCCTTTCTATCCTTTTCATGGTCTACCCCAGAAGATGTGACCACCAATGGTGTAAACTTCACTTATCATCAATCCTCATAAGTATCCATTCTCTACTTGACTAAAAACTCACCAGGAATTGCTGCTCCTCAGAAGGCTACTCACCAAGATCCTAAGATACTCACTTCTTGTGGATATGAGTTTCTGTAATGATTTTACCTTTACTATGTGTATAGAAAATCTCAAATTCATATTAATGTAGGTACTCAACCCAGTTCCTAATCCTAAGATTTGGGTCCCATTTTATAAAGATGTATTGAAGGATGTTATAGTTAGTTTAGATAAAAAAACCTCTCCCCAAAGAGGTAGTTTCACTAAAAATTCAGTTAATGAACCTAATATACACTCCCCAAGTTAGGAATAGGGTAGATTTTCTCATGGGGTAATAGTTTATATGACCCATAAGCTACTACCATCTTCCTCTGCATCAGTAATTATCCCACACTGATTATTCATGCACCACAGTACATGGTATATCTATTCCCTAGATTAGGGAGTATCAATACTAGTACTATAGTCAACCTACGCTTCATATAAAGTGACACATATTCACATTGGTATGACCATTGAGTCTTTACTCCCTTAATAGTCAACACCATCATAGGTGCTGATAGTAAGGAAATTTCTTGGATAAAACATCGGTAGTATCTTGCTAAACCTAAGAATCCCCTGATGTTAAACATATTTTGAGTATGTATTAAAGACATAATTGCATCCAAATTATTTTTTCCAATGGATATAACTACATTAGATACCACATAACTCAAGAACAAAACAATATTATTTCATAAGTTACACATTGATACCTTAGTGTAATGTTGATGTGCATGAAGTGTATTCAGGACTATCTTGATGTTTCTATCTTGTTTCTATGGGGTTAATGATTTGATGATGATATCATCACTGAACACTGTAAATAAAAATTATAGATATGGATGGAAGATATTTTTCCTATAAGACATAAAACATTCCAGTATATTGGTAAAAAAACATCATCACCAGATACTCAAAAAACCTATAATTTCTATAAAATAAAATCTTTGGAATGTCTTCCCCTATAACCTATAGCTTCTTGTACACTGATCAAAGATCAATTTTAGATACCAACCAGGAACACCATAAAGAATCAAAAAGATCATCAATCCTAGTAAAAGAATATATATTCTTCAACATCCCCCAACTTAGATTTTTTTAGTCAATGTAGAGTCAAAGAATATTGTATTCCTTATTGAAAAAAGATAGGTTCACCCCCACAAAGAGGTATTCAGCATGATAAATACATTATACTCAAATTTTTAAAGCTACACCTTGCGTTCCTTTAACTTGGATGGTTCCATTTGATACAAGGGAATAAAAATGGGATAATTTTTTAATAAGATATATATCTCAAAATCAGATCCTATATTAGGAGCATGTTATTTGATGTTGTTCATAAAGATGTCTTGATAGAGATCTATGACCATAAGAAAAGATGTGGGGTCTACCATTAATCTAGTTCAATGATCCAATCCCACAATTGTTTTTCATAATCATCCCAAAATAATTAAATTATGGACCAAATATACCCGATCCTTGTTCCAATTACCTTATCATCATAAACCTCTCTCCCTTCTGTAAGGTTTCATGATAGTGACATCCTCTTCTTCACATAAGTAATTTTCATCTGGGATTACTACTATGGTCCTTGAACAGATCCATGGGTCAAATATCAATTATGTCTCACACCCATATGGATCCTCAAATTTGATGATCTAGAACAATACTACTAGAATTTACCATCTTACCACATTTCTTATACTGGCTATAGGGTTTAAAAAAATCCCAATAGATTCTATTAGAATTTCACTATTTAAACCACTATGGATAAACTCTAAAAGGGGCAGAAGAGGACACACTATGCTTGAACTTGATATTATGTATGTACTGTATGTCCATGGTCTTCTACTTCTTTCCATCTAAAGTGGTATTCATGGAAGTAGTAGGAGGTCCAATCGATTGAGCATTGATATTTTGGATGGTTATAGTATTCTGTAGAACCTCTAGGTATAATTCTATGTTGATGTTCTTGATCTTATTTCAGATGTCAGGCTGAATTACGATCTTTTAATTCCCAACCTTTTGAACTCATTTCCAGCTAAAGGAGGATTAAATTGAACAATTTTAGTAAAATGAGTAGAGTAGGAGGTCACTATCATGTAACTTTGATGTATATCCATGATCTTCAACGCTTGGTCAAACTTCAGAATATATGGAAAGAAATACATAAAGAATAGGTTATTGAAGGCCTCCCAAGTGATCCCTTCATATAAAAAATTATATCCCAGGACTCCCCACCAATTCTTGGAGGGTCTATATATCATTAATATTTTTGACCTAATATTTTTATCTATTAGTTTCTCAATGAGTTCAATGATACATTTAAATAAATCCACCCAGTCTTCAGTATCATGTAGTACACCTGCTCATTGAAAGGATGAAGGATGTGGAATCTCGAAGTATTTTCCATTATAGACCATGGAACTCAGTGGAAGGAATCTTAGATTAAGTGGGAAAACTTTCTACACCACCAGAGAATGTGCAAGAATGTGACCTAGAGGAACCTCCTTTATTGTATGTGGAGAACATGGTCATTAGAATAACCTCAACCCACATTAACTGGTGGCCCGTTAGTTTTCTATGAGGTGGTAACCTCTATAACTAGAATTGAAGCATTTAGGAATAACTAGAGATTTCATGATAAACCCTAATCGGTCTATGTGATCGCACATGGTTCTCTTAGAAGTATATCCATAACCCAGAGTATAACCATCATAAAAATAACCATGTTCATGTCCTTGAACATTATTCATAGTCAGATATTTATGGCCAAAACATATCATCATGATCAGTTCAAACAATTAAAATCAATAAATACATATCACAAAAACACGGAATATAACACAATTGAGAAAATATCTTCAATAGACAGTGAAATCAAGGAATTATATTAATGAACTAATATACACCACAAAAATATGTATATATATATGAAAAGTGGACCTATGTTCAGAGTAATGATGCATGAACGCACCTGAAATTTTCTAAAAATAGTATCATCAATCTCATATATGGAAACATTGAGTTCCATAACACATTTTCTAGCTAGGAAGATAGAAACTCCCTGAACCAATTCCCACAAAACTATCTCCTTTCTAATATGTCATGGGTTAGTCCAAAAATAAAAGAAGTAACTTTCCTATGATACCATTTGTAACACCCTGCCCAAACCAATAGGTCTGAACTAGATTACCACATGAGCTCATGTGTTCCTTTCTATATAGAAGATGATTCCAACTAGTATATATTGATAATTCCATCAGTGGGTATACAATACCCTATGTATAAAGTCCTAAAAAATAATAATAAGTAATAATAAATAGAATAATCAGAAAATCATGTGGAAAATAAAATATGGAATACTAGTTGTACATGTAATAAATGGGCTCCCATAGTGGAAAGATAAATAATAGTAATAAAATAAATAGATAAATAAATAAATAAAATAGTATGGTCCTTCCATGTCTATCTAATTCTGCTATTATATCCATGCTCCTCTTCTCATCCATCAGTTACGAACCCCTTACCCTTACACACTTCCAATTACAGAATGTCTACACATGCATCAAAATTTATATAAAGGGTGTGAGTAATAAATATATTAGGACACCATAAATGAATCCTTAACAAGCGTGATCATGTATAGAGGGCATATTCCATGATAATAATAAATATGTAAAGTAGTATAACAATACAAAGTGACATACCAAGTGGTCATGCACTATCTTAGCTACCAATTTCCCCTGACTACACTTTCTTTGCATCCATTATAGAAATATAATATAGAGATAATAGAAGTAACCAAATCTAGCCATGGGATCAGTGAATTTATATCTTTACAACCAAATTGAATCATAAATATATATGAATTGTAATTCTCTATTCATCAAGTATTTAATGTTACTTGATATAACACTAGGCATCGAGTGTACTAATTAATAGTTTAATGGGAATCATATAACACAATACATAGTTTTTAGTAATTGAATACATCTTATACATAACTTCCATTACATAATCATATATCCACCCTATGATTAGGTTAATCATCATCATCATCAAAAGTCATGTACACTCCCCCTCTATGGAACAATCATTTCATGATGATCTACATGTTCTGAGAACAAAGTAAGATACCTTTGAAATCAAGGTAACATACATAACATGGTAGAATAAACAATGAAATAATATCATCATGATAATAATGTTTCAATATAAATACATATGATCAACATAAAACAAGAAAAAGAATATCAAAGTAAAATTTATGTCATCCAACATCACAATGGGTCTCACAAGCTGTACACAAACACACCCACATGTGATCACAATCATGAACATTCATAAACGTATGAAAACATGAGAATTATAATAAGGAAAATATTATATAAAAGAGATGAAAATGTTAAGGCACTTCTTAACTAAAGGTTTTAAATTTCAAATTCAAGGATCATCAAGTAATCATTAATCAAACCACATCCACATGTTTTTCAGCTCAAACTACTTTCCACGGTTTCCTAAAACTGATTCAATTATTTTATTTCCAAAAGAAATAAAACACGACATGTGATTATAGATTCTATTACATGGATAATTTCCAAATTTAAAATTTAATCCAAAGAATGTGTTAACAATTTATTAATTAGAAGAAATTCTAATTCCACATATAACAATAATTTTATCTCTCTAGAATAATCTATGATAGATACAAATAATTCTTATTATTATATTTATTGATTATATGTTGTTAACATTTTATGAAATCCATATCATTTTTATTGAAATATTTTGAAATCTATTTCACAAATAGAATATGGAAATATATATATTTTGGTAAATCCTACCTGAGTTTTATCTTATTAAAATTCAACACCCAAGAATATAGGATAAAGGGATAGCTTCTACCATGCAAAGATACTAGATGAATAAATCATATTGTTTCTTAATCTTTCACCAAACATGAACAATGAATCCTCTAGGATTCTTGAAATCAAAAGGATCACCCTAAAAATAAAGGCTATAATTTTTTTAGAAATTAATCTATATATAGATTCACAATATTAAAACCCAAAAATTAGATTCATATTTTAATTTTTCCCTTAATCATTTCTTAATTATAGAGTATTTAAATTCTTCAATAATATGAGTTCCATGTTTTAACTGAATCAAGGAATTAATTTCCATGAAATTTGGATTTTAAAATTGTGAAAAACATGTTATAGGTTTTTGATGGGGAATAATAAATAAATATAGGAAAAAAATGTTTTCCTAAAAAAGGGAACTCTGTAACGATAACATGGTTTACCCTTATGCAATGCATAGCTATCGCATAAGGCCATTGAGTTTCACACTTATATGGGTCATGAATATAGGTTTAACCTCATATATATCCGGTTAACCCTTATGTATCCATTAAAAACAAGGATTTACACTTAAGTACAACTAGGTTGACCTTATGTAAGATTTAAATGATTCCACTTACCCTTAGAAAACATGAGGTTACGTTTATGACTGTAAATTAATTTTTTATTAAGATAAGATAACCCATCTTTGAAAGAGGAAGGGGGAAACTTGAGGTTACCTTTATGAGGGTAGGGAAATACCTTTATGAATCCTTTGAGAAATCATATATACCCATAAACAGTAGGGTAATACCAATATGTAGATCAATTATACCCTTGCATAACAGTAGGTTACCCTTATTCAACTGTTATAAAATTTTGTTTAACCTTACACAACCTATAGAAGAGTTGTTTTTCCCACTCTACCCTTACGTAGTGCCTTGGGAACCCATTTTACCCTTATTAAACACATAAAACCTGAGTATAGGTGATATATCATGAAAAAATTATATTTTTAAATAATAATACATATAAATTATAAACAAATTAAAGGTTTTAAGACCATTTTGAAAATTGATAATGTTACATTATTCTTTATAGTAATGTAATTTAACTTTCTCTAATCGATGTAGTATCTCATTGAACCATAATTATTTTTCCTGAATAAAAAGGGGATCCCCATAGTGAAACACCAGGGGTGTATAAATAACTTTTCAAAAAACTCATGTAGTTGTCTATTTTGTTCTACCAACTCCAATCTTTCATTCTATATGGAGTTTTAGATATGAATCCTTCCTCTGAAATGAGTTCGATGGAAAAATAAACATCATGATCTGATGGATATCTAGGTAATTCTTATGGAAATACTTCAATGTATTATTTACAATGGGTACATAATCAATCCTTAGAAAATAATTCACATATAAATATAATGTTTTCTCCCCCTCTTCTACCATAATTTCATTAATGTGAGCTACTAGATGTGTGTCTAGAAAAGACTTGGGAGGTGAAGTATATCCCTTGAAAAAAGGGATTATATCTCCCATTCACAAATAGTAATATATTTCTCTCATTGATATGTTTTTAAATCATACATTGAGACCCATTCAATATGAAGGATTAAGTCAAAATCTACCACAGGTATAATAATCATGTTTTCCACCAAGGAATATCTAAACATCATAATCGAGAATTCTATGTAAATCATAATTGAAATAAGAATCCAATTTAGTGTCTTAACTAAAAAATTATTTCACATAATATTAGGGGATTATTAATTTTTATAAGCTAATATTCATTATTTAAGGGATTTTATAGATTCATAATCAAGTAAATCATTCAAAATATTTTAGTTTAGGATCATTGTACCTATTATCACACAATTTGGTACTTCATACTCTATTATAGTGATAAAGAAAGATTAAAATTTCTCACATATAATTTTATATGGTGAATTATCATGATGTTGGGGGAATTTATTTGTATAGTTACACATATTTATACATGTAAATGATTTTACATCAGAAATTTATGCATTTATATTACATTCAAAATCTTTATAACTTTTTTTTATAAAATTGAAAAACCATAACTCCCTTCAAGAAAGTCCCTGAGTATTTCTTTCCACAGTTATTACATGTGATAAATTATAGTATTCCTTTATTTAATATTAATATTATTTTCTTTCCCTAGTTCTCATGAGAATGATTCTTCCCAATAATTACCCTGAAGACATAATTATTGGAGAACACCATTTTTTTCTTAATGGAACTTGAGACTGTATCCTTGTAGGATGAAAATTTATGAGGGAAAAAGTAACATCAAAGACCCACATTTATCACATAAATTAAATGGAAAATATTTCCTTTTGGACTATTTTCATAGTCTGAAATATTTTTCTATAACCTTATAATGTTAAGATCATAATCAGTAAAATTTTCCTCTACATTCTATTTGAGAGTGAAAAATTTCCATTCCATTTCATCCCTTTTATCAGGAAGAAAGTATTTTTATTGAATATCAACTCAAAAGTTAAATATTACATGAAATATATCTTTTATTCCTATTTAGTTCTCTGAATTAGTTAAAAAAATTGATCTTCATATTCTTTTTGATGATGAATTGTGATGATGGCCTTCACAAATTCAATGCTACCCAAAGTGGAAAATATCTTTTCTAGGGACTTGATCCTTTGGTAAGATGCAAAAAGATTAATATTTCCATTGAATGGTGGAATTTTATTTCACATGAACTGGTCCAACATAGTTACACCATGTTGTGGATTGAACAGTTTCTCTATATAGGCATGGTTATTTTTCATAACCTGGGTCAACAACCCCAATATATCTTTTATCCGATTAGCCCCAAATCTTGACTTGTTGAATTTTCTAGAATAAAAATACATATGTTTTTAACAACCCAAGAACTCATAATATTACCATTTTAAGAATATTTATTTGAAATTTATTTGTATGGAACTCCATATTAAGCTTACACTACACACAACACCGAGATAGCTTGTGTTACATGTAAGATTGCGTTTTACTGCCTTTTAATGGCATAATTTTTTTTTAATCTAAATTTTTACACATTTTATAAATTTTATTTTTTAAAATAAACATCATTTTTTAATTTTTAATTTTAAAATTATCTTAGGTTGAATTTGTGGTATTTTTCGGAGAAGTTTTTTGATAAATAGTGAAGAATAATACATTTTAGTTGAAAAATTCAATTTTGATTAATTAATTATTAATGGTAAATTACATTTTAAATTGGTTTAAAAGTCACAATGGATCAATTATACATATATTAATCCAATTTATTTCATTAGAATCATTTTATATCAAATTTAGATATAAAATATTAATGAACTTTTGAACATTTTTACTCTAAAAATTTGTTTTCTCGCCATGTCTATGGGAATAACATTAAATTTATTTTTTCTACATCTATGAATTTATTTTTGAAAACTGGATATACATATTTATAATCAGTATAATATTTATTGTCTAATGAGATCAACTCAATTTTTGAAAAAAAAATTATTTGTGTATGTAATTATAATTAATTACAATAAATAAGATAAAAATTAATTTACTTAGCTGTTACACATTAATATTAAGGAAAAAATAACCTTGAAACTTTTCCAAAATACATTGTCCACTCATATTTTTACCATATAACCCCTTGGTTTCTAATTAAATGAGTTATTGGGAAACATGATCATGAAAGTGACCCATATAATATGTTTAGAAATGAAAAAGTCAAACAATGTACCTTCCTTCTTTTAAAGTCCTAAAAATATTTAGAGTGTAGAAGAAGCTACATAGTTTTAGTTGTAAACATTATTTTGAAATTAATTTGAGTTTTTTAGCATGATAATATTATTTTATTTTTATAGATGAATTAGTTACTTAAAATAATTAATAAATACCAACACATTGATTATTTAGTTAATACATAAATAAATAAATGATACAAAAAATATTGAAAATAAGGAAAAATGAATGAATTATTGTGTTAAATTATTTTTTATATGAATATGTCATATTTGATAGATATTAACTTAATATATTTCAATTATCAATTTTCTTGATATTTTAAAATTTTAATTAATTAAATAATATCAAATTTAAATTAAAGTAATTTTATAATAAATGATATTTTATTAAAAGCATTAAAATTACTAAAAGTAATATATTCTTACAATTGATTTTTAAATATTTAAGAAATATAGAATATGGTCTATTTATGGACCCATTTAACTTTTATAATGAATATATTGAATCTTAAATAATGAAAACATTATTATCATGGTTAGAGATAAAGTAGTGTTTTTACAGGTTACACACGCTTCTTTTAAAATTAGTTTTCAAAACAAATGGGATTTATATATAGTAATTATATATAATATTTATAATTTATTGGGTACATATTTTCTAATAAATCTCACATCAATTTAGTCTATATGGTTAAATTACTTAGGTTAGAGAACTAGTAAATTTAATAACAACCATAATGGTAAAAGTGGGGAAACCTAGATGTTAAGGCACAAAATTATAAAAGTGATTATCTTTCTATGTGGTGGAGAACTAGAAAAACCATAATTTCACTTTAATCAAATAATTTTCAAATTTGGAAGCTCACGAGGTAAGGGAGACCACCAAAAAATGTTTACCTTTCTATATTTACAAGAATTCCACTCCTCCTCCACTATAAAAAGGCCTTTGTTCTTCCCCTTAATCACACCAATAAAGCTAATTTGGATCATAAAAAACCTACCCAAATAAGCTCCCAAAATACCTCCCCTCAACATATAAGTATCACTTTTTGAAAAGAATCCAACAAAGTCCTTTGGTAAAAACAAAAAGGTGTTTCCGGAAAAAGAGGAAGAAAAAGACCCATGTGGGAGGTCATACTTAAGGGTATGAAGATAAGTTCCTAGAATGAGTTTCAAGGATTCTAGGAATTATATTTTATTATGCATCATGTTTTTTATTCTCAATGTAAAATGGGTTCTATTTATGAAATCTAGTTTTCCAAAACTACTAAATTGATCAGTCCTTCAGGATTTGATTCCTTGTAATCATGCCAATGTAATAAAGGAACCGGCTCTGAGATTTTAGGGAGGAGTGTTAGTGTCTGTATCAGTGAATGTTTAATATAAACCATGGAAACTATATTTATAGAAACATATATGATATAAAAAACCTATGATATACGTTGATGATAATTATTGAAGAACATACCAAAGGAACCATGTTTATTATTATGAGGTTAGATATACCTAAATTTTCCAATTTATGATTACCTATTCCACTAGTTTTGGGATTTTAAATTTTGCTTCATAATTATATGATCTAATTTAGTGTATGTAATAATTTATAAATGAAACGGAGTAGATGGAATGTGAGCCTCACCAATGCACATGATCTAATGATTAATAAGGATAATATCTTTTATGTTATTGATATAATATTTTGAAGGGAAATAGTCTACCTGGAATTATCATCTTATGCAGAAACAGTATCATGTGATAATGAGAGAAAAATAATGCTCTAAATATTATGGCATCAGAGGGATGCATGAGAATAAGAGAAAATCTAAGAAAAATATGGATAAAGGGAAGAAGGGAAAGAAGTATTTTCCCATATGAAATAATTATAGAAATAATAACCCTAGTAATTTCTTAAATTGAATTAGAGTTTTCTTCACATGCAAAGATAAAAGACACAATTCTTGTGATTGTAAGAATATAAAGACAGTTTCCAATATTAAATGCTTCTTCTGTAATGATATGGGACACTATGTGAATTTATGTCTCAACTGTGAAAGGAATATCCCCCAAAAGAATAATGGATCATGGTAAATATTTTTCTTCTACCACAGATGAAGAGGAATGATTAATATTCCAGTGTTTGGATTCAATAATTCTATCTTTTTAGAATTTTATCAGAAAGGCACTGGTTATGAGAATTACAAAATATATAATGGTTATACAATAGTACCAGTTCATTACGGATTTGTGATCATCTGTTGAAATCTACCAAGAAAAATGACTTAGTGTAAAGTTGAACTATTTGGAAAAAACATGTATGGGGGAAATATAAGACTTAATATGATATTGATGTTGAGATGAAGAAGATTGATATGGATAAAGTAAATTGGATGCTACTTACTACCATGTAAATGATTCTAATTTTTTGGATCATAATCTTTTAAAAAGGTTTGGAATTTATGAAATGGTTTAATTTAAACTTTATACATGGTTTTAGAGATGTATGTTTTTCTTCAGCCTATGATGCAACATATGCTAGGAAATGAAGTAGAAATAGTTCAAAAAAAGACCATAAGATAAGATTTTTCTTAGGAAATTGGAATGTATCATGTAAGTGTATTTAGATTTATTCTTAGAGTGTTAAAGAATTCTTCAAATCTAGGAAAAAGGATCTACATATAGTTTTTTTCTTACTATTTTAATATTTGATGAATCAAATTATCCATTAGATCATCAAAGATTTATGGTTTTGAGGCCCTTAACTTTCCTTTGATCACTTATTTTCTTATGACCAATGATTAAAGTTAGTGACCCTTTTATTCCACATCCATGTATTCATTTTACACCAATGTTATCTTACATGGGATCCTATGTAACGCCCCGACCCTAGTTACCCAGAGTCGGTGCATTAATTACATAACATTGGCATGATCACAAGAAGATCAAATCTCGAAAGACCGATTGGTTTAGTAGCCTTGGAAACACTAGATATAATCATAAAGTTTTACATTACATTATAAAATGAAAAACTACTACAACAACATAATGTTTCCACAATCCACACTATTAACCCCCCATAAAATCCCTGTAGGTCATTCATAACTTACTTCTTCACATCCTGGGAAAAATAAAACATAGAAAAGGGGTGAGCTCAAATGCCCAGTAAGGATAACAATATAGCGGAAACTTTTATAAATAAGAATAAAAATTTAAGGCAGTGTATAACTAAAACAAAAGCCTTTTAAATATTAACTTTCAACATGGTATGGCATAAATAAAATGAAATAATGCCATTTACTTATTCACATGGATATTCTACTAATCGAATAATCACATGCAAAAATCAATAACCACTTTCATAATGTTGGAATGCATAATGCCAGACTATCATAACCACATAGCCAAGGCCTCGTGCCAAGACTACAAATAAGATTTTGTCAAGGCCTTGTGCCAAGACACTAGTTTGTCTCATGAGACCTACCGATGCATCGAGGAGCTATAGCGGGCTCCACCCGTCACTTATTAAGTCCAATGCATTCCCATATGAAAAGGTTTAAACATAACATAAACATTCGTATTAAAACTAGCATACGAAATGTCAATACTTTCACAATAAACTATGAATGGTATAAAAATAGCACATCCACAGTCAAACATATCACAAAACCTTCAATAAAATATAGAAGTTTTGTATCATAATAAATCAACTTCAAATAATCTTAAAATCCATCAAAGGATGTTGACATAGATGAAATCAAAATTCTTTTTAAAGAAGTATCTCCTTTTATTTTGAAATCATTTAAGATCCATATAAAATAAAACATTTTCTTTGAAAATATTCTTATAAGCTTGTATGGAAAGCTTCGACGATTTTATAACGGCGGAAAATAACCGCACCCGCCGTATAAGTTAAAAAAAAACATTCTTACCTCAATTCTGTCGAAAAGGTTAAAAAGGACCTTGTTTTGAAAACGACGGAAAGATTCCTTTATAAACCTCTTATAAAAAGTCAAACAAGGTTATAAATGACTTTAACACATATTCTTGTAAATATTAAAAATGTTTTGAAATACATTTCGAAGAAACATGGATGTGGATGATAAAGAGATCCCAGTAGATTATTACATATAAACAACCTCGGATAATGAAGAGATTGTGAAATAACCCTTACCTTGTACTTTTCCTTTGTTGGGGTAGGTTAACCTCCTGTATAATGGTGAAATAATTGTTATTAAATTATACAAGAATCATATATATTAATATGATATCATATATGATCTTTTAACATTGATTTATTAATAATATCTTAGAATTATCATCGTTTCGGGTGTTAACTTACTCATTTTCTTTTATATGTTTTGTTACATAAGCCATGTTTGTTGTATCTTATTAATATCCAGAATGATATCAAGTCCTTAAACATCATTTTTAAATCATAAAATGATAATTATACTTGAATGGATACGATGGAGAATGAATCTCATCGCGTTCGTGGAGACGGTAGTCCGTACGTACGCACGAGCGACAATATCATTCTTTTGATATTAAAATAATATATAAATGGATGGTATATCATATATACAGAATCATTAACATGTTATATTTATTATTTACATGAGTTACACATCATTATTATACCCATCCAAATAATATTATATTGAATAACAATTACACCACGACGTGGAGACGGTAAGCCGTACGTACGCACGTATGATGACATGTTATTCAAAGGGTGGATAGAATACTGAATATGGTTGTACCATATTTATAATAACATCACAGTATATGTAAGATACTAGAGTTATTATTTTATAATGGTAAGAACAAAGAAAGAGGAAGTGGAAGAAGAAAGGAACTTGGAAAAGGGTGGTGAAATCATTACCTCTTCTTCGGGTTCTTCCTTTGGATTTGATCAAAAGGGATCCTTAGGTTGGCTTTCTGATCAAACTAAGGCCTCTAGGTTGTAGTGAGGGATGTTGGGAGAGTATTTGGGCAGAGTTTGGCCGAACCAAAAGGCTTGAGAGGTGTGAAGAAATGAGAAGGAAGAGTGCCCTTTTATAAGAGGGGTGAGGGGCACCTTTGGAAAAGCTAGAAATATTAATTTATAATAAATTCATATTCGGTTTCTAATGGCTCCAAAGTTGACTATTCAAAGGTTAAGGTGGGGATAGGTCGAAAACCACTCAACCAATAGAATTTAGACAGGTTTGGGTACTTATATTAACCTTATCATTAAGTATTAACTCTAAGTTAATTAGTTTCACTTTTACAATGTCTCTTTGTATTTTTATATAATATGGTTAATAAACTTACTATATACATCCAAGCGACCCCCAATTGGTCCATTAATGAGGAACCTATCATAATATAAGTCTCTTGGCCGAA
The DNA here is from genome assembly GCA_963277665.1 of Viscum album. Classification (NCBI taxonomy): domain Eukaryota; kingdom Viridiplantae; phylum Streptophyta; class Magnoliopsida; order Santalales; family Viscaceae; genus Viscum; species Viscum album. The sequence goes on along the minus strand of OY728121.1, from coordinate 496,283,747 downwards.
CCGTATATTTTTAGGAATTTAATATCAATTAATAATATAATATTTGTTTTAAGAACTCTTTTATGTCAATTTTGACACTATTCAATAGTTGATTTTTTTGAAACTCCTAACAGATTGATTACTTAGAAAAAGTAAATTAAATCAATCCTAATATATCGTATTATCATATAAAATTAGTTTAATTCATTAAAAGTTTCATATTATAATTATTTGGGTATTTATAATATCAATTATTTTAATTTTTCACTATTATAGTAATTACTGCATCATCATTGTGTCATAAATAAAATAAATTATTTAATGTATAAAAATTATAAATAAAATAACATTATGTAGGAAATCGTTTTAGCTTTCTAATGAATATTTATAATCGAAAATACAACATGTATAACCCTATGTAAAAATTGTTCTTCTAAAAGATGTAAGCTTATGCCATTTTTATTTTTATTTTAACTTTATTAATATAATGTGTCATTATAACTTACAAGTGGATCCATGGGGTCCCAAAATAGACCCAAAGATGCCCATGGTCGACCATGTATCAACCAATAGGGTTAAGACACGTTTTAAGGTAATTTAGTATTATTATAATATTATTTCTTTACCCTTATTTACCGGATTTACCCTTAACCATGGTAAATAAAATATTTACCGCAGTAATTATTCAAAATGTCTAAAAATAAAAGTTACCTATTTACACAATTTGAACATCCTGATTCCAAATATGGAATCCATTTTTCTAAATTCAAAACACAGAAGTGGCAGAAATTAATTTAAAATTAATTCCCGCTGTCAAAACAAAAAGCGTGTTTTTAAGAGATAATAACTACCAAAAGATTGACACTTGTTTATGTTCGGTTTAATTGTAAAATTATGTCCAATGACCAACATTATATTAAATGGTAAAAATATATTCTAAATATACTTTAAAACCACTCAAATTCATAATTTATCACTATTACTTATTTTGATTAAAAAAGTTGTTTTTAATTAAAATTTAGTAATTTTCACTATTCATCAAAATATAAAAGTTATCCGAAAAGTACCAAAATTTCACCCTAGGATAATTTCGATATTCCGAATCCAAAAATGAATTCCATTTTGAAATATAAAATATATATGATTTCAAAAAGTAGGTATCACTATTTACAACGGCTAGTTTAATTAGTTGTGGTGTGTGTTAGAACTCGAGGTTGCGTACAACACACGCTATCGCATTATTCGAAGGGAAACGTACCGTAGAAGCTTGGGGTGTTACATTCTCCCCTCCTTCAAATAATTGCGTCCTCGCAATTTCTAGGGTATTACTGCATAAAAAGACTCGGGTGGTTCTTCATCATAAGTTCCTCGGGTTCCCACGTTGCCTCTTCCATCTTATGATTTCTCCAAAAAACTTTTACCAGACGCGTCGTCCGGTTTCTCAGTACTTGTTCTCTTGTATCAAGAATCCTGACGGGCTCTTCACAATAGGAATGATCGGGTTCCAGTTCTAATTCCTCATAGGTGAGTACATGCGTTGGGTCAGGCATGTATTTCCTCAACAGAGATACGTGGAACACATCGTGAACTTTGGAGAGACTTGGCGGCATTGCCAATCGGTAAGCTACAGCCCCAATTCGTTCTAGAATTTCGAAAGGTCCGATGTACCTGGGACTCAATTTACCTTTCTTACCAAAACGTATGACTCCCTTCCACGGAGATACCTTCAGGAAAACATGATCACCGACTTGAAATTCCAAATCCTTCCTTCGATTATCGGCATAGCTCTTCTGCCTACTTTGAGCTGCTTTAATGTGATTTTGGATTACCTTCACCTTTTCCACCGTTTCCTCCACCAGTTCTGGGCCTACAAGTTTTCTTTCACCAACGTCATCCCAACAGGTTGGTGTACGACATCTCTTTCCGTATAACGCTTCATATGGTGCCATCTGAATACTCGAATGGAAGCTATTGTTATAGGAAAATTCTACTAGTGGTAAATATTGATCCCACATACCCTGAAAATCAAGTGAGCAAGATCTCAACATGTCTTCTAAGGTCTGAATAGTCCGTTCTGATTGTCCGTCTGTCTGAGGGTGGTAAGCAGTGCTCAAATGAAGTTCAGTATCCAGGGATTTCTGAATACTTTTCCAAAATCTTGAAGTAAAACGGGGATCACGATCAGAAACAATCGATAGGGGTACTCCATGAAGTCTCACAACTTCATTAATGTATAGTCTTGCTAGACGTTCCAGGGGTAGATCTTCTCTTATAGTAAGAAAATGTGCTGACTTGGTAAGACGATCAACAATAACCCATATTGCATCGTTCCTTCTAGGAGTCTTTGGTAGCCCCATGACAAAGTCCATCGTAATATTGTCCCATTTCCACTCCGGTATGGGAAGAGGTTGCATGACTCCTCCAGGCTGTTTCCTTCCAGCTTTCACTTGTTGACAAACCATACATCTTGACACAAAATCAGCAATCTCCCTCTTCATGTTGTCCCACCAAAAATGTTCCTTCAAATCTCTATACATTTTGGTGCTCCCAGGGTGTATAGAGAAATTGGAACTATGAGCATCATCCAGCAATTCCCTTTTTAGATCAGGTATATTGGGAACACAAAGTCTCTTCCCGAATTTCAAAATTCCACCTTCATACGCAAAGTCTCTCAATCTCCCATCATTCACAGCTTTAATCTTCTTTTGGAATTCTTCATCATCAGTCTGAGAACTCTTAATCCTTTCTAGTAAAGATGGTTTGGCAACCATTTGAAAAAGCATTGATGTTTCACCTTCCCTGGTTATTCCCATGTCCATATTCACTAGCTCCATGAAAATTGGATCCCTTTCAATTCTCATATTGTTCAAAACTCCATGGTCTTTTCTACTCAACGCATCTGCCACCTTGTTTGCCTTCCCTGGGTGGTAGTGTATCGTACAATCATAATCCTTGAGTAATTCAAGCCATCTCCTTTTCCTCATGTTGAGTTCTTTTTGTGAGAAAATATACTTCAAACTCTTGTGATCAGTATAAATCTCACATTTTTCACCATAGAGGTAGTGCCTCCATATTTTTAAAGCAAAGATCACTGCTGCTAACTCGAGATCATGAGTAGGATAGTTTTGTTCATGAATTTTCAACTGTCGTGATGCATAGGCAATAACTCTATCATTCTGCATAAGGACACAGCCAAGTCCTTTCTTTGATGCATCACTATAAATAACGAACCCATCATTCCCCGATGGTAGAGTCAATATAGGAGCATTGACTAATATTCTCTTCAGTTCTTCGAAACATTCTTCACACTCTTTTGTCCAAACAAATTTAACCCCTTTACGTGTGAGCTTCGTTAATGGGTTAGCCAATCGGGCAAAATTCTGGACGAAACGTCGATAATAACCTGCCAAGCTAATAAAACTACGTACCTCAGTTATACTCGTAGGTGCTGGCCATTCTTGGATTGCCTTGGTCTTAGAAGGATCAACAGAGATTCCATCTTTAGAGACAATATGGCCAAGAAAAGAAATCTCCTGAAGCCAGAATTCACACTTGCTAAACTTCCCATATAATTCATGCCTCCTCAGAGTCTTCAAGATAATGCGCAAGTGATTTTCATGATCTTTATAGGTTTTGGAGTATACCAAGATATCATCAATAAATACCACCACAAATTCATCGATATACTCCTTGAAAACTCTATTCATCAGATCCATGAATACAGAGGGCGCATTAGTCAATCCAAACGGCATTACAGTAAACTCGTAATGCCCATACCTGGTTCGAAATGCTGTCTTCGGAATGTCTTCCTTATTCACACACAACTGATGGTATCCAGATCGAAGGTCAATCTTTGAAAAGTATTGAGCTCCATGCAGTTGGTCAAATAGATCATCAATACTAGGTAGGGGATACTTGTTCTTTATCGTTATAGCATTGATCTCCCTGTAGTCGATACATAACCTCATAGATCCATCTTTCTTTTTAACAAAAAGAACAGGGGCTCCCCATGGAGAAACACTAGGGCGAATAAATCCCTTATTACTCAATTCCTCTAGTTGTTTCTTTAGTTCGACTAACTCTACAGTGGCCATTCTATAAGGGGTCTTCGATATAGGCCTTGATCCAGGAATCAAATCAATAGAAAACTCAACTTCTCGTTCTGGAGGATGTCCAGGTAAATCTTCCGGAAATACATCTACAAATTCTTTCACAACAGGTACATCCTCTATTTGAACATTCCTTTCCTCACCGACAGTTATTTCATTCTCTTCCTCCCCAATAATTGAATTTAGTTGAGCTACTGGGGGTGGATCTAAATAAGAATTTGGTGGTGACGATTCTGCTCTAAAAATAAGGTGTTCCTTATCATTATCATCAAGAATCGTAACCTCTTTCTTTTTACAATAAATCTTCGCATCATTATCCGAAAGCCAGTCCATACCGAGGATTATATCAAACTCAATCATAGGTATGACGATGAGATCAGCAGATAAAGAAAATTTATGTGCTCTAATGGGGACTGATTCACAAAACTTTGTTGCAACGATACTTCCCTTAGGAGTTTTAACCGACAACTCCCTTATTAAATCAAATTGGAAATATCTAATTTTCTTAGCAAACTGGGAAGATATGAAACAATGCGATGATCCAGAATCAAATAATGCATTTGCTAAACTTGAGGAAACCATTAAATTACCTGCCACCACGTCTTTCGGAGCTTCTACCTCAGCAGTAGTGATAGCATAAGCCTGGCCTTGATCCCTTGGCCTTTTCTGAGGTAAGTTCTCCTGACGCTTAGGACATTCATTTGCATAATGCCCCATCTCCCTGCAATTGTAGCACTGAACGTTGGTAGCTTCCTTCTTCCCCTTGCAATCATGAGCTTGGTGGCCTTTTTCACCACACTTGTAACAGACTCCCATTCCCTTCAAGCAAGTACCAGGATGTTTCTTCCCGCATTTACCACAAGATGGATATTCAACCTTTCCCTTCTTCCCCTTATTTCCATTCCCAGATTGATCAGCAGGTCTCTTCTTCTCTTGCTTCGCTTTAAAGTCATAAGACTTAGAGAATTCTTTTTCGGTCTTGATAGCACATGAGACAATGTCTTCGTACGACGAAAAGGATTGTGAGACTAATGCTCGACGGAGAAATGGTTTTAACCCATCAAAGAAACGATCAATCTTACTTCTTGGGTTGCGAATATAATCTCCAGCATACCTCGCTAACCTTGTAAAGTTAGCCTCATACTTTGTGACATTATCATCCTCCTTGTGTCTCAGACTCAGAAATTGCCTTTCCATATCTGCTCGATGGTCGCGAGGAAAGTATTTTTCTAAAAACAGATCTTTGAACTCCCTCCATTCCATGTTTTATACTTCATCATCTTCCTTCATGTTTTGAATCAATGACCACCATTGATCAGCATCTCCAGTGAGGCGGTAAACTTCCATGGTAACTTTTTCCCTTTCACTACTCCCCAAAGCCTGAAATATTTTCTCTAGGGAAAATATCCATTGCTCAGCTACTAAGGGATTTGTACTCCCATTGAACGTTGGTGGTTGTTGTCTCATGAATCGATCTAACATTGATCCTCCACGCTGCGGATCAGGGTGCTCCATACGGGTAAGGTTATTATTCATAACCTGAGTAAGTTGTCCCAGTACGGTGATTAGCTGATCAGCACCAGTTGCATCACCAGCCCCACTATAATTATCTTGAGCAGGAGGGCAAACCCTACATGGAGTGCGTGCATTGATACGGTTTCCATTTCTTCCACTAGGCGCCATTTCTAAACAATGGCATAAACTAGATCAGTTTATGAATCAAAATACATAATCCCATACTTAAAAAACACTTAACATAAATTGAACTATTTATGGATATAATCCATAATCATAAAAATGTTTTCTTTGAGGAAGTATATACTCATAAACCCTTCATAATGATTTGTAAAGAAAATGAGAGTTATCCTAAGCATATCCCCCGGGAGTGTCGTAACCAAGAGTGCAGCAAGGCCCGTTGTCGTGCACCAGTTCCCGTTCGAGTCTAGCTCAAAGCGGTGTTTTCGGGTTTTACCCCTAGTTACATGTGTGCCAGAGCCGCCTCTACCTGCTCGTATCCAGACAGGGATGTATTGCTCGGAAAACTCACAAAATCTCTACAATACCAAAATTCTAGGAAGTTCTTCTATACTAATCCTCAAAGTTCATCTTAAGTCTACGTGCTCTACTCAGAGTTTATCTAAATCTAGCTTCCAAGGATTGTACTAAACTTCCTCTGATACCAACTGTAACGCCCCGACCCTAGTTACCCAGAGTCGGTGCATTAATTACATAAAATTGGCATGATCACAAGAAGATCAAATCTCGAAAGACCGATTGGTTTAGTAGCCTTGTAAACACTAGATATAATCATATAGTTTTACATTACATTATAAAATGAAAAACTACTACAACAACATAATGTTTCCACAATCCACACTATTAACCCCCCATAAAATCCTTGTAGGTCATTCATAACTTACTTCTTCACATCCTGGGAAAAATAAAACATAGAAAAGGGGTGAGCTCAAATGCCCAGTAAGGATAACAATATAGCGGAAACTTTTATAAATAAGAACAAACATTTAAGGCAATGTATAACTAAAACAAAAGCCTTTTAAATATTAACTTTCAACATGGTATGGCATAAATAAAATGAAATAATGCCATTTATTTATTCACATGGATATTCTACTAATCGAATAATCACATGCAAAAATCAATAACCACTTTCATAATGTTGGAATGCATAATGCCAGACTATCATAACCACATAGCCAAGGCCTCGTGCCAAGACTACAAATAAGATTTTGTCAAGGCCTTGTGCCAAGACACTATTTTGTCTCATGAGACCTACCGATTCATCGAGGAGCTATAGCGGGCTCCACCCGTCACTTATTAAGTCCAATGCATTCCCATATGAAAAGGTTTAAACATAACACAAACATTCGTATTAAAACTAGCATACGAAATGTCAATACTTTCACAATAAACTATGAATGGTATAAAAATAGCACATCCACAGTCAAACATATCACAAAACCTTCAATACAATATAGAAGTTTTGTATCATAATAAATCAACTTCAAATAATCTTAAAATCCATCAAAGGATGTTGACATAGATGAAATCAAAATTCTTTTTAAAGAAGTATCTCCTTTTATTTTGAAATCATTTAAGATCCATATAAAATAAAACATTTTCTTTGAAAATATTCTTATAAGCTTGTATGGAAAGCTTCGACGATTTTATAACGGCGGAAAATAACCGCACCCGCCGTATAAGTTAAAAAAAACATTCTTACCTCAATTCTGTCGAAAAGGTTAAAAAGGACCTTGTTTTGAAAACGACGGAAAGATTCCTTTATAAACCTCTTATAAAAAGTCAAACAAGGGTATAAATGACTTTAACACATATTCTTGTAAATATTAAAAATGTTTTGAAATACATTTCGAAGAAACATGGATGTGGATGATAAAGAGATCCCAGTAGATTATTACATATAAACAACCTCGGATAATGAAGAGATTGTGAAATAACCCTTACCTTGTACTTTTCCTTTGTTGGGGTAGGTTAACCTCCTGTATAATGGTGAAATAATTGTTATTAAATTATACAAGAATCATATATATTAATATGATATCATATATGATCTTTTAACATTGATTTATTAATAATATCTTAGAATTATCATCGTTTCGGGTGTTAACTTACTCATTTTCTTTTATATGTTTTGTTACATAAGCCATGTTTGTTGTATCTTATTCATATCCAGAATGATATCAAGTCCTTAAACATCATTTTTAAATCATAAAATGATAATTATACTTGAATGGATACGATGGAGAATGAATCTCATCGCGTTCGTGGAGACGGTAGTCCGTACGTACGCACGAGCGACAATATCATTCTTTTGATATTAAAATAATATATAAATGGATGGTATATCATATATAAAGAATCATTGACATGTTATATTTATTATTTACATGAGTTACACATCATTATTATACCCATCCAAATAATATTATATTGAATAACAATTACACCACGACGTGGAGACGGTAAGCCGTATGTACGCACGTATGATGACATGTTATTCAAAGGGTGGATAGAATACTGAATATGGTTGTACCATATTTATAATAACATCACAGTATATGTAAGATACTGGATTTATTATTTTAGAATGGTAAGAACAAAGAAAGAGGAAGTGGAAGAAGAAAGGAACTTGGAAAATGGTGGTGAAATCATTACCTCTTCTTCGGGTTCTTCCTTTGGATTTGATCAAAAGGGATCATTAGGTTGGCTTTCTGATCAAACTAAGGCCTCTAGGTTATAGTGAGGGATGTTGGGAGAGTATTTGTGCAGAGTTTGGCCGAACCAAAAGGCTTGAGAGGTGTGAAGAAATGAGAAGGAGGAGTGCCCTTTTATAAGAGGGGTGAGGGGCACCTTTGGAAAAGCTAGAAATATTAATTTATAATAAATTCATATTCGGTTTCTAATGGCTCAAAAGTTGACTATTCAAAGGTTAAGGTGGGGATAGGTCTAAAACCACTCAACCAATAGAATTTAGACAGGTTTGGGTACTTATAGTAACCTTATCATTAAGTATTAACTCTAAGTTAATTAGTTTCACATTTACAATGTCTCTTTGTATTTTTATATAATATGGTTAATAAACTTACTATATACATCCAAGCGACCCCCTATTGGTCCATTAATGAGGAACCTATCATAATATAAGTCTCTTGGCCGAACCTTAGATTTTTAGGAATTTAATATCAATTAATAATATAATATTTGTTTTAAGAACTCTTTTTTGTCAATTTTGACACTATTCAATAGTTGATTTTTTTGAAACTCCTAACAGATTTATTACTTCGAACAAAGTAAATTAAATCAATCCTAATATATCATATTATCATATAAAATTAGTTTAATTCATTAAAAGTTTCATATTATAATTATTTGGGTATTTATAATATCAATTATTTTAATTTTTCACTATTATAGTAATTACTGCATCATCATTGTGTCATAAATAAAATAAATTATTTAATGTATAAAAATTATAAATAAAATATCCTTATGTAGGAAATCTTTTTATCTTTCTAATGAATATTTATAATCGAAAATACAACATGTATAACCCTATGTAAAAATTGTTCTTCTAAAAGATGTAATCTTATGCCATTTTTATTTTTATTTTAACTTTATTAATATAATGTGTCATTATCACTTACAAGTGGATCCATGGGGTCCCAAAATAGACCCAAAGATGCCCATGGTCGACCATGTATCAACAAATAGGGTTAAGACACGTTTTAGGGTAATTTAGTATTATTATAATATTATTTTTTTACCCTTATTTACCGGATTTACCCTTAACCATGGTAAATAAAATATTTACCGCAGTAATTATTCAAAATGTCTAAAAATAAAAGTTACCTATTTACACAATTTGAACATCCTGATTCCAAATATGGAATCCATTTTTCTAAATTCAAAACACAGAAGTGGCAGAAATTAATTTAAAATTAATTCCCGCTGTCAAAACAAAAAGCGTGTTTTTAAGAGATAATAACTACCAAAAGATTGACACTTGTTTATGTTCGGTTTAATTGTAAAATTATGTCCAATGACCAACATTATATTAAATGGTAAAAATATATTCTAAATATACTTTAAAACCACTCAAATTCATAATTTATCACTATTACTTATTTTGATTAAAAAAGTTGTTTTTAATTAAAATTTAGTAATTTTCACTATTCATCAAAATATAAAAGTTATCCGAAATGTACCAAAATTTCACCCTAGGATAATTTCGATATTCCGAATCCAAAAATGAATTCCATTTTGAAATATAAAATATATATGATTTCAAAAAGTAGGTATCACTATTTACAACGGCTAGTTTAATTAGTTGTGGTGTGTGTTAGAACTCGAGGTTGCGTACAACACACGCTATCGCATTATTCGAAGGGAAACGTACCGTAGAAGCTTGGGGTGTTACATACTAGTTACATGACCTTTTTACTTAACTATCTCTCTTATTAAGAGAATATTTTGTTAAACCTTTTATGACATGGGTTTGTCAAAAATGGAATTTTTAAATGTCAATCCCTCAATTACCAAGATCAAGATTAAATTGAGATGATGAAATTTAATTAAGGTGTTGAAAATATTACATCGAAATAATTTAAAATAATTTAATTTTATAATAAATTAAACTTTTCTTATATATTTCTTTATATGAAACACCATATTAAGCTTACACTATAAACAATATTGAGTTAGCATGTATTACACACATATCTGAGTTTGATGACCTTTTATTAGAGAACCTATTTTAAAACTAAATTTTGAAACATTTATAAATTTATTAAAAAATAAAATTAATTTTTGAATAAATTATGTATAAATTATCTTATGGTTATTTTTTGGTATTTTTCCCAAAAGTTTCGTTTTTTGAGGAATAGGGAAAATACTACATTTTAGTTCAAAACTTACTTTTAATTTACATAATTATTAATGTAAAAATTTCTAATAAATTGGTTTAAAAGTCCCAATAGATCAATTATACATATATTAATCCTATTTAGGAAATTAGAATCATTTTTATATTTAATTTGGATATATAATAATAATGAACTTCTACACATTTCACTTTAAAAACCCACTTTCAAACCATATCTACAGAAATAGATTTAAATTTAATTCTTACACTAATATGAATTAAATTGAAAAAAATGGATATACATAGTTATAATAAGTATAATATTTATATTCTAATGATTTCAACATAATTTTTCGATCAAAAATTTTAGTAAAAGTAATTAAAATTAATTACAGTGATTAAGGTAAAAATTAGATTACTTTATGGTTAAACATTAATCTTAAGGGGAAAAATAACCAATACACATATCAAAAAGTCATTTTAGGCCAATATTTAGACTATATACCCGCTTGGATTCTACTTTTATGGGTTATTTGGATAAATGTTCATGAAATGGACCCATATAATATGTTAAGTAAAGACAAAGGCAAAAAATACACCTTCCTTTCTTAAGTCCAATAAATCAATGTACTACGGAAGAAACTACAAAGTTTTGGTTATAATTTTTTTTTGAAAATTTAAATGAGTTTTTTATCATGATAATTTAACTTTATATTTTACATATGAATTACTTAATTAAAATGATTAATAAATTTCAACACAATGATTATTTATTAAACAATTAAAAAATAAATGATACTAAAAATATTAAAAGTGATGAAAATTGAATGAATTATTTTGAATTATTGTGAATTCGTAATGATTATGAATTATTTTATTGATGAATAAGACATGTTACATAGATATGAAATTAATATATTTTAATTCCATTATTTTCTTTATATTTTAAAATTTAAATTAAGTAAATAATGTCAAAATTGTAATTAATGGTATTTTATAATAAATGATATTTTATTAAATGAATTAAAATTACTAAAAATCATATATTCTACCAATTTATTTTTAAATATAAAAAAATAAAAAATATTGTCTATTTATAGACCAATTTATCTTTTATAATGATCATATTGACACCAAAATAGAAAACACATTGTCAGCACATTTCTAATTAATGTTGGATTTTTTCATGTTATGTGTGCTTCTATTAAAATTAATTTACAACAAAAGAGGGTTTTTTATTTTTGTCAATTAGGTATAATATTTGGATTTAAGTGGGTATATGTTTTCATGTAAATCTCACTTTAAATTACTCTTGATTGTTAAATTACTTAAGTTATAGAACTAGTTACATTAATGAAAACCATAATAGTAAAATTGGAGAAAGTTGTAAGTTAAGTAACAGAATAAAAAGATGGAAATATTTTTGTGCGGTGGAGGTTTGGATCAACCATAATTTCACTTTACACCATTACTTTTCATTTTTTGGGGTACATGAGGTAAGAGAGACCTCCCTATAGCATTTACCTTTTTATATTTACAAGAATGTCACTCCACCTCCACTATAAAAAGACATTCAATCTTCCCCTTATTCACACTGCTCAAGAAACTTTTCTAAAGACCCTGATGATTGATGTACAATGACATCACATTATTTTTTTGGAACAATTAATACATGAAACAAATAAATTACCAAATACTATATTAGTTTAGTGTATTTGGAAATTGGGAAATATAAACTACTTGTTCATTAAACATTTACATCTTCTCTTGCATTTTAGTTCATAACTAGAACCCCATTTTGACACATCTAACTTAATACCCTTCTTCCTATCCTGGGGAAATGAAACATAAAAAGGGCTGAGCTCAAATTATTAGTAAGGGTAAATATGGAAAATATCAAACAAAACAAAAACATAAAAATGTATGAACATAACTTTTGAAAATCATACCATGTATTACAAACATTAAAATATTAAGACATGAAAAAAATCTTGGTTTTTCATAAGGAATAAATAATAAAAGAGCATGAGCCATGGGAAAATAGAATTGGAATAAAACATGTAATTTTTTCAAAAAAATAATTATATATAATAATTTTCATATTAGCCAAGACTATTTTCCAAGACCATCATTATGGAAAAATTCTATTAATGAACTAGGTTTACTTGTCGTTTTATCCCTATATTTCTGAACAAGATTTACTTTTCGTTACGACCCTGTATTACTAAACCAGATTTACTTACAATTCCATTCATGCTAATATCATCTGATTTAAATATTTACCTAATTCATTGGAAGTATATGTTGGTACCACTCATCACAAAATGAAAATATTCTTACATGTTCCACAATAACATATATCAATCAGCATAACATAACTCATGGAATAAAATTGTTTTCTTAAACATCATTCGCTCATAACATAATCCATATAAAACCAATGGATTTTATAAATAAAAGTTCATTATAAAAAAATCAAAAAATATTAATAATAGGGATAATATACATGAAATATATTCCTATTAAATAAGGTCATATTAAATGGAAAATAATTTTGATAAAACACTTGAAATTAATTATTGAGGAAAATATCATTTCTTCTTCCAAAACATTTTATTTTCTCAAAATGTCATGAAATTTTCAAAGAAAAGAATTTATTTTAAATTAAACTTGAAATTTTGTAGATTAATCTTCATGGAAATAAGATGTTATGAAGATGTAATAATCTATTCATGTCATATATGTTAAAATAAATCACTCTTCTTGTACATTTATCAGAAAATTAAAAATGTAACATGTAATGAAAATGAAAAAATATTTCTTTCCTACCATTTAATAAACAATCACCAATGTATAACGTTAAATTTAAACAATTTTATAATTATATGAATAATATTTTGGTATACATATTTAGGAAGAATGGATTTGGATGATAAATATAACCCAGTAAATACATACGAAAAAACAATCTTAGATAATAATGAGATTGAAAAATTATCCCTTACTAATTTATAATCAGTAAAATCATATGAATCATAATATAAATTATATTATGTGAATTTGTAAATATTACAACCTTCATATTAATAATCATAAAAAAATTCATGGTAAACATAAACCCCACAAAAAACCAATAGGTGGTGTATAAGGCATATGTCCCAAAGAAATAAAAGTGAAAAAAATAATCCCTTACCTTAGGACTGATATCCATTGTATGTATGTAAACCTCTTATATAATTATTTAAATTTTGAAATTTATTTATTAACTAATCTTATTCATTTTTATGTTATCATATATGACCATATTGTCATATGTTTTGTAATAACATTTCATTATTACTCATTATTCATGTATTAAATGCTTTATTTTATTATGTATGTTTTACCGAATAAGTTTTGGTTCTCATTATTAGGTCTTAGTTAAATAATTAAAAATTATATTAACATAATATATATCATATTTATTCATTCTATACTTTTATATAGTCGTGTTTTAACAGATATATTTTATAATGAATCACATTGCATCGTGGAGACGATAGATCATACGTACACACGAGCGATGATATCGTTCTTTAATTATGAAATGTTATGAAATTTGAAGGTATATATGTTTTTTAATAATTCATATAATGTTTTAAATTATCATATATAGTTATTATTTCCATAATTATATCCATACCAGTAAGATGGTGGTGAAAAACAGATTACACCACGATGTGCAGACGACCAGTTGTATGTATGCATGCTTGGTGATATTGTTTTTCGTAGGATGGAAAGAAAGTGGAATATCTTGTTCCATAAAAATAATTAATTATAATAATATAATTTATATTGTAGGTATTACTTTAGTATGTAAACAACTCATGATGAGTAAGTAGAAGAAGAAATAACTTGAATGAATCGGTAGAGGGGATTACCTCTTCTTCAACGTCCTCCGTCTAAATGTCCTCCAAAATAAACTAGAGTTGGTATTTTTAGAAGACCATAACCTATAGAATATAACTATGGATGTTTATAAAGGTAATGGGATGTGTATGGCCGATATTGAAGTATCAAAGTGATTTTAATAGGTGAGGGAGGAGGTTCCTTTTAATAATTGAGTAGAGGGGCACATTTGGAATGCCCAAAAATATTAATTTATAATAAAATAAAACTATATAATGAACCTCCAAAATATCATATTTTAGAATATTTTATGTGATAAAGTTGTAATATCATCAACCATTAAATTTTAGACTAGTTTTTTCTATCAATTTAAACCATATCATTTAAATTAACCCTTAGTTATTATATTTTAATTTTAATTAAGGTAACAAATGTTTCAAAATTAAAACTATGTAAATTTTAATTATTTGATGCGAATTAGACCAAAAAAGAATTATTAAGAACATGTTAGTCCATATCATAATTTATTTATATTTTTAAAAATTTATTATAATTTTTAAATAATTTTAAAAAAAATATTCTGATAAAATATCAATAGTGTCAATTTTGACACTATTCAGTTCTATGTTTTTAAAAAATATAAATATAAGAGAGAATCCTAGAATAAAATATTTTATTATATTTATAAAGGGTAAATTTCATGTAGAAAATTAATTGTATATAATATTTATTGAGAATAATATTTATTTTAATATTTTTAATAACATTAATTTTATATTTCTATTAATAAAATAATTAATGCATCAGTTTTGTATGATTATTTAATATACATATTTTTGGAATAAAAATTGAAAATAAAATAATATAATGAATATAAATCTTATATATTTCACTGGAATTTTTATCATTTAATATAACTTTTATATAATCCTACATTATTATTTTTATATATATTAAAACATGAAGGTGACAATTTTATCATCACTTTAAATAAAATATTTTAATTGTCACAATCCTTTCTATATGGATCCAAATGATCAATAACTCCACCCATGGATGAGTATGGTATGTATATACTCTAATAATAAGATTTTGTCCCTTTTTATGGTATTTTAATAGCTATTATCATTTTATTTAAAACTATTTTGTTGATTTTTCAACAATTAAATAATTTATACATCATCATTGTATAAGAATTTAAGTTAAATATTTAATTTATAAAAATTATAAACAAATTAACATGATTTTTATAATTTTATTAGATTTATGGATACTATTTATTATTAAAGTTATCTCATATATATCACTATATTAAAATTATTCTACTTATAATAGATAAGAGGGTGACTTGTTTCAACTTTCTTTTATTTTAATAATAGGTATATAACTTTCATGAACAATATTACAGTAAATAAGTAAATCCCAATTTATAATTGTTAAGGGTATAACTTTATTCATCCAATATGATTTTGGAAAGTTTTAGGGTAATTTTATTGTCTTTATCATATTATTTGTTACCCTAATTTACATGATTTAACTTCAACTATGGTAAATAAAAATTATCAAAGTTACTATTCATAAATTACAAAATAAATAAATAAAATGAGACTATTTACACAATTTAGACCCAATTATTCCTAATACGAAATAAGTTTTTCAAAATTTGAAACATAGAAGTTTTAGTAATTAAATTCTAATTATTCCCATTATTGAAATGAAAAATCGGTTTTTAAATTTAAACAATTTGCGAAAGATTGAAATGTTTTTGCCTCAAAATTAAATGTAAAATTAGTTCCTATTACAAACATTATATATAATCATAAAAATAAATTCAATTTATACTTTAAAACCATTATATAATATAGCATAACCATATGAATTATATTTTTGAACAAAATTGTTTTCAATTAAAATTAATGGTATTTTTACTATTCATCAAGACTTGAAAGTTATCATAAAACTATCAAAAATTAAATCAAATAAAATTTCTACATCTCACATCCAAATAAACAGATTATTTTGTTAAATATAATATATAAATGGGTCAAAAACTATATTTAAAATGGGTTCACCATCAATAAGTGTAAAAACTGTAGTTTTTAAAAAAATACATCTTTCATCAAAAAAATTGAATTTGTTCTTATATAATGTCTATAAAACATATAATATGAATTTTAAACATTATATTGAATATATAAAATATATATTTCATTAATAAAATCCCTAAATATTGATTTTATTATTTTATAAACTCACTTAAAATCAGTCTTACGTGAAATGAATTGTATCTAAATAACTATAAATTGTGTGCAAGAAAGCCACACATAGTGTTGCATATACCGTCAGCTAACTAGTGTTTCTTATAGAATAATATTATATTGGAGTAGAATTCACCAAAAGATATCAATGAAATTGAAAAATATATCTCATAAAAATCTGAGTTTGTTACATTCAAGCCCCCTCAAAATGAATTTGTCCCTCAAAATTCATATGGGTTAAAAAATGATTAATACAAGTGATTTTATTTAATTTAAACCCACATCATAAAAATGAAGTCTAAAACTTCCTTTTAAAAAGTAATATTTGGAAAATAATAGTTACCCAATGTAAATCCTAACTAGGTCTCTATATTAGAGAACATAGGTGAAGATTTGTGCATTGAGAAAAAGGGTAAATAATCGTAGAGATTGATAAATATCACTGATCACAAGAAAGTCTGTGATCTAGGAAAAGTTAAATATCACAAAACCATATACTAAAGAATCATGAAATATATCATTTATATCATAAAAAATGATGATAATAGGACACCCTTTTACATCACTATAACTTTTCCAAATGTTGAATAATTTTCATTAGAAGATATACTTAATTGATTTTGATACAATCTCTCCATTGGTCGTGCCTTGAAAAATTTTCACTTCATCTCATATTCAATGAAATGAAGTTGAATTTTTCATTACTAAAGTGTTAAAAAATCATATGTTCCATAAATATAATGATATGTTATTCTATATTTCTTTATCATAACAATAAGGTTTGCACAAGTAATCAAATATGCATAAGTACACCTATAGTGAGATAATACTTTAATCTAAGGAACTTCAACTACGGTTTAACTTTTACTTTACATAAATCGATAACTTTACAATCCTTATTAAATATGAAAATAAAAAACATTAGAAAGAGGTGAAATAAATTGGCTTAACATTTATATACCATATATCATAATGAATCTCTTGTTGGTCACATTCCAAACATGTGAACAACTTCATCATGTATTCTCTTGCGTCATGGAAATAACCTGAATTACTATATATACTTATTGAAAATTCATGTTTACTTATTCCAAAACTTATTGGATATATTCGTTAAGTCCCAAAAATTTGTATACTTAATATATAATAGCATAACCCTCTTAAAAACAAATACCTAATTATTTCCCAAAATACTAGTATCCTCCAATTTAATTATTCATATCCAATATATCATTATCTAAGAATCATTATCTTAACATAAGGGACATATTAAGGGTTCTATTTCCCTTAATCATGTGTTTTCCAAATATATTGTCTTACCCTTAATTAAATTTTCTATGTATTAATAACTATTCAACATATCCTTTCCAATCCGTAATGAAAAACTTGTACTAAAAACACTTATATGTATCATGATCCGTATAATCATTTAATTATGAAACTTATACACCTAAATCATCCAACTATATTATCAAAAAATTACTCAGGATCCATAATCTTAGTCTATCCTAAAATATGAATCATTTATTAAGGTTCTTAAAACTTAATCTAACAAATATTATTTGGTTTAATTTAAAAAATAATTTTAGAATACCCAATAACATTCTCATATAATTTACTATCTATTTATCCTCAGCTTTATAACCAATACTCATACCACCTTCTTGATTTTATTTATGAGATTTCCACATAATAAATTGGTTTTCATAATTCCCATACATTCCACATATGAAACATTCATGGATAATTATGTTCTATCTTTTTTTATTTTGACTATTACCATAAAGCAATGTTTGACAAAAACATACCAGAGATTAAAAACACATATATAAGGTAAATTATATATAATGTTTCAATCTATGATATCTTAGGTTTAATCAATGATTATTCATGATTATCAAAAAAACAATAGGATTGTAACCTCTACATATACATATCATTAGGGACATCCCTAAACATAATTTTGAACAATCTCAAGTGATCGTAATAAAATTTTCTCATCCTTATTTCCAAAGGTTAACTAAACATTCACTTTGATACAATAACTACCCTTCACATTATTACACAATTTAACATGATTTATTACATAAAATGTCACTTAAGACAACTATGGTGATTTAGAGGTCTAGTGTCTTAAGAAATTAGGGACATTACATTAAAACTTAAGACATAAAAATACTACATCTTTATTGAAAACTTTCTTTACATGACCACAACATTCCCTCATACATAGCATTACATGGGATAACCTTAGGACATACATGTGAAAAGGGTGAGATATAAAGCCCAGTAAGGGATAAAAAAGTAATATCATGAAGAATACAATACATGTTATACATTAGTCATATCAATGGATCATAAAAGAAACATGAATATAAAGGCATGATATGGCTTGATTATCATAACATGGAATCGTGGTAACAAAATTTAACACAATATTAGCATGATATAAGGAACATTACACATGGATCATGATTAAACCCTAATTTTACATGAATTATCATGAGTAAAACCTCATCTAACATGATGTAACATGTAACTAATCTTTACCTAATGCATTGGAGCGCAATCAGGGCACACCCTTCTTAATCAATTCATTTCATGCATAAGTATGCCACATAGATCATATAACATGGATTCATTAAACATCATATTTTATTAAAAGATAATGTAATTTGGAATTCATATTTTAAAATCTATAAACAATAAGTAAATGTGAATAATGATGAATACCCTTGATAGATAAATGGGCATGGTATTCACAACACAATGACTTTATCTTGGAAAATCTTAGTGCAATTTTGACAGCATAACAATGTGACATAAGAATTAATAAAAATGGTTGATGAGAGAGAAATATGTGTATCATAATATTTAAATGAAATGGAATGTAAGGGGAAATATAGATACATGTACCAACATATGTAATAGAATTTGGATTCATAATACAAAATAATTTATTGAATGTAAATGAGGAGAGAGAAATCCCATTCAGAATTTCAGCATGGTAACAGGTGTACATGGGAGGAATTTATGAGGAATAAATGGGTCTCTAATCATTAAAACACAAGGAGGGAAGTGTGGGGGGAGGTTATAAATCATAGATCAAAATTTTTAATTGAAAGTACAAGGGTATAGAAAAATAAAGATACTTGAACAAAAATGAGAGAGGAAGTAATCCCTTACATGGAAGTGTGATTCCAAAGGCTTGGGAGAGGCTTGAGAGATGATTCATGGGAGCTTAGTCCACATTTATAGGGTTAAATAGAGAGTATGGAAGATTAGGGACATTCTATAAGTGATTTGAGGGATGAGAATTTGGTGCTTGGGTGGGTTTATATAGGAAATGAGAGATAAATCTTTATTATTTAGGTTTTGGACACCACACATTAAACTAATTGAAAAAACTAAAAATCCCGTGGTTTTTGAGCATGGTTTTTTCCAAAGGGGAGTGGAAAAAATTATTTTATATTTCCAATGGACGAACTTATTATAATATTAGGCGTTCTTATTTGAAGGTGAGTCACACTCTCAAGGAAATCATTTTAAAAAGTTAAAATGTTTTATAAGTCCTGGAGTGTCCACTAAGGAACCATTAAACTAATAAAAAAATAATATAAAATCACATTATTTTTAAGGTAACATATATATTTTCCAAACAAACTTTTTATCTTATTTTATTACATCACTATTGGGTTATTATGATTTCATAAAACAAAATATATATTTAAATGGAATTTATTTTTTTCCCAAATAATTGACAGTCTCAAAAAATTATGAAAAATTCACCATTGGATAATTTTTACATCTTAAATCCAAAAATAATATTCATTTTATCTAAATTTTTTTCTAAATATGTTATTTTTTACTTTTAAAGAAAAAACATAAATTTATCAAAAATTCATTGGTTTTGACAAAAACAGCTTCAAACCTTAATAAAAATTACTATTGTATTCATAAAAATTTTACAATCATTTAAATTTAATAAAAATTAATTAGGTAATAATATTTCATAAAAATATTATTTAATTCAAAAATCCATTAATTCTTCAAAAAATATTTCTTAATTGAATATTGACTAAAAATACCATTTGTGCTTTAAAAACTATTTACAAAGTAACAATAATAATATGAATTTATATTATTTATTCCATAAAAAATAATTCACATAATCATAGTGCTAGGTTCTTTTTGTTTAACCCCTTATAACACTCGTATAAGATCAAATGGTAAGATGTATAATGGTGACATACTCTTGGGGTGGCTCGAATAACATCGCTCGGGTGGTAATTTCTGTTAACCTCTACTTCTCCCATAGGCAGTTTTGTTCAAGATCAATGTGTTGAAGATAAGCTAGGTCTTGGTCATGAGTGAATACTAGTGACACTAACTCATTTCCAATATCCAATAAATGGGCTTCGTATGGATAAATTCTACTTGATGAGGAAATTGTTTCCATTTTCAAAGTAAACTGCATTTATTAAAGCCATATATTTATACTAATCATGTGACCACTGTTCGATGGCTATATTAGAAATGGTAAAAAAAATTTAAAGGTATTTCAATATCTAATAACAAAAAACCTAGTAATCGTATATGCTATATAACCATTTTACACAACAAGAGATTTAATTAGATGAAGATGAATTTTCATTAGTAAACGTTTGGGTCGTTACAATCTTCCCACCTTAAGAAAATTTTCCCTCAAAATTTCCTTTTCCCACACTAAAATAGATGAGTGTAACTATACTTCATCACTTCCATAGATTCCCACATTTCTTCCTCTAACTTGTGGTTTCTCCATAACCCTTTGACGAGGGGCATTTTCGTATTTCACTGATCTTTTTCTCTATGATTTAAGATCTTCACCAGCTTCTCTTCATAGGATAAGTCATTATTCAATGGTACCACCTCTAGATTGAGTAGATGTTATGGGACATGTATTTACTTCCTCAAAAGTGATACACTGAATACATCATGTACTTGAGATAGGTTCGGTGGGAGTGATATTCGATAGGCCACAACTCCATTATGATCAAGGATCTCAAAAGGTCTGATGTAATTTGGAATTAGCTTTAACTTCTTCCCAAATATCATAACTCTCTTCCACAGTGATATGCAGAGGAATACCAAGTCTCCAACATCAAACTCTAGGTCTCATCGATGATTATTATGATAACTGTTTTGTTGACTCTGAGCAGCTTTAATGTGCTACTAGATTGTCTTAACATTCTCCACCAATTCCTAGACCATTTATGGACCTAAGAGTTTTCACTCCCCAAATTCATCCCTACATGGTAGTGTTCTGCACATCTTCCCATAAAGGGCTTCAGAAGAATCCATTTGGATGCTTGAATGGAAACTATTATTGTAAGATAACTCAACCAGAGGAATATGTTGATTCCATCCTCCTTTTAAATTAATTGAGCTTTCCATCAACATGTCCTCAAGTGTCGGGATAGTTCACTCATATTGTACATCAGTTTAAGGATGATAATCTGTATTAAAGTCTAGTTCGTTATTTAGAGTGTTTTTAAGACTCTCCCAAAATGTAGAGGTGAATCTTGGATCGCAATCAAATACAATAGATAGTGGTACTCCAAGAAACCTTACCACTTTTATGATATATATCCATGAAAGTTGATCAAATGAGAAATACTATCAAATTGAAATGAAGTTTTCAGTCTTTTTAAGACGATCCACAACAACCCATATATCATTATTTCCTTTGTAATTTTTCATATTTCTAGTGAAAAATTCCATGGTGATGTTATCCCATTTCCATGCTGGTATAGGCAATGGTTTCATCATCCCCTTAGACTTCTGCCTCTCAGCCTTCACTTCCTGACCTAACAGGCATTTTGATGTATTCTCAGCGATCTCCTTCTCCATTTTATTCCACCAATAATTCTCTCGGAGATCTCAGTACATCATTGCATTTCCTGGGGGAATGGAGAAATTTGAACAATACGCATCACCCAAAATTTCATTCTTTAACTCCAAACATGATGGAACATATAGGCTTTTACCAAATCTCACAATTCCTTCTTCATTAACATTGAACTCAGATGATTTCACTTTTCTGATAGTTTCCACTTTCTTATGAATTCCCACATCATTCTTTTGAGCATCCTTTAACCTTTACCAAAGATACTGTTGAGGAATCCTTTATGAAATGATTGATGATATTCCATTATTTATGATTCCCATGCCCATCTTTATCAAATCTAAGAAGATTGGATCCTTTTCAATTCTCATAAATGATATAATTATTGGGTCCTTTCTACTTAGAGAATCTTCCACCTTCTTCACTTTCCCAGTGTGGTAATGGATTGAGAAGTCATGTCCTTGATCAACTCTAACAATATTCATTGGCTCTTATTCAGCTCTTTCTGTGTGAATATATACATGAGGTTTTTGTGATCCGTATATATTTCAGACTTCTCCCAAAAAAGGTAATATAAACAAATTTTCATGGAGAAGGTTATTACATCCAACTCCAAATCAGGTGTTGTATATTTTTTCTCATGAACTTTCTATTTCGTTGAATCATAGGAAATGAATTTTTCATTTTTCATCAACACACATCCCATACCATTCTTCGATAAATCACTAAATATCCCAAAAATTTCACTCCTTGTGGGTAGTGTGAGAATGAGTGCAGTGATAAGGCACATTTTTAACTCCATGAAGCTATATTTGCATTCATCACTCCATGAAATTTTTACTCCCATCCATGTTAGCTTGTTAATAGGGTTTGACAATCATGAGATATTTCTTTCAAATTGATGATAATATCCAGCTAACCTCCGGAAGTACGGATATCCATCACTGATGTTGGCCTTGACCATCCCTCAATTGTATCTGTCTTGTAGGGATCCACAAATATCCAATTTCTTGTAATTATATGTCCCAAGAATGAGAGTTCCTTCAACTATAACTCACATTTTCTGTAATTTTCATATATATTTTCCTTTATCAAGGTCTCTAGTATAGTGCTTAGATTCTCCTCATAATTCTCCTTAGTTTGGGATGATAATATAATATCAACTATAAATACTACCAAAAATTTGTTTAGGTAATCTCTAAAGGCTCTATTCATCATGTCCATGATGATTTTTGGAGCATTTGTGAGTCCTAAAGGCATTACTATGAATTTATAGTGCCCATATCTTGTATGAAAAACAATATTGGGGATATCCTACTTCTTAACCCTTAATTGTCAATATCCTAACTGTAGATCCACCTTGGATAATTATTGTGCTCCACATGGTAGATTGAACATGTCATCAATTTAGGGTAGAAGTTACTTATTCTTTATCGTGATTTTTTTTGAGATCAAGATAAATAATGCAAAGGCGCATTGACCCATCCTTCTTCTTTATAAAGAGGACTATACAACCCATGTGGAAACACTTGGGTTAATAAACCCTTTATCTAGATTCTCATTCCGTTTTTTCTTTAGTTTCTCAAGATCCACAATAGACATTCTATATAGTTTCTTCGATATTGGAAACAACCTAGGTATAAGATCAATCGATAATTCAATATCTCTTCTAGGAGGAAGACCATACAATTCCTAAGGAAACACTATAATGAATTCTTTCATAATAGGCATGTATTCAAGGACGGTTGCTTCCATAGAATCAATCATCGGAGAATGATATATGTGCTCATAGGGCAGTAATATCCACTCTTGAGATTATGGTTCTAATAAAGATTCATCCTCCTCCTTGTACATGTACAGAATTGTTGGTCAATTTTCCATATGGAGAGTGATTTTCCTCTCACGGATATTTATGTTGGCTCTATATAAGGATAACCAATACATGGTAATAATTTAATCAAATTACATCAAATGGAGTATTAAGTGGTTATCTTGGAAGTTAAATCCACAAATTATTATAGGGGAGGAGTTATATTCATGGGATGCAATGATTTCCCAAATTTCAATTCTCACCGACATCTTTACTTCCATAATTAGTAGTGGTGTTTGTATTTTTCTGATAAACATTCGGGATATAAAATAATGTGCATAACATGAATCAAGATATAAATTCTATATTATTGAATGAATAACTATCATACTTGTCACAACTTCATTGTCAGGGCTCTCTTCGGTGGTAGTGATGGAAAAAGATCTCCCTTGCTACATTGGAGGCTGTTGGTTGCCTCCGAAAACCCCTGGATTAGGGAACTGGTTTGAAAAGTACCATGGTTCATTGTAGTTGAAATAATGAACAATGTGTTGAGGGTAAATTATAGCATTCATATCCTATGTCATAACAAATGGTTTTTCTTGTCGGTATTTAATTGTCTAGGGTCCATCTCTTCCACACCTAAAGCATTTACTCATCCCTTCAGGAAATTTTCTAGGTTATTCTATCTACACCTTCCGAAAGTGGGGTGCTATAATTTCTTAGAACCATTGGATTTATCCATAGAAGCCCCAGAATAAAATTCCACCTTACGCTTATTGTCCTCATGATACCCCTGAGATTCGTCTATTTCCATTTTGACATTGAGGGAACATTAGACAATTTCTTCATATCTCTCAATGTCATAAATCTCTAGGTCTTTCTGTAAAATAGGTTTTATCCCACAAAAGAAGAATTCAACCTTTCATTCAGGAGTAAAAACAAAGATTGAGTCATATCGTTCAATCCTTGTGAAGGTTTCCTCATACACTCTGAAGGATTCATTTTTTTTCTTGATGGAAAGGAAGTCCCTTTACATTATAAGTCGGAGGGTGTGAGGAAAGTATTTATCAATTTTTTTTTTCTGAAAATACATTCATTCCATCACAAATATCTCCTCCTCAGGCTTCATATTTTTTTTTTCAATGTACACCATTGATCAGCTTCACCTTCCATACAATAAGCAGTCGTAAGTACCTTCACTTGTTCATAAAATTCAAGGATAGAGAAGATATTATCATGTGTGTTAATCCATTATTTAGATATTGATGGATCAGATGATCCATTAAACATAGGAGGCCTTTGTCTCATGAGGATCTTGATTACATTTTGTTCTTTCTTATTGGGTGGGGGTAGGGGGGGTTGAACATTCCTCTTTACCCATGTTTCTATTCTAAACTTGATGTAACTGAGAGAGTATCGTGATAATGATTGTGATTCTCACTCCCATAAAATTGGGCATCTCATTAGAATAGTAATTGAATTTATCTTCACGTCGGTTATTATCCCAAGTCCTCATATTACAGGTTATTGTTGGGTATAAAAGGAATGTTAGGGGTAACACACAAAGGGGAATCCATTGACCTAAATGGATAACTTATAAATTTCATTAATTTCCTTAACTTATCTATGATATCCATGATCTACTTCCCAACATATATTCTTTATAGATTTTTTATTAATTCCCATAATAATGGTTCATAATAAGATTATGAATTTACCAAATCCTATCCCTTGGGAGTGTCGTAACCAAGAGTTCAGCAAGGCCTGTTTTTGTGCACCAGTTCCCATTCGAGTTTAGCTGAAGCTGGGTTTTCGAGTTTTATCCCTAGATACATCTATGCTAGAGCCATATCTATTTGTTCATTTCCAAATAGGGATATATTTTCATGATAAACCACTTACTTAATACACACCAAAATTTAGGGATGCTTTTTTATACTTATTATTTTCCCTAAGTATTTCACTTTGGTTTTCTAATCCTAATCCGAAAAATAACTAAACCCATCCTCTGCTACTAACAATAACAACCCTTCTCTTTATTACACACATTAACATGATTAATTACATAAACGTTGACTTAATAAAACTCTGATGATTGGGAGATATAGTTTCTTAGGAAATTAGGGAAATTAAATGACAACATAATACATAAAAATATTACATCTTCATTGAAGACTTCCATTACAAGACCACAATATTCCCTCGTTCTTAGCATTGCATGGGATAACCTGAAGAAATACATGAGAAAAGGTTGAGCTATAAAGCCTAGTGAGGGAGTAAAAAAGGTATAACATGAAGAATACAATACATGTTAGGTATTAGGAATATCAATGGAGCATAATAGAAACATGAACATAAAGGCATGATATATCATGATTATGATAACATGGAAATGTGGCCACAACATTTAAAAAGATATTAGTATGAGCCAACAATCATTGCACCTGTAGAATGAGTAAACCCTAATTGTAATTGATTTATAATTATTAAACCCTCATCATACTTGACGTATCATGATAATAATCATTACCCAATGAATTGGAGCGCTATCAGAGGTCACCCTTCCCAATCATTTCATTTCAAGCATAAGTCTGCCACATGGTTCATATAACATAGATTCATTAAAAATAATATTTTAGTCCATGAAAAAGAAATGTATAATTCATAAATGAAACTATATAATCAATATTTAAATGTTCATAAAGGTGAATACCCATGATAGATAAATGGGCAAGGTATTCACTACACAATGACTTTGGCTTGGAAAATCGCGGTGCAATTTCTGCAGTATAATGGAATGAAATAAGAATTCATAAAAATGGTTGATGAGAGAGAAATGGGTTTATAATAATATTTACTTGAATTGGAAATTAATGGGGCTCATATAGATACATTTTCCAACATATGTAATAGAATTTATATTCATAATACAAAATAATTGCTTGAATGTAAACGAGGAGAGAGAAATCCCTTACGGAATTTTGGCATGGTAACAGGTGTATATGGGATGCATTAATGCGATATAAAGGGCTATATCATCATTAAAAAATATGTAGGGTAGTATGGGGGAGGTTTTAAATCATACCCCCAATATTTTTAATTGAAAAGTCAAGGGTATAGAAATATAAAGAAACTTAGACAAAAATTAGAGGGGAATAAATCGCATACTAGGAAGTGTGATCCCAAAGGCTTGGTAGAGGATTGAAGGAGGATTATTGGGAGCTTAAGAAGCCTTGGGAGGATTCTAGAGTGTGTATTGAAGAGTAGAGACGTTATACAAGGGTCTTCAGTGATTATAAGTTGGATCTTGGGTGAGTTTATATAGGAAAAAAGAGGAAATTCTTTATTATTTAGGTTTTGGACCCCACATATTAAACTAATCAAAACCAAAAACCAAATCATGGGTTTTCACCATGGTGTTTACCAAAAGGGATTGGAAAAAAATATTTTATAAGGCCAATGTATTAAATTTATAAAAATATTATCCTCTCTTATGTGGAGGGGATTCACACTCTCAAGGAAATCATTTTAAAAAGTTAAAATGTTTTATAAGTCTTAGAAGGGTCCACTAAGGTGCCATAAAATTTATAAAACAAATATAAAATGACATTATTTTAAAGGTAAAACAAATATTGTCCTAAAATCCTTTTTATAGTATTTTATTACATCACTCTTTTGTAATTATTTTGTCATAAAACACATTATATATTTAAACGATATTTAATTTTTACCCATAAATTCAACTATATCAGAAAATTATGAAAAATTCACTGTTGGATAATTCTGACATCGTGATTTCAAAAATAATATTCTTTTTATCTAAATAATTTTCTAAATATTTGAATGTTTACTTTTAAAAAAAATCAATATTTATCGAAAAGCCATGGGTTTTCGCAAAAACCGATTTCAAACATAAATAAAAATTACAATTGTATTCATAAATATTATATGATCAATTATATCTAATAAAAATTAATTTCGTAATAATATTTTATTAAAATATTATTTAATACAAAAATCCATTAATTCATCAAAATAGATTTCATAATTTAATATTAAATAGAATACTATTTGTGCTTTAAAAAATATTTACAAAGTAAAAATAATAAAATGAATGTTTATTCTGTATTATATAAAAAACAATGCACATAATAATAGTTTTGGGTTTGGTTACATAACCCTTTATAACACCTGCATAAGACCAAAGGTTAAGGTGTGCGTTGGTAACAGACTCTTGTAGTGGCTCGAATAACGTTGCTCAGGTGGTAATTTATATTAACATCATCTTCTCCCATAACTAGTTCTATTCAAACTTAACGTGTTAAAGATCAGCTTGGGCTTGGACAAGAGTGAATCCTATTGAAGCTACTTCCTTTCTGTGCTCTAAAAAATGGTCTTTGTATAGAGAAATTCTATTAGATGAGGCCATTTCTTCCTTTTTTTGAGTAAATTGAATTTGTTAAAGACTTATATTTATAATAATCATGTGATCACTGTTCAATAGATATATTAGCAATGATAAGAATTATTAACTGTATTTTAAAATCCAAAACCATTTAACCGTGGAAGTTCATATTTTATATAAACATTATACATAATAATACATTTAATTAAATTAAGATTAATTTTCATTAATAAAAGTTTGGGGCATTATAGATTCCATCTGTAAATACCCTAAAGCCTGACATACATGGAAATTACATTAATTTTTTAGAATACTTTATACATTAAACAAATAGGTTCTCAAATATCGTATTAGTTTAGTGTATTTGGAAACTGAGAAACATAAATTACTAGTTCATAAAATATCTACATTATCTCCTATGCTTTCCTTCATAACTAGAACCATATTTTGAAAAATCATACTTAATACCCATATTTATATCCTAGGGAAAAGAAAAATAAAATGGGGTGAAATCAAATGCCCAGTAAGGGTAATCATGTAAAATAACAAACAAGACATACACATAAGAATTTATGAACATAATTTTTCAAAATCTCACCATATATAAAAAATATAAAAACATTGAGTCATGAAATAAATCTTGTTAGTTCATAATGAATAAATCATAAAGGAACATGATCCATGATAAAATATAATTGTCATAAAACTAAAATTGATTCAAACACATAATCATATAAAATAATTTATATATTAGCCATGGCTCGTTTCCATGACCATTATAGAGGACAAAATTCATTACTGAACTGGGTTTACATTTCATTCAATCATTAAATTACTAAACCAAATTTACTTTCCATTCCAGCCATGTATTACTAAATCAGATTTACTTTCTGTTCTACTCATGTATATCCCAGAAGATATAAATATTTAGCCAATGCATTGGAAGAATATATAGGTCCCATACAACTCATAATGAAATAATTATTATGTGTTCTACAATATCATAAATCATTCATCATATCATATCCCAAGGGAAAAATGGGTTTATTAAACATCATTCCATCTTAACATATAGAAATGAGTTTCTTAAACATAATTCCATCATAACATAATACATATAAAAAATAGATTTCATAAATATAAGTTCATTATAAAAAATAAAACCATAGGAATAATAGGTATATTATACGTGAAATAGAACCCTATTAAGGAATTTCATCTTAGATGGAAAATAATTTTAATAAATCAATTGAAATTAATTCTTGAAGAAAATATCCATTATTTTTCAAAAACATTTTCGTTTCTCAGAATTTAGTGAAGTTTTAAAAAAAAATAATGTATTTTAAAATAAACATGAAATCACAAAGAGTGAGATTCATGGGAATAAGGTGTTATAAAGAAATAAAAATCCATTCATTCCATATAAGTTAAAATAAAACATTCTTCTCATACATTTATCAAAAAATTCAAAAAGTACCTTGTAATGAAAATGATAAAAATATTCCTTTCATAATTTTTAAGAAAAAATATTTAATGGGTAAAATTGACTTTAATTTTTTTTATAATGATAGAAAAAATATTTTGGTACACCTATATAGGAAACATGGACGTGGATGTTAAATATAACCCAGTAAATACTTACGAAAAAACAATCTTGGATAATAATGATACTGCAAAATTATCCCTTACTGATTTATAATAAGTCGAATAATATGCCTCATAAAATAAAGAATATTATATTCGAATGAAAATATCATAACCTTCATAGTAATAATCCTAAAAAAAATTAAATGGAAACATAAAAACAACATAAAACCAAATAGGTGGTGTATAATGCATATGTCCTAGTGAAATAAAAGTGAAACAAAATAATCCCTTACATTAGGTTTGATATCCTTTGTGTGTATATAAACCTAATGTATAATGATTTAAATGATTTTATTGAATTATTACAGAATCATTTTTATATTTACGATGTCATATATGATCATATTATCATCCGTTTGGTAATAACAATTCATTATTATTTGTTATTCAGGTATTAACTGCCACATTTTCTTCTGCTTGTTTTATTGAATATGTTCTAGTTATCCTTCTTAGGTTATAATTATATCAATAAAAATATATATTAAAATTATATATATCTTATTTATTTTTTAAATACACATATATAGGCATGTTTTAATTGATATCACGTTGAATTGAATCACATCACATCTTGGCGATGGTAGGCCGTACCTACACACAAGTGATCATATCATTCTTTAATTATAAAATGATAAGGAATTTTAGTGAATATATGTTGTTTGTGAATCCATATAAAATTTTCATTATCATATATAATTATTATTTTCATCATTATATCCATCCATGTAAAAAGATGGTGAAAATAGGTTACACCACGACGTGGAGATGGTAAGCCGTAAGTACACACGCGTGGTGATTTTATTTTTATAAGGATAGAAATAAGGTGGACTAAGGTTGTTAAATAAACATAATAACATCTCAGAATATAATATATAATGGTGATATTACTTTAGGATGTAAAAAAACTCATGATGAAGATGTATAATAATAAATAATTTGAAATAATCTGTAGGGAAAATTTCCTCTTCTTTGATGTGCTCCCTCAAAATCTCTTCTTAAAGGCACTAATGTTGGTCAATTTAGAAAAAAAACCTCATGAGTGTAACTAGGGAAATTGAAAAAGTAAATCATCATGTTATTTATGATCTTGAAGGCTCAATGTGAAGTGAAGTGGTGAGGGAGGTGGTTTCCTTTTGTAATTGAGGTGGGGGGCACATTTCGAATCCCCAAAAATATTAATTTAAAATAATATAAAACCATATCAAAATACCACACAAATTTAATATTTTAGAATAATAGATGATATGAGGTTGTAATGTCATCAAAAAATAAATTTTAGACATGTTTTTATATCTATTTAAACCTTATCATTTAATTAACCCATAGTTATTCTATTTTAATTTTAACTAAGGGAATAAATGTTTCAATATTAAAATATTGTATGTTTTAATTATTTGATGTAAATAAAACCATAAATGATCATTTTATAAAATTTTATATCTTATGATAATTATTTTATACTTATAAAAATGTATTATTATTTTTAAATAATTTTACAAAAAATATTTTTTATAAAATGCCAATAGTCTAAATTTTGAAACTTTTCAATTCTTGGATATTTAAAAATATCAAGATAATATGTTATCCAAGAATAAAATATTTTATTATATTAATACGGGTTCAAGGTCATATATAAAATTCATTGGATATATTAATTATACATATTATTTTTTATTTTATTATTTTTAATCCCATTAAATTGATATTTCTATTAATAAAATAATTACAACAAAAGTTTTGTATAATTATTTAATACATATATTTGGTGAATAAAAATTAGAAATACAATATTATGATGAAGAAAAATATTCTATATTTCATTGTAATACATATATTCGAATATATCTTATATATATCCCTACAATAAAATTGTTATATATATTAAAACATTAATGTGACAACCTTAACATCACTTTAAATAAAATATTATAAGTGTCATAATCTTTTCGATATGGCTTCAAATGATCAATAAATTAAACCTTTGATGTTTATGGTTTATATATTATTTACCAATAATATTTGGTCATGTTTTTTGGGTCTTTTAATGGTTATTATCATATTATTTAAAATTGTTTTATTGATTTTTCAATAATTAAATATTTCTACATCATCATTATATAAGAATTTAAGATAATTATTTAATTTATAAAAATTATAAATAAATTTAATCGTTGTTTACAATTTTATTATATTTATGGATAATATTTATTATTGAAGTTATCCCATATTTATCACTAGATTAAAATTATTCTACTTATAAGAGATAAGAGGGTGACATGTTGTCCCTTTCTTTTATTTTAATAATATATATATATATATAATTTTCATGAACAAGAGTCCATTAAATGATTAAATTATAATATTTTTTTATTAAGGGTATAATTTATTCACCCAATAGAATTTTTCAAAAGTTTAGGGTATTTTGATTGTCCTTATAAAATTATTTTTTACCTTAATTTAGTCAATTTAACATTAACCATGTTAAATAAAAATTACCAAAGTTACTATTCATAAAATCAAAATAAATAAATAAAAGGAGACTATTTAAATAATTTAAACCCTCATATTCCAACTATGGAATCCATTTTTCAGAATTTGAAACAGATAATTTTCAAAAATTAAATTCAAATTATTCCCTCAGTCAGAATGAAAAATGGGCTTTAAAAGTTAAAACAATGCCAAATGTTGAAATGATTTTACATTAAAATTCAACGTAAAATTAATTCCAATAAAATAAATTACATTATATGATAAAAATATATTCTATTAATTATTTAAAACCATTAAATAATATAATTTAAACATATAAATTATATTGATAAAAAAATTTCTTTTCAATTAAAATTTAGTTTATTTTTACTATTTATCAACACATGAAAGTTATCAGGAAAATATAAAACATTCATCCAAAGTAAATTTTTATATCCCAATTCACGAGATCATCTTTATGTTGTTAAATATAATATATAAAATTTTTAAAAAACTATATTTAAAATGAGTGTGCCCTCAAAAGTCGGAAAAAATTATTTTTTTTGAAAAACAATCTTTTATTTGAAAAATTGAATTTGTTCTTATATCATCTCTATGAAACATATAAGAGAAATTTTAAAAATTAAATTGAATATATTACATATATATTTCATTAATAAAATCAATAAAGAGTGATTTTATTATTTTATGAACTCACATAAACTTATTCTTGCATGGAATGAATTCTATCAAAATAACAAGAAATTGTGCGTAACACATGCCATGTTTAGTGTTGTGTATATTATAAGATAAAACAATGTTTCATATATAAAAATGTTATATTTTTTTATCATAAAACAAAATATATCAATGAAGTTAAAAAAATATATCTAATAGAAATCTCAAGCTGTTACAACATTGAATCATCCAGAGCGTACCAAAATAAGCTCACAACATCCCTCCCCTAAACCTAGAAGCCTCTCTTTGGGATGAAAGAAATAAAAGGAGGTCCTTTAGTGAAAAAAATAGTTACCAAAACAATAGGAAAATAAATACAAATGTTACAAGTCACACTAAAGGGTGTGAAGATGAATTCATGGAATGAGTTTCAAGGATGTTGGGAATTTAATTTTGTTATGTATTATGTTTTATTATTCTGAACATAAAATGGGATACATGTTTGTAATATAGTTTAAAAAAAACTAGTAAACTAATTGATCCTTTTGGATTTGATTCATTTTAATCATTCCAATTTAGTAAAATAAGGCCCTATCTCTAGGATTTCGGGTCAGGGCATTAAAATTTTGACTAAAAGTATTGATATAATTTTCATTCTAGTATACTTCTCTAAAAAAATAGAATATGTGTAATTAGAAGATGATTTTGAATTTTAATTTTTACTTCTTATTTGGTTTTATTGGAAGAAATTCCATAAAATCGTTAGGGTTTTTTGTAATATTTGGATCTCTAAATAGGTTCCTCTAAATCTAGTCCCAAATATTTCTACTAAGCTTCCTATAATAGCATCTGTAACAACTAAGACACTAGAAACCCAGAGATGGTATTTATATTACATTTTTTGTATAAAATACATGAGTTATTAATGTATCCAATATTTTAGTAGTCTTTTATGACCAGATACATACAAAATTTTCCCATTTCACTTGAGAACATAACGTAGAACATTAAAACTCCACGAGGGAATTATTCCCTAATGTAGAATATCTTAAAAAATTGTACATTGTTTCTTTATAGGATTCCAGGGGAAACGAAAAACGAAGAAAGGTGAGATTAGATGTTCAATAAAGAGTTGTGTACAATTAAATCTATCATAAAATAAACAAATTATAAATAGTATGTAAAAAAGTATACTATATAAATAATTACACAATCAAATGAAAATGAGGCCATATAATATCCATGAAAATAAATAAAAATATGAATAATAATTTTTGATCTTATACATATGGAATTCATAAAGCCTGAAAACATAAATATACTTTCAATGCCCCATTCCAAGATATCATAAATAAATGAAGAAGGATTTTTCTATTACCCTAGCTAGTTTATCTCATGAGACCTACCGATGCATTTCACGAAAATTTATACTGGGCCCCAACCATCACTAATTAAGTCAAATTCATTTATAATATGAGTTAATAGTAAATTTCATAACATTCACTAATGAACTTAATACTTAACCATAGAAAAGTTGAGCAATGGTTATCCATATGATGGAAACACAAAAAAATTCCCCATTTAATTGAATAATGTGTTTATCTAGTATGGTATCCTAAAAATAAATATAGAAAGTATATGGTATTCTAAATATAATAGGAAATACTCATTTAAAACAATTAAATATATGGTGGTATAAATGGTAATTTCAAAATAATGGTTTATCAATAGGATATAGTAATTTAATTCAATAATTTTCAAGGGTAGGTGTCCAAAGAAATGATAGGATAATCCTTTATTATGGTTCTTAACCATCATGTGAATTATTAAGAATCATATCCCCGAGGAGTGTCTCTTAAAGGGTATAGTCTAAGGCTCACTCATTATACCCCATTTGAAGATTGAGTTTATACTCAACTATCCATTTTATGGGTGACTAAACCTTGTTTCATATAAGTTGAATCCATATCCACATTTCAATATCCCGAAAAGGACGGAATTTTCAGGAAAACCACACACTTTTTACTTTATGAAATTTTATATTTTTGGGAATTATATTGGATTAGTAACATCTCAATAAAAATACCTTAAGGGATTTAATTTCAAATAGAACATTAAATTAATTTAATAATTACTATATTTGGATATAAAATATCAAACAGTTCAAAAGTAAATCAAAAAATATAAAACATTGTATATAACGTAATCATGCATTGTGAAATTGAAATTTGAGACAAAGAATCATTACCTTTATTCCCACTTAGTCAAATGTGCTCTAACATCGTGTATTAAAAATATCTATCGTAATTAACTATTTATAAAACTTATTCATACCTATATACATATTTGTTACTTTATTTAAAATTATTCTATACATGTATATTGGTTAGTTAAAATATGTTCTCAATATTATTTTTGGGTAATCTTGATAGCTTTGAACTTTTTTCGTAATATCGATGTTTCTATTCATTCTTCTAAAAAAGATAATCATTCCTTGATTATAAAATTTATCGTAATTTATTATTTACAATTAGTTATAATGTTATAATTTCATTATATGAGATTTTTGGTTACAATCCTTGAAGATGAAATCAGTAATTATCATGTTTTACAGATTTTTAGCAAACATAAATTGGTATATTAAATAATGAGATATTATTTATTCTAACAAACCATAACTAAAAAAATAACTATTTACATATTTATATATTATATTACTAGAATGTATATTCCCATAGTCATACATGATGTAAAATTATTGAATTGTTCATGTAGGTTGTTAAACTGACCCAAACAGAACATATCATAATTAATGGATGATTATGAAGTGATTTAGTTATAATATCCTCATAAAAGAATCATAGTGACCTTATTTAGTTTTTATTAGTGCTTTATATTATAAATGTTAAAAAATTAAACGAATAATATAACCAATATGAAGTTATTATATATTATGAAGAAATTATTTTGGCTCTCAGAATGCTCTTTTGGACGATTGAATTTACCACGATTATTTATTCCTTATATTGTTAATATGTCATTAAATTTTACTTAAAAAGAATATATTAATTTCATAAAGTAATTTTTAAAAATTAAAACCATTCTAAAAACTATCCTTGAAAGGTAGTGATGAAAATAAAAATAGATATAAATCATTCCATATAGGTTGTAGTCCTCACATATACACAACTAGTGATTTCATTTTTTATAGAAAAAGAGAAATTTATAATATGTTTTATCATTTTAGATTATAAATTAAGTTATAAATATTCTAATTATTCATTAAATTAAACATTATCACTATCTTTGTATGGTATCTAAATACAATGAAACAAGACCCTTTATGGAGGTGGTTGTACACACACACACAAATGAAATTTTTTTCCTTAAAGGAAAAGGGGAAAGGCCATTAATAGTTTTTCACTTTGAATAATAAAATTAATTATAAAATTTTAAGGATTTAATTATATAGGAATTATAAATCTATATTTGAAAAACTAATATAGAAAGAAAAATTAGGGAAAATTAGTACTGACGTTGAGGAGTTGGGAATTCCCTTGAAGGATGCAATATAAGGGAGGGATTAAACTAATCTATTCTGACCAGAAGAATAATAGTATGAATTATGATTATATGGAAAGGAATGAAGAAAATTTTTTAAAAGGAAGAATAATTTTTTATGGGTATTATAGGGGCAGTGAGAGGCCCCATTTATAACTGGTGAGAAAGAAAGTTTTTAAAATATTTCTACATAATATACTAAGGAAACATGTTTCACATGTCAATTTGTTACAATAATGGAAAATAATTTTTTTGGTGGATCTAAGATCTATAATATATCATAAACTCAATTATTTTCATATTTATATCAATTTTAATTACTTTACCCCTAGATTTATTAATTTTACCATTTTTTGTTTTACCTTGGTAAGTAGTTTTTTATTTAAGTAAATTATTTATTCCTAAAAATAAAATGGCATTCATTACATAATTTTTAAATACAACTTATATATATATATATTAAATCTATCTTATAATATAATGTTTCAAATTATATTAATAATCAATTTTATCATTAACACATGTAACACCTAAAAACCAATTTTTTTTGGAAAAGTTGAATTTTTATGATTAAATTTCATGTGTATAGTAAAAATATTAATTTAAATGATATAAATGATATAAATTATTTTATTATATTTTTTATGTTACTTTCAAATAAATACAAAATAATTTCTTTCCAAAATAATATATAATTAAAAGAAAGGACCAAAAATAAATTTTATTAGAAAATAATACATAAGTCCTCAAAATGTTAGTCACAGATTTTGAAAATTATATATAGTATTTTTAAAATATATAGTTTTACATATAAATTCATATTTTACCAATTAAAATGACTATAAACCTATATGTATTCTATATAAAGTAATAAAATTCATATTTTTTGTAAAATCTATATTTTTCATTATTCAACTAAAAATCACTTATTCTTGAAAAATCCCAAAAAATTCATCATATCCTTTCATTGAAATTATAATAATAAAATGAGTTTAATTTGGTAAAATTAATATTAAAATTTATTATTTAAATAAATTAATGATAAATAGATCTTTAGAGTGAATATCATATAATAGTATTGGGATGTACTGTTTACCTACTCTTTTAGGGTTTTGGGTATTGAAAAAGATACCTTGAAGCTATTTGGGCTATGTTTGTTGTAATGGATGAAAAGGGTATATAAAAAGGATAAAACTAAGTGAAAAAATGGCCAAGGAGTTTTTTAATTAAATAGATAACGTCCATCCATAGAAATAAGGTTTTTCAATGACATTGTTGTTCAGGATTTGAAATGTGAGTTTAAAAAACAATAATAGTAATTCAAAGGAACATTTAGGTAATTTATAAGGTTCCTCAATGATTTTAGTAGTGTAGTTATTTTTTTCATGATGTTACACCCCACATCACACCATGAAGGGTAAATTAAAATAAAAAAAATATAAAATTACAACATCAGAAGAGTTTACAAGGGGACAACATAAGAGTTCTAAACATTTTTTGTTTCAAGGAAAATTGTTCCTTACATAAATGTTTTGGTCACCTAGTGAAGGATTTGTATGAATTTTAAGTGGTTGTTACTAAGTAAGGCTCACACCCATAAATGTAAATCTACACCAGGGTATTTTATAGGAAATGTTATGTTATTCTTCCCCAGTGAGGTCTATGCTGCACGGATGGAGTTATGCAGTAAGAATAAGAAGTCATATTTTGATGGTTCTGTCTTATAGAGTCTCTTTAAATGAGAATGAGGGTCACACCACGATATGTTTTAAAATTAATATATATTTATGAATACACACCACAATGTTTAGATAAATGAATTTGAGGTATGGAGCATATTTTTTTGATCTATTTTTTGACCATATGTCTCACCATAAACCTAGATGTCATGCCATGAGCCATGATTTTATAGATTATTATATTGTTATAGCTGGAGTGTTAAATTAATGAGATTAATTATAATTATATGATTTGAGTCAACCTAATTGGAATATAATAGAAAAATTAAAATGTGTGGTACACCTAGATAGATTTTAATGGTATAGAGAAAGGAGCATTAATCCTAACCATGTGATTATGTTTTGATTACATAGAATGTTAAAGAACTCCTTATATTAGTTTTGAAAAGGGCGAATGTTGTGGAATTTCAAAAATTCTAGAAGGAGAGAAAATTATTATAGAACTATGTTGGAAGTAAGAATAAGAATAATGTTGTTCTAGGAGAATCTATAACTATATGTTTTGTGATGTTATTTAAGTCAAATAAGGGGGATAAAATTGAGACACCACAATTGGTGTTACATATTTCTATGTTAGTGAATATTAAAGATAATAACCATTATAGGACAAGTTCATTGCCTATGCACTTGAGATATGTGATATCTCTTTTATATTAAGTGTGTATAAAGGAGGGTTAATGAAAATTCTCAAAACATGTAACAAAGTAGTGATATTTAGTGATTCTCATGAATTGTTGCATTACTATTGTATTATCCTTGGATTATAATTGTCAGTGTAAACTATGTGAAATATCATATTTCTATTCTTTATACTTTATTTCTCTATATCTATATTGAGGGAGTGGGATATATGTTCCTAATCACCACAGAAAAATATCATTATAAGTGGTTAATTTACAATTTACACACCCAGATTCAACCTCCCTCTCAGAATATAAGTGTTCTTTGGGACCAAAAAGTGGTTTGAATTTTTAAATTACTATATGAAGTTATCTATCTATCTCTAAAGTTAAAGTAATATTTATGAAACATAATTTAGTTCCTTTTCATGGAAATTATTTTATGTTATGTTATTTTTCCCCACGTTCTTCTAGGGTGGTGTGGGTGGGTTGGGGTTTGGGGCATGATCATAGGGTTAAGTCCCCAGGCCAATGATTTATCTACATTTCCATTATAGCATTGTGTGAAACAAATTTTATGGAACTAAATTTAAAAAAATTATGTTATGGGGAAATTTGATGCAACACTATTTTCAGTCATTGGGAATGGATGTATAGACGATGTCTATACATGAAATCTAGGCCAACCTAATGATTGAATCCTTATCATATAGAGATCAGTAGAGTTTTATTTTGATTCCAAAGTTGTTAATACCTTGTAAGGATCTTTGGAAAACCCCATTTACATTAGGGTGATTCCAAGAAAAGTATCTCATTCCATGTGGGGGATGATTCATAATATCTATGAATGTGATTTAATATATAATGATGAAATGTTTTAGGTATTGTAGAATAATTATAAGGACTTCATAATGAACTTGAATGAGATATTTGATACATTTCTATATTGATTGAATAATATTTTAGAATATATAAATTTACTTTGAGAGGTACTTAATGAAATAAAAAATCATTAGAATAATATTTAAATGATTACCAACACATTTTACTATGAATGTATCAGTGTTTGAATACAAATATCGAGAAAATATGAAATTGTATAGCCTCCATAACTCTCTAATTGTATACATGATGAGGAAAAATAATAGAGATTCATTTTACAAGGATAACTCCCTTGATGTATCATTCAAATAAATAAATAAACTTTCATTGAAGGAGAATCCTGATGAAGATGAAGTTGATAGTGATGTATTTCTTCTCCACTATTACGAAAATAGGAAAAAGGTATATTTTAAGGTAAGATTGAAATTTCATTATTTATTTATGGGAAAGTAGGGAATCTTACTTCTAGGTGTCCTAATAATTTTTACATGATGATGAAGAATATGAACTCATGATGAAATCATTCAGTGGAATAAAAAATTGAAACTACATCAAAAAATATTCATGAAGAAGAACATTATATCTCAAGAATAGGAAAGCTCAGAGGAGACTTAATTGGAGAAGTAAAATGAATTTAGGGACCTTGGTAACGAATATATTAAGGAAACTATAGATAAACCACTTGTAGATAAAATTACATACAAATAAGGAGTAATAAATAGAAGATCTGACCACGAAGTTAAACACGAGGTTTAATTGGAAGAAATTGACATTTACAAGGCCAAAATGAAGAATGAAAATCGATATTTACATGAATAAAAGATATATATTGAACAAGAAGATTAGGATAAGTTATATTTGAAAGTTAATATTGAAAAAGAAATCAATTCTAGATATTCAGAGAACTTGGAAAGGATGTTTACATTGGCTAGAAATTGAAGAGTGTGATTGGATTATTGATGGTTTGACCAAATCAGTTAAATATTATTTCAAAATAATAGAGGAACTAAAATTTAAAGTCAAGAAATTAAGATGTAAATGTGATAATCAAGAAAGGATTATTACTCCCAATATAAAATTTAGGTTTTTATTTCATCCATAACTAAAGCATCCATGGATGTTTTCTGGGTAGTACACTAAAATGGTTGTATCATTTATATAAGTGTAGTGTTTTTAAGAAAAAATGAAATATATTATGGTGCTAGGCCAAAATAATAAATAAGTGGTGGGTTATCAGAAAACATAAGCACCAATAGACTTGAAGAATATTGAATCACATGGAACTCAAAAAGCTTATATTTTTACTATTAGTGAAATAATGACACAAAAAGGACACCAAATATCTAGTGTTATTATTATGGGAAGTTATGGTATTCATAATATGTATGAAATGTAGTAAAAAATTTACTTTTGAAGTAATTGATACATAATAATATGATTTTGTTTTCTAACACTTGATATGATTGTAGTCACTATTTATTTTAGTGTAATGG
The DNA here is from genome assembly GCA_963277665.1 of Viscum album. Classification (NCBI taxonomy): domain Eukaryota; kingdom Viridiplantae; phylum Streptophyta; class Magnoliopsida; order Santalales; family Viscaceae; genus Viscum; species Viscum album. The sequence goes on along the minus strand of OY728121.1, from coordinate 496,241,919 downwards.
TTTCAGATAGAAAATAATTAATTGTGGTTTATAGGAGAAAAGAAAGATTCTAATAGTGAATTAGAGAAGGAAATTATATTAGGAGAATAAATTATCAAGAAATATGAAAACATAAAATAGATTTTCTATCTTTTAAGATGAATAATAATTAATGGAGATAAAGATGAAACAACCTTGTTCATATCTTAAAGAAACATATCAGCAGACATGGGAAAAGAAATAAAAACTTAAGAAATAAAATGTTACTAAAATAAATCTTAAATTATTATTTATATATGGAGCATGGAGTCTAGATATCATTTTTAATTACCATTTTAAAGGAAATAAATATTTTATCATGGGTTGACAAAGACTGTGTCATTCTGTTTTAAAATGAAAAGAGGCTAAATACCACTGGCTCTAGATAGTTTAAGATATGTGGAAAATACTTTATGTAGATAAAAGTATAGTTAGTCGAATGAAATAGTGAAAAATTACTGCATTTTATTCAATTATTTATCTTGTTACATGAAATTAAATTCTTCAATAATACATGAATTATCAATGGAAAAGACCACTCAATGTTTTTTCAAGGAAGACACACCAAAGAGAAAATATATCTCATCAATGGAGAAGATGATAGATTTATTCTATCCAAGGATAAATATTTTTTTTAGATATTCTGATTATCCATTTGAGATAATAATCCGTGAAGGATTTTGTGAAAAGTGATGGACCTTGAGACAACCCAACACTTTCACGTGATTTCACTCAAACTTATGATACATTCTAAAAATGGATTATTATTCGAAAGACATACAATATAAAAAAGAAAAATTCAACAAGGTTTGTAAATCCAAATCATACTAATTTATGTAGGCCTATTATACCCAAATCAATTAATCAGAAAAGATAATATGTCTTTTTTAATTATTATTATAGTATGATAATATGGTTTATAGTCATTGCATAAAAATTCAATGTTTATAGATTAATTACATGTTATCAAAAACTATAAAGAGAAGATTCTAATATTTAATATTTATAATTTATAATCAAATAAAATTTTATAATTTATCACTAATTATGTAGAATTTTATCTTAAAAAACAAGTGATATGACATCATGTTTATGTGGAAAAGAATCCTAAATAAAATAGAGTCATTGATAGGAGGAACTATATTCTCAACAACATGGATCAGATAATACATATTGAAAAGAATATAATAGATAAATATTTAAAAGAATAATTATTGTTTATTTTATATCTCCAATGGATATTTTATATATATCAATGAAGAAAATAAAAAATATGAGATGTGGTAAGGGAAAAATCAAACTCTTACGTACTTTTCAACTTTCATATGTTAATGTTTTATATTTAACAAATACAACAACTTGATGTTTTAATCACATTGATATTTACGCCTCTGAGCGGCATCTCTGAGCTCCTACCGAGGCGTCTAGGGTTTTTCCATCGACCTCGCATTCCTTCCCTCTCCGGCCGCCTTGTCCTGAGTTTCCTTCATATGGGTCGTCTCGGCGGCAGGGTGATGGCACTGCGCGGCTGGTCTCAACGCGCCAGTGCCCTTTGAAGGCTGTCGACGGAGCTGGTCTGGTCCGGAGAGGGGAGGTCTTTTCTTCCTTTCTTTTTGTGATGTTTTTCTGGGTTGATGGGTTTTCCTAGGTTTCTTCTGGTTATGGGATGGTTGTGCTAGGGTTTTTCCCATCGCCGCCTCCCTCCGGTGGTTGATTTTCTTCGGTTTCCTCTTTGCTCTCAGCGATTGTTCGTGACTCCCTCTCTTGCTGTGGAGATGTGTTATGGGCTTCTATGCCGCTTCTTATTCAGATCTGCAGGCGTAAGACCAGATGCCGGCATAATCTTAGGAGCGTCCGCGGTTTTGTTTTCAGCAGCTCGTTGTCCTGTGGTGGCTTCGCAGCGTTTGAAGGTCGTCACCTGCGTGGTTGGGAGCTTTGAGGGTCCGTTGAGGTCTTCATCAGCGGTTCGGGTGGTGGCTTTGGAGTTTCATTGGTTGCGTTCATGGTTGCTCTACGATTTTGAATCACTGCAGTTGGGTCGTTTTAGTTCGTGATTTGATTCTGATGCGTTTGTATTTGGGATTTTGTGTTTTGGTGCGGATCTGAGGGTTGGTTCGGTCCAGTTTGATCTCGATGATGTTGTTAATTTTTCTTGTGGAGCGGATGGTGCTGTGGATTTTCGTTGGTGATGATCGACGACGGTTTGACGCCGGTTACCTGCTCCGATGGAATGATTGAATGATGGCTGAGTGACTCAAGGCGGCGGTGCATCACGAGCCGCGTGGTGTACGACGTATCTATCAGAGATACGCGGCTTCAGTGGAGATGATGGCGGATGGCAGCGACGCGACCCCAGCTGACCCGATGAGTCTCCTCGGGTTGGGTGTGGGTTTTGAATTTCGTATTTTGTTTAATGATCATGTATTTTGGATTCCCGTGTGGTGTAATTTGGTTTCCCTCTTTTCCATAGAAGCTTTCTTGAAAATGGAAAAAAATAATTTTCAAAAAAAAAATCACATTGATATGATGGTATTTTACTTGAATATTCATAGAAAATCAATTAATTCCTATACTATAGAAAAATTATGGTTATAATTTTGGAAATAAATTAAGTAAATTTTATTAAAAACAAATAGAATTTGAAAACCATCTAGTAGATTTCAATATAGTAAACTGAATCTTTTAAAGAAGAAAGATATACTAAAATGAAAAAATATAGGGGATAACAATATTTTTTGAAATACTCATAATAAGTCACAAAGTATGAAGAAATCACTATAGGTGAGGCACAAATAATGTGAAAATTGGGGAAAAAATCAATGATGAAAATATTTTTGGTGACTGGACAACTTCAATTAAAACTCAAAGAATTCAAGATTAGTAGAAAATATAACTCCTATATAATGTGAAGACTAAATATTTTTAATTGTTTGTTAATTAATTTAATTTTTTTAAGGATATTAATTATGAGATTGAAAAATATAAAAAAACAAATAATGGAAGTCATTCAATGTTTGGAGGAAAGTAAAATCACAAATATAATGTAGGTGTTCTAGAATAATATTAATAAAGATGGAAGTGTTTCCTGGAAAAAGGAATGAATGGTGTGAAATTTTATTATCAAATAAAAGTAATATGTAGGGGTGATACTTTTTTACTCATGGCCTTGTTGGATACTATACATCTATCTTTTTCTAGGAATGTACAAATGGGAATTGAGGTATATCAAATGGATCTTAAATCCACATTACTGAATGTATTCGTTCAACAAGAAGTTTACATTGAGAAACTAAAATGATTTATTATGGGTGAGGAATATAATATGGTGTGTCCATTGATGAAATCATTATATGGAATAAAAAACAATATTTTTTGTTACTCACAATAAGTACAATATATGATGAATCTCATATTACAAGGAGGTATTTTGGATCCATACTTATAAATCAACAAGGAAAATTGTAAGAGGATGTTGTTGATCATTTGTATAGATGAAATAATCATTTATTTCCTGAATGATTCATAATACATTCAGTTTTTTGAATATCTTGCTTGTTAATTTGAAATGTATATGATTGGTGAGATAACATTTTTTCTTGAACTATAGGTGAATCAAGGTGTGAAAGGATCATTTTTTTCTCAAAAAAAAATGAAAATGTAATATTTAAGAGGTTTTTGAATTTAATATCCAAGGATAATGGAAACTATAGAGGATGCCTAGATGATGTTTTGAAAATATTATGATGGAAATGAGGTTAATATCATCGAGTATAGTAAAATAATTGTAACTCAATTTTACTTGAAAACAATAAGGCCTCATATAATATTTTATAAATTCCAAGATAGACTTTACCAATGTTGTCCTAAAAAAATAAATGATATGAGTGAATATGATTTTTTATATGTTTATCATATAGTTTATTTTAGTCTATATTTTCACAATTTATCATAATAGTAATTATTGGGATACACGTATGTAGATTGGGTAGGTCCATCCAATGATTAAAAGTAAAAATCATGTGGTTATTTTTACCATTGAACGTTTTTTTTCTTTTATAAGTAAGAAAGAAGAATATTTCTCTTTGAGAAATATATAGGATAAATATAATGTTTTTACTCAAGCATATAGTCAATTTATATAGATGAAAAATGATATTGGATACTGAAGAGTGGATGTGTTATCTAAAATTTAAATAAAGTGCCAATACTCAAGTTATTTCAATCATAGTGAAAACTTATTTAATAATTAAAGGAAAATTTATATTTATACCAAATACTATTTAATTAAGGAGAACGTAGATCAAGGGTTGGTGAAGTTGGATTGGCAGGTATGAATATGAATAAATACATTATAAATAATTTTGGTTCATAAATGTATAAAATGAATATATTATTTATTAATTAATTATAAAATAACATAAAAAAAGTAAATATAAAAGATATGTTTCTATGAAAAACTATCTTTATGTACGCGATTCTATTTTATATAAATAAATTTAATTAATCACTATTTTGTGGATGATTTTCAAAAAATTTAAACATTATAAATTAAATAATTTTTTTTAATATTCATCAATGGTTTTTAATAGGTATTCGATAATAATAAATGCATTTTTTATTCTTAAAACCACATTTTTCTAAAAGTTTTTTCATTGCAATTTTCACATTTATATTGAAATTTATTTCCACCAATTAGAGAGATTTAATCATGAAAAATGGATAAAATATTTGGAATCATAAGTTTAATATTTGGTAAATATGTCTCTTTTATTTTTGGTCATTATGAATACTCACCATTGTAAATATTACTCACTTCTGTTAGGGTAAAATGTTTAAAATAAGGTTAAAACCTTGAGAAAAGGTCTCTAAATCAACCCAACACTTTCATTTGTCCTATTTTAGTGGTGATGTTTTTCTATATACATCCTATTCTTGAAAAAATTACCAATTAGTTCCATTTTTCATTGATAATGACCTTTATATAAATTTAAGGGAATAATATATACAAAATGTCACTCCCTTCAATTTAATTTATTTAAAATTATTATATAAGGACAGAAATATAATAAGTTTGGTTATAAATATTTATTTGAAATATAAATTAATTATTTTATCATTTTAATTTATTAATAATTTATAGTGATTAAATAATTATCTAAAATTATTATGCAACAAAAATATTGTATTTATTTAATTAATAGAAAATTAATAGAAATGATTAAAAACATATTAAAAGAAATGTTCTATGGGGGAATTACTTGGAAGAAGATTTTTTTAGATAGAAATAAAATATTATAAAAGGGATAAAGGATTATATTCTAATTCCATATCATTCCCGATGACTTTAAATTCAAATTAAATGAATAGTTTTAAAATTTAAATTAATGATATTTTATGAAAAATTTTATTTTATTAAATTATTTAAAAATCATAATAATATTTAATGAGAGATATTAGGTAGAGTATTGGTAAAATGTTTTATCCATTGTCCATTTATGTTCCAATTATAAACTTATAAGTAAAATAATAAACCTTTAATATTAAAAATTTCTTACCATGATTAAGATTAAAATTGGTTAACCAAGGTTTTAAACTAAATGATAAGGTTTAAAATGACCCCATAACCTATTTAAATTTCTGTTAATAAAAAAATTTCAAATGTAACCTATTTTTATTTGAATATATATCCATTTTAATGATAGTATCTTGAGAATGATTGTAACATCTTGTGCCTCCTCATTGGCTTGAGTCTAGGTAGAAGTGCTACTTGGCTTTAAGGGATATCCTTAAGGTGCCAAAGGTAGGAAATAAATGATGAGGGCTTCATGAGTAGTGGGGAATGATTTTCCCTTGAAAATAAACTATCAACTAAGCATACCATTACTCAATGGAACTGCATGATGCATGTTAACAATGTATGACAAATAAACCCCATTCCAACAATGGAAATACAAAACCAAACAATACGAAATCCGAGTACAAAGCAGAAGACTAAAACAACAAACCTAAAGACACTAGGTGAAACACAGAAGACCCATGCCAAACTCCAAGCACCAAATCCACAAATACCCAAGAATCACAAGGTACCACTATAGAATTGATATGTTTTTCTCTTACCTATGTCTCATAGTATAACAACTTCAAAAACACCCAAGTGAAAAATAAGGGGTGAGTTACAATACTCAACAGTCTTTCCTAAAATGAATTCCCTACTCACACCACTATGATAGAACATGTTAGAAAAATTATATAAAACAATTTATAATAAGATAATAAATAATCAACCCATTCCAAAAAACTAAACACACCCTTACCAAAACAATTTACCCAATGAACACATGATCAAGGAAAACAACCAAACATGTCATCACAATCTTCCCATTTCCCAAAGGCACAACCCATTTTATTTTTTAATCATCCATGCATATTTTAACCATGAACATAATTCCAAAAAAAGAGATCAGTGTTACTATTGACGATGTAACTTCATGTCCAAGTCCATCCCCTTTTTAGTGTGGTACTTCATGACACATCTAATTCCTTTTTGGTCGTCCTTCATGTCCACTATTCATTCCACCCAGCTCATGTTTTAACAATTATGTTAAACAAACATGTCGAATAAAAAATACAGAAATCATGTCAAAAATCGATTATCAAACCAACTCAATCCTTATCCAATCCACATTTCTATAAAACATTGTTTCTTGAAAATAATTTTCCAAATCCATATTTTTGAATAATCAAATGAATAAAGCATGTTTAAAATCATCATTTTAAAATCCAACAACAAGGCAAATTTCACATAAATATAGTAAACTAACCCAAAACCTTGATATCAACACTAAAGGGATTCGAAATAAGCATTAAACATCAATATGACAATAAATTTCAAATAAAAAAGTAATTTGAAAAAAAAATCCATCAAGTTCTAGCAACAGGAGTCAAGAGTGAACCCACATACCATTATGGTTTTGGAAAAATAGACCCACTGCATAACCGCACACCAGGTATGGATGAAAACTCAACAAAACCACCTTATATACACTTCCATAATATAATAAATACTATATATAACCATTATATTCAATAAAAACCTTAGATCTACATGAAATGAAATACGATCTAGAAACTTAGGACAAGGAGGGAGAACTAGATTTATGGAAAACCATTAAAAACCCAAGGTACAAGATTATCGGGGAATAATCACCATCAAAGAACCATTAAAACCCTTTGAATTACTTCCAAAAATGAGTGTGAGAACATCCCTAACCCCTAAGAGGAATAAATTCTTAGTGGAGTTTTAGTTGGAGGAGAAAAGAGTGTTCTTGGGAAAATCCCGACTAAGATTGTTTTTAAAAACAATTTTTTTTTTAAAACCACTCATGGTTAGACACAATGTGCACTAACTGTAAGATTGATGATATTCCAAGGGGTGCCTCGTATGGTTTCCTTACGTGGTTAGAAAAACAATTCACCAAACATACAAAATCTATCTACCTTATGATGCACAGTTTACTTGGGGATGTCACATAGTATGGAAACTGTTCACCTTATGTGTGCACTATCACCCTTTCCTCTTCCTCAACATTCACGATTTACCACATTTTATACATGATTTTCAATAACCATGTTAAAACCATGTACCATTAAAAAATCACCAATACCTTCCAAAAAACCATCCAAAATCTCCCAAACATTACCCCACAACTTTAATGACATAAAAAGAAATAAATAAGTATTACATACCTCAAACTAGAGGGTGCTAAATTCTCCCCACCATTGGCCTTTCCATCCATGGAAGTAAAAAACCATCACATTCCTGAAAGAACTTTTCCCATTGCTCAACCATTTATTTCTCCCATTCCCAAGTCTCTTCTTGTGTTTGTCCAGGTTTCCACAAAACCCACACTAGCCAAATGATTTTTTCCTGAAAGAATCTATATTTCCTATTCACAATCTGCACTGGCTCATGCACTAACGAAGCATCCAACTCTAACGCAAAATGAACCCAATGAATGAAATGGTCAGGATCTGGCTAATACTTCTTTAATTGAGATACCTAAAATACAATGTGCACTGCACTGAACTTTGGTGACAAGGACAACCAATATGAAAACTCTCCAATCCCATCACGTATCTCAAAAGGCCCAATATACATTAGAGATAAAATTATTTTATTTTTAAAATAGTTCCTTCCAATCCTAGAAGTAAATCTCAAGAATACATGAATACCATCCTCAAACGACAACATCCACCGATGATGATCCACATACGATTTATGATGACTCTGAGATGTCTCCATTCTTTTCTTGATCTACTTAATCTTCTCCATAGTCTATTGGACAAAGTGTGGCTTAACAATTGATGTCTCAAACATTTCCACCCAATAAAGTGGATAATGAAACAGACACCCATATAATATTTCAAATGGGTCCATATGTATCAAGACATGATAACTATAATTACATGAGAAATCCAGTAATGGTAAGTTCTCCTCCCATGAGCCACCAAATTCCATCACACAAGCCCTTAACATATCTCCCAACTTTTCTATCATCTTATTGGATTTCCCATCCATCAAGGGATGATACAAAATTCTAATAATTAACTGATTCTCAAGGGATTGTTTCAAGTATTTACAGATATGGAATCGTTCATCCGGACCATTCTTGGGAGACCTGTAACAAAATCCATAGCTATCTACTCTCATTTCTACATAGGGATATGTAAAGACTGCAACATACATTCTGGTTGATGAGGTTCATTTTTAACTTATTGAAAAGTCAAGCATCTTAATACAAACTCAAAAACCTAATTTTTCATACCCACCCACAAAAACTACACTTTCAAGGACATATGAATTTTCTAAATTTCATGGTGGATATCCCATCTTGAATTATGATATGCACCAAGAAGTTTTTCTAGAAAAGCCACTTGGACAACCATCCATGTCTGAAAATGAAATACTGAATCACGATCTAGTTTCCAGCCCTTAATGGTCTCCCAACTGTTGATTTTCGACCACATAGGCCCCCATTCTAAATCAGACATATGTGCCTCCCTATCTAATGAAAAAAAATTAGGAATCAATGAAATTAGAAGGAAAACCACTATATCACACTACTACAAAGCTGGAATTTAACAACACTAGTATTTATCAGCGCTACAAAAAACCACTGCTAAATGGCATATATATCTGCGCTAAAGAAATCACTTATAAATTTAATCTTTTATTAATGATTTTTTAGTGCCAATAAATTAAACCTTTATTATAACTTTATTTTTAGCACTGCTAAATAGTACAATTTATTAGTGATTTTTGTTTAGTGTTATAAAGGGTAACCTTTATCAGCACTTTATTTTTATTGTCGTTAAAGATATATTTTATCATCATTGATAAAGGTCTGAATAAATAAAATGAAATAATTAAACAAATAAAAAAAATTAAAAAATGAGTTTATTAAAAAATACTTTCAAATTTTATTAATTAAATTTCAATTAATAAAAATGAATAGATTGATTATACATTATTAAATATTAAACATTTTATTAATTATATCATTATGATAATTAATGTTAATAAATTGTATATATTAAACATATAGACATTTATTAATGTATATAAATATGATTCATATATTACAATATATATATGCACAATACATTAAATAGTCTTATATTTGGTGAATAATTGTTTATAATTAAAAATTAATATGAATAAAAAATACTGACTAATATCATAGTGTGATGGACTTATAATTCGATGTGTTGTTTGGTTATTCTATTTAACATAGATAAAATGTGTGTTATATTGATTTCTCATATACATAATTAATTCAATTTTATATACAATGCACACACACAAAACTTATCCATTTTTAAATATTGTTAAAGTGTACTTATTTTTAATTTATTAAATTTTACTCATTTTAAACATATATTCATATGAATTCACATAAAATCAGAGATAAATATTATTTTTCAAAAAAATATTTTATTATTAATAAATTATTATAAGATTACAATAAATATATTTAAAAATTAATATATTTTCTATGTTTATATTTATATATATTTATTAAGTATATATATATATATTTACCATTTTTTATTTATAATTATAATTATAAATCCTTTATCAATGATTAAGTAATAATTGCTAATAATGGTAGGTCTTTTTCAATGATTTTTTCATGTGGATAAATATTAGGATTTATTAGCACTAAAAAAGGACTGATAAAATGAATTTTTATCAATTTTAAAACTTTAGCACTGATAAATATTGATTTTACCAGCACTTTTTTAGGGCTCATAAAGACTTACCTTGTATTGGTGATAAAAGATTGCTGATAAAAGGAATCTATATCAGTGCTTATTTGTAGGCACTAATAAAAGTGTCTCGATCTATTTAAAAACCCATAACTATTTGTGAACCCATTGTGATATCACAAGAATTCTACGGAATCCACCAACTTATGATGCTCCTACTCAGTTAGTCAAAGCTCGAATTACACCACTTGAATACCACTAGTTTCTTTATCATCGTCAGACATCTGGTGTTCGGTTTTAGTTAGGGAAACTAAAGTGTATTTTCTTTAACCTAGTGAGGTAGGCCTTATGATTTTTATTGTGTATTTTTTGTTTCATTTTTTTATTTCTTATTTGATGATGTTAGGGGTTTTTTTATTTTTCAATCCTTGTATACTATTTTTCCTTTAGATTACGAACAGAACGATTTGTTTACGATCTATAATTTGATTGACTGCAGATTTTGATATCCTATTTTGGTTTTTTAATTTTTTCTTTTGAATTAAATTTCTTCTTTTTCTACTTTTTTATCCCATATTTCTCCACATGATTTATTCTTAGGTTTAAATTTATATTGATCATTGGTGGATAATATTTCTAATTATTCCTTATCGATTACTATATAGATATCTTTTTCATTTATCCCAATTCAAGATTTCATATTCTTCATAATAATAAAGGTATTATAATTATAGTTTCATTATGAGTTAATATTTTCCATGTTAATTTCATGGATATTTTAGGTATGGATCCCCAACAGAGAATCTATAATATCCTTATTTAAGTAATTTTTGAAAAACACAAGGTTGTTTCTTAAGAATTGGATACATTATCAAGTTTCCATTATAGTACCATAAAAAAATACTTTCATTGTAAATACCAAATAAAAAATTAACTAAGTTTTCATAACAATCCATGATATCATTTTATATCGTTCTTTATATTGTGGGTTAAATTAACCCAAAAAAATAACATGTAATAATAAATGGATGATAATTAATATGAATTAAATTTTATTGTCATATATTTATTACAAAAGTATAATTATTTTATTTTGATTTTATTGAAGTGGTAAATTATTATTTGGAATAGGTATTTTAAGAATCTAAATGTAAAATAAAAATAAGAAATTTTAAATTTCATAAATTAAATCATATATTTTGGTTAAATATTTCTTCATACTGAATACTTTCATACATCATCTTGATATTAGGACCTCAAAAAGTTTAATGGATGAAAATTATAATGTTTATATGTAGATTATATTGAGGGATCATAATTTTAGTTGTTATTTTGAAAGGGTGGTGGAGGGGTTCGTATATAATTGGGAAGGAGTGTCAATTTCTCAAATACCCATTACTTGATGGGTGAAAATTAAAAACATACATGTCATATAGATATAATGTGAAGAAATAATAGATATATATGATTTTTTCTTTACCTATAAATATTAAGGGTGGGTAGGTATCATGGAAAATGAAATGAGGATGAACTATATAAAACTTTCACCTTTGGATGAATTCATAGGATAACACCTGTCATAGTGGATTAATTATTTTCATAAACTCAATTACCTATATTTTTAAACATACTGAAATTATTTGAAATAATCAGATTTAGTGTTTCACATATTATAATTATCTATAACTATCACCATTGATAAAGAATTTCCTATGTGTATTCGTTTATATATTGTAAAAAATTAATCTTTTATAAAAATAATACAATGTATATGAATCGAAAATGGATTCACACTAATATTTTGACAAATGAGTATGACAATGGAGTTAAAGATTTCATCAAGTCTACATGAGAGCATGGATACGAACCTTGTAAAATCCCATGTCCATGTTTACGTTTTTGTTATTCAAGAAAAATTATACTAGAAGAGTTGGAAGAAAATTTTATTTTTCATGTAATAGATCATTTCTATAAATTTTGCACAAAACATGGGAAAAAACTGAATTTGGACACCAATTGGTATGATACTATGGTTTATTAATCATTTTATATGAGTACCTTTGTAAATTATGATGTAGATCACATAAAATAAATAAAAATGGAAATTGAAGATGACTTTTTGATTGTACAAAGTTGTTTGAGGAGTTAGATTGATATTCCAAGAAACCATTTTATACTAATTATACTAAATACAAAAAATTTTAGCTGTATTGATGTTATATAATTTGAAACATGACAACAGATGGATTGACATAATATTTACATAACTACTTGGTCCATTGAATGATATGATACCTGAAGAAAATATATTTCCATGAAAAACATATAAAGTTAAACTAATGTTACATTTAATGGGAATGATCTCTAAAAAAATTCATTCTTGTCTAAATGATTTCATATTTTTTCGTAAGAACCATAAATCACTCATAAAATTCCCTACGTATGGTGTGAATCAATATAAGGGAAATGAATCAAGTCCTTTGAAGTATGTATTGTACTTTCCTATCATTCCACAGTTTATAAGACTATATGGACGTTAGGAAACTATGATACTATTAACATAGAATGTAAATACAAGAATTAAATATGGGAACCTATGACATCCAGTAGATTCTCCTAAGTGGAAGAAAATTGATTATGAGTTTCTGGAATTTGGAAATGAGATGAGAAAATTGCATCTTGCGTTATCTATGGATGGAATAAATCCATTTTATCTACAGAGTATTACTCATTGTACATGGCCTATCATGTTGGTAATTTATAAATTTCCACCATGGTTATGGATGAAATGAAAATAAATTATGCTGTATCTTCTTATATCTGTCCCAATTCAACCTGATAATGATATTGATATCTATTTAGTTCCATTGATCAATGATATGAAATTGATGTGGGATACTTGTGTTACAGTGTATGATGCTCATAAAACTGAAGAATTTAAATTGAGGTCTATATTATATGGAATGATAAATGACTTCCCAAATTAGGGAAATTTATCACTCGATAGCATTAAAGGAATGTTGGGGTGTACTATTTTATAAAAACACACATAATCAGTCCGGATGAAATATTCCATGAAGACTGTGTTTTTAGCACATTAGAAATTTTTACCTTAAAGATATAAATACCGATCTTGGATGACAACATTCAATGTAATTATTGAACAAGGTACACAATCATCTCTAGTAATGGGAGATCAACCTTAAAATAAAGTAAAAAATACTGAAACTATTATTGGTAAACCATTTTCAAAAAAACCATACAAAATGAAGATGGTATAAGAGATCAATTTTATTTGAACTACCGTATTGGAATTGTTTATATTTATAACATTTTCTTGATTTCATGCATGTAGAAAAAATATATTTGATAGTTTTATTGGCATGTTACTAAATGTTCTTGAAAAAATGAATAATGGAATCATTGCTACATTGGACTTGATTTAAATGGGGATAACCAAAGAGTTGGCACCTGTGAAGGATAAAAGGCATAATTTTCTTCCTCCGATAGCATAAAATCTATCTATATAGGAAAACTTGAAATTTTTTACTTTTACTTACTAGTTTAAAAGTAAAAAAGGTGTATTCATGAAATATCATGAATTTTCTGACAACGATTAATTTGATGTTACAAGGACTAAAATCACACAACTATCACGGTTTGATGAAATATTTAATCCTTGTTTCTTTCTATTGCATTATTCTTCAAAATGTATGACATATATTAACCCTACTTTACTTATTTTTCAAATCCATAAGTTTTAATGTTGTAGACTGGATGAAGTTTACCATCATGAATAAATATATTATAGTCATATTATGTAAATAATAGACATTTTTCCAACAATAATTCTTTGATATAATGGTCCAACTGATGGTTCACTTGGTTAGAGAGGTTCAACTATGTGTTCATGTCCATTATAGATGAATTTACCCCATTGGATGGTATATGAATATTTTGAAAGGGTATGTCAAGAATACATATTGTCTAGAAGGTTGTATTAAAAAATAATATATTATTAATGAAGCTATTGAATTGTGTACCAATTACTTATCAGATGTTGAAAGCAACAGTATCCCAAAGTCTCTTCATAGAGAACACCTTATGAGAGAAAGGATTTTAGGAAGAGATGATGTCACAATTACCTTTATAGAGTGGGAGTAGGCACACCTTTACATATAACATAATAGTGATGATATTTATCCATACATTGAAGCCCACAAAGTAATTCTTAGATTTTTTAATCCATCAATAGATGTTGGAAGGATATCAAATACACTTAATAAATGGTTTATAGGATGGTTAAGAGATCAAATTTATAAGGAGTTTTCTGAAAAAGGGAATTCAATTGTCTAAAAATTTCAATGGATAACTAAAGGATTAGACGAAAATATTATATCTTATACTAGTTTTGTAATCAATGGTCATATTTTCTATACAAAAGATCAAGAATACTTTATTATGATGAAAAATAGTGGTGTTAGGCTTGTGGATGAAGTGATACACATAACTAGTTCCAAGGATAGAAATCCAATTTATGAAAAAATATCATATTTCAGCATTATCAAAAAGAAATACGAGTTAGATTATAAAACATTTAAAAGGAAAATTTTCCATTTCAAATTGGTTGAAAAAATAAATGGACTGAAAGTTGATGAAATAATATTTATGAAAGTGAATTTCAATGTGGAGGGGTAAAAGGATGAGTTGTTGATAATGGAATCACTAGCAGTGCAAGTATTTTATGTCTTTGATTAAACAAACTAGAATTTTTCAATTATCCTGCTAGTGACTAAAAAAATGTTGATTGAGATGAAAATTCAGTTGAGGAGGACCATTTCATTGGGACATCACAATCAGTTCATTCCGGTCCCAATATAGACAATGTCTTGTACATTATAAGGGACCACAAAGGGGATTTAGATTCTATATAGAGGAACCAAATCCTCGAAACCTTTAAAATAGAAAAAGTGTTCAATGAGAAGGAAAAATTGTGTTTTAATATATTATGTTCTTCCTCAAAATATTGAATGTTCTCTATTGCATTAACATAATCTAAATTAAATGTGTGACTAGTCATGTAGACATTGTCTTTTAAAGATGATGATATTACCAATTCCATAGAAGAAAAAACTATAATAAATAAGAACCATTAAGAAATATGTAAAGGTAATGTTATGATATAATTTATATATTTTACTGAAACATTATATAATGTATTATAGATTTATTTTCAATATTCCTTTTAGAGTTTGTTTATCATAGAATATTTACATCCATGTGTCCTGCCTTTGCATGAATATTAACAATGATATCAATTCTCAACCATAGAGGTAATCTTGATGTTTTCACTGTAAAATGATTCTCCATAGAATTAAGGTATTTTTTCATATATATATTCAATTTATTTCATTATATTATTAATGAAATTAAAATGGTTTTCTTAAATATGTTGACTCTTTTGTTCGATTTCAGGTGGTATATCCATCTTTTATTCCTTTCTTCACCAAAAAATCCACACAATTCTTCTCCCTCAAAACCTTTTCACCCATGTTGTTTTTCATTTGTAACATTCATTCACATTTTCTCCCCATTATTTTTAGGAAGAGAAATGAAACTAACTCTGATCAATTTTATAAATAAATCTTGATGATTATAAAAAAAATAATTGTTCACAGAATTAGTGTATTGTTTCATATTTATGTTTAATTTACTTATTTTTAGTATTAATCTGATAATAATTTTTTCTTATATAGGCCAATTTTTTTTTGTGTTGGGGTGATATTTCTATCTTTCATTCCTATCAGCACCAAACCTTCCACATACTTCTTCCCCCTCAAAACCTTTCACCCCTATGGTGATGACATTTACCACATTCCTTCATGTTCCCTCTACTGCTCAATCATAGAGTTAATCATCATATTTTTATAGTAAAATCATTTTCTATAGAATTAATGTATTATTTTAAATTTATGTTTAATTTATTTCTTTTTAGTATTACTCATAATAATTGTCCTCTTATACAGGTGGATTTTTTTTTGAGTTGATGTTTTTTTAAATATTCTCATGTAGTGTTGCATGTTTGTCAAAAAAATTCAATTGAAATCATTATAACATTGATATTTATGATTTTTCTGAGACATTGGTGAATATAGAGATTATTCTCACCTCAATCCAACACACAATGTGACCATTACGACAATAAGTACATATTTCTATACAAAATTTACATTAATTTTAGTAAAAAGGAATAATTAAATATTCAATATTGAGAAAACATATTCATATTGTTTTGATACCTTAATAATATGATCCTTATGTAATTTCTAACATATAAGAATCATCCTCACCTCAATCCAATACACCATGTTGCCAATATGACTCAATGTGTCTGTTATATATTTGAAATTGACATTTGACTTTTAAATTTTTAACTCTTTCAAAAATGAGATAACACAATCTAATTTTATTGATATTTTAGGTCATTGATCTATAAATAATCTGTGATATGTAGGAATCAGTCTTAGATGAAACTGATACACAGTGTGATATGTATGAGTCAAAGAGTGTGTTTTAAGTTTAAAACGAAATTTTAGTAAAAAAGACAAGTGACATACTCAAATCTGATAAAAAACATCATTTTTTTGATACATTAGTAAAAACTCAATATGTGATTTCAAATGTTTTGGAATCAGTCGCACCTCAACCAGATGCATGGTGTGACCGGTATGACTCTAAGATCATCCTTATTTAAAATAAGCATCAATTTTAGTAAAAAACAAACTAACCTAATCAAAAGTGAACATACAGATTCATATTGTTTTTATACTTTAGGAAAATCATCCATAAGTGATTTTATTTGTTCATGAATTAGCCACACCTCAATCTGATGTATGGTGTGATCGATATGATATCAAGTGCATGTTTTTATTTAAAATTGACATCAATTTTAGTAAAAAGTCAAACTAACCAACTAAAAACCAATAAAAACATTCAAATTGTTCAAATACTTTATGTAAATTATTCATATGTAATTTTTGATGTGTAGGAATCAGCCTCACCTTAATCTGATACAAAATGTGATCGTTATGAGTCAATGTGCGTGTTTGAATTTTAAAATGACATTTTTAAACAAAAATAAAGCAACATACTCAAAACTGAGAAAATAGATTCACATAGTCTTATTCTTTAGTAAAATAAACTATATATCATTTGGGACATTTAGAAAGTAGCCGCAACTGATTCAGATGCACAATGTGACTGGTATGACTCATAGTACGTCTTTTTAAAAAAAATTGTCATGAATTTTTTTGAAATGGATAACCATCCTACTCAAAACCAACAAAAAATATTTATATTAATTTTATACTTTTAAAAAATGATACATAAGTCATTTTAGATGTGTATGAATCTCCCAAACCTCAATCCAATACATGATGTTCCTGGTATGACTCAAGGTGTCCATTATCAATTTAAAATTGAAATTTTATATCATAAAGTGTCACTCATTGAAAAATGATAAAAAAATTATTGAATTTTTTGATAATTTGGGAAAATAATTTATCAATCATTTTTTGATGTGAATGAATATGATTCATGTCAAACCAGTACATGATGTGATCAGAATGAGTAAAAATTGTGTGCTTCTAGTTTAAAATGACAATTTAGTTAAAAAGACATGTGACATACTCAAAACTGTTCAAACTCATTCAAATTATTTTTATACTTTAGGAAAACAATTCATATGTCATTTGGGATGTGTAGGAATTAGTCATACCTCAATCAAATGAAATATGTAACCGGTATGACTCAAAGTACATCTTTTTTATTTAAAATTGTCATCAATTTTAGAAAATGGACAACTATTCTACTCAAATCTGAGAAAACATATTCGGATTATTAGATATTTTATGAAAATGAACCATATGTAATTTTTTATGTGTAGAATCAGACACACCTCAATTTGATACACAATGTTCCTAGAATGACTCAAATTCTCCATTATGAATTTAAAGCTGACATTTTAGTTCAAAAATTGTCACTCCGTAAAAACCGATCAAACACACTCATAATTTATTGATAATTTAAGACAATGATATATATGTAATTTTTGATGTTTAAGAATCCATTTCCTGTCAAACCAATACACGATGTGATATAAATGATTTAAACGTGCATGTTTGAAGATTAAAATGACATTTCTATAAAAAAGAAAACTGACAAACTCAAAACCAAGAAAACCTATTAAGATTATTTTGATTCATTATGAAAAAGATACACATGTAATTTGAGATGTGTTGAAATTAGTTTCACCTCAATCTAATGCATGGTGTGACCAGTATGAATTCATGTGAATCTTTTTATTTAAAATTGATAACCTTTATTGTAATATTATGAATTTCCATTATTTTATTTCTTTACATTTTTACCCACATAATTTTTTTCTCACATCGGTGAATTATTTTTCCCAAGAAGGGGTGGTTTATTTGGAAATAGCATGAGTTGGGTGAGGATTAAAAGACAAAGAAACATTAAAGTTTATGAATGTATGTAATAATTTGTATTTATGTAATTGTATAAATCAATGTTTGAAGTGTCTATAAAATAATGATTTTTCTTGCGTTTGTGTTGTAAATTTCATTTCATTTAAATCCAATATTTGGAAATTTTTTATATATGGTGTGTTTTTGGGGATGTAGTGTTCTGTTACAACACATTACAGAGGTGCTGCAGAGTGCTATTACAACATAATTTAGTATGCCCCTTTATCAGTTCTTCTATGAGAATTGATAAAATGCCTTTTATCATCATTTTTATAAGCCTTGATAAAGTAGTACTTTATCATTGCAAAAAAAAGAACTGATAGAGGTCACATTTATCTGCATTTTTTAGCATTGATAAAGGAACCCTTTTTATTGTTTTTTCAATGCTGATAAAAGACCAGAGATTTTAACCTCACTCATATAGTCATCACTTTTCTAGTGCTAATAAAGGCCCTTTCTTGGACTTTTAATGGGTTATTTTGTAGTAGTGTCACCTTGATCTTCGCATTCAAAGAACATGTCGGCTATAACTGACATCAAGTGCCACTAATATGAAGCTTCTTTTACATCCTATGCATATAACTTCCTTCTTAATGCATCCTCCAATATGATTCCTTTACACAGTGTGTACATCAAGTCAATGTCAAACATTTAGATATACTCCCTCCATACCCATTTACTTGGGATCAAATATATTTATGAAAAAATATTCTTTAAACATGTATAATGGGTAAACACTGTGAATTTCTCGCCAAAGAGATAATGGTGCCATGTTGTCAAAGAATTCACCCCAACCACTTACTCCAAATCAGGCATTGGGTAGTTCTTCTCATTTAACCTCAACTTCTATGAGCCATATCAAACAACATGATCCCCTTTTATGAGAACACAACCCAACCCTAATCAAGATGCCTCACAATAAACCATGTACTCATTTATTGGTTATATAAAAACCATGATCGGAGATGATTTAAGGATACTATTAAGCTCTTCAAAGGACCTATAACAATAATCATTCCACTGAAATAGAAAATTATTTCTTGTGAAAACTATCATCGGTGAATCCAATTGTGAGATGTTATAAAAAAATAATGTATATTTCCTATTTAAACCAAGTAATCTTAGTATCACAAAGACATTATTTTATGTTTGTCAATAAATTATAGCCTCTTTATTTTCAAAATCCACTAAAAAAACTTTATCATAATTAACACGGCCATTAAAACATACTTATTGTATCCAAAAAATTACACTTTCATAATTTTTCAATCATCTGATGGTCTCTCAATATTTCCAACACTATTATCAAGTGTTTCTCATGCACCTCTATTGTTTTGGAATACACCAATATATCACTGATGAACACCAGCATGAAAGAATTGTGATATCTATGAAATATACTATTCATTAATTTCTTGAAGACCATGAGTGAATTTTTAATACCAAAGGGCATTACCAAATATTCATGATGGCCATATCTTCTTTTAAAGGATGTTTTTGGAATATCCTCTTTCTAGACCAGCAATTGATGACATCATATCTACAAATGAATTTTTGAAAACCACTTATCTCCCCTAAATTGATCAAACAAATCATAAATGTGTGGAAGTTAATATCATTTACTTATCATAACTTGATTAATCATATGATAATAAACACACAGCTGGATATTTCCATCTCTATTTTTAATGAAAAACATCGGTGATGTCCGCAGAGATGTTCAAGGTTATATGAAACCTTTATTTTCTAGATATTCCAACTATACCTTCAATTCCCTCAATTATTCTAGTTCCATTTAGTATGATCTAAGTGATATAGGACTGGTCCCTGTAAAGTGATCAACTATAAATTCTACATCCCCTTACAGGAGTAAACCCTGATAATTCATTAATAAATATGTTACAAAACTGATCAAAAACTACTAGGAAACTAATTATCCAAATATATTCCATAGATTATAGAAAAAAAGATACCAACTAATATGAGATCATCCCAATTTCCTGTGGAAACAAGGTTATTTCACCCTATTTTTCCTTTTTATCCCCTTTAAAGAGATGGTTGACTCTATCCTCATTCGTGAAACCAACAATTTATGCATAATAGAGGATGTGGGCCATAAAATTTTCCAACTAATACATACCTAGTATTTGATCATAAAAGTACATCTCTAGCACTGAGAAGTACCATATCAACTCCACCCCATCAATAACTAAATGACATACTCTACACAGAAAGGTGTGACACTCCCTTTGACCTAGAGGTGTTTCAAATTTCAGAATAGAAGGAATTATTTCCGCATTTAAACCCAAAAATGTGACAATATGAGAAAAAAATGAAATAATGAGATGAAACCTTATCGAATAATGATTTCATAAAGGTAGAATTCAAAAGAATCATACCTACCACTGTGTATGGTTCTAACTGATCGTCCACCACAACCTGCTCAACTCTGAAAACCTATTTACTGGACACAATATTCTATTTATTAACCTGATAAAGCCACCTCCATTTAGGATTAAAGGGGTTCCTATAATCACTAGGTCTTAGTCTACACTACTGATGAGGGGTGTGCTGCTTCCCTCATCCTATGGAAGCATACGATGACTGGGACTTAACCCACTTTGTAAATAAGTTCCCCTCTTACACTTTCTCTCTGTGTTAGTGCTCCAACTATTTCATATTGGTATCAACATTAAACCTCCCTCCATCACTCCCAATATATATCTTTTAACCACCATATCCCTATTTACCATTTCTATATAATCTGTTTTATAGATCACTACAATCTTAAAAAGGATTTATTGCCTCAAGCCTTCATAAAAAATGCACACCTTTAAGGGTTCACTACCCACAATATCAGTTGAAAACTAGACTAAGTTCATGAATATATCCACATATTCATTTTCCTAATAGATATCTTGTTACAATATAAATAAATCATTTCTTCATTGAATTTTGAACACATGAGGGTAGAATATTTTATTGAATAATTCTTAGAAATGTTCCTATATGATACATTGGTCCCATTTAGCTTGGACAACCTATTCGAACCACTTATTCTCAAGATATTACAACATATATTTTTAAAATTTGTCTTTAAACTCTACCAATGTTCCTAAGAAGTGAAATATTAGACTTATCCCATTTATCCAGGCCTTTTCCTTTTTTAGGTTCTGTATCTCCCAAAAAAGTGGGTGAATTACATTTTTGAAACTGAACCAAATAATCCACATGTTTTGGTTCATCCTTTGGGTTCCCTTTATCTACTACTTGAAGAGATTTCACTATTCTCTAAACTAGTAGCTAATTCACCTATCGTTCAGGTGGAATCGCATTTTTCATAGCTTCCTCTGGTCGGTCTCTACGATGCCTACCCTGTGCCATTTCTACCAAGAAAAGAACCAACATAAGTCTAACTCTCTAGAAACTGAAGGGTTATAATTTTGAATTATATCACATTTCAACTATCACAACCATGATTTCCAAATTTCAACATTTCACATATTTTTAGAATCAAAACATTTTCAAAATACCACAAACAATCTATTTTTAAAATCACACATTTGAAAAAAATACAGATTTTTCAAAATTCACACATTCATATAACAACATCAATCATTAAAAAAATGAGATATTAAATACTAGTGAGAATTAATTTATATAATTAATTATATGTTACTCACATTGGATAAACCCATGATAATGAGATTACGTTCTTATAAGTATTTGCAAACACTTTAGTACCCAACTCCCTAGTAACATTAAGTTCATCATAAAAAGACTAGAT
The DNA here is from genome assembly GCA_963277665.1 of Viscum album. Taxonomy (NCBI): domain Eukaryota; kingdom Viridiplantae; phylum Streptophyta; class Magnoliopsida; order Santalales; family Viscaceae; genus Viscum; species Viscum album. The sequence goes on along the minus strand of OY728121.1, from coordinate 496,219,302 downwards.
ACATCTTTTTAGGCTATGCATCTCATATTCTAATAATCCCAATCCTTAATACCATCCCAATCAAATAATAAACCAAGAATTAATTCAAACTCCAAGACCAAAAAATGATGCTAAAGGATAGAATAATTTCCATCACTAGTAACATCTCACCCCTCCTCATTAGCTTGAGTCAAGGCAGAAGTTTTACTTGGACTTAAGTGACATCCCCAAGGCAGAAAAGGCTGGAAATAAATGTTGAAGGGTTTATGAATGTTGGGGTTTGATTTTACCTTGAAAAGAAACTATAAACCAAACATAATGTTACTCATTGTAACTACATAATGCATGTAAACCATGTACCAAAAATATAACACTTGCCAATAATGGAAATACATAACAAAAGAATTCCAAATCAGAGTACCAAGTGGAAGACTAAAACAACAAAACTCAATACACTACGATAAACACAAAAATCTCATTCCAAGATCCAATCTCAAACTCCAATACTAATTAAGAATATTGTTGTACCACTATAGAAATAATTTGTTTTTCTATTACTGGTTTCTCAGAATACAACATCTATAAAATCACCCAAGTTCCAAATCTAGGGGTGAGTAATAATACTCATTGGGCCTTCGAAAAATGACTTCCCTACTCACACCACTAGGACAGAACAAGTTAGTACAATTATATAAAAATATTTATAATAATCTAATAAATAATTCAACCCATCAAAAGAAAAACAAAACACACCCTTACCAAAAAAATTTACACAATCATCACATAATCCAAGAAAGAAACCAAACATGTCATCACACTGTTCCCATTTCACAGGTGCATAACACCTTTAATTTTTTATGGTCACACAAAGATTTCAACCATGCACACAATTCAACCATGCGAGCTCAGTGTTACCATTGATGGTGAAACTTCATATCCAATCATGTTCCCTTTTTAATGTAGTAGTTCATGCCACATCTCAATCCATTTTTGTGGTAATTAAAGCCCATTTTTCATTCCATCCAACTCATGTTTAAAAAATTAACCTAGACAACCAATCCAAATAATATATACCAAAATCATGTTAAACTATGATTTTCAAACCAACTAAACCCTTCAAGACAAGCCACATTTCAATAAAACTACATTTTTATTGAAAAACACTTTCAAATCCCCCTTTTCTTCAATAATAAAACCACAAAATCAATATAAAATCATCATTTTAAAATCCAACAATAATTCGTAATGGAAAATAATATCATAAACCAAAAACAACCCAAGAATCAACACCAAATGTTTTCAAACAAGCTTCACTAATCCATATCAGAAGAAATTTCAAGACAAAATTTAATTTGAAACCAAATACATTAAGTTTTCATAAGAGGTGTCAAGAGTGAAGTCACCTAACTTGACGATTTTGGTGAAATCAACCCACCCCATGACTACACACCAAATCTAGATGAAAAATCTATAAAACCACCATAGATCCCTTACCCTAACACCTACATGCCATTAACTAAACATTATAGGAAACCAAAATTGTAGATACATATGCAACTGATGTAGATCTAGAAAAACAGGAGAGAGAGATAAATAGATTATGGAAAACATGGAAAAAACGACGAGAAGAGACTTTCTAGGGATGAATTGCCTTAGAAGCACCTTGAAAAACCTAAGAATTGCTTCCAAAATGAGTGAGAGAGCCTTCCCAATCCATAAGAAGAAGAAATACTAAGTGGGGTTCAAGTGAGGGGAGAAAAGAGTGTTTTAGGTAAAATCCATACCAAGACCATTTTTTAAAACCCCATTTTTAATATCGTTCATGGTTAGCTCACGTTATTATACAATCCCTGTGCTAACAGTGTGACTGCAACTATCCCAAGGGGTGCCTCAAATGGTTGTCCCACATGGTTAAAAAAACCATGCATCAACCTTGATAAATCTCTCTACCTCATGGTCCATAGTTTACCGGGGTAGGCCGAACTATTTTTAAACCATATTCCTTAACTATGTGCCATCACCCTTTCCTATAACCCATCATCCATGGTTTTTTGTATGTGTTGCACAGTTTTCACTAACCATGCTCATACCATGCGTCCTTAGAAAAGCCCCATGAAAATCCCAAAAACCTTCCAAACTATCCCAAAAAACACCCCACCACATTTGAAACATAAAAAGGCATAAATAATAGTTACATGCCTCAAAAAGAGCGGAGGTAGATACGATGAAATATATATAATTTAATCATTTTTGTAATTTCATGTGTGTCCTTTCCATTACTTATAAAAGATAACCCATTCGCCCTTTACTTAACACCATATTGATACATATAGATCGACCATATCATACCCAAATACATTCAAAAAATTATTATATATTTTCTAGGGGTTATAGTCTACCTAAAACACCTACCCTGTTGTCCATAAGAGGAGATCTAAAAGCAATCTTTCAAAGAAAAGGAAATCTCCATAACAAATCACTTTATTTTCTTACTTGTTCTACATCCCCTAAATATGTGATATTTACCATAAAATAACAAAATAATTATGATAAATATACTTAAATTTTATTAGGGTATTGAAACCACAATTATCTACCCTCATTTTCATAAACTAAAAATGATAATGTCGTTCATGTGTAATTATAGTCTACCACCTCTACAAAGTGACATGATTCGTTTTTTATTTTTTTATTTTATGTATAGTAATAATTATATATTTAATATATATATATAGATATATATATAATATATGATATAATAATTATTATTTAATAGTTAATTATTATTTACCTTTCTTTATTTCTATCTGTTAAAAAGTGAAAACATCGTTAATGTGTGCGTGCAGGCTACCGTCTCCATGAATGGTGTAATTCATTTTTTTGCATCAAATTTTTATGGATGATTATAATAAATTTTATAATGAATATATATGATATTTATATCTTGGATAACATTATGGATATTATTAAATCATGATTAATTTATAAGGACCAAAACTAATGAACCAATGCATACAAGAAAAACAAAGCAGTTATCACCCACAATAGTGATTTTAGTAAACAATTGGTAATAAATTGGTGATAAAAGGTTATAGGTAAATAATATATGGTATGAAATATATGATCTTGGTTATGGAATATTTTTATAATAAACCTTTGGTTATTACATTGGTGTTTTTAAAACATAGGAATGAAGTCAGACCTGAGATAAGTGTTTCTTTCACAATATCATAATTACTCATTATTGTTTATATTTAAGTCTTCATTGGGGGAATTATTTTACAGTTCTATATTAAACCCAATTTATTTTCTTATAATATATATATATTTATATAAATTACATTTTTCTTTCATTTTCCACTCTTCATGTGTTCAAGATACTGAAATAATGTTTTCAAGGAAAAATAACTTAATTTTTCAACTTTATTGGGAATCTATTTCTAAGATGTCCATATTTTTAGTAAAATGTTTTAAATAATGTTTTTAATATTATAAAAGTATTTATTAAAGACATATTTAAACATTATTTACTTTTTAAAAAATTCACATTAAAGGAATCACCTTTTTCTTTTCCAAACGAGGCACTTTAGACCATTTTACAGCAAATGTCAATGAAATCATTGTTTTAATGTACTCAACATGAACTTAATTTCCCCCCATAAGGAAAATTTGATGATTTAAAGATTAAATAACATATTTTAAATGTTTATCTGAGGGAAAATATTTTTTTAATATTTATAAATTTTTTAGATTTAAAATAAGTATTTCAAAGTGAAAAGGGTATTTTCCTCATGAAATTTTCCAGTGATATTAGTATTGTATTTTCATATATTTCCACATAATTTATTGAATATTTTGATGTAACAAAGATATAATATAATTACATAATCTAGAATATATATATTTTTGGTTTCTAATAAGTTTTACAGGGGAAAATATTGTTATTCTGTATATATGTTCTTCCAATATAGAGAGTTATTAATTTTTAAGGCATGATAATTAAGTTATATTGTTTATTAATATAATTAAAGAATTGGAAATATTTAGTGATGGTTGGGTTATGAAATTAAATCACCCCTTTGATTTATTGGTAGGACTCAGGAGATAAAAAAGAGAGATATTTGGACAAGTCCACACCCATTTATTTATATGTCATCGCTAAGGCATTGAAGATATATGTAAAAAATTTATAATTAAATAATTATGAAAGCATATATTCATGACCATGTGATTTTTTCAATAGTTAATATATCCTTTGATATGTTACAAGAATATTTGATTATTTTTATGGAATTATTTTATCATCACTTACTCCTTCCATATTATTCATTCTTTTTTATTACATGTTATCTTGCGTTGTATGCATACCCTTCTTAGGTGTATAAGATAACCCATTTATAATGTTTCATTCCACCAGGATTCCATAAATTGTATTATTAATTATATTTAATGATATTCTAGAGGGAATAATTATGTTCTAAAAGAAAACAAAATGTTTGATTTTTGTTTTCAAATTTTAGGTCAGATTTAAGTATGTATCTACTTTTCCAAGACTAATAAGCTATTTTGTCCTTTGGGATATAATAAATTATAACTAGAAGTAATTTAAATATGTGAGAAAAGATATTGGAAAATAAGGAAATGGTATTTAGAGTTGTTATTATATAAATTATAGTATAAACCCTATGAAATAGATTTAGAAAAATATAGATTAGGAAACATAAGAAAATGACTGGATTTGGGGATAATTCTATGTATAGTATAAAATCCTAAAGTTTTTGGTAAATTAGAGATTATGAGGATTTTATAGAAATACATACCATTCTAGATACAAAAATTGAATGTGGATTTGGAAAAGATGAATCTAGGGGTAATAACCCCGAAAAGAGTTGATTGATTATATATCATCCATCATTTTGTAGCAAGATGAGTGTGCCCTTACCAAGAACTTTGTTTGGAAATATTAAAGTATATTATTTGGTTAATTAAAATTTTCATTATAAGACATTATTAATGTTTTAAAAATATTTTTATGTTTTGAGAATATTCCTAAAGAATCCATGTTTATGATTATGATGTTAATTATGCATAAAATTTTAAACAATGTTAAGTGGTTCAATAGATTCAAAATTATACATTATGATTCATAATGTTATCATCTAGTATTATATATTACATTGTATGAAAATTGATCCTAATGGAAGGAATTAAAACTATATCAATCCACTAAATCATTATAGATATTTCACTCTTGGGAAAGATAATGAAGCTAGAGCTGGAGTTCGATCTGGAATAGAATTGTTTTTGCTATATTGGGGTAGTTAAATTAGGTTATTACCAAAAAACATAAATGTATGGAGAATAACAGTGATCAATAATGCTTTGTAAAAATATTATACTATTTCATGTAACAACAACATCCATAATAATATAGATCCAGAAATCAGTTTGTAGTTGAGAAATGGTTATGTTCCTCAAAAAAGATATTTCTTACTTTGGGAAGTAATGAAAGGGAGAATGTTTTCAAGTGTAGTTAATCATCACATCGGGAATATAGATAAATGGTGGTAATTCGTTGAAAATAATAATAATTAAGAGGAAATAGTAAGCATAGAGTTGAGTATTTGTGGTACTTTTCTTGGAAAAATATTTTACTCTTAAAAAATGAGGGAATATGGATGGACAATTCCAAAGTTTAAGAAAAAAGGAAGAGTAAAATGTTGCTAAAAAGGCATGATATAGACTATGTATAAAATCTAAAGGAAAATATTGATAGTTTCAAAGATGGGATTAATTTATTCCATTAAAGGGCATTATTCCCCCAAGCATTCTCATCGTATAAGGATCTAGTATTATATTCTATTAATATAGATAAATAATTCTCCATGTATTAAGGCTTTTAAGGAAAGTAATATAAGAAGAGGAAGACATAGGAAAAATGGATAAGGGGAAGATATGAAAGATGAATTTTCTAACATGCGTTACTTATGGAAGGAAACACATTGGTATATTATTCAATGGAAAATGAGTTTTCTTAATGTGTATAGAAAAATGTCATCATACTCATGAATTTAAGGGTAAGGGAGAATCCATCAAATTAATGCTCTTTAACATTAAATATATAGATAACTATTATTACCAATTCCCCGAACATATAAAGATCTTAACATAAAAGAATACTGGGGAGAAGGACAATATCATGAAAATAATATAGTCAAGGGGAAATTCCTAGTGATGTGGTGAAATGGACACTTATAATCCACTCCAATACGAGAAATATTTTTTATTCTTGTTTTACCCTCACTTTTATATCTATTTTATAAGGGTATCACATCACCATCTCAACAACCAAAAATTGAGTTGGTGGTGAATACTCATAATGGTAGGATGATTGCATATCATGTCAATAGAATATTTATAATAAAAGATTATGGGAATATTTTTCTTGGAAGCTTTTTATTATTACTCTAGTTGAATTTAATTTTATTTTTTGTATAGATTGGATCTCTCAATATAAGTACAATATAAATTGTTGAAGAAGTGAACTTACAATCGATATTCTATGTTAGCCTTAAATTTTAAATTAGTTAGAGGATGAACCTAAACACTCATTGTAAATTACTTCAATAATATGGGGTTTTATGCCTATTTATAATGGGTATTTATCTCAAATGGTTTGGGATAAACTTAACATTGAAAATGTGGCTATTGTTTGTGAATATATATAATTATTTCATAAGGAATAGCCTAATTTTCCATAGAATTATTAATTTGAGGTTTTAATAGATCTCATACCTGGTGTTATGCCAATTTCAATGACCCTATATAGAATGAAGCTAGTTATGTTACAATAATTGATGAATAAACACTAGGATAATATAGATAATGGATTCATTTATCCTAGTTCTTCACTATGGTGTGAACCTATTCTTTTTTATGAATAAATATGGGTCAATGATTTTTTACATTAATAATCAAGAACTTAAAAAGATCAATATTAAGAATAATTATCATTACCATATATCAATGATATGTTCTATCATTTATGATAAGATCTATATTTTTTCAATATTGATCTATGATCTGGATATCATTAGCTAATGAAAAAAAAGTATATACCCAATACAAACTTTGGTACAAGGTATAATCATTATGAATTTATATTAGTTCCATTTGGTCTTAACAATAATATTTATATCTTTGTGGATTTAATAACTAGAGTCATTAGATATTACCTAGATTAGTTTGTGGATGTCTTTATGGATGATATTAGTTTATATTCAATGAGTGAGGAAGTTCCTTAAAAACATATGGTAATTGTGTTGAGGTCCTGGAGGGAGGGTAATTTTTATTCTATGTCTACCAACTACGAATTTTGGCTTCATAAAGTTTCATTATTTGGTCCTATAATCTCAAGTGATGGTATATTGGTTGATCCTTCAAAGATAAAAGTTATCGGGAAAAGTCTAGGACCAACAATAGTAACCTAAATGTTTAGTTTTCTTGGGTTGGTTAGATATTACATATTATTTTTTATAAATTTATCATGAAAATTTAATAAACTCACCTGTTGACTCAGAATGGGGTTAAGTTATTAGGTATAAATGAATGTGAAGAGTGCTTTAATGGTTTGAAGAGTAGTTTAGTCGGTGTTCCAGTCCTTAAAATCACAATAGGGGAGAATTATTTTTACTCTATAGTGATTCATTAAATATTATACTCAGATAAGTCATTATGAATAATGACTTGGTGATAGAATATACATATTTTGAATTAAAAATTCATGATAAATATAACTTGACTCATGATTTGGAGTTGGTAAGGGTAAATGTTTTTTGAAGATATAAATAAATTATCTTTATGGTGAACGATACAATATATATCATGATAAAAAAATCATTAAGTATATATTTACAAAGAAATATTTGAATATGTTCCAAATAAGATGGTTTTAGTTGATAAAATATTATCATTTCTCAATACATTACAACACTCGGAAGTAAAACAAGGAGGCTAATGATCTAAGTCGGAAATACCATGATATTTTTTCCATGATGAGGGTTGAAATAGATGGAATATTTAGTGATTTATAGAAGATATATCGTTAAATATTATAGTAAGGGGAAGGATATTATATTTTTAGATGAATATTCAACAATCTATCCATCAGAAGATTCAGAAGGGGGAGAAGGAAGATATGGAATTATAGAAGAAGGTGAGGAAGGTTCTCATATAAAACCATGATCATTCTGGAATGTTAAGATTCAAGACCTGGGTATGTTTCATATAAATACAATAATTGATGAAGGAACTATTGTATGAAGCTAATATTTCAATATTATGTATTCAACATGGATGTACGAAGATATATATATATATATATATCTAAAAGAGTATTTTTGGTGGGATAATTTGAAATGGGATATTATAGAGTAGGTATAAATTTGCATGCAATTCCATCATCTTAAGGATGAGATTCTGAAGTATAAGGGGATGTTATAAACATTAACCATACAAAAATGGAAATGAAAAAACACCAACATATATTTTTTTTATCGAACTCCCCAAAATATCCACAGGCTATAATGCTATTTTGGTCATAGGTTATCACCTTATGAATTCAACACAATTTATTACCATCAGAGAAGATTTATTTCTTTATTATCTTGTCCGAATATACATGAAGAAAGTTTATGGTTTCTTGGAGTACTAAATTCAATTGAATCAAATTGGGATATAAGGTTTACCTAAATGTTTTACCAAAGACTTCTGAAAGCTATGGATATAGAGTTAAGTTTCATCATTTTTTATCATCCCTAGATAGATGGTTAGTTTGAGAGGACCATTTAAACTCTTGAAGACATGTTGAGAGATTTATGTATGGATTTGATAGGTGTTTGTTTTAAATATATTTTTTTGTGTAATTTTCTTATAACAATTTATTCCACTCTATTATTTAGATAGATCTTTATATAACTCTTTTTTGGAAATAAGTGTATAAATACAATGTAATAGAATTATGCTAGAGAAAGAAATCAATCCTAACCCAATCTAGATTCAGAAATGTTAGAGAAGGTTATATCCATTCAATAACACATTAGAAAATCACAAATTCAATAAATATGTTATACTAATAATTATCAAGGAAATAAAGAGTTTGAAGTCGGTGAGAACTTATTTTTATGAATATATCTATAAAATATGGGAATGTGATTCAACAAGTAGGAAAAATGATCCATAGCTAAATTTAGACCTTCATGATTTTTAATCATATCAGTAATGTATCTTATCTCTTGATGCTTCCACCAAATCTTTCTCAAGATCAAACTTTGTTCCATGTATCTCCTCAGAGGAAGTACATACCCGATCCTTCACATGTGTGCTGAAATTATAGTTCATACCAATTGAATAATATCTCTTTTATATGAAATAATTGGTGGATATTCCATATTGTAGATAACGTGATACAAAACATGACCACTCACTTTTTTAAATTTTGTGGAGAAACTATAAATTTCAGTAAGCTATATGGGTACATGAGGACAAGATGAAGCATAATTATCCTAAATTATTTATATCAGATTGAAAATTTTTTGAGGGAAAAAATCAATTTGGGGTCATTATGATGTTAAAAAAACAAGATTTAATGACACGGTTCTCTATGAATATATTTTATTTCTTTTGATATCCTTCGTTACATGAAACACTGAGTTTAAGTGAATAGTTTTTTTCAATTATTATTTAATTTCACAGCAATCGCATTACCGTTGGATTAAAAGATATGAAACGAACTAACTAAATGGTGAAAATATATATTTTACCCACATATATAATTTATTCAATAGTAAAACTGGATAGAAATGAAAATAAATATCGTTTTAATGTAAAAGAGATGTTTTTTCTATTTTTTAATGATTGCAAGGTGTTTTATATCTTAATTTATTTAAATAAGATATAATTATTGATTATTTGAGGTAAATTTATATATTTTTTATTAAATAAAAATTTTAAACATTTTTATATTGTTTTTTCTAGGAATCAGATAAGAATAAATCCATTTTTATTCTAAAAAACACATTTTTTTTAAAAATTTGTTTTTGTTACGTTTTATGTTTTTATGTTAAAAATAATTAAGGCCAGTTATAGAGATTGAAAATTGAAAAATGGAAACCATATTATGACTTTTTTATTTCAAATTTGGTAAATTTTCCCATTTTATTTTCGATAAATATGAATAGTAACTATGATAATATTTGTCACCCCGATATGGGTAAAATAGGTAAAATAAGGTTAAAACCTTGAGATACAGTCTCAAAATTATTCCAATAGTTTATTTTATCCTATTTTATGGGATTAGTTTTGAAATTTATATACAATTATCAAATATATGGAAACTTGGAACCAATTTTATTTTATTATGTCCTTTAAATTTATTTTTAAGGAACTATAAATACAATATATCAATCGCTTGAATTTAATATCTCTAAATTTTTTAAATAAAGAATAAAAGAATATATGTTTGGTTATAAATTTTTAGTTTTAATATAAATTAATTCTTTATCTTGGATGTTTATTTATATATTTATTGATTAAATAATTTCCTTGAATTCTTACTCAATGAAAATATCATGTTAATTTAAATAATCCAAAAATAAAATTAATTATTTTAAAAATATTAAATGTAATACACTTTTGTTTTATTATTGTAATCCATGAATTATATATATATAAATAGAATATTATACATATTTTAAAGGTTTATATTAAACTCCCATCTTGGTCTCAATGTATTTAAATTCAAATTAAATGAATATGGTGAAAAATGTCTTTAATGACATTTTATGAAAAATATTAATTTTGATTAACATTTAAAAATAATAAAAATGTTGAAATGGACAATTATTATGATATTTGTTCTAAAATTTTAATCATTTTTCATTTATTTTAAAAATTTTAATTTATAAGTAAAATTATAGCCCTATAATATTTAAAAGTCATTACCACAACCAAGATAACAATTGGATAACCAAGGTGTTAGACCAATGATTTGGTTTACAATGACTCCAAAAAATAGGTAATTTTTATTAGATGATGTTATTTAGACCCCTACCTATTTTTAATTTAATATATATCCATTTTGGAATCATTTTTATTGATAATTAATTAGTTATATATTAATATTTTTTTTAATTCCAAGTGTGACCTTCCCCATCCTTACAAAAGGGATCCACTTCTCTCTTTTCCTCACACAACTCTGTGCCATATATATTAACCAAAAATAGAAAAAATCCATCCCCAAAATCTTCATCTATGTTATATTAGTTAATTTATAAATAAAATACCCTCCCTAGGGTTCTTAAGAGGAGATCTAATGGGGTCCTTTCAAAGAATAGGTAATCACCACAACTGATCACTTTCTATTTACTTATTTTACCTCCTATAAATATGTTTTATTTATCATAAAATAAAAAATTAATTATCATAATAATAAAAAATAATAATTACTATTAAACAACTATTATCCACTATCTTTTTCATCAAATGAAAAATTATAATTTCAGTAATGCTTACATATGGACTATTAGCTCCACGAAGCGATGTGATTCATTTTTCATTTCTTCTTTACATGGATAGTAATAAGTACATATTTAAAAAATATATATGATATATATGATATAATAATTTTTATTTAAAGTTGAATAATTATTTACTAATATTTTATTCCATATGTTAAAAAGTGAAAACAACATTCATGTGTATATACGACCTACCGTCTCTATGAACTAAGTAATTCATTTCCCATATATTCATTTTATGGATGATTATAAACATATATATTTAATATTTATGATATTTGTATCTTAATTAAAATTATTTATATAATTAATTTTTTATTAAAGTTCAAAGAACAAAACCACCTAACAGAAACATACATGAAAAATAAAGAAGTCATCGCCCAAAAATAGGGATTTTAAGAAATAATTATTGATAAATGGGTGATAAAAGTTATATATAAATCATATACGGTATGATACATAAGATTATTGTTATATAATAAATTTATAATAAATCTATACTTATTATTCATGAGGTTCATACACATATGATGGAAGTTCGACTTGAGGTAAGGGTTTATTTCACAATCTCATCATTATTTAGGATTTTTTGTCGTAATGTATCTACTTGAAGAATTATTTTATATTTATATCTAAAAATAAATATATTTTATTATACAATAGTTATTTATTTAAATTACTTTTTTCCTTTCATTTTCTACTATTTATGTTCTCGATATACTAGAATAATTTTTTATGGAAATCTGACTTTGTTTTTCTACTTGGTCAGGAATATTTTTATTCCATGCCAATATTTTATATAAAATGTTTTAAATAATGATTTTAATATTATCTAATGACTTATTAAAGTTATATTTTATCATTTTTTAATATTTTTAAAAAATATTTTTAGAGGAATATTCTTTTCCTTTTTCGAATGAGGTACTTTTCAGTATTTTACCAAAAATTTGAAAAAAACCATTATTTTAATATACTCGGATAGAATATAATTTCATACCATCATGAACAATCAATTATTTGAATATTAATTTACAATTTTTAGAGGTTCAAATCTGATAAAAATAATTTACAGAATATTTGAAAATTTTTAATATTTTAAATAAGTTATTTAAATCTAAAAACAATGTTTTCATTAATAAATTAATAGTTATGTTTTAATATACTTTCATCTATTTAAAAAACTCTATTAATTATTCTACTCTATTAAGGATATAAGAGAATGATACCATCAACCATCTTTATAAGGATGATTTATGATCATTTTGAATGGGGAAAGTATTAACATTCTGTATGCTAGTTCTTCCAAAATGGACAATTAATGATTTTTAAGGAATGGTGATTAAGTTATATTTTTTATTCATATGATGAATACATTGGAATTATTAAGTTATTGGTAGGTATTTGAATTATATATATTCTTTATGCATCGATAGGTCTCATTAGAAAAAATAGATTAATTATCTGGCTAAGTCTATACCCATTTATGTATATGCATATGCCAAGGTGTTGGCGATATGTTTAAGATGTCCGAAATTATAAATTCCATCATGATGAAATTAATTATTATTTTCTATGTAATTATTTTAATAGTTATGATATCCATGAATATGTTTCAAGATCATGTGATTATATATATATAATTATTTGATCATCATTTATTTCTACCATATTATTCATGCTGTATTATTTCATGTTTTGTTCTGCAGTACACATTCTATTACAGATAATTTAAGCTCACACATTGGTTATATTTACATTCCCTAGGATTAAAATAAGTTTATTATGATGTATATTTATGTATATGTTATAGAGAATAATAACATTCTCCAATAAAATAATTTTTTTTATTTTATGTTCTGAAATGTTATGTTATATTTAACAATCTATCTTGTTTTCGATGACTACTAAACTATTTAGTCCTTTGGGATGTGATCAATTATATCTAGTAACAATGTAATAATGTAACATAAAACTATGGTCTACTAGGGCTGGGGTTATTACTATTGGGATGAGATAAAGTTTAGTAAAAACTTGGGAAATAGATTTAAGAAAACATAGATTAGGGAACATTACGTGATGGGTAACTTTAAGGATAAGTATAAGTATTGGATACCATTATAATGTTTTGGTATGGTAGTGATTATGTAAGTTTCATAGAATTACATACATATCTAAATACTACAAGTAAACATGGTTTTTGAAAAAAATGCATATTTGGGTAATAACCCTAATAATTGTTGTTTGAGTATTTCTTGGGCATCATTCTGCTGCATAGTGTGCATTCCATCACCGAAAACCTAGTTTATAACTCATATGGGATATGATTATGTTGATTAAAATTTTCTTTACAAACCATTATGAATGGCTTCAAAATAACATTATTTTTTGACAATATTCCCAAATAAAATATGTTTATAGTTATGAGATTAGTTCTCCATAAATTTTCAATTTATATTAATTTCCTCACAAGTTTCAATATTATAAATTATAATTATTAATTCTATGATCTAATATAGTGAATTAAATTGTTTGGAAGTGTAACCTAGTGGAAGGAATGGAAACTGTATCATTTCACATAATCTATATAGGGATTTCCCTAATGGGAAAGATACTAATGATGGAGCTGGACCTAGAGTTGTAACTAAATAAATTATAACTATATTAGGATAGATGACCCAGGTTTTGACCAGTAAACTTGGATATAAGGAATATCCTTCTGACCAACAACATGATGAAACAATTTTTGATCATTTTACGTGACAAAACCCTTTATCATTCAATGGATCCAAAAATATTTTTTTAGATGAGATATCAAAAAGTTACATTAAAATGATTTTTATTTCATTGGGAATTAATGAAAGAGAGAAGGTTTTCATGGTATTTTATCATATCTTAGGGGATATGGATCAATGGTTGTCATTGATTAAAAATACTGAGGATGGGGAGGAAAAAATGTGCATAGAGTTGAAGGAATTTATTCCACATTTGTTGGAAAAATATTTTCCTCATGAATCTGAGGATGGGGAGGAAAAAATGTGCATAGAGTTGAAGGAATTAATTCCACATTTGTTGGAAAAATATTTTCCTCATGAACAACAAGTGGATATGGAGAGAAAATTCTTGAGTCTAAAACAAAATTAAGAGGAAAATGTTTCTATATATTATTCTAACATTAAATGGTTAGAAATATTTTTTTGGACATTTTTTATAATAAAAAAGATAAGGATTGATCATTTATTTTATGGGAATAAGACAATCATTTGAAGTGAACTATTCTCCCAAACATTCAAATCATATGAGGATATAATATCATGTGCTATAAATATTGAGAAATAATTTCCAAGCCATATAGATTTGATGGAATTAAATAGAAGAAGAGGATGACATACAAAAAAATTAGATAATGGGAATAATAAAAATATTAATTTTCCAACATGTGATACTTAAAGAAGGAATCAACTTGGTAAATTCATAAATGGAAATGTAGTTTGATTCATGTGTGGAGAAAATGTACATCATTCCAACTAATTCAAGGGTAAGGGAGAAGAAAATAAAGTAAAATTCTTTAACTATAAATATATGGGGAACTATTCCTATAAATGATTTAAACATTAAGGGAACATACCACAAAAGAATCCTAGGGGTTAATTCCATTCACATGAAATTATTATTACTAAATTGTAAGTTCATAGAAATGTGGTGAAAGGTACACTTATCATCCAATATAGGATTTTAAATTATTTATTTGATTATAGTTATACTCGATCTTTTATATATGAATACTTTCCAAAGGGTATAACATAATAATGTCAATGACTTGATATTGAGTTGTGAGAATGTTCTTCCATTTAATCATTTTATTCTTCATCTATTTTAATTATATGTAATATATTGTATGAATTTGATATCTCAGTATAGGGACAATATCAATTTTTTGAGGAAGGGGATTTACATTAAATATTATGAATCAACCTTAAATTGTCTATTGTGCGGGAATGAACCTGCATGCCAGGTGTAAATTACTTCCATCATTTTGGTCTTACTACCTATTAATGGGGGATATTTTTCTAAAATGGTTTGGGAAAAAATGCATTATTGAAATTGATATTATTTTTAAAGAATATATTGATTCATTTCCAAATGAATTTCCTAGTCGTCTCCCAAATCATGAAGTGTAATTTTTAATATAAATTATACATGTTTCTATGAATATATTAAAGATTCCATATAGAATTGCCTTGATTGAGTTTTAGTAATAAAATAAGAAACTCCAAGAGAATCTATATAAGTAATTCATTCATCCTAATGATTTACCAAGGGGTATGCATGTTCTTTTTTTTAAGATGAAATATTTGTTAATGAATCTTATCCTTGATTTTAGGGAACTTAAAAAGATCACTATAAATAAAAAATATCCTCAACCCCATATCATTGATCTATTTGGTCAATCTATAGGAACAATATATTTTTTAAAGACTAATATTTGAACTAGATATCATCAACTTAGTAAAAAAATAGAAGATATACCCAAAGATAGACTTATGTACATGGTATGGTAAATATGAATTTATAGTAATTCCATTAGGACTTACCAATGCTCCAGATATATTAAGATTTAATGAATAGAGTCTTTATATAATAAATTTAATTATTTCAAGCATTATTAATAGATTATATAATTATATATTCAATGTGAAACGAAGAAAATGAAGACCATTTCAAATTTTTATTGACGAACCCGAGGAAGGAAAATATATATGGTAAATTTACCAAGTGTAAATTTTGGAATCAATAGGTTTCATTCATGGGTAATATAATATCATGTGAGGGTATATCGAATGATCATTCAAAGATAGATATTACTGATCAATGGACTGAACAAACCATGGTGATAGATATAATTTTTTTTCATAGGTTGGATGGATATTATTGATGATTTTTGAGAGATTTATAATGATGATATAATCTACAAACAAAATTGACCTAGAAGGGGGCTAAGTTCTTATGGGTATATGAATGTGAAGAGAGTTTAAATTAACTAAATAGAAGTCTAGCTAGTGAACCTATTCTAATAATACCCTATAGTGGAGAAGGTTTGGTGATCTATATTGACACATTAATGAGGGGAATGAGATGTGTTATCTTACCTAATTAAATGGGGAAAATATATTCCTCTTTAAAATTAAAAATTTTTGTGAAAAAACAACCAACATTTTATTTGGAGTGGGAAGTAGTAATTTTTAAATTGAACATATGAATAAATTATCCATATGGAGAAAAGTATGATATTAATATTAATCATAAAATTATTATGTATATATTTATATATAATTAGTTGAATATAAACCATAAAATATGGTTGTAGATAATCAATGATTATGATTTCACAATACATTGCCACTATGGGAAGGAAAATAAGGTGGATGATGCTCTGAGTCAGAAAGACAATTCTAGTTATTACATGGTGGGGATTTAATGAGATGAAATTATAATAAATTATTAGATTATAGATCATGAAATATTGATGTAAGGGTAATGATATTATCCTATTGTCAAATGAATGTTTAACCATCTATCCGTGAGAGTATTTAGAAGGCACAAAAGGAAGATGTGAAATTACAAATGAAAGAGAGGAATGTTCTCAAGTTAAACCATGATCGTGTTGGAATAATAATGTTTAGGAACCAATTATGTGTCCCATCAATAATTGAATTGAATAAAGTTCTATTGGATGAATCTCATACCTCACTATTCTATATTTATCCAAGATGTATGAAAATGTATAGTGATATGAAATAGTATTTATGTTGAGATAATATGAAAAGGGAATTTTTTTTTGTATTTATCTTAGTGATTGGAATTTTTAAAAGTTATGTTTGATAGATTCAATTAAAAGGTTATTTATAGCTATTATCCATAGTATAATGGAAATAGAAAAACATCACTATGTATTTTTTTATCAGACTCCCAAAAATATCAAAATTCCATAATTATTTTTGGGTTGTAGTTGATCAAATTATGAAGGCATCAATATAACAAAAAAAATTATAAAATAAGTAAATTTTATTTAGTATCCTGTGCGACACAAAACACTGATCTTAAATAACACAAGAAATGAATTTCTTTATATTTAATCACTTTGAGAGCTTTCGAAACAGGAAACCCCAAGTCTAAATGAACCATAATATAGTATATCATTATAAAACAACCATTAAATTTGATGGTATGAATAGTAATAATTAATTATAATAAATATGGTTATAAATTTATTGGAAATAAAATAAAAATCAATTAAAAGAAAAATAAATTTTTTAATTTAAAAACTGTGTTTCTATAAAAGACAGTTTAGTCTCGCTTTGAGCACGTAATTTAAAATTAAATTCTACAAATTTAAGAAAAATTATTTGATGAAATGAATTTCAATTTTTAAATTATAAAATAAAATTTATCTTTGGGTGATTTTATTATTTTTCTAAAATGTTTCATATTTGGATGAATAGTGAAAATACAAATTTTAATTTAAAAGTACTTTTTCATATAAATTAATCCAAAAGTAAAATTATATTTTGAATTTTATTTAAAGTGTCAGTAGTGAAATTATATATATATATATGTTAATCTAATTTAGGTCATTGTAAAAATTTTAAAATTCATTTTTTATATAAAAACTTTGTAATATTTTGTAAATCTTAGCTCTAAAAACACACTTTCTCATCATGTCTATGAGATTAATTAAAAATTTTAATTTTCCACTTCTGTTAATGGAATTTTGAAAAATTGATTCCATATTTTGAATCAGACTAATTTATATTATCTAATAAGGTCAAATTTATAGTGACCCCAACCCTAGTAGCCTGGTGTTGGTGCCTTCTTTAATACATTAGCACATGATACAAGGAATAACATCTTAAAGGGCAAAATAGTTTAGTATTCTAGGTAAACTAGAAACATTCATGATTCCCATATTAAATGTGAATATAAAATTAACAAATTAATTTTTTCCCAGAATATCATTATTCACTCAAGTGTATTATTTCATATCTTTTATATTAAACTTCATGGATTAATAGGAAATGAAACAAGAAAATGGTGAGACCAAATGCTTAGTTAGGGTTAAGTAAAGTGGAATCATTAATTAATGAATTAGAATAATTTATATGTAAAGGAAAATAACTTAAAATCAATTCCATATAAACAAATTGACTATCAGGATAAGATAATTCATAATCAACATATAAACGTAAATAAATGAAAACACGTGTAATATAAAAAAATTTACTAGACATGAGATAACAAATTTAGAAATATAAATAACTAAAAAAATCAATTTAATCAATAACTGAGAATAAAATTCATACATTGATAATATCTTATATAAACATTCATAAATAATAAAAATTACTGAATTGTCAATGAATTAAATACTTAATTATTGGATTTAATGTTTCCCAAGCACATGATACCTCAACTATAGACATATATGATAAATACATTTTTAATCTAATTTTTATAAACCCTTTTAACTTAGGAAATCCAACAGACTCTTCCCATGAGACTACTGATGCATTGAGGGTATATCTATATCTAGAACTAACCCATGGATTGCATTTCCATAGAATTCCCCTTAAATATAAAAATGGATTTCATTTATAAACAATGTTCCTTATCATCAAATATCCGTACTAAGTAAAGAATAAAAATTTATCAATATTTCCCTATATAAACAAATGAATTTCAATATATAACATCGTATGTAGAAATGATATATAGTTTAAGAAATAATCATATCCATAATAAATAATATGGATATTTAAGGGAAATTAAATTTCCAATGAACATAGGAAAGTAAAAATTTTAAGGGGAATTTATTGAATATAAAAATGAATCAAAAAAGTGAATTTTAGTACTATCCTTGGTCAAAATAATCATAAACTATCCAGAGGGATAATAAGGATGATATAAATGAAACATATCACCAATGTAGTATATGAAAAATGATGGTTTTTTGTAATTGAGGAATATAAATTCCATAAAATATAGTTAAAAACAATCCTAATGAAAATATCATTATATTTTTTAAAATCTTGTTTTAAAACATAAAACAATTATAAAATCCATTTTTGATGATCATTTAAAAAAACCATTAGTTTATAAAATATTAGGAAAAAGTTTTATTAAAAAATACCCTAGACAAATTGAAATGGAACCATCAAATAAATGATATTCATGATGGGGAGTAATTTTATACATCTCATAAATGTTAAGAAGAGAATTCCTTTAACACTTTAAATAGGTTATAAATTTTTTTGTTCATAAAAAGAAATAATATTCATTTCTAATTTTCTATTAAATCCAAATTGGAATTATTTTGAAAATGATATTAATATTATTTAAATAAAATTTTTAAAAGGTATAATTTTTTAAAAATGAATGTAATAAAAAAAATACAAAGTTTAGAAACATTTTTAAATTTTTTTTTTTGAAAACATTGTTTTGGAAGAAAACATAATTCTAACTGAAGAGAGAAATGAACTCAAATAATATTAAAATAAATCTAAATTATTTTGAGCACCAAAATTGGAAACATAGTAATATTAATTGAAAATATCATGAATAAAATGAAAATATGAAAATGAAATTGCTCTATTTATACAGTGATCAAATAATTTCTTTCAACTAAAATTCTATAATAAACAATCTCAGTTAGAATGAGATTGTAAAATAAACTGTTACAATGATAATAACGTTGAAGTGAAAAGTAATCAATGAACCGATTATGTGTATCAATTGTAAATCCACATAAAATAATTGGTATTAAAATATAAGATAATAAAAATTCATTATACACATAATAATAGAATATAAATGGCCATGAAAAATTAATATAACACAATGAAAAGAATTTGAGTTATGCAATTATTTACAACTTGGTAAATTTTAATTAAAATCCCCTTAGAATAAGTAATTAAAATTAAAATATAAAATTACATGAATAATTATGTATTCATGATATTACATTTAAATATTTGATTAAATACACCATATAAAAGAAATTAGGTGTGAAACATTACAATAAGTCTCAATAAAATTAAATTGAGATGAAATCTATTACCTCACTCTTTTTTTAATTGAATGTTAGTTAACCTCCTATATACTTGTTTTAAACATTTTACTAGATTATTATAAAATTTTATTAATGTTTATAATATCATATATAATTATTTTATAATAACTTATCACTCATTCATTAATTTTCATTCATTATTTTCATTCTTTTGGATGTGAATTTCATTATTTTATCAAGCATGTTTCTTCATGAAAGATCAAGTTCTTGCACATATTATATAGTTCCATAATATCTAAAATAACACTAATGAAATAATTATCATATATTTACATCAATTTTAATTCTAAAAAATCATTGAATATGGTTATGAAAAATGGAGTATGTTACGATCATAGAGATGATATGCCTTACATAAGCATGAGTAATTTTTTCATTTTTCATCGATCATCATGGAATGATGGTAAGTAATATTTTATCTTTAAATAATTATAATATTAACATAAATAATATGTTATTTCTTTAAATATACTTATATATATCATCCATGTGGTGTGGTGATGAAAAGAGACTCACGTTGTTTTATGAACGTGGTAGTCCACACATACACGAATGATGTTATCACCTTTCATTGAGTGCAAAGGTAAGAATGAAATTGATATATATTATCTTTTATGAATTTAAATATGTGAATAATATAATAATTATTTCATGTATATAACACATAATCATTAAATTTATCCTTATCACTATCCAAGAAAAACAGTAGTGAACGACAAATCACATCAATTCATGAGGCGGTAGCCCACCATACACACGAGGAACATTATTGTATCTCCTATAGAATGGAAATTTATATTGTATATAAGATATAATTAATCAGAATTTATAATCATATTATAAATATTATAAATATTTTTTATATACATTATTAAACATAACCACAAGAGGTGCTAATGGAAAAATATTGACATCAGTTCATGAGGTGGTAGTCCGCCGTACACACGAATGATGATTTATTAACAAATTTAATGGAAGAGGAGGTAGTTTTAGGTCATTAAATTAACATAAAAATATCTTATTATATTCAATATACCTTATTTATTATATAATCATGGTTTAATATTAATTTAATGATTTAAGGGATGAAACAAAAAATAAATGCACATTGAAGAACGTTACCTCTTCATTGGGTGTCCACCTTGGAATTATACCAAATCCTTCATAGTTTGGATATATGACCGAAATAATTATTCTATAATGTGATTAATAATTTTTTAAGGGATATGTGTAGCTATTTTTCTAAAAAAGGTTTAATGGTGAATAAATGATATGATAGGGGGTGACCTTTTATATGTGCAATGAGTGGAACACTTGTAAATGTTTGAAAATATTCAATCAAAACCAGGTTTTGATCATTAAAATTCATCCTAAATGATCCATTCTACATAATAGAATATATAAGGTCTAAATATGTCAATAAAATAGATTTTATAATATTTTTTGTTCATTTTAACCCTTATCTTTTTAGTTTAACCCTATTCTAAATTAATTTTTACATTAATTATGATAATTAAATTAAACAAATTCCACTATTCATTTTCATAAAAAAATAATTTTACCAAGTTAGAAATTATAAATTATTATTATTCCAAATATTGAATCTAATTTTTCATATTAAATTCATATAATTGTAAAATTTCATCTAAAATTAATCGAGCAAACATGACGGGAAATCCGGGTTTTGATGAATTTTTTTTCAAAAGTTTACATCTATTTTTATATCAAATTTCAATATAAAAATGATTAACATGAAAAATATTTTATTAATAGATATATAATTGAACAAATATTAATTTAAAACTAATTAAATATTTACATTAATATTATAAATTATTTCATCAAAAAGAAGTTTTCAAATAAAATTTAGTATTTTTCTTTATTCATAAAAAATGAAACATTTAGAAAACTCCCAAATGACACCCTAAGATAATTTTGATATGATGATTTCAAAAATTATTTCTTTTCTTTCATGTAATTCTTTTAAAATCGGAAAAAATTAATTTTAAATTAAGTGCTAAAAGCATGACTATTATGTCTTTTATAAAAAATATAGTTTTAGAAAAAATTAAATGGTTTTTCTCTTAAATTATTATTATTTTAAATATATTAAATATGTGTCCATAATTTTAAAAATCCAGTTAGTATTATTCATACCCTCCAATTTAATATCTATGTTATAATGATATATTATATTATGTTTTATTTAGACTCAGGGTTTCATGTTCCACAAGATATCGAAAAGATTAAATTTAATGAAATATATTTCGTGGGTTTAATATGATTGGTGTTTCATTTTTCATAAATTATCAATTAAATGTACTATATGTTAAACATTTTGGCATTACATTCTCTCCACAATAGATAAATTATGTCCTCACAATTTAAAATTGATCTTAATAATCAAGGTTTTGAAATTTAGAATAAAATTATTGATAAACCCACACCCTAAAAAGAGTTAATAAAAAATATAATTAATAAGAGTGAAAGGTAAGGGAAATGGTCATATATAATAACACATAAATATGATTTAATATTGGATAATATTAGTGGATATTGAGAATATGTTCATGAAAGAAAATTATAAATAATTATAGAGAGTATTTGAGGTCATTAACCCCAAGAAAGTGATTGGTCAATAGAATGTTAAGGGATTAAAAAATATAAATCATTGATGATTTAATGGACTGTTATATTAATCCTGAATGAAGGTATTATGAAAAAATTTTGTTTATATGTAATTTTCATAGATTTGGCGGTTTCTTTTATCGTCTAAGAATACAGGGAAATGCAATTACATGATATGTTTTTTTCATAAGTATAGTTTCATCCTTTGGATATACATTGATAAATTTCCAATATATACCTTTAATACTAGAAATGAATATATATAAATGAATTTTTTATTACTAAATAACTAAAATTTACCTTTAACAGATTATAAGATCCATAAAAGAGTTACATGTATTTCAACCTATCCCTAACTATTTTCCAAAACCAATATGGTTAGCACAAGTTATCCAATTTAGTACATTAAAATATTAAACTCAAAAATAACACCACTAGTTCATTATTAATATTTATTTTTTAAAATATTTAACTAAATGAAATTAAATATTAATTGGACATCACATAGGCTAGTGTTCGGTGTTAAAACCTTATCATCCTTCACTCATGGGTTCACGCCTCACATTATAATTGGACATGTCGGGTTGGTACTTATAATGTTGGTTGTCCTTTTTCTAAAACAATATTTTTATAATTAATATATAATTCATAAAAAGTAAGATGGGAATCCTTGAAAAAAATTAATCATTAAATAAACCTTTTATATTGGTGTTCAAAACAATATTTTTTCACCAAATATAATAATATTATTTGAATATTATTACAATTTCATTAATGCTCATATTAACCATAAAGGTTATCAATTCCTTTAAACACATGTCTATAAATTTTAAATTCATTATCCCTCAAATAACGTTTCAACTAAATCATATTGTTTCTATAAATTTCTCTAAATTATCTTTAATATTTCTAGCCTCCCATCTAATAAAACCTAAAAAGGGGTGTTCAAGACATTGAACATATGATCAATCTAAAACTAATAAAATTGTGATGTTTTCAACAAATTCAATTTTAATTAATATATATATTATTTTAAAATTTAGCACAATAATTACACGTTTCATGATTCTTATCACCAAAATACCATTCGTAAAAAAAATACTTCTACAATTTCTTTCTTTAAAACCAATACATTAATACTTCATCCATTTTATTTCAACATAAGAATTTTCTTAGTCTAGGTTTTATCCTTTAGAAAATGTAATTGACTCATATAATTTCATAGGTTATCCACATTTAAGATAAAAAATTATAAATGGATCCCTAGGATTAGATTTATTTATTTACATAATACTCCACTTTTTTCCTCAAAAATTCATTTCTTTAGGACCTTTCTATCTATAGATGAATTCTTTTACTATTCTACAGGGACACTTTCCTAGGTGTACACTTCCCAATTTCTTAAATGATGGAAATCATTACTTATTTCCTCTATGGTCTCCATCACTAGCTCTCTGAGCTAACTCAATCCATCTCTTCATTTTTGAGTCTAGGAGTTGGTTAATATATAAGTTATTAATCATATTTCATGATAACTAATTCAGAATAATCATGATATATTTCACTCACATCATCATCCCATTTGGTATCTGATTGTCACCACATTGTCCTTCATGTTCTATGTTAACATGAGTCCTTTGGGTTTTATCCATTGACTAATACCAAAAAGCATAGTACAAGAAAAAATAATCCTCGTGGGAATACCATGTAATCCTTTATAGGATGTTTAAATCGTGAAACACTTTTTTCATCAATCTAAGATACATTAAGTTTAACCTAGGATATTCATTGTTATCATTTATTCAAATCCTTCATCATGTTTTGTAAATGAAATATGAAATACACTAATTATATTCCCTAGCAGTTCCAAAATAGGTTTAGAATAAGGCCCACTTTCATACAACATGTGATGATAAAGTCATAACCAATGCACCTTTGTTAGGGTTATTACCCCTAGGTAGAACTGTTGCAGAACCACATCCACATGTATTATCCAGACATGGATGTATTTTAAGGACAAACCATATAATATCTACCTTACCAAAACATTTGGATATTATTATTCACTTATCCTCAAAGTCTATCATTGTTTTATGTTCTACTATCTATGTTTTCCTAAATATAGTTCCCAAGGTTTCTACTAAACATACATTGATACAAACTGTGGTGACCCAAGATCGAGTATCGCAGACCTGGTTCCTAGTTTAATATATTAATATATGATACAAGGAATCTCATCCTGAAGGACAGTATAGTTTACTAGTCTTGGTGAACTAGATACCTACATGATTCCCATATTACATCTGAATAAAAAAAATTAAAACATAATATTTTTCTAGAATATCATTATTCTCACTAGAATATTCGTACATTTCTTTTATAGTAATGTTCAAGTATTCTTGGGAAAAGAAAAAGAATAAGGGTGAACTCAAATTCTCAGTATGTTTTAAGTACAACAGAAGCAATAATGAATCAATAAACATAATCAACATTTCAAGTTAAATAACTGAACACACATTCCATATAAAAGAACTTATTATCAGGATAAGATAATCAATATGAAAAAGTAAATAACTAAAACCTCATTCAATTTATTCAATAAATTAAAATGAAATGTGTCTAGAGAAAATATCATAGAAAAATATCATGGATATTAATAATAATAACATAATTCTCAATGAAGGAAGTACATAATTATTATACATCATATTTCCTAGGAACATTATTAAACTACTATGAAGACATATCATCATGACAGTTTAGAACTGATGGGTAGAAACCCATTTAACTAAGGCTATCCAATTAATTATTCCTGTGAGACTACAGATACATTGAGGGGATATCTATAACAAGACCAACCCATGTATTTCATGTAAAAAACATTCCATATATGTCGAATAATAAATTTAATTAAAAAAAATCTCTATGAAAAATTTTCTATATTGAGTAAATAACATCGATTTATCAGCATTTACCTAATAAAAAATTACTTTTAATGTAGAACATAGTATGTTGAAATGATATACAGTTTAAGAAATAAAAATATCAATGATAAATAATATGGATATTTTGGGGAAATTTAATGTCCAATGATAACAGGAAAGTGATCATTTCAAGGGGAATCTATTGACAACACAAATAAATCAAGTAAGGGAATGTTAATATAACCCTTTTCAAAATAATTATAAACTATCTAGAGGGAGAATAAGGTGCTATAAATACAAAATATCCCAAATGTATTTTAAATAAAATGATGGGTTATTTTCATTGATGTATAAAAAACAATAAATTATATATATATATTTCTTGGGGAAAATATACTTTACATTTTTGAAAATCACTTTTTAAAAAATTGAACACTTTGAAAATCCTTTTACTTAAAAATCACATTTACAAAAACTATGAGTTTATAGAATATTTTGAAAAAAATTCATTAAATTTATATTTATAAAATTTTAAAGGTAGATAAAACTAAATGATGGTAATTATGGGTGGTAATTTTGTACATGCTTCACAAGTTAAAAAGAACATTCATTTTCACTGTAAAAGGTTAGAAAGCTGTCTTATTTAGAAAATGATAAAAATATCCCTATCTCATTTTCAGTAAAATCCTAATGGGAATTGTTTTAAAAAAATAATAATATTCTATTAAAATAATTAATGGTAAAAATGGGTAAAAATGTATTTAATAAATATTTTTTTAAAGGTTAAAAAAATTGTATTTTTTTTGACGACATGATTCTAGAAGAAATTTTTTTTGATCTAAGAGTGAAATGAAGTATGTTTTTTCAAAACATTTTATAAATTATTTTTTTACAAAAAATAGGGGAAAATGGTACCATTACTTGAAAATATCACGAAGGACTAGAGGGAAAGAAAATTAAATGTATTCATTAAGATAATAATCAATTAATTTCCTCCCACAAAAATTCAAGAATAAAAAATCCAAACTAGAATGGGATTGTGAAATAACCCTTAAAATGATCATAATATTGATTTTATAATGAATCAATGAATATATTACATATATCAATGGTAATTCATTATAAATAATTGTAAATACCATATAAGAAAATCAAAATTCATTATATAAAAAATCATAGAATATTAATGTAAAGACATATCATTTCATAAAGGTAAAGGTCATTTTTTTTCTCAATTTAAAACCTTTGTTTAGTATTGTTAAATGTTTTATATGTCATAAATAAGGTTTGGGGAGCTTCTAAGGCTCGTTCGAAGCCCATATTTCCATAAATGGGAAAATTGACTAGGTCATAAGGTTAGAAAAAATTGTGAGGGTCATCCCGCATGGTCTCTTCTAACCATGTAATGAGAAATAGAGGTATAGTAGTAGCCATACTATTTGTCTAAAACTGTTTGAATCTGGATCTATGGATATTTGAAAAACTATATACATTTTATTGTGGGATTTCTCATGTTTTTTCATGTTTTGGGAAACAATGTGAGGAAAATCCTTAAGTAGTGACTTGAGCATAGTCGGAGAAAGTTCCCAAACCATGTGCCCTTGTATTTTAAGATGAAATGAATTTTTTTACCTTCATTTAACTCATAAAACGATATTAACTTTTTCCCATCTCTCTCTCGTAGATAGCCACATATTTTTCACCAATATTTTTTCTTCTCCCTCAACCAACGATTTAAGGTAACTTCTCGATCTGAAGCCTAAATAAAGATCCATTAGAATAAACATATCCATCTTGGTAAGATCTATAATCCTAAGCCTTCCAATTTATATTTATCTTCAGATCTGTTGTGCTATTTAGGTTCAAGACCTTTTACACTATTTTTAGGGAATTGTATTATTTTCTAAATTTATCCCAATCTTCTTCAAATTTGAGGTCACAATCGGATGAGGGGACATAAAAACCATAAGGTAGGTGGTATCATTGTTTTCCCCATGTGTTTAGGTGTTTCATAGATTTGTTGTTGTGCTACACACTATCTTTTTTTAATCATCTGCATTTAATTGAGTTCTTCATATCAAATTGATAATCGCACCTTGATACACACCCTTTGATTCTTGTTCAGTATTTTAAAAGATATTTCCAATGATTATGGACACCCCTTGTGTGTGACACTTAGAATTTATTTTTTTGGTTAATTTCTTAATTTCCCCAAATGCATTTAAGAATTTCGATTAGAATTCAATTGGATTTTCCCATGTTTCGTTAATGTTTAATGTAACCTAAGGCACCTCTTATGTGCCTCCTAGATCCTTATAAATTGACATGTCATGTTAAGGGAATTAAATGGATTTGATTGTATATAATGTCCTATTAATGTTTGTTATATTTTCCTTAAATGAAATAAATGTATTTAATGGGATGACATATAAATGGAGGTATGTTCAAGTCATTATTTATGATAGATTAAATTCTCACTATCAATTGGAATTCCTTGGTTACATTTTACCATGATGAATTAAACACATGAGAGGTAATGAATCATGCTTATATTTATAAATATTATTATGACTTGTTATGGGATGTGGTATGATGGTAAGGGTTCTGTTGAGAATAAAATTATAATTCTCTATTACATCGGGTGTCGAGCATGACGTCTAACACCATTGACAGTATTAGGGAAATGGGATTAACACACCACATCCCTTGTTCAAGTGTGGACATGAAGAAACACTCATCATATCATGTGAAAAACATGAAGTATACGAATCATTATGATATATAGGGAATGTAACCTATTTCATGAGCATATAGGCTCAATAGACTGGTGATGGATGTCTGAGTAAGGGCATGGTCCATCCAGCTCCTATTATTCAAGGTGTATGGACACTTACATTAGAATGTAGTTGGTAAATATAGATGGATTATATATATATATATATTACCCTAGTATATATATAAGTGTGTATATTATTACTATATATATAGTGAATGATCTGACATTCCTCCTGGCCATGATCTGAAGCAGGTAAATCCTCTAGGTGTCCCCTAGGAACCTGACCGGGTTGGTTATTTAATTCTGAACTTGTATATCATTTCATTTATACTTTTAAACTTTTTAGTTATGAGCACTTCATTGATTATTTATAGACACCATTGGTGGTGGCCTCTTGAGATTTTATCTCCCACCTTAATAGGGCTTCCTTTGGTATCTGAGAAGATCATTCTCATGTTGGTATTGAAAAGAGAATGTTCTTTGCTACAAGTATTTGACAAGATGGAATTATATAGGGATAATAGGATCAAATAATTGATTATATGCTTCAGATTCTAGTGGTACAGTTTTTCTAAAATTTTCAGTCATTGTAGCATGTTGTATAGGCCAATCCCATGTTCCCCTTTTTGTATATCAGCATTCCATGCATCCATGTGTATCACACTACCTAGTGGATTTTGATAATTACTCATTTATTCAGTTATCTATTCTTCCATTTCATATATATTTTGTCTATTATATATGCTTCTGTTATTGTATGTTTATTGTTGTTATCCATTGTGCCACTATCTTACGAGGGTATAGTCTCTCCTCCTAAACTATAGTGACTCAAATTTTCCTTGTATTATTTTTTTATTTTGTATGTA
The DNA here is from genome assembly GCA_963277665.1 of Viscum album. Taxonomy (NCBI): domain Eukaryota; kingdom Viridiplantae; phylum Streptophyta; class Magnoliopsida; order Santalales; family Viscaceae; genus Viscum; species Viscum album. The sequence goes on along the minus strand of OY728121.1, from coordinate 496,189,429 downwards.
TTTTCTTTGAGAAGAAATGTTGATATAGAGTGTGATTCAGAGACCCAATGTACCTGTAAAAATGTATGAAATATATTAGATATATTAAATTGCATGATCATACTTTTCATGAAAATTTTGAGTAATTACTAAACAGAGGCTCAGATCAGAAATCATAGGGCACTATTGAGTTCATAACACATGTATTTCATTAAGTGAAACATAACATCGGATGATATGGGTCATTTGTTGAAAATTCAAGATGGGTGACGAATGAATAAAATAATTAAAATAATTATTTTAATTATTTTTTTGACAGAGTTATTATAGAGTCTTTAAATATACTATTGTGTTAGAATTATAGGGTCAGATGCATATCCTTGGAACCATTGAAGATTCATTAGATAGAGTATTTGAGGATTTATCTTAGTCAAACAATGAACAGATCATGGATCAAGGATAAATAGACAATATATTCAAAGGATCTCATCAACAACCATAGAAAAAACCTTTAGTTTATCATCAATTGATCCAAATTGAAGTGGGACGTTCATTTTAGTTGGATTATTTTCCCATTATTAATTTCTTTGATGAACAAAAATCAATCAATAAACAGATTGAATTTTGGATAAGTAATTTCACAATATGGGTTATATTAATTGCATTTGGTATATTTTCATCATGATTTAATTATGGATTCATCGATTTTCATTCTAATTGAAGGAACTGAAATATACATGAACATTGATTGAGGTCTGCTCCTCTTATTTTTTATGTGATTTTCTCCCCCAATTCTTCATTCATCATGTGCATTCTTCGTTTTCCCTATGGTTCAATGTAATTTTGGAAAATTGATAATTGTGTACCAATTTATTGATGCAATGATATGATATCTTAGATATGGTATTGAAATGACATGAAGATGGTGAAAGGATGGAATCACTGATGAATCAAAGGAATTTTGTTACCCGATTTCATGTTCTTTGGTCCACAACAAATAATGATGAATGATTATTATTTATGAATGGATTTGATGATTGAAACATGTTGTTTTTCAATGAAAAAACTCAGACTTGGTGACTGCATGATTTTCTAGGTGAGTCACATCTTGAATGGTTGATGGATTATAAGAGAAGATGCATTCATTCTATATCTATGTTTCTGAAAATTCTTGCATTACATGGCGTGAAAAACGTATCTACAAACCGTGTGGGCCCCCTTGGGAGCACCTAAGGTTTTAGAAGATACTTAAGTATAAAATGGTGCTTGAATGGGTCACATGGCATGTGACCTATCCCTATTGAATTGAAATATACCTAGGATCATGCATAGACTTGGGTTGGGTTACACGAGAAGGAGAATGTAGTGTTCTACCTTACACGAACATGACTTGGACCAGAGTACATGGTCTATGTCGTGTACTAGTACATGGCCACATGTACATGGGATAAACCTATGTACTGGAATATGGGTATACTACATGGGCATCTTACACATCGTGTAGTTCTACATGGGAATGGGTAAGACACATGATCCATTTACATAGCTAGGACCAAGGGTCAATGGCCATGGTTTGTGACACCTACTACACACAGTGTACTTTATTATACATGAATTGGTGCCCTAGTCATCTGTATCTTATAGAAGTTTCCATAGGGAATGTTTCCCATATCTTTTCCCTGAAGGATAGTATGGAATTTCCTCCTACACAAAAGACAAATATCCCTTCAAATAAATTTTTTGGATAGAGTCATTGGAATCCCTCCACGAGGCCTAAATTGAGATCTCCTATTAATATTTTTTCCTTATATGGAGATCTTAGTATCGCCATGACCAACAATACGTGGGTGTCGATCCTAAACATATAAGGTTAATCCAGATTGAGTTGTTGGAATCACTCCATGGCCTTAGGACTGATCCACATTTCTGTATCATATCTTATTATACCTTAAGTATGTAATTATAATGGCGTGTCCTGATGATAATTACATCTTAGATGGATTTATTCAGTGTTATTATACTAAGGATCATGTTCTCCCATATGATTGATTTGTGGAATCTTCAAACTAGAATCCCTGGTTGGTATACTACACTTGTGACTTACCTTTAGAATTTTTATCTTTGTTGAGTATATATGGATGTTATTTATATATGTGCTGTAGACATACACCTATGTATAAATTTATATATTTCCTTTGTGTATGATTTGTGGTTTTTGGGTTTCCTACTATGTTTTTTATAGTCACCCCTTAATGAAATTTTCATACACAGTTCATGTCTTATGAAGATGAAAAACCTTTTGATAATGTCCTTGATGGACCAGGGCTAGATAGTGATTAGTGAGAACATACGGACTGAGGTATGTTCATGAAACATCTTTACTATATTCCCTATATTTCATTACATGTTGGACATGTTTTTAGACTCTTATGGTGGGATTTTATTGTTCACTATTTACATTACTTTACTTCATGTTGTACTCCGGTTATGGTATTTAGATGTTTTCAAACATATTTGTTCATTTATTTTACATTTCATCATTGTATAGACTTGAAGATGTGTGTATATTAATAGGTACACCTGATAAGGCCTCCCATGTTAGTGATTTTCCTACTCAGCACTAGTATCCATCCAATGGATTATTGGTGAAAAGACCAAGGAGTAGCAGCATGAGACCCATTGGGATGGGTTGTGATAAAGTAGTATCATAGGAATATGGTTATACCTTAAGATATAAAGTCTGTCTGATTGTGTTGGGGAAATAGTGTTAAGTGTTTCAAGTTGGGATTTTAGGATAGGGACTCCAGTGATAGTGCGGTGACCGACATATCCATACCCTAGGACTATGATAAAATTCTTTTATAATCATTGAATGAGAGAATTTTTGTAGAGAAAAAATGGCCCATGAATCATATAGTAATGGGTAGTGGTTTCTGTGTACTTATTTATCCATCTCCCCAGATGTAATCATTGACTATTACATCTTATTTAATTTCAGGATGCCTCTGTGATGTATGATATCTAGGATTAAAAATTTGGATCATGGGGATGATCCCCTTAGTGACGAGGAATATATACATGGGCTAGTTCTAGAGATGTTGACTGTGGGTGGTGCACCAGCTATACCACCACATGTAGAGTAGTACATGGTACCCATAGAAACATCGGATCAGAAGTCCAGGATGAGCGCACATTAGGAGTTCTAGCGACAAGGACCCCCTAGGTTTCTATGAGAGCCTAGACCAAAGGACTCTAAAAACTGGCTTGATTTGGAGACTCAAGTTTTCCATTTGGTTAGGACACTATTAAATCAGAGGGTATTCCTGGTGATAAGCCTTCTATAAGGCTCAGTAGGATGATCGTGGGGTTTGGTGACCTAGTCTTACGATAAGGTGACTCTTCCATGGAAAAATTTTGTGTTCTTTTTTAGAGATGAGTTCTCACCAACCACACTAAGGGTTATGCATATCCAAGAGCTTATTTAGAACTAGAAGGGAAGTGAAATAGTATCAGAGTATTCATCTTGTTTTACCAACCTCTTTGAGAACTAAATTGATATGGTTTGTGATCAGTTCATATGGGTTTAGACGTTCATAAAAGGTCTTCATAGAGACATTTGAGCTAGTGTTACCCCTATATAAATTCCTTCTTATTCTGGGGTTCTAGAGAATGAGTTTTTTCTTGATATTTTCTTTTCTAAGTAAATACAGCCAGTGGTTGCAGGTAGAGGGAATGCAGAAGAAGAGAACTTGACAGCTAGGAGTCGAGTCTATCTCAGGGACCTGGATGTTGGAGACGTTTTAGGAGGAGGTCCTAGGATAGATGATCTATTCTACAGGGCTCTCAAGATGGGTCTAGTAATCCCAAAGAGAGGTGGTGATGCTCCTAAGACTAAAGAGTACATCTTTCATGATATTATTCAATCTGTCATGCAACTGAGAAAGAGACCGTGGATGGTATGCCGAGGCAGAGACAACGGCTCGAGTAGGCATGTCCATAGGGTAGTAGATATAGAAGAGGATATGGAAGAGAAATATGAGGTAGTAGATTCTTTGACTTTCTACCACCACCAACCCCATGGGCGCACACCAGGATTATGGATCTCGAGGATAGGGGTGGGGACTACTGTAGGTGGTTTATGCTTATGACCCATAGGCTCTAGGAATGATTCGAGGTATAATATATTTATTTTCTACCTTATAAAAAGTACTGATAGAAACAAGTTATATTCATTAATTTATTTACACATATCTTGTTCGAGGAATAAGGATTGAATTTATGAACTTGGCTCAAACCTTGCGCTTCGAGACCCCTACAAAAGAAGACTTAGCGATCACACACTTATACTAAAAATGTCACCTGAATCTTAGAAGTGAGAGTTTAAATTAGGATATTTTTATAGAAGGCATTTTTCCATAAGATGTTATCTTAGGTATTGACTGGATATTTTTAGTTCATGCTTAGATTTTCTTTTTTAGGTGGAGGATGTAGTGTTTTAGTAGAGATGAAACGAGTTTCTCCTTCCCCGGTGAAAAGGGAACCAAGGATGAAAATGATTGACTCATGCATAGGTCGGTGCAGAGGATTACAAATCAGTTAGAGAGTCTATCCATTGGTGTAATGTATGTTATGAGTTCCCACTTCCTTATAGTGGTGGTAGATTATGAGGACTTATTCTCAATGGATGTTCCAGACTTACCTATCAACATATTGAAAGAATTATGCATCGATCTACACCCTGGGAAACATCGATATCTTCACCATTATATCAGATAGATCCCATAGATATTCCCATGGTGAGGGTGAAGGTAGCAGACTTACAATGGAATGGATTCATTAGACACAGTGCTTCCCCTGGTCAACCCCAGTTTTATTCACCAAGAAGGAAGATGAGAGCTTGAGGTTGTGTGTGGACTATTCGGTGCTTAGACCAAGTGATTGTGAAGAAAAATTATCCACTACTGAGGATAGATGAAATCTTTGATTAGTTTATAGGGGAAGTATGGTTCTTGAAGGTTCAACTTAGGTCAAGCTATCAATAGATAAGAGTATGAGAAAAAATATATAATGAATATTACATTCAGGCACCACTACGGTAAATATGAGTACATAGTGATGCCCTTCAACATAATGAAATCCCCAACAGTGTTCATGGGACTGATGAACCCGATCTTTTAAGCTTTCTTAGACCAGTTCATGGTATTTTTCATAAAACATATCCTTGTTTACTCGGTATCTGAGGAGGATCACATGAGACACTCGAGGATGGTTCTATATGTACTATGAGATCACCATATTTACAAAAATTTCTCAACATTCCATTTCGAGATTCAGGTGGCCCACATTATGGGATATATTATACCAATAGATAGAGTGGTAGTGGACCCATCCAAGGTTGAGGAAGTGTTATCTTGGGATCTTCCAAAGAGCATAATGGAGGTGAAGAGATTCATTGGGTGGGATGGATATTACTAGAGATTCATACATGATTTTTCCAAGATATCAACAACTATGATAGATTTTACCTAAAAGGAGTATCCTTCTATGTGGATGGAGAGGTGTCAGTAGTCTTTTCAGTAGTTGAGAAAGATATTGACAAGCACCCCCCATCTTGAGATTTATAGAGGAGGGTATCAAATACGTAGTGTTATATGGGCCACCAGGAACCAAGGATGGTTGTGTTATGATTAATAAGTGGGCGGTGAATGCCTATGGTTCACATTAGTTGAGACCACATGAGTCGAACTACACAACCGATAATCTTGAGTTTGTAGTGGTATTATGCACACTAAATATATAGTGACAATACCTAATGTGAGGGATATTTATCTTCTATTATGACCACAATATTCTTTAGTATATCTTCTCTCAGAATGTTCTTAACATGGGATAGAGGTGGTTGTAGAGTTCCTCCTAGATTAGGAATTTGATATTGTATAAATAAATGGTAAGGGGAATGTAGTAGAAGATTCTCATAGCATGAGATCTTGTTCACAGTTACTAAATGAAGTGTCAGAGTGGTTTTCCTTGTTGTTGTTATCTATTGTGGATGGAGGTGGATCATCTTACCTCTATTTGATGGTTTCCACCCCTCCGCTATTGTAGAGAGTTAGGGATGCACTATAATGGGATGCCAACTATGAGACCCTACTTACTCAGATATCCAATGGACATGGTTATGATGGATTTTTTGAAGGTAGGGAACCTGTCTTGCTTTTTAGTTGTTTCATGATGGTACTAGTGTTGTTATAGGGGATGTTATGATAATGTTTCATACATATCCTTTGGTGGTACATCCAGGTGTATGAAATATGTACCAGGACATTTGATATTTGTTTTAGCTTCCAGGGATGAATAAATGAGATGCATAGCTTTTCTCTTGATTCCTTACATGTCAGAAAGTGGTGGATGAGCACCAAGTTATAGCAGGTTTAGCTCAACCCATTGAGGTGATATAATGGAAGTGGGATGAGATATATATGGACTTCTTGATGGGTTAAATGCATACTTAAAGGGGATATAATATCATTTGGGTGGCTGTAGATTGACTCACAAAGTTATCCCACTTCTTATCTATCCAGAAGCAGAGTTTAGTAGAGATATTGAGATGCATCTACATTCAAAAGATAGTATAAATCCTTGGAGTTCCAATTACGATTCTTTTGGAATGATATTCCCTATTCATATCATGGTTATGGAAGGGATTTTAGGTGGTTTTGGGACCTTATTACACTTGATCATAGCATTCCACATCCAAACTGATGGCTAGGCTAAGAAAACCATTCATGTTTTGTAAGAAATTCTGTGAGCTTTCATGTTGGAATTTGGTTGTAGTTGGGAGGATCACCTACCATTGATGGAGTTTGTATACAAAATCATCTACCATCCCACCATCAGTATTGAACCATTCATTGTTTTTTATGGGAGACCCTGAAGGTCACCACTTTGTTGGGATAGCCCCAAAGAGACAACTCTAATGGGCCCAAACCTGGTGTGAGCAACTACTGAGAAGGTGAAAATCATCTAGGATTTGATGACGATAGCCTATATCTGTCATAATTCTTATATGGATAGGAGATGGGGGATCATGGAGTTTGAGGAGGGATACCATGTGTTCTTATGAGATTTACCTTGACGTGGATTATAGAGATTTATCTGGGGTAGAAAGATATCTCTATGATTCATTAGACCTTTCTATATATTGTTTAGAGTCATAAAGTTGGCATACCACTTAGATCTAACTCCACAATTGGACTTTGTACATGATGAATTCCATGTGTTTTAGTTGAGTAAGTACATGAATGAACCATCTTACATTATCAACTGGGGTGACATGGACACCAAGGATGGAGTGACCTTTGTTGAGAATCTATTAGAGATTGAGGATCAATAAGGGGGGATCCTCAGTGGGTTATTTATTCCCTTAGATCTTGTCCAATGGTAGTATATGGATCTATAAGAGAGTACATGGGAGTGGGAGACTCATATTCATGCTCAGTTCCCACATCTCTTTATGTATCATGTGTTTTGGATTTTGGGTTGTAAATCCCCAAGGTGGGGAGATTGTAGTGAATCATATTTTCCATGTAAGATTTTTGGACATTGTATGAATTATTTTCAATAATAGACACTAAGACGGTGTGGGATTCCATGGAACAGTGTCCCCAAAATAAATTTTTGAAATATATTAAATATATTAAATATCACACACAGGTAGTTTTCTAGAAAAAGCAGAATAACAACTGAAAGGAGGCTCAGATCAAAAATATAAGGGCATTGTTGAGTTCCTAGCCGAGGGTCTACCCTAGAAGTGACATAACCATGGTTAGCAGGGTCATTTGTGGAAAAGTCATCACGATCATGGAGTAAGTAAAATAATTAAATAAATTATTTCAATTCATTTAATTGATGCAATGTTTGTTGAGTATTTAAATAGACTATCACGTTATAATTCTATGTTTATCTGCATAACCATAGAATCTTTGGAGAGTTGTTGCAGAGATTGTCAGAGGATTTCTCCCAGGAGAATGACCACTATATCATCGATCAATGATTGACGCACAACATATTCAATGGATCTCAACAATTATCATGGTGTAACCCCATTATTTTTTAGTGATCAATCCAAATCAAGGTGGGAAGTTTTTTTGGTTGGATTCTTTGCCATTTCTTAATTTATATATCGAATTCAAATCAATTGAGAAGTGGATTAATTTTTAGATCGCTAATTTTTTGGATGGGTTAGATAAATCTAATTTGTGAGTTTTTATTCAGGATTTAATTTATGATTTTTCAATTTTCAATATAACATAATGAACCCAGATTGAAACAATCATTGATAGAGGTCTATTCCTCTTGATTGTTCTTGTTCTTTTCTCCCCAGCCTCTTCATTCATCATATGTGTTCTTTGTTTGGACCATGTTTGGAAATATTATCAAAATATAAATCATTGAGAGCATGTTTCATGTCATAATTATCCAATATCACAAATCCCCGATTGGCATGATATGAAGGTGGTGCAATGATGGAAGGGGAAATGAATCATACAGATTTTGTTAACCGATTTTGTGTTCTTTGACGTGAAATGAAGAATGATGAACAATTACTCTTTTTAACTGGATTTTATGATCAAAACTTATTTTTCATTGACTATGAGGCTCGGACTAGGTGACTCCTTGATTTTGGTGGTGAGGATGGCCAAAATTGTGGCCAGGTAATCAAAGAAGATGCACTGATTCCGGATCTGATTTTATGGTAATTCCCACACTACACATTGTGTAAACTAGATCTGCAGGCCATTTTAGCCTCCCTATGTGACATATATGGTTTTGGGAGATACTTAAGTATCACACGTTGTGTTACGGGGTCACAAAACATGTGACCTATCCCTGAGGAGTTTGTCTGTATCTCAGAGGGTACACAGACATGGGTTGGGGTACACGGGTTGGAGCACACCGTGTAGTCCCTCACAAGGACCCAACCTGGACCAGAGTACATGGGCTATGCCATGTACAAGAATGAGGGAAGATGTATATAGTCTAAAGACATGTACTGGCACATAGGTATACTACACTGGTAGCCTACATGACATGTACGTCTACATGGACGCAAGCAAGAGACACAGTCCCTTCACACAGGTAGGACCTAGGGTCAAGGTACATGGTGTGTGAACCCTATTAAACACCATGTACTTTATTATAAATGGCTTGGAGAACTTTTCCTCTATATATTGTACATGTTTCATTAGGGTGTGTTCCCCTTATTCTTTCCCGGAAGGTTAGTATAGAAATTCATCCTACACATAGGAAAATGAACACTTCAGATTGACATCTTGGATAGAGTCATTGTAATTCCTCCATAAGACTAAATTTAGATCCTCTATTCATATTAGTGATATAGGTGGAGTTATTGGTATCATCATGACCAAAACTACGTGGTTCACAATCCTCTACTTAGTGGGTTAATCTATATTGAGTTATCGGTGTCACCCAATGAACTTGGGAGTGATCCTTATCTATGTATCATATCTCTTCATACCTTTAGTGTGCACTAAAAATGGTGAGACAAAATTAGTGTTACCTCTATGATGGACATGATCAGTGCTATCATACTCAAAAAAAAATTCTACTGGACTAGTTCTTTTAGGAATATTCAATTTTCGTTCTTAGTTTGGTATAATACGGTTGTGACTATCCTTTAGAATGTGTGTATTTGTTGAGTATATATAGATGTAATAATTATATGTTCTATAGGCATACACCTATGTATAGATGATTGTATTTACATTGTGTATTGTTAATATTTTAGGGGTGTCCTACTGAATATTTTTATACTCACCCCTACATTATCTTTTCCCACACATATCTTGTCTTGGGAAGGGGACTGACCTTTTGATAGAGTCCAATATAGAACAAGAGAAGAAAATGATTAGTGAGACTGGATAGATCAAGGTATGTTCTTGCAGCATCTTGATAGTAGTCCCCATCATTCTTTATAGGTCAGAAATATACTTAGACTTTTTTGGTGGGATTATATTTGGCCATTTTTACTTTACCTTATTTCCTGTCACACTCTAGTAGGGGTATTTTGATGTATGCATGCATGGTTGTTAGTTGTTTTTACATTCGAGCATTTTATATACTTGGAGGTGTGTGTGTGTACAAGTACATTGGAAAAGCTCTCCCAAATTAATGATATACCTACTCAGTTCAAGTCTTTAGCCTCTAGCCTATTAGAGGTGGGATTGGGGATTCACAGAATGATCCCTATTGGGAATAGTCATGACAATACAACCTTTATTCCATCCTTACTAGTTTGTAGCCTCTTGTGTACGGGGAGGTGTGCCTATGGCCATGTGACACACTGGCTTGGAGAATGGGTTAAGTGGACCATGGATTAGTATGTTCCAAATTTTTATTAGAGTAAAATTTTATATTGTCTTAAAATATGGATAATAGATTGGATACTAAGAGTTAATGGGATTTGGAATTCACCATGTGGTTTGACGTGGTTAAACCATTTACAGGGGAAACCCAAATTAACTTGGATGGGAAGTTTTTATTGTTGATTTCACTTTTTATGGTTGATATGACTTCACCATTAGGAGAAACACTATTTTTTGTGTTATTGATATTGTTATTATTGAAATGATGATGTATTTTACATATTCCTGATGAAAAGTGGGAATTGAATTACATGCATCATTATTGGAACAATATGAATAATATTCCATGAATTTTTTTCCATGCCATGCTTAATTTTAGAGTGCATTTCATTATTTCATATTTATAGGGTCTTGATTATTTTTTGAAATGTGATGAAATTATTATAGGTATTTGAAAACATAATATCCACTTAATGGTTACGTGGAAACCTAACAATGTTTTCCTCAATAGGATAAAGTAAACACATTAAGATGTTTTTATGGCATGTTGAGCCTTGAAAAAGTTGTCTCACGGGCTGGAATATGTTATGGTTTGAGCTAAGTGGTTGCTATATTTATGTTTATAATGAGTATAGTCCATTAAGGTCTAGGAATTATGATCCACCTAATTCAACCATTCAATGTGATTTAAATATTTGATGAAGGAAAATTCTAAAATGAATATGAATTTTAAAGTGAAATTATTTATCATATACATTTGAAACCAAGAATCATACCCGAACCTGACTATAATATTGGGTAGTGGGTATCTCTTATGTTCGTATGACCATTTTGGTCTCCTCTACCATCTTGTTTTGTATTTTGGAGTAGACAGAGAGGTTTGATCATTTTTATAGGAAATTTATGTCCCTCTCCTAGTTTTCTATCTGCAATATTATCAATTGTTAAAATCTCTTCTGTGGTGTGAATTTGGAATTTCATCATCATTACTCCATGATGTCCTCTATTCATACACCTTCATGATGGTGATGACCATGCACATGAGGTGGTGGGCCTTGATATACCAGTGATTCCTCCTACAGTTCCACCTGTGGATTCTCTTCTTATTCCTGATATGGGCACTGATGCATTGTTACAACAGGTCTTTCAGTGTATGTTATAGGCCATGCAAGGTGTTTGTTGTTCTACCCCTAGTAAGGTAGAGTTGACTCAGGAATTATAATAGTAGCATCCTCACAATATTTTGGGGGATTACATACCACATGCTACTAAGCCTTGGCTCGAAGAAATTATCTCTATATTTGAGCATCTGAAGATGCCTCCCGAGTGGAGGGTCAATCTTGCAACATATATGCTATAAGATTCTTCCAATAGGTTGTGGTATTTTATTAAATTAGATTATTAGAAATTTAATATGGTCTGGGTAGATTTCTAGACTATTATCTATGACTATTTCTTTCCCCAAACTCTAAGGGCGGAAAGAGGTAGAGAATTCATGAACATGTATTAGGGATGTTTGTATGCAATGGAATATTATGCTCAATTTACTAATTTGTATTAGTTCGCACCAACAATATTTGGTAATGACCTTATGACCACCAAGAGATTCAGGTATGGGTTAGTTTATACCATTTGGTCAAAAGTAAATGTATTTAGGTTGACCACTATTTGTGTAATTGTCAATCAAGCCATTATACAGAGAAAACATTCAGAGACTTTTATAGTGTCAGTTAGGGTGGTCTAGAACCTAGAGTTATTTGTGTTTCTTATTCTAGGAGAAAGGGATGTTTTGAGGCTACTCATGAAGGTAGCAGGAGTCATGTTCCTTTTCCTGAAAACTTTTTTCATATGTCACCTGTGTGGAAAGCCATGACACACAAATCCCCAATTCTTATAAGATATACCAGAATGAAAAGGTTGTTGGATTATAGGGCACATACAATGTTTTTTCAAGACCTTTCTATTAGCACCTAGTGAGAGGGTATCTAATCCTACCACAAATTACGAAGCAGGGCGAATAGGATCACACCAGGAAGGGGGTTGGTATACAACTGGTAGGTCAGGCCAAGGTGGTTGTTTAGGAAAATGCAGTTAGACTCATGATTCTCATTACCAACAGAGTAGGCATGCTTAGCGCATCCAATGAGTGACTCAGGGCTATGATATAGTCCATTTACATGCAGTCCAACCTATGCCGAAGGAGAAGAGTTCCAAAACTTCTATGTATAAGTAATTATTCTAGTAGCCACCACTTTAGTGACTACTTTATATGATACAATAACCTCATACTCTTTTATATTTTAGACTATTATTAGAATTATGGTCTTTGATATTGAGCACATCAATTTAATTATGATACTTAAAATCATGTTACGTATTATCTCAAAGGGAATTCACCATTGTATGGATTTTCCCCTTGAGATAAGTGGATACCTCTTCATATGGAATATTTTCATCATAGACATGATTGGATTTGATTTCATAATAAAAATGGACTGGATGGTTTTCTATTGATCACACAATGACTCCTATCATCATAGGGTAAAATTTACATCACCAAAGGGTGTTAGATACACACATAAGGGAGAATGGGATGTCAACATGACTAAAGATGGACATGAGAAATAGAGGTTGGGTAGTGCGGCATCTCATATTGCTATTTTATTTTTTGATGATCAGGGGTTACGGCTTGGTATTTTCCCTCCCACACTAGACCATTTTAGGGAATTATCTCCTAAAAACATATCTAGTATACCTTTATGGTGATATGTGGAATTCACCATTGAACTTTTTCTAAGAGCAGTACCAGTGACTATTCCACCAAATAGGATGGAACTTATAAGGCTTCTTGAGCTCAAGTAGAAATTAGAGGATCCAGAGGTTAAAGTATTTGTACACCCCATCAATTATCCTTGGGGTTAACTAGTCATTTTAACCAAAAAGGTGGCTGATACCCTTAGAATTTGCATGGATTACCATCGATTGAATGAGCCTATGTTAAATAATCAGTATCCACTACCTAGAACAGATGACCTCATTAATCAACTCTGAGGAGTGAAAATGTTTTTAATGATAGATATGAGGTTGAGTTATTATCAAGGGCATGTCAGGTCATCATACATAACCTTCATAGATTTCAGGAGTAGTTATGGTTTATATGATTACCTAGTCATGCCTTTCAGTGTTAGAAACTCACCTGCAGTATTTAGGACTATAATGAATCAGGTCTTCCACCTGTATCTCGATTCATTTTTGGTAGTTCATTTTTAGTGATATATTAGTGTATTCACACTATTGTCACGACCATGAAACCTATTTTGAGATCATGCTGAATATAATGAGAGATAATCAACTCTATGATAATATTCGTAAATTCAAGTTTTGGATAAAAAAATTTCACTTCCTGGGTCATATAATCTTGGAGTCAGGAGTCCCAGTAGTCCTATATAATGTGAGAGATGTAGTATACAGGGAACATCCCAAGAAAATCATTGAAGTTCAAAGTTTATTATGGATAGCTAGATATTTTGAACAATTATATAGGATTTCTCAGGTCTTGTAGTGCCGCTTATGGGGTTGAAAATGAATGGTGAGAAATTTATATGGTCATAAGCTTATGGAGAAGTGTTTCAGGATTTGAAGGGCCATTTGACTTTAGAACCAATATTGATTTTTCCAAATCTAGTCAGGAGGTATATTGTGTATTTTCATGCATCAGGTATCACTCTTGGAGATGTTATTATGTAGGATGAGTGAGTCTTCACATACAGGTCTCGTCATTTAAGGCCTCATGACCAGAATTACCCAACAAATGACCTCAAGCTAGCTACTATAGTTCACGTTGTACACTGTTCAAGACACGGTCTATTTGGAGATTATTTTTTGGTATACACTGATCACAAAATCATTATGTATATCTTCACTCAGTGTGATTTGAATCTTAGGTAGTGCAGGTGGGTGAAGTACCTAAAGTATTTTGATTTTGAGGTTGCCTATATGCCTGGTAAAAGAAATGAATCCTCTAATGATCTGAGCCGTAAGTCTATGGTACATGCAATTCAGGAGGCCAATGGTTAATGAAATATCCTAGACTTATTATAATAAATTGACATTAGGTTCATGAATATTATGGGTAGACAATCCTCTCAGCCTTTGAAATGACCTCTGCTCTTCTAGAACGGCTAAGAATGAGGAAACTATATTATACTGAAGGCCTTTTCCAATGGGGAATCATCTCCGATGATGATACATCTTCATTTTGGACTATGTATGGGGATGATACCCAAATATTCCATGGGTGTGTTTGGCACCCCACAAATATTAGAGAGGAGATGATGTGGGAATTCAATGCCTCAATATGGGTGATTCACCCAAGTGTTACCAAAAATATATCATCATCTACGATGATAGTATTGGCATCCTGGTATGAAACATGAGAGTGATATATTCATCACTCGATCTTCCATCTATCAATAGGTGAATGCGTAATATCATTATTCCATATGTATTTTACTATCATTGTTTATTATAGAGTGTAAATGGGATTTTTTTCATTGGATTTTGTGACTAGTTTACCGAGATCAACTCAACATAATGATATAGTGTGGGTTTTTTTGATCATTTAATAAAGGTATAACACTTCTTACCCAGGTTAGAGACCTTCTAGGTAGTTGATCTAGTATTTTTGTACATCATGGAGGTTTTACTTTTTCTCGGAGTTACTCGTTCTTTTGTTCTTGATTGAGATTATCACTTTACATCATGGTTCAAGAAGGAGTTGCAGAAGGCCTTGGGCACACAAGTGCTTTTGATCACGACCAATAATATAAATACTGATGGATTGAAAAAGAGTATTATTTCAGTTCTATATAAAATTCTTCGTGTATGCATCCTTTACTTGGGGGGTTCCTGGGAGAAACACATTCCCCTCATTGTGTTCACTTATAATAACAAAATTCAAGTTACCATAAATATGGATCCATATAAATCCTTATATGGAAGTCCTTATCATTATCCTCTGTTATGCATAGAGGTAGGTGGGACAAATTTTCTTGAACCACATCTCATGCAGAAGACTAAAGAGTAGGTCTCGCTGATTAGAATGTGCATGATGAAAACTTAGTCTAGAAAGCAGCTATATGACAACAGACACTACTGACCTCTTGAGATTGTGGTTTAAGACCAGGTTTTCCATTGATTCTAGACCAAGTTGGTCCATATAATTATTTTTAAGTAGGGTAAGGTCTCAAAAAGGATCTTTGGACCATTTGAGGGTATGAAATAGATCATACTTGTGGCTTACAAATTGGTTCCTCCTTAGAAATATCGGTCCATGCATGATGTCTTTCATGTGTCACAGCTTCACCAATATTTTCTATACCTATCTCATGTCATTCATCCAGATGAGGTCGATATGGATGTAGATTGTTCTTTTGAAGAGTATCACATTTTTATTGTGGATCAGTGCGTGAAGACACTCCGATCCAGGTTAGTTTCTTTGGTATGGGTGCAATGGTAGAAAAACTATGTACAGGACGAGACATGGTAATGGGATGCTAATATAAGATTACATTGTGCGAAACTCTTTTTTGATGATACCTCTTTACGCTTAGAAGGCCAACTCATGGATTATTTTCTTTAATGGGGGAAAGATATAATGACCCATCTTTTCTTGAAGGTACAAATCATTTATTTTTCTATTTAAAACCATGGTTTAATCATAGTAAATATGTGTTACAACCTAAGCAAGGTCCTAGGAACATCTGGGGATCATTGGTATCCCGGTGTTTCAGAAGTGGAAAAAATCACTAGGCCAAATGGTGGGAAGAAACCATGAATCCCAGCACACATAGTCTCTTATAAAAGAGTGGGGAGAAATAGTGGTGTGGTAGGATCTAAATGGTTTGTTTTAAACCATGCGACTCCAGGAGCATGAATGTATGAACACTATATAAATTTTACAGTGGGATTTTTCATGTTTTGCTCATGGTTTTGAAACTATGCACCTTAACCATGTGAGTAAAATCCTTAATTAGTGACTTAAGCATGATTGGAATACAATTTGGCCAACTCTAAAGGCAAACCTCAAACCCTTGTATTTTAGGGTGAAATGAAATTTTTACCTTCATTAAACTTATAACCATATTTCCCCATTCTCCATTATTCCTCCAACAGATGACCTCCTATTTCTCCTCACAATTTTTTTTCTTCTACCTCAACTGAGGATTTGAGGTTACTTCTTGATCCGAAGTGCAAATCAAGATCCATTAGAATAATCAGATCCATCATGGTATGATATACAATCATCTTTATTCATATTTCAATTTATCTATGGATATGTATCACTTTTTAGGTATAATCCATTTTTACTTATTTTTAGGGAATCATACCATTTTCTATACTTCTCCCAACATACTTAAAATTTGAGCCCTCCATCGGACAAGGTTTAGTCAATGTCCCTATGGTAGATGGTCTCGTTATTTTACACATGGTTTTATGCTTAGTATATTTTATATTGTGCCACATGCCATTATTTTCTGACAATCCCATTTTAATTGAGTTCTGCACATCAAATTGATCACCTCACCTTGATACACACCCATTGATTCTAGTTTAGTAGTTTAGATGACGTTCACATCACTTATGGACACACCTTTAGTGTTCCACTTTGAATTTCCCCTTTTAGTTAATTTATTAATTTCCTTGAACACCTTCTATGATTTTGGATTAGAATTTGAAGGGATTTTCCCTCTTTCATGAACATTTAATGAAACCAAAGGCACCTCCTAAGTTCTTTCTTGAGCATTATAAATTTAAATTTCATGTTAAGATAAATAAATTGATTGGATTTTATGGGATGTATTATACATGTTGTTAAGATTTCACTTAATTGAAATATATGGATTTAATGGAGTGAATTGAAATGGGTATTAAGGACATTTCATTGTTTATGATTTATTTAATGCTCATTTCCAATTGGAATTCCTTGGTTGAATTTGAACAAGACGAATTAAATTATGGAATTGTAATTCCTCATACCTATATTTATAAATATGATTAAGGGATTTTATGGAATTTTGTATAATGGTAAGGGTTTTTTCAAACATATAAATATCATGCTCCCATACATCAGGTGCCGAGAACGACATCTCACACCATTGAAACAATCATGATAGTGGGATTGATGTGCCAAGTCCCTTGTTCGAGTGTTGACATGACGAAACACTCAACATATCGAGTGATGAGCACGATATATGCCACTAATTATAATATATATGAAATTTTTATGATTGGTTGAGCTTATGGTGTTGTTATAATGGTCATGGATTTTTGAGTTATTCCCCAGTTAGTATAGCACCTAGTATTCTAGGTATATGTCCACTTACATCTTCACTAACTTGGTCCATAAAGGTGACTGTAATATATATATATATATATAACTTTAATATATATATATAATTACTATATATATATATTGAAAGATCAGACATTCCTCACACCCATGAGCCAAAATAGGTAGAGCCTCCTGGTGTACCCTGGACCCTGAGATGGTTTTTTATTTATTTCATAACTTATTTATTATTTCATTTATATCTACAATCTATTTAGTTATGATAACTACATATACTTATTATATACACAATTGGTTGGGGCCTACTTATAATTTATCTCACACATTACTCGGGTTGTATTTGGTACTCAAGAAGATTATTTTTATGTAGTTAATGATAAGGAAAAGCACCTTGATACTTGTATTTGATATGATGAACATATGAAGGGAGCATAAGAGAAAAGGGTTGAGCCTATTCTCGAGATACTAGTGGATCAATTTTTGTCATTTTTTTAGTTTTTGTAGAATGTTGTATATGCCGACACCATGTTCCCCTTTTTGTAAATCATCTGGCCGAGCATCCAGGTATATGACATTGGCTAGTGGATTTTTATTATTATTAAGTTGTTTAGTTATCTATTCTTCCACTTCTTTTTTAATTTTTTTATATGTTCTTCTATTATTGTATATTTATTGTAGCTACCTATTTTACGAATCTATTATGAGTATATAATATCCCCTTCATTCCTAATTTAAAACCATGCAACGAGTTAGTAGCCTCGGACATATGGGGAGGTTCACTTGAAGAAATGTGACCCAATATTATAGGGAACAGGTTATATGCATCACCTTTCAGGATGTTACAATCAATGACAACAAATAACTACTATAACCCAGTGAAAATAAATTGAGTTTTAAAATTCTTTACCACTTGGTAATTTTTAATTCGAATCCACTTAGAATAATTAAATCAAATTAAAAATTAAAATAATATGAAAAATGAAATATTTATAATTTTATATATCAATGGGTTAGTATATACTTCATATAAAAAAATAGGTTCATAACATTACAATATGACTAAATGAAATTAAATTGAGATGAAATCATATACCTCACACTTCCTTTTGGTTGAATGTTATTTAACCTCATGTATAGTAGTGTTAAATATGTTATTAACTTATTAAAGATTCATATTAATATTTATAATATCATGTATTATCATTTTATAACATCTTATCATCTGTTCAGTAATTATGATTCATTATTTTCATTGTTTTGATGGTCAAATTCCTTGTTTTCTCACTCTTGTTTTTTCATAAAAGATCTGACTAGTGTGCAAATAATATAGCTCCATAATCTCCCTAATAATAATCATGAAATAATTACAACATTTTTACATAAATTTTATTTTTAAAACAAATCATGAAATATAGTTATGAAAAATTATGTATGTTGAGATCATGGAGACGATAGAACGTACGTACGCATGAGTAATGTCTACATTTTTCAATGATCTTTATGGAAAAAAGATAAGAAATATTTTTTATTTAAATAATTATAATTATATCATAGATACCATATTATTTCTTTAAATATACTTATATATATATCATTTGTACTGTGTGGAGATGGAAATAAAGCCGCATCATTTTGTGAAGGTGGTTGTGCACATGTACACGAAAGACGTTATCATATTTCATTGAGTGAAAAGGTAGGAATGAAAATGATATATATTATCTTTTAGGACCTTTAAATATATAATTAATATTCTAATTATTTTATTTGTATCACATATAATAATTAACTTTAACCTTATCACATTCCATGAAAAGTGTTAGTGAAAGCTGAGTCACATCGCTTTGTGAGGTCGTAGTCCACCACACAAATGAGAGATGTTTTCATATCTACTACAAAATAGAAATAAATATTGTATATATGATATAATTAATAAAAAGGTAAAATTATCTTATAAATATCATATATAATTTTTATATGGATCATCATACCTAACCATGATAGGTGTTAATAGAAAAAACAATGGCATTGGTTCACGAGGCCGTAGTCCTCCGTATACAGGAATGGTGACTTCTTAACTGATTTGATTAAAGTGGATGTGGGTTTAGTTCTTGATATTAACATAAAAACATCTCAGTATATGGTATATAATGAATTAATTATATTTGTGTGTTTTAATAAGAATTGAAGGATGTGGAGGAAAAAAATAAATAAAAATTCTTATTGTAGTACACTGCCTCTTCTTCAAATATCCTCCTTAGGATTTCACCCAAAGACATTCTAGATTGGGTCTATGAACAAAATAAGGATTATATGTTGAGATTAGGGAAGTTTTTAAGGTATTTGGGTTGGTATTGGGAAATAAAAAAGGGTTTTATGGTGTGAATAATAGAGTATTGGGGGTGGCCTTTTATAAGTGAGGTGAGTGGCAGACTTGTACTTTTTTGAAAATATTCAATCATAACCATGATTTTATAGTTAAAAAGACTAAAAATGGGAAATTATAGAAATTATAACACATAAGTTAGAAATATTGTGATAAAATTTATTTTTTACAAGTTTTTTTGGTTAGTTTAACTCTTCAAATTTTAGTTTAACCCCCAGTAAATCCATATTTACGTTAACCATAGTAATTAATTTTTACTATATCAAATTTAAATTTGTTTAAAAATTATAAAGAACTTATAAAAAATTAGAAATTTTATTTATTGAAAATTTTAAATCCATTTTTCAAAATAAAATTCATAAAATTATAAAATTTTTATATTAATATTAATCATGGAAATATGATGAGAAATCATGTTTTTAAAATGGAAATGTTCAAAATGTTACAAAGTTTTTATATCAAAATTCAATATAGAAATTACTAAAGTTACCTATATTAAATAAAAAAGTATATAATTGATCAAATTTTACATTAATTATAATTATGAAAACAATTTAACATTATAAATTATCTAAAAAAAGGTGGGTTTCAATTAAAATTCAATAATTTTCATTATTCATAAAGAAATATCCTTTCAGAGAAATACCAAAAAATCACCATAAGATAATTTTGATATTATGATTTAAAAAATGGATTTTATTTTTCCAATAAAATTTATAAATGGGGTAAAAAATAATTTTAAATTATGTCAGCAAATCGTGACTATTCAATCTTTTAGAAAAAATACAGTTTTTTAGAAGATATTTTTTTAAAATTATTCTTATTTTATTTCTAATAAATTAGTAACAATAATTTCGACATCTTAGTCAGTAATATTAATACCCACCAATTTAGAAGCTATTTTATAATGGTATACTATATTACTGTTTATTTTGACTTGGGATTTCGTATTCTACTAGATGTTTAAGAGATAAAATTCGAAAAAACTATATTTCATGGGTTTTTTAAGATTTGTATTTCATCTAACATATTTTGTAGAATAAAATGTTCTTATTTTATAATTTAATTTTATTGAAAACATAATTTTTTAACCAAATTGAATACTAAAAATAGAAAAAATATAATACCTTAGTTAAGTTAGAAACGGTTTTGTATGGTCTTAAAATAGGAAGATATGGGTTGAAATGACCTACCAACTTGTCAAAATATTATTAGATGTCCATAATTCCACATAATACTCTCTAAGTAAAAATATTTGGTGATCTATAATTTTGTTCATGTCGATTAATTTACTATTTTTGATTCTTTTGGGAAATTTATAGGTAATTTCCAAGAGGGTTCCCTTTCCCCACTTATAAAAGAGAACTCACTCCCTTAACTTATCTATACCTTAAAAGCTATTTTTATAAAAAACATAAATAATTATCTATATAACATCATTATGAACATTATAGAGCTCATTTTACTTCTAAAATACCAGCCCTTGGGTCCTTAATAGGTGATCCAAAGGTTGTATCTATTAGAGAATGTCATTATCTAAACAAAGATCATTAATTTTATTTCTTCTTTTTCCCCTTAAATTATATCCTAAAATATAAAATATTATAAAAAAATTAAAATAATATAATTATATGTTATTATATTTGTGGTATAATATTTATCCATCTCAACATCCATCAATTGGGGAACAAACTCTTTGACCGTGTGTACGGTGGACTACCACATCCCAAACCAATGTAGTTCATTTTTCAACCACCATCTTCCAAGGATTGATATAATGATGGATTTACCAAATTTATATGATATTTATGATATGATTATGCTTATATAATATTAATATCATATATAACTTTTACATTTCATTCCATTTTAAATATGATAACATCACTTGTTTGTACGTCGGACTACTGCCTCGCGAAGCGATGTGATTCATTTTTCACTTACACATTTTATGGAAGGTAATAAGGTTAAAATTAATGAATAAATGTTATATAAATGAGACTATATTTATTATATAAACTTAAAATATCACCCAATTCCTTATCGATTCACTTTTTAATGGAATTTTGTTATCACTTGTGCATATATACGACATGCCATCTCCAAGAAGCGATGTGATTCATTTTCAATGTGAAACTTTAATAAATAGATATAATTATGTATCAAATGAGTAAATATGATATTAATAACATTATTATATTTAATTATATGATTTAATTATATCCTATTAATAAGAATCCGAACATTGATTATAAAAATAACATGAGAAAATAAGGTAATTAACACCCAAAAAATAAAAATAATTAAATATTATTAACAAACTCGTGGAAAAATGTATTGAGAAGATTTTATATGATAATATAAATATGAATATAGTTCTGTTATAAATTAATAACATGATTAAAACCATTATACCATATGTTAAATCATGTACAACTAAAATAAATATTAAGGTAAGGGACTTCGTCTCAACTTCCATGAATTGAGGTATATTGTAATGTTATGCACATAATTATATATATATTATGTATATATTATGAATTTTACATATAATATCATGATTAATTAATACTTCATTGTATTTTAAGTTTCATTTTTGAATTCTTTCATCCATGGATATTTTACTTGAATATTACCATGTGGTGAATGTTACTGAACAATATCTCTTTATTTAATTATTGTCAACCTTCCCATAAAAAATTAATTTTCTTTTGATAATTTTTTATTATAAATTTAATTCATCTTAAATATCCAAATTATTGGATGAGGGATATGATTATTTCCTAAACCTTATACAATTTCTTTTATATGGTCTTTACTTTGATTTTTTTTGATTAACTAGGAAATATTGATAAATCTATATCCTTTACTAAATACGAACATTTGATGATCAATAATATTGATTCATGATTTAAATATATCATTAGGTATGTGAAGAATTATTTGGAACTATAGTTATGGGTAGGGATCAGTATAATATATCCATTTGATGCGTCGATGGGTCTTGTGAAGAAAATAAGTTTCCCAAATTAGGAGGGATTATACCTGTAGTATTTAAACAATCTTTTAAAAGGTAATAGTGGAGGTATCATGATTCCTGAGATCATGGAATCTAATAATTAAGAATTTCCTTCATCCAGAATTCATTTATTATTAACAATGGATTTTTTTGAAATTATATTATCTCTAAATACATTTAATTCTTAGTTATTCATTAAATGGAATGTGTATTTAGTTATTTACCTTTCTATTTATATTATTCCCTATCCAATTATGATAGTCTTGCTATTGATTAAATGGAATTTGTTTTCAATTATTTACCATTTCAAATATATTATTATCCATGATATTTTAACCTTTATATTATCTATTGGTTCACTTAGTTCTTATTTTATTGATTACATGTCATGGGTGTTCATTTATTTATTTTCCATATTGATTATGATTATTGATTCATGATTTCATTCACTATACTTGACCATTACTGAGAATTTTGAGCTCACCTTTATTTTTTTCCCTTTCCCAAATATTCTATGAAGTGTACTATGATTGAAAAGTAAGGAAATGTTGTAGGGAATAATGTCATTGCTGAAAAAAACAATTATGATATAATTTGTGTATTAAAATATAATGTGGGAATCAAGTATGTAAATTTTTTTACCAAGACAATTGAACTATTTCGTTCTTTGGTATGTGATTCCTTGTATCATTTGATTATGTAATAAATAAGACACCAACTCTAGTATACTAGGTTCGTGGTCACTACACTCACACTTAATTAATATTAGAGAAGATTTATCTCTTATTAAGCTTGAAATAATATATATTAAGGAAAAGGTAATGTTTCATAGAGTACCAAATTCAGTTATACTTGATCATCATCTGAGGTATTCCTACATTTTTTGGAAATTAATTCAACTAGATTTGGATATATAGTTAAGTTTCATCACTACTTATCATCCTAATATAGATGGTTAGTTTAAGAGGACCATTAAAAATATAGACGAAATGTTGAGAGGTTACTCTGTTGATTCCAACGGTGGTTGGGATGAACACCTTACTTTCGGGATTTTTTTAACAAAAATACCTTTCTCTTGAGTTTTCAAATGGATATTTAGGAATCCATATTTGGAAATGAGTGAAAGATTCAATTTACTGGAATGAAGTTAGATAGAGAAATCCATTAAGTCCTCATTTTTTCATGGAAATGATAGATCATGTTAGATCCATTAAAAACCCATTTAGGGTAGGTTATATTATTTCATGTCCCATCCTAGTGGGGCACATTTCATAACTCCCCAAGCCCACCTCAAATAGTCCATGGGATGTAAACTAGTGCCGAGAAAGCATATTAATAACATAAGAGGCCTTAGACTAAGTACCTTTATGCATGAACACATCTCCAAGCCTATACAAATGTTGAAATGTAAAAACAAATAAAAAATCATGAATGTATACTTCTAAATCCCATAACTGAAGTAATAAAAGAATTAAATGAAAGTAAACAAGGACAAATACAATCCTAGAAAATTGATTATAAAAACACATGTGCATCCTGGAATTAGGTACTAGGATTGCTATCAAAATCAATTGGAACACACCTATGTCTGTCTGATATAACTAAGCTCTACCTGGTCTTGGTCCATCTTGGTCTCTATCAAAAGGTCGATCCTCTACACAAGACATGACAAGTGTGGTAAAATCCTGTAAAATGGTGAGTATAAGAATACTCAGTAGGACACCTCAAAACCACAAATCATACAACAAAGGAAATACTATCAGATATACATAGGTATATGTTGAAAACACATATAAGAATAATATCCATATATACTCAATAGACACATAGTTTTAAGGTAATTCACAACCATAGTATACCATCCTAGGATTCCAGCTAAAATATTCCAAAAATAACTCTCTTAAGAAAACATACTCATGAATCAGATTACATCGATGACATCCATACAAGAGGTTTTTCATGTTGGGTCTCATCATTAGATGTACATGGCAAAGGTTTTAAGAGATAACATACAATGATTTTGATTAATTCCAAGGCCATTGGGTGATACCAACAACTCAATTTGGATTAACCTACTAGTAGAGGATGGAATCCCATGTAGTGATGTTCATGGTGATAACAAAAACTCCACCAAGGGAACAAGGATGAATAGAGGATCTCACTCTGGGCCACATAGAGGGATTCCAATGACTCTATCTATGGAGTCATGTTGGTCGTATCACTATCCTATGTGTTGGAGAAAATTAGATACAACATTCAGGGAAAGGATAAGGGAAATGAACCCTAACAAATCTCTCCCAAGATATAACGGAAAAAGAATCCAATCCTTGTATAAAATATTACACAAAATGTGGTATGGGTTACACGTCGTGTACCTTGAACATGGGTCCTACTAGTATAAAAAAATCCTGGCATCAATCCATGTCTGTGTAGAAGTGAACATCCTGGATCTTCTATTGTATGCTACCCATGTTCCATTACATTGAACAAACCATGTACTCTGATCCGGTCGTGTCTGTGTGAAGGAGTACACGACAAGCTCTAACTCGTATACTCCAACCCACGTTTGTGTACCCTTTAAGGTACACACTGAGTCTCCTGGGAGAGACCTTATTTCTTGTGATAGGGGTAACACCTAGTGTGATAATTAATTTTCTCTAAAACAATAGCCACTAAAAATGGGTCCCACATTCCATGTAATCCTAGATTTCACACCATGTGGTTCATGATTTTCCAAAATCTTAGGTTCTTCCTCAGTGCGCCTTCTCTGATGTTATGGCATCTAATTTGGCCATATCTTGTCAGATAACTCATGAAAATTCCTTATACTAACTTTTCCATAAAAAAAAATTCCTTCAAATCTTCCCAAAAAATTGAATCTGAGCAACGTTCTTCATTGTGCACTGAACAACATTGAAGAACACAAAATCAGGTATCCACCGTCATGACATTCATCACCACTTCCATCATTGAACCACTATCATGTCGTTCTAATCTTGGATCTATTATATTAGATAATTACACCAAGAAATGGGTGCTCAACGACCGATTGATCAAGATATGTCAAACTGTAGTCCAAATGAAGAATTCCCATGATGAATGCAGAATCAGTGGAAGAAACCACCCCCAAAAAATAGAGGAATGAACCTAGATCGATGTTTGTGTCGATCTCGATCCATTTTCATGAGAATAAAAATTATGATATTGGAAAATGAAAGTAATTTTCCCAACATAACCTTGAAATAAACCCATATTGAAAAATGAATGATCCATAGATTTATCATTTAGTCGATTCATCCTTTTTTTCTATATTAATAAAGGACAGGGAAAGGAAAAATATAAAAAAACCACCCTAAAATTATTTTCATCGATCGATGAAAAATAAAGGAGCTTTTCCATGATATTTTTCATGATCCTTATATCCTTTTGTGAGTTTATCATGGATCTATGATCCGGTTTCTATTTTCCTGAGAGGAATCCTCCAATGCAACCTCTATAGTCTCTCCAATGGATATAGGGTAATGATTATAACCCTCGGACTTCTCCATAATAGTCTATTTAAAGACAAATAATCTTGGAATCAAGAATTAGAAATTAAATAATTTATTTAATTATTTTATTCATTTTTTCACCCATGATGACTTTTCTACAAATGCCTCACATCGACCAATGTTAATATGTTCCTAGGGTAAAACCCAAATTATAAACTCAATGGTACCCTCATATTTTTGATCTTGGTACCCATTTAGATGTCATTACAATTTTTTAGGAAAACTATGAATGCACTCAATTTAATATATTTAATATATTTAATATATTTTAAATATTTATTCCTAGAACATTAGGCCTCAGAATCTAATCTCATCCTAACAACTGGTCTTGAAAAGAATCTATACAATATCCTAAAAATAATATATGGAAAATACGAGTCATTAAATTCACCCCACCTTTGGGATTAGCATCCATGAAAATCCAAAACAATGGCTAGTCAAAAATATGTGGGTACTAAGCATGAATATGAGCCCCTTGGTCGCACATTCTCTCCTGAAGATTCATGTGCTTCCACCAGACACACACTAATGGAAATTCTCTCCCATAAAATATCATATCCTACCAATCCTTAATATCTACTGGTTACTCAAAAAAGGTCACTCCATCCTCAATGTCTAGATCACCCTAGTCAATAACCTACATTGGGTCATGCATGTACCTCCTCAACTATGACACATGTAAGATGTCATGTACCAGGTCTTACTATGGAGGTAGA
Source organism: Viscum album (assembly GCA_963277665.1). Lineage (NCBI taxonomy): Eukaryota > Viridiplantae > Streptophyta > Magnoliopsida > Santalales > Viscaceae > Viscum > Viscum album. Next base: position 496,162,045 of record OY728121.1, on the reverse strand, counting down.
TACAAGTTGTACCCCACCTATAAAAATCACCACAGGGTCTAGAATGGGCTAATTATTCTTAGATATATCTTTCCACCCTGAACAGATATTTATAATCCATGTTGAGGGGAAACCCAGAGGAACACATGGTCTCCTTCCTCAAAGTCCAAAGGACATATATATCTATTAGTATAAGAATTATGATTGTTATATAAAACCCTAATCTTCTCCTAAATGATCTCCATCTTCTTGGTAGTTACCCATATCAACTCTGGTCCATGTGTGCTGAGTCTCCTGGGTAAGTCTTGAAAAGTGGTTACCTAAAGGGTCACCTATACAATGCCGTGAATGGTTCCACACTAATAGTGGTATGGTATTTGTTTTTTTATGAATAATTTTCCTTTGGTAGGCAATCCTCCCAACTACAGACAAAGTCCAACATGAAAGCTCAGAACATTTCCTCCATAACCAGAAAAGTCTACTTAGTATGTCCGTCAATTTGGGGTGAAATTTTGTGCTCAAGAATAACTAAATCCCAAATTCATCCTATAATCCCTTCCACAACAGGGATGTGAAATGAGCATCATGGTAAAAATGATCATGGATGGAACTCTATGGAGTCATACTTTATCTAGAACATAGAGATGTCCCAAGATCTCTACTGAACTCTGCTCCCATATAGCTAGGATGTGGGCCGACTTGGTAAGTCAGCCTACGATCTCACATATGGCATCATGTCCAGTAGATTTATGTGGTTATCCCATCATGAATTCCATGAATATCCCATCACAACTCTATTCTATCACCTCGAGGGGTTGAGTTAAACCTTTCCAAACATGGGGCTCAGCCATCACTTTTTGTCAAGGAATTAAGATACAAACTCTCCAACTACTTTCTTCATCCCTAGACACCAAAACTAATGTACGAGACCTTGGTATATCTTTTTCATACTTATATATACAACCAAAGGAGACATATGAAACTCTATAATAACATCCCCCCACAATATCACTGATACCATCGTGTATACAATGAAAAGAATGATATGTCCCCCACCTTTATAAGATATATTAGGATCATGTTGAATAGATATCTGAGTTTGTAGGGTGTCATATTTGGTATCCCCTAGATTTTCCTCCCTAACTCACTACAATAATGGTGGGGTGACAACCTTCAACTAGAGTAATGCTACACCATCACCATCCACAAAGGACAAATGTAACAAGGACAATTTCTCTAAAACCTCATTTAGGAACTATGAACAGGATATAATATTGATAAAACCTTATACCACATTCCCCTTCCTAGGAGTGATGATAATTTTGAATTTATGATCCTGGAGGAACTCTAACCATCACCTTTATCTCGAGTTAAGATCCTTCCGAGAGAATATGTACTTGAGACTCTTATGATCAGAGTAGATGATAAACAACTCACCCATTAGGTAGTGTCACCAAATATTTAGTGTGAACTCTACCAATACATACTCAAGTTCATGGTTTATGATGTTCCTGTCAGGTTATCTCAATTGGTGATAATCATAGGCAATAAGCATTTTCTTCTACATAATAACAAAACCAAGACCGATTCTTGATGCATCACAAAACACAATTTACTCTACACCCTTATTTGGAAGTCTCAAGATGAAAGCATTCTTAATGTTCAGACTGAACTTCTAAAAATTTTACTACAACCTCTCTGTCCACACAAAAGGTATCCCCTTTCAAGTCAAAGATATCATGTGTGATAATATTCTAGAAAAATCATGTATGAATCTTTTGTAATAGACTAAAAACCCAAGGAAGATCTGCACCACTATCATGCACTTGGATGGATTCCTACCTAAGACTTCCTTAACATTGGCTAGGTTCATTACCACTCCATCTACTGAGATAACATTTCCCAGAAGTTGGACCACCTAAATCTAGAACTATCACTTCTTGAGTATTTCGTAGAGCTGGTCCTTATAGAGTACGTCCATAACTATCTTCATGTGTCTCACATTCTCTTCCTTGGATGCTGAGTATAAAAGGATATCATCAATGAATAATACCACAAATTGATCTAAGAAAGGCTAAAAGATCGAATTTATGAGTCCCATAAACATTGGTGGGGTGTTCGTTATGCCAAAGTAATCACTATGTACTCTTAGTGACTAAAACGATAAACAAATTTCATCTTCGGTATATCCTTGTCCTTTACTCAGAAATGGTGATAGCCTGACCTGAGGTCAACATTCAAGAACCATCATGCCCCTCTGAACTAATCAAATAATTCATCGATCCTAAGTAGTGGATACTTGTTCCTCATAGTCAACTGGTTCAAGTGTCAGTAGTCCATAAAAAACCAATATCTCCCTTATAAATTCTTGAAAACAAACTAGGGATTCCCAAGGTGAAACACTAGGTATAAAAAATACAAACTTCTATAAGTCCTCAAACTGCACTCACATCCCATTAATCATGGTGTTATCCATGTGATATGTTGGCCTAAATAACATTGTCATCATGGGGTGAAGATTGATATAGAAGTATATCTCTTGGAAGGGAGGTAATCATGGAACATCATTTAGGAATACATACTCATACTCACACACCACTTTAGTAAACTAGGAAATCCTAACATCAACTGCACCAAGGGTTATTCTAGAAAACTAATGTCTAATCAGCTTCACCCTCCTATGTATGAGTCCATCTGGTGCTGCATGAGTTTCCTTCTCAATTAAAAGGGATAACCTGGTTTTTTCACTACAGATACACCACATCCTTCCCCCAAAATAGTAAATCTCCACATGAAATGTAGATAACAAGTCCATATAATGAATAACGTCGCAAGGACTCAATGCTACTACCAAGATATTCCAACATAAACTATTTCCTCCTTGATTTTGGTCACAATATTAGAATGAGTTCGTGATCACCGAGTCTTCTCCAGTAGGAGTCTCCAAGCACAAGGGTTGACCCAATGGATCAAATAGAATCTCTATGCCTCATACAATGTATGTGACATAATGGAATTAGTAGAACTCTTGTCTATTAGTACTTCAACTAAGGTCAAAAAGTCATAGATCGCTCCAAAAATAATTTCTGGAGCCCCTGATTCATACGCTTTGACCGCCTACAACTATCCTTGCCCCTATCCTCTAGCTCCTAGATCTAGGCATGGACCACCTGGGGGTGGTCGTGGTAACAAGTCAAATATTTTACCACCTCCTACTTCTCTCCTAGATCCGCTTCCTAGTCCTACACACTGTGATCTTTCATGCTCTTATTGTTGTCTCTTCCTCGGTGGACCATCTATGGTCTCTCCATCAACTATAATATGGATCATACAATATCATACAACATATACCTAACCTTAAAATGAGTAGAACTACCTCTCTTTAGGATTAATGGACCAACCATGTAATCCATGAACAATAGAACCTATATCCTGGGAACTCCTCTTAAAACATCTCGCATGTCCAGGTCCCTAATATTGGCATCATATCCTTAATGATATGGTCTCTGCTCCTAATTTCCCACTTCTAACAAACATTGTCTATATCAACTCATCCAAGAATCTTTATGCCACCAAATAATGCTCTATCACAACATCATAGTTACAAATTCATAGAGCGATAAAACTAGATTGAATGAATCTATACATACATCGCATGATGGTCTAAGCCCTAATTTTTTTGAAATGAATCATATCCATCGGGTACCGGTTGAGGTTGGTAATCCTCGATGAATACTCAGTTACTATCATGCTACCCTACCAGAGTTTCATAGGCTCTGATAAATGTACAACCCTCAGCAAAATTGAATAGAACTCATCTGTGAAAATGTACTCAAAATATTACCATAGTATAGTCTCCTCTTTATATGTATTAGTCATTGAACCCCATCATCTCCCTACCGAACCATAAGAAGCCTCAATTCTAGGACTACCATCCAATCTACTGGTGTACGAAGTATATGTAAAAATAAGTTCACCACCTAAACTATCCCTCTACCGCATGTGGGTTGGGGTCACCTTGAATCCTGGGGGGTCTCTTCTGTTGAATCTCATTATGTGTACTCAAACTACACACCTCCTTCGCTGGTACTATTAGTACCATGTCCAGCACTATGATTGGTGGAATAGCTGGAATACCACATGTAGGTAACACTTCAGGTTGGAGTCTAGGTATTGATGCCTTTTCACCAAGGGTATCATCCCTGTGATCATAATTCTAGATCCTAGCAGGCATATGTCACTGAGGTATTCTGAAATACACAAGATGTACCACGATCAATTATTATATCTAGAGAACTTACTCAATAAGGACATAGAAACCACAACACATTCCTATATTATGAATGTACCATTTTTTTCCCTTCAACCAATTCTCTCATGTACCAAGTCCAAAAGTAGGTGATCAGAGTCTTGATGTATAGAAGCATAAGCTGATTAACCAACAATAGAGTCCATATCCTATAATACAATCTTGAAACACTTAACACTGTTTCTCCTAAATAATCTCATAGACTCTCAATGATAAGGTAGAGCCTCCTTTGATACAACTCTATCACAACCAGTCCCAGTGGTACCCGTTCCACGAGTCCCCAAACCCCCCCTCCAATAGGACAAGGGATGGAGACTAGCACAGCGATGGAATATCAATAACCTCGAAGGCCTTATCCTAAATTCCTATACACATTCCCACTTCTCCAAGACTATAAAAATAATAAAATGTAAAAACAGTTGAACAAAAATGCATGCATACATCGAAATCCAACAACCTGAGTACCATAGTAAGAAAAGGAATGCAAACGTGGCCAAATACAATCCCACCACAAAGATCAAGAAAACATAAGTCCATCCTAATAGTACATATGGGGATGCTATCAAAATCTATTGGAACACACCTCAGTATATTCGGTCTTACTAAGAACCACCATGTCCTTGTCTATCTAGGACTATTTCAAAAGGTTGATCATCTATATAAGGGACGACACATGTAGGCAAAGACCAATAAGGGGTGCACATAACAATACTCAGTAGGATAACCTGAAACCACAAAGCATACAACAAAGTAAATATTGTTATCTCTACACTGGAATATTTATAAAAAAACATATAATATGAATATCCAAATATACTCCACAAAGAAACAAAATATTGTGTTAATTCACAACCATAATGTACCATCTAAGGATTATAACTCAAAGATTCCACAAATCACTCATCTGAGAGAATTTACTAACGAGTCTCATAGCACTGATGATGTCTGTCTGATTGGTAGTGCTCCCTAGGTCCTATCATTAGAAGTATCCACCAATGGTGTGAAGATATATAATACAAATATGAAGATCATTGTGAAGGCCATGTGGTGATACCAACAAAAAATATGGAATAAACATCTAGGTGGAGGATTTATTCTCTTGTAGTGTTGGTCATGACGATACCAATAACGTCATCTAGTGCATGAAGATGAATAAAGGATCTCAGTACGTGTCTCATTGAGTGATTACAATAACTATATCTAAGATGTATTACTGAAGGGACCACTTTCTAATGTATAGGATGAAATTCCATACTAACATTCAGGGAAAAGATAATGGAAACACACCCTGATAAAAAATTTCCATGATATAGAGGACAAAGAATCCAATCCACGTATAAAATTGTACATGATGTGTAGTAGGGGTCACATTCCATGCCCCTTGACCCCAAATATTTCTCTGGTAAACAACCCACATTATCAAGTCATGTCTGTGTAGAGGTACATGGTGAATTTTATTCCTATTACCCTACCAGTTTTCTAGTACACATCTCAGCCTGTGTACTCTGTTCTGGTCATGTCCATGTGGAGAAGTACATGGCATGATCTAACCTGTGTACTATAACTCATGTTTATGTACCCACTGTGTTATTTTCTGAGTTTCCTAGGAGAGACCACATTCCATGGGATAGGGGTCACATGAAATGTGATACTTAACATTCTCTTGAAACCATATCAACCATAATGGGGGCCCCAAATGCCATGTAATCAAGGATTACATGCCGTTTGGTTCATGATATTCCAGAATCAAAAGTTATTTTCATTATGTGCCTTCTCCAATACTCTAGCCTCTGATCTGGTCATGCCTTACTAGATAAATCAAGGAAACTACTCATTCTAGACATTAAATTTATGAAAATCATGTTCAGATATTGTTCATAAAATGGATTTGAATGTTGTTCTTCGTTACACACTGAATAATGTTGATGAATTTGAAATTGGTTATCCACCATCGTTCGATTCATTGTCACACCACCAACTTATTTTGATGATCCTGGATCTACGACATCAGATCCTCACACTAGGTAATGGGTGCACAGTGATCGATTGATCCAAATATGTCGAACAATGGGACAAACAATGAATACCCATGTTGAACGTAGAATAAAAGGGGAAAATAAAAAAAGAGATGAATGAAGATCGATCAATGAACAAGTTTATATCGATCAATTTCTATGAGAATAAAAATTAATAAATCATTAAATCAATGTAATTATAACAAAATCACACAAAATAAACACATCCCTCAAATACAAACCATACACAGAACAATCCGTTGGTCAATTGATCCATTTTCTTCAAAGGAATCAATAGTGGGAAAGTAAAATAATCAAACAATATCCCTACCTCAATTTTGATCGATTTTTGATGAATAATGGAGTTTCACCACGATCATTTTTGAGATCCTTTGATTCCATTGTGTGCCGATCATCGATCTATGATCTCATTTCCATTCTCCTGAGAGAAATCCTCCAAATCTGTCTCCAATAACTCTCCAATGAATCCATGGTTATACAGCTAACTCTCATATTTCTCCATAATATTCAATTAAAATACAAACTATTCACTACATCAAGAATTAAAAATAAACTAATTTATTTAATGGTTTTACTCATTTCTAATCTTGCGTGGAATTTTTCTCAAATTCCCTACACCAGCAATGGTTAAGTCGCAGCTAGGGTAAAACCCACATTTTGAAGTTAATTGTGCTCTAATATTTCTGATCTTGGAACCCATTTAGATGTTATTCCAATTTTTCAGGAAAGCTACGTGTGAATAATATCTAATATATTTCAAATATTTATTCCAGGAACATAAAGCCTTATAATCACACACTCTCTTATCGGATGGTGTTAAAAATAATATATAAAATATCCAATAATAATATATGGAAAATCCGAGTAATTTTGGAGTAGAAAAAAATGTTATGGTGAAAATTTTCATTGAGATCTATTGTTTTAGGTTAGTGAGAATGTAATTTTGTGAAATTACCCAAGAAAAAACTTAATGAGATTCCAAAGGGAAAATTGAGACCAATGTATGTTTCTCTCTTTGAGATTCTAGATTATATTTGGATGGTATATTACTGATTGGATCTTCCACCAAATCTCTCTAATGTTCATGATGTGTTCCATGTATATTTCTTGAGAAATCACATAGTTGATCTTTCATATGAGCTGAACTCAGAGGTCATACCACTAGAGAAATATATCTCCAATGAGGAACAATTAGTGGATATTTCTTATTCTATAGATAGTGTTCCAAAAAACCAGACAACTTTCTTGGTCAAAGTTTTGTGGTGGAACCATAAATTTAAGAATGCATCATGGGAACCTGAGGATGTAATAAGGATGAAGTAACATCAGATATTTGTATTAGGGTGAAAAAACATCAAAGGATAAATTCATTTTATTGGGGTTAGGGTGTAATAACCTATGATTTTACGATATATATCTCTGTAAATATGTTTTATTTTGATTGATATCTTTCTTTACATGAAACACTATGTCTAAATGATCTACCATATACTATTATTATTTAAAGATACAATTTTTAAATATCCATTAGATTTCAGGGTATGAAAATGACTAAATAAATTATGAAAATGTATGGTTTACACATGTATTATATGGATACATTATTTATTAATTTTTTAGAAACGAAAATAAAAATCATTTTTAAGTAAAAGATATTTTTTTCTGGAAAACTATTTTTATTCTTCTAATGTATTTTTACCTTAAACCATAATTAATCAGTATTTTTTGACGGTTTTAATGTAATTTATATATTATATATTCCATAAAATTGTTTAACATTCATCTATAATGATTATTTGGCATGGTATAATAATAAGTCCTTTTTTAGTCCTAAAAGACATTCTAATATTTTTTTTCATTGCATTTTACAAATTTATATTAAAAATAATTTCAACCACTTATAGATATTGAATAATGTAATATTTATACCATATCTTGAATTAGGAGTATTAGATTTGGTAAATAGTTCCCTTTTATTTTTGTTCATAATGAATAGTATCCATGGTAAAAACATTTCTCATCCTTAAGGGTAAAATGGGTAAAATAGGGGTAAAACCAAGAGATAAGGTCTCTGAATCAACATAACACTTGAATTTGTCTTATTTTATGTGTAGAGTTCAGCGATTTCCATTAAATTTAATTATATATGTTCAATTGGTTATATTTTGTTTTATAAAGAATCATATATTTATTTAGGTAATGAATAAATACAAAATGTCACTCTTATAAACTTAATATCGATATTTTTTTAGGCAAGGATACAATAGGATAAGTTTAGTACTAAATTTTAATTTTAAATATTAATTAATTTTTTATCATGGTAGTTTATTTCAAAATTTTAGGGATTAAATAATTATGTAAATTTCTTATGTAATGCCAATATAGTATTTATTCAATTACAAGAAAAATAAAATAAATGATTTTAATTTTTTTAATTAATACACTTCGGGTGAATTACATTGATCCATGAATTTTATATTTATACATAACATATTAGAGGTGTTTTAATGGATAATATTTAAATTCCATATTTGTATTAATGTATTTAAATTCAAATTAAATTATTAGTTTCAAAAGGGACCTTAATGATATTTTATGAAAAATATTATTTCATTAAATAGTTAAAATATATTAAAAATATTTAATGAGGAAAATTATGACTATAATTAGTGAAAATAATCATTACTTTGTCAATTATATTCCAATTTATAACTTATAAGTAATATTATAACCCTTTAATATTAAAAATTCATTACTATGGTTATGATTAAAATTGGTTTACCAAGGTGTCCAACCAGAAGAGATGGTTTGAAATGACACCATAATTACTATAAAATTCAGTTTTTGATAACTTTATTATATTATACTATTATTCATTGAATATGTATTAAATTTTAATAATTATTATTGAGAATTAATTTGTTATATTTTAATTTTTTTTGTAATTCCCAGTGTGGCATTTCCCTTCCTTACAAAAGCGTATATATTATATATTTTCATAACACCACATTGGTCCATATAGCTTAACCAAACCAAGTAAAAATACCTCTCCAACATCTTAATATATGTTATAGAAGTTTGGTTATTCCCAAAAGACAAACCATTTGGTCCTTAAGTGGATATCTAAATGAGTTATTTCAAAGAAGAGGTCATCGCCTTAACTGGTCACTTTCTTTTTTACATCCTCTTTTTTCCTCCTATAAATATATTCTATTTATCATAAAATATTAAATTATATACCCTAAATATAATTAAATTTTATTATTATTTTGAAAACACTATTTTCTACCTTCTTTTCCAACAAATGAAAAACTATAATGATTCTTGTTTGTGCATGTGGACTACCATATCCACAAAGTGATGTGATTCATTTTTATTTTCCACATTACATAGATTAAAATAAGGATATATTTAATAATAATATTATATATATCATAAAATATTTATTCTTAAAAGTTTAATTATTATTTACCATTATTTAATTACATCCATTAAAAAGTGAAGTCAATGTTCTTGCGTATGTACAACCAATCATATCCATGAATTGTGTAATTAATTTTTCTTCATCTAAATTTTATGGATTATTATAAACATATATATAATTAATATATATTATATTTATATAAATATTAACATTTTTTAGATTATTTAACCATATAAAATGTATACATACCAAAAATAATGAACCAAAACAAACACGAAAAACGAAGCAATTATCACCTAGAAAAATAATTTTATTAAGTAATTTTTAATAAATAGGTTATAAAATGTTATATGTTAGTTATATATATAATTTCGTATATTATCAATGTTCTATAATTTGTTTATAATAAAAAAACTTGATAGAAAATTTGATTGAACACATATGATGGAATTCAAACCCGAGGTAAGGGTTTATTAAATAATCTCATAATTATTCCAGATTGTTTATATATAAGTATCAATTAGGGAAATTATTTTATATTTATATCATAAACCCAATTTTTTTTGTTTTACTCTATTTATTTCTTAAAATTAATATATTTTCATTAAATTAACTCTCTTTATGTTCTAAATATACAAAAATAATGTTTTAATGAAAATAAACATTACTTTTTCTACTCGATTAGTAATATTTTTCATCCATTTCCATATTTTTTGTAAAATGTTTTAAGGAATGTTTTAATTATTATATAATTATTTATTACATATATTTTTACCCATATATAAATTTTTTATTTTTTTAAAAATTAATCTTCTTTTCATTTTTTGAATGAGCTACTTTTGTCTATTTTACCAAAAATGTGAATAGAATATTATTTTAATGTACTCTACCGAAAAATAATTTCCCATTTTCATGAAAAATAAAAAATTCGAATCAAAATTAATTATTTTCAAATTTATTTCTCAAAAAAACATTTTTACATTAATATTTTGGAATTTTTAAAATTTTAAATAAGTGATTTCAAAGTGAAAAGTGTATTTTCTTCATGAATGTTTCTAATGATATTATTATAGTATTTTTCAATATGTCAACATCAATTTTTGAATTATTCTACTAAGGATAAAATCTAGTGAGACAATCCACCATATTTCTATTGAAGTTTTATGATAATTTTGACATTGGAAAGTATTGAAATTCCATATTCTATTTTTACCAATAAGTATAGTTATTGATTTTTATGTAAAATTGATTATTTTTTTTATTGTTTATTCATATGATGAATGAATTGGGATTATTAAGTGATGATTGGGTATCATAATTACATCAAATAATGAGGAATTATTTGGTATCATGAGATAAAATAATTTGGGTATTTGGTTGAGGCCTTACATATCTATGTAGATGTATTGTACACGACCTTGATTGTATGTTTAAGATGTATGAAATTAGGCATTACATCATTATGAAATCATTAATTATTTTCCATGTGATTATTTGAAAAGTTAAGATAAACATGGATAAGTATCAAGGTCCTATGATTATTTATATGTAATTATTTGATTATTATTTAATGCTTTTATATTATTCATGCCTTATTAATTTGATGTTAGATTCTTCTATACACTTAACCTTACTAATTATATAATATCCCCCATTTATTATTTTTAAATTAATCAGTATGTCAGGAACGATATTATAATTGATATGTAAGGATAATCTAGAGGTAATAATGATGTTCTAAAAACTATACTATATTTTATGTTTTCAAATGTAATTTCAGATGCAAGTATGTATTCAGTTTTCCATGACAAATAGTTTATTCAATCCTTCGGGGTGTAGTCACTTGTATTTTGTACCAAGGTCATAATGTAAACATCAACTCTAGGATACTAGGTTTGGGGTCATTAAATCCCCACTCCTTTATGGGAATTTCAATTCATAGTAATGCATGTTTTCTATCATAAATTTAATTATTGTATTTACAAAAAGTATTTTTGAACCTTTATAGAATATTCCTTGGGATTTATTAAAAAAGGGGAGGTATATTCAGTGCTTTCTAAAGGATAATATCCTAGAGATATTATTTATAAAAATATATATTTCTAGAGTGTTTATTTTATATTGAAAAAAGGGTAGTAATCTAGTTGTAATATTTTTGAATAGGGGGGTCCTAAATATTTATTCTTGGGGTAATTTAATGAGTAACATATCATTTAAAATGGTTTTCTCACACTAATGTTTTCTCACGTGGGATTATATTTGTAATTACGAATCATTGGGAAACTCTTTTAATGAAAGAATTTATAAAATAATTTAGTTTTCAGTTTGATAGATTTTGGAAAAAGAATTTTTAAATTAGTATATGAAGGTGATTTAGAGATTGCAACAACCCCAGGTGTATATAATGTAAAAAACTCCATTTATGTTGTTTTAGGGATCTGTCTCTTCACAAGAATTAAGAAGGAGTTTAAAAAAGAGCACATAATGTGATGAAAAGGTTCTAAGGAGTTTTGTATGTTTTAGTAAAACATATTTCATCAAGGAATAATTCATTCCATGAAACCGTTGATTAGTCCATGAAATGTGTGTCTAAAAACAATAAAAGGAACTATAAAAACATATTTTGGGACATTTGATGAGTTTATATGGACTTTTGGAGATTTATTCTAATGGTCACACCATGATACATCATATCGTACTCTGAGGGGTCCTTCAAATGGAATAATAGAAACATCCTACATTGAAATAATTATTAATACGACTTTTTCATAGTTCCATATATAGTTTTTTCAAGGAAAAGTGTTTGAGTTGTGTACGGTTTGGTCACATGGTTAATGTGAAAAGACATTTTTTTGGTTCGACATAAGCGAAGCTCAAATTTTGAAGAGTAGATACATTCCATAGTGGAATCTGGGAGAAGTTCAATTATTATACACTATTGTGTTTTATTTCATGATAATGGATTCACACTACAAAATGATATGGGTAAATTTAAATTTTTTAGTCCATGATAGGTTTGATCTATGAGGAAAAGATTCACACTGTGACTAGTTGGAATATCAACATGGATTTGGAGATACACACTGTGATATTATGGGAATTGAATATAGTATAAGAGTGGATGTTGTGGATCAAAATGTTGAACATATTTCACACCATTAACGATGAAATCATTCCATTAACTATTATTTTCCATACCTTCAAGAATTTACAGATGGATTTCATAATTAATGATATGGCTTGTAATTCTAAAGGTTAACCTGAAAAATAAAAGAGTTATAGGTACATTAAAATGTGTTTACACCAGACATGATATTTCTATAATATATAAAGGATATTCATTCCTTACCATTTTATTAAGGGCATATTACTTATAAGGATATAAAAACATATTACAATAGTTTTGAAAAGGGATAACAAATAGGAATTTCAAAATCATTGTAAAGGGAGAATAGGATTACTGTACTACACTAGAAATAAGATGTAGAAGATGAAGGGTGTTCCAAAAGTATCTATAGTTTTAATTCTTATAAATTCATTCCAACATAACCAGGTGGATAAAATTGTGACACCAAAATTAGTTTTAATACATAAAATGTTTCTAAAGATAGAATATATGAGTTCTTAGAGGGGATGCGTATTCTCTAATTTGTTAGGATTAGTGAGATGTCTTTTTTATGAATGTAAGAAACTAGTCCAAAAACATAACCATGTAGTGAGTTTAGTGATTCAATTGCATTGGAACATTACCTTTTCAAGTCCTCAGGATTATCCTGGTTAGTGTAACCATGTAAAATATTATATGTCCCTCTATTACAAAATTATTTCCCTATATCGACTATGAATGTGAGAGGGATAAATTTTCCAAATTACTAAGGAATATGATCATTTAAAAAGGAAATTTAAAATTGGAATACCTTAATTCACCCCTCCTAGTGTATTAGCCTTATTTAAAACCAACAAGAATAAAAGAGAATCCATTTTAAAATAGAGAATAAAAGTTATCTTCAAAACCAATATTAACCTAAATAAAACCTTCATATCAGTAAATAGTTGAAGAGCTAATCATATCTATAAAATTACAATTTCTTTTATGGGGAAGTGAATGGATCTAAAGAAAAGTAAGTCATCATTGTGTGAGGAATGACCAAACCCTAGACATTATAAAGTTAGTGAGACTTGGAATCGGGTCACTATAACACCTGAATATCTTATGGAATGTCTCTTTTAAATTTAACATTTTAGATAGATTATGCACCAAGCTTAAACAAATTGTGATATAATATAAAATATTAACATGAACACTAGAATATTAATGTTACCATTAGGAATAGTAATATAACAAATAGAATTGTAACCCAACCTATGAAATAATAAATAAAATTTATATATCTTATAGAAGACACTATATTAAATTTAAAACATGGAATAAGTAAATAAATGTTTTAAAAATTATAAATTAAGTATTGATATTTTAGTGAAACATGAATGTTTATTTATGATATTATAATTAATATAATTATTTAAAAGAAAATTTATTTAAAAAAAATATATTCATAAATTGATATTTTTTTTCTTATGATTAGAATTTAATTTTACTAGACCTTAATTTATTTTTAAAAGTGTCATAAAATGAGTTATAATTTTAAAACTGGTATTTTTAAAATAAATGATTATTTTAATTAAAAATAAAATTTATCATATTTAGAAAATAAATCATAAAATGTAGTTAATTTTTGAAACATATACATAAAAAAATGTTTAGGGTAAATTATTTGGATTTTTCTAAAATGGTTGAATTTTTTGGTGAATAATGAAATAGAGAAATTTATGATATTTGATAGATACATGAATTATTGAGTAATTACTAATTTATGGATTCTTTAAGCACCATTAGTTCGAAATCACAGAAACTAGTTACTATATTTTATTACAAGAATCATTAATATTAATAATTTTGAGCCAAAATAATAAACTAATGAATAAAATAAAAAACCGCCCCTCCTCCACTATAAATACCACCTCTCACAACCTATTCTCATCATACCATGTAAGTCTTGGAGCATGATAATATTATTCCCATTTCCTCTCCCAAACCTCTACCACACATTTGGGTATTTCTTGTCTCACCCTTAAGGAAGTTCTCAAGGAGACTACACTCAAGAGGTAAAACCATCTCTTTGTATGTCCTTCAATTTCAATTTTTTTATTTTCATTCCCTTACCTACCCTATCCAAAAAAACATTATAAATCCAGTATCATATGTATATTGTAATTTTATTATGTTAATTGTATATTCACCATAAATTATAAACTCCTCATCTTTTATTCTAAAAATGAATATATCATCTCTGAGGTGTCGATTCCACCACCTTTATGAATTATGATTTTTAGATTTCTAGTACCGCCTTCAAGGCTAGTCATAGAACCCTTATAATGCATAAAAATGATTTTAAAACAAATAATTAAACATATTTATTATTATAGAACTATTATATTTACATAATATTAATTAATAAAACAAAACAAGTGTGTGATAATCGAAAAACACCAAAATAATATAAATATTTATCATTATAATTTTATCCAATGAATCATCCACATATATGAAGAAAATGATATATAAGACCATTTTATTTTTTGTAATTTCATTAATAACAAAAAAAAATTAATTCTGGATAACTATTCCCATTTTACAAGATCTTTCACACATGTATACATGTGAAACAAACATGAGAACCATTGAAACAAACATTATCGAATGAGTAAATTGAATTTTATAAATCATCAAAAAGGATATAAATTAAATTAATAAAATTATAATTAATCAAATACACCTCATATAGGTTTTAAATTAAATTATTAATAAATATTATTTCGTTATCTAGAAAATTAAGTGAAAGTGAAGAACAATTTCAGACATAATATAAGTGATTCTTCCAGAACCTCATTTTTTTCCCTTTGGTCTATGCTTTATCTATCTTTACCCAGTGTAATTATTAATTTTTATTTTGAAATCCACTTAAATAAAATGTTTATAATCAAAATTGATGTACCTAGATCAATTCTGATTTCTTTATGGGGAAATACATGTTTTTAGTCCTCCCAATAAGTAGGCCAAATTAAAGGTAACATACCAATTTCATACAAATTTTCAAGTATAATCCATAATCGGTTTTATGAAACCATTATTTTTTATGAAATAAATCATCACATTATTAAAACATATCTTAGTTCATTTTTGGTTTTATGTAAAGAATTATGGGTTTTCCTCTTTTAATTCTCTTTTATATTTCCCCTTAAACTTCACCAAAGTGGCTAATTTCTCAGAATTTCTTAAACACTTTTTATATGTTTTCACTTTAGTTTCCAAATTATAGTATGAATATTTTGTTAATATTCATAAAATATAATTTCACTATCCTTCCAGTTTCTTTTCTGGGATAGACACATTTACAATATTATTTTATGATAAATGAAAATGATTTTAAAAAAGAAGTCTTATTTTAAAGGAATATTTTATTTTTTTCATGAATTTAAAAATGATGTTATTAGAGTATTATCATATATTTAAAAACCCTATATTAAATATTAACCTAATTGATATTGATCTACTATGTTACCATTTTCTATATTTTATTGAATGGTTTATTATTATTCTAACTGGGGATGTACTATCTTGTTACCATTACCCATATTAATATAGATAGTTATGATTATGTTCAATGATTGGGGTAATTATTTTCAATTCATGTGCTAATTTAAATATGGATTTATATTTTGATTATGTTTCACCCTATTATATAATGAATGAATTTTACTTATTAATTATCATGTAGAGACCACTATAACCCTCGATTCATTGGTAGGTATCATCAGACAAACTAGACTTCGTTTTGGTCAAGCCCTTAACCATTTTTGTATATGTTTATTTTGAGGCATTGATAGTTTGTTTTTTATGGCTCACATTATGAATTCACTCATTATTAAAATATTTTATGATATTTATGGGTTTATTAAAATAGCAGAATATCTATGGTTAATTTGAAATTTTTAGGTTATTATTTAAATGGAATTATTTTATCATGTTTTATTCCTACATAATGGAATGTGTTTTCAGTTATTCATATTTCATTATTATTTACATATATTTATGATATATTCTTCTTTATTTCTTACCCATATGGATCAACTAAGCTCACCCCTTTCTTATTCTTTATTTTTTCCTAGTATTCCATGATGTATATTATGATGGATATTTAGGGATAATCAAATAGAATAAGGATGTTTCCAAAGAGTTTCTAGGTTGTATTTATTATAGATTTTTAATTTAAAACATATTTTTTATCTAGTTCTCCAAATATACTAAACTATTCGGTCAATTGGGTTGAATCTTATTTGTTTATTATTAAAATGCAAGAAAGTAGGGTAATGACTCTTGTCTACTAGATTTGGGTGTTTTCAATTTTTAATAGAGGAGTTTTAATAAAAACATTGGAAACTAGCATAGGAAAAAATATACTAAGGAAATATAACCCTAAAACTAACATTGGGAATATTTCAATGGAAACTAAGATTATGATTTTATGATTAGTTATACTTTTAGTGTTTCAGTAGTTTTAAATTTCATAATATAATCTAGGTTATGAAATTGTTTTGAAATGTTTTGTAGTAGGAGGAATGTAAACAGTATTAATGCACGTATCCCATGTAGTGATTTCCATATGGTGTGAGAGAGTGATGTTGGAGCTAGAGCTGAAACTGGAGCTAACCAAATTATTACTATACTGTTAAAACTAACTAATTTTATGAGTAATAGCCTTACTCTCATGTATCATACCAATTCACAACAAAATGTAACAATGTTAGACCGATATATGTGATAATAACCTCCATCATTCAATGGGACTACAAACCCATTTGTTGTTGAACAATAGATAAGCTTCTTAGAATATATATATATCACTTTGGGAGGTAATAAGAGGGACAAGGTTATCATGGAAGTATACTATTTCTCAAGAGATAGAGACAAATGCTAGTTATTAATTCCAAACACTAAAGAAGGAGGGTGAAATTGAAAATATGTAATGGAAGAATTTTAAGGAAATTTTCTTAGAAAAATATTTCCTTCATGAATTGACAACAAATATATAGATAAAATTCGTGAGTCTGTGATAAAATGAGGATGAAACAATTGAAAAGTATTTTTCAAACTTTACAAGGATATAAAGTAATACTAGAGACTACATTCATAATCCAAGGAGAAAGATTGACTATTTATTTGAGGGTCTTAATCAAATTCTATGAAGGGAACTAGTCTCCCAGACATTCTCATCATATGAGGATATAATATCATGTTCCATCAATTTATATAAATAATTTTCTAATCCATATGGATTGAAAGGTTTATAAAAAAATAAGTATTAATATGAGTACTCTATAAAAGGAAATAAGATAAAAGGGTACAAGAGATGAATATAATTACCAACTTTCAATACATATGGAAAGAAACAACATAGAAAATGCCTATTAAGAATTTGAGTTTGTTAAAAGTGTGGAGAATGCCTATTGGGAATGAATATATGGAATTTCATATCGTTATAGGGAAGAATTCATCATCTAAGACATAATTGGATCTGCCTACAGTAGCCCTTATAAATGATATTCATGGAGAATAAAAGAAGATAAAACCTGCAGATGAAAAAGGTGGTATTAAAATTTAGGATAAACCTTTTGAATAAGAATACGTTGATTTATTTCTGTAGTATTTACCTATACATACTCTGTAGGAGGAATTTGAGTTTTCTATTGATTTAATCCATAATGCAAGACCTATATCAATGAATCCCTAGATAATGGCTACAATGGAGTTAATATAGTTAAATAATAAACTAGATGAATTAATTGGTAATGGATTTATATTCCCTATAGTGTTTCACCTTAGTAAGATCCTATTCTTTTAATTTAGAAGATATATGGATCTATGATACTTTCTATTGATTATAGGGAGATCAATGCTATTAGAATAAAGAAAAAGTATCTACTACCTCACATTGATGAATTATTTGATCATCTTCATATAGATCAATATTTTTCATAGATTGATAATCAATCTTTATATCATTAATTTCATGTGAGGAAGGTAGATTTTATAAAGACAACATTTCTAACATGTTAGGGGAGTTATAATTTCACAGTAATTCAATTCCGATTGACTGACACAACCTCTGTTTTTATGGATCTAATGAATAGAGTAATCGTGGAATAACTTGATAATTTTTTTTGTATTTGTTATTGATTTATTATTGTACTAAAAAAGATATAGGGACCATGAGAACCACTTACAGATTATTCTGGAGAATCATAGAATTAAATAGTTATATAGAATGTTTAGAAAGTGCAAATTATGGCCTCAAAATGTTTTTTATTGTCCATATTGTGTCCAAGGATGGAGACTCAATTGATCGTACAAAGAAGAATTCTTTAAAGGAATGACCTACACGAACATACATAACCAAGGTATGTATTTTCATTGATTTAGCAGGTTACTATCAATGTTTTTTTCAGAATATTTCCAGATTAGCTAACCCATTAACCTATATTACTCATAAAGGGGTAATGTTTATTTAGATAAAGGAATATGAATAATGATTTAAAGAATTTTAGAGGATATTATTGAATGTTATGATCTTGAATCTACCATTTGGAAATGGTGGATTTTGTATATATAGTGATGCATCAAAGAAAAGAATTGGTTTTTTCCTTATGAAATATGAAAGAGATATTTACTATGCATCAAGCTATTTAAAAATAATGAACTGAACATTCTAAATCATGATCTTATGTTAGAAGATTTAATATTTTCCCTAAATATATGGAGACACTATCTATGTGATGAATGATCTGATATATATATATATAGATCACAAGAGTTTAAAATATATCTTCTCATAGAAAGTACTATACATGAGGCAAAGGAGATGTCTTGAGCTACTCAAGGATAATGATTTTTAATAAACTACCACCCAAGGAAGGAGAATAAGGTAATAGATACATTGAGAAAAAAGGATCATTGTGTTTTGAATAAAATAAGTATTAACAGGGATCCTAGGAACATGGATCTATTATTGATGGATATTGTTATTATTAACGGTGGTGAAACATCAATACATTTTCAAATGGTTTCCAAACCATATTTATTGGAAATGACTACATGTTCTCAGTCTAGGGATGATAACTATCAAAATAAAATTAAAGCTGTGAATTATGGGAAATCATTAAACATCATATTTGAAGATGAAATTTTAAAATTTGGGAAGAGGATTTGTGTTCCCTCTATACCTGATCTAATAATTGAATTATTTGATGATTATAATAGTTCTAATTTCTCTATAAAATCATGTACACTAAGATATATAGTTATTTGAAGGAACATTTTTTTGGGATAATATGATGCCAAAAAATACTGATTATGTATCAAGATGTTTAGTTTTTCAACATTTTAAGGTGGTAAGAAATCATCCTAGAGGATTCATGCAACCTCTCCCTATTTTTATATAGAAATTGGATGGCATTAATATGTATTTTTTCATTGTATTACCAAATATTATAAGAAATTAGTCTTCAATATGGGTAAATGTTGATCAACGTTCCAACTCTACGCATTTCTTCAATATATGGGAGGCTTTTCCACTAGTGCACCTTGCATGACTCTATATTTATGATGTTATAAGAATTAATGGTGAACCTTTTTCAATTGTGTCTAATTGTGATCCATGATTTACATGAAAATTATGTAAAATTATTCAGAAATATATGGATTCTAATCTTCATTTGAGTACTACCTATCACCCACAAAGAGATTGAAAATATAAAACGGAGATCCCAAATTTGAATACATTTTCAAATCATGTTCACTTGACTTTCAAGGTATGTGGGGAAAATATTTACCTTTAGTTGAGTTTTTTTAAAACAATGGTTTCCATTCAAGTATTTAAATGGAACTATATGAAGATTTTTATAGACAAAGATGTCATACAATAAATTTTTTTTTGACGATGTTGGTGAAAGGAAGCTTGTAGGAGAATAATTTTTAGAAGAAACAATAGCAAAGATAAATACTATTTGAACCCATATCAAAGAAGTTCAGTGTAAGAAAAAGAGTTATGATGACAACCAGAGAATGGATTTGTAGTTTCATGCTGAAAATCATGTATTTTTTGAATTATAAATATAGAAGGATTTCATAAGGTTCAGTAAGAAAGGGAAACATAGCGCCAGGTAAATTAGACCTTTTGAAATTATGAAGTGAATTAGAGCTGTGACTTATCATTTGATAATTCCACCTAGCCATTCTAAAGTACACGATGTGCTCCACATATCATTATTAAGGATGTACATTCCAGACTCAAAACATGTTCTCAATTCTAAAGAAATACAATTGGAATATGACTTATCTTACTATAAAGATCCTACCGAAATTATGGACACTAGAGAATAGGTGTTGAGGAATTAGAATACGTGGCTTGTAAATGAATATTGAAAAGATCATAAAATTTATGTTGTGATATGGGAATGAGATGAAATTATGATTAAGAACTACCCAAATAATTTTATGAGGTGACAATATATAAATTCAGAGGATGTAGTTTTTATAGGAGAGGAGAATGTAACACCATGAGATCTTATAGTATGTCTCTTTTAAATTTAACATCTTTGATAGCTTATGCACCTAGCATAAATCAATCATGATATCTATAAAATATTAACATTGTTATTTGAATAGTAATGTGATAGTTAAGAATAGTAATCTTCCCAATATAATTGTAACATCACATATAAAAGTATAAATAAAATTTAGGTATCCTATGAATGAAAATATACTATATTTATATCAAGGAATAAGTAAATATGTGTTTTAAAAATGATAAATTAAATATTGATATTTTTGTGAAATGTAAATGATTATTTATTATTATACAATTAATATATTGAAATAAAAGAAAATTTATTATCACATAATAGAGTCATAAATTAATATTTTGTTTTTATTATTATAAGATAATGTTATGAGACATAAATTTTTTCTCAAAGTCTCAAAAAATCAGTTATAATTTTAAAATTGGTAATTTTCGAATAAATGATGATTTTAATTTAAAATATAATTTTATCATATTTATAAAATTATTTTCATAAATACACTTCATTTTTTAAATCTAAATTTCAAAAAATCGTTTTAGTTAATTTTTGGTATTTTTCAAAAACTGTTGAATTTTTAATGAATAGTGACATACTATAATTTTAGGTATTAGCTATGTACATTAATTATTGAGTCATCTATGATGTATGGATGATTTAAGAACCATTATTTTTAAATCACATGCACTAGTTACTATATTTAGTCAAAATAATCAATACTATTGATAGTATTGAGACAAAATAATAAACCAATGAATAAAAAAATAAAAAAACTCCCCTTTACTCCACTATAATTACACTCTCTCACCACCTCTTCTATTCACACATTATAATTATTGGATTTTGTAATATTTTTACCAGATCCTACCCAAAATATCTTCCCCTCATTCTTTTTTGTACACAGAAAAAGTCCATTTTGAAGTCCCTTAAGGAAGTTATCAAGGAGACTACACTCAAGAGGTAAAACCTTCTCTCTATCTCTCAATGCCAAACACAAATCTACAATACTATTTATTATGATGTTTTTCACCATTATATCATTTTATAATGTTTTTTTCATCCCAAATGATAAAATTTATATAATTATTTACTAATAAGTACTTAATGATAATATAGACAATGACTCAATTACATTCATTTATATTATATTTGTGTCAATTAATCATGAAACAAAAATATAATATACTATTTAGTCTATGAAAAAAAATAAAATACATGATGGATCCTATGTCTAAAGTATATGGTATATGACTCATGTGTCTCCTTTATTTGAAATAATACATTGATCTTTTTAAAATGATTATTTTTATTAGACAATGGATAAAACCCTTGAGTAATTTTTCATAAAACATTTAAGATATTATCAATATATGTTCGTAATCTATTAATATGAAAATTATTTTATATAATCCTATAAATCCTAATATCCATGATGTATATGGATTCTCCCAACTCCTATAAAGAAAATTTATCTGAAAAATGTGTTAATAGATTATATTATTAGAATTCCATTTTTAAGGATAAATATATCATTAATAAATTACATTAGAAAATAAAATATTGTAAATAATTTTTTTTATTACATAAGGTCAATTTCCAAATTTCAAGAAACCAAAATATTTAATTCCCTATTATATCAATGATCAAAACAATAAGAAGTCAACTTAAATTAATAAATGGACCTATGATTTTTTTTAAATTTTAGATTTTTATATATTGATAAAACTATTGAGTGGCATCACATACATAATCCTTTGTATGTTCTTGTTAAATAAAAAAAATTAACATCCACATTATATGTACCATATTCATTGAATGTAGAAATGGTAAAATGATCCAAATTTATATGCACATGAAATGTGAAACAAATATTCATCACGGTCGAAATTATTTTCTACACAAATCATTTCAGAACCAATTATGACTTGATGGAAAAAAATTATCATCATTTTCTTTCACCCTCATAAAAAGTAATTTTAAACAAATTAAATTTACTTCATCCTATATATATATCAAATTTTAATCATGGTTAGTATAAAAGGATTCAGTATCACTCTTAATGGATCAAATTAATTTCATATAATTTAAACTAATAATGGTTTTCTCACAGGTGTTTGGGACATCATATATGATATAAATATCAATGTTATTTACAATGAGAAGAAAGTATTTCTATAAATTTTCCAAATATCCTACTGAATTTTCTTGGTTTTTGTATTTGTTAGTTGGATTCTTACTCGATAAACTATTGGTAAACTTTCTTATTTATCTCATTCATTAAATTATCCTATTAATCTAAAAAATATTTTAAAATACTTAGTTTGGATCCCACTCATGATACCCAATATAAGGCCCCAACCTTAAACCATACTTAATCTTGAGTTATTACAAGATTATACATTGAGGATCTTTTCGGGTTTAGAGTTTTAGAGAATTAGATCATAAAACTTGCATTACATTCCACATATAAACAAAGTGGTTACATAAAGATATTATTCTTCTTTCCCATAAATGGAAAATATTTAAAATAAAACGAGGATTCTTTCTTGACACTTCCTTGACACTATCATCATATCATGTACCTTTCCCTTGAACTGTGAAAAACATTTCAAAAAACATGGGATGAGCATAAAAAGCTCAGTAAGGGATATAAAAATATAGAAAGGAAACATGGGTTCATATATACATAAGAATGAAATCATACATTACCCATAAAACATAAGAAATTTAACATACCTCATCAAATCATGAAAAAATCATAGAAATCATAAGACATAAAGGTAACTTGAGGCATTCATAACATTCTTATGCAGGGAGTAACCCTCTTGGTTACGTTTGGAATACCCATCACAGTATATTCCCTAAATCTCTTCGGAGAAACTTTAACGTTTCACTCCTTAGCATTACCCAATGCATTGGAGAGCTATATCGGGCTCACCTGCCCTTAGTTTATCACAGAACCACCCGTCTTCATAATAATGCCCAAGAACCTCAACATAATCATATCACATAAAACATGCATAAAGGAAACATAACATTTCCACCTTTCAATCACAAGATATCAATACAATACATTGATATAAAAATATTATGAAAACCATTTTCAATACCAAAATAAAAGAAAAGTAAAACATGGTATTTATTTTTCTTTTAAAAAAAGGTATGGCTTTTAGAGGAAGTTGATACTCAAATAATGGTCACGGCGGTGGAGAAGTTTTTATCGCCGCATACGTATGACAAAAACATTCCCTTTTGTCATTTAGTAAACGCTTCATATAAAAAAGATTCCTTTTTAATAAACGTAAAAGTCAAAGGGGTTTATACACCAGATAAAAGAAGGTTGTGTATAAAACAAAATATGCCTGAATGAAAGGTGATTGAGATGAAGTCCCATACCTCAGGTCCGACTTGACTCGATCATTCTTTAATGTCCTGAATAATAAACTTGAGTTAATTTCTACTTTCTTAAGAACCTTTTTCAAGTTCATTATTCCTTTTATATCACTTATTTCCATGTCATGAACACTATGTAATTATTTGTGTTAATAACGATCGTTTTAACGATCATTGGTACTTGAGTCAAAAATAAACCCTTTATAATTACTAGTTGTTCATGTATCCATTATATCAATAATTATAATAATGATGTATATATCATATATATCTAGTATATACATGCATTTATAATATTACATAATCATTTAGAGGTAAGAAATGAAATGCACCGTTCATGGAGACGGTAAGCCGTACGTACGCATGAACACTACTTTCATTTCTATTTTGTATTTTATAGAATGGAATCATAATGATATAAAGGTATATTATAATTCTAGTATAATATCATATATAATATCATAGTTCCATCCTTTATACGTCCCACATATGGTATTTAACGAATCAAATCACTTTGAGGGGGTGGTAGTCCGCACTTCCTTAAATGATGATATCGCGTTTACCCATAATGGAAACCATAAATGTATGACCAAAATGAAAAATAAAGAATCTTAAGGAAAAAATAAACATATAATATATCATATATAAATATAGTGACATCTTAATGGCTACCTTTGAATGTGTTAAATGAATGTTGAACAATCATCGTTTCGGGAGGCATAAATTCACCATCCACGGAAACTGTATGTCCTTTAACCATTAGATGTAGGTGTGTAAGTGTAGCTCGAATCCTTCTTATAAAAACATCCTATTATATTGAAGATACTGGAGTTGTTACAAAGGAAATGAATAAAAAGAGTTTAGGGGGTTGGAGAAGCAAAATAAAACAAAAGGACTCAAGTGAAGACATTACCTTAAAATCGGGTAACTCCCTTTGGTTTGAGCTGAAAGGCTTCTTTGGGAAGACTTCTGCCCAATGTGAGGCTTCAAAGAGTAATATAGGGATGTGGAGAGACAAAATGGGCAGGGGTTGGCCGAGCCAAAGGCTTTGGGAGTGTGGGTAATGAGGTATAGGTGGGGGCCTTTTATAAGAGGAGAGGAGGGGCACTCTTGGAAAGTAAAGAAATGTTCCTTTATTTGAAAATGATTTTTGGATTCAAAAGGTCCCACATTGATATAATTCGAGGGTAAGGTGATAAGGGTTCTAAATCCACCCATCCAATAGGTTTTGGACATGTGTAGGTCATAGATTTTACATTATCATTTCATTTTATTTAAATCCATTATTAATGAGGTAATCGCTGCATCATCATGATGTCATAAATAATTTAATTTATTTAAAGTCTAAAAATTATGAAAAAACTACTATTATGTAGGAAATATTTTTAGATTTCCAATGAATATTTATAGTCTAAAATAACATCTATGTAGACAAAATTAAAAATGTTTTAATCAGGTGATACATTCTTGTTATATTTACTTTCTTTAAAAAATAAATAATAAGATAAAAAGTCACTTTCCACAAAAGTGATTACATGGGGTCCCCATGTTTGGCAGAAGACATCCCATGGTCGGCCATGAGACAACCAGTAGAATTAGGACAAATTTTGGTGTCATTTTTTTATTATTATGATATTATTTTATTATCCTTAACTACCTGATTACTCATTAATCAAGATAATTAAAGATAATTACCGTCGCTACTATTCATAATGTCCAAAAACAAAAGAGTATTGATTAAATAATTTGTACCTTATGATTCAAAATATGTAATCCATTTTACCAAATTACAAAACACAGAAATTTCAATAATTTTTTTAAAAAATAATTCCCGTTGTCAAAACAAATAGCGGGTTTTTTTGAAACAATATCTATGAAAAGTTTGGCATTAGTTTATGCCCAATTCCAAAGTGAAATTAATCCTAATGACCACAATTGGATTAAATGGTAAAAATATATTCTAATTTAACATTAAAACCAATTCAAAAGATAATATAATCATATAAATAAATTTGATTAAAAATTAGTTTTGATGTAAAATGTAGTATTTTTCATTATTCATTAAAAAATGAACATTTTTAGAAAAATACCAAAAATTCACACAAAATAAATTTTGATGTCCCAATCATAAAGAATAAGTTTATTTTGACAAACATATCTTATAAAATTTCCAAAAGATAGATTTAAAAATGGTTTTCCATCAAAAGATAGTAAACCAATCTTTTAAAAAATATTAGTGTATTCCATGCTTAAGATTGGTTTTATTTTCATTTTAAGCCTCTAAAACACTATCTAATTCATTAATACACATAGATAAAAATATCTATTATTCATTACTTACTTGGGATGTTACATCGTTCCCCCCTTTAGAAAATTTCGTCCCCACAATTTATTTACTTATCGAATAAATGGGGGTACTTATCCCTCATTGCATTTTCAGATTCCCATGTTGACTCTTCCATCATGTGGTTTTCTCACAAAACCTTTACCTGATTAATCACCTTATTCCGCAACACTTGCTCCCTGTGGTCAAGGATCTGGACCGGTTGTTCCTCATAAGATAGGTTCTCTTCCAACTGAACTACCTCTGGACTCAAAAGATTAGATGAATCTGGCATATACTTTCTCAACATCGAAACGTGAAAAACATTGTGTACCTGAGATAAACTTGGAGGTAAAGCCACCCGGTATGAAACTGATCCAACTCTCTCCAGAATTTCATATGGTCCAATGAACCTTGGACTCAACTTTCCTTTCTTACCAAATTGCATCACACTTTTCCATGGTGATACTTTGAGAAAATCATGATCACCTACCTCAAAAGAGAGATCCTTCCTCCTGTTGTCCGCATAACTCTTGTGCCTACTCTGAGCTGTTCTCATGTGTTCTTGAATCAGCTGAACTTTTTCTGCCATCTCTTCTACCAATTCTGGTCCCATCAACTTCCTTTCACCCACTTCATCCCAGAAAGCTAGAGTTCGACACCGCTTCCCATATAACGCCTCAAATGGTGCCATCTGTATACTGGAATGAAAACTGTTATTATATAAAAATTCAACCAAAGAAATATGTTGGTCCCAACTTCCCTGATAATCCATCGAACAAGCTCGTATCATATCCTCCAAGGTCTGAATTATTCGTTCTGACTACCCATCTGATTGAGGATGAAATGCTGTACTAAAATTTAATTCATTACCCAACGACTTCTGAAGGCCTTTCCTAAAGTTAGAAGTGAACCTGGGATCATGATCAGATACAATAGAGAGGGGAACTCCATGTAACCTGAATATATCTTTAAGATACAAACGGAAAAGTTGATCTAGGGAAAAAGTATCTCGTATAGTAAGGAAATGAGCAGATTTAGTCAAGCGATCAACAATAACCCAGATTTCATTATTACCTCGAGATGTCTTCGGTAATCCCACAACAAAGTCCATGGATATATTCTCCCATTTCCACTCTGGAACTGGTAAAGGCTGAAGTATCCCTTTCGGTAACTGTCACTCTACTTTAACCTGTTGACATGTCAAACACTTCACAGTAAAATCAGCAATATCTCTTTTCATTCCATCCCACCAGTAATACTCCCGCAGATCTCTGTACATCTTAGTACTGCCAGGATGAACTGAAAACGGAGAACTATGACCTTCACATAACAACTCTCTCTTCAACTGTGAATCACAAGGCACACACAATCTCTTCCCAAATCTCAAAATGCAATCATTATCAATGTTGAATTCAGGCAACTTACCTTTCTGAACCAGCTCTACCTTTTTCTGCAACTAACTGTCTTGCTTCTGTTCTTGCTTGATTCTATCTGATAGAGATGATCTAACTGATACCTGAAACAAAACAGAAGAACTTCCTGCACCAACAACTTCTATGCCAAAGATCATCAAATCCTTAACCAAAGGATCACGTTCCAAACACAACATTTCTAATGAAGCATTACTTTTTCGACTTAAAGCATCAGCCACTTTATTTGCTTTTCTCGGATGGTAATGAATTGTATAATCATAATCCTTGATTAATTCCAGCCATCTCCTCTGTCTCTTGTTTTACTCTTTATGAGTGAATATATACTTTAAACTTTTGTGATCAGTATATATTTCACACTTTACTCCATACAAATGATACCTCCCAATTTTGAAAGAGAAAACAACATCAGTTAATTCCAAATCATGTGTAGTGTAATTTACCTCATGAGTTTTCAACTGTCGTGAAGCATAAGCAATTACCTAATCATTCTGCATTAGGACGCAACCAAGTCCTTTTAATGAAGCATCACTGTATATAACAAACTCACCATTCCTGGAAGGTAGTGCCAAAACTGGAGCATTCACCAATCTTCTTTTCAATTCCTGAAAACAATCATCACATTCTTTTGCCTAGATAAACTTAACACCCTTCCGAGTTAGCTTAGTCATTAGACTGGATAACCGTGAAAAATATCAAACAAACCTTCGGTAATAGCCTGCCAAACCAAGGAAGCTACGAATCTCAGTTACATTTGTGGGTCTTGGCCAGTCTTCCAAAACTTTTGTTTTTGCAGGATCAACAGTTATCCCATCTTTAGAAACAATGTTACCAAGGAAAGAAATTTGTTGCAACCAAAACTCACACTTGATGAATTTTCCATACAATTTCTTTTCTTTTAAGGTTTCCAAGATAACCCTTAAATTTCTTTCATGCTCCTCTTTACTTTTAGAAAACACCAAAATATCATCAATGAAAACCACCACAAACTTATCCAAGAACTCATGGAAAATTCTATTCATTAATTCCATGAATACAGCAGGTGAATTGGTTAGCCCAAAAGGCATTACTAAAAATTCATAATGGCCATATCTTGTACGGAACACGGTCTTCAGAACATATGCTTCCTTTACCTTCAGCTGATGGTACCCCGATCTAAAGTCAATCTTTGAAAAATACTCAGCTCCCTGGAGCTGATCAAACAAATCATCGATATGAGGAAAATGATATTTGTTCTTAACAGTGTTGTTATTCAAGGCTATATAATCAATGCAATGCCTCATTGAACCATCTTTTTTTTAACAAATTAAACAGGAGAACCCCATGGTGATGTGCTAGGTCGAATGAAACCTTTCTCTAATAAATCTTGAAATTGCTCCTTCATCTCTAAAAGTTCAATTTGAGCCATTCAATAAGAGGGTTTAGAAATTGTCTTAGCATTAGGAACTAAGTCAACAGTAAACTCAACTTCCTGATCTGGTATTATTCCAAGCAACTCATCAGAAAAAATATCAGGATACTCATTTACCACTGGCACCTCATTAATCTGAACAGTTCCTTTTTTTTTCAACGATGTGTGCAAGGTAACATTCATTTCCATCTTTTACAAGTTTCTTTCCCTGTTGATAAGTTACCAACAATAAGGGTTCATTCTTGTACACAAACTGAAAGTATTTCTGAAAATAAACTTCTTTAGCTCTACAGTGAATCTTAGCATGGTAAATAGAGAGCCAATCCATACCCAGGATAACATCAAACTCTACTAGAGGTAGAACAGTAAGGTTTGCAGGTAGGTTCTTTCCACAGATAAGGATAAGAAGATTCTTATAAATTCTTTTTGCCTCAACATTTCCCCTAGGTGTTTTTACCAAAAGTTCAGGAGTCATTTCTTGAGATGGTATTCCCATTTTACTAGGAATTTTTTCAGAGATGAAAGAATGTGTAGACCCCGAATCAAACAACACACTGGCATAATCTGAAAAAACAAACAAAGTACCTGATACAACTTCATTTGATGGCCTGACATCTGCTGAAGTAGTTGCAAAGGATTTCACCACCCCTTTCTGCTTATAGACTAACTGCTTCCCATCACTCAAGCTCTTTGTCGGACACTCGTTTGCATAGTGACCCATCTCATTTCACTTAAAACATTTCACTAACTGTAAATCAAATTTGGTCTTACATTCACCTTGATCTTTTTCAGTGCAATCACGAGCCTTATGTCCCATTTTACCACATTGGTAGCACTTTCCAGAATTCAGAAGACATTCCCCAGAATGCCTTTTAACACATTTATCACAAACTAGAAACTTAGATTTCTTATTATCAGACTTTTTTGAAGAATTCTTCCCTTTCTCCTGCCACCTTGGTCTCTTCTTCTGCTGGTTGTTATAGAACACTTGATCATCGACAAACTCCATTTCCACCTTCTCAGCATATCGAACAAGCTTTTCATATCTTTTAAACTCACGAGAAGCTAATGCCCTTCGATATTTTGGCTTTAATCCTGAGTAAAAACGATTGATTTTACTATCAAGGTCTCGGATAAAATTTGGAGCATACCTTTCCAATCGAGTGAACCTTTCTTCATAGGTAGCCACTGAGTCTTCCTCTTTCCTCAATTCCAAGAATTTTTTTCCATCCTAAGTCGAATAGCCTTAGGAAAATACTTTTCAAGAAACATACCTTTGAATTCATCCCAGTCGGGAGCATCAATCTCATCAGCGTCCCTGATATTTTTAACCATCGACCACCACTGATCTGCTTCACCCTCCAAACGGTAAATAGAAAGACTAACCTTTTGATTTTCTGAACACCCCATGACATCGAAAATCTTCTCCAGTGCTTTAATCCACCCTTTATCTAGCACAAGGTCATATGATCCTCTGAATGATGGGGGATGTTGCCTCATGAAATGTTCCACCACTGACATGTTCCTCTGCGGTTGATCTGGATGATCTCGTGTATGGATACCACCACCATTTATCGCTTGAGTCAACTGTGCCATTACTACAACAAACTATTCAGTTCCAATTCCAACCATCTCAGGATGATGATTTGGAAGGTTATTTCCTTCTGCATGCCTTCCTTTCCTCTGTGGAAAACCATTCTGAAAAAACATGTCTTAGATGAAGCAACATGGTAATCTTAAAATACTATATCACTTCAATTTGACCATAAAAAAATATTTTTGGATAATCATTTAATATAATTATAACTCCTAAAGTTATCTAAACTGACCTCTGATACCAACTATAAGGCCCCAGCCTTAAACCTTACTTAATCATGAGTTATTACAAGATTACACATTGATGATCTCTTTGGGTTTAGAGTTTTAGAGAATTAGATCATAAAACTTGCATTACATTCCACATATAAACAAAGTGGGTACATAAAGATAGTATTGTTATTTCCCATCAATGGAAACATATTTAAAATAAAACATGGATTCTTTCTTGACCTTTCCTTGACACTATCATCATATCATGTACCTTTCCCTTGACCTGTGAAAAGCATTTCAAAAAACCTGGGATGAGCATAAAAAGCTCATTAAGGGATATCAAAATATGGAAAGGAAACATGGGTACATATATACATAATAATGAAATCATACTTTACCCATAAACCATAAGCACTTTAACATAAGTCATCAAATCATGAATAAATCATAGAAATCATAAGACATAAAGGTAACTTGAGGCATTCATAACATTCTTACGTACGGAGTAACCCTCTTGGTTACATTTGGAATACCCATCATAGTATATTCCCTAAATCTCTTCGGAGAAACCTTAACGTTTCACTCCTTCGTGTTACCCAATGCATTGGAGAGCTATATCGGGCTCACCCACCCTTAGTTTATCACGGAGCCACCCATCTTCATAATAATGCCCAAGAACCTCAACATAATCGCATCACATAAAACATGCATAAAGGAAACATAACATTTCCACCTTTCAATCACAAGATATCAATACAAAACATTGATATAAAAACATTATGAAAACCATTTTCAATACCAAAATAAAAGAAAATTAAAACATGGTATTTATTTTTCTTTAAAAAAAGGTATGGCTTGTAGAGGAATCCGAAACTCATATAATGGTAACGGAGGCGGAGAAGTCGTTGTCGCTGCATACGTACGACAAAAACATTCCCTTTTTTCATTTAGTAAACGCTTCGTATAAAAAAGATTCCTTTTGAATAAACATAAAATTCAAAGGGGTTTATAAACCAGATAAAATAAGGTTGTGTATAAAACAAAATATGCCTCAATGAAAGGAGATTGAGATGAAGTCCCATACCTCGGGTTCGAATTGACTCGATTGTTCTTTAATGTCCTGAATAATAAACTTGAGTTAATTTATACTTTCTTTAGAACCTTTTTCATGTTCATTATTCTTTTTATATCACTTATTTCAATGTCATGAACAATATGTAATTATTTGAGTTAATAACGGTCGTTTTAACGATCATTGGTACTTGAGTCAAAAATAAACCCTTTATAATTACAAGTTGTTCATGTATCCATTATATCCAGATTTATAATCATGAAGTATATATCATATATATCCAGTATATACATGCATTTATAATATTAAATAATCATTTAGAGGTAAGAAATGAAATGCACCATTCATGGAGACGGTAAGCCGTACGTACGCATGAACGCTACTTTCATTTCTATTTCGTATTTTATAGAATGGAATCATAATGATATAAAGGTATATTATAATTCCAGTATAATATCATATATAATATCATAGATCCATCCTTTATACGTCCCACATATGGTATTTAACGAATCAAATCAATTTGAGGGGGAGGTAGTCCGCACTTCCTTAAATGAAGATATCGCGTTTACCCATAATGGAAACCATAAATGTTTGCCCAAAATAAAAAATACAGAAGCTTAAGGAAAACATAAAAAAATTATATATCATATATAAATATAGTGACATCTTAATGGTCACCTTTGAAGGTGTTAAAATATGTTGACAATCATCGTTTCGGGAGGCATAAATTCACCATCCACGGAAACAGTATGTCCTTTAACCATTATATGTAGGTGTGTGTAAGTGTAGCTCGAATCCTTCTTATAATAACATTATAGTATATTGAAGATATAGGATTTGTTACAAAATAAATGAATAAAAAGAGTTTAGGGGGTTGGAGAAGCAAAATAAAACAAAAGGACTCAAGTGAAGACATTACCTTAAAATCGGGTAACTCCCTTTGGTTTGAGTTCAAAGGCTTCTTTGGGAAGACTTCTGCACAGAGTGAGGCTTAAAGGAGTAAGAGAGGGATGTGAAGAGACAAAATGGGTAGGGGTTGGCTGAGCCAAAGGCTTTGGGAGTGTGGGTAAGGAGGTAGAGGTGGGGGCCTTTTATAAGAGGAGAGGAGGGGCACTCTTGGAAAGTAAAGAAATGTTACTTTATTTGAAAATGATTTTCGGATTCAAAAGGTCCCACATTGATATAATTCGAGGTTAAGGTGATAAGGGTTAGAAATACACCCATCCAATATGTTTTGGACATCTGTAGGTCATCGATTTTACATTATTATTTCATTTTATTTAAATCCTTTATTAATGAGGTAATTGCTGCATCATCATGATGTCATAAATAATTTAATTTATTTAAAGTCTAAAAATTATGAAAAAACTACTATGATGTAGGAAATATTTTTATCTTTCCAATTAATATTTATAGTATAAAATATCATCTATGTATACAAAATTAAAAAATGTTTTAATCAGGTGATACATTCTTGTTATAATTATTTTCTTTAAAAAAAATAAAAAGATAACAAGTCACTTTCCACAAAAGTGATTCCATGGCGTCCCCAAGTTTGGCACAAGACATCCCATGGTCTGCCATGAGACAACCAGTAGAATTAGGACATATGTTGGTGTCATTTATTTATTATTATGATGTTATTTTATTATCCTTAACTACCCGATTACTCATTAATCAAGATAATTAAAAATAATTACCGTCATTACTATTCATAATGTCCAAAAACAAAAGAGTATTGATTACATAATTTGGACCTTATGATTCCAAATATGTAATCCATTTTACCAAATTCCAAACACAGAAATTTCAATAATTGATTTAAAAATAATTCCCGTTGTCAAAACAAATAGCGGGTTTTTTTTGAAACAATATCTATGAAACGTTTGGCATTAGTTTATGCCCAATTCCAAAGTGAAATTAATCCTAATGACCACCATTGGATTAAATGGTAAAAATATATTCTAATTTAACTTTAAAACCAATTCAAAAGTTAATATAATCATATAAATAAATTAGATTAAAAAGCAGTTTTGATGCAAAATGCAGTATTTTTCACTATTCATTAAAAAATCAGCATTGTCAGAAAAATACCAAAAAATTCACACAAAGTAAATTCTGATGTCCCAATCATAAAGAATAAGTTTATTTCGACAAAAATAGCTTATAAAATTGTCAAAATATAGATTTAAAAATGGTTTTCCATTAAAAGGCAGTAAAAAAATATTTTAAAAAATATTAGTGTATTCCATGCTTAAGATTGGATTTATTTTCATTTTAAGCCTCTAAAACACTATCTAATTCATTAATAGACATAGATAAAAATATCTATTATTCATTACTTACATGGGATGTTACACCCAATCAATAATTTATCACACCTTATGAGCATCTCCCCATATTCCTGATTCTTCGAACTACTAGCAAGGGATTTCCAATGTCATGGGGATACACCACCCTAAATCAAATAAAAATGAATACTAGTGAATTAATAATCAATAGTTATTCATGATATCACATCATAATATAGAATTTATAGGGATCAGCTAACTATAATCATACATGTCACATGATATAAAAAAATATGAGGGAAATGAAAAGTTTTAAATGTCATACATCTAATTATTCCCCCTAGATAGTTTGTTATACATAGGATATAATCCAAAATAAAAAATAATGGAGAAAAAAATCCAAAACTATTCCCATGGATTTTTTCTGTTATGTCTCATAGTCCTAATCATTTAAAATCATCTCATTTATGATTCATCATAAATTTTCTATTTCTTGTTTTATAAACCATTATATATGCATTCTTATGGAGGTACATGTGTATCGTGTGACTAATATATTCAAATTTCTACCAACAATGATATATATAAAATAATCCAATATATGTGGGAGCATGAAAAATATGATGTAAAAGTTATAACTAGTATAATATAATTCCACTCACATCATTTGGTTCCATGAAATCCAACCAAATGAGTTTCCCAAAATGATTTGAATAGTACCAACACAATAAACATAATTTTATAATGTTCTAAATCCTCATATAAGTTTTGGTTGGATATTTTTCTTCCCATATTCCCTAAACCCACATATGGTTCAATGTTGGAATAATTTCAATCTTCTATACAGTCATACATATCAATATACTTTGTTGGAAATAACATCCAATCCATCAATGATTAATAATTAAAATTGATAGGTTGGTACAATAACCATCCATATCACTAGTTCTAGATGGATTGTTTGGTATCAAGCCCATACAATCATGTATTTCTTGATACGTTGTCAAATATATGAACACCCCATTAGAAAACATCGAAACAGTAGAACCATGCCCATTCCACTCGTAATATAATAACTCTAGGTTGGAACCACACCAAACAAATCTTAACTTTTAGGTCACCATTCCCAACCTAATCATAAATATCAGTATGCTAAGTTGAAAACATGCGCAACGCACTCATGGATATTGAAATACTTGATTGTAACTCACTCAATCCACTCATTATTACATTACTCTAAAGGGAATGACTTATAGAAATCCTACGCATTGGTAGTGAATGGATTATCACCCACAAAAAAACCCATAACACCATATTATCATGCCTCAAATGAAGGATAATTTCATATTGGATATAAATTTCCATTTACGACCATAATATATATACTCACCACTAGACCGTCATAAGAGAGACTTCCTCCTTTATAGGGTAATGTTTTTCCGGGCCTCCATAAGGATAATCAACTGATTTCCTACTAAGGGAAACTATTTTTATGTTTTAATTTCATGAATTATTATGAATATTCATATGAAACATCATAATTGATGAGAATGTGAAAATTTTAATATGATAAATGAGTCTATTACTAGTATGACAACCATTTACCAACTTAAAAAATACATGTAATCACAACATGGTTTCATTTTAATTTATATAAGACGATCTCCTTCACTCAAAAATCATATTATTCTAGTAATACATATAAAATAATGAGTAAACATAGAGTCCACATATTAGTTTATCATAGTTTCTTAGTCATTATAATTCATTATGTGAATTCTCCTCAATTAATGGTAATTTCAGAACGTGAAAAGGTCCTTTAAGAGATGGATTTGTTAATGAATATTTTTATGGCATTGTGAAAAATTAAAATCAAAGGGTAGAAAAGGTGATATTTATGAAGAGGGGTCAAACATCATAAATAAAACATCAATCAGGTCTCAAATGAATGACATAAGCCACATAGTAGTGGTTAAAATAGAAGGAGGGGTAACCTTTGTCATATAGTTGTCTAAAGGGGGGAAAATGCGGTTAGAATTTTTTAAAAAATAATTTTGAGAAATAATTTAAAAAAAAAGTCCAAGGGTACTAAGTACCTAATTTGTACCGACTAAGTTCCAAGTGGTCCGTCAACTATATAAATAGTGAAAATTAACCTTCTTGATGTCCACCTTGGTCAACTTCCCTCCTTTATCAGTCCACCATATACTATATAGCATACCATCAGGTACCCACTATCATATGCTATAAAATAAAATATCAACCAACCACTCTTATTTTGACTAAAAAGATAATCCACTCACAAAATTTATATCTTTTTGGAAAATGAGGTTACTAAAAAAGGTAAACATTAAAAAATTACCTAATAAATTACCAAATAATTAATGGTACATTATAAAATCCCCAGTGCATGCATATATGATGAAATGATTCAACATATTTTCCACTATATTAGCCTCCCTCTGCAAACTCTCCGATGAGATATTCCCATTAATCTACCACACAATTACAAGGGGGTCATATTTCTAGGGAGTTTGTACTCTCTTTAATCAACAATAAATAATTTTCCCTCCTTAAAAAATGCATCTTCCTCTGTCTCCATGTCATAAATATTGATCACATTATAAGGGATCATCATGAATCTCAAAAGATGATATATATAGAATAAAACATGTAAAGAGACATATATTAGAGAGAATTCCAATAGGTATACCACTATACTAATCCTATCTAATATCATGAATTGACCTATAAAACAGGGAGCTAAAATCCCATATCTCTTCGAACGTTGATTTCCCAACTAAGGAGAGACTTTCAAAAATACATGATAATAAACCATGTACTCTATTGGTTGATTTCATAGGTCATTGTTGGATCATATCTTTATAAGAGTAGTCACAATTAAAATTTTGATTAATTTCATCTAATTTATTATTTCCTGTATACGGTTCAGTCTAACACTAGCATAGAGAAGGGTATTCCACATCAATTTTTCATTAATTATAATATCATTTAATTAGAAATTCTTTTTTAATGATTTAAAACATTAGTTTTTATGTGATTTATTTTATATAATTAAAAAAATTTACATTATTTTTTAAATAAAATTATGTTTAAAACCCTAAAAAAATAAAATATTAATTGATTTTTTTACTTAAAATATATTATAGATGATTTAAAAAATGATTGTTTTTATTTTTATCATAGAATTTACCTAACCAGTAATGGATCCCAATAACACAAAGACAATATAAAATCAACCAGTGAATACCATCACCGTATAATTTTACAAAAAAAATTTACATCATAAAATTATCCAAATTATAACAATGTTAAAATTTAATATTTAAAATTCAAAATTGATTTCAAAAATAGAGATAAACATAAACTGAATCAAAATTTTAAAATAATCCAC
Organism: Viscum album; assembly: GCA_963277665.1. Taxonomy (NCBI): domain Eukaryota; kingdom Viridiplantae; phylum Streptophyta; class Magnoliopsida; order Santalales; family Viscaceae; genus Viscum; species Viscum album. The sequence goes on along the minus strand of OY728121.1, from coordinate 496,123,450 downwards.
CCATGTTCTTAGAAAATGATTTATTCCATTTATATTATAATTAATAGGGTCACTAAAATCCAAAAATTTAAATGAATGTATTTAATATGTAATCTTAATATAATTATATGATACTACACATGATCATAAAAAAGAAAGATTATAATAAAACACATCCTTGTCAAATTTTATAACTTTTCCTATTGTAATTAGTTCAAACATAAATCCAAGAACACAATTTCCTCATTTTATTTATCCTTCTTGATGATGGAATTTATTTTTCAAAATATGATATCAATGGAAAATAAAATTTCATGTATTTTCTAAATTATAGTATATATAAGTGAAGTCACTATTTTACACACATATTTGATATATTTTGTCCAATTTTATATTTTTTAGTTATTGTACACATAGTAAAATATTAAAATGTTAAGTATGATATAAAATAAAATGATATTACAATATATAAGTATTAAAATAATTAATCTTACATATTTAATATTTCTTAATAGACTTCTCACAGGTCTCCGTGGATGGAGCATAAAAAGTGATATGTATTTTCTTATAGGAATGACACACAATATATAATGGAAAACAATATATAAAAATATAATGTGAATATTTATTTAAATAAAAGAAACATTAAATTAAGAAATATATGTTTGATACCCATCATGATAATAAAACATGAAATAATCAATTATATCATTACGATTTTTTTTATAAATATATAATGTTCTTTCTTTAAAGTTTAATATCAATTATATTGGAGAAATAAATTTTAGGTCTATGAATCCATAAATTTTTTTCATATCATACTGAGTAAAAAGTTTATAATGTTAGCTACTAAAAAAATCATACATAATCTATTAGATGAAATTGATATAATTGAATGAAATATGATATTTGTCTTACATGTAAAATTCATTCATCACTATGATTTAAAACATATCTATAGTTATAGGATCCATGATATCCCTCTTACGAATCATCACAGTAATATGATTCTAAAAATTTTCATCACTCAATATCATCTCATAAACAACAAAAAACATAAATTCATATATTGATAATTTATAAATTCATTGAAACAAATTAGTATTTTAAGTTGGGCTTCACCACCTTTTTTCCTTCTATACAACATGTCTTTACCAATAATATATTCCATTAATATATATCCATATTTGATAAAATATTAATTTTTCTAACACTAATTAAAATTAAAGTACATTATCTATGAATACTATAGTAACCCATGCTAGATTGACAACTGATTCACCCCATATTAGTGGTTAGTACCTCCAGGTGCACTACAAGTTATATGAATACTAATTTTACATCTAAATATTCATGTTTTCTATATTTATTTTAATAAAAATTATGATGTTCAAATTTCATGAGGTTTTTTAGCTGCCTTTGATTGAGGAAAAGGATGATACTCTAGAAGATAAAGATATGAATATTTTTGTATAATATTAGACAAAAAAGAAGAAAAGGTATTCAAGGATGATAATAAAGAATCCAAAAGTAAACAGGGAGAGAAAAAATACAAAATTTAATCATTGTGGTATAATTTATAATAATTCATTTGATAATTATTTTTTATTTAATCATATTTATGTTGCAATAAGGATATACCAATTACTGATTATCATGAAGAGATTAATGATCAACCAAGAATACAAACCATAGAAGTGGTAAATTTTCTAATCTATTATATTAAGGGACTCATTGTTGGAAAATCATAGTTAGAATTAGAAGATACAAATTGGAGAATTAAATTAGAATGTTGTTTAAAAAGTCCATGGATCATACAGACCTAGTGGAAGCAAGGGAGAAATCAGTATCACTTTTCAATAAAATATTTTCCTTTTGTTTATAATGATTACAAATTTATTCATCTGAGGATTTTTTTTGAGATTTTCTAGGGAAGGTTTCATGAACTTGAAAAGTGCTCCAAAATATATATGGAAGTCCAAGATACTTAATGAGAGGTTTGAAAAAAGGAATAAAAGATCTTGATAAATAATCATAAGAATTAAGAAAAGTTCATGAAGAGAAAATCAAGAATATAAAAGAGGATTAGGTATATATATTAAGATAAATTGAGTATGAGAATAAATACCTCAATATAATGTGTTTTTAGGTTGAAATATTGTTGAGAAATATGGAACCAACACAAGATAAAACACCCTAAAAAATTGATAAGAATGATGATACCAAAGAAATTTCCATTGAGAGTCATGGATCTAGGATGAATTATAGTGTAATAAATTATTATAGGATATAACCTACTAATCATGTGACAAAATCCTAAAATAGGATGGTATACCATAACCTATAAACCACATAATTTACTAATATTGTTTTACATGGTGGTATATGGTTCAAACAAAACTATTAGAGAATAAGGATGGTGAAAACACATAAAAATCCACCACATCATTTATGGTGGATAAGAAAAGGTATATGAATATTATCCCACTTGAGGGATCCCGACCACCTAAAAGGAATTCCCAAATAAATTAAGTTTTTAATTCTAGATAACACACAATTTGATGAAAAATTTCAAGACATATTAAGAATTTTTGGTTTCATGAAAATATGGGGAATAATTTATAAGAATATTAGAATAACATTTCAATTTAACAATATCCTAGAAAACTACATGAAATGTGGAGAAAATATAAAGAAAATGGGAATTATACTGACCAAAAGTATGAGTTAAAATAAAAGATAAATGAGTATTCCTTGAGAGGAAAATAGAATAGAATTATTACACAAGATAATAAAAAGAAGTAAATGAAAAGTGAATAAGTGTATTTCATCATACTAGATGAAAAATTGGATAATAATAAAATAAAAGGAAACATAAAGATGGATGGAAAATATTGTGACTGGTTTGATAAATCTTCAGATGTCCACACAACTACATAGATATATTACTTAAATAGTTTGATCTATTTAGGAATAAAATTAAATAACCCAGTGCATCTTCTGAAATAATGATCAAACTGGGAAAGGGAGTTTTACACAAAAGAAAAACTAAAGTGGAGCATATATCCCAATAGGAAGAAACTTATCATGAGAGGAATGTAAAAAAAATTAGTGGATATTGACAAGAAAAGGATTCTTGAGGTTAAATAGTAAGATCACCCTAGGTTGAGAGAAAGATACTATCCTAAATAATACTTTTGGAGAACTAATAGTCCCATCCTTGTTCCCTAAATCTTTTTCTTATTCATTCTAACTTATATAATATTTAAGGAGAGTGTCTATTTATCACTACTGGATAACAAATATGGATGTTTTCATAGTGTTTTAACATCTAGGAATTAGTGGAGTGAGTGGATCCAATGAGGGGGATAAAAAATGAATATGCAACAATCAATTTACAATAAGCCGTGTAAATTTTGAAATTCTAGAAAATATGGGAAAGCGATGAAATATAGAGTATGATTTATTTTAATCTCACTTATATCCCTTGTCCTTGATTGTATAAAACGTAATTTACAGTGTCAATTTATGTTGATAAAAATAATTGATAACTATATAGTTATTTTAATTTTATATAGAATGTTTTGATGTTTTATTGAAATGGGATCAGGTTATTTATTATGTTTTCCTAGATTTCTATTAAATAGTCCCTAGAAAGAGTTTTAAGAATGATGTCACTTATATGGTTGTTTGTGGGAATCATTGAAATCCATGTTTTAGGCAATATCTTTTCCTTATATAAAGGTGTAACCCATGTGGACATTTGGTTTCTTTACCAAGGTAATATTTCTATGATCTTTATGTGGTATCATATTTCTCTAAAGTGTATCAAGCTATAATTATAAATCTAAAAGGGGGAATAAGTATCACTTTTTAAGAAGATAAATGTGGTGAGAATACCCAAACATCATCTTTGTATTTATTTTTAGAAAGGGGAAGAGATAAAACCACACATATTTGCATGATAGGTGTATTGTATTATTGACGATAAAATCCAAATGGGGTGATTTAAGTTCCATTGGATGATTTTTCTTTGAATAAAAGTAATGTGGGTTATTTATATTAATTAACTGATGATATGTAAACATCATTCAAGTTCTTCTTAAACATTGAGTGCTACTATGTCAACATTGACTTTATATAATATCGATGATATATATAGACATCATAATGAAAATAATCCTAATTATAAAGCTATTTAAAGATTGTTTTTGTTGTATTGGACAAATTACAATAGTCAATTTTCTACTTCATATATTCAATCCATTCATGGTCAATCATTTATGAATATTGTTGTTTAACATCATATGGTTGATCTAATTAATAAATTAAATCATGAGAGTTTATTTTCAGGATACCTTGTGTGGCTTATGGTAGGTCATAAACTAAGAGAAATTTGTAAGGATCATCTATGTGAAAATCTATATTTCTGAGAATTTGTATATTATGATGAAATTGAATTATGATGATGTGATTATTTTTTATTAATTATTTAAATACAATGATCAATCAGATGTACATAATTAAATATAATAATACTAAAAATTCAACTAATGAATATGTGCTAGATATAGATATGGTTCACATTAAATAAGAAGGTTCCATGTGGCAATGTGGCATGCTACCATGCACACAGAGATTTTGAACGGTTAAATAAAGTGGATTTTGTGGAGGAAATTAAAGAAGGAAATAAAAAATCCATTAGGAATATTTTATTAGGGGTTTTGAATGAAATTTAAATGGAATCATTGACATAATTTAAATAAATATAAGTATGTTCAATGAAGAGAATATCTTACTACATACAATCAAAGAGTATCCATATAGATTATGGAAATATTATCCTCGATGTTATTATATATACAATATATATTTTCAGGTGGCATAAAATGAAAATTATTTTTACTCTATTATTTTACTAACCTTGTTCAAGTCAAACTATAATAAATGGTAAGAGAGAGAGAAATTCTTCTCACTGTAATTAATTCTGCATATTTTGTAAAATTTAATATGATAAGAATTAGAATAATATTTGAATACCTATTACAATATTAACCCATGGAGAGTAAATTATTTATGGATATTTAAGAGAGTATGATACATTCAAGCATCAATGAGAAATATCAATTTGATGTTGAGATATTTGGATATTTTATTCATGAACAAGTATTAAAAGTTCTGTGAAAAACCATATATTATAATTATTTGAGAAAAATGATCAAGGATGGAATTCAAATTATGGAAAATAATTTTTCCCATGGACTTGGTGGTGTACCTTGATATGAAATTTGATCCAAGGGAGATCAAATCAAAATTGGTGTTGAAAATTCTAGGATCATAAAGACATGCTCTTCTAAGTGGATCAAGCTGTAAAAGGAGCTTCAAACTGGGGAGTCCAAATAGTAATTAAAGTGGCCTAAAATGGGAGAATATAAACGATCATAGAAGAGAAATATGACTAGGGTGTCTAACTAGTTGATGGAGGAATTTATTTATGGCGTATAACTAACTACTTTCATATCCAGTTTGTTATATAGTAGTGAATATATATCAGGGTTACTATAAAACATGTAAATGGGCAGGTATCTTTATTCTGAACATTGAAAATATGTTGTGTTCCTCTCTCTTTCATCACTAACTCATATGAGGTGACACTGTGAGATAATAATTTCGTTTATTAGGAACCTTAACAAGTTCAATATTTTTAATTTAAAAGGGAAATAATTTATAAAATTATACCACTAAATCTCCCCCTCTCAATGGTCAATCTCGAAAAACATTGTTTTATTTTTATTTTGGATAAAACCAGCTCATCATTGCATTTCAAAGGTCTCCCACAGATTAAAAAATTGAATCACACTGGGGGGGGGGGGGTTAGAAACTCATATTTCTTATATTTTATTCCTAGTACTCCCTTACAAATGATTAGGGACTCGAGATGTGTGTCACTATAACTGAGTTTCATTCAGGACTAAGTACATCACTCGACAGAAAAGGGGTCATTTATAAAATGGTAATGTCACCCAAGGGGAGCACCATATAATCCCAAATATATTCTTCACCACATAAACATTACCAAAGGGGTGATGAACATTTCAATATGCTATGATACCACATAAATATATATTCTCACCCCAACAGCCTTGATTTTATCCACATTGGGATCCACTATACATGGAATTTTATATTCTGGTTCACCCACTCATCCAGGAAAGAACTCCAATTGTGGGAGAAAATCACAATACATATATTTCATTTTGGTGACTCTACCATTCCCAAAGTGGGACTTGGGGTGTGTGACACTGTAGATGATCCATATTTCGATCTAAGCAAAAAACCCAACACATAGAAGGAATATGAATTCTCAATAATGTCACCCCAGGGTGATGTCGTACAGCCTTGTGTATATCACATACCTCAGTAGTAAGTTATCAGAAAATAGAAGATATAAAATGTAAAAAAATACATTTTTTCAACTATTAAAATAATACCTGTAGAAAATGATTCTCTATTATATGCATATATAATATCCAGTTATATTACCCTTGGATTATTCTTCTAAATATACTAATGATAAAGGTTATCTATAGTATATTATATGATCCCATATACTATAACATGATTATAAGGATCCTCAATATATAACTCAATGTAGATAGGAAACTATGGAGGAGGAGGTGTTTTAGTGGGATATGAAGGTGGATGTAAAGGAGTGGAATATGAAGACATAGGTGAATAAGATGGATATATAGCCTCAAACAGTATCTACATATCTATAAGGATTAATTTCTATAGATAATATAATCCTCTCAACTATATCAACCATCTCTGAATATCTAGCTTCTAAAGCATTCATTTTCCCTTTAAATTCACCCAACTTCAAAAATGTTCATGAATGAAAAAATAGTTTTTTAATTGATACACCTTAACCATATCCTAATATGAGACCTAGGTGTTCAAGATTTTCTATTATAATATCTAAAAGTATCCTTCCAACCCTTAGGTATGTAGGTCCCCTGTGTAGTTTTATCTTAAATTTCTTCTTATATAATATTTGAAAAAATTATTGGTGAATTGAAAAATATAAAGGCTTTAAAATAAATTAAACATAAATTACTTATAATCTTATTAGATACAAAATTTTAGTTTTCTATAACTTATGTTCCTTTTTTATTTATTCAGGACATCTTTAAATTTTCATGTCATGATGGGAGAAAATATTCAATCTCTAATGAGGATACGTACTTGTATCTCAATTTTAAAAAAATTTAAACCATGATTTATTTTTCCAATAACGGATACGATCTATGTGATAAAAAAGGACGGTATTTTTTTATTGGATCTCCTAAATATATATTCTCAGTTCCTATTAATTAAGGAAAAATATCTAATGACCCAAGCATTATAAATATTATTTATTTCTTTATTAATTATGTGTTATATTATATTGTATAGTATTATACAAATAGAACAGAAAGAATTTTTTTAAATGTTTTGTAATGGATTTCCTTACATAAGTAAAATATTAAATCCATGAAAATTCCAAATATTACAATGAAACAAAAGAATGAAATATATAAAATATAGAATGGGAAAATCTTTATATTCCCAATCCTTTATAATTATCACTCCCCCAAACAAAACAATGGGAATGAAAAAAAATTAGTAGTAAACAAATAAAAATTTTAGAAAATAAAAATATAGAAATGTGGGTGGAATTATAGTTAATGATATATGAATGAATGAAGATGTATTTATAGGATGTAATACCGGAATAGTAATGTGACTATTGGAATAATTACTTGAACATTGGGAAAAATAACTTGACTATTGAGAACAGTAACATGACCATTGGTATAGTAATTTGATTACAAAATAATAAAAATTTAATATAAATTCTATTTATTATGAGTAGTTTAAGATAAGATTTGAATTATAATCCACAAAATAAATATCAATATTAACAACTCAATGAAACTGAAAGAATATTTTCAATAAACTGTAATTTAATGTATTTCATAAAAATGTTAATTTTTATGTTAATAATTAAAAATAATTATGATATAAAATTAATTTTATAAAATGAATGAAATTTTTAGAATCATCACATCACAATTTTATAAGGATTTATTCATTAATTTTTTTTGAAGTACTTAATTTTTAGTGAATAGTAAAAATATTTTCTTTTCACATAACCAATGTAATTTAATTACATCATCCAAGAGATAATAATGACAAAATAAATTCTATAACTTAGGCATGATAAAATATAATTTCATAAGATAAACGAGCCAATTTATTTAAAATAAAATTAAATTCAGAACAAAAAAAAATTGGTTTCCAAATTCTAAAATGACAATGTATTCCGTTAAAATAACAATTTTTCTTTTCTTCACATTTCATTTTAATAAAATAATCAATTTGAAAATAATTAAATATAATAAATTAATTTTATCTTATTAAAATATTTCATAAAATTAAAATAATATCACTATTATGACGTTTAACATGGAAATGATATTTTTATCAACATTTTATCTTAAAAATACCCATATCCTCTAGTGTAAATACCCCCTCTCCTCCCTTAGAAATATGCTTCTCTCTCACTTAAGATATCCAAATCTGGGCCCAAATTCCACTTATTTATGCTTCTTATCATAATTAGGATAGTTATGGAGTCCATAATCACGAATCATTCAATGTATTTTGTTCCATAGAAAATAAGAAACCTCAGGAAGAGGATAAGCAATCATCAGATTTTTATCTCATTTTCCACTTCTCTTCTATATTTTCAATTTTATCTTTATACAAAAAAGATATAAAATTAATTAAATTTTATGTTAGAATTATATTAATTATTTAAATGTAATATAATGATTTTATTTATGAAATATTTAAATTTTATAATTCTCTTTCCCCCCTTTTGATAATGTCTTGTCAATGGTTGGTTAACTACCAAAGAAGACATTACAAACACTCTAATTAGCTCAAAAAATATAGATTATTATAAATGATTAATTATAATATATAAATTTATAAATATATATATTTATAATCTTTTTGAATTAATATTAATAATTTATAAGTATTAATAAACCAATATCATTAAATTCAATTAAGATGAGATATTTCAAGGAAAATATAATAATAAAACGTTTCAACTTTATAAAAGGGAATTAAGAAATAAAATACAATGATAATAATTGATATAGAGTAAAAAAATACACTTCTTGTTTTATGTTTTAATAAAACTCAATTAATTATACATGAGGCCGACTAGTTATGAAAAAAATCAAGATATATGGTACAATGAATCTCGAACACAACTCCTTCTTTATGGGTTACCTATTAATTAAAATTATTTTCCACATGGATATTTATATGACAACCCTAAAATAGAATTTAAAAATTTAATACTAATTTTCTTTTTGATATACATGTTTATATCATAGAAAAATGGTTTTTAAGAAAACCAGTGTGTTTTAATGAAAAAGACTTATTTTTTTTGAAATCATCTCTTTGAATTGTATTAAGTTGTTTCTTTATCCAAGAAAAATTATATTGTGTTCCAAAATATAATTTTCATTATTTATATGGGAACACTAATGGTTATTACTGATAGAATTATTTATGAAATCTATATGAAACCCAATGATTTCAATGGGCTTATTTCACGACTACTATTATTATATTCTCTCTTTCCATTTGGTATGCAAGATCATTCACATTCTATGAATTGGAAGAGTGGGGAAAAAATTATATATCCCTCAAATTAATTTTTAAATGTGATATATCACATGAGACTATGTGTATTATGCATGAACATGAATCTATCCTTGTTCTAAATTATAATGTTACAATTTATGCCCATATTTATTTTTTTTAACAAGAAATTATTTCTTTCTTTAGTCATTTAAAAATTATATTAGGTTGTATTTTTTAATATTTTTATAAAATAATATATTTTTAGGGGAATAGTGAAAGAAATATCAATTTTTCTGTTATTTTCACTTTTTTGACATTATCATTATACAAGAATGACTTAAAAACTTTTAAAAACTTTTTTCCATAAAAATAATGTATTTATAAATTGAAATAAATAATCTAAAAATATTATTACGAATTTATAAAACCCATGTTCATATTTCTTCCAAGTTAAGCAATATTTTATTCTAAATAATATTATTCTTCATTGATCTTTAAAATGGGATTTCATCACTTGTACAAATTAAATTTTAAAAAATGGATTGAATTTTTTATATCCAAATTATATTATTATGTAATAAGGTATTTATTGTCCAAAAAGAATTATTTGTAAGATTACAGTTAGTAACCATGATAATAGAGAAATGTGTTATTTTAAAACTTTATTTTATTAATGTTGTATAATTTTTATCTAATAAATTAGAAATATGTTTTTTAGATAATATACCTAATATTATTTTTTACACACACACACAAACAAACAAAAATATATATATAAATATATGACCACTAATTTAATTGGAAATTAATGTTATAGAGTAAAAAAGAACACTTAACGAGTAAAACATCATTTTTCAACCAAAAGAGTTTTGAATATATTATATGTGTCAATTAAAAAAATAATTTTCACATATTTTCAAATTTATTTATATTATATAGTGAATAAATATTGCTTAAAAACATAAAAAATATGTTATACTAGTTATACTATATATTTTGTAAATTTTTAATTAATTTCGAAAAAAGTAGTTACCAAATAAATCAAAGGTAAAAGTAAAAAATATAATTGTGAACTATTAAAAACCAATTTAAAACATGGAAGAAATTTAATGGTGTACTTTTTATCAAACTTAACTCATATACTTATCAATTATTTTCCATTTTGGATCCATTTAGTTTTTAATAGTTTCATGTTATTATTTCAATGTATTGAGTTAGGATGGAAAACCTATTTTCATCACTTATAAAAGGAAAACAATTCCACCACATTTACCCACCCTTTACAAAGTATTATATTTATCAAAACTATAACCATGTATTACCTCATATGAATCCACACATCCTAAAATATTTTTTCTTTCCAAACCACCATGCAAATGATCATTAATGTGTTTCCCAAAGGTGAACATCGAAAGAGAGAAGCAATATTCTCAACCAAGATCTCGTAATTATTTTCTTCTTCTACCCCATAAAAACTATTATATCTCCCCAATTATGATAAAATAAGTATTTTTAATGTTCTAAAATATTATTATTCTTATGGAATATCCAATTTTTACCCCCATTAAAAACCATTTGAAAAATGAAGACATCATCTTGGGTACCTCTAGACCACCACAATTATGAAGAATGTTCTTGATTATTCATCACAAAATTTCATGGATGGTTATAAATAAATATTTAGTGTATTGATATTATATTTATAAAATTATTAATATTTTATAACTATAAACCATTCCCTATCACCCTTCAAGTCTATTGAAAAATAATGGGCTCCATATAAAGATGTGTGAACTACAACCTCCATGAAAGTGACAAGTTAATATTTTTAGTCTAGTACTTTATTATGTATCAAAATTTATTCAAAAATGGATTAAAAATTTAGTTAACAATAAATAATATCATTATTTTATAGATAAAATTATATTATTCCAAAATAATCACTTTCTTAATCATACCCACAGACCAATTATATCATGTTCTTTTTTTAGTCAGTTTAACCACCTACAAGAACAATGTAAGAATTTTTTCTTATAAATAGATAATGAAACAAAATTAATGGTTATACTATGAAATGACATGTGAATACTTATAATTGTTTTTATTTTTAATGGTAATAGTAATATACAACTTGTTATTAAGATATCACTCCTTGTTTGTTAAAATTACCAAAACAAGCTCATCATAAATATCATCGTTATGAATATTAGCTAAAATACTAATGAAATGAAATTTAAAAATTATAAATCATTAAAAAACATCTATTCAAATAGCTATAATGATCATATAATGATGAAATTTAAATCTGTAATTAATAATTGACAACACCATTATGAAATAAGTACAATTCAAATAATCAAATCTAATATTTTATGATAGATTTGAAAATAAATTTAAATACAACATTTTAAACAAATTATTACAAGTTATTTTTACAAAATTCATATATATATATTAATTTTTAAATAAATGATTCATATAAATATTTTTTTATATAGGACGTTAGATCATGTTCTTTTAAGGAGAATTAAATATAATGGTTTTCATTAAATCAAATCATGTTCAGTGAGTTATGATGTTTCTTCAGGAACTTATTTCATGTATGTTGGGTAAATTTATATATTTGAATGTATTATATGGTATTTAATATTTCTTATATAGATATTTCCTTTTATTCCACACAAACCACATTTCTAAATTTTTCATTCTTCATTAATTATTATACCCTTAATGTATTTGGTTAACTCAAATAACCTTTCTTTGAGGTAAAATATTATTACTTGAGAATCATTCCTATTAGATTTATAATTTATTTAGTATCATATTCCATAAAAAATTCATACTTTCTCTCTAAAGAAAAGTATTTTTTCACTCAAATATTATTTGTTGAAGAATTTATTTATCATAAAAGTACACTATTTTAAACAAAAAATAGTCTCTTTTTTAAAGAAAAATATTCATCCATTCCCATTTTTATTATTCTAAAATTGTTTCAATTTATTATTTTGAAACAAAAATATGTGTTAACTCGTGTTTCCTTACTATTATCTTGTATAACTTTTTAGTGCGGGTTTACTTCCTCTTTTTATGAGATGGGTTATCAATAATGGTATTTCAAAATATTTTAAAGGTTCGGGTTTCTTTTATAATAAAGTGTTTTATTTTAAACTATATGTTTCATTTGAAAAAACTATTATGTATTTTTCTAGGATCCATTATTGAATATTTTTAATAAAAGTAAAATTGTTAAAAAATAATAACTTCACCATTTAAAAAATGAATTTTTCATGTGATCCTTAATATCATCTTTTATGGAAATGGATTTATTTCTTAAAAGAATTAATTGGTTTTTTTATAGTTAAGATCATTAATCATTACAAAGATTCCTATAAAATTTTCAAAATGGTTTTATAAACAATTTTTTCAATATTTTTAAAAGTAAAATGAAATATATTTATATTTTTGAAAAGTAAACAATGGATTTTAAAAAGGAACTATTGATTTCAAAATGGTTATTTCTTATTTTTTTCAATATAATTCATTCAGTAATCTAAAATTGGTATTTTTAATCTATATCTGCATCCTTTCATTATCCTTATATTTCAAATGAGATGTGTTTTTTTCATATATACCCCATATTTCCATGGATATCATAGTATGATGATGTTTCTATAAAACAATTTTTTTACCTATGGTTAATTAAGCTATGATGAAATAATGAATGTTTTATAATCTTTTGGAAATATTATGTATGGTAATTATTATGGGATTGATTGAGTCCAATAAATACCTGAGTTATTTTTGGTTCATTGAATCCCTCTAATGCATTTGTTAATGTTTTATATCACACATGATATTAATGTTGAACATGATTGTTTTTTATTTACAACATGGAACATGGTAATGTTGTCTGTTCACAACATATAGTTTGGTAAATTTGTTTGTTCATAACATGTATAATGGGAATTGTTTTTATTATAAACATGTAGAGTGTTGATTTTAATTTTTCATAATAAGATTCATGAATTTTTCTTTGTTCACACTTTGATGCATGGAAATATTTTTGTTCACAATTTATTTTGAGGGAAAATTTTAATTGGCTTATAATATATTGATTCTTGAGGATTATGTCTATTCCAATTTTTTTCTATATTTCATGGGCATGTTACATTTATATGTTATATTCCTATGATTATTATCAATAGAATATGCATATTATTACATGATACCACACACTTTTTCCAAGGTATATGTCTTTTCATTTAGGTGTACATGTCCATCTACTATGAATTATGAAAATATATTATAATTATATTTTCTTTTTCAAAAATATATTTCTCCCATGATAATTTTTTTACCATATTATGATATAACCCTTGATGACATAATGATGAGTTTTCCACTTAATTATCATATGATATCACCCCTTTTTATGTTTCCATTTTTGTATGTTTTGAAGATGTGTATGACTTATGAGGACCCTAGAATGGAGTCTATTGAAGTTTGATTATAGGGAATAATTTAGAAGTATCGTAAAATAATTTTCATATAATGATGATCCTCAAAGACAGTAATCCTCTTATTTAAGGGACTATCTAAATGTTTTTGAGTTATTATAATTAACTTATTGAAATGATGTAAAATAAATATAAGTTTATCCTCGATTTTATCAAATCTAATGTTTAAAAGTGTTTTTAGACCCTCATTCGGGAGTGTTCACATATGGAGACTCAGTTGGTAAAAGAGAAAGGTTTTTTGGGGTTTGTTTTGTTATTTTTTAGGATTTGGATGATTTAAATTTATTGAAACCCCTAGGGATAATTCTATAAGAAATTTCTAAATATAGTATAACATCATAATGTTTTGGTAAAGTAGAGACTGTGTGGTTTCTTGGAAATTTCATCCCCGCTAGCATACTGAACAGTGGATGTGGTTGTGTAATAAATTTACCTAGGGGTAATCACCCTAACAAATTACAGTATATTATCAAATCAATCTTAACTTAGTGCATGATCAGGGGGAATGAGAATGAACTCCATGCTAGACACTCATAGGTGATATTCTTTTGTTAATTCAAATTATATTTTATGAGCTATTATGATATATTTAATTAGAATTTGATGTTTTAATATATAACTAGTCAGGTTAGATAACCATATATAAAAATGGACATGGAAGACTGTGGTTAAATTGAAGGATATTTTGGTTAACCCAATTATTTCATGGTTAAAATGAAAGCATCATTGTTTGAAATGAATGTGTCATTTGAGAGGTCATATTATTATTGGGTTTTCATATTTGTAATTTAATTTATTCTTAATTTTTTCTATAAGGTTAAACAAATTTTGGATTTCTTATTTGGTAGTTATCATGATCATTATAATTAATATATTAAAGTTATGTCTTAAGAAACTCTGATTGAGTCATATTTTGGACAAAAACATTCTTTAGTCATACCTAAGACTGTTTTCTTCGTATCCTAAAATAAATTATATCGGGAGTCATGTCCATATTTTATATACCCTTAGATATTTTTTATTAATATATGACAAATATAATTATGTGGATGGAATTTATTTAGAGTAATGGGTATAATAAATCACCCTAATATTTTTGAACATGTTTTTATCTAGATTAATATTATGTTTGATATATTTCTCTACACACAACCCTGAAATAAAATGATCCATGATATATTAGATTAAAATTATTATGAAAATTTATGAAAAATAAAACCTATAGTATATAAAAATACATGAATCAATTATAAATGCATACAAAATCGGATTAGCAACACTTAATGTTTTAAAAGGGTGTTTCTCAATTAAATTCATTTTTTATTATATATTGAATTTTTATTTAAAAGATATATTTATAATTTTTAGAATTTTTGGTTTTGGAAAATAAACATAATTTTATAATTTATTATGTAAAAATTATCTTATGGTGAATTACTGATATTTTTCTAAAATAATTTATGTTTCGGTGAATAGTGAAACAATACTGATTTTTCTATTATTGTCACTTATATGAAATTATCATAACACAAGAAAAAATTAAATGTTTATTAAAACATTTTTTCTAATAATTTTTTATTTATAATTTAATATAAATCTTTTAAAAATTCTATGTTTAATTTTATAAAACCCATGATTATGGTTTTGAAATTTTGAGTAATATTTTATTCTAAACACTAATTTTATTCATTTATAATAAAAATTATTTTTCATCACATTCTGAAATTAAATAAGGAAAAATGGATTTTGTTTTATAAATCACATTATTATTATTATTTAATAATTTCAACTTTATTTTTAGGTATAAATGGTGGATTACTAATATTAAAGTAGTGACTATTCTAAAGGTAAATATGGTTTTTTAAAGAATAGTTTTATTAATGTTAATTAATTTATATAAAATAAATTAAATTGTCATATTTATTATAATGAATATGATATTAATTTTAAACATATATACAAATAAATTATCACTTAAATAATTGGAAATTATGTTATATAATATTATGAATATTTATGGAAATAAACATCATTTTAATAATCATTTTACATATTATATTTATTAATTTAAAAATTATATTTAAAAAATATAGAAATTAATTTAGAATATATAGAGTCTTTATTTAGGGTTTATACCTTCATTTTTTTTAAATGGGTTATCTTATTTTTTTAGTAAAATTTCAATCCATATGTAAAAAGTAGTTACCAAATGAAAAAAGAATAGAAGAAAAAACCTAATGGTATACGAATAATTTTTTTTGAAACATTGATCCAAAATAATAGTGGTGGTATTATCGAACTTACATAATCCATTAGTCAAATATTTTCCATTTTGGATCCCTTTACCTTGGAATAGTGTCATGAAATTATAGTAAAGGAACGAGGGATTATAAATTTTCTAATTTCATCACATAGAGAATGAGATTCCCTAAACCACATTCCTCCCCCATTACAATGTTATATCTCAATAAAAATTCTATAATATTATTCCCTAAAAAATTTAACCATTTTATAGAAGCATAATTCTTACCAAAAACCTAGCTAAGGATCATTAATGTGTCACCCAACGGAGAAAATCCAAAGGGAGAGGTAATGTTCTCAATTGGGCTCTCTTTATTAATTTGTGTACCCCCTTAAACCAAATATGTCCATGAAAGTATGATTAAATTAGTATTTTTAATATAATACAATTTTACTACTCTAATGAAATATCTATTTTCTACCCTCCTCCAAAACCATTTTAAAATTAAAGACGTCATCATGTGTATGTGAAGACTACCGGCTTCATGAATGACATGCTTGATTTTTCTCCTCTTACTTATATATATGGATCTAAAATTACATATAATTTTTTAATATGATATTTATAAAAAAATAATTATTATAGAATTATAACTCATTCTATATCTTCCTCCAAATCCATGGAAGACTAATGCATCTCTCATTTGTACATGTAGACAACCACCTCTATGAAAGTGACATATTAAATTGTTTTACATTATTATTTTTTATACATAAAAATATGTTAAACCTTATTTATCACATTAATATCATATAAATAATATCATTTTGATTCTATTATAATGATATTTTACCAAAATAATTAGTTTCTTAATAATACTGAACTATCGATTGTAACATGTTTTTTTAGGTCGGATTAACTACCTACATGAAAAATGCATTAATTTTATATCAAGTATAACTGGGAAAAAATAAGTACTAGTGATATTCGATAATAAAAAGGAAATTATGAATTTTTTTGGTTCTAGAATTGTAATAGTAATATCTGACCAGTTTTTATGATACCACATCTTATTCATTAAAATTACCCAAACAAGCTCATCCCTAATGTCATGATTATGAATAATAACTTAAATAATTATGAAATGAAATTAAAAAAATATAATTAATTATAATAATTATTTTATAGTACATATAATGATACTTTATTGATGAATGTTGAATCTACGATTGAAAATTTCCCCCCTCCATTATGAAACTAGTACTAAAAAAACAATTGAAGATAATAACATCTGATGATGAAAATAAAGTATAAATAACATATATATTTGTAGAAGTGATAATAAATTATTTTTATAAAATAATATAGTTATAAATAAGGATTTAAAATTGGTTTTTTGGAATTTAAATTTTTAATATTATAGGTTAGATCACATTGATTTAATCAATGTTAAAGGTAAGGGGGTTTTAACTCAATACTAATTTGTTGAGTTATGATTATTATTAATGAAATTACTTCATGTATATTGGGTAGATTCATCTCTTTCATTATATTATTTTTTATTTTCTATTTCATCCTAGGTATTTATATTTATTTCAAATAAAAACCCTTTCTAAATGTCTCTTTATTTGTGAATTATGATATCTGTATAAGATTTGGATAACTCAGATTAAAAAAATTTGTGTAAAAATATTATTTCATGAGAATCATTCTTCTGTGTTTGATAAATATTTATATTTCCTAGTTTATATTAAATTTACTCTTTTCGCTATGGGATAAATTATTTTTTAAACAAATTATTATTTCTTTATGGATTTATTTCATAAAAAATGCAAGATTTTCTAGAAAATATCCCATCTCCATTAATGAAATTTATTCCTCCATTTCCATGTGAATTATTCAAAAAAATATTTTAATTTTTAATTTTAAAATTCAAACAAGTGTTTAATCATGTGAAATTATTTCTTCCCATTATAATATTTCAAAGGGAAGTTTAAATACCACTTTATATGATGTGAATTTTAAATAGTGGAATCTCAAAATATTAAAAATGTTATGTTTCATTTCATAATAATTTTTTTATCTTATACTCCACATTTCCTTTGTAAAAACCGTTATGTATTTTTAAATGATCCATTACTGATGATTCTTTATAAAATTAAATATTTTTTAAAAATTTAAACTTCACCTTTTCAAAAATATCTTTATAATGTGACCTATAACATTTTATATTACTATAATAGAAAAACTATTATCTAAAAACTCATTTATGAATTATTTTTGTATTATGTGAATCCTTCTTTATTAAGATTCCATCACATGTTTTAAATTGGATTTAAAAATTATTTTATTTAGAAATTGCTTTAAAAATAAATGGAAATATTTTTATATTTTTTCAAATTAAATGATTGATTTTAAAAAATTACTATTGATTTAAAAAAGGGATATTAGTTATTATATTTCAAATTGATTCATCTAATAATATAAAAGGGTATTTCTCATCTATTTAATAATCCTTTTATATTTTTATGGTACACATGTGATGTGTTATTATTGAACCATTCACATTATTTATTGGAATAGTTTATTGTGATGATGTTTTAAGGAAGTTACTATAAAACCTATTTCATTCCCATACATAAATTAAGATATGATGAAATGATTAATGTTTTATGACATTATTTGAATATTACGCATGATTTTTATTATGAGATGGTTTTGGTGTGATAAATTCCAATGATAGCTTGGGTATATTAAATCCCACTCATTCATTAGTTATTGTTTTAAGTTAGATGTTATAATGATTTTTATATTGGAAATTTTGGTTAACCACAACCTAAAATGTGGGAATTATTTTTATTGAAAACATATATAATGGAATCTTTATGTTCACAACCTGAATCATGTGAATTTATTTTATTCATAATATATACTATGGGAATTTTTTTCCACAATTGAATGTGTGGTTATTTTTTTGAACATGATGAGTGGATTTTTATTCACAATAAAATTGGAGTGAAAGATTGAATTGGATAATAATATGATGATTTGATGGGATTATTTTTATTCTAAAGATAATTGTTATTCTATTTGTCGTTGGAATTCTAAATTTATACTTTACATTCCTTTTATTATTCTCTATGTTTCATGTTTTTTATCTCATGATTATACACTCATTTTCTAGGGTGTGTGATTGTGCATTTGAGATAACATGTCCTTATATTAATTTGATACTATTTTTAATATGATAATTTTCCAATGTACATATTTTATCATATTATTATGAAATAACTCTTGATTATATGTTGACTATTTATCCCCTCAAAGGGAATTTTATCCCACCCCATCCTTGTATTACCCTTTCCCATGTTATAAGGATGATTAAACTTATGAGGATTCTAGAAGTGAGTATAGTGTTGTTTCAATTATATTGAAATGAGAATAAGAATCATAAAATATGATCCATATGTAGTTTATCCTCAGACACTAATTTTGTTTTTGGGATTGTGTGGCTATTTATGAGATATAATCATTAACTTGTGGTAATGTTTTATAGAATCCTATGTTTTTGAACTGGACTAATGTACGAAGGTTTTTGAAATTTTTGATTTTCTGGATGAGTCATTTGTAAATCTAAACTTCAGAACATAATTCTGAGTGTTGGAGAACTTGTATAAATTGTTTTTGAATTTGGGTAAAGGCCAAATAAGTCTCTCGAGTGGCTTGACATGTTTTGAGAGTGTCAGACCTTAGAAACATCAATATTTTAAATACAGAAGAGGGCGCACGGTTTGCACACGACCTACTGAACCGTGCGACCCACTGTAGGTAACCGTGCATCCCTGTTTTAAAAGGGGCAGTGGCTTATTCATGAACTGCACATGGTTTCCTAAACTGTTCACCTAGCCAGTGCGGTGTGTGTCTTGGAGGTAGAAAAATCCGCACAGTTTGCACATGGTTTCGCAAACTGTGTGGGTCAAATCACGCTCAACACCAAATTCTTAGATATTTATTCATTTTAATTTAATTATGATAAATTAAAATAAATAGAAAATAAAACCAATCCATCATCCTCACCCTCTCTCAAATGAAACTCACCATCCCAAGGGGGCTCTCCCCTTCGAATCTCGACCCTCTCCTTCAGCCCCCTCTTCGATCGATGTTCATCCGTCATTTCCTCTGTTTTTTTCTCCAATCCTCTAGGTTAAGGATCTATCCTCCCTTATCTACCATTTTTCTAGAATCTCATTGACCTAGTCTACATTCGGTGAGGTGCGATCGAACCCTAGGTTTTTAGGATAATGATATTCTGTTATTCTTTGGTTATTAGGTTGTGCGTATGGTCTCACGAGGCCTTAGGGTTCGAGTTTCGGAAACCACCACCAACGGTGATGCAATTTGGGTGTCTTTGGTTCTTCAGCAACATTTCTAGGTAAGTTCTAAAACTTCTCCTTTGTTTTTAACCTCTTGAATTAATATTTTTATGTGTCCTTCACTCCCATTTGTTATATTGGTATGGAATTGAGTTGTACTGGGAGGTTTCACTTCGGTTTGGTTCGTCACCGAAGTGGACGAATTGGTTCCACCTTGTGTTAGGGTCCCTTTCCAAGTCCTATAATTCTATAAATGCATTAATTAATTACTTATTTAACTTAGTTATAATTTAAATTCATTCAGAAAAATATTTATATTGAATTACCTTAAATGTGGTTTAGCATGTTTCATATTTAAAATTCTAAAGATGATAAATGATTTCTGTGATAAGAAATATTATGTTTTGATTATAAAACCCCTCCAGCAGAGGTGTGCTGAATTCAAGCTAAAAATTAGGTTTTAGACCTTTCTTGCTTGACTTTTTGTGTTTATAATTCATATGACTTGATGATATGTTGAGATACGACATGTCTAGGACATGGACCTAATGGAATTAGAAAGAATAAGTTTCAATTTTTAAATAATTAAGTAACAAAGCACCGTATATGGGTTTGGTCCAATTTTTAGATCAGAATTACCCATGGAGTTAATTTTCCTTTGTGTGGATACCTTGATCCCTTTAAATGAAATTTTCATGTTTTGGTCAATTGAATGATTTGAGTTAAATTAATGTTAATGCTTAATGAATGACCCTCAAAACAAGTTACCAAATTGTTTTCAAATGTTTTAAATACTAATAAAACTTTGTGTGACACATGGGTTCCCAAGTAAGAATTCCATGATGGAATAAATGGGGTTTCATACTCCTACCATGGGAGAAACATAGATTCCCATGTTGGAAACCCACGGATGGACCCGGGTTCATGAGACAAGGATTGGTTCCACATTCGTGGAAACCCTTACCATGTTAAGGGAAGTCAGTAGTGTGGAACATGACCTTTGAAAATGCTTTAATGGTTTTTACTAAATGGTTGCTTTGATACTTGAACTTTCCACAATAATAGATGGAAAGACATAAACCAATAAATAAATGGTTGCAATGCAACTTGGCCTATCCACAATAATGGAATACAAGGCATGAACCAATAAATAAATGGTTAAAACTCTACTTGACATATCCACACTAATGGAAGGAAATACATGAACCAAATGAATTATTACATGATCACATTATCAAATATGAATGGACTGACCCGAGTTCGCCTTGGATTCAGGAAGGAGAATACCTTGGGTATCGAGAACCCCATTCCGATTCAAGGATTTGGTTTTCTTAGATTGATAAACCCTACACTCCAGTTATTTCTATTCCTTTGATGCCTGGTATACTACTGTTGGGTCCCTTATTCTTATAGGATACCTCATATAAACTCCTTGGATCTAAAATTGACTAGTAGGTTCCATAGTTAAAGCTAATCAGGACCTGTCTTCTCTTAGCCCCATTTACCTTGGTCGATCACTATGGACTCGTTGGGAGACTTATTGTAGAATACCTTGGATTACGCTCCTTGGATTACACTCTTACCACTTATCTAGACTCAGATACTACTGAGATAGATTTCTCTGAGTTTATGATACCTTAGTCTTTAACCTGGAACTCCTTCACTGGATATCTTCTTTAGGTTGGCTTATTAT
The DNA here is from genome assembly GCA_963277665.1 of Viscum album. Lineage (NCBI taxonomy): Eukaryota > Viridiplantae > Streptophyta > Magnoliopsida > Santalales > Viscaceae > Viscum > Viscum album. The sequence continues at coordinate 496,100,941 of OY728121.1, read as the reverse complement.
GTCTTGGAACCTTAACTACATATACTATAACATGACACCTTAGATAAACTCCTTGGGTATGGCATTGACAAGTAGGTTCCATGGTTAAATCCCATCGGTCTTGGTCATTGCATAGCCCTGTTTTACATTGGAGGATACTCCATAGACTTGGTAGGTGACTTAATCACATTTGACATATAAATAAAATGGTAATACTCAATTAAGGAACTGGTTAAATGTTCATACACTAGCAGAGGGATGATGTAGGTACTTGGGTATTTAGTTACACTGTACTTCTTTATTTATGCATGTTTACGCCCTGTCTAATTTATATTACACTGTTGGGAGTGGGTTAGACATCGGTGGTGAGAGCCTACTAAGATTTATATCTCACACCATAGTCAGGCCTCTATTGAACTTGGGTAATCGAGTATTCCTCTCTTCTTCACAGGCCCTTGGACCTTGCTTGTTGCTATTTGATTATACCTATAGTAGGAGAAAAGGACTGAGCTGGAGCTCAGAATTCTCTTAGAGATCGCCTTTGGGATTTTAATGATTTTCCTTACTTGAGTATTACATTCTATTGTATTGAAAATTAATTGCACTATTTACTATTTTCCATAATGTATCAATGTCATTATATGAATTCATCTAATGTATAAGTTGGAATTGGACACTTTTGTTCATTTATATGAAATATATCTTCCATTGTTTTGCCAATTATTTTTTAATGCTTCAACTGTAGATTATTACATACTCTGTTATACAGGTGCACAACTCTAAAAAGAGGTTATATTCTCCCCATTTAATATTATTACACCCTCACTGCTACTCAGGAACGTCTCGTGTATGGGGAGGCACGTTTGAGGTTATGTGGCAATTGGTCCATCCACCATCATAATAGTGAGATGGGTTGGGACATGATAATGTGGCATCAGAGGTGGTTTTTTAATTTTTTATTACTATTTTGCGTTGGTAGACATGATACTAAGAAATTACCAGAACATGGATAATGGTTGTGCTTTGGAATAATCAACCCATGTACGGGAAATAACCAAGTGACCACTGCTGGGATTTTTGTTTATTCTATTCTCTATTACAATTGTTACGATTTCACCAAGAGTGACTGGTGTACATTTTTTTTCTTATGTTTTTTTGGAATTTTGGAAACATTCCTTGGCCTAAAATTTCAAGGATGTTTCATTACATGCACCATATTAGGCACTTAGAAATTCACATTCCATGCATATATTCCATTTTATATAGTTGTATTTGTAGGTTTACTGCTAAGTATGATTCAGTGCCTTATTAGTATGACATTATTAGTTTTATACATGTTTTGGTAAAACATTAGCATGCCTTCAATAATTACACCTCATTATATGTGGATCCTGTGATTAATATGCCATGATTTTGTGATTTTATCTTATTTCCCCGTGTTAGCTTCTTGTAGTGACGTGACAACTTACTTTAATATATGTAAATGGTTTCATGGAATTAGTTATTGGTTGTGGTTATGATGGGAGATAGTTTTCAGTTTCAAGGCTTATGAGTTCTTTATAGTTAGGAAAATGTATCCCATGTAATTGAACCATTGTGGGAAGGCTACTAAATTCAATTGTTAAGTGGAGTTGGCTTCCACTAAAGGGAGCCAAATGCCAAACAGTAAAGTGTATGGGTGATTTGTAGGTTGATAGATAAGCACCCATATAAATTGGATTATTATTTTTTATTATGTTAAATTATGAATTGACATTGTAATAGATTAATGGGGGCCAATTTTCAATCCATGGAGTGTATGGGAACATCATGAATTGGAAAATGGAAACCCATATTAAATGAAATGGAATGATGCTTTGTGAAATTATTATAAGTGATAAAGTTGTTTATTTTTTATCTGAACTCAAATGGTAAGCTTTTTAAAAATAAAACTAGATTCAAGTAGGTCATTTGGAGAATGTTTTTATGGGATGACCCATTTGGTTGTTTAAAATTTGAATATTTATTTTTTTTCTATTGTGTTTCTTTATAGAGAACCTAGGTTGGTTAAAATGGTACCCTCATATTTCACCTTATCTTATTAAAAAGAATTGTTTTTGATAATTTAACTATAAATAATGGAATTCCAACTAATGTACAATTTGTTTAAAAGGGAGATTAATAAAACATGCATGTTTTTCCCTTTGGGAATTGGTCAAAATAAAGTAGCTTGTTTTGCTTTGAAAATGGTACATTGATGTTTTGATAAAATATTTGACAATTAAATATTAAATGTGATTAACTATAAGAGGCCGGGAAATGGAACCTATAATGGTGTCCATTGTTTAAATCCCTCGGGATAGGGGAAGTTCAGACTTCTCCTTAAGTTACCTTGGAACAGAAGCATGTGTTCTTTCCATAGGAATTATTTTACGTAGTAATGGATTTATCATCATCTTTTGAGCATAGTGACTTTTTTTTTGACATGACCCAGTTTTAGGGATAAAACTCATTCTTCTTAAGGGGCTAACCCATGGTAGGTAGCGCCCTCAAAACATAAATTCTTTGCAAGTGCTATGTCTTTTCTCAATTTCATTACCGTTTTGGGGCAATTTTACCATGTAAGAATTTTAGTTTTCAAGATACACGCTTTTTTGGATGGGTGATCATGTATTTATTCACCTTTTTATGGTCTTGAGAATTGAGTAATTATATTTTTCACCTATTTAGATGTGCCTTGGGCATGGTCGGCTACTTTGTTGGCTGTTTAACACTTTCTTCTTCTTAGTAACAGACAACTAGTTATGGCGTTGTCTAATAAAATGGTCATATGGGGTAATATGACTCTATAATAAATCCTCTTGTACTTTTTCATATGGTCTCGAGTCATCTCCAAGTAGAGTGACTTGAGCATTAAAGAATCAGTTCCATTCCTATACTCAAGTTAGTTGTCAAATGACTAGTGTTTTTTGACACAACGATCTCATTGTAATAATATATCACACTTATGAGTGGCCAGTTTTTATCTTTTTTGACCATGACACTCTTAAGGTCAGTAACTCCTTGTCATGTTTGTTAATGTGTCCTTCCAAATTGAAGGAGCACAAACTAAGAGAACTGTTGGAAAATGGTTGGTTATTTCTTGTTTGTCATTGAGGATTTCAAGTCTCAAATCGAGTTGGTTCTTCTCTGGAAGCATGACTTTGTTTTTGTTCAACATTTTTATCTTCCAGTTTCTGGGTGTGGGTAACTAGAAACCCCATATTAAATCCTCTCAATGTACTATTCTTAAGAGATGAGAATGTCCCCTATCTTGAAATCTTTCTCGATGCATTAAGAGTCCATCAGTCTTATACCGTGCTAAATCATAAAAGCTATTGAGCTTTTTGGAAGATCTTTTTGATCATTGCATGTTAAAGAGTGGTTCTCATCAAGGCTTGTTAAGTGATGAGTGATTCCTAGGTTCCCATGTATTAATGACTTGTTAGGACTCATGGACTCCAACCATTTTATTTGAATTGGTTCAGCCGCCTAAGCCAGACTCTTAGGAGAGACGTCAACCAAATGGCTCGACTCAATATCTATTCTTTTAGTTTAATGTTTACAGTTGTAAGTGTCCATTTTAAATCATGTTTCTATGTGAAGGAAGGATTGGTCTCATGGTCGGAAGTGTCTTATGAGAGATATTTCTGGACCCATTTCCGCTAGGTCCATCGTGATTAAACTGTTGCTTTTATTGAATAAATTTGAGGAGTTTTGTAAAAACACTTAGTGTTTTCATTGTTAGAAAATTCTAATGGTGGAGTTATCGTGGCTGGGAATTTACCTCTTCATTATGTTAAGACCTATGGTGGGAAGCACCATCGGTTTAGTGTTATTGAGACATTGATGTGTTTGTTTCTCTATCTAAATCGGCTCATGTATGCTCTGTTTCTGGGTTTATGTTGAACTTTGAGAATTGGATCGGGTTGTGAAGGCTAAAGGGTGGAGTGCGTAAGAAATTCATGGGGTTCATTGGGCATTGGTAATGCAATTAAACCATTTTTAATGAAACTTCACAACCCTTTTAGGGAAGAGAAGTTTTAATGTGTGTATATTGTACAATCCCATGTTTTTGAACCTAACTATAGTATGATGGTTTTTGATCTTTTTCATCTTCTGGATTGGTTATTTTTAAATCAGAAATTTGAAACATAATTCTGAGTTTTGGAGAACTTGTACATGTTTTTTTTAACTTTGGTGAAGTCCTGCGAAGTCTCTTGATTGGATCGAGAAGTTTTGGGTGTGTCGGACCTAATAAGCTTCAAGATTTTAATGAATGTATAGGGTGAACGATTTATGCATGACCTGCTAAACCGTGTGGCCCACTGAAGGTAACCTTGAGGCCCTATATTAATTGTGATAGTGGCATGAGGAAGGCCTGCGCAAGGTTTCTTAAACCGGGAACCTGGGCTGTTTGGGGTGTGTCTTGGAGGTAGAAGACTTCACACTACTTGCGCACAGTTTGGGAAACCATGCGGGACAAACAATGCGTGATGCCCAGTTTTTAGATTTTGATTTGTTTTTTAGTTAAATAAAATTAAAATTAGAAGAAAATAAAACTAAACCATCATCCTCATTTCTTTTCCCAATTTTACTTTGGAGGAAACTCCTTAGACTCGGTAGGTGACTTACTCATATGTGACTTATAAATAAAATAGTAATACTCAATTAATGAACTGATTACATGTTCAGCCACCAGACGAGGGATGAATTAGGTACATGGGTATTTAGTAAAATTGTACTTCTTACCTTATTTATGCATGTTTACACCCTGTTTAATTTTTATTACACTGTTAGGATTGGGTTCGGCACCAGTGGTACCGGCCGAAAGAGATTTATATCTCAAACCCAACTTGGGATGCCACTGCACCGGGGTACCTAAGTAGTCCTCTAATATTCATAGGCCCTTAGGCTTTGGTTGTTGTTGTTTTCTTGTACATGGAGTTGGAGCAAAGGACCGAGTTGGAGCTCAGGATACTCATGGAGATCACCATTGGGATTTTAGTTCTTTTCCTTACTTGCGTCTTACATTTTATTGTATTGAAAATAATTTTCTAATATTTACTATTATCCTTAATGTATCAATTTCATTACATGAGTTCATCTATTGTATAAGCTGTTATTGGACACTTTTGTTCATTTATATGAAATATTTCTTCCATTGTTTTGTTAATTATGTATTACTACTTAAACATTTGAATATTATTTACTCTGTTATACCACATTGAAACACTAAAAAGAGGGTATAGTCTCCCTATGACTATTCTTACACCCTCTCTCCTAGTCAGCAGCCTCTGGCATATGGGGATGCATGCTTGAGGTCATGTGTCAACCGGTTCAACCACCATCTTAGTGGTGATTCGGGTTAAGAAATTACATGTTGAAAAATAAAAACATATTTAGATTGGATTTAATCAAACGCAATGTTTAAGAATATTTTTTTATTACTAGATATATGAGTGTGGGTCTGGTTCACTTGAGTTGTCACGACCCATCCTCGGGGCCTGTTCCGTGACTACCCTAAACCCGCCTTCCATAGTCCAGGGGCTGGCAACTAGCACCAAAGGCGTAAATCCTAATAAAAAAAGTGAAGGCATTTCCTTTATAAAAGTAAAAAAACACCATAGAGTACAAGAAGAAGTAAACACTAAGTAAAAAATAATGTGCTGAAAAGTAAAAGGGCTAGAATACAAACCCAACCGAAAAATACAACTAAAACTGAACAAAAGTACTACTGAAGAAGGCAAACAGCTGGAAGATGGATGTAGGTCATGGGTCGTCCACCTCAGATCTTACCTGAAGGGAAGGTATAGATAGTGCAGCTCCTGGATCATCCACCTCAGATCCTACCTAAAGGGTAGGCACAGATAGCCTCCTCAGCACCCTCATCCATCAACCTCCTCCAGGTACCGACTCGTCGTCTAGTCCACCTCCGGGTATCGACTCTTCGTGAGGTCCATCTCTGGGTACTGTCCAGTCCTCATTCACTCAGCCTCTGTCAACATTGTTCTTCATCTACAACCAACACAACGGGGTGTGGGCATAGCCCGTGCAGGGGTGAGTATAAAAATACTCAAAAAGGACCCCAAGACCCTCAAGGTCTCACTAAATCCAACAAGGATAACCATAAGTAAGGATCCCAATAGATAACCCTTACTTAGGTATAATCCCATACTTATTACTAAGTTATCAAGTAACCCATCTCAATCATGAGGTATTACATAGATATGATATCAACAGATAACAACTACTTAGGTATATTCCCATACATATACCTAAGTTATCAAGTAACCCATCTCAGTCTTGAGGAAATCAAAAAGGTCACCGACTCAGCTCAAACCAGGATTTTCATTATCGAAACCAAAACTGATGGAGATCTCCTCCTCTATCGAGAAGAGTGGACCTATCACGACTCCGAGGAACTACTCACTAACCTTAGACTGCTGAGGTACTCCTCATGTCGAGTACCGTGGGTCTGCTGCCAAATACTGGGCACTCCGTCTGCTGAGGGTCTGCCGCCAAATACCGGGCGCTCTCCCTAATAGCCTATAGGGGTACTCCTCCTATCGAGTACCATAGGTCAACTACCAACTACCAGGTGCTCCTTCTGCTATGGGTCTTCCTCCAAATACCGGGTGCTCCGTCCACTAGGCTAATCGAATCACTCTGAGTCGAATCGGTCAAGCAGTCGTCAAGTCTACAACAACTAGGTCTCTGCACTCCATACGCTCGTCTCTGGGAGGATCTGCTCCACGAGCTACTGTTGGATACTCCATGTATCACAATGTTCCACGACGATGTATCTCAAAGGACCGTCTTGTCAAATGGGTCTCAACGCAACAGACGGCGCGTCTATCGGACGCCCAGTTTGTGAGTTATTAGCCTTTTAGTCCCGGGGGCCCGATTGGTTTCGTGTATGAACCAACCCGGCCGTATCTCAACTGTACCCTAAACTCCCATGGTGTATACTCAAAGGACCGTTTCTCAACGTGATTACCAACGCCCCTGACGGTTCTTCAAACGAACGTCCTGTCTGATAGTTATCGACTTTTCCGTTTTAGGGGCCCGGTTGGTTTCTAAGTTAAGACCAACCCGAACATAATCCAACTACGTCCAAACCTCAGGTGAATTATTCCAAAAGAACTATCTCATAAAAATGAATCCAACATAGTCGACGACACGTCAATAAGACGACTGATCCTTATGTTATGAGCGTTTCTGCTCCGAGGGCCCGGTTGGTTTCGTGTTCGAACCAACCCGGCTATACCCAAACGTTGCCGAAAGCTTGAGTGTAATATACTGAAACGACCGTCTCGATCCAAGGATTTCTATGCAACTGAATTTGCATCGATCAGAGGTCCTTATCCTAGTATATGAGAATTTTACCAACTAGGGTTCGAAAATAGGGGGTTTGGGCCTGGTCCGACCCGGACCAATACCCCCTGGGACGGCCCAACGCGGGTCGACCCGACTCTGGTCCAGGTCCGGCCCGGTTGGGCACGACCCGAGCTAGCTGGTGCGGCCCGGCCCATCACTGGCGGCCCAGCCCGGCGCCGGCGGCCCGACCCAGCGGCCGGTTGTGGCTCGACCAACCTGGCCGAGCGTTACGCGGGTTGGGGGAGCGGCCCCTCACTGTTGATTGATGCCGGCGGTGCAAAGTGCCGCCCCGGGTCACCCAAGATCCTGCGACTCTGCGGGATCTACCGCGTCGCTGCCGCGGCACAGCTGTAGCGGATCTCCTCCGGTGGTGCACTGGGGCGCCGTCGTCTCCTGGCGGCCGGACGGCTCCGGCCGCCGCCTCCGATTGCCGGATTCGTCGCGCTGGTGTGGCGCGCCGCCGCCCCCTTCTGCAGACCACCAGATGCGCTCCAGTGGACCGTTTTTCCTGCCGTCTATGCCTAATGTCACCTCGGGACCCAAACTTCACTGCGAATGATTAAATCGCCATTGCGGCTCACTTCGTCATCGTCTGTCAATCGACACGCAGACAAACAATCTGCTGAGGGTCGTCGGGCCGTGTTTATTCAACCCACGCCCTCCATGTTAGTTGATATCAAAAGATCAAACAACAATTATGATACATGACAAATGATGTCACGACCCGTCCTCGGGGCTCGTGCCGTGACTACCCCAATCCCACCTTCCATATGCCAAGGGCTGGCGACTAGCACCAAAGGCGTAAATCCCGATAACTGGGAAGGCATTGCCTTTATAAAAGTAAACAAAACACCATAGAGTACAAACGGAAGTAAACACTAAGTACAAAAGAAGTGCTGAAAAGGAAAAGGGCCACAATACAAACCCAACTAAAACGTACAGCTACAACTGAATGGAAGTACAACAGAAAAGAAAAACAGCTGGATGAATAGAAACAACTCATGGGTCATCCACCTCGGATCCTATCTAAAGGGTAGGTACAGATAGTGCCGCTCTTGGATCGTCCACCACGGATCCTACCTGAAGGGTAGGTATAGATAGTGCAGCTCCTGGATCGTCCACCATAGATCCTTCCTAAAGGGTAGGTACAGATATCCTCCACAACGCTCTCTCCCGTCAACCTCCTCCGAGTGTCGTCTCATTGTGAAGTCCACCTCCGGATACTGACTCATCGTGAGATCCACCTTCGGGTACCATCTAGTCCTCAAACACTCGGCCTTTGTCAGCGATTCCCGTTGTCTGCAACCAACAAAACGAGGTGTGGGAATAACCCGTGCAAGGGTGAGTATAACGATACTCAGTAGGGACCCCGAGACCCTAAAGGTCTCACTAAATCCAACAAGGATAACAACAAAGAATGATCTCAACAAATAACCTCTACATAGGTATATACCCATACATATAACTAAGTTGTCAAGTAATCCATCTCAATAATGAGGAAACACAATGATTATGAAACAAATGGATAACCACTACCCAGGTATATGCCCATACATATACCTAAGTTATCATGTGACCCATCTCAATCAAGAGGTAAACACAAGATCACAGACTCAGCTCAAACCAGGATTTTCATTATCGAAACCGTAACTAGTGAAGAGCCCCGTCTCTGGAGTGTACAGTGGTCCTGTCACGACTCCGAGGAACTACTCACTAACCTAAGACTGCTAATGTACTCCTTCTGTCGAGTACCGCGGGTCGGCCACCCAAACACAGTAGTGCTTCCCACCGGGGTATGCCACCAAAACACAGTAGTTGACACCCCCTAATAGCATGAAAAGGCACTCTCCGGACGAGTACCGCAGGTCTGCACTGTCACACAGTAGTGCCCCATCCGCCATGGGTCTGCACCCAAACAAAGTAGTGCTCCGTCCACTAGGCTGGTCGACTCACTCCAAGTCAAGTCGGTCAAGCAGTCGTCAGGTCTCAGCCAACTACACGGTCTCCATACTCCGTACGCTCTTCTCCAGGAGGGTCCACTCTGCGAGCTACAGGTCGATACTCCAAGTATCTAAAAGTCCCACTAATAAGTATCTCAAAGGATCGGCTCATCATAGGGGTCTCAACGCAATAGAAGGCGCGTCAATCGGACGCCCGGTCTGTGAGTTATTAGACTTTTCGTCCCAGGGGCCCGGTTGGTTTCGTGTGCGAACCAACCCGTCCGTATCTCAACTATACCCCGAACTCTCATAGGGTATACTCATAAGGACCGTTTCTCAACGTGATCACCAACACCGTTGACGGTTCATCAAACGGACGTCCAGTATGAAAGTTATCAGCTTTTCCGTTCAAGGGGCCCGGTTGGATTTCGGGTACAATCCAAACCGGCCACTATCCAACTGCAACCAAACCTCAAGAGAAGTTTTCCAAAAGTTCTGTCTCATTAATAGGAATCCAACAAAGTCGACGGTATGTCAATCGGACGTCCGGAGCTCAAGATATAAGCGTTTCTACTCCGAGGGCCCGATTGGTTTCGGGTTCGAACCAACCCGGTCGTACTTCAAATGACACTGGTTAATCAAACCGGTCACACTATTGCGATCCATATGAAAAAACACATGATATGGACTACCCATTGGTCCAAAATGGATAGCCGGTGAAAAAGTTGCATTTCACCACAACACGCGCGAACCGGGCCTCATGGGGCCTGCACCTCGACCTCGACTTAAATATCCAAAATTGGTCTTGAAACATCCGTCTTAATTCTAGGGTCGCAACCTCATAGACGGATCGACATTCCTACACCGTATGAGAGAGAAATGTCCGATCCAAGATCCCGTAATAATAATAATAATAATAATATTCGGTGTTTCGTGGGCCCGAGCCATGAACCAGAATTTAGTATTCAACATTAGACTTCAATCAATCGTATTTATGTCAGGATTACATCTCCACTGACGTCAAGCCAATCGGACGTCGCACGCATGAGTTATGGCGGGTCGAAGATTTAATAATGATATTAAATCTATTATTTTCCGAGCACTTCGGGTACCCGATCCAAAAACCCAAAAATGATATCCAATATTGGACTCATAAATTCTGCCTTGGGGTCAGGGTCACACTGCCGCTGACGGTTCGTGAAACCAAGGTCACACGAGGACGATACGGTCAAAATATAGTTTTCCCAACAAAAATAATAATAACATTATTATATTATTATTATTTTTAATTTAATTTAATTCCTTGAATTATCTCATCTAATATCCACGCACCTAAAATCCCCATGCGCCTCACTAATAGGTGCCACCCTTGATTTTATAATTTTTATTATTATCTATATCTCATTTTTTATTATTATTTCTATCTCCTTATCATTTCTCTCTCCAATTAACTCCTCCCTTCACGATTCTGTTCTCCAATTTAGTGCCCCAAATCCAGCCTTCATCCGGACGGCCAGAACCGCCACCACCTTCGCTTGCCCGCCACACTGCCGCACCACCCCTGGCTACCCACGACGGCATGCCTCAAACCAGCCGCATCACCTGGTCCCCCGTCCGCTCGCCGCGCAACCTTTCGTTACCACGCACTCGACCCCATACCGCCGCACAACAAGAAGTAGTTGGCGGTGGGTCCAGACTTATTCGTAGTCCGTACCCACCACGTTAGTAGTTCGAATAAACACCCAACAAAATATTATTCCATGCTCAAGGGAAAGAATCACGTAAATTAAAATAAACAAAAACCCCCTACCTCGAAATTGATGTCACACATCGTTGAGTCCCTGAAGATGGACGTCACGGTAGTCGGGCGTCGCAGAAGAATGGTGTCGTCCCGTCAACATTGGAGGAAGAGTTGTTGACGTAAATGACGCTTTCTCACGGTGGTGTATCCTCTCTTAACGCAGAGGAAAAAGAAGGTTCGAGAAAGAAATTCTTCTAGTTCTTCGAGTCATGGAGCATTTTTTGCATTCTTCGTGGAAGAACTCTCCCTTTCAATATGTCCAACGTGCTCCCAACACTGCAAGTTCCAAAACTAAATAATAGCATAATTTATTATTTTATTCTCACATGATATAACATTGCTATCAAATTCAAATTAATTCAAAAACACTATTGAATGAATTATGGCATTTGAGTTGGCATCTTTAATGGAAGGGAGATGAAAAGGCTCCACATAATTAATGGGAGGTGTTGTTAAAATAAATAAATAAAAAAAGGGAGTGTTAAAAGGGGGTTTAAGGGAGGTGAAGGGTTAGGCCTCGTGTGGGTCCCAACTCACAAATATCCTCCCATGGGAGGTTATGTGGGGTGTGGTCCCTACCCCTAACTTCTTCTTTGATGATATAACCACCCAAATAAATATAATGGTGCAAAACCATTTTATTTATTTTTTTTACAAATCCCCAAAAATTAACTTTCAACTTGCATAAAACGCAACTGCGATAAAGGTCCCCTTAAGAAATAACAGGTGCTACGAGTTCATCGGTGCCCTCAGATTTCAATTCTGAGTACCGGTTCAAAAGATAGAAAAACCCACACGTACGTTTACTGAACGTACCCGAAAAAAAGTTCAGAAAATTATTATCAGTCACCCTCGACCCGCGCCGGTCAAGGTCAGGATTTGCCTAAGTGAAACATGCCCCAAAGAATCCAACGGTACTCTCGGATTATCAATCTGAGTTACCATTTAAAAGATAAGAATTTTACAATAAAATAATTGTCATTTAATTATTTTATTTGCGGCCAAAAACTAACATATTTTGGTGGCCCGCGCCGACTAAACTTAAGGCGCGCCTAGGGTAAACCCACCATCCTGAGCGCAACGGTGCCCTCATATTTCTGATCCGAGTAACCATTTAATAGTTATTGCACTTTTTCAGAAAAACTGCTTACGCGCGTTAATTTAAGCTTAACAAAAGTTCAGAAAATTATTCCGGGTACACCGGGGCTCAAAATCAGGTTCTGTATGAAACCGCGCACTCACAAAATTCCAATGAAATTATGAAAAACAATTCCTTGAAATTTCTGGGTCTTTACATTACTCCCACCTCAGGGCTTTACATCCCCGTAAAGCTTCAACACACACTAGGGGAAAAAAGTGGTACTAAGCACGCATCTGAGCCTTCCCCTCCCATGTGCTCTCCTGGAGGTTCATGTGCTGCCTAGGGTTTCCTTTTCGCTGACCAAGGGAATCCCATCCAATCATTGTAAGTAAACCACAAACTTTTTGCTTAATACCATCAATCCATGTATGAACTGTGATTGCCCAGTCCATACCCAAACTGATGTCGTAAGGCCTCGACGCTGTCACCAAGAGGTTCCAACCGAAACTCTCGCCTCAAGGGTCATATCACACCTGTCGGTGTAAGTGTGTTTATCGAGTCTCTTCTCAATGGTATCTCCAGACGTGAGGGTCAAGTCAATGGTTTTAACCAGAAACTCTAGGTCTGGGACAAGATTCATGGAAGGAAGGAATGATTGGTACCTATGTCTATTGATATGGAATCTCGTAGTAGATAGAGACCGTACCTCAAATCATTCTTAGAGCCCTTGGGTCACACTCCGTGACCGCATGCAACTATTCTCTTCCCCTACCCTCCAGCTCCCTGAGCCTGGTGGGGACTACAAAGGCGGGTGGTTGTAACATGTCGAAATGTACACCACCTCATGCTACACTCTTAGCTCTGCTTCCACATCTGATACTCTGCAGATTCATATGTCCTTAACCCTTCCTCTTCTTGAAACATTTTACACACCAAAGTCTCTGAGACTAGCGCCAATTCCATGCTCTTCTGATGCTAACATTCTCTAGATGTATCCGTTCTGCCAAGAACATTCAACCATAAAGGTCTTCTCTAGCTCTGGATTCTGAGCTCTAAAGCGCTGATATTATTGTAGTCATTATGTACTAGGAAAGATCGGTACGCCTCGATGAATACTCAGCTATCGACATGTAATCCTACTGAAGCTGTATAAGCTCTAAAAAACTCTCAGTCACCACCTCAAGATAGTCCTCAGCCTCCTATGAGTTAGGTTCGCCTCGGAACTTGAGGGTATCTAATTTTAGAACACGTGTAAGGTAGTAATCTTACATGTGTCACCTACCGGTACTGCCGGTTGTAACTGCTGACCAACAGGTAGTGATGTATTGCTGACACACTACCCAAAGGCACTATCTCAGGCATCAGTCCACGTACTGAAGCCTCATCACAATGCAGACCATCCTCATGGTCATTCACTAGAAAACACTAGTGGCCAAGTCCACCATCCACTCTACTAATGTCTCAGCTAGACAAAAAACTCTAGAAATCGCCTCCAACCAGTGCTCTGCTATCTGGGAATTTGTCTCACCTCGTAACCTCAGAGGCCTCTGCTGCTAGAACTCGTGCAACGTGCCCTGCCAACGTGCACCATCCACTAGTATGGCTGGTAGAATCTGATTCCCAACAGGTGGTGGTGCTGCTGGTACACCACCCGATGGTGCCAACATAGTAAAAAGGGCCCTACACTGGAGCCTCGTCACTCGGTGGGCCGTCATCGTGTACTATCTCAGAACTCCAACTGACTGTCTTCATGGAGACATCCTGAACCGATACGACACCGCCAAACAATTTATACTTGGTGAGCTGACCTTGTTTGAGATGACATTAAAACTCTTGGAAACACACACACACAATCAGTGTTTTCCTGCACAAAGTAGGAAATCAGTAGTCGGGGTCCTGGTGTATGGATACGTCAGCCGCCACACCAACACTGGACTCCTTGAACATAAAAACACACTTGGTACCCTTAACACTATTGCTTCACAGAAATGAAATATCAGAGTTATAAGTTCTGCGATAGAACCGACTCCTCTGATACCAATTTGTCATGACCCGTCCTCGGGGTTGGTGCCGTGAATACCCCAAGCCCGCCTTCCATAGGCCAGGGGCTGGGACTAGCACCAAAGGCATAAATCATGATAACTGGGAAGGAATTGCCTTTATAAATGTAAACAAAACACCACAGAGTACATGCGGATGTAAACACTAAGTATAAAAGAAGTGCTGAAAAGGAAAAGTGCCAGAATACAAACCAAACTGAAAAGTACAGCTACAACTGAACGGAAGTACAACAGAAAAGAAAAACACCTGGAAGATTAGAAACAGCTCTTGGGTCGTCCTCCTCCGATCCTATCTGAAGGGTAGGTACAGATAGCGTAGCTCCTAGATCGTCCACCATGGATCCTACCTGAAGGGTAGGTACATATAGCACAGCTCCTGGATCGTCCACCACAGATCCTACCTGAAGGGTAGGTATAGATAGCCTCCACAACTCTCTCGCCCGCCAACCTCCTCTGAGTGTCATCTCTTCGTGAAGTCCAACTCCAGATACTGACTCGTCGTGAGATCCACCTCTGGGTACCGTCTAGTCCTCAAACACTCGGCCTCTGTCAGCGCTGCCTGTCGTCTGCAACCAACACAATGAGGTGCGGGCATAGACCGTGCAGGGGTGAGTATAACGATACTCAGTAGGGACCCCGAGACCCTCAATGTCTCACTAAATCCAACAAGTATAACCACAAATAAAGACCTCAACAGATAACCCATACATAGGTATATACCCATACATATACCTAAGTTATCAAGTAACTCATCTCAATCATGATGAAACACAAAGATTATGAAATCAACGGATAACCACTACCCAGGTATATGCCCATACATATACCTAAGTTATCAAATGACCCATCTCAATCATGAGGTAAACACAAGATCATAGACTCATCTCAAATCAGGATTTTCATTATCAAAACCGTAACTGCTTAAGAGCCTCGTCACTGGAGTGTACAGTGGTCCTGTCACGACTTCGAGGTACTACTCACTAACCTAAGACTGCTGAGGTACTCCTCCTGTCGGGTATCACAGGTCAGCCACCCAAACACAGTAGTGCTTCCCGCTGGGGTATGCCACACAAACACAGTAGTGCACACCCCCTAATATCCTACAGAGGTACTCTCCAGATGAGTACCGCGGGTCTGCACTGTCACATAGTATTGCTCTGTCCACCATGGGTCTGCACCCAAACAAAGTAGTGCTCCGTCCACTGGGCTAGACGACTCACTCCAAGTCCAGTCGGTCAAGCAGTCGTCGGGTCTCATCCGGCTACACAGTCTCCGTACTCCGTATGCTCGTCTCCGGGAGGGTCCGCTCCACGAGCTACAGGTCGATACATCAAGTATCTCAAAGCCCCAAGAAGAAGTATCTCAAAGGACTTCCTCATCATAGGGGTCTCAACGCAATAGACAATGCATCAATCGGACGCCCGATCTGTGAGTTATTAGCCTTTTCGTCCCAGGGGCTTGGTTGGTTTCGTGTGCGAACCAACCCGGCTTTATCTCAACTGTACCCCAAACTCTCATAGGGTATACTCATATGGACCGTTTCGCAACGTGATCACCAACGCCGCTGACGGTTCGTCAAACGGACGTCCAATCTGAAAGTTATCAGCTTTTCCGTTCCAGGGGCCCGGTTGGATTTCGGGTACAATCCAACCCGGCCACTATCCAACTACAACCAAAACTCAGGGGAAGTATGCCAAAATTTCCATCTCATCAATAGGAATCCAACAAAGTCGACGGCATGTCAATCGGACATGCGAATCTCATGATATAAGCGTTTCCGCTCCGAGGGCCTGGTTGGTTTCGGGTTCGAACCAACCCAGCCGTACTTCAAATGACACTGGTTAATAAAACCTGTTACACCATTGCGATCCATACAGAAAAACACACGAGATGGACTACCCATTGGTCCAAAACGGATAGCCGGTGAAAAGGTTGCATTTCACCACAACACGTGTGAACCGGGCCTCGTGGGGCCCTCGCCTCGACATCGACTTAAATATCCAAAATTGGTCTTGAAACATCCATCTTAATTCCAGGGTCGCAACCTCGTAGACGGTTCGACATTCCGACACCGTATGAGAGAGATATGTCCAATACAAGATCCCGTAATAATAATAATAAAATTATTCTGTGTTTCGTGGGCCCGATCCATGAACCAAAATTTAGTATTCAACATTAGACCACAATCGACCATATTGATGTCAGGATTACATCACCACTGACGGCAAGCCGAGCGGACGTCGCACGCATTAGTTATGGCTGGTCGAAGATTTAAAAATATTATTAAATCTATTATTTTCTGAGCAATTCGGGTACCCGATCCAAAAACCCGAAAAAGATATCCAATATTGGACTCATTAATTCTGTCTTGGGTTCAGGGTCACACTACCGCTGACGGTTCGTGAAACCGAGGTCGCACGAGGAAGATACTGTCAAAATACAGTTTTCCCAACGAAAAAAATAATAACATTGTTATATTGTTATTATTTTTAATTTAATTTAATTCCTTGAATTATCTCATCCAATATCCATGCACCCACAATCCCCATGCGCCTCACTAATAGGCGCCACCCTTGCTTTTATAATTTTTATTATTATCTATATCTCATTTTTTATTATTATTTCAATCTCCTTATCATTTCTCTCTCCAATTAACTCCTCCCTTCACGATTCTGTTCTCCAATTTAGCGCCCTAACTCCAGCCTTCATCCACAAGGCCAGAACCGCCACCGCCTTCACCTGCCCACCACGCCGCTGCACCGCCCCTGGCTACCCATGCCGGTGCGCCTCAAACCAGCCGCATCGCCTGGCCCCCCATCCGCACGCCGCGCCACCTTCTGTTACCACACACACGACCCCATACCGCCGCACATCAAGAACTAGTTGGCGGTGGGTCCGGACTTGTTCGTAGTCTTTACCCACCGCGTTAGTAGTTAGAATAAACAAATAGCAGAATATTCTTCCATGCTCAAGGGAAAGAATCATGTAAACTTAAATAAACAGAAACCCCCTACCTCGAAATTGACGTCGCACGTTGTTGAGTCCTAGAAGACGGACGTCACGGTAGTCGGGCATCGCAGAGGAATGGTTTCATCCTGTCAACATTGGAGGAAGAGTTGTTTACGTCACCAACGCTTTCTCATGGCGTTGTCTCCTCTCTTAACACAGAGGAAAAAGAAGGTTGGAGAAAGAAATTCTTCCGGTTCTTCGAGTCATGGAGCGTTCTTCGTGTTCTTCGTGGAAGAACTCTCCCTTTCAATATCTCCAACGTGCTCCCAACACCGCAACTGCCAAAACTAAATAATAGCTTAAGCTATTATTTTATACTCCCATGATATAACATTGCTATCAAATTAAAATTAATTAAAAAAGACTATTGAATGAATTATGGCATTTGAGTTGGCAACTTTAATGGAAGGGAGATGAAAAGGCTCCACATAATTAATGGGAGGTGTTGTCAAAATAAAAAAATAAAAAAAAGGGATTGTTAAAGGGGGGTTTAAGGGAGGTGAAGGGTTAGGCCTCGTGTGGGACCCAACACACAAATATCCTCCCATGGGAGGTTATGTGGGGTGTGGGCCCCACCCCTAACTTCCTCTTTGAGGACATAACCACCCAAATAAATAAAATGGTGCACAACCATTTTATTTATTTATTTTACAAATCCCAAAAAATTAACTTTCAACCTGCATAAAACACAACTGCGATAAAGGTCCCCTTAAGCAATAACCAGTGCTGTGAGTTCATCGGTGCCCTTTGATTTCAATTCTGTGTACCAGTTCAAAAGATTGGAAAACCCACACGTACGTTTACTGAACGTACCCGAAAAAAAGTTCGGAAAATTATTATCAGTCACCGTCGACCCGCGCCGGTCATGTTCAGGCTCTGCCTAAGTTAAAAACTCCCCAACGAATCCAATGGTACTCTCAGATTTTCAATCCGAGTTACCGTTTAAAAGATACTAATTTTACAATAAAATAATTGTAATTTAATTATTTTATTTGCGGCCAAAAACTAACTTTTTCTGGTGGCCCACACCGGCCAAAGTTTGTATCTTCTTAAATAAACTATGCCCTCACGAGTTCAGAGGTTGTCTCGGATTTTTAATCAGAGATACAATTTGTGAGTTATAAGCATTTGAAAAATAAAATAATTTATTTATTTAATTTATTTACGGTTATGCCATTTTTGGAATTTCTCACAGGAGGCCCGCGCCGACTAAACTTAAGTCGTGCCTAGGGTAAACCCGCCATCCGGAACGCAACGGTGCCCTCAGATTTCTGATCAGAGTAACCATTTAAGAGTTATTACACATTTTCAGTAAAACTACTTACGCACGTTAATTTAAGCTTAACAAAACTTCGGTAAATTATTTCATGCACACCGAGACTCAGAATCAGGTGCCGTCTAAAACCGCGCACTCATAAAATTCCAAAGAAATTAAGAAAAAAATTTCCTTGAAATTTCTGGGTCTTTAAAAATGAGGCACAATTTTAATTAAATAAAATTGAACTTAATTTCCTAACAATTCCCCCACGAATAATTATTCCCTACCCGCAACTAAAAACATTCACGGATCAACTTATTATTGAGTTGATCCACATTCTTTTTTATAAGGAAACAATCATGGGAATATTAACATTCTCAAATTAAAACACTACCTCAAAAAAAAAAAGATAACGAATGTCGGCGTCACAGAAGACGGCGTCACGGGGTGAGGTTTCTTAGACATCGACAGAGAGCATCCGAGGAGGAAGCATCATCTCCCCTTTTTGTCACAGAGAGAAGAAAATTAGGCGAGACTTCGTTGGCAAGTTTCCCAGGTCGGTGTATCCTCCCTTGTCGCAGATGAAGAAGAGGATGGAGAAACCAGGGTCGTCGAGTCGATGTTCTTTGTCGGAGAGTTGGTGTTCTTCAACAAAGGAGATGAACCGTTCTTCGTCGAAGGAATAAGTTATTCAAAACTCTAGATCTCTCTCTCCAAAAGCTTTTCCCAACACAAGTTCCAACCCAATTAAAATAAGATTCCACCTTATTTTAATTTAACTTTCCAATCCATTCAAATTTTGAAAATCAAATCCTCTTAATTAATTAAATGTATATTTGTTTAATTAATTAAGAGTTTGGTTGGTAGTATTTGATTGAATTAAACTTAAAGGATAAATTTCATTATAACATGGAAATCATGGGATTTAATTCTTATTAACATCAAATATTTTAGTGATTTTTTTAATTTCTATGAATATACCTGAGGAACGTTTTAACCATGTAGGTACTCACAAAAACTAATTTTTATCCTATTAGATAATGTATGTCAAATAGAAGGAAAATATGTTTGTTTTTGTTTTGGCGTGGGATCTAACACCAAACACAATTCCATTTACAATTAATCTAATCCCGAATTCCAACCATCCATTTTATTGACATTAATATAATAAAATTTTCAAACAAAACAATGAAATATATTCTTATAAACATAGACCATATCAATATAATGTGTTATCTAATAATATCACAAATATTTATGTTCAAAAAATATTGATCATTTCTTCCATATATTTTTATCAATACTGGATCATTATGTCTTTATATATATCTCATCATTTTTTTCACCATATCAAAATATTGATAAGTTGACAATGAATTTTTTTAAATATAAAATTATTATGGGCCATTTAATTCCTTTTTTAATCTTTGATAAAAGTGATCCATATTAACTTTTTTGATACACATGTACAAAATTTTCCTCCCATATTGTAGTTGATGAAATAATGTCTTTTTCCTATATTAGAAATGATTAATACCACTTAATGGTGTATCCCAAAAAAAAACTCTATATCTTGGGTATTAATTTATAATGAACATAATCATTAAATGCAATTCAATGTATTTTTTATAATAATTATACATGAAGATCCCTTTTATTTGGATACGTTTAATATGATTTTTTGTTAATATGGATAAATTCAATGTGTGAAAAAGGAGAAATCAATCCTTACCATTACGTATATATTGGAAATCAATAACACATTTTAAAAGAATTTAGTAGAGGCTCCCCAAGTATTTTGGTATGATATAATTAATATGGTTTCTTGGTGATACAAACAAACAATATATGATTTGTGATATGATATTATTATGAATGAAAAAAACTAATGTTTTATTAATACTCTCAAAATATGTTAATAATATATTTATAAGAACCCTTCTAGTGAGGATATTGATGAATATTTATTGATGAAAGAAAATCTTGCTAATGTATCCTATAATTAATGAGAATCCTTCCATAGAGTTAACAACATGTAAATAACTTTATTTAGTGTTTATGAACTCTTGGATAAAGGATTGAGAATAATTTTGTTTGTTGGGATATTCCTAGAAACATTTATTTTTATTTATGGAAAATATGGTATATTACTATTATATAAGTAGGATCCATCTATTAAATCCAAAAAACATTAATCACAGTAGTGCGGGAGGATGATACATTGATTTTTGTAATAATCACCTCATCCCAAAAAAGTAGAAAAATAGAAAAATCCATACTATATAAACATAATATAGTGCTAAATATAAATTAATTCATCCCTATATAAACATCATACCTCTGAATTATAATTATTTGGGAGTATGAATAAGGATGTAGCTATTATACATAACCACAAATCTAGGTTTTGAAAAACATCACTGTTTCTCATTATAAGCATCATTTAACATATAAAATCGTGAATATAGATCTACATAATCATAATTATATCTCTGTATAGATTATTTATGTCTATTTAATGAACAAAACTTTTTGAATATATAATATTTCATTAGTTTGTAAACATGATTTTTATTATTTAATATCTAAAGAATTAAATGAATTGTAATGAGGAAAAATTTAAGCTTCATTTTTCTAAACATTAAAAATATTAAAAATACAATGTGATTGAATAATTCTATAGTATATAAGTTTATCTTAAATCTTAGTGAACATTATCTATACCAGAAGAAGAATTTGATATATTTTTTAATGATTGAGATTTGGGTTTCTTAGATTTTATATTTCAATGAAAATAACATATGAAGATATTGATGTGGAGATTCATGTTCAAATATCATGAATATTTTTCAAGGCATGGTCCAACCCATAATATGGGAATAATTAAATAAAGAGAAGATAAGAATCCTTATGTTCTACTTATTTATTTTGACAAATAGTATAGAAATTTAAAGGGTCAATTCTCAAGTTATTCATCATATTCGACATCATTATGAACAGAGCTAAATGCATGAGAACAAGAAAGTGCCTATTTTTTTCTATTGAGTTTTGATTTAAGATGATGATTTATGGGTTTCTTATGAAATATCTCATACTATAATGAAACTCTCTATACCCTATGTTGTGTTGTTGTGATATTTTATATATCCTTATAGAATAATTATTTTTGTGTATTGTAGGTCATATTTGAGACGAAGAAGAGTTGATGATATGGTTGAAAATGAAAGTATGAATTATTCAACCCTATGAAAGAGTTGAGGAAAAGGAGTAAAATAAAAAAGGGTATTTTCATACTTCACTTATAGTTGATAAATATAAATCATAGGAACATTTACTATGCAATGTTGATAAAGAATTAATATGGTTTATTGTGGGGTTATATTATCAGATGATTTTTTGGGATTACTTGAAATATCCTGCATATTTCATTTTTTGAAATTTAAGATGAAACCATAAAATAAAATGAGCCACCTGTATATATTTGGCATTTGAGACTCTCAAGCACTGTGTTCCCCTATAGAATAAAATAAAGCGATAAAAAATATGGTGT
Organism: Viscum album; assembly: GCA_963277665.1. Classification (NCBI taxonomy): domain Eukaryota; kingdom Viridiplantae; phylum Streptophyta; class Magnoliopsida; order Santalales; family Viscaceae; genus Viscum; species Viscum album. The sequence continues at coordinate 496,078,865 of OY728121.1, read as the reverse complement.
TTGTTTTACAGAGTCGGCTGATATAACTAAAATCTCTTAAAAAATATAATTTGTAAATATGATAGAAATATACATATCAAGGAGGAATAAGAAGAGATATAAATATTATACTTATGAATATATATTTTCGGCATTTTAATGAAAGATAATAATAAAAACTTATGTATTTTATCCTATACTTTTAAAAAATTTATTTTGAGGAGGAAGAAGAAAATAAGAACAATGAGAATGGACGACATGTAGTTAACCTGATATAATATCTTTAAGTAGTTGAGTTACTATAACAATGAGGTGAGAGATATAAAAAATCTAGTTTTAAAGAAGATCATCGATGTTTAGTAGTGGATAAAGACTAAGTTACATAATCTATTACAGTGGACATGAAGTTAGTCAATGTTTCTTTTTATTGCGAAAAGACCAATATTTTTGGGTTAAGTGACATAATTTTTGAATATTTTTGATCTACTTAAATAGGAGGATGGAAAAAAGTAGAAATAGTGGAGTGATAATATAAATAATGATACAGTGGGATAATGCACTTTTTATATGTGTAATATAGAGAACACTACCCACCTGTTAAATATAGTGAGAGTATGCTGTGATAAAAACATTCCACACTCCACCAATATTAATAACATGATTTTAGTGGAGAATATTCATATCATTTGAGTTTAATATGGTAAGGAATAATATTCCTAGGATGTTTAACCTTGTAAATAAACATTTTCATATTTACCACATTATCTGTATTGCATATAGGTGAATGCGAGGTAAAAAAATAAAACATCGAAAATTATTTTCTGAAAATAGTAGATCAATGTCAAAATAGGGATGAATGGTTTGAAGAAGAAATTTGAATTTGGTAAAATTTCACCAATAATGATTCACCCCTCCTCTCACATGTATCTGAATAGATCCACTAAGGCGTAAAATAATCTCTAATACAATTATCCCACACATGTTTCAAATCATCAATTAACTATGACATGTATACATTAATAATGTTAATAAGTCACTTTTTCCACTGATCAATGAAATCATGATGATATATTTATTATATATATATAATTCATGATATAGTTTGTAAATTACCAAAAAACTAGACATTTACTATGTTTTTTTGTAATTATATGATAGGAAAAAATTACATATATGCATAAACCATGTGTGATATTTCAAAATTTAGGATGTTTTTTTATCAAATTTCATAGATTATAGAAATTCATTAGAATGATACAATTTTCCATCAAATATTGGTTCATATGTATGAAATGTTTACCATTTTTCATTATTTAAATTTTCAAATAATTTTTTTAGAAGTGAAATTATAGAACGAAAATAAAATTACATAGAATGAGTCTTCGTATTTGGAATAATATCTAATTCAACTTTAGATTTCTCTTTCATCATATTCCATGAGGTCCCCTATTTAGGATTCATAGAAAGTCCTTCATATTCCTTCTAATATAACACAAAGTAATTATTGAAGGAATGTATCTTATTGTACATCGGTTATAATATTTTTTTCATAATATAATTTTATTTTAAATGATCTTTTTCACTAGTACGAATGTATTTCAGAAACTATATCAATTATATAAAACTCCTTTCATTCCACCAATTAAAATATTTAATGTTCACAAACTTAAACACTATTGATAAATTGATGAATTTAATATAACATTAATGTAGTGATTCTTCAATATCCCCATATAAGTTCCCAATCATAGTTGTTTTCTTAAATTTACACAACTAAAATTTCAATAATAATTTAATCAATTTGATTTTAATGATTCTTTTGAAAATCTCAATCATAATTAGGTCTTGAATTATAAATAATTTCACCTTATAAAATAAAGGGACTAAAACTCCAATTAAATACACTAAAAATTATATGTTATTTTATTTATCTACTCTGAATCATTCTCAGAATTAAAAAATTTATTCATGGAGAAGAAACCAAGTTGGTTTTTGGAATATTTTTCATGGAAAATTCTAAAAAATAATTTCTCCTTCCACATATTTATCATGTGTTTACTGTGTGAAAATCCCACTATGATTAATGATCATTTATAAATAATTCCATGTTTTAAATATAATTTAATATATTTTCAAACATAAATATACATTTAATTTTATAAATTACAATGAAAACAAAAAATACAAATATTTCATCATTAAAATTAAGATTAATAATTTCAAAAATGAAAATAATGCATTAGATTTATTTAACTATATCCCTATGATTTTTATCATGCTTAATAGATTCTATCCCTTGTATGAAAAAATTAATATTACTTTGGTCTTATTTAATTGTTATCTTTTTATAAAAAATTATAAAAAATAGTATATTCCTTATCAATAATTTTTGAGAGGTTGAACACTAATAAAACACACCATTTAATTATTTTTAAAATTTAATTTGGTAAATAAATTACCTCTCCCTTCAAAGAAAATATGTAAATATCATAAGATAAATGAATAAATTTTCATATTTTAATGATTTAATTTTTTTTGCGTAGATAATAATGAAGATGTTGAATCCCTTTAGATGATGTAAAATCACACATTCTATTAAATAATTCAGTCTATATTATTCAATGAGTAAAGGATGCCAAATTTTTAAAAAATAACTTATATGAGTTAAATAATTAATTCAATGGAGTAATATGTGAATAAAAGAATATTGTACTTGTTAATTGGAAGACATCACCTGCTAAGACTTCACCATATCTCAAAACATCAATGAAACATTGTTCATATTAATAAATAAAACAAGAATAAAAGATATAAGGAATTATAAATATAGTAAATAAAACATAAAAAAATTGACATACTAAAAATCAAAATGAATGAGATGTTATAAATTATGATAGATAAGTATTAGTAAAAGAATTGTTGGGGAAAAATATATTTCATTTTATGATGGATTTTGAAACGAAATAATACCAGGATAATTGGAATAATATTATCTATAAAAATATATATGACATCCTGGAAAGATAACATAAGGATTTAAATAAATCCCAATTTTTTCCCTCCATTTTGAGAAAAAAATATGATCCCTCCATAATGATAAAATATAAATTAAATAATATAAAATAAACCTTAAAATCCATGAATGATTGAAAATAGTGGTCGGATAAAGAAGAGAGTGTCTAATAAATGGAATATGGAAACAGTGTTTGAAAATATTGACATCAATTAAGTCCACTAAAGGAGATTTGAGGATTTGAGGTTTATGGAAGATGTGTTATCTTTTAGTTCAAGGAAGAAATCCATGAGTGACTAAAATAAAACTAAATTTCATACTTTACATTTAAATTTTTTTAATGGGTTTTTACATTATTTATTTTAAAAAATATATAAAAAACATCGTTAAATGGGTTTTTCTATTAGCTATAAAATAAAATATTTAAAAAACAATTTATAATGTTGGTTATAAATAACTAATGTTGAAAATGTGTCATTTTAAATATTTTTGGTACTATTATAATCATAAAAGACCTCTTATTTCTAACTATCATAGAGGATACTTGAATGGTATATCATGTAACACCTCCAAGGATTTCATATGAACTAATATTTTATTTAGTGTTTTAGGTGAACAATATTATTGAATTGGTGATAATCCCATGCTCTATCTAAATCCATGAAACATGATCAATGAATTTTCTCAAGAACATGTATTTTATGTTCATAATTTTGATAGTTATGAGGACGATTCAATGTATTGAGACCCATTAAAGTCACTTATGATCACTATATCCCTTTATATAAATAAGAACTAACCTCACATCTTGATCAAAAACAATTCTCCTTTCCCACCCATAGAGTTGTATCAGATCTCATAAGTGAAATATACCTAACTCAGCAATTGATTGTATCATTCTAATTGAAATTAGCTATAAAACCTTAAACAACTAGTCCATAATGACCCATATTTAATATTTAAATTGGGGAAACCTTGAAACAACCATTAAAAAATATATGGTAACTTTATCCAATATCCATATTGTAATATAAATATATTCTATAATACTAATGAGACATTGGTGCTCAATCATCACCTATTGATAGGTGAGGCACCATGATACAATTATTTCATTGTTTATTTTCATCTCCGACCACTAAAAATAATTATTATGTATCATGGAACTCCTTGGTTAACCCATGTAATAATACTCATCAAGGATTATAGGAAAACCATAATAGCTCCCCCTCATGTATGTTTTGACTTATACTCATAATAATAATTTAAAGGACATTATCATCTCAATGATTCTAACTAAAAATATTCTCCCCAAAAAATATTTCATCTTTTAAAATGAATCACACCAAATCAATCTACCAACTCTCTTTTATATAATTAAATATTTTTTTAAAAATTCTAAAATAATTCTTGGGAACCATCCCTATATACTCTTCAAAATCGTAATGACTCTTGATAAATAGGTCCATCAATTGGAACACATCATTGGCCTCACACACAACCCACTCTAGTGTGCATTGAATAATTGTATCTTCCACTACATTCCCACTCCCATGGGTGTTATCCATATCAAAATAAAAGGATAATACATACTAAACTATTCTAATATGCCTAAAATTTATGCAATTCTTATAGAATATATACTACGTTATTTTTAAGGTTAGTATAAAAAAATATAAACTTGAACATATAATGATACTAATATTTTGATGTGTGGACCAATGTTGTATTTTCTAGATCATGAGTAAAAACATTATACTCATGTATCCCTTAATGATAATGCTAATAAAAAATTACATAACTATCCTGTATTAAAACTCTCTTATTACCTACACCTTTCATATCATAATACATTGTATATAGGTTTTATGTAGATTAGGTAATATAATTTTTGATTCACGATTAAATATCCTATTTGGATATATATAATACATATATGAATAATATTTCCACTAAAATATCACCCCAATCTTAGTTATTGGCATCATTTACACTTCCAATGAAGAGAATCATCAAAAGGGCCACAAGAAATATCTCGTTAATCCAAGAACTTTTAAATATAAAACATATTATTTACCCATTCTTATTAAATCATAGTGTAAAATTTTATGGATTATACTATCATTTTTTTATTCTATATACCATTCCCCAATAAGTGAAATTCCTACATAAATAAGTTACACTTTGAAAACTTGGCGTAATTCTCATTACCTCTAAGTGTGCCCTGTATAATCTCCAGCTGAAATCTATGATCAACCCTAATCTAGGAATATATTAAATTTTCATTAGGGAATATGATCATGAATAAATAAACATAAGTATTAATGGTCATATTTATCAAGTCCATAACCATTTTTGGTATATTTTATAAAATAAATAAGATCATGAGGATCCTATAAAATCCTTAAATGAATTTGAAAGTACTTTATAGTAGTTAAATCACTCTTAAACATATATAGTGCTAACATGACTTTAGATAAATCATATAAAAACATTTCAAACCTATAATTTAAACAAATAGTCCATTGAAAATATGAAATATTTGATGATTCTTGTTCATGATATCATTCAATATCCATTAATTCATATGCAAGACCAATTTTCCAACACCATTCATGTTTAATATTAAAGGTGTGACCCATTGTAACGCCCCGACCCTAGCTACCCAGAGTCGGTGCATTACTTCGTAACATTGGCATGATCACAAGAAAGATCAAATCTCGAAAGACCGATTGGTTTAGTAGCCTTGGAAACACTAGATATATTCATAAGTTTTACGTTGCATCATAAAATGAAAAACTACTACAACAACGTAATGTTTCCACAATCCACACTATTAACCCCTCATAAAATCCCTGCAGGTCATTCATAACTTACTTCTTCACATCCTGGGAAAAATAAAACATAGAAAAGGGGTGAGCTCAAATGCCCAGTAAGGATAACAATATAGCGGAAACTTTCATAAATAAGAATAAACATTTAAGGCAATGCATTACTAAAACAAAAGCCTTTTAAACTTTAACTTCAACATGGTATGTCAAAAGTAAAATGAAATAATTCCATTTACTTATTCACATGGATATTCTACTAATCGAATAATCACATGCAAAAATCAATAACCACTTTCATAATTATGGAATTAATAATGTCAAACGTTAATTTCATTGTCTAGGCCTCATCCCAAGACCTAGGGGTTACTTCTAACCGGAACCCAACCCGGAGTGCCTCTAATAACCGGACACCAACCCGGAGTGCCTCTAATAACCGGACACCAACCCGGAGTGCCTCTAATAACCGGACACCAACCCGGAGGGCATACTTTTATCAGTCCCTAACCTGGAGGGATTACTTTAACCAGTCCCCAACCTGGAGGGCTTACTTTTACCAGTCCCCAACCTGGAGGGCTTACTTTTACCGGTCCCCAACCCGGAACATACTTGTTTAGCACATTCATCTGAAGAAAAGTTTGAAATATAACATAAACATTCAGATTAAAACTAGCATACGAAATGTCAATAGTTTCACCATAAACTATGAATGGTATAAAATAGCACATCTACAGTCAAACATATCACAAAACCTACAATACAATATAGAAGTTTTGTATTATAATAAATCAACTTCAAATAAGCGTAAAATCCATTAAAGGATGTTGACATAGATGAAATCAAAACACTTTTTAGAGAAATATCTCTTTCTATTTTTGAAATCATTTAAGAGCCATATAAAATAAAACATTTTCTTGAAAATATTCTTGTAATCTTGTATGGAAAGCTTCGACGATTTTATAACGGCGGAAAATAACCGCACCCGCCGTATAAGTTAAAAAAAACATTCTTACCTCAATTCTGTCGAAAAGGTTAAAAAGGACCTTGTTTTGAAAACGACGGAAAGATTCCTTTATAAACCTCTTATAAAAAGTCAAACAAGGGTATAAATGACTTTAACCCATATTCTTTTAAATAGTAAAAATGTTTTGAAATACATTTTTAAGAAACATGGATGTGGATGATAACGAGATCCCAGTAGATTATTACGTATAAACAACCTCGGATAAAGAAGAGATTGTGAAATAACCCTTACCTTGTACTTTTCCTTGGTTGGGGTAGGTTAACCTCCTGTATAATGGTGAAATAGTTGTTATTAAATTATACAAGAATCATATATATTAATATGATATCATATATGATCTTTTAATATTGATTTGTTAATAATATCTTAGAATTATCGTCGTTTCGGGAGTTAACTTACTCATTTTCTTTTATATGTTTTGTTACATAAGCCATGGTTGTTGTATCTTATTCATATCCAGAATGATATCCAGTCCTTAAACATCATTTTTAAATCATCAAATGATAATTATACTTGAATGGATACGATGGAGAATGAATCTCATCGCGTTCGTGGAGACGGTAGTCCGTACGTACGCACGAGCGACAATATCATTTTTTTGATATTAAAATAATATATAAATGAATGGTATATCATATATAAAGAAAAATTAACATGTTATATTTATTATTTACATGAGTTACACATCATTATTATACCCATCCAAATAATATTATATTGAATAACAATTACACCACGACGTGGAGACGGTAAGCCGTACGTACGCACGTATGGTGGCATGTTATTCAAAGGGTGGATAGAATACTGAATATGGTTGTACCATACTTATAATAACATCACAGTATATGTGAGATACTGGATTTATTATTTTAGAATGGTAAGAACAAAGGAAGAAGAAGTGAAAGAAGAAATGAACTTAGAAAAGGGTGGTGAAATCATTACCTCTTCTTCGGGTTCTTCCTTTTGATTTGATCAAAAGGGCTCCTTAGGTTGGCTTTCTGATCAAACTAAGGCCTCTAGGTTGTAGTGAGGGATGTTGGGAGAGTATTTGGGCAGAGTTTGGCCGAACCAAAAGGCTTTGAAGGTGTGAAGAAATGAGAAGTAGGAGTGCCCTTTTATAAGAGGGGTGAGGGGCACCTTTGGAAAAGTTAGAAATATTAATTTATAATAAATTCATATTCGGTTTCTAAAGGCTCCAAAGTTTATTATTAAAAGGTTAAGGTGGGGATAGGTCAAAAACCACTCAACCAATAGAATTTAGACAGGTTTGGGTACTTATATTAACCTTATCTTTAAGTATTAACTCTAAGTTAATTAGTTTCACTTTTACAATGTCTCTTTGTATTTTTATATAATATGGTTAATAAACTTACTATATACATCCAAGAGACCCCCAAGTGGTCCATTAATGATGAACCTATCCTTATATAAGTCTCTTGGCCGAACCTTAGATTTTTAGGAATTTAATATCAATTAATAATATAATATTTGTTTTAAAAACTCTTTTATGTCAATTTTGACACTATTCAATAGTTGATTTTTGTGAAACTCATAAAAGATTGATTACTTCGAACAAAGTCAATTAAATCAATCCTAATATATCATATTATCTTATAAAATTAGTTTAATTCATTAAAAGTTTCATATTATATTTTTTTGGGTATTTATAATATCAATTATTTTAATTTTTTACTATTATAGTAATTACTGCATCATCTTTGTGTCATAAATAAAATAAATTATTTAATGTCTAAAAATTATAAATAAAATATCATTATGTAGGAAATCGTTTTATCTTTCTAATGAATATTTATAATCTAAAATCCAACTTATATAACCCTATGTAACAATTGTTTTACTAAAAGATATATGCTTGTGTCATTTTTGTATTCATTTTGACTTAATTAAAATAAAGTGTCATTATCACTTACAAGTGGATCCATGGGGTCCCAAAATTGACACAAAGATGCCCATGGTCGACCATGTATCAACCAATAGGGTTAAGACACGTTTTAGGGTAATTTAGTATTATTATAATATTATTTTTTAACCCTTATTTACCGGATTTACCCTTAACCATGGTAAATAAAATATTTACCGCAGTAATTATTCAAAATGTCTAAAAATAAAAGTTACCTATTTACACAATTTGAACATCCTGATTCCAAATATGGAATCAATTTTCCTAAATTCGAAACACAGAAGTGGCAGAAATTAATTTAAAATTAATTCCCGCTGTCAAAACAAAAAGCGTGTTTTTAAGAGATAATAACTATCAAAAGATTGACACTTGTTTATGTTCGGTTTAATTGTAAAATTATGTCCAATGACCAACATTATATTAAATAGTAAAAATATATTCTAAATATACTTTAAAACCACTCAAATTCATAATTTATTACTATTAATTATTTTGATTAAAAAAGATGTTTTTAATTAAAATTTAGTAATTTTCACTATTCATCAAAATATGAAAGTTATCCGAAAAGTACCGAAATTTCACCTTAGGCTAAATTTGATATTCCGAATCCAAAAATGAAGTCCATTTTAAAATATAAAATATATATAACTTCAAAAAGTTGGTATTACTATTCATAACAGCTAGTTTGATTGGTTACGGTGTGTTAGAACTCGAAGTTGCGTACAACACACGCTACTGTTTTATTCAAAGGAAAGCGTACCGTGGAAGCTTGGGATGTTTCATTTTAAATTTTTTGATGTCTCCATTTAGTCAAAAGGTTTAAAATATTGTATTTAAAAAGGTTTCACTATCAAAAGTTGATAAAAGTGCAATACTGAAAATGAATCTGTTCTTGCATTATGACTAAGAAACTCATAATATGGATTCTAAAATTATAAGGATTATATAAAGTTTAAAATTTAGTTAATACTATTCATGACCTCTTTTAATGGCTTTTTTTTGGTAAGTCATGGTGCAATTGAACTCAGTGTTGCGTGTAGTGAAAGTTATTGAATTATTTTGAAGAAATAACACACTATGAAATCTTGGGGTGTTACATTCTCCCCTCCTTCAATAAATTGCGTCCTCGCAATTTGAAATTGTTCTTCAAAAATAAAAGGTTGAAAGTAGAAAATATATTTGTGGGAAAACCCACATCGGAAATTGGGTTACTAAAATTTAGTCTTAATATGAGGAAAAGATAAATCAAAGGGTCACCACCAAATTATGATCTCGATTAGGAGAACATTGGTGGAAATTAGAGACATATAATCGGAGGAAAAACGTAAATATTTATAGGTAGTGATTGAGGTCATCAATCACAAACAAGTGTATAATTGAGGTCCTTAAATTCATCAATCTATGATGATTTGAAATACCATCGGTTCAACAAAACATAGGGTATTAGGATAACACATTTTTGACGTTTCAAAATATCTTAGTTGAAATCCCACATCGAAAAATGAATTAATGGGGCCTCTATTTAAAATAAAGAGTGGAAAGTATGAAGATTACCGAAAATAACACATACTAGGGTTCCATGTAAGAAAATATGGATATGGAAGAAAAATCTAGCCATCAATTATCTGATGGAGAGTGGTAGAGAACATGGCTATGAAAAGGCCAACAATCCCAAAGCCATAAATTAGTGATGATTTAAGGTACCATCTAGGACAACATTTTTGTTCTAAGTTCCTTTTATTAATGATGAGGAATTTATTTATGATATTGGCTAAGATCATAAGAAGATATACTTAGTTTATAATTAGAGTTTTATCCATTAATAAATTTCTACCAAAACTCATCATTCACTCGTAAAAAAAATTCTATTTATACTATTCATAGAGGGTTCCGAATTTATAATTCATCTACCAGATCTTTTAAAAAACTACTTTATTTAATCCAGAACATCTCGTGGGATAGTGGTAGGTGATACACCCTTGTCGCCCTTTGGTTGCGGGTTCAAGTCTCGCAGCCTTTCCGGACGCGACGGGTTGCCGCCCGACCTCCGGGTTGTTCTTTTATGGCAATCCAAAATAATACAAACTAGAACTATCCAAAATACTTCTGTCCAAACTCACAGTCCAACATTCATAAGGAAGGTAAACATAATATAGATCCTTTTTACCCCGTAATAGCATATGAATACCTTCATCATGTATTACCATATTCCTTATTGATTACATTCATGCTCCCTTATTCCATATAGAATGCTGGATATACTTCATTAATCCAAAAATGTTTTAAACCCCAACAATGATGGAATATACAAATCATTAATCAGTTCCAAGGTAGTCAAGAATATCCAATATAATTTATCCAAAACAATCACATATTATTCCAAAATCACTACCTCAGTATCAGAACTATATTATGGTTTATCATACTCTCAACCATATATTTTCCAAAAATCTATCATGCTAATGAGTCACTTTTCTTTGTTCCACACAATCTCAAGTCCTTAATGAAATAGTACTGCAGTACAATCCTTATATACTCCATAATTATTATAACAAGTACATTGTTGATACAAAACTCAATTGACATAATCAACATAAGAACTCTAATCATTCCTCTTCATCTGTGGTAGTATCATAACTTGATTATTATCCAATAGCATCATTTGCGGCATAGTCTGATGACTGGGACATAGGTTCGCGTAGTGTCCAAACTCCTTGCAAATGAAGCATTGTACATTTAAAACCATTTTCTTACCCTTGCAGTCACGTACTTTGTGCCCTTTTCCTCCACACTTATAACAAACTCCCATTCCTTTTAGGCAAGTTCGAGGGTGTTTCTTTCCACAGTTACCACATATGGGAAAATTCTTCTTTTCCCTCTTACTTTTATCCATCTTTCTCTCTTCCATCCTTTTCTTCTCTTTCTTCCCTTCAAAGCCATAGGACTCAGTAAACTCTTTACTTATCTTATCAACACATGATATTATTTCTTCATATGATGATAATACATGGGAGACTATTTCTCTTATAAATTCTAGCTTAAGACCATGAAAGATATGATCCTTCCTTCTCTTTGGATCATGTGCATTTCTGGAGTTCTCATTCCTTCTACTGGGCGCCATTTCTAAACAATGGCATACACTAGATCAGTTTATGAATCAAAATACATAATCCCATACTTATAAAACACTTAACATAAATTGAACTATTTATGGATATAATCCATAATCATAAGAATGTTTTCTTTGAGGAAGTATATACTCATAATCCCTTCAAAATGATTTGTAAAGAAAATGAGAGTTATCCTAAGCATATCCCCCGGGAGTGTCGTAACCAAGAGTGCAGCAAGGCCCGTTGTCGTGCACCAGTTCCCGTTCGAGTCTTGCTCAAAGCGGTGTTTTCGGGTTTTACCCCTAGGTACATCTGTGCCAGAGCCGCCTCTACCTGCTCGTATCCAGACAGGGATGTATTGCTCGGAAAACTCACAAAATCTCTACAATACCAAAATTCTAGGAAGTTCTTCTATACTAATCCTCAAAGTTCATCTTAGGTATACGTGATCTAATCAGAGTTTATCTAAATCTAGCTTCCAAGGTTTGTACTAAACTTCCTCTGATACCAACTGTAACGCCCCGACCCTAGCTACCCAGAGTCGGTGCATTACTTCGTAACATTGGCATGATCACAAGAAAGATCAAATCTCGAAAGACCGATTGGTTTAGTAGCCTTGGAAACACTAGATATATTCATAAGTTTTACATTGCATCATAAAATGAAAAACTACTACAACAACATAATGTTTCCACAATCCACACTATTAACCCCTCATAAAATCCCTGCAGGTCATTCATAACTTACTTCTTCACATCCTGGGAAAAATAAAACATAGAAAAGGGGTGAGCTCAAATGCCCAGTAAGGATAACAATATAGCGGAAACTTTCATAAATAAGAATAAACATTTAAGGCAATGCATTACTAAAACAAAAGCCTTTTAAACTTTAACTTCAACATGGTATGTCAAAAGTAAAATGAAATAATGCCATTTACTTATTCACATGGATATTCTACTAATCGAATAATCACATGCAAAAATCAATAACCACTTTCATAATTATGGAATTCATAATGTCAAACGTTAATTTCATTGTCTAGGCCTCATCCCAAGACCTAGGGGTTACTTCTAACCGGAACCCAACCCGGAGTGCCTCTAATAACCGGACACCAACCCGGAGTGCCTCTAATAACCGGACACCAACCCGGAGTGCCTCTAATAACCGGACACCAACCCGGAGGGCATACTTTTACCAGTCCCTAACCTGGAGGGATTACTTTAACCAGTCCCCAACCTGGAGGGCTTACTTTTACCAGTCCCCAACCTGGAGGGCTTACTTTTACCGGTCCCCAACCCGGAACATACTTGTTTAGCACATTCATCTGAAGAAAAGTTTGAAATATAACATAAACATTCAGATTAAAACTAGCATACGAAATGTCAATAGTTTCACCATAAACTATGAATGGTATAAAATAGCACATCCACAGTCAAACATATCACAAAACCTACAATACAATATAGAAGTTTTGTATTATAATAAATCAACTTCAAATAAGCGTAAAATCCATTAAAGGATGTTGACATAGATGAAATCAAAACACTTTTTAGAGAAATATCTCTTTCTATTTTTGAAATCATTTAAGAGCCATATAAAATAAAACATTTTCTTGAAAATATTCTTGTAATCTTGTATGGAAAGCTTCGACGATTTTATAACGGCGGAAAATAACCGCACCCGCCGTATAAGTTAAAAAAAACATTCTTACCTCAATTCTGTCGAAAAGGTTAAAAAGGACCTTGTTTTGAAAACGACGGAAAGATTCCTTTATAAACCTCTTATAAAAAGTCAAACAAGGGTATAAATGACTTTAACCCATATTCTTTTAAATAGTAAAAATGTTTTGAAATACATTTTTAAGAAACATGGATGTGGATGATAACGAGATCCCAGTAGATTATTACGTATAAACAACCTCGGATAAAGAAGAGATTGTGAAATAACCCTTACCTTGTACTTTTCCTTGGTTGGGGTAGGTTAACCTCCTGTATAATGGTGAAATAGTTGTTATTAAATTATACAAGAATCATATATATTAATATGATATCATATATGATCTTTTAACATTGATTTGTTAATAATATCTTAGAATTATCGTCGTTTCGGGAGTTAACTTACTCATTTTCTTTTATATGTTTTGTTACATAAGCCATGGTTGTTGTATCTTATTCATATCCAGAATGATATCCAGTCCTTAAACATCATTTTTAAATCATCAAATGATAATTATACTTGAATGGATACGATGGAGAATGAATCTCATCGCGTTCGTGGAGACGGTAGTCCGTACGTACGCACGAGCGACAATATCATTTTTTTGATATTAAAATAATATATAAATGAATGGTATATCATATATACAGAATAATTAACATGTTATATTTATTATTTACATGATTTACACATCATTATTATAACCATCCAAATAATATTATATTGAATAACAATTACACCACGACGTGGAGACGGTAAGCCGTACGTACGCACGTATGGTGGCATGTTATTCAAAGGGTGGATAGAATACTGAATATGGTTGTACCATACTTATAATAACATCAAATTATATGTGAGATACTGGATTTATTATTTTAGAATGGTAAGAACAAAGGAAGAAGAAGTGAAAGAAGAAATGAACTTAGAAAAGGGTGGTGAAATCATTACCTCTTCTTCGGGTTCTTCCTTTTGATTTGATCAAAAGGGCTCCTTAGGTTGGCTTTCTGATCAAACTAAGGCCTCTAGGTTGTAGTGAGGGATGTTGGGAGAGTATTTGGGCAGAGTTTGGCCGAGCCAAAAGGCTTTGAAGGTGTGAAGAAATGAGAAGTAGGAGTGCCCTTTTATAAGAGGGGTGAGGGGCACCTTTGGAAAAGTTAGAAATATTAATTTATAATAAATTCATATTCGGTTTCTAAAGGCTCCAAAGTTTATTATTAAAAGGTTAAGGTGGGGATAGGTCAAAAACCACTCGACCAATAGAATTTAGACAGGTTTGGGTACTTATATTAACCTTATCTTTAAGTATTAACTCTAAGTTAATTAGTTTCACTTTTACAATGTCTCTTTGTATTTTTATATAATATGGTTAATAAACTTACTATATACATCCAAGAGACCCCCAAGTGGTCCATTAATGATGAACCTATCCTTATATAAGTCTCTTGGCCGAACCTTAGATTTTTAGGAATTTAATATCAATTAATAATCTAATATTTGTTTTAAAAACTCTTTTATGTCAATTTTGACACTATTCAATAGTTGATTTTTGTGAAACTCATAACAGATTGATTACTTCGAACAAAGTCAATTAAATCAATCCTAATATATCATATTATCCTATAAAATTAGTTTAATTCATTAAAAGTTTCATATTATATTTTTTTGGGTATTTATAATATCAATTATTTTAATTTTTTACTATTATAGTAATTACTGCATCATCTTTGTGTCATAAATAAAATAAATTATTTAATGTCTAAAAATTATAAATAAAATATCATTATGTAGGAAATCGTTTTATATTTCTAATTAATATTTATAATCTAAAATCCAACTTATATAACCCTATGTAACAATTGTTTTACTAAAAGATATATGCTTGTTTCATTTTTGTATTCATTTTGACTTAATTAAAATAAAGTGTCATTATCACTTACAAGTGGATCCATGGGGTCCCAAAATTGACACAAAGATGCCCATGGTCGACCATGTATCAACCAATAGGGTTAAGACACGTTTTAGGGTAATTTAGTATTATTATAATATTATTTTTTAACCCTTATTTACCGGATTTACCCTTAACCATGGTAAATAAAATATTTACCGCAGTAATTATTCAAAATGTCTAAAAATAAAAGTTACCTATTTACACAATTTGAACATCCTGATTCCAAATATGGAATCCATTTTCCTAAATTCGAAACACAGAAGTGGCAGAAATTAATTTAAAATTAATTCCCGCTGTCAAAACAAAAAGCGTGTTTTTAAGAGATAATAACTATCAAAAGATTGACACTTGTTTATGTTCGGTTTAATTGTAAAATTATGTCCAATGACCAACATTATATTAAATAGTAAAAATATATTCTAAATATACTTTAAAACCACTCAAATTCATAATTTATTTCTATTAATTATTTTGATTAAAAAAGTTGTTTTTAATTAAAATTTAGTAATTTTCACTATTCATCAAAATATGAAAGTTATCCGAAAAGTACCAAAATTTCACCTTAGGCTAAATTTGATATTCCGAATCCAAAAATGAAGTCCATTTTAAAATATAAAATATATATAACTTCAAAAAGTTGGTATTACTATTCATAACAGCTAGTTTGATTGGTTACGGTGTGTTAGAACTCGAAGTTGCGTACAACACACGCTACTGTTTTATTCAAAGGAAAGCGTACCGTGGAAGCTTGGGATGTTTCATTTTAAATTTTTTGATGTCTCCATTTAGTCAAAAGGTTTAAAATATTGTATTTAAAAAGGTTTCACTATCAAAAGTTGATAAAAGTGCAATACTGAAAATGAATCTGTTCTTGCATTATGACTAAGAAACTCATAATATGGATTCTAAAATTATAAGGATTATATAAAGTTTAAAATTTAGTTAATACTATTCATGACCTCTTTTAATGGCTTTTTTTTGGGTAAGTCATGGTGCAATTGAACTCAGTGTTGCGTGTAGTGAAAGTTATTGAATTATTTTGAAGAAATAACACACTATGAAATCTTGGGGTGTTACACCCATAGAGAAGTCACCTTGAAAATAAATCCCTTTACCCATAGGTCCTCCATCCAGAATTTTGTTTCACCACAAAACCAAGTGATATCCTGTTTGGTGTTATTGATATAGGCTCAATACCTAGAACAAAATCAATCATAAATCATATCTCCCTCTCAGGAAAAAATCCCACAAAGTACCAGGGTAAAATTATTGATATTGATCTACAATTACTGTAAAATAATCTACCATATTTTCTAATTAGTTCTAAAAAACCTCACCACATTCTATTTAATCTTTCCTAACTATTAATTATCTCATTCGACCAGACTATCCATCACGCCACATTCCTTGACTAAAGAGTATCAATCACCAATAAGATAACCGAAAGATACTCATGTTCGATATAAATTGACGTGATATATGTATCGTGTCTTATAATAAACATAGAATACTACAATGAATCTATGAACATACAAAATAAATAATCCAAATATATTATAAATGAAAATCACGACAACTTTAATTTAAAATTACTGAATATACCATAGTATCAATTCTCAAGAGGTGTATTGGTAGTCTACATCTACATCAAAAACTCTAATATCTACCACTTGTAAGTGAACAACCATATAATAATAATAGATTAAGATTCATATAACTAAAATGAAATAAAATATAATGTATATTATATAAGTATTGTAACAAGTATAATTAATAGGTACTTAATTTTTTTAGGCAGTAACTACATAATAATATATAACTTTCTTGAATCAGTGACCCCCATCCCAGCCTATAGGAATCTAAATTCCTTGAGGTTCCCACTATGCTACTACCCATGTGTCTAAGTAAAATGTACACTACCATGAATAGATCCACTTAATGACACACACCTATTACCCTAATGAACAACCAAAGATCAATCTCATTATCCTTATGATTTCATAGATCCTATAAACCTACCATGATAAGGTTTACTCATAGAAAATTTTGAATACTATCCTATCCTTATAGAAGATCCATTCCCTAGGTGATCTATAACAAACTATCCAAACATGTCCATTCCATCAACATTGGAAGTAATCTAAAGATTTATTTCATCAAGGGGTAAGATATTAACCTTATCCCTGATTATTATGTCTATAGACACCCAAGAAAGAATCAATAAACCTTCATTTATTAGTATTAGAAAATATAGTACCCAACCAATCAAAATTTATTGTCTTCCCCGATACTCCAACTTCAACCACATTACCCACAATATATGGGACCTTTTCCACCCTCTAAAAAAAGTTGTTAATAGGAATAGTATAACCTTAAACATCATGGGATTACTTAACATATAAATGAATAATCTTCCACTTATAACCTAATCACCTACGACTATTGAATAAAAACTAGGACACATAATAATATATCCATAAAAAATGAATAACCATAAACTTATTAGGATATCATTATAATCTTTCATGTCTGGGTGTCTCAGGATATAATTTCATTAAAAGTTGTTTCCAAAAGTCCATATATAAAAACCCCTCATGTTAAATAGTTTGTACCTAAACATCCATCTAATGAATAATCAATACCCACAAAATATATTTCTGTATCTTTACACCTCTCACATCCAGTTTCTTGATCTAATATAACATGAACTCAATCGACTCAATCATATCATCAAGACCCTATTGTCCAACCACAAACTAGATGGTACGATGGTTTTACATCTAAAACTATCATATAATTTATAATATTGATGGTCCATCTGTAGGATCCCCATGATCTATATAATAAATCACCTAAATAAAGATAACTATTATATACTAATCAATTAGAGGATCTCGTGTCATTACATCTAGAGAATGTTTATCTCCAACCTCATAATCCATAATCATAGGCTATCTTAGTGTTGATTCTTTAAAATAAAATACACATAACTCAAAAAATTTCTATAAAATTTATTAGTATGATATTTGGAGTAAAATACAAACAAAAAAAAATCTATTTACTCTAAACTCATACTCAAACCTTCCCATAAGGACCATAGAAATACATAACTAACTCACAACCCTAAATCAATAAGGGATATCATCAACCTTTAGGAATCACCATGACCAAAATGAATACTATTAAGGTTCTATTCATAATATATATATAATTTATATCAGTAATCATCATGTAATAAGATGAGAAGAAAGTATTTTCCATAGATTCTTTCAATTAATTCACCACCAAAATTTATATAGGGTAAAGTTGGATAATTTATTTTTTCCAATTTAATTTAACCAAAAACAGTTTTTAAAATTTTAATTACATATTTCCAATAATATGTCATGTAAAACTATGTTTTGAAGAATATATATATAAATGACCTATCATAACCCAAGTCTAAGTGTAAAAAAATAATTCTAACTCACCAATAATATCATTGAATTCAGAAAAATAGAATTCTCTAGAACCAATAAACTCAATCCAAAAACCATGGAAACATTGATTTACACCATGTGGGGTTTATCTAAGAAAAAAAGAAATGTCCATCACATGTTTCTAATAACATATCACCTTTAAACTTACACTAAATGGTAAAATAGATAAAAAATATTGAACATTTACAATTTTTTAGGTCCTTGACCGATATCACACCCATGTGGCTTGAACTAGAATACCATATAACTCAGACACTCTACTATATATACCCAAGTGTTTACTTGTATAATGGGGATATTAATTCCTTAGAGAGACAATATAATCCATCAAAAATCCAAAAATAATAAATCAATAATAACCAACTATTGTACCTAAAATTATATCATAATATGAAATTTATAGTGATGGTACGACTATAATCAAACATACAGATGTTTTAAAAAGAACTAGAACCATTTAATTTGTCACAAGTATTATATTAAAATCTTTATTTAATAATGTCTCACTTATATACATGATATAATTCTGAAAAATAAAAATTAATTTAGTCACATAAAAAAAGGGGTCCCAGGACATGCTTGGCCCTCTTTCTCTATCACCTCTTTGTAACAACAAATCACCCATTAGTCATTAAGGACTTTAATTTCTAAAATTATGGTACATGAAGTTTTCCTTCCTAATTAGGTTAATCTACATTATATAAGTAATAAAATCTTTAGTCAACCATTAATTGTGACCCATAAACAATATAATATATATATTTATAGATGTATAATATGATATGTATGTGATAAACAAAATAGTATAATACAAGTTCCATAATAAATTTAAAAAAAATCCATATGTATGAGTTACCATAACAAATTCTTACAATGTAATTATTTGGGATGAAAAATACCAATGCTTAAATTCCTCATATCATTGTGGGTTGGATACATATCAACCCAATTTCTCATAAACCTTTCAAGATACTAGCTTTGTATAATTCCCAACCAATCCATAGAAAAAAAATAAAAATACTAGTTTTGAAATACTACACAACCCATCCATGACCAATAATGATAAAGGATATATTTTAACTATTCTGAAATGGACTACCAATACCATATTTCATGTTTTGAACCACATATAACCACTCATGTAGTTCAAGATGTTGGGATGGAATGAAACCCAAACCACTCAGGAAAATTAAAATAATAGTTTTTTCCTCTAATAACCCAATCATAATATAATAACTCTATGTTGGAAATAATCGATACAAATTATAAGTAATAGGTATATAGGTTGGCATTACACCGACGCCACTCAAAAATATTAGCCTTTTAGGTTGGAACGATTTACAAACCACTCATGAATATTTAAATACTAGGTTAGAACCACCACTAACCCACTCATGGACACAATACATTGTGGCGTAAAACCTATATATGTACTCTCCAATGGTGGTTAATAAATCATTAACGATCACATAGCACATGATATTAAACTATCACCATCACTGGAAGGCTATGCTTTATTTGAAAATAATTCCCATTTACCACTATAAATTCTATGCCCACCACTAGCCTATCCTAAGAGATACATCCTTCATAATGGAGGAACTCCATCTATATCTTCTCTGTGGTCGCACAACTCATTTAATAAAAAGGTACACCCTCTACATGTTCAAATATCAAGGATACTCAAGACATTCCAAATGTCACAAAACCATGAAAAAAATGTGAAAAATTATAATTCATAGAGGGTTCATTACATGTTTAATAACCCCCACTAACCTCTCAAGGTATTTAAAACCCCCCAACAGTTACATTCCAAGTCATTTGTACCCACTCTTCATCATTATCTTATAATACTATGTAATAAATGGATATAAAATGATGGGAAAACATAGACACTAACTAACTAATATTTATAGTTTTTTTATCACTAAAAATAATTGGTAAAGCTATTATCAATTGATGGTAATTACAAAACCTAATAAAATGTCCCAAAATATGGGTTTCAAATGTAGATAAAGAGTTTAGAGTGTTAAAATGAAAATATTTATAATATCCCTAGCCTTCTACACATATTATAACAGGATTTTAATCATAATTAACCATTAAATACGTACCAAATAATGTATATTGTAGCATATATGGAAGATTACATACATAATTAAACAATATGAAACCAAATTATAAAATATTTTATTTGATATTCATATGGATGTACTAACTCCCTTCAAGCCCTTTCACCTGCATATTATACCCTCAAGAATATATGAACAAATTGAAATGCTAAAAATCCTAGTAAGAGAATATACATATGAATAAATCCCAACATATGAGTTAGAAAGCATAACATTATGACATAAAAAGACATGGAAAATGAATAAACTTAATAATGAAAAACATGTATAACAAGGAATAATATAAACATGGTATCGTTGAAATTTAGAAATAACACCCGATAAAACTTAGGAATGAGTCAAGGCTCATTATGCATGTAGCTCCAGTCAATGTTAATCACCAATACCATTGCACATGGGGCATGACTCAAGGAGAACCACCAAGGCCATTTCACATGATG
The DNA here is from genome assembly GCA_963277665.1 of Viscum album. Taxonomy (NCBI): domain Eukaryota; kingdom Viridiplantae; phylum Streptophyta; class Magnoliopsida; order Santalales; family Viscaceae; genus Viscum; species Viscum album. The sequence goes on along the minus strand of OY728121.1, from coordinate 496,057,275 downwards.
TCTCATGAGAATAAAATTTACCCAATGAATTGGAGTGATATATGAAAAAATTCATCATAACATGTTCATGAATATGTGTGCCACATGAATCATCATACATAATGAATCAAATATAAACATAAGGGTTACCCATGAAAAGGATTGGGTATCATAATCATGTCAAAAGGCATAACATTAGGGAATATCATACTGTTTTCCTTGAAAGAAATGATTTAAATAATTTATGGATATTACTAAGGGAAAATAATAATAGTTAATTAAAAGTTCTTTCAAACTAAAGTTAACACATTTAAAAAAATAGTGTTTGGGAAACATTATAAATAAAACATTTTAGTGTCGTTTAAGGAAACCATTAAATATTCTTTAAAATAGAAAAGGAATAATTGTTTGTATAAAACCCAAAATGAGAGAAGTTATATTTTCATGATAAAATTAAATATTTTGAATCATAATGGTGGATTAAAACATATTATTGAGTGCACTTGAAAATGAGTATGAAATTAGGATGTTTTCTTTAAAATGGTTTTCATATCAGGAATAATTGAGAAATCAACCTTTTTAAAAAATGTATTTCCCAATCAAAGAGGGATGATATGATATGGATATAAGAGTTTGTAACATATAAACACAATTAGTATGAATCATATAAAAATAAATAATCATTACATTGGGGTAAAGAGAGAGAAATGGTAAAACAAAGGAAAATATGGAGGTTTGTGTAGAATCCCTAACCTTATATCCAAAATAGTTCTGAACATGATCTGAATGTTCAGGTTAATAAAATAAAATAAAAAAAGTAATTAAATAAGAACATTTAATAAATGGAATTTATTTATTATGATCTTATTAGGGTCATTTATTTCCATTTTTATGAGTTATAATTTTCAATTTCATCTTTTGGGAGTGCTCATTTTCCTAGTTTTCATGATCGGTTTGCTTGTATAAGAGTATACAAGTTCATGTAGAATGGTTATAATTATCAAGAATTGAAATTATATTTTATTAATGAAAAAATATAATTTTAATTGTTATTATATATTATTCTATTTCCATATATTCATATGAATCATTAGATAACATCTTGATAACATTATTTTATATTAATTTTAGTGGTTTTCCATTCACAATGAACTCGTTTTGTTTTATCATTTACTAATTTGTATATATTTTAGTTATAGAACATAAAAAGTGTTATAAAATTAATTTTACAATATTTTTTATTTATTATAATAGTTTTAAGAACTGATTTTATGGAAACAAAGGAAAATGAAAACTATTCGTCTACAAAGGTGATAAATCAACACCTTGTGGACGACAACTTCTTTTTTTGAATAAAAGGGAGAATAGAATGGGTTTGATGATGCATTATTCAATTTTCATAATAAAAATATAGTATTTGTATGATAATTTAGTTATAATTCATTTTTCATTCGGGAATTTGAGGAGATATAAATAAAAGAAAAGAACTTGAATAGAAGTTAAAAGAAAAGTAAGAGGGATTTAACTCTTGAGTTTCTCCTCCTTGAGAACCTCCTTAGGGAAAATATTTTGGTCATTTTATGGGACCAAGTTATCCGAAACAGGGGTAATTGGTTTTTTAAGAGTATTGGGTATAATTTGGACCAGTATCAAATATTGGAATGTCCGAGGAGAATAGTTGGTGAGGGGAGGTATTTATAGTGGAAGAGAGATGTGTGTTCTTATTATTTTAGTCATTAGTTTATTATTTTGGCTCAAGATAAGAAATATTGTTGATATTTTTGACTAGATATAGTAAATAGTAAATTTGAGTTCAAACTAATTGTGATTACCTAATCCTAAAATCAAAAATGACTGAAAAATAATTTATTAACCATTTATCATAAATTATTGAATTTTACTAATCACAAAAATTCAAGTATTTTAGAAAAATCACAAAAATTGGTCATAACCATTTTTCATCTTTTAAAATTACAAAATGAACATAATTTTTTGAAAAAAATTTCAAAATATTATAAATTTAAATTTTAATTAGAATAATCATTTACTCAAAAAAAATGATTTGAAAATTATAAGTAAATTTATAACACTTTGAGAAATTTAATAAGGTCTAATAAAATTATCTTAAAATCATTAGAAAAAAATATATTAATTTATTATTAATTTTTATGAAAATAAATTTTCTTTTAAATTATCAAATTAATCATAAAATTGAAATTTGAATATTTATGACATATAAAATAACAAAACGTAATTAATAATTTTTAAAACATTTATTTAATTAAACTATGATATAATTTTATCATACTTCAATTTATAATAAGCCTAAATTTTATTTATTCCTTCATGGGTGATGTTACTATTCACTTGGCCAGTTTATTATTCATAAGGGTCATATAACTGTTGGACTCCTCATGTTTTAATCATCACAAATCAGGTTTAACATATCACAAATCTTGATTAACATATCACAAATAATTTTTAACCTATCACAAATCATGTTTGGAGATTGTTATTTTCCTTATGTTTTAATGCTTACAACTCATGACTTGAACTCTCACAAGATCCTGAATTAGAATGTCACCATTCATATATGGATCTTGTAAACTATGATTTATCTTGTTTTATTTTGTTTTATTATAATAATGCCTATGTAAAATCCATTCTGTGAGTTTTTATTCTTAAAAAAAATTACAGATATTTTCCTATGTTTGGGACACTGCTACTATGATCACCATCTCACTATTGGTGGGAAAAATTGGCTAAGTCTCTGACACCGTAACGCAGACACTATAACCTCGACACTGTGACCTTGGTACCAGTTCCAGATTTTCACTAAGGACATAACACCATTTCCTTGCTACAATTACCTGAGACACTGCTTATCTAACAACATAGTCTCGCTACTCATTCCTGAATTTGAAAAGGACCAGACACAATAATTGTGCTACCATTTTCAGATCTCAACAAAAATGTGGCACCATAACTATCTCACCATGATTGTCTCACCTTGACTATGGAACTGCGACAGTCTTAATACAACTATGAAACCATTCAATACAAAACCATTTTTATGTATTTTTTAATTAAATTAAAATTCCATCTAATGGTCATTTTCCAATCATTTAATAACACTAATATATTTAATGTTGTTTTGTAGTCCTGTATTTATATAGTATGAGGTAAGAACATTAGAAATCATGCATCTTTGTCGGCTCCCAAACATTAACCCATAATAAAAAGAAAAGCGTGGCACTGCATCATTAGATTACAGGAAGTTGAATGCATGTGAATAATGAAGAACACATATACTGAAGAACACATGAAGAAACCTCGATTCCAGAAGGTTGAACTGCTGTAGATCAGAACCTCAAACATCATCATAGAAGCAACTCTAATATGAAAAAAAGATACAAATAAAATCTCATGGAACTGGAAACCATAACATGAGACTCGTAATAATCTGTTTTCACAAGAGGAATCAAAAATCACATCTTCTACATGCTACATGTCCAGAGTTACCAAGAACAACACTCAAACCATTTCTAATCCTTTCTCATTACCATTGCTCTGCAATGTATTGTTGATTACTTTTCATGCAGTGTGTGTGTATGTATTAAAACACACTCTATATCCTTCATTAAACTGGGGGAGACAATATATCCTCAATCAAATATCTTTGACACTTTGTTTCACCCACGTATAACTATGGAAGAGGTCCTGTGTGACCTGGTTGGTTGCTTTCCCATGTAGAACGTTGTAAGAGATATTGTGACCTAGAAAGTCTTGTGTACTATTTTTAACCTCAATCCAGGGTGTGGATAATATATATATATATATATATATATATATTTATATATATATATTTCTTGGTTGTAGGTGATTACCAAATGAAGTGGATTAGGTCTTGGCTTGGGACTGAACCACTTGTTTTATCTGTCTTGTCATTCAATTTAGTTTTTCTCTATTTTAACTTAAATTTCAGAAAAATAAATTTTAAATTGAATTTTACACTTGGATAGTAGTTAGAACATTTCTCCTAATTAAAGTTATTTCAAAATTTGTATCAATACCTCATATTGATATTACTAAGAATTAATCAATATTCTGAGAAGCTATTTGAATAGTCAAACTATTATAATTTTATTACCTTAATTAATGGGGAAATTTTATTTTAATTGGGGGAACATGTTTTAAATAACATTTTTAACAGAAATTGTTATAGGAACTCAATTCATACTCCACTTTAGTGTTGTACATCGAACAACATTTGGTATCAATGGAGTTTTTAAAATAACAATTTTCAGAAATTTTAATCTATTTAAAATATTTTTCAACTCTTATTGTAGTTGCATTTAAAAGTTAATTAAATTTATATAAGTTATAAATTTATAGTTTTTAAAAATGCTATTTATTTATTATGGATAATATATTTGATGTTTTTACTATCAAAATACTTCAATTATTTAATATAACTAATTATACACAAATGAAAATTAAAATGAAGATGCACTTAGAATGTATGGGGTTTGAGATTTGGTCTTCAATTACAGATGAATATAATATTCCTAATACTGATAGACATAGTTGGGATGAACAAAATAATATTGTTTATAACAATAATTACAAATCAATGAATTCAATATAATACTCTTTAAAACATGAAGAGTTTAATATTATTTCAACATGTAAAACTGGTTTCCATGGTGAAAACTAAAATGGTTAGAAAGATTAACCGTAGAGGTAAAGGGAATAAAATATTTAAAATTTGTTGATTTTTTAATGGAGGAGGTTTTTAATGACCATATATTACCTAAAATAGATTATTTATCAATTTTGGGAAGCACTTGAATTGAGGGTCACTTCCCATTATTGAATATTTTTAGGTATTTACAAAAATTCCACTCATTCTCTCCTATAAAAGGATACAACCTCTCCTTTTTAATAAACACCTTAAAATTCTATTATTTTGGAAAATACCTAAAAATAAATAAATTACATCTTTTAACATATCATATAAGACTTTATTTTTTTATAAAACCCTACTAGGACGTTTTTTTTTTGCAAACCGAAAGATGGTTCAAGAAGAAGTGGAATAATTATGAACCATGCATTTTTGTTTTATCTCTTCTTCCACATCCATAAAATATTATTAAATAATAATAATATACTATTATAATTATATAAAATATTATTATATATTATTAATTTAATTTAATATTCTACATACATCTCTAGTTCCATAAAATGGTAATCAAATCCATCGTTCTTGTGTATCGCAGACTATGACCATTTGAACCAATGTAATTCATTTTCATCATCACATATCACATATATTTGTGGTGATGGATTTAATTTACATGCAATATATTTATTAAATATTATTCATATTTAAAAATTTATTAAACATATACTTTCTTACCTTTCTATTCATTGAAAAATGATAACATCATTCATGTGTATGCGTAGATTACCACCTCCACAAGGAGTTGTGATTTGTTTTTTCCTCACCCCAAAAAAATATATAATATATCTAAGTTTATTTTAAAATTTAATTTTTTATTTATGATAACTTTAAAATTATTTAAGGATAATAAAAATATATATCTTCTTTTCATCATGATATTTGAGAAATGGAGACATTACACATGTATACGTACGATATACCGTCTCCATGATTGTAATATAGTTCATTTTTCATAACCATATTTCATGGATGGTTTTAACAATATAAAATATGTATAAAAATTGTAATTATTTCATGATTATTATTTTAGATATAATTTAATATTGAATTATTTAACCATTGTTGATGTTAAAAATTCATTTGGACATATGAACCAAATAACATCTAAATATCCGACATGAACGTAATTGATTAGGTAAATAAATTCAATAAGGTGATAAATATAATAAAATGAATAATAAAGATAAAATAGGATCCAAATGAAATAATTTAAATAAATTTATTATTTATAAATACATGTTACGTACATGACGATTCAAAGTCAAAGTAAGAGGGTTCTTAACTAAATTTTCAATTCATTAGGTTATACTTATAATTAATTATTTATGTTAATAAATGATTAAATAGGATATGAATTTTTAATCAATTATGTTGTATATAAACTTGTACATGTGAGTATTTAAACTTGATACACATAATAAATTTATCGATTAACTGTCACTTTACTTTTTTGATCATTATAAGGGATTTGATCTCAATTTCCCTTTATTGAGGCATTTTTTAATGTTAGGCACAAAATTTCATTATATGGTGTATAATATATACCATTTTACACATTATATCATGAATAATTTATAATTCTTGGTATTATAAATTTCAATCATTTTTTCTTCATCCAAGGGTATTTCATCAAAACTCTACCAAAGCGGTAGAGGCTTTATGTTACAATATAATTTCATTTCAATATTGTATATGTTCAAGGTTTCTTTGGGGGAAAAAAGGTACAATTATTTTCTTGAAAAAAAATATTTCATTATTCTCTAGTTGGGAATGTGGTTTATATGTTTGGTTTCTATTTCCACACTAATTGAATAAGGAAATATCAAGAACATTATTTTGTAGGTAATATTAATATTTGATCCTCGTTTAGATCTAGAATATTTATTTTTTTACTATATTTTCCGTGAAATAAAATAAATAACATTTATAATATTTTACAATTATTTACTAGAGAAATGTTTACCCATGTTTTACTTTTTTTCAAAATGGATTAAAATGATTCTTCCTATAGTTTTCCAAACAAGGTACATTTTGAATTTTTTCTAAAAGCATGAATGAAATGTTTTCTTTTAACCTATATGATATGAAGGGAATATTACACTATTATGAACATTCAATTATATTAATTTTATTTAAAATATTCAATGGTTATTTGTTTGAATTTTTTTAATAATATTTTGGGAATGTTTAGATTTTAAAAAAGTGATTTTAGTGTAAAAACATAATTTTCTTCATGAAATATACATTGTGATATTTTAAATAAATTTTCATCTAAAAAAGTAATATTTTTATTATATTTATTGCATTTAAATTATGTTTATATTTATCTCACTTATATAGAATAATTTTTATCCCTTCATATGATAGGGAAATATATGCTTTATATTAATCAATATAATGTATTCACTATGGAATTTCATTTCACTGTGATATGATTAAATATTATGCCACCCATTTTATTTCCACAATTAATTATTATGTTTATTCCTTATATTTTTTCCTTTTGTGGAATACATAATCATCGAAATTTTATAATGGGTTCCCATATATTTCACTCTAATAAATGAGGAAAAACATTCTATCTAATGAGACATTATTTATAGGATTAAGGAGTAAAACAAATCCAGTATAGTACATTGTACACCATATGATATTATATAAGAATTTATCCTTAATTCATGTTTATGTCATGTTATATATTTTTGATTCATTTACTATGTTAAAATTATCTTCTGATACTGTGTTCTTTATATTCATCAGAGACTAGTTATATAATAATCTTATTTCATCAAAGATATTATACATCTACCATAATTATCTTCCCATTTATTACTCTTCATCGAAAAACCATACATAAACATTTATTCATAAACCGAGTTAATTAAAAACAAGAAAGGGTCGCCGCATATGATTAGTTAGTCCAAACATGGAATATGTAAATCAATGATCATATAAAATAATATGATAAGAAAAAGAGTATATGATTATGAATTTAACATAAAATTTTTATACCCAATATATCTAGAATTATAAAAATGCTCATGGAATAAAAAATTCTTGTTTAAAATTACTTGAAGCATAAGAGTGTGAAATCATAAAAAATAATTCATAAACCACAATATCATGTCATTTAAGCATGGTACCATAAAAATTATAGAAGAAATTTCATATGTTATGGTTAAAAACCAAGTCCATAAAATTATTATAATTCAATAATTAACACATGTTTCTCATTTCATAATGGATCATGAACCATCACCTATTTCCCATAGTAGAAAAATCACATCTTCCTATTTTCCATAGTAGATCAAGCACATAAGCCTATTTCTTATCATTATCTCATAATATATAAAACATCAACCAATTCATTTGAGGGATATATATAGGTCCCACCCAACACATAATTTATAAATTTTTGTGTTGTAAGTTCATAAAACATTCATAATGTCATAGCCCATGAAAATGGAAATGGGATTCACAAACATTTCATCATAAAAAAACCTGTGGAAACGATATGGGTTTCATAAAAATTTCAACAATTTATTATATAATAAACTATGGAAAATAATGGATTTCATAAACATATTTTTATAAAAGTCATAAACATAAATCATAAAAATAATGAATAAGTGTAAGGGACCAAATCTATTTATTATAACACTTTTCATGTTCCCCAAGATCATAGTACTTAGAGAAGGTCTAGAGTGAGTCTGGAGGGGTTCTGCTACTAAAATATAGAACTATAGAGAATACAAAGTGTGTAAATTTGTTTCATTCTATTTATTCATTTGTAAAGGATTGTATAAGGATATTTAATGTCTTGATAGCAGTTCATGGCTTTTTGATTCTTGTTCATAGTGTGTACATGGTGTGTAATTTTTTTTGAATATATTATTCAAGGTGTAAAGTTTTTTAGGGAGATATGAATCCTAAAACTTACATAGTTTTTAAAGGGCTTTCATTCCACGTAAATACCTTATTCGTCTTGCCTATTTAGTTTTTAGCGACTCATGTTTTCATAAAATTATATGTGTTATATCGATTTCAAAGCATCCAATGACCCACTTTCCTTGCATTTTTAGATTCCTTCGACAGGGATCGATCCTGGGCTTCTTTATTTGACCTGTATAGATCCAAGGTATATTCCTTATTCATTTTATATAGGTTTCTCCCTAATCGATATCATTTCCCAATGTTTCTTCACATTGTTCTATGGTGCATGATCTACACAGTTCTAATAATGTTTTTTTCTTGTCTGTGTGTTTATAGAATTGTGTATTTTGGATAGTACAGTTTCCACATGGGAGTGGGGATCTAAGATCCATAACATTGTTACATTTTTATATGATGAATATTTATTATTTTGAGGTAGGGGATTAATTACTTCTCTATTTATTTACATGTAACTGTAAAGATATCATAGTTCATAACTTTTGATTGTAAAAAAATTAACCTCATAATGATTGAACCATATTAATAAATAATTGGATTGTGATCACATGTTTATGGATTATACATTATAATAGGTTTCCTTTTTTATTTTCTAGATAGTGGGAAATATATTTTATTATTTTTATCATATTCTAATGATTGAATTACAATGTTGAAATTGATAAAGAACATAAAGATAGAATTAATTAATTATTTATATTAAGAATTAATGAGGTTTCATGTTTGAATCAGGTGTCATGTGTAATATGATAATGAAAAAATTTATGTAATCTTCATGTTAATTAAATTTAATCATCCTTGTATGAATGAAATTGATAAATAATGTGAATCATGATAATTATTTCAGATGATAATAATAAAATACATGATAATGAGAATGGTTTTGATGGTATGAGAATATTTATCTTTTTATTTCATGTTATATCATGATGCCTTTGTTTCCCTATAGTTGGAACCTACGAATAATGAATTAATTAATTAAAAATGCAATATAAACTATTTATTTGATAAATATAATTTCGAGGTAATGTGATAAATATATTCTTAAGAAGGATAATATTCTTTTGATGGAGTAGTGAGTGCTCATTTTTATTTGAAGGTTGTATGCCTTGTTTTAGGACCTATATTTAACTATTGGATATATTTTTTTCAGATTATATTGTTATGTTCTATGGATGTGATCTTTATTATGATATATTATATGGGATATGGAGCCCTGGATGTGATATGAAATTGGGATGACTGATGTGATGTGGGAGGGGAGGATAAGATAATGTGGCCAGTATTGATATCTGTGATGGAGAGATTCCTCATGAAGTGCATGTGGGTATAGGGGATGGAACTAGAGATAATTGAATAGGTTGAAAATGGTCTTACCCACTGATGTGATGCTGAGATATTTTATTCTCTCTTATGAATTTCATTAATAGTCAATGGCTACGTTTCTTATTTTATTTTCATTCCTTTCCCCACTTCACGAGGTAGTAGGGTGTGCATGGTTACAAGTTTCCTCTTAGTGTTATCATAAAATAAGATTCCTAGTGTATCTAGATTATGAAATTATTCTAAAAGTGAATAAAAAATTCTTAACCTAGAGGGTTGGTGTTGATGAAATTTAAATACTAAATATATGTTACTCATGATAAATTTTGGACTCTGTTTGGATTATGTCTAGGGATCATGGACTATATTTTGATGATTAATGTAATGTAATTTGGAACAATTTTAATGGTAAATTTATTGGATAATAATGTAATTAATGGATATAAATGATAATAATGGCAGAAGTAATGAATTTAATTCTTTTAAAATGATTATATGATTATTTGATATTTGGCCTTAGCAGTGGAAGTTGGGAGTCTAATTGATGTTAGCTGCACTTGAGACTAAGAATACGTTATGCCCATAATGTGGTTTTGAGATTTATTATGTTATGTATATATTGTGATTTTATATGCCACCCCACCCATGTAAGTTAGGTTGACTAGAACCCAATGGAATCTGGGAGGGTGGTTTCCTCAATATCCTGGTGAATGGATGGATTGATGATTACCCCCTCTAGACCCACTCCCTTCTCTTTATAGTTACATGTGTTTTTATGAATGATAGTTAGTTTCCTATATATGTGTGTAGATGGCTGTTTTGTCTTGTGTTTATTTACACACATGTATATCCAGATATATTATTTAAAGGATTATTATATCTATGTTGGTATTGGCTATGATGGATTGAGGAACTTACTTAGTGTGTGGGATGTGATTGCTAGAGGTATGATTACTGATGTTTGATACATGAGATATGTGCTACGGTGGATCCAAAAAAACATGGTTACTACATATGGATATGTACATGTGATGATTTGATGATGAGATACACAATGTGAATGTTGCAATTCCTTTCCCAAGTGTCTTTGGGAAGGATTATTTTGGACAGATATGGATCATGACATGTGATGTTGGGGAAGAGAATAAATGTAGTGGCTAAGAAAGAGAGGGGTACCCTTTCTGTATCATTATTATATTATATGATCTATTGTATGCTATACCTTTTGATATTTATCTATAGTAAGGTCAGGAACATAGTATTCCTGTCTAGGTGGCACCTTCTTTTCACTTTTATTTCCACTTATCTATGCTTTAACATTATTTATTTAACATTTACATTAGGGGATCTGGGGGGGGATCCTAATGATTATACTATAATGATCACCCTATGTATATATAAGCTATTATTAGGTCTTTCAGAGTAGGTTGAATATCATTTTGGAATTTAATAGATAATGGTATTACAGGAGGTGTTTGGGATTCATGGTTGATGTTGTATTTACATATTTGGTACTTGTAGTTTTCCTTTTAGTTGTTTAGTACATTATGGAATTTCATGTTGGAATTTGGGTTTCATTTTATATATGTCTAAGAAGGTTTTTTTGTTGAATATTTCTTATCTATCTCTTCAAAATTCTCTCTTATAGGGTAAAAACTCTCAAATGTATGATTATTATACACTAGATTCTAGTCACCCACCATGGGAAAATTGGATTTGAGACATGGGTAGTCACCATATACCTTACCTCACTACTAGACTCATAAGGGTATACATTGGGTGGAGAGGGTCATGAAAAAGTTGTATCAGAGATTCAGGTTAAGGGATATGATGAATTCTTGAGTTAGGAACCTTTAAGGTTTCATATGTTCATAATGAAATTTTATCATCTATATTTAGTAAGTTATGTAAAAATGGAAGACCGACTGAGTCACGGGAATTTTGGGACACTGTGATTTGATGCATGGAACTTTATTTTTACTGATCCTATTAAATGAAATGATATTGGTTGTGGGGTAGAGGCCTATGAAAGGACCATGTATCATTATTCCTTGTACATGTAGTTGAAATGGGTTGACCTTGGGATGTGATAAAACAATACAAAGATAAGAAAATAATTAAATAATTAATTTTAAGTATTCAGTATTCTTTTTTTATGAATATAACATATTGTTATTTTTTTGGCATGGCTCTTGTATCAATTCCTTATCGGGTATATGCAGGTGATGTTCAATAGGATGTACAGTAGATCACCATAGTGTACAGGTTGTTGAGGATGAATCTTAGAGGAGAAAAATATGAGAGTTTCAACTCCAAATTCATCAAAAGTGTGAGGGTTACATTTCATATGCAGTCATAGAAGAAGATTAGAGGTGGCTGAGATGGATCTAATTTGATCCATGATCAGAAGGAGCACTGGATTTTTTTGGTTTTGATGATGTTGTTTGAGTATTGAAGCAATTCTGATTCTTATTTCTCAGATCCCATGAGGTGTCGACTGTCTCATGGGAGATCATCAAATACAAGTTTCAAGAAGAGATCCTTCTTCCACCATGAAGGTGTCTAGTAAACATATGTTTCTTACCATTTGACAGGGTAGTTATAGTGTGATAGAGTTTAGGATCCATTTTAGGAACCTTCTATGATATTCTTCAGACCTATTTCTAGTTTTGGAGGCCAGGGAGATGTATTTTGAAGACTATTTTCATCTAAATTTCCATCTCACGGTAACCCAATTTATGTTGAGGATACATCTCAAGGTGTTGGAAAGAGAAGATGTTTTTATATAAGTTGGAAACTAGAATTATATATTCACTATAGGAGATTCATTAGGATTATTTTAGAATTATAGCTGTGGTTTAAGGTTTATAGTAGTTAGGAACGTACCATTCTTGGTCATCCATTAGTAGGTCCCAACCCTCATCTTTTTTTTCACCAGGGGAGAAGACACTCATACCAATTCCCAGAGATCAAATGTATGTTTTTTTTATGGAGTCTATGGTTATTAGAAGTGAGATTACCCATACTATCTAATAATTATGTGTGTGAGATGTGTTCTGATTCAGGTTCCCCTATTGAGGTATTTTCAGCCGAGTCCTTAGTAGTAGGGTGTTCCGGTTTGGGTTCAATAGTGACGAGATGTGGCAGACAGAGTATAACAATGAGATTGTCCTTATCCATAGAGACTAGAGAACATACACGGAGGTGTTCTTTAGTATATTTAATGAGGATGTGGTAGTGGTTATGGTCAACTTCATGCTTTAGTGTTTCCAACCCTGGGTGATCTAGACATCATTTGAGGTATCATTTTATTATTTTCAAATGGATGCATGCATCTTCTATTTTTTAAGTGATGCACTCATTTACATCACCAACAATCTTCCAAGGTTTGGGACTTGAGTTAGAGAGTCTCCTAGTTCCCATATCATTTTCTATGCTTGTTGGAGGTCCAGCTGAATTGTATGATGTATGTTGAGATTGTGAGATAGTGTTGGAGAATCTCCTATCTTGCTGAAACTTCATATGTTTACGAATAAAACCAAATGAAATAGTCCTCGGCATGTATTTATTGTATTTGGTGTAGGCTATGATGGATTTCTTCAGGAGGTATGTTGTGTTTTATGATGTAGCTAGTGAGACAATGATGTTTTTTAGGGTCGAGGCCCAAAAAATGGGTCATAGGTGTGTTCCATCATTTTCATCATCAATGGACAAGTTGATGGTAAGATCCCCAGAGGTTCAATATTTAGTGTTTCCAAGGGGTTTGGAAGAGTACTGTGATGTCTTTCCATAGGAGGTTTTAGCGCTACCCCCTCAATGGGAGATGGATTTTAGGATCATGCTACATCAAGGAATATCATTTATCTGGTTGTCTCTGTATGTTATTTCAGCATCCATGTTATTAGAAATGGGAGTATATCACCATGATATATTATAGTGAGGGTTTGTTCGACCGAGTGTCTCACCTTGGGGTGGACTAGTTATGTTCATAAATAAGTCTTATGAAAATTTGCAGCTTTGTATCTATTATCATCACTACATAGTGATAGTGAAGAACACAAATAATCATCCACGGATTCAAAATATATTTGACTAGATTAAGGGAGAAATATATTTCATGAAATCATTTTTAGTCCAGATATCATTATATGCAAGTAATGGATGAGGATATTTAGATGACTACATTGTGTTTTCTTAATGTGAGTTATGAGTTAATTGTTATTCCATTGGGTGTGATGAATTCTCTATAAATTTTAATGGTGTTTAGGAATTATGTTTTTATAGATTTCATGGATGTTTTTGTGGAGGTTTTCATCAAATTAATCTTTCTGTACTTATTGTATGAGGAGGATCATATATAGAATCTATATTCCCTTTCAGGAGTTCTTCATCATGAGTAGTTTTTCAAAAAGTTGAAAAAGTTCATTTTTGGGATTATTAGGTCTATTTCATAGGGCATGTTTTGTCCCAATAGAAAGTATTTATAGATCAATTAATGATAGAAGTAGTTGTGTCTTGGCCATCCTACAAGAAAGTGGTCATGGTGCAGAATTTCCATAGTCTTTTAGGATATTATTTGATGATCTTAGCGAATTTATCTTGGGTTTAGGCTCCTATGAAAACCAAAAATCTTAAGGATCATGTTTTCTTGTTGAGTAAACTATGTCTAAAATCTTTTATGTACCCAAATGAAAAGTTGGTCAGTACACGAGACCTTTGTTTTCAAGCAGAGGGTGTTTAGTTTGAGGTTTTATGAGAAACAATGTGTTTTGGTCTATGTTATGTTATGATTTAGTCTTGAGCAGTTGTTTCTAAGGTGTCTTAGTATATATTTCCTCATGAGAGTAACTACTACACCCATGGTATTCCGTTGGAATTAGTTTTTTTTCCTTTAATTTTTGGTGAAGTTACCTCATCGGTGATCACTTTTTGGGTTTTACTTACCATAATATCCTATGATATGTCTTATCCAATTGTGACATGAACTTGTGTCAACATAGTTGTATAGAAGTATTTTGGGATTATGAATTTTAGATTTTTTTATTCAAGTAAAGCCAAATTCTATTTCGATTCACCGAGTAAGATTTCACGTAGTGATGCAGTGCATGAATCTATAGATTCATGGAGAGTGATAGAAAGACTCTCATTGATTCATCTAGATATGAATGAGTCTGGAGTAAGAATATTTTTTTTCTAGATGATGTTGTAGTCATATTTTTCGCAGTAGGTGGAGGAACCCCACCTTGGGGATTCTGCGATGGAGGCCGGGAGTGGTCGAGTAGTTTTTGGTGATTCCCATGATGGTTAGTATGAGGATGGAAAACACCATGTGTTGTTCTTGTGAAGGGTTTTCATTCCTTCAATGATGTGAGATATGGTTCTACTTGAGTTATTCCTTCAACCTTTATGAATACATCCTGATGTGACAAAATTATACAGAGATTTGAGAGGTTTGTTTTGGTGGCTTTGGTTGAAGCATGTCCTTTCATAGTTTTTCCCTATTGTTTGGAATTCCATTAGGAGAAGGTTGAGCCCCTATTCCATATTTTTTTCCATCCATTATCATTCCCCAAGTGAAACTTGGTGAACATCTCAAAATAATTTTTTACTAGTTGAACTAGAGTTCATGGATGCTATGTTTTAATATAGTTGTTAGTGGATCATATGATGAAATAAACCCACATTATAGTGAATAGGGATTCTGGATTAGTGAATGTTTTTTTGAGTTAGTATAAAGATGAGGTGTTGTGACTCCATGGAGTCTCAAGAATTACCATCTCTATCCGAGATCCTTATTTTATCTCTATGGTGTGGAGAGGCATCCAACATTATTTTGGCTCTTAGTTGTCCATTTTCAATGATTTTTATCTTCATACTGATGGATAGCAGGAGCATACCATCCAGACTCATGATGACATGATGTTCAATTGTTCCATAGATTTTCTTGGTTTTTGAATGGGGAATCTACCCTCAATTGTTTTTTCTTATAATAATTTTTTACACTCCACCATTGGTAGAATCCTTTGATTCTTTGTATGACCAACCATTACATTATCCATTGTTCTGGTCTAGGGTTATAGAGGTAGAAATTATCATGCCTTAACTATTATAGAATACAACAGAGATGATACAAGTAATTCATAATAGAAAAAAGGGATCACAAGATCGGCATACATCCTTTGTAGATCCTAGGAGGATACCTCAAGAGTTCCGATTTAGAGATCACATGTTCTCAAAGGTGACTCCTTATAGTAGGCAGTAATGGTTTGTTCATGGGAGTAAACTTTATCCTGGGTTTGTAGGGACTTTTTAGGAGTTAGATCATGTTGAATCCATGCCGTATCATAGGGCACTTAACCTGCATATGAGCTATATACATGATATTTCTCACATGTAGTTTCCCCATACTTACCTTCATGATGAATCTCACATAATATATTAAAGTGATATCGATATTGATGATGATATGACCTTTTATGAGAAACTTGTGGAGATACCATATCACTAGGAGATGGTGCTGTGTGGGAGTTATATTCCCTTGGTTCACGTATTTTGGAGTTAATGTGTTATAGATGATAGTACATAGGAATGTTAGTAACATATTATCACTTAGTACCCCAAGATATTTTTTATTTTTATCTTCTTATGTAATGTTATTTATTTTGTGGTTATTTACCTATATAGATTATGTGATGGGTTCCCCTTATTTCGTATTTTGGATTTACCCTTGTTTGAGAGACATCTCCCTTAAGAGAGTGTTTAGAAGATGGTTTTCTCCGTTGAATATATTTCCACTTGTTTCATTTAATTATGTGGTTGATATCCTAAGATGGAGATATACTTGAGAGGTATATCTTGTGGTGGCTTTTCAGACAAATCCCTTTTTGTTTCCTCTAAAAATATGGTTTTGGATTCTCTAGGATGAGAATTTATTGAGATATATTTAATTTAATGTCCTTAATACATGTAGTGTAACCAATTTTGTGTTCAAGATTACCATATTTCTCTAAGGGGATCTAGAGTGAGTCTGGAGTGGTTCATCTACTCAATGATGTGAGGGAGAATACACAACTTCAAAATGTATTTCACACCATATATTCATAGTCCAGAGCTATTATACAGCCAATTCATAGCCTAAATGTAGTTCATGGATTGTTGAGGTCAGTTCTTGGGGTGTTACATGACATTTAAATTATATGGATTAAATAATTTGAGGATATTTCTTTTCATCGAGATCTAGGGCCCTACATTTATATGAAGTAAAAATAGGTTTCATTCCATGTATATCACCTACGAAGCACTCTTATAATGTATTCAATGGATTATGTTTTCCTAAAAACCAATGAATTCTCCTGATTTAAATGTGGTTAATGACCATATTTCCATATTTTTTTGGTATACCTTCAATTGGGATCGATCCTTGTCTTCTATCATTGATCCTTGACAATCCAAGGAGAATTACTTCTTTATTTTCTAGCTGGTTCCCACCGATCTATCTCATTTCCCCCCATTTCTTCTCTCCATTCTATGGTTCTTGATCTATTATATTATAATGAGGATTATTTTTTTATGTGAATATTTGGCATGAATTCTATAAAAGTTCATATTTTCTTTATATGAAAGGGGGTTAGATATCTATAACATTGGTCCCTTATTTTATAAAGAACATTGATGCATTTGAGATAGAGAATTCATTGATTCTATTCTTATTTCTATGAAATCATAAATCTATCATTGGTTTCCCCTTTTAATGAAAATTAAATTAACATAATAATTACTGAACACGAAGAACAAATAATTGTTTTGGGTGTCATGTTGATTCCTTATACCATTATAGCATGTTGCCTCAGGATTTCCTATATATTTTGATATCTATGAAATTATTTTTATCATGTTCTTATGCTTGGAGTAGAATGTTGAAATTGATAAAGAATGTAAATATTGAATTTATTAATTATTTGGAATAAAAATTAAATAAGATTCATGTTTGAATTATGTTGTTTCTTGTAATTTGATAATGATAAGGTTAAGGAAATACACATTTTAATTAAATGTGATCTTTCATGTGTTAATTTAATTTATAATTAATGTGAATCATTATAATGGTTGTATATGATAATAATAAATGTAATTACAATGATAATGGTTTTAATTTCTAGAGAATGTTTATATTAATATAATATGTTATATCTTGATGCCTTATGCTTCCAATATTTGGAACCTATGAATAATAAATTTTTTAATTAAATATGTAAAAAATCCATTTGTTTCATAAAGATAATTCCAAGGCCCTGATTTTCCCTTATATTTTATAATGAAATGATCCTTTTTTGGAGCCATGAGAGTTCATTTTCACGTGATAGATGTATTACTTATTTTAGGGCCTGTATTTCTATATTGGCTATGCTTGTCTATTTCCTAATACTTTTATAAAGGGATAAAAATGTGATATTACCAATGAAATGTGATATTTTTTGTGGATTTACATATTTCATATGCACATGGGATGGATAATCTTGGGAAGGATGATGTTATGTGGGTGGGGAGGCCCAAAATATGTGGTATCTATTGATGTATGGGATGGAGAGATACATCAGGATATGCTTGTTGGTGTCAGGGACAGTATCAGAGATGATGGAATGAGTTGATGTTGGGATTACCCATTTATTTGATGCTGAGAAATGTGATTCTCACTTAGGCATCTATTTAATGGGTGATAGGAATTATTCTTATTTTAAATTAATTTATTTCCCCACATCCTGAGTTAGCTTGGTGTACATGGTAGCATGTTTCCACATGGTGGTAGCCTAGGATGGTTTTTCTAGAGTTCCTAGATTATTTAATGAAGATAGTAATGAATAAATAATTATTTACCAATGGATTTGTTGTTTATGGAATGAAAATTCTAAAAAAGATATAAATATATAATAACTATGGACTTAGTTTGGATTATTCCTGGAGAGAATGGACGTCACTATGATGATTAATACTTTGTAATGTAATTTGAATAATTTTTATGGATAATTTATGGGATAATAAATTAATTAATGGAAGGAAATAATATAAAACTAAGATGAAATTAATGAATCTTTTCAAAATTGTTTGGTGCTTATAGGATATCAGGTCTTAGTAGTGTCATCTAGGAGTCTGTGCGATGTTAGCTGAAATTGATTCTAAGACTATGTTATTCCCATAGTGTGGTTTTGATATATATTATATAGTTTATATTCTATGATTTTAAATGATAACCCAACCATTTATATTAGAGATAATTACATCCTGTGGACTCTTAGAGGGTGTTTTCCCCAACATCTCATTGGGTAGATGGATACATGACTACCCCCTTTGGCCCTTCATTATTCACATGGTAGTTACTTGTGTTGATATTTATGGTAGTTACTTTATCTATATATGTGTGAAGTGGGATATGATGGATTATGTTTATTTATAGATATATGTATCTCCAAATATAGTATCCAACAGATTATTATAGGTTTGACATGTATATGTTGTGATGGATTGAGGTAATTACTCTGTGTATGGAATATAATGGAATGAGGTATAATACCCAATGTATAACACACATTATATGGGGTGTGTTGGATCTTGGAAACAATTTCGTTACTATATATTGATATTTTTTTGGGAATATGTGATGATGTGATATATAGGTTGCATGATGTGATGCCTTACATATGTGTCTTTGTGTTATCTTATTATTGAGACCAATGTCTTAGGGCATGTAACATTAAGGTAGAGTTGAAAAACCAATAGGAAGGTGGGATGAAGGTACCCTTTATGTTACATTATTATATTTTATGATATCTTATATGCGATATTTAGTGATAGTTATCCATGGAGTGGTTGTGATCTTCGTATACCTTTTTAGGCGATGAGTTAGATTCACTACTATTCCCTATGATTTAGAATTATTTCTTTCTATTTAGGATGATATTATCTAGGGATTATCCTATATATTATACAATCATTCTCACCATACAAATATATATATTATTTTTTAGGCTAGCCATAGAATATTGAAGATCAGGATATATTTTACTATCTCGCAATTTTGCAGAAATTATTTGGGATTTGTGGTCGATGCTGTCTTTACCTCATTGGTACATTTAAATTTCCTTTCAGTAGTATAGTACAGTATAGAATTTCATGTATTTATTTGGGTTTCATTACACATAAAAACACACACACACACACACACATATATCAGATCATGTTTTAGTTGGTGTATTAGTGTTATCTTTCTCTTCAACCTGTTCTCTTAGAGGGTAATCCCTCTTATATGTATGCTTATTATACCCTAGATGCTAGTCCCAAACCCGAGGCCTACTGAAGGAGGGACTTTGGTAGTAAATATCTTCATTACCTCATTTCCATCCTAGGATGGGTACACTATTGGGGGAAGGTGTCATGAAA
The DNA here is from genome assembly GCA_963277665.1 of Viscum album. Classification (NCBI taxonomy): domain Eukaryota; kingdom Viridiplantae; phylum Streptophyta; class Magnoliopsida; order Santalales; family Viscaceae; genus Viscum; species Viscum album. The sequence goes on along the minus strand of OY728121.1, from coordinate 496,036,841 downwards.
ATAATGATGGCACCATTTGATGTATTCTATGTAAAATTGAAGAAACACAAAATTTTATTATCTTTGATAAATATAAATTCCAAAAAACCACTAAAATATTATTGAGAAAAATATCCTTTTAATTTTAAATAAATTCATTAAAATCTAAAACATTACAAAATGTTAGTGGCAACATATTTTTTTGAGATGAAATTTGTATAAAATTGAAGGAAAGATTTAATAATTGTGTGTTTTTTAATTTATAAAATTCAATACATGTTGGACACATTAAAAAATAATTCCATTAACCTTTCTGTAAAAAGGAAAAGCTAACTTGGTCAAAAAACAATAACATGATTCATTTGAAAATATTGTGTTAAATGTCAAATATTTGTATAAATGTATTCAAACAATCATTATAAATATTCTACCTATATGGGATCCTCCATATAGACTCCAATTAAAGATTACCAACAAAAGGTCATGATCTGTTCTCACTAGATTGAAAACATGAATTATCCTCTAAAACTATGATTTGACAACTGGAACAGATCCCATCATGTTGAGGAGTTTTATCCACAAAACTCTTTCTTGGGCATCCATTACACAATTAAAGATTTCATTGAAGTTTAAATGCAATTTTATTATGAGGTCAATAAAATTATTAGTGATAACACTTTTGATTTAGGTTTTACCATTATAATTTGAGAACCAGCTATGAAATTTATCCAAAATAGTAAACTATTATACAACCATAAGTTTGAAAGCTAAATCAATGTTTTTAATTCGATCAAACACATCAATATATCCTAGATAAATTTTTCATGTTGGACTTTAATTTAGAGGAATTATCATATTTTATTACATATGGATAGTTGTTTGAATTGATTTGGGGTCTCATTATGTTCTATGTGTTCTATATCCAACCAAATCGTGGAATAAGTGAACCAATTGTACCTCATATGTGATATGACATTGGCATTGTGGGAGGCGATTTATGATTAGTTTGAAATTTTTATTTCCGGAGTTACATCCCTTGGTGTGATTTCTAAGTATGTTGTGGAAGAAAAAATTACTTTCCAACCCAAATGGAATTTTTGGGTTATTATAGATAAGGTTATTCACTTGATCTGGTTTGGTTGGAATGTTGTACTACATAATATTTTTACTTTTATTATTAAATCCCCACTCACAAGGATTATTTTTTTAATAAAATAGGCTAACATTGTTCAAAAATTCATTCTAAGAATAGTGTACATGATTTTAATATTATAAGGATATTTTTTATTACTAAAAATTATAAACTACTAGTTCAAACCTTTGTGGTTTTTTAGAATCCTATAGTTTACAATTTAATAAAATTAAATAGGTATGGCGATTCAGAAGAGAACCTGGTCCCTTTGGGTTGCGTGGCTGTCTTTCATGACCTTAATGGAAGGGTTATTGGATGTTTCATGGATCATGTAGTTTAGCTTCTTCTCTCCAAGAGTAAATGTAATGTTCCATTAATGAAATATGTTTTTTCATCATAAAATCTGAAATAAATTATTATCTAAGTTATATTCTTCTTCCATATTCCAAACCATTAGAAACGGTATGTTCCATCTATCCTGGAGACTTACTACTAGATGGATGAAATGAATAGAAATTATTATGGGTAGAAATTTATTTATCACTAAAAAATAATGATAGGAGAACTACGTGGAAGATATAATTTCAAAAATTGGGATTGATATTATGCTCAATTGGTTAGATGTGCTACCATTGGTCTTAGTTCCAATGCCTGGAAGGGATTGTAATAAAAATCCTCTCTTAATACATTTTCAATGTATTATGTTTTATATATTTTAAATCATGAAATCTATGGGGAAGAGAAAGTTTAAAAATAATACATAATTACATTAGTATAATCGTAAAATACATTCATTGTTTGTATATACACCACAAAAAATAAAAAACTAGTTCATAGGGCATGTGTACAATTTAAATAAAAGTAAGAAGAAAATCCTTTAAATGAATTTGTAAATTTTTAATTTTAACACCATGAAAGAGTAATATTAAGTGAAAAATTAAATATAATTAGAATAAATAATTTTATAATATAACTTTTCAAATGGTCAATACATACACCTCCTAAAAAAGATAGATTCGTAACAGAATATATCACTCAAATAAGATAATTTGAGACAAAAATCCCTTACAGGCTTTAACTAATTTAGAATCATAAGAACCCTGAGGTAATAAAATAAAATGAAATATAAAATATCCTTAATATAATTATATTCAGGATATAATATATCAATGTTTCAATATATATACCATTTAAAATAAACGAGTGATGAATATTCCATATGTCTCGTTGAAAAAAAAGAGAGACTAGAAATCCATTACTATAAGTCTCAACTTCCTGAGTACATTTTGAATCTACTCTATAACAAATATAATTTTATTATATACATATTATTGAAGAAAAGTCATATATATTATTCCATATATGATATGATTATAAAATTTTATTACATGTTTATTAACAATTCCTTTTTAAAATCACATTATTGTTAATGAAAATTTTGTTTTTCATGTTTATTTTTATGACATCTTTGATCTTTTATTATATAATTAATCATAATTTATTACATAAATTTCTTTTGATACAACATAGAATATCAAGAGGTATAGTTTCTTTGGGGATTAGGATCATTACATAACAGCTTAAAAGATGAAAAAAACATCTTTTTTGAAAACATCCTTTATATGACCACTACATTCCCTCTTACTTAGCATTGCATGGGATAACCTGAGGACATGAATACGAAAAGGGTGAGCTATAAAACCTAGTAAGGGAATAATAATAGAATAACATGAGGAATTAAATACATGTTATAAAATAGGAATATCAATAGATCACAAGAGGAGATAAAACATAAAGGCATGATAATCATAACATGGAAATGTGACAACAACACTTAACATGGAATTAGCATGAGCCAAGGCTCATCACACATGGAGAATGAGTAAATCCTAATTGAACATGAAGCATTAGTAAAACCTAGTTTCACTTGAATTATCATGAGTAAACACCAATTTATCATGAAGTATCATGATACTATACTTTACCCAACACATTGGAGTGATATTAGGGTGCACCATTCTTAAACATTTCATTTCATGAATAAGGGTGCCACATGGATCATAAAACATTGATTCCTTCAACATAATCATTTATTCAATGATAAACGAATGTGAAATACAAACATGAAACACTTTAAACAATAAGTAAATGCTCATAAAGGTGAATACTCTTGTTAGGGATATGGGCATGGTATTCACTACACAATGACTTTGGCATGGAAAAGTGCGGGGTAATTTTTGCAACATAACGACTTGACATAAGAACTCATAAAAATGATTTACGAGAGAGAAATGGGTGTCTAATAATATTCACATGACATTGAATATAAGGGGGTCATATATATACTTTTCCCAACAAATATAAAGGGAATTTAGATTCATGATACAAAAGAATTTCATGAATGTAAATGAGGAGGGATAAAGTCCTTTCAGAATTTATGCATAGTAACAGGTGTACATGGGGGGAATTTAATGAGAAGTAAAGGGGTATACCATCATTAAAACATAAATAGGGAAGTATGGGGGAGGTGAGAAATCATACACCAACATTTATAATTGAACTTAAAAGGGAATAACAACTTCAAGAATATTGAACAAAAATGAGAAAGGAAGAAAACACTTACTTGGATGTGTGCTTCTAAAGGCATGAGAGAGGCTTAAGAGAGGATTCATGGGATATTGGGGAACCTTGGGAGGATTCTAGATTGAGGAGTGCATAGGTTGAATGATCTCCAAAGGCTTTGAGTGATGAGGAAGTGGGATCTTGGGTGGGTTTATATAAGAAAGGTGGGGGAATTCTTTATTATTTAGGTTTGGAACACCTCATATTAAACTAATCCAAAACCAAAACCAACCCATGGTTTTTGCCCATGGTTTTTGGAAAAGGGAATTGGAATAAAATATTTAATAAAGAAAAATTAACAACGTCTTTAAATAATGTGGTTTCTTATGTGGAGGTGAGTCACACTCCCAAGGAAAACAATTAAAAAAGACAAAATGATTAATAAGTCTTGAAGGGTTCACTATTTCTTTTTATAATAAATAAATAAAACCAAAAATCACATTATTTTAATGATAAAACATATATTGGTAGAACATAATGATTATAGTATTTTATTACATCCCCAGTGGGTCATTATGATGTCAAAAACACATTATATATTTAAACGATATTTAATTTTAATCCAAAAATTTGACTACGTAAGAAAATTATGAAAAACTCACCATTGGATAATTTTGATGTCCTGATTCCATAAATAATATTCATTTGATCTAAATATTTTTCTAAATATTTTTTTTTCACTTTTAAAATAAAAACCAACATTTATCGAAAAATCATGGGTTTTGACAAAAATGGATTTCAAACCATAATAAAAATTACAATAGCATTAATAAAATTATACGATCAATTAAATTTAATAAAAATTAATTTAATAATAATAATAATATTTTATTAAAATATTATTTAATTAAAAATCCATTACTTCATCAAAATATATTTATTAGGTGAACAATAACTAAAAATACTACTTGTGCTTTAAAAACTATTTTCAAGGTAACTATAATAAAATGAAAGTATATTCATTATTATATAAAAAAATAATGTACATAACCATAGAGATAAGGTCTTGTTACATAACCCCTTATGAAACCTACATAAGACCAAAGAGTAAGGTGTTTGATAGTGACAGACTCTTGGGGTGGCTCAGTTAACATTGCTCAGGTGGTAATCTCTATCATCTTTCACTTGTCTCATAGGTTGTCCCACTCGAGCTTAACATATTCAAGATCAGATTAGGCATGGTCGAGACTGAATCCCAAATACGCAAACTCCATTTTGAGCTCTGAAAAATGGGATTCGTATGTGGAACCTCTACTAGATGAGGCCATCACATCCTTTGTCTGAGTAAATTGGATTTGTTAAAGCCCTATATTTATATTAATCATTTGATCACTTCTCAATGACTATATTATCAATGGTCACAATAATTAACAGTATTTTAAAATCCAAAAGCATAAAACCAAACAATTTGACATTTTATATAACCATTTTACATAAATAGGCACTTAATTAGATCAACATGGATTTCCATTAATGAATGTTTTAGTCATTAAAATCTCTCCCTTAAGAAATTCCAACCTCAAAATTTCCTTTTCCCATAGTAAAATAGATGTGGGTAACTCTGCTTCATCATTTCATCTGATTCCCACATCGCTTCTTCAAACTTGTGGTTTTATCGCAATACCTTGAAGTGGGGAATTGTCTTATTTCGTATAACTTTTCACTATAATCTAAGATCATCACTATTTTACCCTCATTAAAAGGTTATCATCTAATTATACCACCTCTGAATAGGGTACATGTGAAGGGTATGGTATTTACTTTCATTAGAGGGATACAAGAAAGACATCATGTTCTTTGGGCATGGTAGGTGAAAGTGCTAGTTGATAGGCCACAGCCCGGACACGATCAAGAATCTCGAAGGGTCCGATGTACTTTGGAATTATCTTCCCTTTCTTTCCAAACCTCATGAACTTCTACCATGAAGATATGTGTATAAATACCATGTCGCCAACTTTAATCTCAAGGTCTCATTGACGGTTATATTCATAACTCTTCTGCTGACTATGGGATTCCTTGATATGGTCCTGAATGGTTTTCACCTTCTCCACCATTTCATCGACAATTTCTGGTCCAAGCAGCTTACGCTCAATGACCTCATCCCACCACGCTGGTGTTCTGTACCTTTTCCCATAAATGGCTTCATATGGTGCCATTTGGATTCTCGATTAGAAACTATTATTATAAGAGAACTCAACCAGAGGAATATGTTGATATCATACTCCTTTAAAGTCCATTGAACAAGCTCTCTACATGTCCTCAAGTGTTTGGATAGTCCGCTCAGATTGGACATTAGTTTGAGGATAATAGGTTGAACTGAAGTTTAGTTCATTATTCAGAGCATGTTAACGACTCTTCCAAAACATAGAGGCGATTATTGGATCTCGATCGAACACAATAGATATTGGTACTCCATGCAGCCTTACCACTTCCCTGATATATATCCATTCCAGTTGATCCAATGTGAAATCCTCCTGAATAACAGTGATGTGTGCAGCCATTATAAGACGATCCACAATAACCCAGATTGCATTGTTTCCTTAGGATGTCTTCAGACGTCTGGTGACAAAGTCCACAGTGATGTTCTCCCATTTCCATTTTGGTATGGTCAATGTTTTCATCATCCCCTTAGACTTCTTCCTCTCTGCCTTCACTTCTGAGACACCTGGCACTTTGATGTATATTCAGCGATCTCCTTCTTCATATTATCCCACCAATAATGCTCTCATAGATCTCGATACATCTTTGTGTTTCTAGGGTGAATAGAGAAATTGGAACTATGTGAATCATCCAAAACACCCTTCTTCATCCCCAGACATGATGTAACACATAGTATTTTCCCAAATCTCACAATTCTGGCTTCATTAACGTTAAACTCCAAGGATTTCCCTTTTCCGATTGCTTCCAATTTTTGCTGAATTCCCACATAATCCTTTTGAGAATCCTTTAACCTTTCCAAAGGTTACATTTCAGCAATAATTTTTGAAAGGATTGATGATGTTCCCTTTTTTATGATTCCCATGTTCATCTTCATCAAATCTAAGAAGATTGGATCCTTTTCAATTATCATTAATGATAGAATCATTGGGTCCTTTCTACTTAGGGCATCTGCCACCTTGTTCACTTCCATAAGGCGGTAATGGATTGATCAGTCATAGTCTTTGATAAGATCTAACCATCTACGTTGGTGCATGGTCAACTCATTCTATGTGAATATATAATTTAGGCTTTTTTGGTCTGTATTTATTTCACACTTCTCCCCAAAAAGATAATGTCGCCAAATTTTCAAAGTGAAGATCACTACATCCAACTTGAGGTCACTTGTTGGATAGTTCTGTTCATGAAATTTCAATTGCCTTGAAACATAGGCAATGAATTTTTCATTTTTCATCAACACACATCTTGGGCCCTTCTTCAAAGCATCACTGAATTCCGCAAAAAGTTCTCCACTTGTGGGTAAAGTGTGTACGAGCATAGTGATAAGCCCCCTTTTCGTATCCTTGATGCTTTATTCGCATTCATCACTCCATTAAAACTTTACTCCCTTCTGAGTTATCTTGGTAAGAGGGTTGGACAATCATGATAAATTTCTCACAAATTGTTGATAATATCCAGCTAACCCCAAGAAGATACAGATATCTGTTACCAATTATGGCCTCAACCATCCCTCAATAGCATCTATTTTGGAGGGATCCACAAATATACCATATCTTCGGATGATATGGACCATGAATGATAGCTCCATCAACTATAACTCACACTGGCTATACATTCCATAGAGGTTCTCCTTCAATAAGGTATCTAGTACAGTTCTTAGATGCTCCTCATGATCGTCGTTGGTTTTGGAGTATATCATAATATAATCTATAATGACTACCACAAATTTGTCGAGGTAATCTCTAAAGACTTTATTCATCAAGTCCATCAATATTTATAGAGAATTAGTGAGTCCAGAAGGAATTACTATGAATTCATAGTGCCCATATCTTGTACGAAATGCAGTCTTGGGGATATCTTCCTTCTTCACCATTACTTGATAATATCCTGACCGAAAATCCACCTTGGAGAAGTATTGTTATCCATGTAGATGATTGAACAAGTCATCAATTAGTGGTAGAGAATACTTGTTCTTTATCATGATTTTGTTAAGCTCATGATAATAGATGCAAAGGCGCAGTGACCCATCCTTATTATTGATGAATAGGACTGGTGCACCCCATGGTGAAGCACTTGGGCGTATAAACCCTTTATCTCGATTATCCTGTAGTTTTTTCATCTGCTCCCCAATCTCCAAAACAAAAATTCTATACAGGTTCTTGGTGAAGGTTCCAGGCGCAGCGGAAGCACATGGGTGGATGTGCCCACATGGCCTGTAACACCCCAAGATTTCATAGTGTGTTAGTTCTTCAAAATAATTCAATAACTTTCACTACATGCAACACAAAGTTCAAGCACACCATGACTTACCAAAAAAGCCGTTCAAAAGAGGTTATGAATAGTATTAGATAAATTTTAATGTTTATATAATCCTTATAATTTTAGAATCCATATTATGAGTTTCTTAGATATAATGCAAGAACAAATTCATTTTCAGTATTGAACTTTTATCAACTTTAATAGTGAAACCTTTTTAAATACTATATTTTAAACTTTTTGACTAAATGAGGACATCAAAAATTTAAAATGAAACATCCCATGCTTCTACGGTACGCTTCTCTTTGAATAATGTGATAGCGTGTGTTGTACGCAACACCGAGTTCTAACAACCAATTAAACTAGCCGTTATGAATAGTAATAACTACTTTTTGAAATTATATATATTTAATATTTCAAAATGGGCTTCATATTTGGATTCAGAATATCAAAATTAGCCTAGGGTGAAATTTTGGTACTTTTCGGATAACTTTTATATTTTGATGAATAGTGAAAATTACTAAATTTTAATTAAAAACAAATTTTTTAATCAAAATAATTAATATTGATAAATTATGAAATTGAGTGGTTTTAAATTATATTTAGAATATATTTTTACCATTTAATATAATGTTGGTCATTGGACATAATTTTACAATTAAACCGAACATAAACAAGTGTCAATCTTTTGATAGTTATTATCTCTTAAAAACACGCTTTTTGTTTTGACAGCGGGAATTAATTTTAAATTAATTTCTGCCACTTCTGTGTTTTGAATTTAGAAAAATGGATTCCATATTTGGAATCAGGATGTTCAAATTGTGTAAATAGGTAACTTTTATTTTTAGACATTTTGAATAATTACTGCGGTAAATATTTTATTTACCATGGTTAAGGGTAAATCCGGTAAATAAGGGTTAAAAATAATATTATAATAATACTAAATTACCCTAAAACGTGTCTTAACCCTATTGGTTGATACATGGTCGACCATGGGCATCCTTGGGTCTATTTGTGGACCCCTTGGAGCCACTTGTATGTGGTAGGGACACTTTATATTAATAAAGTTAAAATAAAAATAAAAATGGCATAAGCTTACATCTTTTAGAAGAACAACTTTTACATAGGGTTATACATGTTGGATTTTCGATTATAAATATTCATTAGAAATATAAAACGCTTTCCTACATAATGATATTTTATTTATAATTTTTAGACATTAAATAAGTTATTTTATTTATGACACAATGATGATGCGGTAATTACTATAATAGTGAAAAATTAAAATAATTGATATTATAAATACCAAAATAAATATAATATGAACATTTTAATTAATTAAACTAATTTTATAGGATAATATGATATATTAGGATTGATTGGATTGACTTTGTTCGAAGTAATCAATCTGTTATGAGTTTCAAAAAAATCAACTATTGAATAGTGTCAAAATTGACATAAAAGAGTTCTGAAAACAAATATTATATTATTAATTGATATTAAATTCTTAAAAATCTAAGGTTCGGCCAAGAGACTTATATAATGATAGGTTAATCATTAATGGACCACGTGGGGGTCTCTTGGATGTATATATTATGTTTATTAACCATATTATATAAAACTACAAAGAGACATTGTAAAAGTGAAACTAATTAACTTAGAGTTAATACTTAAAGATAAGGTTAATATAAGTACCCAAACCTGTCTAACTTCTATTGGTAGAGTTGTTTTCGACCTATCCCAACCTTAAAATTTAAATAATCAACTTTGGAGCCATTAGAAACCGAATATGAATTTATTATAAATTAATATTTCTAGCTTTTCCAAAGGTGCCCCTCACCCCTCTTATAAAAGGGAACTCCTCCTTCTCATTTCTTCACACCTTCAAAGCCTTTTGGCTCGGCCAAACTATGACCAAATACTCTCCCAACATCCCTCACTACAACCTAGAGGCCTTAGTTGGATCAGAAAGCCAACCTAAGGAGCCCTTTTGATCAAATCAAAAGGAAGAACCCGAAGAAGAGGTAATGATTTCACCACCCTTTTCTAAGTTCATTTCTTCTTCCACTTCTTCTTCCTTTGTTCTTACTATTCTAAAATAATAACTCCAGTATCTCACATATACTGTGATGTTATTATAAGTATGGTATAACCATATTCAGTATTCTATCCACCCTTTGAATAACATGTCACCATACGTGCGTACGTACGGCTTACCGTCTCCACGTCGTGGTGTAATTGTTATTCAATATAATATTATTTGGATGGGTATAATAATGATGTGTAACTCATGTAAATAATAAATATAACATGTTAATGATTCTGTATATATGATATACCATTCATTTATATATTATTTTAATATCAAAAGAATGATATTGTCGCTCGTGCGTACGTACGGACTACCGTCTCCACGAACGCGATGAGATTCATTCTCCATCGTATCCATTCAAGTATAATTATCATTTGATGATTTAAAAATGATGTTTAAGGACTTGATATCATTCTGGATATGAATAATATACAACCTATCCTTTACAAACATGTCTTACGTAACAAAACATATAAATAAAATGAGTAAGTTAACACCCGAAACGACGATAATTCTAAGATATTATTAACAAATCAATGTTAAAAGATAATATATGATATCATATTAATATATATGATTCTTGTATAATTTAATAACAATTATTTCACCATTATATAGGAGGTTAACCTACCCCAACAAAGGAAAAGTACAAGGTAAGGGTTATTTCACAATCTCTTCATTATCCGAGGTTGTTTATTTGTAATAATCTACTGGGATCTCGTTATCATCCACATCCATGTTTCTTCAAAATGTATTTCAAAACATTTTTAATATTTAAAAGAATATGGGTTAAAGTCATTTATACCCTTGTTTGACTTTTTATAAGAGGTTTATAAGGGAATCTTTCCGTCGTTTTCCAAACAAGGTGCTTTTTAACCTTTTCGACAGAATTAAGATAAGAATGTTTTTTTTAACTTATACGGCGGGTGCGGTTATTTTTCGCCGTTATAAAATCATCAAAGCTTCCCTTAAATGATTATAAGATTATTTTCAAAGAAAATGTTTGATTTTATATGGATCTTAAATGATTTCAAAATAAAAGGAGATATTTCTTTAAAAAGAATTTTGATTTCATCTATGTCAACATCCTTTGATGGGTTTTAAGATTATTTGAAGTTGATTTATTATGATACAAAACTTATATATTGTTTTGAAGGTTTTGTGATATGTTTGACTGTGGATGTTCTATTTTTATACCATTCATAGTTTATGGTGAAAGTATTGACATTTCGTATTCTAGTTCCAATAAGAATGTTTATGTTATATTTCATTCTTTACTTCATATGAATGTGTTGGACAAGTATGTTCCAGGTTGGGGACTAGTTAAAGTAAGCCCTCCAGGTTGGGGACTGGTAAAAGTAAGCCCTCCAGGTTAGGGACTGGTAAAAGTAAGCCCTCCGGGTTGGTGTCCGGTTATTAGAGGCACTCCGGGTTGGTGTCCGGTTATTAGAGGCACTCCGGGTTGATGTCCGGTTATTAGAGGCACTCCGGGTTGGTGTCCGGTTATTAGAGGCACTCCGGGTTGGGTTCCGGTTACAGTTAGCCCCAAGGTCTTGGGACGAGGCCTTGAAAAGTAATTAAAGTTTAGCATTATGCATTCCAACATTATGAAAGTGGTTATTGATTTTGCATGTGATTATTCGATTAGTAGAATATCCATGTGAGTAAGTAAATGGAATTATTTCATTTTATTTATGCCATACCATGTTAAAATTTCAAGTTTAAAAGGCTTTTGTTTTAGTTATACATTGCCTTAAATGTTTATTCTTATTTATGAAAGTTTCCGCTATATTGTTATCCTTATAGGGAATTTGAGCTCACCCCTTTTCTATGTTTTATTTTTCCCAGGAAGTGAAGAAGTAAGTTATGAATGACCTGCAGGGATATTATGTGGGGATATGAGTGTGGATTATGGAGACAATATGTAGTTGTAGTAGTTTTTCGTTTAATGATGTAATGTAAAACTTATGAATATATCTAGTGTTTCCAAGGCTACTAAACCAATCGGTCTTTCGAGATTTGATCTTTCTTGTGATCATGCCAATGTTACGAAGTAATGCACCGACTCTGGGTAGCTGGGGTCGGGGCGTTACAGTTGGTATCAGAGGAAGTTTAGTACAAACCTTGGAAGCTAGATTTAGATAAACTCTGATTAGAGCACGTAGACCTAAGATGAACTTTGAGGATTAGTGTAGAAGAACTTCCTAGAATTTTGGTATTGTAGAGATTTTGTGAGTTTTCCGAGCAATACATCCCTGTCTGGATACGAGCAGGTAGAGGCGGCTCTGGCACAGATGTACCTAGGGGTAAAACCCGAAAACACCGCTTTGAGCTAGACTCGAACGGGAACTGGTGCACGACAACGGGCCTTGCTGCACTCTTGGTTACGACACTCCCGGGGGATATGCTTAGGATAATTCTCATTTTCTTTACAAACCATTATGAAGGGTTTATGAGTATATACTTCCTCAAAGAAAACATTTTTATGATTATGGATTATATCCATAAATAGTTCAATTTATGTTAAGTGTTTTATAAGTATGGGATTATGTATTTTGACTCATAAACTAATCTAGTTTATGCCATTGTTTAGAAATGGCGCCCAGTAGAAGGAATGATAACTCCTGAAATGCACATGATTCAAAGAGAAGGAAGGATCATATCTCTCATGGTCTTAAGCTAGAATTTATAAGAGAAATAGTCTCCCATGTATTATCATCATATGAAGAAATAATATCATGTGTTGATAAAATAAGTAAAGAGTTTACTGAGTCCTATGGCTTTGAAGGGAAGCAAGAGAAGAAAAGGATAGAAGAGAAAAAGATGGATAAAGGGAAGAGGGAAAAGAAGAATTTTCCTATATGTGGTAACTGTGGAAAGAAACACCCTGGAAGATGCCTGAAAGGAATGTGAGTTTGTTATAAGTGTGGAGGAAAAGGGCATAAAGTACGTGACTGCAAGGGTAAGAAAATGGTTTTAAATGTACAATGCTTCATTTGCAAGGAGTTTGGACACTACACGAACCTATGTCCCAGTCATGAGACTATGCCGCAAATGATGTTATTGGATAATAATCAAGTTATGATACTACCACAGATGAAGAGGAATGGTTAGAGTTCTTATGTTGATTATGTCAATTGAGTGTTGTATCAACAATGTACTTGTTACAATAATCATGGAGTATATAAGGATTGTACTGAAGTACTATTTCATTAAGGACTTGAGATTGTGTGGAACAAAGAAAAGTGACTCAATAGCAGGATAAATTTTTGGAAAATATATGGTTGAGAGAATGATAAATCATAATATAGTTCTGATACTGAGGTAGTGATTTTGGAATAATATGTGATTGTTTTGGATAAATTATATTGGATATTCTTGACTACCTTCGAACTGATTAATGATTTGTATATTCCATCATTTTTGGGGTTTAAAACATTTTTGGATTAATGAAGTATATCCAGCTTTCTATATGGAATAAGGGAGCATGAATGTAATCAATAATAAATATAGTAATTCAGGATGTTTCAGTGTATTAAAAGAATACATGATGAAGGTATTCATATGCTATTACGAGGTAAAAAGGTTCTACATTATGTTTACCTTACTTATAAATGTTGGACTGTGAGTTTGGATAGAAGTATTTTGGGTAGTTCTAGTTTGGATTATTTTGGATTGCCATAAAAGGACAACCCGGAGGTCGGGCGGCAACCCGTCGCCTTCCGGCAAGGCTGCGAGACTTGAACCCGCAACCGAAGGGCGACAAGGGTGTATCACCTACCACTGACCCACGAGATGTCCGGGATTAAATAATGTAGTTTTTATTAAAAGATCTTTTAGATGAATTATAAATTCGTTTATTTTGGAACCCTATACGAATAGTGTAAATAGAATTTTTTTTACATTCTATTATCTTTTAGAGTGAAAGTTGAGTATGTGGTAGAAATTTATTAATGGATAAAACTCTAATTATAAAGTAAGTATATCTCTATATGATCTTAGCCAATCTCATAAAAAATTCCTCAATATTAAGAAAATCAAATTAGAACAAAAATGTTTTCCTAGATGGTACCTTAAATCATCAATAATTTATGGCTTTGGGATTGTTGGCCTTTTCATAGCCATGTTCTCTACCACTCTTCATCAGGTAATTGATGGTTAGATTTTTCTTCCATATACATATTTTACTACATGGAACCCTAGTATGTGTTATTTTCGGTAATCTTCATACTTTCGACTCTTTATTTTAAATAGAGGCCTCATTAATTCATTTTTCGATGTGGGATTTCAACTAAGATATTTTGAAACGTCAAAAATGTGTTATCCTAATACCCTATGTTTTGTTGAACCGATGGTATTTCAAATCATCATAGATTGATGAATTTAAGGACCTCAATTTTATACTTGTTTGTAATTGATGACCTCAATCACTACCTATAAATATTTACGTTTTTCCTCCAATTATATGTCTCAAATTTCCACCAATGTTCTCCTAATCGAGATCATAATTTGGTGGTGACCCTTTCATTTCTATTTTCCACATATTAAGACTAAATTTTAGTAACCCAATTTCCGATGTGGGGTTTCCCACAAATATATTATATATTTTCAACCTTTTATTTTCGAAGAACAATTTCAAATTGCGAGGACACAATTTATTGAAGGAGGGGAGAATGTAACACCCCAAGATTTCATAGTGTGTTAGTTCTTCAAAATAATTCAATAACTTTCACTACATGCAACACAAAGTTCAAGAACACCATGACTTACCAAACAAGCCGTTCAAAAGAGGTTATGAATAGTATTAGATAAATTTTAATGTTTATATAATCCTTATAATTTTAGAATCCATATTATGAGTTTCTTAGATATAATGCAAGAACAAATTCATTTTCAGTATTTCACTTTTATCAACTTTAATAGTGAAACCTTTTTAAATACTATATTTTAAACTTTTTGACTAAATGGGGACATCAAAAATTTAAAATGAAACATCCCAAGCTTCTACGGTACGCTTCTCTTTGAATAATGTGATAGCGTGTGTTGTACGCAACACCGAGTTCTAACAACCAATTAAACTAGCCGTTATGAATAGTAATAACTACTTTTTGAAATTATATATATTTTATATTTCAAAATGGGCTTCATTTTTGGATTCAGAATATCAAAATTAGCCTAGGGTGAAATTTTAGTACTTTTCGGATAACTTTTATATTTTGATGAATAGTGAAAATTACTAAATTTTAATTAAAAACAACTTTTTTAATCAAAATAATTAATATTGATAAATTATGAATTTGAGTGGTTTTAAAGTATATTTAGAATATATTTTTACCATTTAATATAATTTTGGTCATTGGACATAATTTTACAATTAAACCGAACATAAACAAGTGTCAATCTTTTGATAGTTATTATCTCTTAAAAACACGCTTTTTGTTTTGACAGCGGGAATTAATTTTAAATTAATTTCTGCCACTTCTGTGTTTTGAATTTAGAAAAATGGATTCCATATTTGGAATCATGATGTTCAAATTGTGTAAATAGGTAACTTTTATTTTTATACATTTTGAATAATTACTGCGGTAAATATTTTATTTACCATGGTTAAGGGTAAATCCGGTAAATAAGGGTTAAAAATAATATTATAATAATAATAAATTACCCTAAAACGTGTCTTAACCCTATTGGTTGATACATGGTCGACCATGGGCATCCTTGGGTCAATTTGGGGACCCCTTGGAGCCACTTGTATGTGGTAGGGACACTTTATATTAATAAAGTTAAAATAAAAATAAAAATGGCATAAGCCTACATCTTTTAGAAGAACAACATTTACATAGGGTTATACATGTTGGATTTTCGATTATAAATATTAATTAGAAAGATAAAAAGATTTCCTACATAATGATATTTTATTTATAATTTTTAGACATTAAATAAGTTATTTTATTTATGACACAATGATGATGCGGTAATTACTATAATAGTGAAAAATTAAAATAATTGATATTATAAATACCAAAATAAATATAATATGAAACTTTTAATGAATTAAACTAATTTTATAGGATACTTTGATATATTAGGATTGATTGGATTTACATTTTTCGAAGTAATCAATCTGTTATGAGTTTCAAAAAAATCAACTATTGAATAGTGTCAAAATTGACATAAAAGAGTTCTTAAAACAAATATTATATTATTAATTGATATTAAATTCCTAAAAATCTAAGGTTCGGCCAAGAGACTTATATCATGATAGGTTAATCATTAATGGACCACTTGGGGGTCGCTTGGATGTATATAGTAAGTTTATTAACCATATTATATAAAACTACAAAGAGACATTGTAAAAGTTAAACTAATTAACTTAGAGTTAATACTTAAAGATAAGGTTAATATAAGTACCCAAACCTGTCTAGCTTCTATTGGTTGAGTTGTTTTCGACCTATCCCCACCTTAAAATTTAAATAATCAACTTTGGAGCCATTAGAAACCGAATATGAATTTATTATAAATTAATATTTCTAGCTTTTCCAAAGGTACCCCTCACCCCTCTTATAAAAGGGAACTCCTCCTTCTCATTTTTTCACACCTTCAAAGCCTTTTGGCTCGGCCAAACTATGCCCAAATACTCTCCCAACATCCCTCAATACAACCTAGTGGCCTTAGTTTGATCAGAAAGCCAACCTAAGGAGCCCTTTTGATCAAATCAAAAGGAAGAACCCGAAGAAGAGGTAATGATTTCACCACCCTTTTCTAAGTTCATTTCATCTTCCACTTCTTCTTCCTTTGTTCTTACCATTCTAAAATAATAACTCCAGTATCTCACATATACTGTGATGTTATTATAAGTATGGTACAACCATATTCAGTATTCTATCCACCCTTTGAATAACATGTCACCATACGTGCGTACGTACGGCTTACCGTCTCCACGTCGTGGTGTAATTGTTATTCAATATAATATTATTTGGATGGGTATAATAATGATGTGTAACTCATGTAAATAATAAATATAACATGTTAATGATTATTTATATATGATATACCATTCATTTATATATTATTTTAATATCAAAAGAATGATATTGTCGCTCGTGCGTACGTACGGACTACCGTCTCCACGAACGCGATGAGATTCATTCTCCATCGTATCCATTCAAGTATAATTATCATTTGATGATTTAAAAATGATGTTTAAGGACTTGATATCATTCTGGATATGAATAATATACAACCTATCCTTTACAAACATGTGTTACGTAACAAAACATATAAATAAAATGAGTAAGTTAACACCCGAAACGACGATAATTCTATGATATTATTAACAAATCAATGTTAAAAGATCATATATGATATAATATTAATATATATGATTCTTGTATAATTTAATAACAATTATTTCAACATTATACTGGAGGTTAACCTACCCCAACAAAGGAAAAGTACAAGGTAAGGGTTATTTCACAATCTCTTCATTATCCGAGGTTGTTTATTTGTAATAATCTACTGGGATCTCATTATCATCCACATCCATGTTTCTTCAAAATGTATTTCAAAACATTTTTAATATTTAAAAGAATATGGTTTAAAGTCATTTATACCCTTGTTTGACTTTTTATAAGAGGTTTATAAGGGAATCTTTCCGTCGTTTTCCAAACAAGGTGCTTTTTAACCTTTTCGACAAAATTAAGATAAGAATGTTTTTTTAACTTATACGGCGGGTGCGGTTATTTTCAGCCGTTATAAAATCGTAAAAGGTTCCCTTAAAAGCTTATAAGATTATTTTCAAAGAAAATGTTTGATTTTATATGGATCTTAAATGATTTCAAAATAAAAGGAGATATTTCTTTAAAAAGAATTTTGATTTCATCTATGTCAACATCCTTTGATGGGTTTTAAGATTATTTGAAGTTGATTTATTATGATACAAAACTTCTATATTGTTTTGAAGGTTTTGTGATATGTTTGACTGTGGATGTGCTATTTTTATAGCATTCATAGTTTATGGTGAAAGTATTGACATTTCGTATGCTAGTTCCAATAAGAATGTTTATGTTATATTTCAATCTTTACTTCATATGAATGTGTTGGAAAAGTATGTTCCAGGTTGGGGACTGGTTAAAGTAAGCCCTCCAGGTTGGGGACTGGTAAAAGTAAGCCCTCCAGGTTAGGGACTGGTAAAAGTAAGCCCTCCGGGTTGGTGTCCGGTTATTAGAGGCACTCCGGGTTGGGTTCCGGTTACAGTTAGCCCCAAGGTCTTGGGACGAGGCCTTGAAAAGTAATTAAAGTTTAGCATTATTCATTCCAAAATTATGAAAGTGGTTATTGATTTTGCATGTGATTATTCGATTAGTAGAATATCCATGTGAATAAGTAAATGGCATTATTTCATTTTATTTATGCCATACCATGTTAAATGTTCAAGTTTAAAAGGCTTTTGTTTTAGTTATACATTGCCTTAAATGTTTATTCTTATTTATGAAAGTTTCCGCTATATTGTTATCCTTACTGGGCATTTGAGCTCACCCCTTTTCTATGTTTTATTTTTCCCAGGAAGTGAAGAAGTAAGTTATGAATGACCTACAGGGATATTATGTGGGGATATGAGTGTGGATTATGGAGACAATATGTAGTTGTAGTAGTTTTTCATTTAATTATGTAATGTAAAACTTATGAATATATCTAGTGTTTCCAAGGCTACTAAACCAATCGGTCTTTCGAGATTTGATCTTTCTTGTGATCATGCCAATGTTACGAAGTAATGCACCGACTCTGGGTAGCTGGGGTCGGGGCGTTACACGGCCTTTTTTCATTAGAAATGATCAATCTGGGATCAATGTGATGATAAACGCCAGTCTCCACAGATCGAATCACAGAAAAAGAAAAAGAAGATGGTTTATCCCGGAACCACAAACAAGGATCGTTACAGGTTGATTATAATTAATTTAATTAATTATAAAGAAATACCTTTTGGGTGTTCTTTCTTCATTGATGTTCTTGATTACATTGTCGATGTGATCCATCGTTGCATTATAGAATCCAAGTGTAGACTCAATCTAGCGGTGATCCACATGTGTACTTCGTATCTCTGGACGTCGCCAAAGGATTCTCCGGGTGCCAGCATGGAGAATCCTTTTCTTGGGTTGTCCGCCTTAGATCATCTTGATATGATGGAAGAGGACCTCTCTCAGTCTTGAGAGCATTCTTGGAGGAAGAGGTTCTTTCGGCCTTGAAATAATTCTCCAAAGATGGTGTGCACAATGATTCTCTTGTGTAGGAAAAGAGTTGGGGTTGTGAGGATATTTATAATAGAGTTTGAGGTTGTAGAGTTATGAAAATAAATAAATGCGTTATGCGTTTCATTTATTTCATTAACTCTTATTGAAAACCCCCATGTCGAATAATTAATTCCTTGACATGCGCTCGCGCTGATTATAATAAATATCATTTAATAAAATGATATTATATCCTCAAAATCCCGACTGAAAAAACTACATGGAGTGTAATAATAAATACACGGCGTGTACTTTTTTTTCATTGAAAAATACACGGCATGTACATTAAATGTACATGGAGTGTATATCATGTGGAATTTATTCATTTCCTTTCCAAAATAAAACTACACGGCATGTACATTTAATAATACACGACGTGTACTTGTTTTATTTTATTTTTCCTCCATCATTTAAAATAACATAGGATTCCTTGAATAATTATTAAACCATGTATGGTAATAATCTTTATTCAACATGAGATACTTGGATACACTTAGTTTGTGACCCTCTAGGCCTCTTTCTCCTTGGCATTAGGCGGGCTTGCCTAAATTCCAAGATTAGTGTCTAGCAACGGGTCAAGGCACCCAAGAGAAAGAAGTTGATGTCACATTGACGTATCACCTCATAAGAACTCTTACTGTGTAATTTAATCCCTTTGTCTCAATATCTCATCCAGTAGGTTTCATGGAAGTGTCATAAACCTATATTCTTGATCCATCGTTCTTTGACTACCTGAAATAAACTCGTCATTTACACCATGTCCATGGAATTTAATGTGACAGTTCTATTTCAATCAAAGGGTCGAGATATCAACTTCCATAAATAGAAGGGACAAATCTTTCATCGACTTATCCATTAACAACATGTCACTCGTGACACACCCAACGTACCCTACTTTCCTCCAACTATCTGCGTGACAATTTTCGTCAGTAAATCTAAGTGCGCGAGTCATGACATGAGTTAATGATAATCATCCAGTCTAAGGACCATTACACACGCTCGCAGATTGCAATATCCAATGACCCCAAGACATTCCGAATTACTACTGGCGGGTCTGTTCTCATAATCTCCCATCTTGGAGATTACCAAGTGTGAACTCTAAGAGAGAGAGTCGCGTCTTCTTACGAGTACTCGCACATGATGGTCTGTATACTATGTGTCCTATCATAGTATGTCATCCAACCACATAACATTATTTAAGAATATTTTTATATCATTTCAAGGTTGTCATCATAACAGGGATATTCTATGACCTTATTAATGCAACAAATATTACAGGACATTATTATATTATAGTCATGCAGAACAATGAACAATATATAATATGTGAACATTCATGTAATCAAAGTACAAAAAAACTGGTTCTGAGGACACCAACCCTTACAAACTCCCAATTGGACTAGAGCCAACTGCCTAAGACTTTTAGTCCGCTAGACCCCACATGATGATCATGTTTCTGCTGAGTCAAGGCTTTAGTAAATGGGTCTGCCACGTTGTCTTCTGTGGAAATACTGCTCACTACACCTTCTCCTCTATGAGAAAAATACCTCAAGAGATGATACTTCTGAAGTATGTGCTTTGTCCGCTGATGTGAACGTGGATCTTTTGCAAGTGCCACCATTGCAGTATTATCACAATAGAGTGTGATAGGATGTTTACTGCTCGGTACAACATCCAGCTCTTGGACGAAGCTTCGCATCCATACTTCTTCTTTAGCTACCTCAGAAGCTGCGATATACTCGGGCTCCACTGTAGAATCTTCCACCACACTTTGTTTTGAGCTCTTCCAGCTCACTGCACCTCCATTCAAACTGAATATGTATCCAGTCTGTGACTTCATGTCATCTTGATCAGTCTGGAAACTAGCATCTACATGTCCTCTAATGACTAGTTCCTCATATCCTCCATAAACCAGGAACATATCCTTAGTACGCCTCAGATACTTAAGGTTAGTCTTGACTACCATCCAATGGCAGTCTCCTGGATCAGCTTGATATCTACCTACCACACTTAATGCGTAAGCAACATCTAGCCTTGTACATAGCATATCATACATGACTGACCCAATCGCCGATGCATAAGGGATCCTTGCCATCCTCTTTCTTTCCTCATGTGTCTGAGGATAAATTTTCTTGGCAAGATGAATGCCATGTGACACTGGAAACAATCCCCTCTTGGACTATTCCATACTGAATCTCTTCAGTATCTTGTCAATGTATGTACTTTGACTCAGGCCCAACATTCTCTTGGATCTATCATGATGGATCTTGATCCCAAGAACATATGCCGCCTTGCCTGAGTCTTTCATGGAGAAGCATTTATGCAACCATGCCTTAACTGACTGTAAGACATGTACTTCGTTTCCAATTAGCAATATTTCATCAACATATACTATTTGGAAAACGACTGCACTTCCACAAAAAATTTTGTAGACACAAGGATCACATTCGTTCTTAACAAAGCCAAATTCCATAACAGCTTCATCAAAACGAATGTTCCATGACCTTGATTCTTGCTTTAATCCATAAAAGGATTTCTGCAACTTGGATACCGTGTTGGAATCCTTTAGAGTCACAAACCCTTCAGGTTTTTCCATGTAGACATCTTCCTGGAGGTTCCCGTTAAGTAAAGATGTTTTGAAATCCAATTTCCAAATTTCATAGTCATGGTAAGCAACAATGGCAAATAGGATTCTGATGGATTTCAGCATCGCAACCGGTGAAAATGTTTCATCATAGTCAATTCCTTGACGTTGTCTAAATCCTTTTGCAACCAGTCGTGCCTTATAGGTACAGACTTTCCCCTCCATGTCCAGTTTATTCTTGAACGCCCATTTATTACCAATAGGTTTTACATCAACTGGAGAATCTACCAAAATTCAGACTTGGTTTTGGTACATGAAATCCATTTAAGAATTCATGGCTTCATTCTACTTGGCAACGTCTATACCTTCAACTTCTTCCTTGTAGGTAAGAGGATCATTATTGTCAACCAATAATGAGTCACCATCCTCAGTGACAAGAAAACCATATCGTTCTGGTTCTCTCACTTCTCTCATTCTCCTACGAATTTCTTGTGTCTCTGGAATAGATTGTTCTTCCATGGGGATTTGTGGAATCTGTTCTTGTACCAAATCATGTGTATCTTGAGCCTCGACTTCATCGAAGTCTATCTCGCTCCCCCTTTCCCTTTTGGATATGTGCTCCCTCTCAAGGAATATGGCATGTCTTGCCACTGTAACCTTTTTTTCGGAGAGGTTTTATAAGTAATATCCCCTTGTTTCCTTGGGATATCCTATAAAGATACACTTTGTTCCTCGGGGCGCGAGTTTTTTACCTGAAGAGGCCTTAACAAGTTCTTCACTACCCCAAACATGTAAATTAGATAACATGGCTTTGCTTCCACTCCATAACTCATATGGAATACCATTTATCGATTTAATTGGTACTTGGTTTAGTATGTGCGCTGCTATTTGTAATGCATATCTCCAAAACGATAATGGAAGACTCGTATGACTCATCATTGATCTCACCATGTTCAACAGGGTGCGGTTCCTCCTTTCACATACACCATTCCACTGCGGTGTGTGAGGAGGAGTGAGTTGAGATAGAATCCCAAACTCTCGTAAGAAATCAATGAAGTCCTGATTAAGATATTCTCCTCATCTGTCTTAGCGGAGATTCTTAATCTTCTTACCAAGATGGTTCTCAACTTCATTCTTGTATTCTTTGAACCAATCAAAAGACTCTGAATTATACCTCATTAAATAGATATATCCATATCTACTAAAATCATCAGTAAAATTTATGAAGTATGAGAACCCACCCCTTGCTTCAACTGGAAATGGTCCAAAAACATCTGTGTGAACAAATTATAGAAGCTCTTTAGCTCTTTCACCTTTCCCACTAAATGGGGCTTTGTCCATTTTTCCTTGTAGACACACAAGACATACACCAGGTGGTTTTAGTTCGAAAGAATCTAAATACCCATGTTGATGTAATTTTGTCAAACGTTTCTCATTGACATGACCTAGCCGGTGATGCCAATGTTGGGTGTGGTATGAGTCATGTGAATTAACTTTCTTATCGATTTCCTTTACTTGGTTTGTGTAGTCTAACACATAAAGGTCGTTATAAAAATGTTCCCTACCAAAAAAATACTATGTTTATAAAAATAGCAATATCCACTTCCAAACATGAAAATGAATCCATCAGTATCTAATATGGATACTGAAATAATGTTTTTGGTTAAAGAGGGTACATAATAACATCCTTTCAAAACCAAGACCATCCCCGTAGGCAATGTGAGGTGGTAGTCCCTGACAGCTACATCAGCAAGACTGGCTCCGTTGGCTGCTCGTAGTTCTACCTCCCCTTGATCAATATTCCTGAATCTACTTGGTTCCTTTATTTGGATACAGATGTGAGCACCAAAAGCAGTATCTAATACCCAATTAGTAGAAATAGATAGATTTAATTCGATAAAAATCACAATTAATGCTTCCCCTTTCTTCCTTGGATGGGTTTAGTTTTTCATCCAGTGGCCCTTCTTGCCACATGCAAAACAAACAACATCTTGTTCCTATTACTCCCCTTTGATCGTCCTTTTCTTGGAAGGCCATGATGAAGCTTTGGGCTTAATTCTCTTCACCTTCCCTTTCCTTTTCTTCACCATGAGGACAGAAGGCTTTTCACACTTCATGTCAGTGTCCACTTGGAGAATGAGGATGAGAAGATCAGACAGAGACTTCACAATGTTGTTCATATTGAAGTTCACAACAAAGTTTGAGAAGCTCTGGGGGAGTGATGCAAGAATGAGATCGGTACCCAGTTCTTTGGGGAGATTAAACCCTAGAACCTCCAAGCGCTTAAGGTATCCAATGAGCTTGAATACATGAGGCCCGGCTGGGGCACCCTCTCCAAGCTTGCTATGAAATAGAGCCTTGGAGATCTCAAACCTTTCCTGTCTTTCTCTCTCCTGGTATAAACCACGGAGGTGCTCGAGCATGCTATAGGAATCCATTTCTTCATGAGACATCATGATCTCACTATACATCGATGATAGCATCAAAAATTGAACATCGAGAGCGTCGTTCAAATGTTTCTCATAGACCAGGAAATCTTCATCACTCGCCCCTGGGGTAGGAGAATCAGGAAGTGAGGACTCCAACACGTAAAACTTTCGTTCATGGAATAGGATAACCCAAAGGCGCCTAAACCATTCCTGAAAGTTACTGCCAGTTAGGATATTGTATTTATCCAGTATTGATCGTAGAGAAAATGTTGTTGATGAGTTTATCATTTCGATTCTAAAAATTAATAGAGCATATTTATCAGTACTTTTTGATTATATTTTTGTGAGAAATAATAAATAAATTAATTCTCCCACTATTTTATCAAGTCCCAATGGCCCTCACCATTGAACTCAGAATGTCCAGTTTCTTTGAAATTATAGTGGCAAGGATCCATATTTCCATTCGCATAACCCCAACAATGGTTGGTCAAGCTATTTGAAGGTATTTAGGTAGGCAGGTCTTTGCCAACTGTGTGCTTATAATTCCTTGATATGTTGAGCGGACTCCCAAATCCTGAAATCCTGACTTGGATTTCCTCAAATCTTGCCTCCAATATTACACCATGTCTAGAAAGGGCTACTTATCATGATGTAATATGGTTAAGTCAACCCAAAACCTTTCATAAGGGATTCCCTTATAAAAGTAAGTGTCCCAAAAAGGGTTTCCCAAACACATAGTTTTATTGAGTCTTGACCTTAATCAGGTAATGGAAGGCTTGGTCTGACATAATATGGTATTGAGGGATTTTATTCCTTTATGAGTAGTTTCACATTATCACATGCTTGTTAATATTAAGTGATGATTTCTTAAGTGATTAACCATGTTCTTATAATGTTTACGCATTGTACGGTTTTTATTTTATTCCATCTTTGCATGCTTGTTCATTTTATTAATTATGTGATCCAGACAACAAATACATAATAAATAAACCATGCAATTAGACAGAAATAAAATAAGATTGCATGATCATGAGCTTCTATTGGTTTGCTTATCTAGCAGTTTTGATAAGCTAACCCTGACCTAGGAAAAACACCTTGAACCTACTGGTTCGTGTTTTGCAGCTCCCACCTGTCCAGCTTTGTATCTTCTTGCATCGGTTTCACCTCAGCTTCGAGATTTGAACTGTCCCCTCTGGATTGGGATATCCTCCATTACATGGGTTTACATTAAGGAAACCATGGGCACACATGCCCTACATTTTATTGGAAGAAGGCTCGCAAGCCAACAAATTTAAATTAAATAAATTTAAATGAAAACATACACATACAAAGGGTCTTTGGTCTAGCTCATGATCATCCACAGCATGCAACGACATTTACGCATATTTAGAATTCAAATTATTTTAATCGCTCTTTCATTTAAGATAAGTCGCACTCGAATTCAATTAATTATGACCTTATAATTAATCAATTATTTATCTTAAATTCCTTTTTGAATTTCCTTGAGATTATTCTCATCTATATTCCTTGTACGAGTCATTTTACATTGGGGGAAACATGGTGAAATTCCATTTCTGGAAATTACATGGCGTGTAGTTTATATTTACATGGCGTGTATTTCTTTTCACCTTGTTTCCAAAGTACACGCCGGGGATTTGGCGTGTTTTCTCTACATTGGAAATTTTGGAGTACACGGCGTGTAGATGATCATACACGCTGTGTACTTCCTTGTTACGCGGTAACCGGCTTGGAAATCCCGTGTACGCGGAACATGGCTTCTCCTTGTGGGTTTCACCTGGACCGGATCAAACTACATGGCGTGTTGTTCCAACATACACGCCGTGTATTCTGATTCCCAAGCGTCGTTCAATTATGGTCAACACAGCATGATTAATACTTAGGCATAATCAATTCACACGGTGTGGTTTGGCAGACCAGTGCTGGTTCATTGAACCTAAGTACACGACATGTAGTTTTAATTACGCCGTGTAATCCCGTGTTGTACAGACAGAAAGAACGACTCCTCTGGATGAATTCCTCATTTTTATTTTAATAAAAATTAAAAATAAAAGGCCGTTTCTGTGATATGAATCGAGAAATGAAGGAGGAAGAATACATATCATTTATTCAGATTAATAGAATGCTATATTTAGAATTGAATCAAATATAAATGTGTAAATTATAAACGAAAATTAAATAACTATAATCAACGTTGTAACCTCACTCTGAAACCATTTGAAGGTTCTGGGCATAGCCGAAGCGCGTTGGTGGATGTGCCCACATGGATTTTTGTCATTATAAATGATCAATATGGGATTAATACGACGATAAACTCCAGTCTCCATGGATCAAATCACAGAAAAAGACAAAGAAGGTGGTTTGTCCTGGAACCAAAAACAAGGATCGTTACAGGTTGATTATAATTAATTTAATTAATTATAAAGAAATACCTTTGGGTTTTTCTTTCTTCATTGATTTTCTTGATCACGTTGTCAATGTGATCCGTCATTGCGTCGCAAAATCCAAGTGTAGACTCCCTCTAGCGGTGATCCACACGTGTGCATCGTATCTCTAGCCGTAGCCAAAGGATTCTCCGAGTGCTAGCGTGGAGAATCCTTTTCTTGCTTTGTCCACCTTAGATCATCTTGATCGGATGGAAGAGGATCTCTCTCGGTCTTGAAGGCATTCTTAGAGGAAGAGGTTCTTTCGGCCTTGAAAGAATTCTCCAGAGATGTTGTCCAAAACGATTCTCTTGTGTAGGAAAAGAGTTGGGGTTGTGAGGATATTTATAATCAAGTTTGAGGTTGTAGATTTATGAAAATAAATAAACGCGTTACGCATTTCATTTATTTCATTAACTCTTATTGAAAACCCCCATGTTGAATAATTAATTCCTTGACATGCGCTCACGCTGATTATAATAAATATCATTTAATAAAATGATATTATATCCTACAAATCATGACTGGAAAAACTACACAGCGTGTAATAATAAATACACGATGTGTACTTGTTTTTCATTGAAAACTACACTGTGTGTATATTAAATGTACACGACGTGTATATCTTGTTTTCGTTTATTCATTTCCTTTCCAAAATAAAATTACACGGTGTGTACATTTAATAATACACGGCGTGTACTTGTTTTATTTTATTTTTCCTCCATCATTTAAAACAACTTAGGCTTCCTTGAATAATTATTAAACCACACACGGGAATAATCTTTATTCAACTTGAGATACTTGGATACACTTTGTGTGTGACCCTCTAGGCCTCTTTCTCATTGGCATTCGGCAGGCTTGCCTAAAGTCCAAGATTACTACCTAGCAACGGGTCAAGGCACCCAAGAGAAAGAAGTTGACGCCGCATTGACGTATCATCTCATACGAACGCTTACTGTGTAATTTAATCCCTTTGTCTCAATATCTCATCAAGAAGGTTTCATGGAAGTGTCATAAACCTATATGCTTGATCCGTCGTTCATTGACTACCTAAAATAAACTCGTCATTTACACCATGGCCATGGAATTTAATGTGACAGTTCTATATCAATCAAAGGACCGAGATATCAACTTCCATAAATAGAAGGGACAAATCCTTCATCGACTTATCCATTAACAACATGTCACTCGTGATGCACCCAACGTACCCTACTTTCTGCCAACTGTCTGCGTGACGGTTTTCGTCAGTAAATCTAAGTCCGCGAGTCATGACATGAGTTAATGATAATCTTCCAGTTTAAGGACCATTACACACGCTTGCAGATAGCAATATCCGATGACACCAAGACATGCGGAATTACTACTGGCGGGTCTGTTATTATAATCTCCCATCTTGGAGATTACCAAGTGCGAACTCCATGAGAGAGAGTATCCTCTTCTTACGAGTACTCGCACTTGACAGTCTGTATACTATGTGTCCTATCATAGTATTTCATCCAACTATAGAACATTATTTAAGAATATTGTTATAGCATTTCAAGGTTCTCATAATAGCAGGGATCTGCTATGACCTTATTAATGCAACAAATATTCCAGGACATTATTATATTATAGTCATGCAGAACAATGAACAATATATAATAAGTGAACATTCATGTAATCAAAGAACAAAATAGTTGGTTCTGAGGACACCAACCCTTACACTTGGATATTGGCAATGCCCCATGGATAAGATCAATTGATATTTCAATATATCTTCTAGGAGGAAGATAAGACAATTCCTCAGGAAACACTTCAGTGAATTCCCTCACAATAGGCATGTCTTCAAGGATGGTTTCCTCCTTAGACTCAATCATCTGATTGAGATACGCGTTCTCATAGGGCATTAATTTCCATGTTTGAGATGAAGGAGCTAAAGAAGATTCATCTTCCTCCTTTAACTTGTAATGAATTGGGTGTTGATTATCCATATGGAGATTGATTTCCCTCTCATGGGAATTTATGTTGACTCTATATAAGTAAAGCCAATCGAGCCAAGAATTCCATCAAATTCCACTATAGGAAGTATGAAGACATTCTCTGGGAATTTCAATCCACAGATTATGATAGGGGTGGAGTTATATTCATGGGATACAATGATTTCCCCATTTTATGTACTCATCGACATCTTCACTTCCATGATTTGTGGTGGTGTTGGGATTGTTCTACGAATACTTCGATATATAAATGAATGTGTAGAACCTGAATAAAAATTTATGTTTTCAATTCATGAATGAATAACTAGTGTAACTGTCACCACTTCTTTTTCAGGGTTCACTTTGGCAGTAGTGATGGAAAAAGCTTTCCCTTTCTTCCTTGGAGGTTGGTGGTTGCCACTTAAAACTCTTGGATTAGGGAAATGATTTACAAGATTCCCTAGTTATTTGCAGTTGTGGCAATAAACCACACATTGAGGTTCAAACGGAGAATTCCACTCCAATACCGCATTGGCGGGTCTGTATTGCCGACAATTAATAGCCAGGTTCTCTTCTCTTCCACACCAAAAGCATTTCCTAGTCCCCTTCAGGAAATTTCCGGGGTTCTTATTTTCTCACCATTGGAAATGGGGTGCTGGATCTTCTTAGAACCATTCAGTTTATCCATCAGACCTCCAGAATTGAAGTACACGTTACACTTTTTATCCCCATGATACCCTTGAGATTATTTGACCTCAATTTCAACCTAGAGGGCACATTAGACAATTTATTCATAGCTATCGATGTCACAGATCACCAACGCTTTCCACATGCTAGGTTTCAGTCCACCAGAGAATTGGTCAACCTAGAATTCCGGGGTAATGACAAAGCCGAAGGCGTATCGTGAAAGCCTTGTAAAGTTTTCCTTGTACGATCAAATAGACTCATCGTCTTTTTTCATGAGGTAAATGAAGTCCCTTTCCATTTTAATCTAGAGGGTGCACGGAAAATATTTAGAGAAAAACATCTTCCAGAAATCCTTCCATTCCAATGCTTCAATATCCTCCTCAGGCTTTGTATTTTTGATCAACATCCACCATTGATAAGATTCACCCTGCATATGATAAGCATCTAGGATAAACTTCTCTTGTTCAGAACATTGAATGATGGAGAAGATCATTTTAATGGAGTTGATCCATTGTTAAGCGATTGAGGGATCAAATGATCCATTAAAAGTAGGAGGCCTTTGTCTCATGGAGCTGTCGATAGCGACTTGTTCTATCTTAAGGGGGGGGGGGGTTAACATTCCTCTTGACCCATGTTTCTATTCAAAGATAGAGTTAGCTGAGAGAGAAGCGGGACAATGTTCATGATTTTCGCTCCAATCGGAGTGGGCATCTCATTAGTACAGTCATCACATTGATCTTCACATTAGTTGTTAGCCTGATTCCTCCTATTACCGGCCATAGGATAAAATAAAAGGAATTTTGGTGGAAACACATAAAGGTAATACATGGAAACAACTAATGACTTATAAATAACTTTTATTTCTCTAACTTATGAATCCATAGGCTTCGATCTATGTTATCTATGATATACTTTCTAACATATATTATTAGGGGAATTTTTTTAATTCTCATAATAAGGGTTAATACTAAGCTTATGAATTTAACAAATAATATACCCCATGAGCGTCATAACCTAGAGTGTATCAAGGCCCGTTTTCATGCACCAGTTCCCATTCGAGTCTAGCTCAAGGCAGTTTTTTCAGGTTTTATCCCTAGGATACATCTGTGTTAGAGACGCCTCTACCTGCTTGTATCTAGACAAGGATGTATTTTCTTGATAAACCACTTACTCAATACTCACCAATACTTAGGGATGCTTTTAATACTTATTATTGTCTCTATATATTAACTAGGTTTTTCTAATCCTAATCCAAAAAATAACTAAACCTATCCTCTAATACCATCTATGACAACCTTGATATTTTATTACACAATTAAACGTAATTTGTTACATAAAATTCATTTTATAAAACATATAAGATCAATAGGTATAGTGTATTTGGAAATTAGGATCATTACATAACAACTTTAAACATGAAAAACAACATCTTTATTGAAAACTTACATTACATGACCACTACATTCCCTCGTAATTAGCATTGCATGGGATAACCTAAGGACATGCATAAGAAAAGGGTGAGCTATAAAGCCCAGTAAGGGAATAATCATTGAATAATATGAGGATTAAAATACATGTTAGAAAATAGGCATATAAATAGAGCACAAGATATGTATAAACATAAAGTCATGATAAATCATGATAATCATAACATGGAAATGTGGCAACAACACTTAACATAGAATTATCATGATCCAAGACTCATTGCACATGGAGAATGAGTAAATCCTCATTGCACATAAATCACGAGTAAACCGTCATTGACCTTGAATTAGCATGAATAAACACCCATTTCACTTTATGTATCATCATACTATACTTTACCCAATGAATTGGAGTGCTATCAGGGCGCACCCTTCTTAATCATTTCATTTCATGCATAAGTGTGCCACATGGATCATAAAACATTGAATCATTCCATATAATTATTTATTCCACGATTAAAAAATGTGGAATACATACATGAAAATCTTTAAACAATAAGTAAATGTGGATAATGGTGAATACCGTTGATAGATAAATGGTCATGGTATTCACTACGCAATGACTTCGTCTTGAAAAATTGCGTTGGAATTTCGGAAGCATAACTGTGTGACATAAGAACTCATAAAAATGGTTGATGAGAATGAAAGAGGTGTCTCATCATATTTACATGACATAGAAATTATTGGGGTTATATAGATACATGTCCTAACAAATGTAATGGAATTTAGATTCATGATACAAAATAAATGCTTGAATGTAAATAAGGAGAGAGTAATTCCTTTCAGAATTTCGGCATAGTAACGGGTGTACATGGGAGGAAATTAATGATATAGAAAGGGGTATCCCATTATTCAAACATAAATAAGGATTTATGTGTGTGGTGAGGAACCATACCCCAACATTTATAATTTAACTTAAAAGGGCATAACAACTTAAATAATATTAGAAAAAAATGAGAACGGAAGAAAACCCTTACATGGAAGTGTGCTTCCAAAGGCTTGAGAGAGGCCTGAGAGTGGCTTATTGGGAGCAGGAGGAACCTTTGGAGGATTATAGAGAGAGTAGGGAAGAGTTTGGATGAACTAAATAGGCTTTTAGTTAGGAGAAATTGGGAGATTTGGTGGATTTATATAGAGAAGGATGAGGGAATTCCTTATTATTTAGATTTGGGACACCTCACATTAAGCTAATAAAAACCACAAACCATGCCATGGTTTTTTCCCAAGGGAAGTGGAAAGAAATATTTTATAAAGACAAAGTCATAACTTCTTAAAATTATGGGGTTGCTTATGTGGAGGTGAGTCACAATCCGAAAAAAACAATTTAAAAAGATAAAAGGTTTAATAAGTCATGAAGGGTCCAATAAAGCTTTGTAAAAAAAAACAAACCCAAAATAACATTATTTTAGTGGTAAAAAATATATTGGCCGAATAGAAAGTTTATATTATTTTATTACATCACTATTGGGTCATTATGATGTCATAAAACACATTATATATTTAAACTGTATTTAATATTTACCAAACAATTTGACTGTCTCAAAAAATTAGGAAAAACTCACCATTGGATAATTTTAACATCTTGATTCTAGAAATAATTTTTATTTTAAATAAATAAATTCGTAAATATGTTAAATTGAACTTTTAAAATAAAAACTGGCATCTATCGAGAATTAATGGGTTTCGACAAAAATGGATTTCGAACCTTAATAAAAATTAATATTTCATTCATAAAATTATATGATCATTAATATTTAATAAAAATTAATTTAATAATAATAATTATATTTTATGAAAATATTATTTAATTCAAAAATCCATTAATTCATCAAAATAGATTTCATAGTTGAACATTAACTAAAAATACTATTTTTTCTTTAAAAACTATTTAAAAGGTAACAGTTATAAATTGAAATTATAGCCATTATTATATTAAAAAATAATGCACATAAACATAATGCTATGGTATTGTTACATAGCCCCTTATAACACTCACATATGTCCAAATATTAAGGTGTGCGATGGTGACAGACTCTTGGGGTGGCTCAGATAACATTGCTCGGGTGGTAATCTCTATCAGCTTCCACTTCTCTCGTAGGCAGTCCCGCTAGAGCTTAACATATTCATGTTTGTCTTGGGATTGGTAAAGAGAGAATACCATAGATGCAACCTTTATTCTGAGATCTGACAAATGGTCTTCGTATGGGTCACGCCTACTGGATGAGGCCATCAATTTCTTTGTCTGAGTAAATTGGATTTGTTAAATCCCTATATTTATTCTAATCATGCGATCACTGTTCAATGGATATATTTGCAATGGTCACAATTATTAACAGTATTTTAAAATCCAAAAACATAAAACCTAGTAATTTGACATTTTATATAAACATTTTACATAAAGAGACATTTAATTAGATCATGAAGGCTTTCCATTAATAAATGTTTGGGTCGTTACAATTTTGGTATGATATTATTGGTTATTACATTGGTCATGGATCCATAAAATCCCTAATTTTAACTATGATATATATTATATATATATATATATATATTCATAATATATGTATTTATAGTAATCCATTAAATATAGAGAGAAAAAAGGAATTAAATCATTCATGGAAAAGGTAGGCCATACGTACGCATGAATGTTATTTCCATTTTCTCAATGGATAAAAAAATAAAGGTAAACAATATATTACATTTGCAAAATCATTTTTATGTCAAATATGTCACATATGTTTATTAAACCAATCATTATTACCTTCCATATAAAGCATAAGTGGATATCAAATCACATCACATCGTGAGGAGTTAGTTCACTGTACACACTAGTGAAATTATAATATTATCATAGAATATAGATTAAGAAGGTATATATGATACCATAATTCCAATGGTATAATTATTTAATAAATATAATATAAATATTTTAAAACCATTATCACATCCAACTATGATAGTTTGTGATGGAAAAAAAATTACATCTATTTGCGAGGAGGTAGTTCATCATACACATGATTGACATTTTCATTCTCCATTTGATGGAAGAGACTGTGCATATAGGTTATTATATTAACATAATAATATCTCATTATATGGGATATATTTATGTTATTACATCATAATAAATTAAAAAAATTATTGAGGTGGAAGAAGAAATCAAATTTTAATTCTTTTTTAAGAAGTATACCTCTTCTTCATAAAACCTCATTTTGTTTAAACTTGAATCCTTACACAGTTGGATTCCTACTTAAAATAAGGAATATAGGATGTGATTAAGGATTTATATAAATTATTGGGTTACAAATTGTCTAAAATAAAATGTTTTATAGGTTCTTATAGGAGAGGAGAGGGAATATCCTTTGTAATTTCAGGAGATGATACACATTGAATTTTTGAAAATAATAAATTGTAACCAAATATTTCACATGATAAATGGATCAATAATGGATCATTATCTAATTATATATGTGAATGGGTTGATATATTAATAGAAAATTTGATTTGGATATGTTTCTAGGTAATTTTTCACTATATAATTTTATTTTAACCCCCATGTAAACCCATTTAAACCATAACTGATGTACTTAGTTGACTAATGTCAATATTATTCATTTTCACAAAAAAAAATTTTAAAATATTACATAATATTAATTATTATGATTTCAAATATGGAATACATTTTTTCCATTTCCATTTATTTATTTAAAAAATATAAGTTAAAATTAAACTCGTAGAAAAAAAATGAAAACTTGGTTTTCCATATAGAATGTTTTTATTAGTATAGAATGTTTTATTGTTAAACAGTAATATGAAACTAATTCCAATGACCTAAATTTGTTTAATAATTATATAAATGTTATAAATTTACATTTAAATTATTTTTAATTGAGATGTTAATTTTTTATGTTCTTTAAAATAAAAGGTACTTTGTAATGAAAATCATTATTTTTTACTATTCATTCTAAGTTAAACAGTTCAAAAAATTACCAAAACATCAACCTATGTTCACATTAAAATGCAATTCAAAAAATAAAGTTAATTTTTTCAAATATTTTTTTTTAAAAGATTCAAAATCTTTTTTTTATTATTTTTCAAAAATTGAATAAAAATTATAATTTTGAGAAAAAGTATTTTCAAAGAATATAAATACTTTAATAAAGATTCATTATATATTTATAAAATTATTTTATTTATCTAAAACCAATAAAAATTAATTCCTATTCATGACAAGAATTTAATAATTAGGTTAAAATGGCCAAAAATAATAATAATTGTATACCATGGTTTGTTAATTTACAGTGTTGCGTGTAAGACAAGAAATGAATGAAAACAAATTTTTTAGAATTTTTTTTATAAAATATTAGTGTGTCACATTCTACCCCCTGAAAATGTATTTCTCCCTTAAAAGGATTCACTGTGGTACAAACAGATGATGATACTTATACATCATAATATCCTAAGGTTCCCATGTTTCTTCTTCATATTATTAGTTTCATCCCAAAGCATTGACCAGATGAGTGGTCTTGTTCTATATCACATTCTCTCAATGATCAAAAATATCCACCTGTTGTTCCTTATTTGAGGATAATGCTCTAGTTTTATGACCAAAGTGCTCTGTACATGTGATGAATAAGATATAAAAATCCTCAAGATAGATACAATGAACATATTATGAACCTGAGAGAGGTTTTTTTGTAGCTCCAAGAGATAGATACCATCACAACTTGATCAAGAATCTCTAAAGGGTCAATATACCTAGGGGAAAGTTTTCTATTGTTCCCAAATCTCCTAACCCTAATACATAAAGAAATTCACAAAAACACATTCACACCAACATGAAATTCTAGATCACATCAATTATTATCAACCTAACATTTCATAAAACATTATACTACCATTATTTATTATTGAATGGCTCTAAAATTCTATGTCATTTAATTAGTAAAAATTGGTGTAGATATATTTATTTCTTCAACTTCATCCCTATACATTAGAGTTATACACTTCTTCTCATAGAGGGATTTATAAGGATACATAATAATTCTTGAGAGAATCTATAGTAGTATGAAAACATAGCTAGAGGAAGTCATTGATCCCAAATCCTATGAAATCCATAGAAAAAGATCTCAAAGAATCTTCTAGTGTTTGACTTATTCTCTCTGATCAACCATCTATATTCGGATGATATTGTACATTGATACTATACCCAATATCAAGGGATTTCTAATGTCTTCTCTAGAACATTATGGTAAACTTAGATCCTAATAAGATACAATGGAATGAGGTACTCCATTAAACCTTAGCAATTACTTAATGTATATGCTTTAAAGATGATATGTATAGAAATATTCTATGATATAAATAAGGTTTTCAATCATTGTATGATGATCAACTACAACCCATATAACACTATTCCATTTAGATTTTTTGGTGAGTCCAATAACAATATAAATGGTGATATATTCACATTTCCATTCATGTATGTGTAATGGTTGAAAAAGCGCCACATAATTTTTTCTCTAGACCTTAAATTTATTAGATTGCAAGTACCGTGATACAAAATCCGCAATATCTCTCTCCATTTAATCCCACTATAAATACCTTTTCAAATTCATATACATCATTGTACTTCTAGGATTAATAGATAATGATGAACTATGATCCTCTTCTAACATATCATTCATCAATTAGGGTTTGGAACGAAGAAAAATATGGTTCTTGAACCTTATCATTCCATTATAATCATGGCCAATCTTAGGAACATTTTTCATCATCATTTGTAGCTCCACGTCTTTCTTTACCACCTCTTTAGTCTTCACATGTATTAATTGTTTAAAAGTCATTTTATAAATATAATAATTATACACTTAATTTATAATATTTAGATCCATAATTTTCAAATATAGAAATATTGGATAATTTTTTATCCTCATCATGAATATGATGACATGATCCTTTCAAATCAAAGCATCAGCCACAATGTTCTCTTCCCATGGTGATCATGTATTGAACATTTATAATATTTAATTAGTTATAACCACCTTCTCTTGTGTATGTTCAGATCATTCTATGTGAGGATAGAAATTAGAATTTTTTTATCAGTATATATATCATATTTTTCTCTATAATGATAATTCCTCCAAATCATTAATGTAAAAACTTCTATATCTAAATACAAATAATGAGTTGAGTAATTTTTTTCATGAACCATAAATTATTTCCCGGAATTTGTTATAACTAGGTCATTATGAATGATAAAAGACCCCAAACCCATATTGGATGCTGGGAAATATATAAAAAACATATTCTACATTGTATGATAATGTAATAACAAAAGTATAGACTAATATTCTGTTTAGTTCCCTAAAATTGACCTCACATTAATCTTCCCAAAGTAACATAGATACATCATGAGTTAACTAAGTAGTTGTCTTGGATAAGGATGATAAATTCTACACAAAACATATATAATATCCTAGAAAACTAAGCAAATTTTGGATCCCATCTTTCATGGTTGGTCTAGGACAATGTTTAATAGCCTTCATCTTCAATGAATCCAATGGTATACCCTCTTTTGAGATTAGGTGATCAAATAATAAAAAAATTGTTCCAAAATTCCAATTTTAAAAAATTTCATATAGTTTCCCACTAATTATAATATTACATACAATTATCAAAGGGGATGTATACATACCTCATAAAAGAAGATAGTTTAATAACATAACATGCGTCGTAAAGAAGACAATTTGAGATAAATATCCCTTCACGATTTGGTAACTATTGAATCATTTTTCCCATGAAATAATAATATCAAAAGAAAAATTAAATTAAATTTAAATAATTCTACTTAAAATATAACTTATCAAATATCTTGTATATATTCCATAAAAATTAACCAAGTGGTGAATATTTCATATAGCTTATAGAAATAAAATTGAGACTAGAAATCCCTTAACATAAGTCACAAATTCCATTATAAATTTTTGAATATTCTATATAATAAAAATAAGTTTATAATAAATATATTATAGAACCATAATAATATTTATCTATTCTTATATGATTTACTTGTGACTTTTTATTACACGTTTATTAACAATTCCTTATTAAATTCATTTTTTTGGGTTATAACTACCATATTTTTCATGTATGATTTCATATGACATTTTTGGTAATTTAACATTGATCATAGATAAATAATATTAAATTTTAAAACATTATATAAATTTAATATTTATTAATTAAATATTTATTTTTAAAAAACCATTATAGGTAGAGATAGAATGTGAAATACACAGTTAATAGGGATGGTAGTCTGTACGAATGTATGAATGTTGTTTCCATTTTATCGATGAAATACAAGAAATAAAGGTGAATAATAAATTAATTTTATATAATATTTTTTATTTCATATATATCACATATTATCAACAAACCAATCCTTATTACCTTCAATTTAAAACATAAGTTATGAATGATCACATCACTTCTCGAGCCAGTAGTCTGTATTACACAAGATTGGTATTATCGTATTCAAAAAAAGGGAAATTAGTAAGTTATATTTGATATTATAATTTAAAAAGTATAATAATTTCATACATATAATAAAAATATGTTTAATAAATAATTATATATATCCATTATAGGTTGTGATGGAAAATAAATTACATCTGTTCACATGGCGGTAGTCCGCCGTACACAGAATTAACAATTTATTTTCTAATTTTATTGATATGTTAGGGAATATAGTTTATGATATTTACATAATTAATACAGAAATGTGGGAGATAATGGTGTTATTATATCATCATAATTAAATATTATTTTAAAGAGGAGGAAGAAAAAATATAATATAATCATTCAGTTGATAATCATACAACTTCTTCAGATAACCACCTTAGGATTCAAACAAGTGTGTTTGGATGTTGGATTCTGGATACAAAAATGCCTCAATTATGTGAGGAGGGAACTACGAAAAGTATTTTGTATTTTCTTTTATAAACAAGTGGTTACATAAGTGTGAATAAGAGAGGATAGGGGGTTCCCATATTGATTTGGGGAGTGGAAACACATGGAATTTTTGAAATTAATAAAGTTTACCCCTATTTTTAAAATCCAAAAAGGATCCAAAATGGATAATTATTGAACATTATATTACGTAAGGTTTTAATGTGGCCATAAAATTGGATTTTTACCAGTTACTTAGTGATTTTATACCTTAAATTCTTTGTTTATACCATGGTAAACCCGTTTAAACTTTATCCCCAATTATTATTTGTTCAATGTCTTAAATTTTCATTTTTGAAAAAATATAATATTAATTATTATATTATATTAATTATTTTTATTCCATGTATATAATAATTTTTAAAAAAATAAATTTAATGAACCATAAAATTTTAATTTTATGATAAACCCACAAATGCGAAAAAAAAAGTTTTTCAAAGAGAAAAATATAATAATTACAAAAAATTTTAATATCAAAATTCAATAAAAAATTTATTAAAATAACAAAAATTGGTTTACAATTAAAATAATTAGTATAATTTTACTTTTAATGTTTTTATAAATGTGATATAACTTTTTAAATTCATTAAATTAAAAGGAATATTTAATAGAAAACAACATTTTTCACTATTCATTAAAAAGTTTATCTCCTCTTTAAATTGTAAAACAGTTACACATAGATAATATTGAAATGTTCATTCTAAAAATGAAGTTAATTTTTTCATTTTTTTTCTCTAAAAGTGAAAAAAAATAATTTTTTATTTTTTCACAAAAAAAATCACAAATCATATTTTTTGAGAAAAAAATATTTTCGATGTATATAGTTACTTAACTAAAAATTAAAGTACTTATTTATAAATATATTTTCTTATCTATAAAATTTATAATTAATATTTAAAATTTTATCATTACTATTCAGAATGCCAAATTTATTTTCTAGTTTATAACATTTAATAATAATTATAAAAATATATCACAGTTTGTTAAAAGTCAGTGGTGTGTATAATGTAAACTATAGAAGAAATTAAATTAATTAAAAATATCATAAATAACTTGGGTGCTACATGTCTAATTTTAACGTTTTTTATATTACATAGATTTTAACATACCCCCTTTTTTATGTATCACCCTCGTTATCCTATGCAGTTTGAGAGATCAAATGTATTTAAGATCTAATTATGGAGAATAAAATAAGGATTCCATGTTTTGTTTTCCATTAGAGGAATTATAAAACTATTCTTTCAATTATAGTATGAATCATGATATTTGGTTAATAATTAATTGATTTTTATGGAAGAAATCATGTAATAATATGTGCAAATGGATCGGGTCACTATATTGGCGGTTTTAAAATTAATATTGGTATCAAAACACTTTTGAAGAATTTTCTAAAATCATGATATAAATCCTACATCATGATCTAAAAAAAATAAAAGAGGTACACCATGAAATCTTACAACATCATTAATACAGAGTCATATAAGAGGATCTAGGGGTAAATCTTCTCTTATAGTGAGAAAATGGGTGTATTTTTTAAGTCAATAAACAATAACCAATATGATATCATTTCATGCTGGAGTAGTTGTAAATATGGTGAAAAATTTCAAATTAATTTAATCATATTTTTCATATTGGAATTAGTATTAATTTCATAAATAATATAGGGTATTTTCTCTTTTAACATTATGGGAGTTTATATCTCAACCATTTGATTAGAATATAAATTCTTCCTATATTCAATGGAAATGGTGTATAAATGTGTTAATTTAATATATTCAAGGAAATA
The DNA here is from genome assembly GCA_963277665.1 of Viscum album. Lineage (NCBI taxonomy): Eukaryota > Viridiplantae > Streptophyta > Magnoliopsida > Santalales > Viscaceae > Viscum > Viscum album. The sequence continues at coordinate 495,995,940 of OY728121.1, read as the reverse complement.
CATATTGAGCAAAGAGGTTGACGTCACTATCGTTCTACCTTCTTGATGAGATATTGTCATAATGGGATTATATTACATAGTTATTGTTTGTTTGTGTTTGTCACCATTGAATCATTATGTTTATTATCATAGGTTCCTTGACCCGTTACTAGATAATTATATTTAAATTTTGGAAAGCCCACCTATGGCCAACGAGAAGGAGTTCTAGTGTAAAGACCCGTAAATTCCAAGGAAATTTTTTTCTTAATTTACTTTGGAATTTTACCAGAACGCAGTTTCTGACGGCGCCTGATTCCGAGACCCGGTGTGCCTGGAATAAATTTCCGAACATTGGCTCGGGTACATTCAGTGAACGGACGAGCGGGTTTTTCTAACATTTGAACTGGTGCCCGGAATCGAATTCTGAGGGTACCGATAAAATCGCAGCGCCGGTATTCACTTAGAAACGCCTCTTCCGGAGTTGCGTTTTCTCGGGTGTGGTTTTTAAATTTTCGGGCTTAAGGTTAAGAAATGAAATAATTTTTTCGACAACTTTATTTTATTTCACTTAAGCCACTTGGAAGCCACTTAAATCCACTTAAAAGAGGCTTAAACTGAGTTGAACCGGAGAGGGTACTATCCAGAAATATCCTACCCTCTTGGTAGGATATTTGTGAGGTGGGGCCCGCACGAGCCCCGCTGTTTCTTTCCGCTAAGTAACGCATCCGCGAAAACCCGTCATTATGAAAGTCAACTGACGCATTTTCTTAATTTCTTAACAGACCATTTAATTCGGCATTTTATTTCGTAAATTAAATGATCTATTTCTTTCGTTGAATTAATTATACGGATTAATGGTTCGTTTCTTATCTTTTGAAATTCAAATGTTTAGTTGTGTAAATAAAATAAGGCTTAAGCTTATTTTATTTTGGGTTGAAACTTGTGGCGTGGAGAGGATTTGGAGGAAAGCGTACTTTTTCGGCGAAGAACGCGAAGAACGCGAAGAACACGAAGAACGCGAAGAATGCGAAGAACGCAAAGAACGCGAAGAACACCGAACCTGCGGAGATCGACGACGCGAAGCCTTGTACCTCGACGCCAACAGATCTCCCTTCGCGACGCTTCTTCCACGACGATCCAACCCAGCGACAACCTTCGATCGACAACAACAAGGTAGGGGGTTGCGCTTCTTTTTATTTTCTTTTTGGATTTCAACAACAACATGGATTTAATTATTATTAATTAGATCCGTATGTTCTTGGTCCTCGGAGATTGTCGACGTGACGCCCTTCCGCAGTGTGACGATCACCTCCTCCTGCGACGGTCAATTCCGCGACGACCTCGCATCCGACAACGACGGCAAGGTAGGGATTTTATTTTTGGAATTACCCCTTTTTATATTCCCGTAAACGTTTCTTTAAAAAGTTAAAGAATTGGATTTGTGAACAATTTTAAATTTATTAAAATTGTTGTTTCCGTTCAAATGAGGAACCCGTTTTATGAAACAATTTTATTTCATTAAAAATTGTTTCGGATATGCGTTCATGTGTCGAACATTATTCCTCCCGTTGTTCATCACTAACGCGGAGGGTGCGGGCCAAACAAACACGGCCCGATGACCCTCTGTCGTTCTTCGTTTCGTGCGGATTTGACGGGTGACGACGGAACGTGCCGCAACGGAAGTTTGATATTTCCGCAGTGAAGAACGAGTCCCGGGTGGAGCAGCGGCGCAGACAGGAAGAGAATCGGGCCACCGGAGCGACTCCGGCGGCCCTCGGAAGCCGGCGGCGGCGCCCGGTGCGCCGCCAGACGAGACCGCCGCGACACCGGAAGCGGCGGCGGCACTCGCGGACCCGCGGCCGCGCGGGTCCGGCGCGCGCGGGACGCGACTTCAGCCGCGTCCGGTCGCCAGGGAGACACCCCGCGGGTGTCGCAGGGGTGTCACGCGGGGGCGGCGGCTCCCCCCCGCGTCACTTGGGACGCGGCTTTAGCCGCATCAGGCTGTTTGGCTGACACCCCGCGGGTGCCGCGGGCGTGTCACGCGGGGCGGCGGCTCCCCCCGCATCGGCCGCTCGACCGCGCCGGGCCGGGCGGGCCGAGGCAGACCGGTCTGACCAGGTTGGGCCGGGTCAGAGCGGGTTTTCCGAGCCGGGCCGGGTCACCGGGCCGGGTCGCCGCCAGGGGCGGGTCGACCCGGTTCGGCTGACCCATGGGGGGTCGGGCCGGGTCGGCCCGGGCCCAGACCCCCCAGTTTTGGACCACTTTCGGTCAAATTCTCGTATCTTGGGCTACGAGCCTCCAAACAAATCGCCATCAGCGGCAACGCGATCCTTGGATCGAGACGGTCGTTTCGGTATACTATACTCGAGGTGCACCTTCCTTTTCGGGAACCTACATGGTTAAAACTCCATAGTTAAGCCTGTTTGGCCTAGAGTAGTGATCAGGATGGGTGACCTCCGGGGAAGTTTCACAGGGTGGGTGTGAGACGGAAAGGCCAATAAATAACAGACCGGGCGTCCGATTGATGAGCCGTCTATTTTGTTGAATTCCTCTAAGTGAGACGGATCTTTTGGCTTACTACGCTCGAGGTTTGGATGCCGACGGAGTGCGGTCGGGTTGGATCGCACCGAAATCCAACCGGGCCCCTGGAACGAAAAAAGCCAATAACTCTCAGACCGGGCGTCCGATTGACGCGCCGTCTATTGTGTTGAGTTCCTGTTGATGATATGGAACTTTTGGCATCCTTCGCCGAGATTTGGATGCAGTTGGATAGTGGTCGGGTTGGATCGCACCGAAATCCAACCGGGCCCCTAGAACGGAAAAGCTGATACCTTTCTGACACAACGTTCGTTGACAAACCTTCAGCGGCGTTAGTGATCTCGTTGAGAAACGGTCCCTATGAGTATACCCTATGAGTGTTCGAGGTATAGTTGAGTTACGGCCGGATTGGTTCGCACACGAAACCAACCGGGCCCCTGGGATGAAAATGCTAATAACTAACAGACCGGGCGTCCGATTGACACGCCTTTTGTTGCGTTGAGACCCCTATGACGAGGTGGTCCTTTGAGATACTTCTTTACGGGACTTTTTGATACTTTGATTATCGACCAGTAGCTCGTGGAGCGGACCCTCCCGGAGACAAGCGTGTGGAGTATGGAGACCGTGTAGCCGGCTGAGACCTGACGACTGCTTGACCGACTCGACTTGGAGTGAGTCGACTAGCCCTGTGGATGGAGCGCCCGGTATTTGGCGGCAGACCCATGGCGGATGGAGCGCCTAGTAGTTGGCAGCAGACTCGCGGTACTCGACTAGAGGAGTACCTCTGTAGGCTATTTGGGTGAGCGCCCGGTATTTGGAGACAGACCCTCAGCGGACGGAGCGCCCGGTAGTTGGCCGCAAACCCACAGTACTCGACAGGAGAAGTACCTCAGTAGTCTTAGGTTAGTGAGCAGTACCTCGGAGTCGTGACATGACCACTGTACACTCCAGAGACGGAGCTCTTCAGTAGTTACGGTTTCGATAATGAAAATCCTGGTTTGAGCTGAGACTTTTGTCCTTTGTGTTTACCTCATGATTGAGATGGGTCACTTGATAACTTAGGTATATGTATGGGCATATACCTGGGTAGTGGTTATCCATTGATTTCACAATCCTTGTGTTTCCTCATGATTGAGATGGGTTACTTGATAACTTAGGTATATTTATGGGCATATATCTAAGTAGAGGTTATCTGTTGAGATCTTCTTGTGGTTATCGTTGTTGGTTTAGTGAGACCTTGAGGGTATCGGGGTCCCTACTGAGTATCGTTATACTCACCCCTGCATGGGCTATGCCCGCACCTCGTTGTGTTGGTTGTAGACGACAGGCAGTGCTGACGGAGGCCGAGTGTTCGAGGACTAGACGGTACCCGGAGGTGGACTACACGACGAGTCGGTACCCGGAGGTGGACTACACGACGAGTCGGTACCCGGAGGTGGGCTACACGACGAGTCCGTACCCGGAGGTGGACTACGCGACGAGACGACTCACAGAGGAGGTTGACGGACGAGAGCGTGGAGGAGGCTATCTGTACCTACCCTTCAGGTAGGACCCGAGGAGGACGACCCATGAGCTGTTTCCCTCTTCCAGCTGTTTGTATTTTTTCTGTTGTACCTTGTTCAGTTGTAGTTGTAATTTCTTTTGGGTATGTATTCTGGCCCATTTACTTTTCAGATTTTCCTTTGTACTTAGTGTTTTGTTTCCGCTTGTACTCTGTGGTTCTTGTTTTCTTTTATAAAGGCAATGCCTTCCTAGTTATCGGGATTTTACACCTTTGGTGCTAGTTGCCAGCCCCTGGCCTATGGAATGCGGGCTTGGGGTAGTCACAGCACGGGCCCCGAGGACGGGTCTTGACAAATTGGTATCAAAGGAGTTCGGTTCTACCGCATAACTTATGACTCTGATGTTTCTTTCTATTAAGAAATAGTGTTAAGAGTACCGAGTGTGGTTTTCAGTTCAGGGAGTCCAGTGTTGGTGCGGGCGGCCGACGTATCCGTACACCAGGACCCTGACAACTGATTTCCGACTTTGTGCACGAAAACAATGATTGCGTGTGTGTTTCCAGAAGTTTTTATATATATATTAGCTCAAACCAGGTCAGCTCACCAGGTATAATCATTTGACCGTGTTACGTTGTTTCTTTCCGGATGCCTTTTCACGAACAACCAGCTAGAGACTAAAGGGATGTGCGTACTGACAGCCTGTCGAGCGACGACGCTTCGGTACAGGGCCCTCTTGCAGTTGAGGCACCAGCGGAGGCACCAGCGGTACTACCATACGTTGGGCCACCAATGCCACCAGCCCCAGCAGTAGGAGATGCCCGCTACTTGAGTGTGCTGCACGAGTTCCAGCGCTAGAGGCCACCTAGGTTCCGGGGAGAGGCGGACCCGCAGGCGGCTGCGGATTGGATGGAGGTTGTGGTGGGAGTCTTCAGGCTAGTGGGGACGCCGACAGACTTCATGGTGATCTTTGCTGCCAGCCTTCTTCAGGCAGCAGCAGGTAGGTGGTGGAGCCACTTATTCCAGTTTTGCGACGGGATGACCTTTGCATGGGAAGACTTCGAGACCTTCTTCAAGGTGGAGTTTGTGCCAGTAGCTCTACACCCCGAGTGTGTACAGGAGCTTCTGCCTTTGCCGCAGGGTTTTCGATCAGTTTCCGAGTCATCTGTGGGCAGTAGACAGATGATGCAGAGGTCCAGGAGGACCAGACCAGCAGTTGGGCGATCTCGGGTTTTAGGACCGGTGGTGCGGGGCACCCGGAGTGGGAACAGAGCTATCCGTGCAAGGAGAAGGTTGTCTTACTCATGCCACGGAAAGGGTCACCTGGCACATGACTGTCCGACTCCTCGATCCGCAGGCTTTGAGGGAGCCACCGAGGCAGAAGCAGCGGCGAGTGCTTGAGCAACAGGTGAGCAGTGGACAAGGTAGTAGAGCTCTGGGAGCAGGTGGATAGGAGCGGAACTAGTGGATACGTCCCTTGTACTCTAGTTCCATTTTCCTGTTGTATTCATGTCTTTATACTATGAGCTGCAATAATAAAAAGACACGTATCCTTGTTTGTTTTCCTGTCCTTTTGATACTGAGTGGTCCGGGTTAAGACTGTTGACTTTACCCTCACTTTCGAGATTCCTACTGGAGGAGACCCAGTGACCTCACACTGATGCCGACAGTGTGACTCGACCCATGGAGGTGAGAGTGACAGTTGGATTTCTTAGTAGTTACGTCGAAGCCTTACGACGTCATCCATGGCATGAATGCATCATTCATGTCAGGATTGACTGTATTAGGCAATGAATGTGGTTCATCCAGGGGGTGAGACCAGATTTCTCTTATCGGCAAAGAAGAAATCATAGCAGCTCTTGTGAGACTAAAGGAGGTGCAGTTCATCCAGGAGTGGATGAAGACTGCACAATGTAGTAAGAAACAAGGAACCGGTGCCAGTCTTAGAGACTCGGGCATTTTAAATGTTTCAAGAAGAGGTAGCTTTAAAGAGAGATGAGTCTGCGAAGCGGAAGACGTGTAGGTAGAGCTAGGAGAGCAGCATGAGGTGGTGTACATCTTAACATGCTAAAATCACCCGCCTTAGTTATTCCCGCCAGGCTCAGGGAGCTAGAGGGCGGAGGAAGAGTGCGGCTGCATGCGGTCAAGGAGTGTGACCCAATGGCCCTAGAAATGATTCAAGGGACAGTCTGTGTCTACTACTAGCTGCTGTAGTAACAAACGTCGATATGAATCATTCCTTGCTTTCACAAATCTTGTTATAGACCTAGAGTTTCCGGTAAGCCGTGGACTTGACCCTCACGTCTGGAGATACCTTGGGAGGAGACTCGATAATCACACTTACGCCGACGGTGTGGTCAGACCCTCGAGGCGAGAGTTCTGGTTGGAATCTCTTGGTGACAGCATCGAGGCCTTATGACGTTTGTTTGAGTATGGAATGGGCAATAACTGTTCATACTCAAATTGACGGTTTTAGGAAAACGTCGGGATGGGTTTTCCTTGGTCGGCGGAAAAGGAAACCCCAGGCAGTGCAGGGTAACTCTTGCACAGGAGGGTGCGACCGATCACTCTTGAGTTGGTCAACCATACCCTCGTAGCAGAAGTCGTTTTGAGTTTCAGTTCTAACAGAAATAGAGACCTTTGGAGTTCGAGGATGACGACCACGTCTTCTTACAGGTCTCACCTCGACAAGGTTTACGGAGATGTGGCTAGGGAGGCAAGTTATCTCCGAGGTTCAATGGACCTTTCTAGGTCCTCAGCTGGGTAGGCGAGGTGGTTTACCGCTTGGACCATCCACTTCAGTTGCACTACGTGCACAACATTTTCTACGTATCCCAACTGAGGAGATACATGATCGAACCCTTCGCATATCATCGACCATGTGGAGCAGGATGGTGCCGATGAGTGTCTCCTACGGAGGTTCCTGTGGGTATCGAGGATCGACAGGAGGAGATCCTAGGAGGACGGTCAATTCCTCTTGTGCACTTTCTTTGGCAGCGCGGGAACCTCCAGGTGAGCACATGGGAGCGGAAGGCTCCGATGCGTGCTCAGTACCGCTTTGTTTACCTAAGTTTGTGGTGAAGCTTTACGGGGACGTAAAGCCCTGTGGTGGGAGTAATGTAAAGACCCGTAAATTCCAAGGAATTTTTTTTCTTAATTTTCTTTGGAATTTTACAAGAACGTAGTTTCTGACGGCGCCTGATTCTGAGACCCGGTGTGCCTGGAATAAATTTCCGAACTTTGGCTCGGGTACGTTCAGTGAACGGACGAGCGGGTTTTTCTAACTTTTGAACCGGTTCCCGGAATCGAATTCTGAGGGAACCGATGAAATCGCAGCGCCGGTATTCACTTAGAAATGCCTCTTCTGGAGTTGCGTTTTCTCGGGTTTGGTTTTTAAATTTTCGGGCTTAAGGTTAAGAAATGAAATAATTTTATCGACAACTTTATATTATTTCACTTAAGCCACTTGGAAGCCACTTGAAGCCCCTTAAAAGCGGCTTAAACTAAGTTGAACCGGATAGGGTACTATCCCGAAATATCCTACCCTCTTGGTAGGATATTTGTGAGGTGGGGCCTTCACGAGCCCCGCCGTTTCTTTCCGCTAAGTAACGCATCCACGAAAACCCGTCATTATGAAAGTCAACTGACGGGTTTTCTTAAATTCCTAACAGACCATTTAATTGAGCGGTTTATTTCGCAAATTAAATGAGTTGTTTCTTTCGTTGAATTAATTCTACGAATTAATTGTTCGTTTCATATCTTTTGAAATTCAAATGTTTAGTTGTGTAAATAAAATAAGGCTTAAGCTTATTTTATTTTGGGTTGAAACTTGTGGCGTGGAGAGGATTTGGAGGAAAGCGTTCTTCTCCGGCGAAGAACGTGAAGAATGCGAAGAACGCGAAGAACGTAGAACCTGCGGAGATCGACGACGTGAAGCCTTGTACCTCGATGCCAACGGATCTCCCTTCGCGACGCTTCTTCCGCGACGATCCAACCCAGTGACAAACTTCGGTCGACAACAACAAGGTAGGGGGTGGCGCTTCTTTTTATTTTTTTTTTGGATTTCAACAAAAACATGGATTTAATTATTATTAATTAAATCCGTATGTTCTTGGTCCTCGGAGATCGTCGACGCGACGCCCTTCCGCGGTGTGACGATCACCTCCTCCTGCGACGGTCAATTCCGCGACGACCTCGCATCCGACAGCGACGGCAAGGTAGGGATTTTATTTTTGGAATTACCCCTTTTTATATTCCCGTAAACATTTCTTTAAAAAGTTAAAGAACTGGATTTGTGAACAATTTTAAATTTATTAAAATTGTTGTTTCCGTTCAAATGAGGAACCCGTTTTATGAAACAATTTTATTTCATTAAAAATTGTTTCGGATATGCGTTCATGTGTCGAACTTTATTCCTCCCGTTGTTCATCACTAACACGGAGCGTGCGGGCCAAACGAACACGGCCCGACGACCCTCCGCCGTTCATCATTTTCTGCAGATTTGACGGGCGACGACGGAACGTGCCGCAACGGATGTTTGATGGTACCGTAGTGAAGAACGTGTCCCGGGAGGAGCAGCGGCGCAGACGGGAAGAAAATCGGGCCACCGGAGCGACTGCGGCGGCCCGCGGAAGCCAGTGGCACCCGGCGCGCCGACGGACGAGACCGCCGCGGCACCGGCGCTCGCGGACCCACGGCCGCGCGGGTCCGGCGTGCGCGGGACGCGGCTGAAGCCGCGTCCGGTCGCCAGGGAGACACCACGCGGGTGTCGCGAGGGTGTCACGCGGAGGCAGCGGCTCCCCCCCGCGTCACTCGGGACGCGGCTTCAGCCGCGTCCGGCTGTCTGGCCGACACCCCGCGGGTGCCGCGGGGGCGTCCCGCGGGGCGGCGGCTCCCCCCGCGTCGGCCGCTCAGCCGCTCGGCCGAGCCGGGCCGTGCGGGCCGAGCCATACCGGTCCGACCGGGTCGGGCCGGGTCGGACCGGGTTTTCCGAGCCGGGCCAGGTCGCCGCCCGGGGCGGGTCGACTCGGTTCGGCCGACCCAGGGGGGGTCGGGCCGGGTCGGCTTGGGCCCAGACCCCCAGTTTCGGACCACTTTCGGTCAAATGCCCGTATCTTGGGCTACGAGCCTCCAAACGACTCGCCGTCAGCGGCAACGCGATCCTTCGATCGAGACGGTCGTTTCGGTATACTATACTCGAGGTGCAACTTCCTTTTAGAGAACCTACGTGGTTAAAACTCCATAGTTAAGTGTGCTTGATATAGAGTAGTGATCAGGATGGGTGACCTTCTGGGAAGTTTTCTAGGGTGGGTGTGAGAAGGAAAGGCCAATAAATAACTGACCGGGCGTCCGATTGACGTGCCGTCTGTTTCGTTGAATTCCTCTAAGTGGGAAGGATCTTTTGGATTACTCCGCTCGAGGTTTGGATGCTGACGGAGTGCGGTCGGGTTGGATCGCACCGAAATCCAACCGGGCACCTGGAACGAAAAAGGCAATAACTCTCAGACCGGGCGTCCGATTGACGCGCCGTCTGTTGCGTTGAGTTCCTGTTGATGATACGGAACTTTTGGCATCCTTCGCCGAGATTTGGATGCAGTTGGATAGTGGCCGGGTTGGCTCACACCGAAATCCAATCGGGCCCCTGGAACGGAAAAGCTGATACGTTTCTGACACAACGTTCGTTGAAGAACCTTCAGCGGCGTTGGTGATCTCATTGTGAAACGGTCCCTATGAGTATACCCTATGAGTGTTCGGGGTATAGTTGAATTACGACCGGATTGGTTCGCACACGAAACCAACCGGTCCCCTGGGACGAAAAGGCTAATAACTCACAGACTGAGCGTCCGATTGACGCGCCGTTTGTTACGTTGAGACCCCTATGACGAGGTGGTCCTTTGAGATACTTCTTTGCGGGACTTTGTGATACTTGGAGTATCGACCAGTAGCTCATGGAGCGGACCCTCCCGGAGAGAGCTTGCGGAGTACGGAGACCATGTAGCCGGCTGAGACCTGACGACTGCTTGACCGACTCGACTTGGAGTGAGTCGACTAGCCTAGTGGACGGAGCGCCCGGTATTTGGTGGTAGACCCATGGAAGACGGAGCGCCTGGTAGTTGGCTGCAGACCCGCGGTACTCGACTGGAGGAGTACCTCTGTAGGCTATTTGGTTGAGCGCCCGGTATTTGGCGACAGACCCTCAGCGGACGGAGCGCCCGGTAGTTGGCCGCAAACCCGCAGTACTCGACAGGAGGAGTACCTCAGCAGTCTTAGGTTAGTGAGCAGTACCTCGGAGTCATGACAAGACCACTGTACACTCCAGAGACGGAGCATTTCAACAGTTACTGTTTTGATAATTAAAATCCTGGATTGAGCTGAGACTTTTGACCTTTGTGTTTACCTCATGATTGAGATGGGTCACTTGATAACTTAGGTATATGTATGGGCATATACCTGGGTAGTGGTTATCCGTTGATTTCACAATCCTTGTGTTTCTTCATGATTGAGATTGGTTACTTGATAACTTAGGTATATGTATAGGCATATATCTAAGTAGAGGTTATCTGTTGAGATCTTCTTGTGGTTATCCTTGCTGGTTTATTGAGACCTTGAGGGTCTCGGGGTCCCTACTGAGTATCGTTATACTCACCCCTGCACGGGCTATGCTCGTACCTCGTTGTGTTGGTTGCAGACGACGGGCAGTGCTGACAGAGGTCGAGTGTTCGAGGACTGGACGGTACCCGGAGGTGGACTACACGACGAGTCGGTACCCGGAGGTGGACTACACGATGAGTCGGTACCCGGATGTGGACTACACGACGAGTCCGTACCCGGAGGTGGACTACGCGACGAGACGACTCACAGAGGAGGTTGACGGATGAGAGCGTGGAGGAGGCTATCTGTACCTACCCTTCAGGTAGGACCTGAGGAGGACAACCCAGGAGCTGTTTCCCTCTTCCAGCTGTTTGTCGTTTTGCTTCTGTACCTTGTTCAATTTTAGTTGTACTTTCTTTTGGGTTTGTATTCTGGCCCATTTAATTTTCATATTTCCCTTTGTACTTAGTGTTTTGTTTCCGCTTGTACTCTATGGTGCTTGTTTTCTTTTATAAAGGAAATGCCTTCCCAGTTATCGGGATTTTACGCCTTTGGTGCTAGTCGCCAGCCACTGGCCTATGGAAGGCGGGCTTGGGGTAGTCACGGCACGGGCCCCGAGGACGGGTCGTGACATCTAGAGGGCCACAAACTAAGTGTTTCCATTGATATTTCCTAAATTCTATTAGAATTTAATTATCGAAACAGAAATTATTCTAAAGACAGAGGAATAATTTTATTTATGATATTGACCAAAAAAATCAAATAAATATTTTCTCAATAGTGAATGAATAAAAATATATTCGTTTATTTTGTAAAATATTTAATAAAAATTCATTCACCAGTATGATAATTAAATATTTATTTATTAATAAAATATTAATTTCGGTATTAAATAAATACCATGGAGTTCAAATAGACCAAGACAACGTGTGGTGATAAAATAATTATTTACATTTTATTAAATATTATTTATCAATTTGGGAGAGTAAGCACGCAACCGAATAGTATAAATATTATTATATAGAATAGAGTTTATTAAAGGTTTTAAATCTTATTTTGATGTCTGAAGTGAAAATATGTAAAATTTTATCCTTTAATCTAGCTCCATAAAGAAATTCTTATATCAGTTTTGTATATCATAAAAAATATAGAATATATAATCATTATCCACAGAAAATGTTCTCTCAACTCCCCATTCTCTCTACCATTCAAGAAAGAGGAACACGTGATATGTTTATTCAAGATTGAAGAACGAACGATTAAGAAAAAACAATGAATGAAATTAGATTCCACAGGGTAGCACCTGGAGATCAATTGGTGTTGGTTAGAGATCATTGGATCATGTACGGATCACATATAGAGGGATTATATCCCTGTACCCTCTTAGATATATAAAGGAAACAAGAAAGGGCCTTTTGGGTGATTAATATTTATCAATGAAGAATGTTCATAATCCTCGGAATCTATTTCATTAGATATTAAATAAATTAATTGTAAATTTTATATGCAAGAGAATTAATCATGGTTATATGAATAGATATTAAAAAAAAATTAAAATATCTCCCACCACCACATTATTATTATTTAACTGTTACCAATAGTGAGGTGCATAACACAACATATATCTCAAATAAGGAAAATTGAGACAAAAATATGTAACTACTTTGGTAACTTTTGAACTATAAAAACCATGAAAGTGAGATACTAAAATGGATATGTAAATGCACATAAATTTAATTAAAATCATCATAAAATACCTTCATGGGATGTATATACACCATATGGGAGACACTTGTAGTGAATATGGCATGTGTCACAAAAAGTAAAAGTGTTACGAAAATACCTTACCTTATGTATGGAATTCCATTATACATGTTAGAACATCCATTATAATAAATATATTTTTATTATATATCGATTATAGAACAACTCATATGTGTCTTACCATATATGATTGACCCATTAATTTTAATTACCTTTTTATAAATAATTCCTTGTAAAAATTAATTTTAGGGTAATAAATGCATCGTTTTCACGTATGTTTCGGTTTGATATTTCTTGTAATTTTACATTGATTATGCTTATATAATTTCAATAATTTGAAGCATGATATATGTATCATATATTTTCATTATATATTTATTTATATTAATCCATTATAGTCAAAAATATAAAACTAAATACACCATTCCTGGAGACGACAAATCATTCGTACACCTGAACGATGTTTCTTTGTTATCGGCGTATGAAATTATAGAAATTTAAATAGTATGTTACCATTAGATAATAATTTTTATAATTTATATAAATTATAATAATTAAATTTACGCAAATTATTTTTTTAGAGAACATTAGTAAAAAAGGAATCACATTTCTTCGCCAGGTGGTAGTCCGCTGTACTTAAAAACGATGTTATTGTATCCCCCATGGAATCAAATGTAGGAAGGTACATGTGAAATCATAATTCCAAATGAGTAATTTTGTTAAAAATATCAGTTATATTAATTTAATCTATTAATATTATAATCCCTGTTGAATATTAAATAAAAACATGTCACATTATTTCATTATATGGTAGACTACCGTAAACACGAGAAACATTATTATTTTCCAGCAGGTTTGAAGGAAAGAAGGTAGATGTGGTATTATAATTAAAATATTATAATAAATTATTTAATTTCATATATATACATTACAACGATAATTACATCCATCCAGGGTAGGTGCCTATGGAATATAAATAACAACGGTTCACGAGGTGTTAGTCCTCCATACACACGAATGATGATTTCATATCCCATATGATAGAAGAGGAGATACATATAAGTAATTAAATTAAAATATTGAAATTTGAGTATATTAGAGATAATTGTGTTATTATGTCATCATAATGGATGGATATTTTAATGATTTAGAAGAATATGTAAAACAAAAATGTATACTTTAAAACATTACAAATTATTTAGACAACCTCATTAGGTTTAACCTAAAGCCTTCATGGATTTGGTTTATGTAAAAACAAAGGATTATATTATAATATTAGGTAATTGATGATGTTGTTTTAGGTAATGTATGAACCAAATTTTTTTGGATGAATTAATAGTTGAGTAGGTGGGGTGTTCTTTTATAAGTTAGATGGGTGGAATACTTGTTTTTTTTGAAAATAGAAATGCTTATCCAAGTTTTTAAAATTAAAAAAGGCTCAATAAGGGGCCAATATAAAATATTATAGGTGGTAAAAGTCAAAATATTTCTATAAAAAGGGTTTTGTAAAATATTATATGTCATTTTATACCTTAATGTTTAATTTTATAACCCTGGTAAACCCCTTTTCACCTTTACCATAGTACACCGTTGTTTTTGTTTTTTCTATTCATATAGATCCAAAAATAAGATGAACTTATTATATAATATAAATATTCATTATTCCAAATATTTAATCCATATTTCCAAATTCAATTCAAATAACTGAAAAAATTTAATTTAACTTTAATCACTTATACGTGAAGAAAAATATGTTTTCCAAAGATAAAATTTACAAATGATTAAAGTGTTTTTATATAAAAAATAAATATTTAATTGATTAAAATGACCTTAATTGGTATAATAGATATATAATTGAAATCATTTTTTAAAACCATATTAAATTAATTTTTTTGTAATGTTGTTGAATGAAAAGATAATTTTTTCTAAAAAAAACCCTTATTTTTCACTATTAACTGAGATATTTATTTTTTTACATGTTTATCGAAAAATCACTCCAAGATAATAATGAAATTAATATTTAATTTTTTTTAAATTTTTTTTAGGTATAAAAAATAAATTATAAAATTAAGTGTGTAATTTTAAATAAAACTATTTTTTAGAAAAATACATTTGCATGTATAATATTGGATTTATTCTTATGTCTTATTAAGAAAAAACAAAAGGCATCAGTTTACAATTGTAATGAGTATATAAATTTTACATATTATTAAAATCATTCACTAAAAATAATTTGTTCAATTTACTAAGGAAAACACATTTGTTCACATAAAAATTGTTTTTTGAAAAATATTTCCCTCATTTTAAAATTATATTTATTTTTATTTATAATTAATGCGTAATCAAATAATTCCTTATATATACATATCTAAAACATATATTTACATAATTTAGTTAGTCCGATTCATACCTTATATTCCAATGTCTTAGTGAAAACTATTATATTAAATTACAATATTGTAATTGTATGTCACAATTCGTTTGAACTCAGTGTTTCATGTAAGGAAAGATAAATGTAGTATTGTGTGTAATGAAAGATAAACTCAATGTTTCAGGTACAGAAAGTTAAAATTAGTATTCTTTGTATTACAATATAAACTCAGTGTTGCATGTATTGAAATTAAAAAAATTATTAAATATATTTACAATGATATATCTCAAAAAATATCATGATGTCGCATTATACCCCCCTTAAAATGAATTTTCCCTTGAAATTCATCACATTCATACCAAATATAGAGGATAAATATATCTAATTAAATCCTCATGATTCCATTTAGCTTACAAAAGATTTTTTTTCCACAAAACTATATCAAAGTGAGTGGTCTTGTATAATATAACTTCCTTGGTATAATACAAAATTTACATTGATTGTTCCTCATAAGAAAGATCACGATCCAGTAGTAAAACCTTGATGTTTTGTAAATGTGATAAATCCGACATGTACATCCTCAGTAAAGATACAAGGAATATACTATCAAACTAAGAGAGGATTGATGGATTTTCTAAATGAAAATATTTTATTCTTATACGATCATTAATTTTACAGGGACTGATATACTAAAGGATTATTTTTCCATTCGTTCAACCACGGAGAAATCCATTGAAACACGTTATAATGAACTTAAAGTTATAGATATAACATCATATATTTTAATTTTGTACATATTTTAATCAAATAAAAATATATTTTGGTTATATTTTAATATTAAATATGTAAATTTAAATAATATAAGTTGAAAATAAATATTAGAAATAATATTATTTAGTATTTTTATTCCAAAATATTAATAATACATTTATGATAAATGATACTTTATTAATTTTGATTATCAATTTAACTATTATTTATAATATTTTATAATTTTTTAAATAAATTATTATATGATATGATTTTATATTATAAAAAATAAAGATTTATAATTTAAAAGAATATTTTCACATAAATATTTTTTAAATGATTATTTTATAAAAACATACATTTTATATAAAAAAATAAAATTTTTATTTCAATGTAAAAATAAATATGAAATAATTATAAATTATATTGTCAATGTACATGATAAATTAACAACTACTAAATCATTTCTAAAATAAAAATGATTTTCATTAATCAATATCTTTTAATATATAGTTTTTTAAAAATATATTTATCAAAATTTTGAATCGTGACATAATATTTGATTTTAATAAATAAATTATAAGAATTTTAATATATTAAAAACAATTATGGAACTCAAATTCAATAATTAATTTATTATATAAATTATTTCAATGTTTTTTAAACTATTATTAATTTATAAGTTTTAATGAATTATGACTATAAATATATTTCTATGAAATCATGAATTAAATGTAATATGATAAATATAAAACTATTGTTGAAAATTTTAAAATATTATAAAAAAAGAAATTATTTGTAAAAAAATGGAAAAAAATAATAAAAAATACCAAAAATTGGGAGAAAAATTCATATTAGATAAAAAACTCTAAAATAAATGAAAAAAATATAAAAACTGAAATTAGTGACTCGTGATGGGAGTACAAACAAAAGTGGGAGCCCCAATTTATTTGAAGTCTTAACACCTATACTTTTTAGATAATAATAATATATAAACATAAAATATGTTTGTTAGTGAATTGATTAAAAAAATTAAAACAAGAAAGAAAAATAAACATATGTGTGTCTTCTTTCCATAACACAAAATATTGAGTTAAATGATTGGATGAATATAATAATAATAACAAAATAATAATATAAATTTTACATGGGATGTGATAATATATATATATATATATGAGTGTTTATGAATATGTTTCACAATAACCTTTTCTAGAACAACCCCATTTTCTTTTGATGTGAGAGTGAGATGTTTAAAAGTCAATTTCTTTAGT
Source organism: Viscum album (assembly GCA_963277665.1). NCBI lineage: Eukaryota > Viridiplantae > Streptophyta > Magnoliopsida > Santalales > Viscaceae > Viscum > Viscum album. Next base: position 495,979,174 of record OY728121.1, on the reverse strand, counting down.
GATGAAGTAATGAAAGTGGAAAATGATTTTTGCACTTCAACATGAATGAGGTAAGGGGGAATTTTTATTATTATCTATTTTCATATTAAAAAAATTAAGAGATATATTTTAGTTAGAAATATATATATATATATATGTATATATATGTGTGAGTGCAAATATACTTTCCAATTCTATAATTAAAGGAATTATGTTTTTATAATTTTTATCAAGTCAATATTTTATAAAACAAAATATCTATTTTTCTCAAAATTTTATTTAAATCTTAACTCTTTTAAATGATGTATTTTAAATCCAATCATCTATTTATCTATTTTCATATATATATATATATATATTATACATAGTATCAATGTTGAAAATAATGATTTCATGATCTTAAATAATCTATTTTAGAACAATAACAAAAATCAAGTTTTGATATTGTGATATTTAAATTTTTTCTTTAATAAATATTTTTTATAAGAGGAGTTGTCAATTTCTGTATTCAATACAGGTTATCATTCTATGTTGACTATTCATTTTAATGATAAAAGTTATCATTTTATAAGGGAATTGTATTTATATGTCTATGAATGTCATTCATAACATTTGACATGTCCATCATCTAAGATATTATTAAAATTTAGGGAACATTAATTTACGTATTAGTTGAATTTATTAAGAATTTACATTTATTTCCTCTAAATTAGTTTATTTAGGAATATGCATTTCACCTTGTCTTTTTAGAAATCCTTTACGAAAATAATACTTTTCCATGTTATGAAATTTGTAAGATTATTTTCTTCTATGAAAATAATATATATATGGTGTTGAATTATTTCTTGGTTATGAGTGAGAAAGGAAGGACCATTGAAAATGTTTCCTTAAATTAGGGAAAGAGATTATCTAATGGTATGATGTGGTATGAAGAGTAAACCCAAGACCTTTAGATGATGTTGTACCACATGTGATATGGATAAGTGGCCTAAAATTTTATTACAGTCTACTAAGTATCATTATTAATACATAAAAATTTTTATTTTCAATATGCATAAATCAAAATTAGTATTTAGAAAGAATTATTATTTTTAATATACATGGTTTTCAAAATAGTAGCCAATATTTAATGATATTTATATTTTTTTTTTCAATGTATTGAATGCCCTTTTTTATGTGATGGTTTTGTCAAATGATTTATTGACTAAATTCTTCATGGAATATTATAGTTTTCAAATAAAATAATTTCAAAATGATTTTTAAAACCCCTTTCTAAGATATTTAATTCTCACCATATATTTTAAATTTATTTTTAACTTGTTTAATATAAATTGAATTTGGTATGTATTTCATATAATGATGCAGAACATACAAATAAATTTGTTTAAAATTTTTACAGCCTTGTTAATTATAATGTAAATTTATAATTAAATAAAACCAACATAGGGGATTTTCATGGAGTGAAAAATGTTTTGTGTATTTTTGAGTGGTATAAAAAGTACACAACATTTTTTGTACTGAATTTTTAAGTGTGGGTTTGAGGCTTTACACATGGTATCACAGGGATGATGGAGACAAATCTCAAAATTTGACGTCGTAATTTGAGAAAAATATATGCGGTATGGTGTAGAAGTTTAACATTTCTAGTTTTTCTGAATTCTAAAGATATAAATTCAGAGGTTTTTTAGTCCGATGAATGAAATGTGTGAGCACAATTATATGATTGGGGAAGAATGTAACATATAAGATATTAATAAGTTCTTTGTTTTTTATAAACCACAATAAATTCTCGTCTTATGTTGTTATTAAATATGTAAAATTAAATAATAATACTTGAAAATAAATATTAGAAATAAAATTATGTTGTTTTATTATTCAAAATAATAATAATATTTTTATAATAAATAATAAAATATTATTTTTTAATCAATCGAATTTTATATATATTATTTCATAATATTTTATATAAAATGCGTTAAGATATGATATTAAATTATAAAAATATATTTTTTTATAGTTTAAAAGAATATTTTAACCTAAATCATTTTTAATTAATTTTTTTTTGAAAAAATGCACGTTTTTTATAACATGATAAAATGTGTATTTGAAATGATAAATAAGTATGAAATTATTATAAATAATCATATTGACATACATGTTCAATTAACAACTAATATTTATTTTAAAAAATCATATTTTAAATGAAAATGATTTTCATTAATCAATATTGGTTAACATATAATTTTATAAAAATATTTTTTTTAATTTTTGAATCATGAAATAGTATGCGGTTTAAAAAATAACTTTTATGAAATATAATTTAGAAAATAAATGACGATACATATACTCAATAAATAATTTACTAAATAGATAATTGAAATATATTTCTAACTATTATAAATTTATAAGTTTTTTTGAATTATGAGTATAAATATATTTATAAGAAATTATGAATTAAATGTAATATGATAATTATAAATCAATTTTTAAAATTATTAAAATCTTATAAAAATGAGATATTGTTTTTAAAAAAACAATAAAAAAATAATATAAAAAATGGAGAAAACATCTAATTAGAAAAAATACTATTATAAATAAATAAATATTAAAAAAGATAAAATAATGACTCATGAGAGACGTACAAAAAAATTGTAGCGCCACTTTCTTTGAAGTCGTCACACAAGAATTTTGGGATAATAATAATATATAACAAAAATATACAGGTTAATTATTTGAATAGAAAAAAATGAGAATTGGAAAACAAAAGAGGCTTATGTTTTTCTTTCTTCTTCAAAATTGAATATTGAGTTAAATGATGGGATTAAAATAAAATTTAGTATAATAACAATAATATATCTTTTACATGGGAAGTGGGATTATATATATGAGTGTTTAAGAAAAATTTTCACAACACCATTCTCTAGTGAAACCCCATTTTCTTATTCAGAGATAGTGAAATTTTTAAAAGAATTTTTTTGGGTGATTAAGTTTTGAAAATTAAAAATGAAGTGTGTAATGCTACCTGAATGAGGCAAGGGTGATATTTTATTTATATATTTTCATTTCAATATGAGTAAGGGATGTAGTTTATTTAAAAATTTAGATATATATATATACTTTCAAATACTATAATAAAAAGTTGTTAGTTTTTCATAATTTCTATCAAGTATATGTTTTAGAAAACAAAATCTCTATTTTTAAAAGAAATTATATAAATTTCAATCCTTCTAAAGGATGTATTTGAAATATGACTATATATTTATTTATTTTCAAGTATATATATATATATATATGTATTATGAAGAGTATTAACATTAAAAATAAATATTTCATGATCTTAAATAATCTATTTTAATACAATAAAAAAAATTTCTTTGTTTTGGTTATGATTAAATTTTTTATTTAATAAAAAATTTATATTAGATAAGTTATGAATTTATGTATTCTAAATAGGTAATAATATTATTTGAAAAATTCATTTTAATTATAAACATTATCATTTTATGTGTGGTTTTTTATATCTCTATATAAGATATTCATTACATTAGATATGTATATCATCTATGATATTATTGTCATTAAATGAACTATAATTCAATAATTAATTTAATTTATTATGAAGTTACATTTATGTCCTCTAAATATAATCAGTTCTGTAGGAATATGGTTTTATCCAAGTTATTTTTATAAATTCATTAATAAAATAATATTGTGCCATGTAATGAAATTTGTCACAATATTTTCTTCTATGAAAATAATTTTATTTATGGTTTTGAATTTTTTTGGTTATCGGTGAGAAAGGTGGTACAATGAAATATTTTTCAAATATTATGGCACTAGAGTATCAAATGATATGATGTGGTAAAGGGATTAAACCCATGAATTAAAGGGGACGTTGTCCCACATGTGATATGGCTAAGCGATCTTATGGTTTTTTTCATATATCCCAGTGAGTATCATAATTAAACCATTAAAATTATAATTTTTAAAATGGAGAAATACATAGTATTATTTAAAATGAATTATTATTTTCAATGTATATTTTTTCAACGTAATAAACACTGTTTAAGGATATTTAGAAATAGTTTTCAATGTGTGGAAAAGAATTTCATATATAATGGTTGTATGAAATGATATATTGAATAATTGTTTATATAAAAATTTATTGATTTCAATTAATATAATTTCCCCAAGATTTTTTAATCCCCTTAGTGGGAAAATTAATTGTCACCCTATGTTTTAATTTACTTTTCATTGGTTTTCAATAATTTAAATTTGGTGTGTATTTTATATAAGGAGTTAGTTCACATGAATGAATAAGTTAAAATATTTCATTTCATAGAAATGGTATAAGAAACATTGCTGAATATATATTTTCATTTTAGAAAAATCAAAGTGGTATAATTTAAATGATTAGTATTTTAGTTTTTCATAATTTTGATGATGGAAATTTTAAATTATTTTTAGTTCAATGAAAAAATTTTGGGGGAGAAATTCTTTATGGGGTAAGAATATAACATCAAAGATATTATTAAGATATATATATATTAAATATATAAATATAAATTATTGTTATATGTTAAGACTAAATATGTAAAATCAAATAATAATACTTCAAAATAAACATTTGAAATAAAATTACATTGAATTATTATTAAATAATAATAATAATAAAGTAATGAGAAAAAATAATTTTTTAATTTTTTTAACGATTATAAGTTTATTTATATTATTTTATACTATTTTACATAAATTATTATTATATATGATTTTAAATTAAAAACAAATGATGTTGTATTGTTTAAAATAATATATTAATATATAATTCGTAATTGATTTTTTTGTAATAAATTATGTTTTTTATAAAAAAATAAAAAGGTTATTTGAAAGGTAAAATAATTATTATGTTTTTATAAATAATCACGTTAAATTACAAGTTAAATTAACAACTGAAATATTTTGTAATAAATCATTTTTCAAAATAAAAATATTTTCAATAATCAATGTTGGTTAATATATAATTTTATAAATATATTTATATTAAATTTTTGATTAATGAAATAATATGTAGTTTTATTAAATAAATTATAATAATTATAATTTAACAAAAAAATGATGGTACTTATAAGAAATAATTAATTTACTAAATAAATTATAGAAATATATATTTAACTATTATAAATTTATCAGTTTTTTCAAAATATGAATATAAGTATATTTATATGAAATTTTTAATTAAATTTAATACGATAAATATAAAACAATTATTAAAATGATTAAAATATTATAAAAAAGAGGTATTTTTTTTAATAAAAATAATAATAAAACAAACATATAATATAAAAAAATATGATAAAACATTAAATAAGAAAAAAATCTCCACTAATGGTGGTGGGCTGGTGAGGGTTTAGGTGGGGTGAGAGGTAGGTTGTAGGGTCAAGTCCCCGTGGTTGTGATTTACTGAAATTATCTTCCTTATGCTATGTTTTGCAATGGCGAATGTAATCGACCTAGTATCAAATAAGAAAAAAAAAATGATAAAACAAATAAAAAAAGATAAAAGGTGAAAATGGTGACTCATGAGGGACACATTAACATAAGTGGGTGCCCCACTTGTATTGATGTCTTCATACATAAAATATAGGGAAAAAATAATATATTCCAATAAAATTTGTGTGTCAATGAATTGAATAAAAAATGAAAACAAGTAAAAATAATAATATTATGTGTGTCTTCTTTCATCAACATGGATGATTTTGTTAAATAATTGGATGAAAATAATAATAATAATATTGATTTTACATGGGGAGTGTGATCATATATGAGCGTTTTGGAAGACGTTTCACAACACCTTTTATAATGAAACCTGATTTTGTTTTGTTGCGAGGGTGAAATGTTTAAGAGAAAACTTCTTAGGTGATATAGTTATGAAAATAGAAAATGAAGTCTATACTACTACATGTTTGAGGGAAGGGTGAAATTTTATTGTAATATTTTCAACTTATTATGTGTAAGGGATGTATTATATATATATATGTGTATGTGTGTGTGTGTGTGTATAAATATATAATTTCGAATTCTATAAAAAATTAAATAATTTTTTTATATTTTTCATCAAGTTCGTGTTTTTGAAAACAAAATCTCTATTTTTTTTAAAACTTTGATGTAAATATCAAACCTTATAAAGGAATTATTTGACATCCAATAAGAAATTTATTTATTTTAAAAGAACTATAAATATATATATATTAATTTGTGTATTAATGTTAAAAACAATTAAATCATGATTTTAAATAAGTTGAAAAAAACTATTGATTATTTATTTTCATCTTTAAATTGTTTCTTTAATAAATAATTTCTGTAAGAGAAGTTATCAATTTATGTATTCTATATGGGATATCATTTTATGTGAACCATTCATTTGAATGATAAAAGTTTTCATTTTATGTGTGAATTATTTTTAAACCTCCATGAATGTCATTCATAATAGTAGATAGGGCCATCATCTAAGATTTTATTAACATTCCATGTACATTAATTCAAGAATTAATTTAATATTTTATTCAGTTATATTTTTATCCCCTAAATTAAAGAAATTATTTTGGAATATAGATTTATACAAGATAGTTTTATAAATTATTTAATAAAATAAGACTGTGTAATGTAAATAAATTTGTAATATTATTTTCTATTATAAAAATAATTTATGTACTGTTTTCTATTTATTTTTGGTTATGAGTGAGAATGTTTGGTCTATATAAAATGTTTTCTTATATTATGGAACTAGAGTATCAAATTATATGATTTGGTGTAGGGAGGAAACCCATGACCTCAACGAGGAACTATACCACGTGTAATAGAACTAAGGGGACTTATGGTTTTTTATGGCCTACAGAGTATAAAGATTAATTCATTAAAAAAATATAATTTTCAAATTGGTGAAATCCAAAGTAGCATTTCCAAAGAATTATTACTTGGTGTATATATGTATTTAAAAGTAATACACACTATTTAATGATTTTTAGATAATGTTTTCAATGTATGGAGTGCCATTTTAAATATAATGGTTTTATCAAATGATTTATTTAAAAAATATTTTCATAGAAAAATAAAGTTTTCACAGATAATTATTTCAAAATGATTTTTAAAACCCCTTACTAAAAAATTAATTGTCACCCTATGTTGTAAATTTATTTTTCATTGTTTTAGTATAATATCAATTTGGTGTGTATTTCAAAAAAGGAGGCCTTTCACAAAGTGATTTTTTTTAATTTTGCACAACTTTTTTTTATTTTAATGTATAAGTATAATTCTCCCAAACTAAGACTAGAAAAGGGCCTAGAGTGTAATTTTTTTATTTATTTTTTTGTTTTCTATATAAATAAATTTAAAACATTTTTAGTACTGAATCCAAGAAGCGTGGGTTCCGGGATTTACAAAATATATCATCGATGATTATCATCATAACAATTATTTCAATTTTGTGATTCACTTATGTGTTGTTGAATGGATATAAATTTCTATACCATTTCATCAGTTAGGTTAGCTTCCAATAGATTTATTTTTATAAATTAATTTCAGTAAATTGGATTTATATACTTATTTACATAGTGGGATTCAGAAGGATCCATCTGAATGATCAAGTGAAAACTACTGTTAAATGAGAATTCAACTAGTGGAATTTATTGATCCTGTGAGGACCCAATTTTTACTTCAGGTAAAAATCCTTTTAATTTTTCGTTAAACCTTTGTTTCAATCCTCTTATGTCTTAAAATATGGTACCACTCTTTAAGGTCGTTCTTCTTGTTTTGGAAAGGATGATGTGGGAGGGTTGTAGGATGGATGAATATCGATCACATGTTGTGTAATTGGAATACACAACATGTATTCAATACATGACATGTAATGGAATGGGAAGACCATTTAATGAGGAGGAAATGGTTTTCTCACAAGGGGAGTCCCCTAAAATTACTTGTCGTGTACGTAATCTAAACACCGAGTAAATTATCAACTTTAGTTTTTAAAATAAGAGGTAGGGCCTCTATTTTTGACCAAAGCCTTCACCTTCTTCGTCCTCTCTTGCACATGATCACCCATGGAAGAGAAGACCTAGGTTACTGGATATCTTTCTAATTAGAAATCTAATTCCAGATCCGTCTACACTACGAGAAAACCATTTTTGCGATGGACTATTTACGATGGGAATCAATCTCACCACAAATAGTCTATCGAAGAGGTTATTTGTGACAGGTTGGTCAACTCATCACAAATAACCAATTATTTGTGACCCGAATAGGTGCCCTGTTACAAAAAATTACACACAGATTGGCGCGTTTTGCTCTCCAAACCACGTGAAAGATTATTTGCGACGGGTAGGCACCCCCGTCGCAAATGCCGAGAGGTGGTAAGACCTAGTTGTGATGAGGGATCCCCCGTCACAACTAGTTTGACCCTCAGAGGGTATTTGCGAGAGGAACAATCGCAAATAACCGACAACAGTACAATCCAATTTTCGACGGGATGTTGTCCCGTTGCAAATAGTGTGTTGGCATGTTGCTTTTTGCGATGGACCCCGTCGTAAATAACCTTTTAACCGCCGACCGTAATTATTGCAGTTGAAGCTTTTTCCGACGGGACCCGTCGCAAATTGTCCAGTCACAACTATATAACAATAAATAGTAATAAATAGCAATAAATTATAATGAAAAGAAATAAATAGCAATATGTAGCAATAAATAACAATAAATAGTAATAATTAGTAATAATTAGCAATGAATAGAAATAATTAGCATAAAATAGAAATAATTAGCAATAATTAGCAATAATTAGCAAAAATTAGGAATAATTAGAATGAATTAGTAACAATTAGTAATAATTAAAAATAATTAATAATAATTTGTAATAATTAGTAATAATTAGTAATAATTAGTAATAATTTGTAATAATTAGTAATAATTAGTAATAATTAGTAATAATTAGTTATAATTAGTAGTAATTAGTAATAATTAAAAATAATTAGTAATAAATAGAAATAAATCGCAATAATTAGCAATAATTAGGAATAATTAGGAATAATTGGCAATAATTAGGAATGATTAGCAGCAATTAGCAATAATTAGAAATAATTTGGAATAATTAGTAATAATTAAGAATAATTATAAATAATTAGGAATAAATAACTATAATTAGGAACAAATAGAAATAAATAGCTCTAAATAGAAATAAATAGAAATAAATTGTAATAATTAGTAATAATTAGCAATAATTTGTAATAAATAAAAATTAAAATCAATAATTAACAACAAATAGAAATAAATTGCAATAATGAGCAATAAATAGCAACAAATAGCAACAAATTGCAATAAATAGTAATAAATAGTAATAAATAGTAATAATTAGTAATAATTAGAAATAAATAGTAATAAATAGTAATAAATAGTAATAAATAGTAATAAATACTAATAATTAGTAATAAAGAGTAATAATTAATAATAATTAGTATTAATAAGTAATAATTAGTAATAATTAGTAATAATTAGTAATAAATAGTAATAAATAGTAGTAAATTTTAATAAATAGTAATAAATAGTAATGAATAGGAATAAATAGTAATAAATTAGTAATAATAAGTAATAATTACTAATAATTAGAAATAATTCACAATAATTAGCAATAATTAGCAATATTTAGCAATAAATAACAATAATTACAAATAATTTGCAATAATTTGCAATAATTTGCAATAAATAGGAATAAATAGTAATAATTTGCTATAATTAGCAATTAATAGAAATAAATAGCAATAATTAGCAATAAATTGTAATGAATAGAAATTATCACCAATAATTAGCAATAATTAGCAATAAATATAAATAAATGTCAATAATTACCAATAATTAGATAAAAATAGCAATAATTAGTAGTAAATAGTAATAATTAGTATAAAATTTCAATAATTAGCAATAATTAGAAATAATTAGAAATAATTAGAAATAATTTGCAATAATTAGTAATAAATAACAATAATTAGGAATAATTAGGAATAATTAGGAATAAATAGCAATAATTAAGAATAATTAAAAATATTTAGGAATAATTAGCAATAATTAGAAATAATTACCCATAATTAGAAATAATGAGAAATAAATAGAAATAATTAGTAATAATTAGCACTAATTAAGACTAATTATCACTAATTAGGAGTAATTAGTACTAATTAGGACTAATTAGTACTAATTAGGACTAATTAGTACTAATTAGGACTATTTAGAACTAATTAGGACTAATTAGAACTAATTAGGACTAATTGAAACTAATTAGGACTTAATAGAAGTGAATAGAACTAAGAAGCACTAAATAGCAGTAATTAGGACTAAATAACTATAATTTGGACTAAATAGAATTAATTAAGACTAAATAGCATTAACTTGGACTAAATAACATTAATTAACAATAATTAGGACAAAATAACATTAATTAGGACTAAATATAATTAATTAGAAATAATTAGCATTAATTATAAATAATTAGAATTAATTAACAATAATTAACATTAATTAGGATTAATCTGAAATAATTAGGATTAATTACGAATAATTAGGAATAATTAGATATAATTTTTATTAATTAGGAATAATTAAAAATAATTAGGAATAAATAGGATTAATTTGAAATAATTAGGAATAATCCGGAATAATTAGGATTAATTAGTAATAATTAAAAATAGTTTGGAATAATTAGGAATAATTTTTTTTAATAAATTGTAATAACTTGTAATAACTTGGATCAATTTCTAGCTGATTGGTGACACTCCTTTTTCTCGAAGACTCTTCTCATTTTCAAATTTTTCAAACATTCTCCGAGCACATTTTTTTTAATGGAAACATAATGATGCAGTGTTTAACTCATTAATTAATGATTTAAATAAATTAGAATATAAAAATTAAAACAACATCCATAACCTATCCAATTATTATTGGATGTGTTTATTTAAAACAAGAGTCTTCCTATCTTCAACTTTAACATGTTTTGGACCTTTAGAAACCAAAAATCGTTATATAATAAAATAATATTTTCAAACAATCCTAATGAGACCCTACCCCCCCTATAAAAATCCCTCACCTCTAACCCATTTATCAAACCACTGAAGCCCCTTGGCTCGACCAATCTCTGACAAATTAAGCTCCCAAAATCCCTCTCTTCCTCTTAGAAGCCTTACATAATGTAGAAGGCACATTTAGGAATCCTTTTGGATCAAACCAAAGGGAGTTTCCTGATATAAAGGTAACACCTACTCTTAAGTTATTTTCTTTTATTTTACTTTTCAAACACCCTAAACTCTCTTTATTACTTTATTTTATAACAACACTAGTATCCTTAATATACTAGGTTGTAGTTATGAGATGTATTTGAAATACACTTACACACACCTCCATCTAATGGGTATAGATCATATTGTTTCTGTGGACGGTGAACTAGTGCCTCACAAAACAATGATTGTTCAATTTTCTACCACCACCTCTTATTGTGGCCATTATGATGGAACCGTAATTATTTATGATATTTATGATATTTATTTTATCTATAATCTTCTGTAATTATTTTTTATAACATAAATTTATAAAGGATGGTTTTAATGAACTTACGTAACATATATAAAATAATATTTTATACTAGAATAATACTATAGTAATGTATCATTTTATCTTCATTACTTTTAAAATAAAAAAATGAAATGGAAGTAGCGTTCGTTCGTATGTATGGATTATTGTCTCCAAGAACGCGACGAGATTCATTCCCTATTGTAACCATTAATGAATAATTTTCATTTGATTATTAAAAATTATATTTAAGAACATTATATCATTCTGGATATGAATAAAATACATCCTATCCATAAAAAACATTACTTACATAACATAAAAAGGAAAAAGAATCAGTTAACACCTGAAACAATGATACTAATAAAATATTATAAACAAATTAATATTATAAGATCATATATGATATCATATTTCTGTATGTGGTTCTTGTATAATTTAATAAAAATTAATTAACTATTATACAAAAGGTTAGCATACCGTCGACCAAGGAAAATTACAAGGTAAGGGTTTATTTTACAATCTCTTTATTATCCGAGGTTGTTTTTACGTAAGTATCTCTAGGACCTCGTTATCATCCACATCCGTGTTTCATAAAAATGTATTTTAATTTTTTTACTATTTACTAGACTATGGGTAAACTTCATTTATACCATTGTTTGAATTTTTATAAAATGGTTTGAAAGGAATATTTAGGTCATTTTCCAAACAAGGTAATTTATGACATTTATAACAAATTAATGTATGAATGTTTTTTAAATTATACGGCGGGTGAGGCTATTCTCCACCATTATAAAACCTTTGAAGCTTTCCTTACAATATTATAAGAATATTTTCAAAATAAATGTTTTCTTGTATAATTAAATTATTTTTAAATGATTTCAAAATAAAAATAGATATTCCTCCCAAATAATTTTGATTTCCTCTCTATCAACAGACTTTAATGAATTTTATACTTGTTTGAAGTTGATTTATTATGATACAAATCATCCATATTGTATTGAAGGTTTTCTGATATGTTTGACTATAGATGTGTTATTTTTATACCATTCATGGTTTATGGTTAATGTATTAACATTTCATATGATATTTTTAATACTAATTTTAATTCTATGTTAAAATGTTTTCATAGGATAAATGTATTGGAATTATTATGTGACGGGTGGAGCCCGCTACAGCTCTTCGATGCATCAGTAGGTCTCATGAGACAGACTCATTTCTTGGAACAAGTCCTTGAAAAAATCTTATTTTTATTATTGGCACGAGGCCTTGACTATGTGGTTATGATATCCGACATTATGCATTCCTTCATTATGAAATTATCTGTTGATAATACATGTAATTATTCAACTAGTAGAGTATCCATGTGTAAAAGTAAATGACATTATTTGATATATCATTTCCATATTATGCTGATGTTTTGGTTTAAAGTCTTTTGTTTTAGTTTTATAAAATGCCTTAATTTTTTATAATTTTTTATGAAGTTTGTGCTATATTATTATCCTTATTGAGCATCTAAGATCACCCCTTTCTATGTTTTATTTTTCCTAGGATATGAAGAATTATTTTATGCTTGACCTGCAAGGATAGGATAGGGGATATAAGTGTGTTCAATGGGGACGAAATGGTGTTTTTGTTTTTATCTTATAATGTAATCTAAAACTTATGTATGTATCTAGTACATCCAAAGCTACTAAACTAATTGGTCATTCAAAACATGATTCCTTGTATCATGCAAATGTTATCAAATAATTCATTGACCCGGGGTAACTAGGGTTAGGGCATTATAGTTGATATCAAAGGATGTTTAGTACAATCCTTTGATACTAGATTTAGATAAACTCTGATTAGATATAATTACCCTAAGATATAATTTTAGGATTAGTATAGAAGAACATCATAGAATTTTGGTAATGTAAAGATTTTGTGCATTATCAAAGCAATACATCCCTGTCTAGATACGAGGAGGTAGAGGTGGCTCTGGCACAAATGTACCTAGGAGTGAAAAATCTGACAAGGAGTTTTCGGCATGACCCGATGTATCCTAGTACATGACAGTGGGCCTTACTATATTCTTGATTACGACACTCCCAGGGGATATGCTTAGGATAATTCACATTTTCCTTAAAAACCATTATAAAGGATTTATGAGTATATACCTCCTCAAAGAAAACATTTTTATGATTATGGATTATATCCATAAACTGTTCAATTTTTGTTAAGTGTCTTACATGTTTGGGATTATGTATTTAGATTCATAAACTAATGTAGTGTATACCATTTTTTGGAAATGGTTCCTAGTAGAGTGAATGGGAACTATATCAATGCATGTAATCCATGTAGGGATTTCCCTCCTACTCAAGAAAATTATAGTGGATCAGTTGATGGAATTGGTGTTGATCAGCTTATCACCATACTCGGACAACTCACTCAGGTTTAGAATAATAACCTTACCTTTATGAAGCACCATGATACACAATTCATAGTATTAATGTTAGACCGCTTTATGAGGAAACAACCACCAACATTCAATGGTACTATAAATCGATTTGTTGTTGAGCAATGGATTATTTCCATAGAGAAAATATTTCTTTCATTGGGGAGTCTATTATAGGTGTGGTGAAAAAGGCCAACATGCTCATGATTGAAAGGGAAACAAAGAGGATTTCAATGTTGAATTCTACAATTATAATGAAAATGGGCATTATTCAAATGAATTTCCTAAGAGTTAATGAAACTTACCTCAGAAAAGTCCAATGGAGAAAGGCCATGCTTATGAGATCACTACTACTATGATTGAAGCTCAAAAGTACATGGTGGAAGGTAATTTAATGGTTTCCTCATGTTTAGCTAAGGATTTATTTGATTCCGGGTCATTACATTGTTTCATATCTTCCAAGTTTTCTATGAAAATTAGATATTTCTAATTTGATTTAACTAGGGAGTCATCAGTGAAAACTCCTAAGAGAATTATCATTGCAATAATGTTTTGTGAATCAGTCTCCATTAGGGAATATAAATGTTCTTTATCTACTGATCTCATCACTATTACCATAATTGAATTTGATATAATCATCAGAAAGGATTGGGTTTAAGACCATGATGCGATACATTATTATAAGAAGAAGGAGGTTACAATTTTTGACGATGATAAGGAAGACCTTATCTTTAGAGCGTAAATTTCACCATTTAATTCTTATCTAGATCCACCCTCTGTAGCTCTAATAAATTCAATTATTGGGGTGGAAGAGAGTGAAATAACTACGGTTGAGGAAAGAAATGTTCAAATAGAGGATGTACCTATTGTGGAAGAATATGTTTATGTGTTTTCGAAGGATTTACCTAGACATCCTCTAGAAAGAGAAATTGAGTTTTCCATTGATTTAATTCCTGGTTCAAGGCCCATATCAAAGACCCCTTATAGAATGAACACTGTGGAATTAGTGGAGCTAAAGAGACAACTAGAGGAGTTGAGTAATAATGGATTTATTCTCCCTTGTGTTTCTCCATTGGGAGCCCTTGTTCTTTTTGTTATGAAGAAAGATGGATCAATGAGGTTGTGCATTGACTACATGGAGATCAATGCTGTAAAAATAAAGAACAAGTATCCCCTTCCTCTCATTGATAATTTTTTTGTTCAAATTCACGGGGCTCAATATTTTTCAAAGAATAACATTCGATCTGGATATCATCAGTTGTGTGTGAAGAAGGTAGACATTCCATAGACAACATTTCGAACCAGGTACGAGCATTACAAGTTTACAACAATTCCTTTTGGACTAACGAATTCACCCTCCATCTTCATGAATATAATCAATAGAGTTTTCAAGGAGTATATTGATGACTTTGTAGTCGTATTTTTTGATGAAATCTTGGTTTACTATAAAATCTAGGAAGATCATGAAAATCAACTGCGTGCTATTCTGAAAATTCATAGAATAAATGAAATATACGGGATGTTTTGTAGGTGTGAATTCTGGCTTTAGGAGATTTCTTTACTTGGAAATATTGTCTCTAAGGTTGGAATAAATTTTTAGCCTTTAATGAACAAGGCTATCAATGAATGGCCATCGTCAACAAGTATAATTGAGGTACACAATTTTACTAGATTAGCAGTTTATTATTAGCATTTCATCCAGAATTTTTCCCGATTGGCTAACCCTTTAACTAAGCTCACACATAAAGGGGTTAAATTTGTTAGGAAAAAAGAGTGTGAAGAATGATTTGAAGAACTAAAGAGAAGATTAGTCAATGCTACTATCTTGACTCTACCATCAAGGACTGATGGGATGGTTATTTATAGTGATTCTTCAAAGAAAGGACTTGGTTATGTGTTTATATAGAATGATAGAGTTATTTCCTATGCATCACAACAGTTAAAAATTCATGAACAAAACTATCCCACTCATGATCTTGTGTTAGAAGATATAATATTTTCCCCATAGATATGGATACTCTATCTCTATGGTGAAAAATGTAAGATTTATATAGATCATAAGAGTTTGATGTCTATTTTCTCACAAACATAACTCAACATGAGGCAATGTAGATGGATCGAACTAGTCAAGGATTATGATTTCACAATACACTACCACCCGAGAAAGGCATATAAGGTGGAAGATGCTTTGAGTAGAAAGGATCATGGAGTTTTGAAAAAGATGAGAGTTGAAATGGATCCTCTATTCATGGATCTACTAAATACGGACATGGGAGTAATCATGGAAGGTGAAACATCAATACATTTTCAAATGGCATTCAAAACATCTTTACTAGAAATTATAACAAGTTCTAAGACTAATGATGATGATTTTCAATAGAAAATTAAAGCTATGAATGATGGGATATTGATCAACTTCTTATGTGAAGATGGGATTTTGAAATTTGGGAAGAGACTTTGTGTTCCTAACATTCCTAATCTAAAAAGGGAATTGTTGGAGGATGCTCATAGCTCCAATTTATATACTCACCCTGGTAGCAGTAAGAGGTATAGATATTTGAAGGAACATTTTTGGTGGGACAACATGAAGAGAGAGACTGTTGATTATTTGTTTAGATGTATGGTTTGTCAATAAGTGAATATTGGAAGACAACATCCTAAAGGAGTCATGAAACCTCTTCCCACACTTGAGTGAAAATGGGATGATATTACGATGGACTTTTTCATCGGAATACCAAGGAATCCTAGAAGAAATGATGAAATATGGGTCATTATTGATATTCTTACCAACGAAACTGTGACAACCGAGTCCCAGTGACAGCACAACTACCCCGCCTTAACATGGTCATCGGGTCCTGGCCTACCGGGTACCCCCAGTTGCCCCCGCAGACCCGTGGGGCCCACCCCAGGGTCCACCCACATGCCCGAACGGGTCATTTGACTAATGATTGTCCCCACAGGCCAACATATGTCCTTTACAGTGTGCTTTGTCCTCACTCACACACACCCTGAGAAACTTCCCAGGAGGTCACCCATCCTGATCACTACTCCAGGCCAAGCACGCTTAACTGTGGAGTTCTAACCAGACAGGCTCCCGAAAAGGAAGGTGCACCTTGTTTACATGAGTCATATCATTTAGTCATTTAACCCTGTATCATTCTAGGGTGTTACAATCACCCCCCCTTTAGGGCATAACGCCCTCGTTGTGGGCCCTACATCTCAACCCAGGCAGTGCACTGTGCACTTAAGGCTGGGTTCCTCCTCTGATTCCAATTGTGACAACCGGGTCCCAGTGACAGCACAACTACCCCGCCTTAACATGGTCGTCGGGTCCTGGCCTACCGGGTACCCCCAGTTGCCCCCGCAGACACGTGGGGCCCACCCCAGGGTCCACCCACATACCCGAACGGGTCATCTGACTAATGATTGTCCCCACAGGCCAACACATGTCCTTTCCAGGGTGCTTTGTCCTCACTCACACACACCCTGAGAAACATCCCAGGAGGTCACCCATTATGATCACTACTCCAGGCCAAGCACGCTTAACTGTGGAGTTCTAACCAGACAGGCTCCCGAAAAGGAAGGTGCACCTTGTTGACATGAGTCATATCATTTAGTCATTTAACCCTTTATCATTCTAGGGTGTTATAGAAACACATTTTATTACTATAAGAGAAGATTTTGCACATGAATGTCTAGAAAGACTATATATTAATGAAGTTGTAAGACTTCCTGGAGTACCCCTATATAATTTTTCTGATTGTGATCCACATTTTACATCAAAATTCTAGAAAATTCTTCAGAAGCCCTTGGATACTAAGCTTCATTTGAGCACCGCTTACCACCCTCAAAATGATGGACAATCAGAATGGACTATTAAAACATTGGAAGACATGTTGAGGTCTTTCTCACAAGACTTTCATTGTATGTGGAATCAATATTTACCTATAATATAATTTTTCTATTACAATTTTTTCCATTCGAGTATTCATATTGTGCCATATGAAGCATTATATGGAAAAAGATGTCACACACCAACTTGTTGGGATGATGTTGGTGAATGAAAACTCATCAGCCCAGAACTTGTTGATGAAACAATGGAATTGGTGATGGTTATCCAAACCCACATAAAAAGTAGCTCAAAGTAGGAAAAAGAGAGATGCCTATAACTGAAGGAATGATTTGAAATTTCAAGTAGGTGATCATGTTTTTGTGAATGTATATCCATGGAATGTTGTGATAAGATTTTTTAAGAAAGGAAAATTAAGTCCCAGGTATGTCAGGCCTTTAGAAATTCTAGAATGAATTGGAGTTCTAGTTTATCGTTTGGAAGTACCGCCATGTCTCTCCAAAATCCATGATGTGTTCTACATATCACTATTGAGAAAATACATTCTTTAACCAACGAATGTACTCTACTATGAATAAATAGAACTGGAACCTTATATTTCTTATTGTGAAGGTCATATCATAATTCTTGATACCAGAGAATAAGTGTTGAGAAACTGGATGACTCATCTGGTGAAAGTTCTATGCTGAAATCATCAGATGGAAGAGGCAACGTGGGGAGCCGAGGAACATATGCTGAAGAACCACTAGAATCATTTTATGTAGTAGTATTCTAGAAATTTCGAGGAAAAAATTATTTGATTTAGGGAAGAATGTAACACCCCAAGCTTCCACGATACATTTCCCTTTGAATATTTCAGTAGCTTGCGTTGTACACAACTTTGAGATTCTAACTCACCACGACCAATCAAACTAGCCATTATGAATAGTTATACCAAATTTTTGAAATTTTATAAATTTATTTTCAAAATGGATTTCATTTTACATTCATAATATCAAAATTAGCTCAGGGTGACTTTTTGGTACACTTATGAAAACATTCAAATTTTTATGAATAGTGAAAAATACTAAATATTAATTAAAAACAACTTTTTTAATCGAAATAATTCATAGTGTTAAATTATAAATTTGAATGGTTTTTAAGTATAATTAGATTATATTTTTGTCATTTAATATATTTTAGGTCATTGGATGTAATTTCACAATTAAACTACACACAAACAAGGGTCAATCTTTTGATAGTTATTATTTCTTAAAAACAGCTTTTTTGTTTTGACAACAATAATTAATTTTAAATTTATTTATGCCACTTCTGTGTTTTAAATTTGGAAAAATTGATTCCATATTTGGAATCAAGAGGTCCAAATTGTATAAATAGGTAACTTTTATTTTTAGACATAATGATTAATTACTTCGGTAAATATTTTATTTACCATGGTTAAAGGGTAAATCTGGTAAATAAGGGTAAAAAAATAATATTATAGTAATATTAGAAATCCTAACACGTGTCCTAACCCAATTGAATGATACATGTCCAACCATGGGCATACTTGGGTATATTTGTAGACCACAAGTAACCACATGAGAGTGATAATGAAACTTTATATTAATTAATTTAAAGTAAAGACAAAAATGAAATAAACATATATCTTTTAGTAAAACAATTTTTACATGTTGTTATATATGTCATCTCTTAGACTACAAATATTAGGTTTAAATATAAAAATAATTCATACATCAAGTTATTTTTTTATAATTTTTATACATAAAATTATAAAATTATTTATTAGACATTAATGATCCATTGTTTACCTCATTAATGAATGATTTAAATAAATGAAATTATAAAAAGTAAAAAAATATCCAAAACAAGTCTAATTTTTATTGAATGATTTTATTTTTAAAACAACTCATATAATATTTTTCATTAATTAGTTTTGGACGTTTATAAACGAAAAATAATTATATAATAAAATACTATTTTCAAACATTCCCAAAGATCTGCTCCCCCCTTATAAAAACCCCTCACATATAACCCATTTCTCACACCTCTAAAGCCCCTTAGATAATAAAAAATCTACCCAATCGAGCTCCCTACATCGTTATCTTTTTCTTGGAAGTCTTACCTTAGGCATAAGGCACATCAAGGAAGCCTTTTGGTTCAATCCAATGGGAGTTACCTGATTTAAAAGTAACATCTCCTCTTATGTTATTTTCTTTTATTTCACTTCTCCAACCCACTAAACTCTCTTAATTAAATTATTTTATAACAAAACCACTATCCTAAATTTACTATTTTTTTGTTATGAGATGTATTTTAACTACACTTACACACACCACTATCTAATGGGTATAGAACATAATGTTTCTGTGGACGGAGAACTACTGCCTCACGAAACGATGATTGTTCAATCTTATTCTACCACCTCTTATGGTGGGCATTATGATGGATCTATAAGAATATATGATATTTATGATATTTATATTATCTATAATCTTATGTAATTCTATTTTAATGTATAACATTATTTTTTTCTTGTTTTATATATACGATAATTTTATTTGAGGAAGTGCCGACTACCGCCCCCTCAAAGTGAAATTACTCGTTCATATCATACATGGAACGTATAAAAGATGGTTTTAGTAAACTTACATAACATATATAAAATATTATATTATACTGGGATAACAATATACATATGAATCATTTGATATTATTTCCTTTTAAAATAAAAAAATGAAATAGACGTAGCGTTCGTGCGTACGTACGGATTAACGTCTCCACGAACACAATGAGGTTCATTCCCTATAGTAACCATTCCGGAATAATTTTCATTTTATTAATAAAAATAATATTTATAAACATTATATAATTTTTTATATAAATCAAATACATATTACAGATAACAAACACGACTTACATAACAAAACATAAAAAAAAATGAACCAGTTAACACCTGAAACAACGATACAACTAAAATATTATTAACAAATAAATATTATAAGATAATATATGATGTCATATTTATGTATGTGGTTCTTATATAATTTAATAACCATTATTTTACTATTATATATGAGGTTAACATACCCTCGACGAAGGAAAAGTACACGGTAAGGGTCAATTTTACAATCTCTTTATTATCTGAGGTTGTTTTTATGTAAGTATCTACTGATACCTCTTTATCATCCACATCCTTGTTTTTTAAGAATATATTTTGAAACATTTTTACTATTAACTAGAATATGAGTTAAATTCATTTATACCCTTGTTTTAATTTTTATAAATTTTTTTGAAAGTAATCTTTACGTCGTTTTCTAAAGAAGGTACATAAAAACATTTTCAAAAAATTAAGGTAAGAATGTTTTTTAACATATACGGCAGGTGAGGGTATTCTACACCATTATAACACCATTGAAGATTCCCTTACAAGATTATAATAATATTTCCAAAATAAATGGTTTCTTTTATATTTAAATGACTTTTAAATAAATTGAAAATAGAAAGATATATTCCTCTCAAATATTTTTTATTTCATCTATGTAAACATCCTTTAATGGATTTTTTACTTGTTTGAAGTTGATTTATTATCATACAAATATTTCATATTGTATTGATGGTTTTTTATATGTTTGACTATGGATGTGTTATTTTTATACCATTCATGGTTTATGGTTAATGTATTAACATTTCGTATTCTAGTTTTAATACGAATGTTTATGAAATGTTTCATCCTTTTCATATGAGGAATGAATTGGACTTAGTATGTGACGGGTGGATCTCACTATAGCTCCTTAATGCATCAGTAGGTCTCTTGAGACAAACTAGTGTCTTGGCATAATGACTTGACAAAATCTTATCTGTAGTCTTGGTATGAGGCCATGACTATGTGGTTATGATGTCCGAAATTAATCATTCTATCATTATGAAATTAGCTATTGATATTACTTGTGATCATTTGACTAGTAGAATATCAATGTGAATAAGTAAATGGATCTATTTTATTTACCTTTTTCATATGATGCCGAAGTTTACATTTAAATGGTTTTTTTAGTTTTATACATTTCCTTAAATGTTTATGGTTATTTATGAAGTTCTAGCTGTATTGTTATCCTCACCGAGCACCTGATCTCACCCCTTTCTATGTTTTATTTTTCCCTGGATGCGAAGAAGAATTTTATGGTTGACCTGTATGGATAGGCTAAGGGATATAAGTTTGTTCAAAGGGGACAAAATGGTGTAGTTGTTTTTATCTCATGATGTAATGTAAAATTTATATATGTATCTAGTACTTCCAAGGCTACTAAACTAATCGGTATTTCGGGACACGATTCGTTGTATCATGCCAATGTTATGTAATAATGCCCTAACTCTGGGTAACTAGGGTTAGGGTGTTATATATGTTATGGAAAAAAACCAATATTTCAAATGATAAAGGCTTGGATCATCCATATGATGGTGATTCATGGATACATTTTGACCGACTGCATCCGTCTTTTTCTTTAGAAGCCCAAAACGTGTGATTGGGTGTTTCTACTGATGGTTTATATCCATTAGGTTCTTATGGTAGACAGTATTAATGTTTCCATGTATTTATAACTCCGTAAAATTTACCTCCATGGATGTTGATGAAGGATGCCTATATCTTTTTATCCATATTAATCTCTAGACATCCGAAAAAAATATTGATGTTTATTTGAAACAATTGATTGATGAGTTAAATTCATTGTGGAGTAATGGTGTTAGTACATATTATGTTGTTGCGAAACAAAATTTCATATTAAAATCATCATTGATGTGGATTATTAGTGACTTCCTGGAATATGACATGTTATCTGGCTGGATTACACATGGCCTGAAATCATGTCATTACTATATGAAAGACAAAAAATCCATTATTCTCATCAATGGAAAAAGAACCTTTCTATTTTGACATTCATCGCAGATTTCTTCCAACTGATCATGCTTTTCAGAGGAAAAAATCTCATTTAAAAAATGGAACAATTGAAAGGGAAGAACCTCTAATAATAATATTAGGTATAGAGTTAAAATCAGAAGTATTTTTATTACCTACCATCACATTTGGGACAACAGTAAACTAACAGAAAATTCATGTCTTTGGGAATGAAGATATTTGGATAAAACGGAGATTTTTTGGCTCTTTAATATTGGACTGATTTGTGGGTCCAACTCATGTTGGATTTCATGGATATTGAAAAGAACTATTTTGATAATTTATTTCATACAGATTTGGATACAACAAGTATGAAAAAAGATAATTTAAAGGCACAATTTGATCTTTCCCAAATTTGTAGATGATCGGAACATGAACTATTTCAAAATGTTAGATCATAGCAGTTAATGAAACCAAAAGAAGATTATACACTATCCAAAGAGAGTATCTTATTATTTTGTCAGTGGATTACAAATTTGAGACTTCCATATGCCCATGCTTCCAATTTGGGAAGATGTGTTATGAATGGTCATATTACCATATTAAAAAGTCATGACTGTCGTGTTATAATTGAATGAATTATACTGATTGGATTCAGAGTTTTGTTTAATTCTATGATTTTGGATTTAATAAAAGATATATCATATTTTTTTGAGACATTTGTGTGGTGACAATAGACAATGATGCACTAAGTAAACTGGAAGAAGATGTTTTTGTAATTATATGTAAAATGGAAAAAGGTTTCCTGCCTGATTTTATTGACAAAATGGAACAACTTATATTAAATTTTCCACATGAAGATAAATGTGGACGTCTGGTACAATTTCAATGGATGTACCCATTTGAGAGATGTATGCATAAATTGATGAAAAATGTACGTAACAAAGCATCAGTTGAAGGCTCAATTGCCGAAGCTTATTTTCTAGAGGAAATTGTTTTTTCTGCTCTCATTATTTTAAATTTGAATATCCCTCAAAAAAAATCACATGGTATGTAATGAGGGGAATGTTTATGATGAAATGTATAATCAATTATCAATTTTTAATCAGCCAGAGCTTGGCTTCGACATAGTTCATGAATGATGGCTTTCAAATGATGAACATCACGAAGCTCATACTTATATTCTTCTCAACTGTGAAGAAATGAAAAAATTTGTATTGTGAGTGATTTGATCACTTATTCTATAATTTATGTTACATTATATAAGAATATTTCATATATATTTTATTTGATAATCATATCAAGAAATAGCTTCCACAAATTACAATAACTACTCTTGATGAATACTGACAAATTGTTTTTTCTCAATGGTTTCAAAGACTATTAATATAAATTAATGATGGTTTAACATATCAATTCGATTTATTAGTTATTATATTGAGAATTTTTTTACAAATTTTCAGGTGTCTCAACATGCTGATAAAATTGAAAAGAGGTTGTGTATTTTGAGTAACCCACCATCCAAAATGATTAAATCTTACAATTCATATGTGGTGAATGTTTTTCAATTTCATACACGTGCACATGGAGAATCAAAAAAAATGAACGGTAGAGTTTTCTTGAGAGGATCTCATTATAGGGAAACTGATGTTGAATTTTATGGCATGCTGGATGAAATTATTGAACAATGTTTTCTGGGAAAAATTACATAATAATGATTAATTGTCAGTGTTTAGATACTAGGAGAGGCTTTCGTGTTCATCTGATTCATGGAACTTCTAATGTTAAATATAAAAGTCTTCTTGCTTTAAATGAACCATTTTTAATGGATAAATATGATCTTCAAATATATTACTCAACGTATCGTGCTACTTCAAGAGGCGAGAGTGATTGATGAAGCATAATTAAAAATAAATCTTGGGAAAATTAGTTTACTCAAACTGAATGTGGTTCTGATGAAGTAAAAGGAATTGAATTTTTTCTAAAGGCAACTAAAAATACATCTCTTTCCCAAAGAGACATGAATATCGATGATGAAACCCCACAATTAAGGGTGATGGTCATGATGATGTTAATGATGTAAAAAATGAATTTTAAATGGAAAGAGATGATTAAAATGGAACTCATATGGATATTGATGATGCCGATGATGAATATAAAGACATTGAAATCTTCATATTTAAAGACGATGATGAAATTCAACATTGACACAGTTAAATTCTTGTTTTAATCATAAAAAATATATATCTATATGTAATTGTTATTTTCAACTATCTAATAACAACAATCATTTTGTGTTTTATATGGACCCTGATCTTTTTTGTGAGTTGGGGGAGTCTGAGATACCTTTGGATGATGATGAATTGGGATCATCTGACCCTCATGCTATGGGCGGTTCAGGGGGTACGTGGAGGGGGTGCAGTCTTGTGTCACTGATGATTCCTGGCCCTATATTCGAGCAATATCCACATCTTGGTTTCGATCCATGCAAGTGGAGGTATGATAACCCATGTATTTTAGTTAGCTTTCATTAATTTATTTATATAATATTTGTTTTAATATTTGTTCTTTTTTCATATTTTTTCACATGTAGCGGTTTGGAAGGGGAGTACTATCTTTCTCAGTTATTTTTCTTAGTTATGGATCACATGGGAACAAATTTCTATTGATGTGCAACCAAAAATGTTCAATCATTGGCTGGTACGTAAATAAATAATATTTCTTTCAAAATTTATTAAATTAATAAGTTGATATTATAAATTATTTGTTGGGTTTACATTACCCTATCTAAGATATCATGTGTATCGCTATCAAAGGGGCATGAGAGGTGTCTTTAGATAGGCGTTCTGTCTGTTTTTTCACAATTTGAGAAGGACCACACTTAAGAAAGTAGGAGTGACGATATTTGATGTGTCATGTTGAGCGCACCAACCAGAGTACTTTTAATCTCACATTTGGGATGGATTATATTCATACTAGTTGAGTGGTGGATTTTAGAGGAAATTTCCTTTGGTTCGGATGAACCGGGGGAGACATGAGGTGACACATCGTGCTGGTAGCTGTATATTCAGTATGCCTAGAGAGTATATGGTAAGTATATTTTTTATATATTTTATATAACATTACATATGAATAGTTTATGTTATATTCATATTGGTAGTTGAGTATCCTGATATTATTGAGTATGACGTTTATCAGAGGATGTACATTGATCTTCCCACTGGAGAGATTAGAGGCGATTACCAGCATCAGATTGTGGTAAGTATTATTTCTTTTTTAGTATTAAAATTAACTGCATATAATTTTTTTAATATTTTAATTCCAAATAGAAACTGAAGGAGTCATATGAGGCTACGACTGTTAGACATGGGCTGAGAGTCAGGCTGAGACGACTGATCAGATTAGTGCCCACCATTTCGATGAGGCGACATGGATGCAAGTGACCTAGTATGCCTACGAGAAGGGCCTAGTAGTTGGTATCATCTCTCATTTGACTACTGGGGCTTATTATGGTACTATAGTGATGTTGGTGTCTAGCTTGAGAGGAGCTCATGGAGAGGCATCATATTCTGGCTCATAGTATCAAGAGGAGTTGTGAGCTCAAACTAAGCTTATAGAGAGTTTTTAGAAGCAGCCAGAAGAGATGTGTCAGCTGTAGTAGTAGAAGCATGAGCATGAGGAGGATATGTGTCGATGGCAGCATCAACATCACCAACAGCACGAGGAGGACATGCATCGATGGCAGCCGTAGAAGCACGAGCAGATGGAGTACATGCACTTTTTGACTCATAGTTTAGGGATGGAGTTTCTCCAATATCTCCTCCAGCTCCTCCAGATCCTCCAGAAGACTATCCCCCTAATGATTTTTTGTTCTTTAAAAAATATTTGAATTGATCATTTTTTGTAATATGAACTAAATTCATTTTTTGTCTTTTATATTCTTACGAATATTACATAATTTTTTTTAATATTTTACTATTTATTATTAGTATTGTATTTTTTAACGTTTTTTTATTTTACTACTAATGAAAATAATAATATTAGTTATGTTTTTTTTATATTTATTTTGAATATTGAGAATTTTAATATATTTTTTATTATTTTAAAAATATTAATATTATTTTTTCCTTAATCATAATTTTATTATTATTTTTATGTTATTATGTGTTTTAAAATATTGATAATTTTAATAATTTTTATATTTTTTATTATTATAACAATATAAATATTATTTTTTAATTATTCATAATTATATTATTAGTTTTTATTTTATTATGTATTTGTGACAGGGCCTTTTGCGATGGGGGCACATCATAAATAGAATATATATATATTTTAAATGTTTTTGTGAGGGATTTCTTTACCGTCGTAATAGATTTTTTTGCGATGAGCCCATTGTAACAGGTTTATAACATATAAGCTATTTGCGATAGGTCGATATCCCATCACAAATATTTTTGGCAATGGGCCCAACACAAATGGTTCTTCTATATATAATGTATTTAATCTAACATTTATTTGTGATGGTACCACTTCCTGTCACAAGTAGTATTATTTGCGATGAGCCCTTCACAAAAAATACTAGTTGCGACGCCGTTTTCTACCATGGGATATTTGTGACGGGACCCCATTGGAAAAGAGTTGTTGTGACAGGATCCTGCTACAAATATTTTAAATTCTTGTAGTGATATCACATTGGTATTGAGCTGGTATCATATTCATTCCTATTGCACCGTACTTCATTTATCTTTTCCTCTAAAGATTTTTTTTGGTGTAGGATCTAGTGAACTATTTTTAGGAAGTAGAGCTATTCATCCAAATTATTCCGATCCATGACAAAATAAATTTTGATACTAGATAAAGAGAGTTCTATTGACTTGATGGAGGTGATCTATGACTCAGCCTTCAAGTCTCTTTATTTTATAAGTTATCATCATTGTGCACACTTAGATTTCATTGGGAATTGCCTATTAAATTCATATACCATGCTTATAACCAGATTTCTTTTATACTAGATCCATTACTATATATGTTCATCTCTTAATTGGAGGTTGATACCTCAATTCCTTCCACCGCAAGTATGGCGATAACTTATTTATGCCTTTACTTGGTTGTTATAACTATCTACACCACCGTTCTGGTGAGCTTGGACTTGGCCCTAATAAGTTAAGTTTTATAATTATATAATTATTTGTTAAGGGTAAGAAAAATTACTATATTCACATGATCCTTCTAAGTTAAGTGTTCCAATTACATAATTATGATTTCAATGATAAATGTGTACTATATTTATAGATATCACTTTGAATAGTTAATTATAAATGAATTAAATGTGGTTTCTTGTCCTTAGTCCCTCTTTTCATGATTATGAAAGGTAAAGGTGTTAACCTAATAATTAAATATGGAATGATGTAATAAATGGTTTCATGTTATATATAGCCTTCTAACTTAGTATTAAAGGAAATGGAATTAACCAATGGACTTATTATAAGGCATGATTATTACATAGATTAAATTAAATAATTATATAAGTATAAGGTTCCTATTGCATATGGACCTTTTCATCATTATAGGAGTGGTCAAACATGAGCCAGCATTGGATTCCAAGGGAATTCCATGAACACTTAGAATATTGAATTCCGAATCAAGGAGCCGATTTCCACGAGAGATACCCTCCTTGGAACAGGACCATTATATACTAGTGGATTCTGATCACGACTCTATAGGATCCCTTCACTATTGTTTAGATATTAGGATCAATTGGATACACTCCTTGGATCTATCTTGATGTAATTAGACATGTGGGGATATCGATTTAACCCTAGGACCAATAATGCTTTTTCTATTTACATTGGAAGAGATCCTTGGACTTAGTTAGAATCTATTATAGTGGAATACCATGGGTCTTTCCCCTTAAATAACACTCAGACACCCTATAAACAGGTTTCAAGTTATTACTAAGATGAATTGACCCCTATGCTAATGGATTATTTGGTTATTATCATGGATCCTCTTAATTATTATCATCAATATAGGATTCACTGTTAAACAATTGTACTACTACTACTACTACTATTATTATTATTATTATTATCATGAGACTTTTTCTATGTTGTTATACATCATGTGACTTATTGTTAAAAATTGGAACATAATTAATTAAATTATTACATGTTCAGACACCAACTGAGGATGAAGTAGGTATCAGGGTATTTAAATTTATGTATAACATATCATTTATATATACCTACACATTGTTTCATTTTATATTTCATAGACTAAATAGTATAAAAGCTGTTGGTAGTGGCCTACTGATATTTATCTCACACCCTATCTGAGCCACTTTTGGTACCTAGGGAAATTGTACGTATCAAGTTATTGATAAGGGGAAGAATCTTACATTGGAAACATGATATTGTTTTCTTGCATTATGATAGAGCTCGGTAGCAGATGACCAGGATAGTGCTTGGGATGCTTTGACAATTTTTTAATTCACTTTGATTATTTTGTATAGCATGTATTGCATTCTACCATGAATACCTATTTTCTAGTTTTTTAGAGACATGAAATTGATTATCATCAAAAAATATATATATTTTAGTTTTCCATATTTTTTATTATCTATTTCTTGGATGTTTTTATCCTTTTTCCGAAACGACGGGTTAATGGCCTTGATGTTATAATGTCTTTTTCCAGTGTACCATATATATTACATATTATTCTTCTATTTATATATTATTCTATATCCCTCTTTATACACTCTAAAAAAATGGAATATTCTACCAACTAACACAACCTAGATCCTTGATGCTAGTCGGTTACCTTTGGTATATAGGAAGGCACACTTAAGGCCACGTGGCCAACTGGATTCTAGGAACCTTTGAGTGAATCTTTTTTAGGAGGTTATAATCTTGTATAAGAAGTTTATATTTATGCCTTACTATTTTGAGGTAATATAAAAGAGATGAGTAACACTTTGTAACATGATTATATGCCATTCTTGGGCATAACTATCCCACATTTGGGGTACGATTCAAGTTTTCTAAAATAATAATGTCGTTCTATGTATTTTTATTATAGTTGATACTCTTTCACCATTGGGCGAGGTACATGTCATATGATGGTAATTATTTTCAATATTATTAAGGATAATTTCATTTTATCCTTTTCCTAATGAGAGAATAGAATGTAAGCATCAATATTGCATAATTATAGGCACCTAGAAATTATATTCCATGCATATTCCATACCATAAACATGCATTTCACATCTCTCATTTCTTGTTTTTCCTATTATTGTTGAGCGAACCATGGGTGTATTATGTATTACTATGATTATAAAAACTTATATAGGGTATGGGGT
Organism: Viscum album; assembly: GCA_963277665.1. Lineage (NCBI taxonomy): Eukaryota > Viridiplantae > Streptophyta > Magnoliopsida > Santalales > Viscaceae > Viscum > Viscum album. The sequence goes on along the minus strand of OY728121.1, from coordinate 495,949,051 downwards.
TGGATATTTAACATTTAATAATCAATCTAAATTATGTTTTTCTTTATATGACGATGGTGTCTTCTTAAATAGATATTTTATACCCATGTCAGATATATACCCCTGGTTACATGAGCTTCTTTTTGGCTGTAATTGAGTGATTGTTAGTTTTAATTCATGAGGTGTATGGGACCTTATGGGTTGGAATGGGTAATTTACCATGTTTATCTATAAAATATTATCCATTAAATTATGAGACTGGATGCAACAGGGGTTAAATAGAAATTAAATGGGTATTGATTTTAGTGATATGGTTTTTGGGCCCATATTCATTGGGAATACTGATCCGTTTAATAAATCAATGATATATGTATAAAGTAAATTGAAAACATAAAATGTAAATCATGACATACAAATGAAAATGTTTCAACTAAATGAAGAGGCATGCTATAGTTGAGATTTCACATAATGGAACCCATATAAATCAAACTGGAACACTTACCAATATCATGGCCATCTAAGTGGGTAGTTGTGGTAGTAAATTAGGCAGAGAGACTTTATTTTTATATTATTCATCAGAAAGTACTTATATCAACTTCAAATTTTTATTTTAGGTTTGTGGATGGAATTTTTAGAGCTATTACATCATGACGTACTCATGTAATGCTCTAGGAAGGTGGTAGCGACCACACTCTGAAGGTGGCAGGCCATAAGCCATAAGAGATCCCTATAGTAGTGTCACATGAGGAAACTGATTTTTATTACTGACAAAGGCACTGAATCTCAGCTACAAGAGTGTTTCCTATGTTTGATGCAGTCCATACAGGGTGCTCCATGACTTGCAACTCCTATGGATGATATGAAACATGAATTCCGACAACAACACACTACCATATTACTTGGGGATGATGGTCCATAGGCCATCGAGACATGGATGGATACCACTCTATCTATCTTCGAGCATCTAGAGACATCTCCATAGTGGAGGTTCAATATTTCCACCTATATGATAAGTAATTCTACCAAATTACACTAGGATGTGATTTCTTTGGTTGATCATCATTAGGGCATGGTCTGGGCCTATTTTGATACATCCTTCTAGGATCACTTATTTACTTAGATGCTGAGAGCTGACCGAGCATGATAGTTCATCCAAAAGTAATATTTTACTATGTCACTCATGTATTATTTATTGAATTTTAATGATTTGTAGAAATCTTTATCACTTATAGTCAGTGATGACATATCACATACTAGAAGGTTTGAATACAAGACTATGTACACCATCAGTAATCAGGTGAATGTATATCACCTACCTGAATTTTTTATGATCTTGAACTAATATTTTATAACTGAGTAAAACTTGTGAGAAGATAATTGTTATGGGTGCATAAGTTAAATAATGAGACAAGTTAGTAGTTCATCTAGTAGTAGGATGAATACCCTTGATTTTTCTCATTAGAGAAATAGAATCTTGAGTATTCAAAACAGAATCTCTGTTATATTCCATCCGTGTGAATGGCAGGGTTATCTAATTCCTCAATGTTATAGAGACCATCTGAAGTACTAATCATGCGGTCGTATGGGGAATCATTAGAGATTTTATTGGGCCTTCCCATATACTTATAGTGGAAGAGGATATTAAATATCTCCACCTTCATGAGAATGTTATTTTACACCCTGTTAGGTGAGTAGTTGGAGTATCACTAACATGACATGTTATGGAGTCGGTCCTGGATATGATAGCTCAACTTCTGGCTATCAGAGATAATAGAGAGGACCTGCAAAGGGTAGTCCGAAAATATCATAGGGTCATGGATCAATCCATTTGCATGATTTATAAATAATATATGATGATCAGATAACATGACCATCTACAAATAAGGTAATATTATTTTATCATATGCTATTGTATCTTCATTGTTTGATATAGGTTCTTCAAATTATATTAACTCTTTATTTGATGTGGAAATTATGGGGGTTTAAAATTCAGTATTACTGTGGTGTGATTTCCATATATGTTCAGAGGGAATATGGAAATGCTGGGACTGGACCATTGAAAAAGATAGTTTTCCCTTCTTATGGGACATCTTTGTCCTCAAGATGATAGGATTAGATTTCATTCTTGGGATAGAATGGTTGGTTCGCTATCGTCAATATGTTGACATCTATTTTTATAGGTTGTTGTTTACATCACTAGAGGGAAGAAGTTATCTCCAATAGGGTGAGTGGAATGTCTTGGCCAGTAGGGATAGACCATATCATAATGGGCTTGGTTGAGTGACTGCATTTATTTCTTGTATCTTCATAGAAGAGTAGAGAATACATCTGAAAGATTTTCCTCCCATAGTATATTTTTTATGGATACCTTTCATGTTAACTTTTTTAGGACTCCATCCTAATATAGTGGTGGAATTAATGGTTTATCTTGTTATTGGAGTAGCTATAGTGTTCTTTCCTCTATGAGAGATGTCTCATACTTATATTTAGGATCTAATGTTATTGTTGGAAGATCTAGAGTCTAATGGTATTGTTAGACCCAATACATCTTCTTGGGGTTATCCCATGATTTTCTATTATATGGTGGGTGGTAACCTTCATTTATGTGTGGATTAATGATATTTGAACCATCAAAATGTTAAAAACTGTTATCAACTACCTCTAATAAATGACATCTTTGACCAACACCAAGGAGATGGGTTATTCTGGAAGATCGAACTATGATTGGGATTTCATCTTGTGTGATTAAAGCCTTAGTATATACCATGTTTGGATTTATGAAGTTTGTATGGTTTATATGAGAATATTATTACATCCTTTATTCTTATAAATGGACATTTGGTTTTCTAATCATTGATGAATAGTATTTTCCTTCACTATTTTGATTCCATTATCAAGGGATCTATGGATAAAATCTAGGTGTTTTATTTTACTCATAGAGACCATGGTAAACATTTTGATATTGTTTTGAATACTACATGAGAGCACCAAATTTATTCTAGTATTTCTATGTTCCACTTTTAGATAAAAAATCACTTCTAGGGTCATATTACCTCAGAATCATGAGTATCTATTGAACCAGAGAAGGTGAGTGTCGTGATTTCATGAGAGTAGACCAAGATTAGGTTGTATTTTCCACGTTTCATGGTGATAATTAGATATTAGATGATTTTATTATTATAATTATCATGACATGATACACCTCTTACTGTTTTTACTAAGATGGTTCTTATGTTCCTGTGTTCGTAAACGTGCAAGAAATACTTTTAGGAGATGAAATGAAGTGTTACGTAGAGACAAATTATGATTATTATAGATATTAAAAGATGATATATAGTGTTCTAGGATCCATAAACCATCAAGATTAGTGTAGTGATAACTCAAGAGGATAGATTTGTTGTGTAAAAATCTAAAATATTCAAGCCTCATGAGCATAAATACCCAATGCATGACCTTGAGCTAGCACATATTGTTCCTGCCTTGTGTTGCAAGAGACACTATCTGATGTGTGAGAACTTTTTGGTTTATACAAACCAAAATAGCCTCAAATATATATTTACACAGTGTCACATGAATCTTAGACACTGTAGAGGTGTCAAATATTTTAATTTTTTTTATTTTGAGGTTGTCTATATGCTTGGAAAGGGAAATGCAGTAGCTCTTATGCTGAGTCAACACATTCAGGACCAAGACATACAAGAAGCCATTGCGAAAAAATTATGGCCTGATTTTTTGAGATACATCTAGTTTTTAATGATATTCATTATTAGTCTTATACTTCCAAATTTTCATTTACCTCTACCCTCCTTGATAGTGTGAAGAGTAGGGAGTTCTACCATCCTGATGGTTTGGGTCTCTGTGAGAGTATTTTTGGTTAGGACCCACCTCCAGATTGTTGTATTAATAAAGATGAAATCTTTTGTATTCATATAATTAACAAATTTTCTATAGATATGATGGAGGAACTGATATAAGGGTTCCACACATTAAAGTTGTTAGTTTATCCAGGAATTTCCATGATGTATCGATATATATGATGCCAATATTGTTGGCCTGGGATAAAATGTTATATATGAGGTTTCATAAATAGATTTTCCACCTATTAGTAGGTGAAGGAATATAATTAGAGACATTATGGAATGTCAATGACATTAAAAATTCCACAATTGAAATGGTAAGATGACTCCATGGATTGTTCATCAGCTTACCAAGGTCTCCTTGAGGTAGCAATGTAGTTTGGGTAGTCATGTATCGAATGAGGAAAGTATCCAACTTCTTTACTATCCGGAGACTTTATCAAATGATTATATGGGAAAATTTTATTTTCATTAGATCATATGGATACATGGGGTACCTCATACTGTCCTTTTAGATAAGGAAACTCATTTCATGTTATAGTTCTAGAAAGGATTACAAAGAGCTATGGGTACACAAATTCATCTACGCACATCTTTTCACGCTCATATTGATGGCCAGTCAAAATGGGTGATACATGTTGTAGAGTACATTATATGGTATTGAGTCATTGAATTTTTATGTCCTTGGTAGAGCCATATCCCCTTATCTGATTTCACCTATAATAATTTATTTCTAGTGACGATTAACATAACACCATTTGAGGCATAGTATGGTAGGATAAGCCGTTCAACCAAATGATAGATAGAGGATGGAGAGGTAGTGGTAATAGGACCACATATCGTGAAGGATAATTTTTAGTAGGTTTACTTGACGAGGAAGAATATGTATACTGCTCAGTAAAGACAATAATAGTATTCCGATCATTATCAATGACCTTTGGAGTTCGAGGATGGGGATCTTGTTTTCCTACAGGAATCAATGCAAAATTGGTATAGATAGATACATAGGTAAGGGAAGATGTCACCACATTATTTTGGCTCATTTTAGATTTTAGATAGAGTCATTATGGTATTCTATCAGTTGTTACTACATCATTGGTTTTATTTCATACATGACATATTCCATGTTTTGCAAGTTCATTGTTATAATACCAATCCACATCATACTTTTGATCATAAGGAGGTTGAGTGAGATGATGATTATTTAGTTAGGAGTATCCCATACACATCATTGACTAGGGAAAGAAGTATCTTAAATTCCATTCTATCCCTTTTCATTGAATTATATTGTAGGAAGATCGTGTATAAGATGATACTTGAAAGTGGGAGGCCGGCATACATTCAAATGGGTGGGGTTGTTCTCAGATAGTGATTTTACTCCCCTATAAGGTGAACTTTAAGATGAGTTCCTGTAAGGGGGGAAGACTATATGAAACTGTTTTTTCCTTTAGGAATGGATGATTATATTTTTTAGTTAAAACCTTTTTATAATCCTCTTTTGAGCTAAAATCCAAAATCACAACTAAAGGAGGGTCTTTTGGTTTTGGAATGCAAGAGGTAGGAAGGATGTAGGCTGACTTCAGACAAATTATATGTTGTGTAATTGGAATTAAAAATGTGCATTCAATATATGATGTGTGCTTTCCTGGTTATACAAATTCATGACTTGAAAATTGTTTTCCTAGGAGGGGAGACCCTATTAATTACACAACATGTAAAGCATTTACACACAGTGTAAATTCCTGACTAATGGTTTAAAAGAAGAGGCGGGGCCTCTATGTTCAATAGAGGAACTCACCTCCACCCTCCTCTCTTATGAATGAGCTCCCATGGAATAAAATACCTATGTTCATGGATATATTTCTAATCCAATCCCTGATTCTAAATCTATCTATCACATTGGATGTGTGCTGGTATGATCTTTATTCCTCTTTGGGAGTTTTTCATTTCTATTCTTTTCAATAGAGATATTTTGGTGGAGGATATTATACCCTATATTTAGTGTGTTTATATGTTCATTATTTCTCTTACAATCTATACCAAACTAAAGGATGATACTGGATGATGAGAGTTCTATAGCCTCATGTTAGGCGGTATATGACTCATCAATCAAGATTCTCTATTTTATAAACTATCATAATTGTGAAAACATCCATTACATCAGGAATATACTTTTAAATTAATATTACATTATTATAATTAGTGTGATCATAATCTAGGTTCCTTACCTTATATGTTCATCACATATTTAGAGGTTCAAGGCCTCAATGCCTTCAACCCCAACTATGGTTCTCCCTTATTTATACCCTGAGTTGTTTTTTATGACAATCAGTGATACCGTTGGGTTGATATTAGACTTGGCCTAGATAAGGTAAGTGATTCAATTAAATAATGAATTGTTAATGGCTAGAAAAACAGATATTCACTGGACCCATGTCCAGTAACTATAAAAATTAACTAATAATAATTTTAAATGTCTATTGAAAGGTATATTTATAGAGATCGCCTGAAAAAGTTAATTATATAAGAAATAAAGATAGTTTCATGTATTTATCCCTCATTTTCATGATTATGAATGGTAAGGGCATGAAACTAATAATCAAATAAGGAATAATGAATTAAATGATTTCATGTCTAATATTTCATTTTCACTTAGTATGAAAGGAAATAAAATGAACAAATTGACATTTTAAAAGGGATTATTATTAGATGGAACACATTAATTAAGGATATAAGTATAAGGTTCCTATTGAATATCAAACTTTTCGTCTTTATAGGAGTAGTAAGACTTGTTCGCACCTCGGATTCCAGAGGGAATGCCTTTAGAACATAAAGGATGAAATTCCAATACATGGAGCTCGTTGCCAATGGAGATACCTACATTAGAACATGGTAATTGTCTACTAGTGGATTCCCAACATGATGCCGTAAGATCCCTTCACTATCTTCAAGATAATAGGATTCCTTGGATACACTCCTTGGATCCATCTTAATGTATTTGGACATATGGAACCATGGAATAACCGCCTGGGCCCAATAATTCTTTTCCCATTTTATTTTGGATCAGATTCTTGGACTTGGATACAATCAATTATAGTGGAATTTCTTGGGAGTTTCACTTGGATTACACACAGACCCCCCATATCTAGGTTTCAAGTTATTACGATTTTGGCTCAACAACTAAGGTTAATGTTTTCTTGGTTAATAAATTAGATCATATTAATTATTATCATCATTTAATGAATCCTTATTACACCTTGGATCCATTATTAGTATTATAATTATCATGATACATTTCAGTGATGTAATAACTTACATGACTTATTATTATAAACCAGAATAGAAATAATTAAACGATTACTTGTAAAGACACAAGTTGAAGTTGAATTAGGTATTGTGGTATTTATATTACTATAATTATTTTACTTTATATATATGTACACATTATTTGAGTTTATAGTTCATATATTGGAAGGTAAAGGCACCATTGGTGGTGGTATATTGTGATTTATCTCACACCATATCTAGGCCACCATTGATACCAAGAATGATTGTATGCATTTTGGTATTGATAATGGGGGTGTCATTCTTTGGACACCTTCTCTTGTATGCTTGTATTATGACGGAAATTGATGGAAATTGACTGATCTAGTGCTTAGGATGCTTGAATAGTTTTTTGATTCATTTCGATTCTATTATATTGCATGTATTGTCTACTAATAGGTATATATTTTTTAAATATTTCTAGATACTTGAAATACAATATCACCCTCTTATTTCTATGATTTGGTTTTAAAACTTTTGGATAGTATTTCATGTTTTGATTTTTATATCATGTTTCCACTTTGGTGTGTTATTGGTCCTGTGGTTATAGTGTCTATTAACACTATTACATATATTATATATACTTATTATATTTATCTATTATTCCATATACACTATGCTATAATATGAAATGATGGAATAGTCTCCACACTAACACACCCTAGGACTGTTCTACTAGTCAGCAACGTCTGTTAAACATGGGGTGTGCTTGTGGCCATGTGGCCAAATGGCATCAAGGAAACTTTTAGTGGAACCAAGGTTGGAATTTCACAGATCCCAACCAACTTTTAAATACACAGAGAAAGATCTTAGAAAATCATGTAGGGTTTGAATTATTCTCCCAATCTTACCATTTTTTTGAAGATGATACACAATGCTAATACATTGCTCCATGTCTAGAGCCTGCTGATGAATTCTCCTGAACATTGAGGTTAACCTAAGTCCTTGATTAGATATAATGGAATATGGTACTCTATAATACCTTACCACTCATTTAATGTATATTCTAGAATGATAATATAGATATAAATATTATCAAATATCAATTAAGTGTAATGAATTCATAAGGAGATCAACTAAAACACATGTATAATAATTCTATTTTGATGTTTTATGGATTTTGATTGAAAACAAATAGTGATGCCTTACCATTTAATTTATTTTATGGATAATGGTAATAAAGTAATTTTATACCTTTTCCTCTCATCCATGAAATCTTAACATATTATTCATCGACATACATACTCATATTAATATCTCATTTTGCTTCCCCACTAGATTTAGGCATTCCTGTAGGCCATTTGTAGGTACTATACCCTTTTCACCCTTCAGTTTTCTATTCAATCCCCACAAATTTCCATGATTCAATAGGTTTTCAACCAGATTATGGGTTAACTTTTTTGAAAAATTATATTAATAAAAATGTACATAAATTTATATAACCCATAAATATATTATCATCAATTATCGGATAAAAACTAATGGTTACCAATAACTTTAATCACATGTCCCAAAAAAGGAATTCCTCCTTTGATTTATTTTCACTAAAACCTATACAAAACCAAATGTTTTTATTTCCATAAATTTCTCACAAAATATCGTTAATCTTGATAAAATACCATCACATAATACATAAAAAGGGGTGTCTATGAATTTGAACTTATTATCAATTGTAAAAATCATAAACCCATGATGCTATCCAAAAATCATTCATTAATCTTACATTAAGGAATATATGATTCTAATATTAACATAATTTATATAATTTTTTTGATTCTTATAATTAAAATACCATTACTGAAATACATCCCCAACATAATTCAGGAATCTAAAAATAAACACACTTAATTCCTTTCAATTCTTTAGTTGTAGAAGCATATATATATCCACAGTCTTGGGGATAACCCTTATTTTAGATAATTGACTCAGATAATTCCCAAGTTCCCCACATATAAGACATTGAATTCCTTGGGAAAAAATTTCTCTATGACCTTAATTTACAAAATGATAACATATTTCCATCCATTTTAGATATTATTCTAGGTTCTTCTTAGTACCTTCATGACATGTAGAATGTTGAATATTCATTCTTATATGTTAATTACAACATTAAATTTAATAAAATCTATTTGAATTTTTTGTATGCATTGGAAACTTCCATTAAGTTCATCTTTTTAATCACATATCATGATATATGATTGGGGATAATCATAAAATATTTCTCTCAATTAATCATCAAATTTGGTTTCTCATAATCATTGAATTTTCCATATCATTTGGAGTTAGCAGGATTCCTCTTAGTAATATCCATTGACTGAAACCAAAAATTATATTATGGGAAAACATAATCAATGGTGAAAACCATATATTCATAAAAAATATATTATCTGATGTTTAACTGATTAAGTGTTCTTTTGAATCTATAACACCTACAACTTAACCTAGGGAAATCAAGATTATTATTAAAATAATTCATGATGGTTCATAATGTATTTGTGAATTTCAAAAGGATATACCCCTAGAGTATCAAACTCAGTGTGAAATAAGGTTCATTTTTATGCACCTGGTGATGATACAATCCATCTCAATACACCCTTATCGGTGTTTTTACCCCTAGTTACCTTTGTTCTAGAGACACATCCACTTTGTTATCCAAAGAGGGATGCAATTTCATGGAAACCATTCTCTATACCCTTTAATAAATTCCATTATATTTTATTTCAATTTGAAACATCCTTAAACTTATCCTTAGATATATCCCTAGATATATCACTAGAAATAACTATAGGGATATCACTATTTTTTTCTCATCATAGTTTGAATGGTTAACTAAAAGATTCATATGATACAAAATATAGCAACCCAATATTTTTATACCTAGATATTACATCCTTTTAAAATAATAATCATTAGATTAATGAAAAACACACCTAAGGATCATAATGGTATAGTTCCTTTGGAAGCGTAGACATAGAAACAACTGGTCCATAAGTGAGATGCATAATCTTTTACTATGTTCTTTATAACTATCAACATTGTAATAAATATCATAGATAATACATTTACTAATAACCCAAGGAATGGAAATAAAGTAATGATAGTTCTTAGATTCTTTCTAAGGTTAAAGAATGATGATATCAACCTATAATGAGTAGATGGGTATGAGAACATGGGAATAATATTTGAAAACCTTACCCTTCATATAACATATCATACACATGATTCATGGAATATATCTTGGTAGTTCATAAAACAAGAATCAAAATTAAATCAATGAACATGAGCCATGATAAAATTACATTGGAATAAAACATATTTTTTTTATATAAATGTATGCATAGAAAATCATTTCCTTAGTATTAAACTATCATTTCCAAAACATTAATAGTGGAATTTGTTCCTTCCTAAAACCATCATAGTAGTTAAGGTTCACTCCCAAGACTATAATAGTGGGAAAAGTCTCTTAATAAATAAGTTTAACTCCCCAATATATTCTTCTTGATTTGAATAGATATAATCATTTAGGCAATGCATATAAGGGATATATACGTCCCACCCAAAAAATAATGAAAATCAAACATACGTGTTCCACATGATCATAAAAAATTATTGATGTCAAAAAACATGAAATGAAAAGGATTTCATAAACATTCCATAATAAACTATAGAAAATAAGTAGTATCATATTCATTTTATCATAGCATAACACATCGAAAAATAAGTGGGTTTTATAAGCATTTTATCAGTGTAAAACCCGTGGAATAGAAATAGGTTTCATCAAAATCTACTCACCATAAACATAAAAAATGTAATGAAATAAAAATATTGGTATTGTTTGATCATATCCCAATAAATGATATGTAACATAAAACGATGTCTTATTAGATGGAAAACATATTTTAAAAGATACCTTGGAACATTTCTTGGGGAAAATAGTATTTCCTTCAAAATAAAATTTTAAATCAAAAATTCATAAAATATTTTTAAAATAATAATCTTTTAAAATATACTTTTAAAAATATAATGGTTTCTTTAAAACATTTATTTGTCATTATGGAATGGAATTTCATATATACTATACATGTTAAAACAAATATTCCTCTCACATTATTGGTAAAAGGAAAAGAACCCTTGACTGAGGAATGACAAGACGATTCCATTCAATTTTATTTTTGTAAAAATAAAAACATGGGTAAAAAGTTACTTATTAAATTATTTTTCAAATGTTAATTTTTTTAAAAAAATCAGTTCTATAATAAGTGATTTTGAATGAAAAATAGTTTTGTGACCAAAGAGAAAAATAAAATGGATTTTTCATAAAAATATTATTTTGAATTATTGATTACATGAGTAATGAAAAATGAAAGTAAATCATATATTTTAATGATATAAACATATTATAATAAAATTACTAAATTTTTTGAGATATAGATCATAATATTTCATCATTATAATGCTAAACATAAATAATCCTTATAAATGATGTGATTTTATGATAAAATCATTACCACTTTTCTATCATTGAATCATAAGATACATGAAATAATATCATTAAAGAAAACCTAATAAATAATTAATATAAATGTATTCACAATATAAAATTTGAATTTTTCAGTATATACACCTCAAATGGATGATAGGTGCATAACACAACATATTTCATAAAGAAAGAAGATTGAGACTAAAATCCCTTACAGTTTTGGTAGATTTTTAACTGTATACCCCACGAAAGAGATATAATCAAATGGATATGTATATTAAAATAAATTTCATGATATTAATCATAAAATACATACATGGTTGGTATATAGACTAAATTATAGAATCACATGGTGAATATAACTTATGTCTTACAAAAAATAAAAGTGAGAGGTAAATCCCTTTCCCTAAGTCATTAATTCATTAGTAATTGTTAGAACACAATATATAAAAATATTTATTATACATCTATTACATAAACACTCATATTTTTCATACAATATATTATTTACTTATTAGTTTTCATTATACATTTGTTAACAATTCCTTGTTAAATTTAAATTTTGGGTAATAACTGCTTCGTTTTTCATGTATATTTTGGTTTGGTATTTTTATTAATTTTACATTAATCATCATTATATCGTTTATATATTGTTAAAAAAGATATTTATATAATATATATTCATTATATGTTTATTTATATCAATCCATTAAACTTAGGGATAGAAAATGAAATACACTGTTCATTGAGATGGTAGGATGTAAAAATGCATGGACAAAATTTCCATTTTATAAACGGAAGAAATGAAACAAATTTGAATATTATATTTCTATTATAAAATAATTTTTATTTCATATATATCAAAAATATTGATTAAATCTGACATAATTACCATCCATGCAAAGAATTAGTGAAAAATGAATCACATTGCTTTGTGAGGGGGTTGTCCACCATACACAAGGACGACATTATCATATTCCGCACAGAATTTAAAGTAAGAAGGAAAAAGTGATATGATAATTCAAGATGATTAATTATGTGAAAAATATATTATATATTCCTATAATATATCATTATTACTATACATGTAAAATAGAAATAAAAAACACATCACATCGGTTCGTGAGGTGCTGGTCTACTATACAGACAAGAGATATTATTTATTCCAATGGGATTAGAGGTAAGAAGGAAGATGTAGTATTTTAATTAAATAGATATAATAATATCATAAATATAATTTATAAACATTAAATACATTGTTATATCCCACCTTGACTGGTGGGTATGAAAAATGGATAACATCAGTACACGAGGCAGTAGTACGCTATACACACAAATAGAAATTTCATTTCCCATTTGATGGAATATGAGAACTATATAGTTATTAAAATTAAAATAATTAAATTTTAGTTTATTGGAGATAATATTATATTAAATCATCACAATTAAATGGTATTTTAATGATTTAGAAGAATAAGTAAAACATAAATGCAATCTTTCAAACTTTACCTCTTCTTTGGACATCCTCTTAAGGTTTACACGAAAGAATTTATAGATTGGATTTATGATATCAAATTTATTCTAGTATGAGTGTATGGAATTAGGGAAGATATTTTTTATTGTTTTGGATAAATAAATGGGTTTTTTATGTATAAAGTGGAGAGTACATGGGTGATCTTTTATAAGTGAGGTGAGTGGCACTATTTTAAATTTTGAAAAAAATGGTATAACCATGTTTTTAACTTGAAAAAAGGAATAAATATGTTCCATTATCAAACCTTATAAGTTATAATGTTGAGATAAGTTTAGGAAATGTGTTTTTGAGAATTTTAAATGTAATATTACCCCTTTTCCTTTTATTTTAACACTTGGTAAACCAAATTTCACCTTAACCACATTAATTATTTTTACTTAATTTAATACTCATCATGGTAAAAAAAATTATTTTGACCTTATTATATTATATAAATAATTATTATAAAAATTTATTACCAATTTTTAAAAATTAAATTCATATATGTTGAAGATTTTAATTTAAATTAATTCATACAGATGAGATAAAAAGGCGTTATTCAAGGAGAAAAGTTTGAAAAGGTTATATTGTTTTCATTTCAAAATTCCAAACGAAATTGATTAAAATAAACAGTAGTGAATTAATAGATATATAATTTAACTAATAATACTTTTAAAAACATATTAAAATAAAATTTATCTCATAAATTCATTGCATTTAATGGAATATTTTTAATAAAAATATATATCATTCACCAGAAATTGAAAAATTTGTCTTTTAAATTTTTTTAAATATCACTCCAATAAAAATTTAAAATAATTATTTAAATAATTATGTTAAATTGTTAAAATAAATATTCAATAAGTGAAAAATTTTTATTTTAAATATAATTGTGCAAAATGAAATAATTTTTTTAGGAAAATAATTTATTAAGCATCAAACATGATATATTCTTATTTTTTGTATTGAAAATACTTAAGATAAATGTTAAACATTTTATTTAATATTTAATATATAAATTTCATTAAAATAATTCATCCAATGTTATTTTTTTATGTTATTAATCTAAATCTCTTTTGTGTCCATAAAAATTATTTTTTTTAGAAAAAGATTTCCTTTTTTAACTGGTTTATATTTAAATTTACAATGAAACCAAATAATTAATTATATATAAATGTGTAAATTCTATATTTTCATATTTTTTAATCCTATATATACCTTCAATTAAAATTTCTAGGAGATAACCATTGTGTTAAATAATGTTATTTTAATTGATTTTCACGTTTTATTTAAACTCTGTGTTGCATGTAATACAAGTTAAAGTATGTTTTTTGTGTAGAAAACGATTAAGAAAATATTCCCTGTAAATAAATATATTCTTAGTGTTTTATGTAAGGAAATCTAAACTAATTATTTTTTGAAATGAAAAAGATCAAAAAAATTAAATTTATTTGAACACAATATTTCACAAAATATTAGGGTGTCACACAGATTGGAATTTTTTTAAACAAAAAAATATAATAACCTTTTAATACAAAAAAAACTATGTACCACAATAATTATTTTTAGTGTAGCTTATTATTTGAGTATATTTTTTATGTGATCTATAATTTTTTTATGTGGCATGAATCCATAAATTTTTGGTTTAATATTTTTATGTTATATATATGAATGTTCTTAAGAGTTTAAAGAAGGGTTTGGGAGTGTATATGGATTTTTTTGAGCCCATAGCTCTGGTTTTTAGTGGAAACAAATGAGGGACATAGTTAAAACATAGATAATAGTAACCATGATTCTCAACCATGAAATCGCAAGGTGATAGTTCACTACTCTAGAAGCCATGTGAGTCATGTCGCACAACCATGTGGGAATTATATATAAATTTATAGAGGTCATACACATGGGTTGAGCATCGTTTTCACAACACTGTAACATTTTGTGAAAGTGGGTTCCACTTTAGGAAGTAATTTTCCATGTTTGGTTCATGTTCATAAAAACTCTATGGCCAAATCACGAGACAATTAAAAAGTGGTGAAACTTCCTTTTCCCTCCCATTTTAATTCACCTCCTTCCTCCTATCTATTTTTACACACAATATCCTCCTCCATTATTAGAGATATTCCATGGAATCATACCATATTCATTGAAACTCCTCCCTCATAAAGTGGTGGAATGTTCCACCATTCATTGAATTGAATAACTTCTATTATTATCTTTACTCATCTCACATAAATTAGTTGATTGTCTCATTTTACGGAATACTAAATCCATGTGACTTAATATTCCCTAGTTTTAGGGTATTCACACATTTATCTGATTTATTCTATTATAAAAGTAGTAAGAGATTGATAATGGAATCATAGTCTAATACCCATATATGGTAGGTGGTATATTAATTTTACCTTAATGACTTGTTTTTAAAATCATGTGTTGTAGTTCCACATGATATAACTTTAGGTTGTTTCTTATAAAAAGAATAATATCCTAAATTAAATATTTTAAAACAAATTGTGATGTTCTCTTTCCTATTTTACATGGTTAGAGGTTATCTACTTCAACCCAAACTACCCTCTGAGGTTATTTCATTGGAGTTCCTATGATTATTCCACCCCATTTGGTGTGTGGAGGTTGACTCCCATGAGTGGATTTCATATATTAAACAAATTAGGATGGTAAAGGATGAATTCATTTTATGACATGTTGATTATAAGTAAATTGGAATCAGTGGTAGTTGTAAATGAGATGGGTTATCTATTATCCGATTAATACTATTGTAAAATTTGATATGTTGGCATGGAAACTGACATGGACCCTCTTTTATTAATTGAAAATTAATAGATTAATAAACTGCACATGATGAATTAAACTGATAAATGTGACTGGACACTAAAACAACCCTCGGAACCCTTATGTTGATTTTTCATTGATAGATTCTTTGGTATGGAATAAAAATTACTGTTTGGAAATGAAATTGTTGTATGGAATCAATGATTGAACTATATTGGATGTCTTGGATTATTAACGTGTATATGACTTTCTTGGACTACATCGAACATCCACATTGGGATCGTCAAATGTATTTATTGATTTTAGTATGTAGGAACTCTGTAAAGTCGAATAAGACTTCCGTTCCAATATTCCTTGTTCATAGCCCATGTAGGTCTATATTATACCAATTTTACTATGGATGATCTCTATGGACTCGAAAGGACGCCCTTGTCCAAGTAATTGGATCCTAGCAGTCAATAAGTTTAATACTCGATACATCTGGAATATTCCATATATGATAGTTGACACATTCACCTTATGTATTAGTTGATAATTTACTTATGTAAACCATTATTAATCATTTATATAATTCTTATCACAACATGTACTTCCATATTGGGTTGTTTGACATTATTAATTATAGAGTTGTTACTGTTATTCCTACAAACTACTATAGTTGATATGAACAGACTATATTATTTATTAACACCATTGGTGGTGGACAAATGAATATATCTCATGCCTTATTTGAGACATTTTTTATTAACTAGGATAAATTCATGGATATAGGTAGGGAAAATGGAAACTGTCATACTATGGATAAATGAATTTTGTACTAGGATGGAGTATGGGAGTAGAAGAATGAGCTTATTCTAATGATGAAATTAGAGGTAACTTTGGTCATTTTTTTATTTTTTATATTTGGTTTTTTATATCCATGTTATTTTATTTCACATTCTGTTCTTATTGTTTTATATCACTATGACATGATCATCATTTTTTAAATGATATTTGATGTGGGTAGGCTATTAATTAGTCCATATTATTTATTAAATTTTCATGATAAACTTATTATGATTCCTTATTATAATATATTATTTTAATTCTTATTTTTCTATTATAAGACTGTACTACACTCTGACCATAATGGTATAGTCTCCCTAGAAAACCATCAAAAACCTGTGATAACATTCATTAGCCTATAGTAGATGGGAAGACACACTTGGGACCAAACAGCCAACAAGACCTATTAGTTTTCATTGAACTATTCCTAGGATGTCACAAAGTTATATCATAGGACAAACTTTTTCTTTTGTCTTACTATTTTGGGTTGGAATATAGGAAGAAAATAATTTTTTGGATTTAGTCATGAACCTATTTATGGGAGTTTTTATCCAAAGTAGGGGAAAAAAATAAATCACTATTGATGGAAATTCTTATTTTGGATTACTCATATTATAGTTGTATTGATTTCACCATTCGGTTACCAATAAGAATTTTGGTGCTTATTATCATGGTAAGTTTTATTTTTCTATTTTCTTAATAAGCCTAGGAGTTATGGTTATATGTATAATTATTCTCACTTTTGTGTTCAGATTTCATTTATATGAGATGGAATATTTTTTTCTCGTGTTCATTACCCATAGTATGTTGGTATGATATGATTACTATATTGAAATTTTGAAAATGTTTCATACAGTAAAAAGTATAAATAATTGGTAATAAAGTTTCTCTCTTAATCTAAATGGTGTTTTCCAACATTTTTTTGGAAGGCTCATTAACTAACCAATTATTACATTTTTGATCTATGTAATTGTGGTTACATGAGATGAAATGTTAGCTAGTTTTGATTACATTAATGGAAAATATAATTTATAATAATAGTACATCTATAAAAATAGAATTTATATTCTTCAAATCATGATATCATAAAGCAACTTGTAATATTTTGATACTAATTATAAAAGGATGGTTGCAGTTACATGATGTGGTATTTGTAACATATAAATATTAGGACTTTATAAAATGGGAATGGTAACTCATATAATTAGACCATGATATACATGTTTAAATATCACATGAATATGTTGATTATTTGGAAATTAGAATATGTGGTTTCCATTAAATGGGGATTCTAATTGTTACATAAAGGGTGATTTGTTATATAACATTAAATTGAAACTTCATATACCGGAACCAATGTCATGTAACATTGAAATTTCCATTAATATGACCTTAATTGTAGGTAGTTGAGAGTTTCTCTTTAGCATCTTTATAACTTTATATACCACCACGAACTGTAAATAGGATTAAACATTGAGTTGTTGACTAATTTATATGATGTCTTGTACTAGTCATGTTATTGTTATAATAAAATATTCTATTATTGAATCTTTTTTGAGGCATGTTCTAGATATTTTTAGAGATATTACACCATAGTACCCATAGGTTATGTTCCAGGAGGGTGGAAATGAACACTCTATAGAGGTAGAGGTTCATGAGCCACTAGTATTACCTCATGTAGTTCCACCAATAAAAAATACAGTTATAAATGACTTGGGCACTGATTCCTTGTATTGTGGGGGTTTTCCATGATTCATGCATACCATGAATGGAGCTGAGATACTGCCCCTATTATGGAACAGTTTATATAGGAATATCTACAATTCAATCGACCTACATTTTTAAGGGATTAAAATCATCAGGAATTTGAGACATATCTATAATCCATGTTATCTATCATCAATCATTGAGATATGTATCTGATGACGTGGGTCAATCTTCTAGAGTGTACACTCATAGGGTCAACCATAAACTGATGGAATAACTTTACCAATGTATACCAATAATATTTTTTTGTCTTGATGGATTTCCAGATATCCTCATATTATTATTTCATTATAGATACACAGAGAACTGATAGAGTTATAGATTTTTGGAACCTCGAGTTGGGAACTCGATCTATAACAAATTATTTATATTTATTCATAGATATTTAATGTTTCATTCCTGCTCTCCTTGATGATGATATATCTAGAGTTATACGTTTCTAATGATGGAATTGTATGGACAATCTGTTCTGTAGGGAATGTGTTTCATTCGAATATCATCATTGAGAATGAAAATTATGATCTCATCACTGAGCATAACCATAGAGTTGTTGGATGTGTGATCTAGGTTATTATAGTACCTTATCATAGAAATAACTTATCTATTTCTAGCAGACATCGTTTTGAGGTACATTGGGGAGGAGGTAATAGGAATGGTGTGTTCCGAGATTGCCATGTTATTTTTCATTAACAAAGTAAGAAATATCATATGATTCCCTAGTTTTATATATATCTTATTCCATACCAAGATTATGGTAGTGTGGGACATATTTTATGTATTTGGATAAAATTTCATCTAGTTTATAGTGAGAGAGGGTCTGCACCAAATCCATGTTCAATGAAGTGTCTAGTATCTCAACATCATGTAGGTAGATAGAGTACTACTAGCCAATCATGTGAGGAGGTGGTCATGGATTAGTGAGACAGATTCTATATTTATAGTTCTAGAAGTGTAGGCCTACCCAGGGTAGTCATGCTATATCTCAGGGCCTTAGATCTGGCCAGGTGTATGCAATACAATCGATACCCAAGGATCAATATGTTGATCCATCTACATTTCAAGGTATAGTTTTAATAGACTATTTTAATAATCTATTATATTTGAAACATGTGTTTTTCCCTCATTTGTATTTGTGAAAATTATGGAGTGTTTTGGGAAGACGATCCAATATTTCTTTGTGGTGATGACACTCGATACCCCATTGGGGATTTGTTCATAATGATTATTCAAATTAAAAAACTTTCTTATTGTGTTAAGAAATAATAGTTTTATATGGAACCTACATTTACTTGAGATAAATGGATTAGAAATCATACTTATGATGTATTGATTGGTTCCTTATCATGTGTACATTTATTCTGATCGCAATATGGTATCCTTTACAACTGTAGAAAAAGGTAACCATATTCATAAGTGTAAATGTGATGTTGAGGATATTTGAGCTAGATTCGTGAATCATGGGCCATGGGGAGTGACAACATATACTTCTAGTCTCTTTTTGAATGATTAGGGAAATAAATTATATAGATTTACTTCCTATATTAGATTGTTTCGATATCATTTCCGAGATGATTTTTAGAGCTAACTTTTAAGAGAGAGGCTGAGATTACTATGGAGCTAGTCCCAAGAGAAATGCTATTATATATTCCTCATTATAGGATATAATCTATTGAGTTGCAAGAGATCATGAATAAGTTAGAAGACTTAGAATATAAGTTTTTTATATAACCCCATATTTCACATCGGGTTTCAACCATTCCTTTTTCCATGATGGTGAATGAGACTCTTGGATTTCTTATTCATTATTGTAGGTTGAATCAGCTAACTATGAAGAACCAATATCCATTATAAAATATAGACGAACTCTTCAACCTACAATGAGGAGTGAGAGTCTTCTCTATGATTCATATGATATTTGTCTACCACCATGTATGTGTTAGAACATTAGATATACCACAAAAAACATTACATTGTAGATATAGATTATTTTTTTATTTGGTTATTTCATTCAGCCTCATTAATGCACTAGAATATTTCATGGTTCTATTGAGTCATTTTTTCCACCCTTATCTTGATTCAGTTGTTGTTTTCATCATAGAAGACATATTGGTTTACAATCACACATAAAAAACCATGAAAAACATATTAAAAATATAATATATACACTAAGTGAGAACCTTATGTATACTAATATCACTAAATTAATTAATTAGACTAATAAAATTGACATGTTGGGTAACAAAATTTCATGATTAAGAGTATCTTTGGACCCAAATAAGGGGAGGCGAAGGGTTTCCTAAGATAATCCCAATAAAATCACTGATATATAGAGTTTCATTTAATTTCCTGAATGTTATACTCTTTATTTAGGATATCTAATGCCTTGCAGCAACTCTTATGGTCTTGAAAAAGAAGGGTGTTGAATTATTGTGGTCAAAATCATATGATAAATCCCATTAGGAGATAAAAGGATTTTGGTATTTAGTATAGTTCTAGATTATACCTGATCCTAGTAGAGGATAACATTTTTATTGTTATGCATCAAGTACTGCTATAGGATCCATTCTAATTATGGTAGATCATGTTGTTGCGTAAAGGTCACTTCATTTGATTCCACACAAGAGTAATTACCTATAGATAAACTAATTTTTATTATAAGACTTCAAAATATATCAATGATTATATTTGGAGCTAGTAACTGAGGCGATGAGTGATTCTGAGGCCTAGTTTTCCAATAATTAATTTTATTAAAATATTAATCATATTTTATATCACATGAACATGGTTTCTCAGAAATAATGGAATATATCATAAATGTAGTCTCGAATCAGAAATCAGATACCATGATTTTTTCTAAAATTTGAGGTTTACCCTAGGCGTGACTTAATTTTGGTCTACCCGGGATGTTCAGATAATGTATCCCTTGGCAGAAACGTTCAGCGAATTAATTAATTAATTAATTCATTACATGACCTACAAATATAATGCACTATAAACTCGCTATTGTGGAAAATTTACCGGGATATCCACATAACCCTAAGATTGTTGAGAGGAGTAATACAACATTTATTTTTTGTAGATTGGTATTAGATGATGAAATGATTCTAGATCCACGTAAATCTAGGGATAACAAATGAAACAAATATTCTCATTTTTTGGAAGCATCAAGCTTCACCAATGATCGATCCAAATCAAGATATGACTCATATTTTTTGAATTCCACCATTATGATTTAATGATTGATCATGGCCATACACTTATTATTTTATCTTCATTCAAAAGCATCAATTTCAAAATCTGACACATATGATTAAATTTTTTATTCAATTTTATACTCTGATTGTGCAATATTTCTCACCCTGTATATCCCCAATCGAATGATTTTGTTAAAAAAAACATGTCTAATGATTTTGGTACCATTTTTATTATTATTTTCTCCCAACCTTTCTTGATTTTCTCTGCTCATATGGGGAAAAAGATCAGAATTACCATGTGAGTTGGAGCATGATTAAACTCTCAAATTCACATAGTATTCTCTTAGGATGAACTAACTGGAATATAAGGTATTCATTCAGATATATTGTGATAGGTAAGTAATTCCACCATGAATTGGGAATCCATTGAGGCATTAATAGATAGATAAATAAGCAAAAAATTTTGTAGGTAATGAACAATGAATCATAAATCCAATTTCAAACCACAAGTGGAACAAAAAAATGGTATGTGGTGATTAAAACTAATTTTGGGTGGTCAAAAAATGGTATTTTCAATAGAGGAGGTAGATATGTGATGTGTAATGTGAATTTGAGTTTCTAAAGAAAACCTAAATACACCCCATGTGTTATTAAAAAAACACTCAATGTGTAGACCCCATGATATAAAAGCTAGGGTATATGGGTTGGTTAAATATCACACTCAGGGTGGGACCCAAAATTTGGTGTGACTTGGTGTTGGAGACGCGACGTGTACTCTGGGAGTACACGGAAATTGGATGGGCTAAGCACACGACCAGTGTACATGGACATGTCCTAAAAGACATGGGAATGACTAGGAGAACATGGATCTCTGTTGGTTGGTCAGGACAAGAATTTTACTCCCCTTAGATTCTATGTAGGGATACATGGGAACCGTCATCCTGGTACATGTCATGAGTTCTCTATCTACCTTCAGAGTGGCACCCATCTTTTGACTTAGGGAATATGTCCTCTATCTATCCACACTATTTCATGCCCCTTTTGGGATAGGACTGTTAGAGTTGGTGTACTTAGACATACTTATTTTACATTGATTACATGTGTATTGATTACATGGATATTTATTAAATATATTATTACATAATGTTCATAGTTCTCAATATATTTAATACAATAATTTCCTAGAGAATTTTTCACATTGATAATGTAATAACAGTTCCCCTGTATGATGAGAATCTTGAAGTGTTAGGATAATATTCTTAATGTAGCTCTGTAGTTGTAGAACATACTATATTGGGATAAGTTTTATTTATACAAGTAAGTAAGAGTAATCATAAGTGGATGAGGATTTATCTCATGAATTTCACACCTAGTAATATATAAAATCAAAAATAATGAAAAAAGACTCACTAGTAGCAATTTTCATTTTTAACTATCATCAGATATTCCTATACGTGAGTGTCTATAATGAAACTTAAACATTATGATTATCATTGATCCATTCCATGAGTCAGACACTTAGATTTACTAATGAAAAATTTATATATGTATGTTAGAAGAAGTAGCGTATATTGGGTGTGTCATGATCAACATGTCATTAATAGATAAGTTGAGAATTGATTTCTCCATTACTTATTTTTGAGAATTGATATCTCATCAAATTTACTGGAATATAACAATCACAAATAGTTAAAAAAAGGTGTATCAAGAAAATAGGTTGATGAAACCATCAAGCATCCTATTTGATGATATATGGTGACAAAGTTATTATATTTCATAATGATCATTTGTATGTGGTTTTAGACATTGTTACAATATGATCTTTCTCTTGGGTTCGATGAACCATTTTTAGATCTTAATCTATAACATTAGGAAATCCCACCAAATTCAAATGAGAAAAAATCCCATAGGGTCACACACTATGTTTTTCCATTAATCTCCATAAAATTCAATTTTAATTTAATTAATGGAATAAATATTATTATTAGGACCAATGAATAATTTTATTCATGTTATATTGGTCCCATCAATTGAAGAAATATTTATTTACTGACATATTAATTATAGAATATATTTTCTATTTTATTTAATATTTAATAAATATTTATTCTCTGGTATGTGTTTGAAATATTTTTTTATGAAGAAAATATTTTTTTTTTCTAATATTCATTAAATAATGAGTAGTTATGATATACCAAGACTACATTTGGTGATAAAATAATTATTTACAAGATGGTAAATATTATTTATCAATTTTTTAAAGTTATCCCACTACAAAATAATAATAATATTATTATTTGGCATGAGGTTTATTGAAGGTAATAGAAATTATTTAACAGTTGTATGGAAATTAAATTATATTTTAACCTAAATCATAACTCTATAAATATATGTATATCTATTTTGTGTATTGAATCAAAAAATTGAGAGTAGAGAATTTCTATGCACAAAAAATTCCTTAACTCAACTCCTCCTTCTCTCTACCTATTAATAATGAGAAATTAAAGAAATATTTCTTCAATACTGAAGAAGGAGAGATGAATAATGACCATGTAAATACAATCCATTCACCGTGATAAAACCAGAAAAATTAGTGGTGTTTCTTAGTGAAAATTGGAGCTCGTGTGGATCACAACTATAGGGATTCTATCCATAGATCCTCCCATCATAATGATGTAAATCCAAGAAGGTCTCTTAAAATGATCCACATTCATCGATAAAGATTTTTCCTAAGCCCACAAATTTATTTATATATAAATTAAATAAAATGATTATAAATTTTATCTGTAATATCATAGCTCATGGTTTTGTGAAATGATTATTAAAGTAAACTTTTATCATATCATCCACCACTGCATGAATTTTTTGTGCTCGTAACCAACAAGTGATATCAGTGTGGCCACATTTAAATTTATAATTTTTTATTTAATTATTTATATATACACCATTTTGGTTAGAATTTTTTTTTAATTTAATTAATTATTTATTCTGATATGAATTAATGGGTTATCATTATATTAGTCATGTTCATGCAATGATTTATTTTCATAATATTTTTAGAAAATATGAAGAATGATCTGTGATGCCATCTGAAAGTTACTATTTTTTGGCTGGTAAAACTGGGTTACATTGTGTGTTGTTAGAGAATAGTTAAATTACCCATGCACATTGTACATGGATGTACCAAAAAATTAATTTTATGTTGTGTAGTTATTACACCGCATGTGTTGATCGTGAAATCATTCAAATGAAAAGAAGATATATGGTTTATAGCCTGCATATACATGCCATGAAATCCATCCATGTTAACATGATGAAACCCCAGGGGTATGACTTGTATATACAACAACTGAGTTAAACAATGTATATCTAGGTTGTATATACAATTTAGTCTCCCAATTACGGACAAAATTAAATTACATTAAATTGAAAATTATATCATTAAAATATTAATATATTTATTGAAACTTATTGTGTTTTTACAAATTTAATAATAATTCTAAATATTTTTTAATGTTCAGTTAATTTATTGAAAAATTTTCATTATAGGTTCATCCATTTAATTTCTATAAATTCCATAAATTTGGGGTACTTATAATTTTGTTTAAATTATCATTATGATGGAATAGAATTAGTTATTTAATTAATTGATGAAAGTGTGTTTATATTAATAAAAAAGAATGAATGAATGAATTAATTAATTCTAGTAACATTAAAGTATTAACTTCATGTTTTCCCATTCATGATCTTAACCAAGAAATGTTTATGCATTAGGTGTTTTTGTTTAATTTATTTCATGAAATTAGAATTATTTATTATTAAATTAAATATGATAGCCTGGTTGTCATGCCTCCCTTCATTACTATATAGGAACTAAATCTCCAAGGATATCTATGTCATCACCTTTTAACTGATACATTGGCTCCTCTGACCTGTGTGTCTGTAATAAATATTTGTAATTAATGGATTATCCCAAGAAACATGGAGGCAGTTCGAGACATATCCATATTGATTCCATCTAAGGTAATACATAGGGGTAAAGGTGGAATGTTATATCTTATTTCAAGCCTAGAAAATGAGATATTTCCTTTATTTCATTGGTTGATTTACTACCTACTCATTAAATCTACCATTTGATAAATCTCATGACCGGTTTATTTAGTGATTTATTTATTTATATCTTTGAAATTATTTATTTTATAGAGGAAAGGTCATGGTCACATAAATAAATGATTTAATGGAAAAATACCAAAATTAAATAAATTTATTATATGAAAATGTTTTAACCATGATGGTTAATTAATTAGGTAACATCCACATAATGTTAATAAGACATGAAAAATTAAAAAAATGAAATGTATACATAATAAATTAAATAAATTAATTATCCTTAAATATTTTATATAATATTTTTAATTAATTAATTATAATCAACTTGATATTTACCAGAAATTTAAAGGATAAAACAAGATAAATTTTATGCATAATTAATTAAAATCCCTCAACCAAATATTATGTAAGGATTGACCATTCAATACATTATTGGGAATGAAACACAACAGAACTAAGTGTTTGGAAAACCATTTTTTGGAAACTTATATTTGTACGTGGACTTATTATAATGGTTTTGGGTTGAACAAACCATATTAAATCAAGAGGAGTATCCCTTTCTAGACTTGGTGTAATTTGAAAGAAATTACTGAGGAAATCCATGTCTAGGTTTTTGGACAAGGGAGTCCACTCAAAAGATTAAGGAGCTACAATCCTCTGGTTGGAAAAGACATTCCTACCTTATTATCATCAAGTATCATTAACAAACCATATTTGAAACTATGATAATGGTAATATATATATCCCTTACACTATTAATTCTTAGAAATTTAAAATTACATGTTCAACAATGAGGGATTTTAAAACATGAAAAAATAGTTGGATATTTAAAAAAAATAAATAAATTTATTTATGTCACCCAATTTGGAATCAAGAAATGTAATATTAATCTCCTCTTTTAATTATAGAATAAAATGGAAAAATCATCATCCAAATAGACCATATGATCAATATTGGATGAATACTACCTTTTAACTGGAAATAACTTCCATGAACGATATAGATGCCATTGGGTGGTCCTATTCCATGAATGGAAGTCTTACGTTCTAGAACCATCAATTTATAATCTTCTCCCTAAGGAGGAGAGTGATGAAGAGTTCATAGTGAATAAGAAACTTATGAATTATGTGGTCAAAATTAACTATTTTATGCTTTCATCTATGTCTCATACACTCATGAAGTCTCAAGATAACATGGATTTGTAAAGAATCCTTGAGCACCTCCATGGTTATTACATAGAGAGAGCTAGATATGAACTGTTAGAGATTTCCAAGGTGCTATTTGAGAGTAATTAGGGAGTGGGTACCCCATATAGGACTGATGTAGTCAATTTTATTGGTTAAATTGTGCGAAGAGATGTTCTAGGGTTTGAACTACTAGAATAAATGGGCATTATTCTCATTTTGGCATCACTCTCTTAGAGATTCTATAGCTTTTTTGTGAATTTTAATATGAAAAACATTGAGAAGTCACTGCTAGATCTTATAAATATTATTCACCAAGTTGATAAGGTTACATAGTTTGAAATTCCGCCCATACTTATAGTGAAAAACTAGTAATGGAATGAAATAATATTTAAGAACAAAGATTCTTCAAGACCTACGAAGAAGAGGAAGATCAAGGGAAAATAAAGGGAACATAATGATGTCTTTTTTTCATCTGGTAAGATGGACCACTGGAAAAAAAATTGGACCCAATCAAAGAAGAAAGGGGAAGTATTAATATCATTTTTATTGAGTTTAATTTATCTATTTCTTAAAATAAGGTATTAGATATATCTTGTAATGCTTACATATATATTGAAATATAAGAACCATGTAGATTCAAAATACTGACCGAGGGGAGGTAGATCCATGAGAAAACAATAGACCTAAACTTGCTATTGCATCTATTAGGTAATACCACATCACATTACTAACTAGAATGACAATTGTTTTAAATGGTTTTTATTAAGTGCCTTCAGTTACACGAAACATTTTTTATGTATCTAGTCTAGATACATATAGATTTTTGTTCTAATTTTTGAATAAATGTTACTTCCTTTATGAATATATCATTTTATATGGTAAAAAACATTTAAATAATGGTATTTATGTGTAAGAATAAACAAACCTAATAATGGAAACGGATTATGAAGTTACTTCACCTGACCTATACTACACCCAACATTGGAATCACCGACTAGGTCAAGTAATTAAAAAGTACGGGACTAATTTACCTCAAGATAGATATTTAGATTCTTTTGATGTTAAAACACTTGGAGTAAGTCATGCATGTTTATAAGAAAAAATGACCAAATCCTACATTTAGTTTGAAATATGAACGGGAAAAAGAGATTCTTGAATTATCTTACATCTATTTGTATAGACCATTTCCTATTGAAGAATGTGGTGGGTAATAGTAATTCAAAACATTTACTATTTATTTTAGTAGATAGTGATATGTATACTTAATGAGGCATTAGTTCAATTATTTTGAAATATTCTCGGAATAAAAGAATGGATTTGAGAACCAGCATGGTAGAAAAATTATGAAACTCCTATCATACCTTTGTAGAGAATATCATAATCATGACATCATTGATTACATATGGTTGTTTAGGATCTTATCTCAACTCACTCACACTTAAACACCTCAGTGGAATGGTGTATGAAAAAGAATTAATCACATCTTGTTGGACATGGTGAGATCAATTTTGTGTCAATAAATTCTTCCATTATAATTTTTGGGATATGTGTTACAAATATCAGCACATATACTAAACCAAGTACCGACTAAATTTATAAATGGTATTACATTTGAATTTTTTAGTGGATTAAAAACCATGGTAACAAATTTTGAAGTGTGGTGAAGTGAAGTGTTTGTTATGTAATATTCCAAGAAATAAACATAAATCATGAGGAACAATGTGTAGGCTTATAGGATACCCTAAAGAAACAAGGGGATATTACCTACACAACCCCTTATAAAAAAGTTTATAGTAGAATGAAACACCATATTATTTAAGAGGTAGAACATCTATAAAAGAGGTAGTGAGAGAGGGATAGACATTAATGATGTCAAGGATTAAGCAATATAATAGTTAGAGCAAGAATATATTCCACAAATCCCCATAGAAGAAGAAACTATTTTAGAGACAGAAGTACTATGTGGGATTACAAGAGAGGGCATAGAAACATAATGTTGTGGTTTTCCAGTTACTGAAGATGGTGACTCATTATTAGTATATAATAATTTTATTATAACCGAATAGTAAGAAGAAAGTGTAAAAGATGTTTCCATGTGTTAATAAGACATGAAATATGAAATGTATTCCATGTAAAAAAGCCATGTTTGTATTTTGGTAGACCCACCTTTAGATCTAAAGACCATTGGTTGAAAATGGGTATTCAAGAAGAAAAAGGAAATGGAAGGTCAAGTTAATACATTTATAGTGTGAATAGTTGAAAAAAGGATTAAACCATGGATATACATTGACTATTATGAATCCTTGTCACCAGTTGCAATGATGAAATAAAAATAATTATAATTTATATTGTGGGTTACCATGACTATGATATTTTTAAAATCGATCTCAAATAATCTTTCCCTAATGGGAGCCTTTAAGAAGATGTCTATATCAAACATCTTGAAGGGTTTGTGGCACAAAATGATGCCATTAATATACAAAATTTGAAAAATCAATTTTGGATTCAATAATAATATAATAAATGGAATAATGATTTTTATGAATCCATAATGGAATTTGGATTCATAAAGAATGATTGCGATCCTTCTATATATAAATGGTTTAGTAGAAGTACGGTCTATTTCATAATAGTTCATGTTGATGAAATATTAGTCATTAGATACCAAATACCAGTATTATAGTATGTTAAGACAAGGTTATATAAATTGTTCCTTATAAAGAATTCGGCGAGGCATCATATATTTTTGGGAGAAGATCCATCATCATAGATCTAAGAGGTTGCTCGTTCTTTGTCAAAGTACACACATTGAAAAAATACAAAAGAGATTTAGTTTAGAAAAATACAAGAGGGTAATATTTCTATAGTCATGTTGAAATCATCATTCCGGGAAAGTGTGTCATCATAAACATGAGTAAAGTGACAAAATGGAAAGGATTACATGTCAATCAAGGATTTGATATGTCATGTATGTTATGATTTTAATATAAACGACATTAAATATGCATTGAATGTGGTAGGAAGATATCATGATGCTTCGGGTGACTTCCATTTAATGACCATTAAGACTATTATTAAATATATGAGGCATAGTAATGATATGTTCCTAGTATATGGAGGTGATAATGAGTTAGTCATCAGAGGATATGTTTATTCTAGTTCACAAACTGTTTAGGATTACATGAAGTCAAATGGGATATATCTTCACTTTTAATAGAGGCGATGTGAGATAGAAGAGCTCAAAGAATGTTGTGGTCATAGATTATATAGTGGAGTCCAAGTATATTTAGTTTATGAAGAAGCTAATGACGAAGTATGGATGCCCAAATTTTTCCAATATCATGCCAGGGTACATAGTAATGATGATTTAATCACATTATATTATGATAATACTGCAAAGATGGATCTCAAAAAATAAAAAAGGTGACATTAGTGGATGAAGCACATATATTAGAATTATCACATCTTGTGGTATTTTCATAGACATGTGAGGTTGTAGTGAGTCATATTTTCATAGAAGAAAATGTTGTAGACCTATTGAATAAATCCATGTCTCAGTCAAAACATGATTATCCTGTGAGGTTTAGTATATTAAAATTCATAGGAAGTTGGTTCTAGTCTAAGTGGGAGTTTGTTATGGTTGGTTTCCTAGGAAAACTGATCCTACTTTGATTACATGCTTTTTTTATGACATGAATTTTAATTAAACATCTTATTGCATAATAGTCATTATTCTTCATTGATTTAATATAATAATGTCCAAATGTATTTTTTCCAATGATATGGTCATAGAAGTTATATGCTAGTATTAGAACCTTGAAGTGCTATTAAAATACTCTTAATATAGTTATGTGATCGGATATTGTACTATGATGTGACACATTGTATTTAGACCATCAGGTTTGAGTACATGAAAATAGATGAGACTAATTCTCCTGAGGTTCACACTTGGTAATATCTAAGATGGGAGATTATGATAATAGACCCTCCATTATGTATTTTACATGTTTTGGGATCATTAGGCATTCCTTTCTGCAAGTTTGTGTAATTATTCTTAGACTTAATGATTATCATTGATGCATTTCATGACTCACACACTTAAAAATACTAACATATTCTGTTATGCCATATGTTGCAGGAAGTAGGATATATTTGGTGCGTCACAATTGAAAAGTCATTAATAGATATTTTGAAGAAGGATTTCCCCTTTTATCTTTATGACAGTTGATATATCATACATTTCATTAGAATATAACCATCACTTAAATTCCAAGTCCACAGTGTAATGATGTGTTTATTTCAGAAAATCCAAAAATGATATATCAAAAAAATAGGATGACGACACCTTTGTGAAATATTTTTGATGTGATATTGTGACAATGAGATTAAATTACACAATGATCTTTCAAATGTGATTTTCATCATTATGAAATTATGTTCTTTCTCTTGGGTTCCTCGACCCATTGTTATATTGTAATCATGGACATTAGGCTTGATTTCCTAATGGTAAAAAGAAATAATCCTAGTGGGTCATGCAGTATTTGTTTCAATAAATCTTAATTAAATTCAATTTTAATTTAATTAATGGAATACATGTTTTTCTCCAGATCATGGAATTATTTTATTCCAGTTATATAGATTATATAAATTAAATAAATATTTATTAATTGTAATGTGAATAAAAATAATTTTCATTGAATATTTAATAAATAGTCATTAACTATTATGTGAATGAAATATAAAATTATGAAGAAATTATTTATTCTGATATTAGTTAAATACCAAGGTGTTTGAACAAGCCAAAACCAGGTCCAATGATAAAATAATTACTTACAATATGGTATGTATTATTTATCCATTTGCGCAAGTTGAAACACTAAAAAATAATAATAATATTATTTTGTGGCATGAGGTTTATTAATAGAAATAATTATTATTTAATGACTAATTTTCTAATAAATATTATTTTAACCTAAAACTTAACTCTAAAAATATAAAAATATGTCTATTGTGTATTGTAACAAAAACTTGAGAATATAAAATTATTTCCCACAAAAAATTATCTTTTGAATCCTCCTTATATATACCTTCCATGAATAAGAACTGAAAGAGATAACTCTTCTAGAATATTGAATGAGTAATAAATATCAAAAAATTCAAGTCATTTGATGCACCAAGCAAGAACATGATGATTGTGTGGTGTTTCTAAGAGATCATTGGAGCATGTTGGGATCACTACTAGAGGGATTATATCCTTGGATCGTCATATTGAAATAATGGAAACATGAAATGGTATTTTCAGATGATCGACATTCATCAATGAAGAAATATCCTACACCCAAATATTTATTTATTCAGATATTAAATAAATTAACTATAATTGGATGTGAAAGATCCTCACTCATGGTTTCAGGATTGATTAATAAAAGAAAATTATAATATATTTTACATCATCACATACTTCCATTGTACCTAAAACCAACAAGGTAATGGGTCCTATATCTACCATTTTAGTGGCAACCTCTTGTAGAGTTAGGGTATTGGACCTCTATCTATGAAGGGGATCCCTCCTTTGGAGATAGGGCATGGGTCGTCGACTATTAGAGTGGAATGATCCAATTGGATTAGTGAATGGGTCTTCTACCATTAGATTGGAACCCTCCTATGGATTTAGGGTATCAGTCCTCTATCTATAGAGTGACACTCTTTAATTGCTGCAGGTCATGAGCCATCTACCTAGAGATTATGTCCCATCGGTTGTACAACATAGTGGTGAGGTTCGACTCAAAATGGATATTTCTTGTGACAGATGTATGAGATGATGGGAATGATTGATGAAACTCTTAGACAGAGGTAATAATATTCTTATGTGATGATATTTGAGATAGAGATCCCCTTTCTCTTGAATCTAGTTTTATTTTCAGAGTATTTATATCATTGCTGGTTCGTTTTCATTTCTCTCTTGATATGGGTTAATCTATTTACATATATCATTTCTCCTATTATTTCACCTTAAGATTTTAGGGCATCCTATTAGGTATGTTTATACTCAAACCTACATAGGCTTTGACCATAGGTGTCATGTTTTCTATAGATGATAGATAGGTTGGTGACGATAATGAAGGGCCATAGGGATGCACTGGTGCATTTGATTGTGCATATTGGATGGGGCTTAGAGATTTTTATATGGTATCTCTTATAAGTTTATTTTCAAGATTTTTTTGGTTGGGACATCATTCTGGTTGATTTTTTATTTTTACCATTTTTAGATTATAATGTCATAATCATGTATTCCATATATGTTTTCACATGAATGACTCTCACTCTATGTATTCATTTCATTTATATTTATTCCTATGTACTTATTTCTGGAGATGGATGAGTGTGTGCATGCAATTACATTAGGAAAATTACTCCCATATTAGTTATTAATTTCTGTTCTTGTCACCTGCCACTAGCATATGGAGGCTGGCATGGGGTAGTTTTGGATTGAGACTTGTTGGGCTAGGTTGTGAAATATTGGGATGAGAGGTAGTTCATTCACTGAGATGGTGTTTGGATTTGTAACCATATGAGAATATGGTTGGTATTTAGGGAAAATGTGTCAAATTTTCTATATTATATCATTCAATGAAGAGGAAGAAATGATGGTGTAGTGGTATACATACACATACATCTAGAAATAAACCACCAACTTATCGACTTGGTATACTGAGAAATTGTATTCATGGGACATTTCTATGTACATCACAAATGATTTATTCTTTTATAGTATTTCTTAATTAATCTACCCATATAAATATATACTCATCTGACCATAGTACATATTGAATAAATATTCAGGATTCTTCCTTGAATACATCCACCTCAGATACCGTTTTAGGATCTAGATGGCCATCTGATGAGTGATGAGGCCTGAGTTTAGTGTAAATTGTGTGAGGTTCTCCCTCTATGTGGACATGTTGTATAACCTAAACCTTTTTATTTGAATATATTACTAGATGAGTAGGATGAGAATTCATATATGATTATCAAACTCTATGAGTTCAAGAACCAGATGCTAATGAGGTTCTATGGTGATGTAGATCTCTAGTTGGAAGAGTATTGACCAGAGTTAGTCATCTGAGTTTTCATACTTATCAAAACCTGAACTTTTCAAGTTGTTTCTTTGGTAACCAGGATTTTCAATAGAGTTGTTGGGTGATGGTGGCGTATAGTCATGTAGATGCATGATGAGTTGAATACCTCTTGGACCAAATTCCAGCAGCTATTTCGTGAGGAGGAAAACACCTCATTCATGATCTCATTTCAACTTTAATTGATTTTGGACCAACTAGTGGGGGTAATAGGTTCTATGAATTCTATGAGGTTCAATAACCTTAAAATGTACTCCCTCAACAATCTTTGAGATTTATTATTTAGATTGTAGAAGTTTGAGTATGGTCTCAATAGACAAATCCAAGATAGTGTCATACCCATGTGCATTCTAATTTATGATAGAGTATTGTAGTGTGTGATGGCGATGAATATATTCCTATTATAGGGATTCCATGTAGTTTTATAATGAAGTGGGCATTATAGGGATATGTTTTCTATAACATATAGTAAGAGCTAGTAGGTAAGATCTAAGGGAAGAATAAATTCTGAGGATTGGACTCTGAGATGTGATCATGTGACACATGGAGAATGTAGAGGACCACAATAACCTAGATTAGTTCAGTTCTATTCATTTGATTAGTGAGTTTACATGGAATGTGATTTCCTGGTCTAAAGTGATGATGAGGTAAGGTAGATAATGGAGGGATAATCATGAGAAAGGTAGTTCTATAAATATGGTTATCATAGGCGAGGGTAGGGTGGACCCCAAGGCGGAGGAGATGGAAGAGGAGATTGTGGGGCTCTTGGAGGATGAGTTGGGGGTGGTGGATTAAATTATGATCTCATTCCACCACCACCACCTATAATCCCATGTAAGGTATATGAAGATGGAAATCAGAGTGGTGGGTAGATGTAAGCTATGGAGGCACATGGCATGGTGGATCCAAATATTATTTTAGGGTATGATCTATGTTTATTGTAGACTTGATTTAGTATAATTAGTCAGTGTGAAAGTAATTCCTTAATATCTTTACACATAGTGGGAGAGAAGGAGATCCTAGTTGAGGATTCAGACAAGTTGTTTTTCCATGTGGTTCTTACGTGGACTACTTCTTCGATCTCTTTAATCTTCATGCAGTGGAAGCTATCAGGTGGTGGAGATATTTCTAATGGGGCTTTTTGGTCACAAACAAGTGACATTATGATGTCATATTGGGTCCATACATGTTTCCCATACTCAAATCATATATTGACTATTATCATAGACAATTTATATGCTTTTATACTTATGGAATGAGATTCTACATTGCGTGGGATAGAGATATCATGGAAGGAAAAGAGGGTATTGTGTGAAGAAAGATGAAACCATCATTCTTTAGGTGGAAAGTGTAGTACATGGTATGTCAGGATTCTTTGGAATCTGGATTCCTTCTGTCATGGATGATTCTATCGACATCTTTCTTAAGGATATACTAGGACAACCTTCATGGGGAGATATGGTTTTTGGAATTTAATTTTACTCTAGGACGACTCCAATAGATTTGTAGGCATATTTTATAGACCATAATGAGCTTCAAGAGCTACATTTTTAGTTTTAGGACCATTGAGAGAAGGGTATTATCAAATCCAGTGTATCCCATTGGGTAGCTTTAGTATTATTTGTTAAAAAGGAAGATGAGATATTATGACATTATTTAGATTATCGTCAATAGAACCTGGCCATGATAATTAACAAGTACACTTTTTAAGGATTGAAGACCTCTTTGATCATTTGTATGATAATAAGTGGTTCTCAAAGATCGATCTCAAGTGTGGATACCACTAGTTGAGAGTTATGAAGGATGATATTATGATATTGGCATTATGATATCAATATGAACACTTTGAGATCCACATGAAACCTTTATGTGTGTAGAATTTCCTTACTATGTTTTCTGGATTTTATGGGTTAGATATTCAAGCCATAATGGGACCAATTCGTTGTTGACTTCATGTACATCAAAGTCATACACTCTACATTAGAGGAGGATCATGTGATGTATTTGAAGATTTTTGTAGACATTCTTCAGGAACACCATTGTTATAGTAAGATATCAAACCTATATTTTGGGATCCAAAAAGGTCACATTATAGGGAAAATCATTTTTATAAATGGATTATCTATGGAACCCTTGATTACCGATGTAGTTATTTATTGGGATCCACCTATGAGCATGTTTAAAGTGAATAATTTTATTAAAATGAAAATATACTGAAATAGATTTTTAGAAAAATTCTCCTGATTGTGGCCCCATTGACCACCCAGAAACGATATTGCTATCTATTTACCTAGACCTAATAGTTCTAGAGAGCCTTTGAGGAAGTAAAGATGTGTATTACGATTTCTCCTGGTTTGAGACTATTGGAGGATGGTGTGGAGTTTGTAGATTATTATGGTACCTTTGGAGCTATCTCATATTCATGTTGATGGGTAGGAAGGAAGTTATCACATATGGGTGAAGGAAGAATAAACAACATGATTAGAACTATACAACTCATGAATTATAGTTGGAAAAGGTAGTCTTCACTATTTGGATGTGAAGGAACTATCTTCAGGGAGAGTGGTTTTTTATTTTCCTAGACAGTCAGATTTTATGGTAAGTCTTCACACATAGGTACCTGATCCAGAGACAAAGGTGATGGTTGGAGTTCCTACAAGACAACAAATTTGAGATTGTTTATACTCTTGAGAAGGGGAAAAAGGTGACTGATTCCCTTAGTAGGATTTCGATGAAACATTTTTATAAAGGATGCATCAGATTAGTTTTCTTCCTTTTACATGACCTTGGTTGAGGATGAGGTTTCATATTTTCCTTTTTTGATGGTTTGGAATCCCCCGTTTTTCTAGGGTATGAAAGCGTCATAGTTGGGAGACATGGACTATGAGGTTTTAATTGACTATAAATCCTCAAGAGAGTAACCTAATGGGTTTTCTAGTGGAGGGAACAACAATATACGTTTCCTGGGTTGGACAGTGGTCCTGATCATGATGTGGGAGGAGGTGATGGGAGAGCTTCAAACATATCCTTTGGATATACATCCCAATACTAGTATGATGTAAAATGACTTTTAGCAATAGTTTTTTTATCTATATTTTTGATGAGTGTTGTCAAGTTCTTCTTTCGGAGCCTAATTTCTCATTAGGAAGAGGATGAGCACCATGTTACAACATTTTTTCTACAGCCTCTTGGGATTCCAGAGTGGAAATGGGAAGGCATATCCATGGAATTTGTGATCGTAATTTCAAAGAAACAGTAGGACATGAATCTATTTGGGTGATAGTTGAACATATAATGAATTCAACACATTCATTTTCGATCATGGAGCAAGGTTCATTATAGATTTTACGGCATTTGTACATGCAGGAGATCATTAATGTTTATTATGTTCCATCAACCATTGTCTCCAACTTTGATACACAATTCACATCATGGTAATGGTGAGGCCAATAGAAGTCAGTTAGAACCAAGATGTGGATGATTATGACCTTTAATTACTAGAGAGAAGGCTAGACCAAGCACACTATGAATGTTTACAATGATATGCTAATGGTTTTTATGATAGAAATTATCCAGAGTTAGGAGGAACCTTTTCCCATGTCGATGTTTTATTATAATAACATCTTCTACTCTACTATCAAAATGAAACCTTTTAAGGCCCTATATGGAAGACCTTGTAGGTAACTTTTATTCTTAAGGGATATCAATGTGGCATCTATTACTATACCAAAATTGG
Organism: Viscum album; assembly: GCA_963277665.1. Taxonomy (NCBI): domain Eukaryota; kingdom Viridiplantae; phylum Streptophyta; class Magnoliopsida; order Santalales; family Viscaceae; genus Viscum; species Viscum album. The sequence goes on along the minus strand of OY728121.1, from coordinate 495,911,156 downwards.
TGTAGCGGAATATGGAGATGGTCCACAGGATCAATGAGTGAATAAGGACAACATAGTGAAGGTAGATTTATTATGATGATTAATGTCATAGGCCATTGGATTTCTTGCAGTGAGACCACCATTTCATGAGAGTCTCCCAATGATAATGATTAGGGATATTTGGGTAGTATGGGAAGATATCAATAAAGTTCATCATGTTATTTGAGATCATTCATAGGGTTTGTGAGGTTCCCTATCTCCTTGCCTTATCCCCACATATAGAGCGAGTGAACGATATCATCCATGTGTCACAACAAAGGAAATATGTGAAAGACCCGAAAAAAATTATTGATTTAGGTGAGCTAGAAATCTAAGATGGGATCACATTCATTGAAAAAAGATCAATTATCATGGATATGCATGAGGGGATATTGTATGGACGACCATTCCTTTTTTTATTGTGTGGAACCATGAGAGAATACAATTGAGATCCTGGAAGGGGTTGATCCAAATTCAGGTTCATTATCCCAATCTTTTTGTTTCATTTTTTTTGTTTTTTAAGGAAAATTTATGAAGGAGGAAATAATATAGAGACACTATTTTTTCATGGAAAGACTTTGAAATATATCAATGAATATTTTCTGAGCCATGTACTGAGATAGTGTGTGATTATAAGGCCTAGTGTAAAGAAAATTAATTTTATAAAATTATTAAATATATATTTTATCATGTATGAATGGTTTTCATAAATAATGGAATATCTCAAAAAATTAGTATCGAATCCAAAATCTGAGACACCAGTTGAATACTAAATTTGAGGTTAACCATAGCCATGAACTAATGTGGTTCCAAATAAGTTGTTCAGATAAAGTAGTTTTTGGTAGATGAGTTCAGTGAATAAATAAATAAATAAATTCATTCATTCATTAAATGACATAAAAATAAAATAATCTATAAATATGGTTTTATGTGAAATCCAAAATGTGAGCTGCCTTACCATGGGAACACTAAAAAGAGGAATCCATTGTTTTTTATAGGCAGATTATGACTAGACAATGGTGAGAATCCAGATCCAGACAAATCAAGTTGTAATAAACACAATTAATCTTCTCATTCTTTGGAATATGTGTTCTTTAGAAACGATCTGAATTGATATAGGACACATCATTACCATGTTCTTTCCTTATTATTAAAATATTGATCATGATCATACTATTTTTATTTGATATGCATTCAAATTCATCCTTTCTATGAGCACACACATCAGATTAAATTGATTATTAAATTATTTACTCTCGTTTTACCGAATTTATGAACATAAATATACCTAATAAAATTAATTGGAAAAGAACACTCTTTAATTGTTTTTTCAGTACTGTTCTTGTGGTTTTCCCCCAATAGTTTTTCGCATGCATATCCAATTTTCTAGAGGGCCAATATTCAACATTGTCGAGTGATTTTTAGAATGATCGACCCACCAGATTCGTGGTGGATTCATGTACAATGAATGGATTGAAAAAACAAGGATGGATTCAGATTGATTGGGGACATGGGTAATTACATTATGGATTGGGAATCTAGTGAGGCAATGAGAGATGTCCATATACTCGACAATACTTGCGTGTAACGAACAGATAATTGAAACTCCATTTTTCAGCCATCGGTGTTCTGGAATCAATAGAAAGAGTTGAGTACCACTAATTATGGGTGGTAAAATAGTCTAATTTGCGGTGTTGGAGCAGTATGTATGAGATGATGAGTGGATATGAGTTTCTTTGAAAATAATGATTATATATCTTATAGTATGAAGAACACATGGTGTGTAGACCCATGGTAGTGGCAGATAGGGTTTCAAAGTGAGTAAAATATCCCATGCCATGTAGGAACCACACACACTCTGTGAATCGGTGAAGGAAAATCGGTGTGTATTCTAGGAGTAAATAGAGATGGTCATGGAAAAATAATGACGTGTATATAAGGTCTCTCCCCATAGGACACAGACACAACTGAGAGGACACAGATCGACCCTGAGTGGATGAGACACACTTGATGTACTCCACATAAACATCATTTAGGGCCACATGGAATGAAATAAATATACTTTAAAAGAAAAATCAATGAATAAGAGTGGGACCAAATGTTTTATGAATCCCCTACATGACATAAACCTCTTTTTAAAAAAACTTCTACTCCTCATATGTCCTTAATTTTGACTCATATTTTGGATCATGAATATCCTACCTTGTTTTTTTTCATATAGAACACGATCCTGTCTTTCGTAGTGGCTTTTGAGATATGATGTGAGATTTTCCAGAAATATTTCTTCTTTAGGTGATGTTCAATGATGGAATTTATTGGATAATATCATCATAGAAATCATAGTGGCACCCTCCTATGATTTCATAGAAAAGGTCATAAACCATCCAAGTGGTATCCTCATGTAGAGTAAGGTAATAGGTCCTATAACATCAATGTGTCTCCATCTTAATATGATAGGGTATGGGTCCTATATCAACCATTAGAGTGGCACCCTCTTATTGGGTTAGGGAATGAGTACTCTATATTCTGGAGTGACACCCTCATATGGAGTCAGGTCATGGGTCCTCTATCTATCCATAGATTAGAACACTTCTATTGAAATAGGTAATAGTTCCTCTATCTACAATCTGAGTGGAATCCTTATATTAATTTAGGGAATGGGTCCTTTATATTCTGAGTGGCACCCACCTACGATGTCTGGGTATGGGTCCTCGACCATCAGAGCAGCACCCTCAATTAAATCGATGAATGGGTCCTCTACCATCAGAGTAGAACCATCCTATGGAGTCAGGATATGCATCTTATATTCGTATATTGGAACCGTCCTATTATTCCAAAGCCTGTTTACCCAACATATTGATTCTATTCCCTGTACTGTGTGGAACAGGGGTGTGGTGTGGCTCGAAATTGATATTTCTTCAGACATACATGCAATATGCTAGACATCATTGGTGGACATCTTATATTGTTGTTATGCTCCTTTTTAGGGATGGTGTGTGAGATGGTGGTTACCTTTATTTCACTGATGAGTTTCTATTATGATCATAAATATCCATGTTGTTATGGTTTCCTTTTTATCCTGAAATGGGTTGAGATTCCTACTTCTATCATGGCTCCAATTATTTCTCCTTCAGCTTTCGAGACATCCTTTTAGGTATGTATATACTCACCCAATCATGGGATTTTCACATACGTTTCATGTATTATAAATATGATGGATTTATTGGTAGGGATTATAGAGTATGAAAGGGGTACATTTTTGTATTTTACCTAGTATGGTGGTCAGGGCTGGGATATATGGATCTATACTCTCAAAATTTACTTTTGTAGTTTTTTTCATCAAGATGGGACATCTTTTTGGCTAAGAATTTATTTTTCCCCTTTTTTATCTTACACTATCATAATATTTTACTCCCTAGAGTTTGTTATATGCATAATATTTATTCTAAATGTTACTATAATTTATGTTTTTTTGTCTATATTTCATCAAGGAGTCGGTTCAGTGTGTGCATACAGGTACATTTGGAAAATGAATAACATGTAATTTTTTCCATTCTGAATATGTCACAATCCCCTGGACTATGGAAGCAGGCTTGAGGTAATTGTGGTTGAGGCCCCATTGGGTCAATTCATGACATTACCTAATAGAAGACCTTAAGTTGGTTACTATAGTTACTATCGTACATTGTTGGAGACATTACATTCTTGGAGAGTGGTTTGAAGTGTATGTGGATTACAAAAGCCTCATGTACATATGAAAATATATTGTTTTTTTTCATATGATTTGATGGTGGGTTGAGTACCTATAGCCCTTTTAATTTGAGCTTACGTATATTTTTGAGAATTAGAAATTAGTGGTCAAATATCTAAGCCAAAAGTTTCATACACATGTTGTTTGGGAGTCTAGTATTGAATAGAGATTTATAAATATTTTTTTAAGATATATATTGATATTTATGGAAGACATATGAAGAATATTATTATAGATTTGGAATTAAACTTTGGATAGAGTGAAGAAGAGGATACTTTCTGATATTTAGGTATTTGATCTACAGGGGAGAATTTCAGGGTGGGACCCACCATCTAGTTATGTCATTTATGGGGATGAGATCTTACACATTCATGGGTGAATATGTGTACCAAAAATCATATATTTTGAATTAATATGTGTATATAATTACTTTTCGTAGGTATTATATCTCATTCATATAAAGATGTAACATGATATACACTTCTAGTATTGGTTTCCTAAAATGAAATGGTAGATAATATGTTCTTTTACATAGTGATCCACATGCCAACAAAAGAATGAGAACACAAATTTACAGTGATTATTTTATTTTCATTAACAAATACTGAGTGGAAATGGGATGACATAACTATGGATTATATGATGGGTTTACGTGGGCCACCTTCTGGAAGTGATGCTATATAGGTGAGCGTAGACAATTTGAAAAAGGTAACTCACTTCTTTCCTATTCAAGAGACCATTTTATTGGTAGAAATAGGAAGGATATATTCTAGGGAGGATATATTTCTTAATGGAGTACCATTAACCATCATATCAGATAGAGATTATTGATTCATGTCACAGTTGATGTTGTGGTAACAGAAGTAACTGGGTTCATAGGTACAACTAAATACAACCTATAAGCCAATGACCGATGGTCATTTTGAAGGTATGGTTTAGGTATTTTAGGAAATTATCTAGACATGAATCCTCGATTTCATTGGTTCATGGGAGAACACAAACCACTCTATAAATTTTCTTATCATAATATATTTTAGGAAACAATAAGATGGATCGTTATGTAGACTTATATGGTAGGCCATAGAGTTAAATCTAGTTTTTGTTTGATATAAGCGAGAAAATTCTATAGTGACCCCGTCTCATTTAATAGATATCAGAGTGTGTACAACTAATGAAGAAGTAGTTTCTATCACCCAGTATAATAATAATACTTATACTGATCTTCACTAAAAACCATTAGATAATGAGATGGAAGATCATGTTTTCTTGTTTTTTTAAACTATGGTAGGAAATATATTTATTCATGATAAGGTATGATATCACCTTGTTATGTAGGTAATTATCAGATCTTATATAAAGTTATCATGGTATCCTAAAAGATAGTTTTTCCTCATTAGTTCTAGACCATGAATGATTTCCTCCATGTATCTCAGTTACTCCTTTATCATTATGACCCTCCATGTTTTTTTGATCTCAATGAAATTGATCTGGATAGAGATTATTATTTTGTCGAGTATCCTTTAAGTATTGTTTATCTGATAATAAAGTGACTTTGATGAAGTCTAGTACCTCTAGTGCTGCTGTTATAGAGGAAAAACCATGTACATGATGATACCATGGAGCAAGAGGCTAATGTACATGCTCAATGGTTGGAACATTTCTTAGATACAGATCAAACTGCCTCTATATGGAAACATGGGGATGAGTTTTATTATGGAGGGGAGGTATATGGTCATGAATTTACTTATATAGTATGAAAAATTTAATTTTATGTTAAAAACAATCATTTTTTAATATACAAGTTTATAAGTGTTAGGAGGGCTAAAGAATGTACAGAGCTTGTTTAGAGACTTGATTTCCTATTTTTAGAGGAAAATGATGATTCACATGGTTAGTTCACAATAAATAATAACCTTACATCTCAACGGTGTATCCCCAAGGAGGCGAGGCAAGGTTTGAGAAACTGTTTGAGTTTTCCCATATGATAGTGCATGGATGCTGCTGAATGTTTTAGAGGTCATCTATAGGGATTCACAATATTTTTCAAACCATGGTCCTAACCATATGATGTGGGGAGACCATAGGTAATAGTTTTGAATGGTTGGTGAAAAAATTGGTCATCTATGTAGCTAAACTATGGGACCCTTAAAATTGGAGACATTCAAAATTTATCTCCCATTATCTATAATCTACTACCTTGTTCTCCTTTTTTTAATGCACAATATCCTCTCCTTCATCTGATATCAACCTCAGTATCATAAAATATGATCTAAGACTCGTCCCTCATATGACATCAAAATAATCCATTTTTCATTGAGTTGGATATCTACCAGAAATACTTTCATTCATATTACTTCCTTTGTTCATTTACCTTACTGCTTCCTTTCTTCATTTACCTCACCTTATAGAATGCTATTTCAATGTGAGATAATATAAAATAATTTTAGGGAATTTATATATTTATATGGTTTCTTCAATTCAATCCCGAGTTAGAGGATGATTATAGTTTTGGATTATAATACCCATCTATGGTAGGAGGTTTGTACCTTTACCCTCAAAGTCCTGATGTTTAAATATTCCACTACATTGATTCATATCAGACATTCTTGGTGATTCTTGTAAAATCGGTAATACCATAAACTAAATTCTTTAAAACAAAATTAGATTTTCTATTTCCCCTTTGAAATTGTTGGGGGTCATATACATAAACCCAAACCACATGAGGTGGGTTTGTTCAAATTTCTAAAATTATGGATTTCCTTTGGGTGTGTGGAGCTTTCAACAATTGAGTAGAAGCTATATATGAATCAAATTAGGATGTTAAAAGATGAATATGCCTTGGAACATGTTTATTATAATAAAAACGAAATCAATAGAAATTTTTAATTAAATGGATGATCGATTATCATAATAATACTAATGTAATGCTCTTTAAGTTGGAATGGACACTAACATGGCCCCTCTATTATTACATGAAAATTAACTTCTTAGTGAAATATTGGTGATGAATAAAATAGATAAAATGAAATGGAAATTATCATGGACCCCTGATCACATAAAATTATTTTCATTGATGGATACTTTAGAATGGATCCGACATTGCTGCATGGCACTGACATCATGATATGAAAATGATGATTAACTTATATTGGATTTAATAGATTATTACATTGGATTCCTATTTCTTGGACTTTATAGTGATTTCTCTTAGGTATACTCCCAATTCATTACTAAGTAATCTAAGGATGAGATTTGTGGATAGGAAGTGGACTCATTGTTCAGTGTCCAGGGGTCCTGGTTTATACAGGCCAACATTATATAGAGTTTATGATAGATGAGCTCAAGGGACTCAAAGAGAATGCCCTAGAAAATTTCCTTGAATCCTGGCCCTCATAAGATAGATACTTGATACATAAAACATATTCCTTAACTAATTCATGATACATCCATAATATACCATAGTTTATGATTTACTCATGTAATCTTTCTTCAACATTTATAGACTATTTAACACATAATGTACTTAATTATTGGATTTTTTTACATTATCATTTATATATTTTTAATATTATAACCTCACACTACTAGAAATGATATCCAAAAATTAGATTTCATAGAGACATTGTTGGTGGTGTCCTACTTAGTAAATCTCACACTCTCTTCATGCAGTTTTTTGGTACCTGAGAAGACTTCATTGTTGGGGGTTTTGAAAAAGAAAAGGGGTATTCTATGAACAATTTAATTTAATACAAAGATGGAAAATGAGAGAATATGACCAATAATATTCTCTTGATGGTATTAGAGATAGACTATGTCTTTTGTTCATTTTTATTTCATGTTTTACATCCATGTTCCTCTATACCCCATGGTTTTCCACCGTTTGTATATCCCCATGAAATGACCAAATGTTTTTATATGGTATTAGATGTTGTTCTACCATTGGTTATGCTGTAGTATTTATTACTAATGGATGATTTACTAATTATTTTACATTATTATTATATTTGGTTACAATAATTATTATTTTATTATACCATTGTGATATGCTATCACCATGAGGTTATTGTCTCCCATCATACCATCACATACCCTCATTACTAGTCAACTACCTTTTCTTTACAAGTAATATCACATGAGGCAATGTGGAAAACCAAAAAAATCACATGTCTATGAAATAGTCATGAGAAATCACATTTATCATTGATGAATCAAATGATATTACATACTAGAGAAAATATGGAAAATAAAAAAATTCAGGAAGCCTAAATTCACACATTCTAAATTTCCCTTATAACTCATTTTCACCAAGACTCACTTGAGTAATTTATAAACGATTCTTATACATTTCATATCTTTTGGGGTATACTAATATATCATTAGTAAAAACAAAAAAAAATTATCGTGATATTCCATGAACACTCTTTTCAATTGATCCATAAAAATAGAGGGTGCATTAGTTAATCTATAGGGTGATACCACAAATACATAATGTCTATAACTCATATGACATTCTATATATGGAATATATTCCTGACTCATAATATATGATAGATATAATAATGATAAGTATTTGAAAAAAATATTCTCATTGAATTTGATCAAATAGGTATTCAATAAAATGTAGTGGATTTTTTTATTCATAGTAATGCAATTGATTACCCTATAAGGAATAAACAACCTCATAGACCAATACTTTTTCAAAAAAAATAACAATATATCCCTGAGGTGAAAGACTTGGGTGTATTAATCCTTTATCAAGATGATCATATAGTTTCTTCTTTAAATAAAATTGTTATATTATCCATATTTATGGATCCTTTATATATGACTCGTATCAAGAATGAGTTCAATATAAAACTCAATTTCATGCTAACAAGGATTTTTATGAATTTCATTAATAAACACATCATTATACTCTTTCACAACAACAACTTTTTAATTCAAATGTTACATTTACATTTCATAGGTTTTTATTTTTCTTATTCTCTTAAAATTTAATTAATGATAGAAACTAGAGGAGGATCTAGACATGATTTGGAGGATTTAGCCACCCCTATAATGATGATGGATTCCATACCATTATTAATCATTGTAATATCAATTTTTAAGAAATATATATTTTCATTATAATATGAAATCTAATCCATACCAAATATTTTTCCAAAGTAAATAGGAAGTATAATTATCATTTATAAAATTAGTTTATTTATATGTATTATAATGGGAACTCATTGACATATTCTATTTGGAGTATGATTTTTATGTGGAGTCTTGAAATTGAATTTTTTTCTTAATGTGTTACAGAAATATCTAATTTTATTTAGAAATCATGTATGCTATAAAAGAGTAAAAATATCTTGAACAAAATAAATCAATAGATAAATTTTATTCTATGATAAATGTACCTTTTACTATAACATTTGGAACACCAACCACTACAGTAGTGACTGCATAAGCTTATATATAATCCCTAGGTATTTTATGAGGTTGAATCTATTTATGTATGTGACATTCATTCACATAGTTCCCTCTCTATTTATTGTTGATTCATTTTAAACTGGAAGATTATTTCATTCAATTCAATCATGATCCTGATGGAAATTCTCTCAACCCTTGAGGAAAACTCAGATTCCCAGCCTGAATTTTCCATTATGATTCAATATCATTTATTAAAAGTTTTAAATTATATATTTACCATCTTCACTTTTTTATATTTCCATTTACGTAGTTCACAACCATTATTTTCTTATATTTTGTACTTTTAAAGTCTTAATACTTTGATAATTCATTATTTATCTTGATTACACATTATATTATGTACCCATATAATGATAACTTTTGGGAGAGTAGTTACCATCATTGGATTTGAAATATACCATTAAATAAATGGTGAATCACACTCCTTGAATTATGTACATAGTCCATAAAATAATTTTTTATCCTTATAATGTTTTTTTATAGATAGGAAAATTTTAATCTTACTTTTCTCTTAGTCATAGGAATTTTATCTCTATATCATCTTATTTCTCACAAGAAATTTTTTTTGAATGAGAAGATCCTTAAATACTTCTACTCAATGTTTTTTATTTCCTCCACATCCATAATGTTCTGAATAAATGACAATAATTGATTTTAATCCCTAATGAGATTATAAAAATTTGTGACATCGTTTTACCTTTCATTACATCCAAAATTAACAAATATTTTATCTAATGAACTTTTCCATTGACCAACATTAAATGGACTAGTAGTCTCATTGAATGATGGAGGATACTAACACTTGATGTTACTAATAAAATTTCACATTTCCATGGATCAACTGCCTAATATATAATAGAATGTTTGTTAGTCATAATATCATACAAGTTCTAAATATCGTAATATTTTTTCAGTTCCAAATCCATCTCTAATTCTAACTCTTGTTTCATTTACATGATCAGGATAGAAATCCAAACATAGATTACACGAATTGATATATCTTACATTCTACCACCTAAGATACATTTATATAAATTTAAATACACTAGATTACATCACAAAATTATGAGTCATAATGTATAATTTCAAATAAAAGTGAAATAATTATCATAAATTGAAAATTTATTTATAGCTAATCATAGAATCATATGTTTAGTTTTATTGGGAACATTATGAAATAAACGAAATATTCTAAAATCTTAAATAATAAAATTTATAGATAATGTGAACCCAATAATATCCCTTAGGATTGTAAAAATAGGATCACAGTAAGGAAATATTGATAGTGCATAAGAATGATGGCCAATATATACTCAACTGACTCTTTTTAGAGTTATTACAAAGAGATGCATATCTTCCAAAACCTCATCAATTTGTTGTATCAATATAGTGATTTATTTATAGTAAAACCACATAATACAAACCTTATAAAAATATTTTCTAGTATTATCCTATAATTATACATATTCTCAAAATTTTTCATAGGGTTGTTATCCCTTATCTATGTTTACATAAAACTTATTTTCACGGTTTTTACTAAAATTCCTATGACACCAACTATAAAAACCCAAATCCAATAGCTCAAATTCAGTGGATATTTTACTAAATCATAACAAATAAAAGGGTCAAACTCCAAAATTATTTTATATTTTAGTAGTTTTGGGTAACTAGATATGTATAATATTATAATATTACATCAAAAAACAAGAAATTTAATAAAATTATTCTTATGGGATATGTATTAGTTCTTATAGTACATCACTAAATTTATATATCAATATCTTCATGGTAGAAAAGGGAAAGTAAAAAATAATAATGGGTAAGGTCATATTCTTAGTAAAAGAAAGAATACAATATAATTTATCGTAAAATAAATAAAACATAAATTAAACAGATGAGATAATCTATAGTAAAATATGAAATATAAATAATACCATAAAAGGGAATAATTTGTAGATAAAATAACAACATAAATAATCACATGGATAACATTAACTAGTTTATAATGGTATAATTCATAATTTTATACGTCACAATCTTACCGTTAATGCATTAATGCAAGAAATCATATACAAATAGGTAAGGCATTCTCCAAATACCTATACTAGTTTTCCTCATGACTCCAATCGATGCATCAAGGGGCTATAATGGTCCTCTACCATCAGAAACTACATCAAATAATTCATTATATAAAATATGTGAATAAAAATTTAGTACATAATCAAAATGTACAATCATTTTGAAAAACATGCATACAAAATGTAAATTTTTTTGCACAATCAAAAAAAATAACATGATCATATTACATATAGAATAATGTGTAATATATTATAAAAATTTTATATCCTCAAAACATCATAATAGTCACAAAAGAATATTGATATTGATGAAAATACTTAAAACATAACCGTGGATGTTTTTTTGAGGAATATAACTTTTTAATTTAGAAATCACTTATTTGAAATCTATAAATTTCTAAAATATTAAGGATCATATTTTATAAGAAATTTTTTAGAAAACATATAAATAAGAATCAAATAATTAAGTGGTCATGATGGTGGAGAACAATATTAATTCTATTTATGGAAAAGATACATATTGTTTCACATTTGCAACATAATGTTGATGATACATTTTCTGAAAAAAAAGATTCATTTTAAACTATTTTATGAAAAGTAAAACATGGGTAAAAATATATTGATTCAATCATTTTATTATATTAAAAATATCCTTGAAATTATTTTTAGAATATATAGAAATATAAGGAAAATACTCCTAACTGAATATAAAGCAATGTCCAATTTCCTAAAAAACATTCCTTTGGTATCATGAGTAATTAAATAGAGGAAGTTGAAGGGAAATTTTTTTTTCATCAGAAATAACCAGAAGAGAAAAAATATATTTATATTATTATATAAATTACAAATAATTCCCCCAATAGAGACATAAACGTAAATAATCTTGAAAATTTATGAGATTTTGAAATAATCCTTTCCCTCAAGTCCTATTTTCATTGTGAGTAATTTTAGACTCATGTATAATAAATTTAAATTTATTATAATTATATAAAAGACAATATAAATAATTATAATATTTTATAATTTCAATTATTAAATTTAAATTTAAATTTATTTGTAATTCTTTATTGGAATCATGTTATCTTAATGTTAATTGTATCGATTTTCATTAATGATTCTGTTAGGTATTTTTGTTCCCTCTATCCTGTTCATGTCTAGCGTAAAATAAAACAATTAAATAATCATATAAATATAATATATATTAATTAAATACATATTTTAATTCATCCTTTGAATTTTTAGATATAAAAATGAAATACACTATTCATGGAGATGGAAGGCCATACGTAAACATGAATATTATTTTCACTTTTCAATGGATGAAAAAAAAGAAAGGTGAAAAATAATCCATCCTTCCATAATTATTAACATATTTTATATATAAAATATATTTATCTAATCTATCATTATTACCAAATATGTAAAGAGGAAATGAAAAATTAGTCACATGTGTTTATGGTGGTGGTATTCTGTATATATACATGCACAATGTTATAGTTTTCCAACAAATTAAAATGTACAAAGTTAGATAATATATTGTAATTTAAGAATAATAATAATTTTCTAGATCTCATATTTAATCTCTAAGCCCCTCCTAAAAACCATCCATGAAATATTGTTTTGGAAAATGTGTTTTATCTCTACACATAGAAGGTTGTCAATATATAAACATGAGCGATAAAATAACATTACATTTAATGGAGAGGGAGATGGTTAAATATTTGAAAATAAACTCTATAACATATTAATATATTATATATATAGGTGTTATTATTTTTAAAATATTATATTATAATTTAAATTGGTAAAATAAGATGTAAAAAAAGATCACTTAATTTCAATGATTACATTCTTTTAGAGAAACCTCTTTTGGATATATTTTTAATAACCATAGATTTGGTCTTTTGGGAAGACCATAACCTCGAGAATGTGTAAAATGATTTTATGGAGATATTTTTTTATGTTTTGGTAAATATTAATGGCCCAGGAGGTGTGATGAATTTAGGGGGGGTGTTCGATTTTAAAATTTATGTGAGTGGGACAATTGTAATTTGAAAATGTTTTAAATTATTATTATGTCACTTTCTTGAAAGAATAACTCTTAGATGACTCATGTTTTATGTTGAAAAGGGTATGGTAGAAATAATACCACAAAACAAGGCATATATAAAATTTTATGTTATTTTAACCCTTTTCTTTTGGTCTAACCCCTTCGTGAACCATTTTAACCATATATGCAGTAAGAACCTTTTCCATTTTAAAGGGGAATAATTTTTCTTTTCAGGTAAAAAAGGGATTATAAATTGTAATTGGACAATATATTAGACTAATTATCATAATAATTTTACTCTTTAAATATTTAATGATTTTTAGTAATTTAGAAAATAACATTTAACATAAAATATTATTGATTTTATTTTTGACACTACACGTATAATTTTAAATTAATAAAAATAAAATAGAACTTAATGAAATTCCCAACTGTATAAAATTTTTCACTACTATTTTTATTTTGAGCACAAACATGAAATTATATATTCATCTATAAAATCTCTTGGACACAACAAATATTCCCAATTGTATTAAATTAAATATTTTTTTGAAAATAATTTATTTTATTTTTCAACTAGTTGAATAAATTTTGTGTCAGTTATTCCTAAGAATGTAAGGTAATAATTCAATTAATAAATAAATTAAAAATATTAACATATAAAAAAATTTATATATCAAATAAGATTTTTATAACATGGATTATAAATTTTTTATCTATATGAAAAAATTTTAGAGATAATAATGTGAAGAGATTGATATTTTTATATATAGTATTGTTAAAATAATATAATTGTCATAAAAAAGAAAAATGGGTCCAAGTGGAAATGTATTGCAGTATTTAATAGAAATAGATAAACATAACTCATCTAATAGAATAAGGGTTTGTTTTAGAGAAATTTTATTTCCTAACCACAAAGTTGTAACCTTGTTTTACCCATTTTATCCTTACCAACGAGACAAGTATTTACTAATTTTATTATTCATAATTAAAATAAAATAAAAGGGTCCAATTTAGAAAATTTTATCACCATTATTCTCAATATGGAACCATTTTTCATTATTTAATTTACAAATGTTTTGTGATATAATTTAAAATTAATCTTAAAAAATGTGAGGAAAATCTGTTTTTCATATGTTTTATCAAAAGTTTGAATGCCTTTATAGTGAAACAAAACATAAAATTAATTTAAATAACCTTAATTAGATTACTGGTATCATAAATGAACTACATTTTTAGGAAAAACAAATTTAAAAAATTATTCATGAAAATTCATTAAATGTAATGAAAATTTCAATAAAAATCAATATTTTTCACTATCTATAAAAAATAAATCCTTTTAAAAAAATACAAAAAAAACTCACCCAAGGAGAATTTTGATATGATGATTTTAAAAATGAATTTAATTTATGAAACTTTTATTTCTAAAATTTTATAATTTATATTTTAATCAAATTATTGAATATACTATGTGTATTGTTCAATTATATTTCTAGAAGAAAAAAAATAATATAATTGAATCTTCGGTGTTACAATATCACATGTTTTATCATTTTAATCATTCTACCTCATTGAAAATGACATAAATGTTTCATGACTAAGGTAATAAAACACTCATCCCATTCAATAACTAAGAATTCAAATTTTATTTTATTCCCCTTATCTTAGTTTGTGATGAAAGTAAAAATTTATTTATTAAAGACAGGGATGAAATAACTTATCCCAAAGTAAGAATACATAAATTAATCTACTCTAAAAACAATCTATTAATGATAAGTTAAGATAATCAATGATACTAAATTAGATACAATAATTTTCTATAAATAATGAATTTTGTGATAACATCTAAAAAAAATCATTGAGGTGTTGTTTAAAATATTTAAATGAAATATCCTAAATTCAACCCAAAAAAGAGATTCAAAACATTAAAACCAAATTAGGTTCCCCCATTTCATGTTACCTTTCATTAATCATAAAAAAATCAATCGATCCATTATATTTTAATAATTTCATATAAATATATGAGAGTAAACACAACATACTTCATCATTGAAAATATTTCAATTTATTTAATTTCAATATCATATACCAAAAAATAATAGTTTTATATTATTTAAATTCTTCTAACTATAGATATTAAATTTCAAGAATCACCTATTTTAGTCCTATCTTATTTTTTTATTTACCTGATATGTTTTTATTAAGAAGATGTTTAATATCAATTCCCACTCAATAGGTATGTTATATACATTTTTTTCATCATGGATAAAAAGAAATAATGTAATTTAATCCATGATATATTTATTATCAAGCTGTTAAACATTATGTTATCCTTCTAAATTCCATCACATATAATTCCATATATAATGAAAATATAAAAAACATATGTGGTAATAATGTGGGTTCTCCTTTAATTCATTATTATATAAATGATTATGAGATATATTTCTCAATCCATAAACTCATTTAAAATTTTCTCCATCTTTATTATAAAACATATTTCTTTATTCCAATTTTATTTTGAAAAAATAAACTTTAATGGGCCACAAAGACTTCATTTTACCTTCAAAATTCACATTATGTGCATATTTCTTTGAGATAGTATCTATCTACAGACATGATTCTTTTGTTTTTCCTCATACTTAAAAAATACATCCAACTTGGATAGAAAAATAGTTATTCATACATTATGAATATAATTTTTTTACATTTTTTTTAAAATTTAATCTTTTTAAAAACTTTTATGTTATGAGAATCCCTATATAAATTTTTCTATTTACTAATTTTTTTTGATAATTTAATTAACGTTATTTTATTTTTATGGGTGTGACTGGACTATTATCATCCACCACATAATCCCAAAATAATGTTTTTGTTACCATTTAGAAGAAACCTCTAATGAAATTCATCTTCTTTTTAGAGACATATTCCACCAAACCAATCCGTAAATTATTCTTTGGATCGATTAAATTTTTTATTCCATCTTACATACAATAATATCTATATTCAATCATTTTTTTAAATTATCCATCATCTATAATTTCTATCCAAAATTAAATCACATATTCTTTTGTTTAACATGTTCTTTCACACTCTTATTGGGTTCATTTTTTTAGTATCTTTTTTTTGTTTCACCAAATATTTAACTCCCCAAGTTTCAACATTATGTATTTATCCATATTATTGGAATTATTATTTTAGTATTAACAAAATATTTCCTGTGAGGTGTAAACATATGATCATAATCACAATATTCAATTATATTGTATGTTTTGAAGATATTTTAACCTATTAGAAGAAAGTAGATGTATCTTATCCTTTATATTTAGATTACTGATTTTTTATACCACCAATATATGTATTTGTGTTTAAGGATTTTGTATAACAAATAGTAGCCAATAATCCTAGATTTATTAGTTTATTAATAATTTATGAAAACATTATCTAATGACATTTGTTCAAAAATAAACCTTCCATTTGAGGACTATTTGGGGAAACATATTTCTAACCCTAAGTCTCTTTCATATTTGATGATGTTTTGGGTTTCTCAAAATTTTTCTCAACACATATACATTCAAATTAAGATTTTTAACCTATAGTTCTCAAGGAAAACTTTTTAGTATAAAAAAATTGTATTTTGTATGGATTAAATTTTATTAAGAAAATGTTGTGGATTCAAAATTATATAATATAAATGTTTTATTTTAACTTAAAAGTTTATTTTAAGATGTATGAATAAACATTAAAATTCTCATGGAAGTAGATTTTATTTTCTCTTCATTTAATGATTAATCTTCAGTAACATCTACATTTATAGAATTTAATTTTAACTCAAAATTATTATGATTTAGAGTATTATTCAGGTCATTATGATTATTAATTATATCTTCACATCCCATTATCATCTTCTCAATTTTATTTTGATGAAAAATTAAATTTTCTCATATGTAATATTCATTATTTTTTTTTATTTTGGAATTGATTTATAATAGAGAATCATTGAAAAAAATAACTTCATTCTATGTATAAATATTTTCATTAATGGTTATAGTAATATCAAATTTCTCTTCACTTACTTTTCACAATACTCTATCATGAATACTGATACATTAATTGTATAGTAATGGTATATATTATTTAGGTTCAACAATGTTTTTAAAAATGTTATAATTGTGAATATTTTTATCTAATTCTCTCTCTATATCATTAGTATGCAAATTAAATTGATATACATCATCTTACAGATTCAGGATAAATATAAATATATAACTTATAAAATTAGTTTGTGAATTCTATAAAAAAATCCTTGAATTTAGTGGATATATTTAACTATTTTTTTAATTATTCTCCTCACTGTCTAACCCTAAATATTCAAGAGGATGAGTGTTAATAGATGTAATAGAGAAATTTCTACTATTATTAACATTAAATGGATGTGTATCATATTATTATTTTTTTATCGGTTTTCCTCATTAAATTAATAACTTATTTTTCATCTACACATAAGAGTTTTATCCAAAATAACTCCTTATAGGTATTTATTGGTAAATCTTACTTTTTCACAAAATGATAAATTTGTATTTATCCTGTTACACTATTTATTATAAATATGTTGAAAAAATTAGAGAATAAATATAGATAAAATTAGAGGTGACATGGATCATATCAGACATCACTTATAGTTCTTATTAGATCATTTATTAACACTAAGGGGAGGAGGATGGGGTGAATCATTGTAATTTTTTTATTAAATAGTTTTGACATAAATATTTACCCCCATTTTAGTATTTTAAAGTGTACACCAATTAAGATAAATTTATATTGTTTTTTTTCGAATTAGATTCACATCAAATCCAATATAAAATTTAAATAGACAAAAACATATAATATTTTTACAAGGTTTGATCCCAATGTGGTTGTATACTGTTTTTAGTGATCAGGTCATGTGTAAGGCATATATATAAAATTTAATACCAATGTGAATATGAGTTGGAAATCATATAGAAATTGTTTATTGTCTCCCAAATAATTTATGATATTATGATTGGTTATTTGTATTGGATATCACCATTTTACAATTATTAATCAAAATCATTGACTAAGATCCTTTGTTTTCACATTTTTTTGCTACTTTAGATTCTTCTAATAAACATTTCATATTCATATGATCCTTCAATAAAATATAAATAATTATTTTCATACTTCTTTAATATCTAAATCATTTATATTTATATAGTATAGGAAGATTGGACTTGATTAGTATCTTCTAGAAAAAAAATTTATACCTTTATATACCTTAATTACATCAACAACTGATAGTTTATTTAGGATTATACTTAACATCGTTATTGTTCACAATCATATAATTCCTCAATTTCATGAATCCTCTTATAAATGTTTTTGGAACATAATGTTATAGATCCTCAAATTCCATAACCCAAATGATATTCAGAGCTAGGTAACTATATATTGCCTCCCTTTTAATGGAGTATCTTTTATATTTCACTTATAATTATCTATTTCTAAGTAAACTATTTTAATTTCATAGATAATAAAAAAATATTTAAATTTCTAGTAAATATAGTACAAAGCGATTTATGAATTTATCTCATTCTATTTTTAACCTTTTCAATTTTATGGTATTCCTTTTTCATAGCTTCAGAAAAACACATCTTGACCACTAGATTTTATCATTTATTCCCTTGTCGATCATTTTCACTACTTTTTAAAATATCATAAAGAATCATGTAATTAGAATCATTATATTTTTATCATTAATTACTACTCATAATCAACACATTAAAATTTAATTTGTATAAATATTAACAAAATTTATTGTTCTATTCAACATCTTGTGACTCATTATCATCAAAATACTCGATATTATTTGGATCTAGACTTCATTCATTGTTTTCTTCCAATTATTCGTCTACCTCCACATTAATACATTATAAATATCACTCATACATCACCTTTAGATCATGAAATGTAATTTTACATATCTCCCGAGCATCAATAGAACTTCATAATTTTATTAGATTCATTTTCTTAACTCTGGATTGTGATTTGTCAAATTTTTATAATGGATTCCAATTCTATCATATTCGAGTAATATTTATCTTTTGATATTATCATCTTATATAAATATGAACTTCCAAAAATTTCAATCACCTAATATTTAGTAATTTTTAATTAAAAAACACCTTATAGGATTAACCCAAACAACTTAAACTTTATCTTTAGATTTTTCAATGGATTATATTGATATGTAATAGCCTATAAAAATTTAGTTTTCATCATATCTTTCTAGATTTTTCATTTATAATTTAACTTCTCTAACACATTCTAATTTAATATAACAAAATTTAATAACATTAAAACTATCTTCCAATTCCAAATTGAAAATCCAAGATGTTATAATTCTCTCAAATTTATCATGAATACATTATACCTTTACAAATTAACACAATATATACTATTCATTGCAATATTTTAACTTAATGATACTTATCCTTAAGACTTAACAAAACACCATCAATAGGACTTAGCATGAATCATGAAGTTTTATTAAAAAATCATTATGTTTGTTACTTTAATTTATTATTATAACATCACCTATATTAATTAACATATGAACCCCTTTCTGAAAATACTGAACTATATTCAAATAAATAACCATTATATATAATCCCCCATATATTATTTATATTAACCTTACTCACTATCATTTATATATCATGTATATAAACCCTTATGTGTCATCATAAGGTTTTTGACATTATTGATTTCATAGAATTAACTAAGTCCAGCACTGCAACTACATCAGAACATCTCCATCAATTAGATCATATCATTTCACTGAATTATTCTTCTTATTAGACTCATCAACATGTATATTTTATCACATTACTTACGGGTTATCTTTAATGTGTACCTATTCCGAAAATAGTGGTTTTGGAAATATTTGTATATATTTAGGTATCCATAGTACTTATTTTTTTATGTAAAATTTATGTATGTACCCTATGAAATATCTTTTCCTTCAAATTTAATTCTCCAAAACCATCCTATTTTAGATAAAAATTTATCATTGATTTACAAAACATACAAACATGATGATGGTTGCCAGAAATTTTCTAAATAACATGTAGTTGATAGAGGGGGAACCCACCTCGGGCCATCCCACCTAATTTATAACACCTAGGACCCTACCCATTTCTATGGGTAACAAGTACCTCACTAAGCCTCAATTTAGGCATGAAGACATAATGTTTATAGGGAATACATCATAGAAAATAAATTGATGATAAGGAATAAATTCATTATTGATCTTTATGGTCAGTCAAGTTCGGTCACTCGCCTATCCAATGGTCACAGTACACCTCACTGGGGTCAACTAGTACCAATTAATCACCCTTATTTGCAAGGAATACCCAAGGGAACATACGGTAGGGTATGAAAATAAGGATACCATAATTTTATAAATTATCACCCCTCCCCAGAGGTCCAATCATTCAATGGTAGTTAATAGTTGAAGCATTGATGGTGGTTATGGCATGATGACAATAGACATATCCCAAAATTACCTTGAAACTTGGTTCCATTCACATCATATAACTATAATTAAAAAATTAATTAATCATAAAACAATTTAATATGGATAGGAAAATACCCTAATGATGAGGAGAAACATTACATGGACCATAAAAAAGGCATATACCATATGTCATTTATTATGGACTTCAATCTCACCCAAGAGATTATCCATTTATTATAAAATGGCTAAAAATGGATGTCAAATAATTCCCTTTCTCATCAATTACCAACAGATCTGAACTCAATGACACAAAATACTTAATCATGATAAAATATAACAATTAATCATTTTAAACATTTTCTAATTTTAAAATGAATTTATTCATATTAGCGTAATATATGAAAACTCAGTAGTCCTACGATAACTGTTGAATCCTCGATCAACATGGTGCTAGATATGTCCAACATGCTCCCATATACAAACAGATCCAGCACCCCATCCAACAATTTCAATAACATCATTATATAAATATTTATTTAATTTAATCCTAAATAAAATTCAATATGTGGTCTACCTTTAATTAAACTGTTAATATTGACATCCTGACTTTTATTTGAAGGTCCTCTACCAAGGCTACATGGATAACATAATGAAAATTGGATTTCCCACTATTTACAAATGAAATGTCTATAAAATACATAAATAAAAAAATCTAAATCGGTGAAAATAAGGGAGGATTGGATGTATAAGGACACACTTATATCCTGATCCATCGTAGAAAACATCACAAATTATGCCCCTAAATATAGAAGAATATATGGATGATTAGGGAGGGAGGAACCAATTAATATGCACAAAAATAGGGGCATAGTATTTGTTTCCACCACTTAAACTAAGCAGGGATGGGGGAATGTGGAATTTTCCCCAAACCACCCCCTTAGTTAGCCAGTATTGGGCCACTAACAAGTTAGTGAGACCAAATAGCTAGAAAGGACTTTGTCTACAACTACCCCATATCATATCTAACATAGGATGACTATGGTTATTTTTGAACCCTTTGGCCTACATATAAAACCCCATCTCATATTTAAAATACATCATTTGATTGGTCCAATCCTTTGAAATATGAATATAAATCCGAGTAAAAAAACTGGCCCCTCTATTACATTCAAAATTTCTAAATACATATAGATCTTTCAACATATATGCATTGAGTGTATTACCATCTCCCCACCATAGAACATCTCATCCCTAAGAAATTCTATATAAAATTAAATCATTGGTCTCAGTGAACTTGGTTAAAAACCTCAATTAAATTAGTTTTGTTCTATCCTTGAATTTACAACACATTTCCAAAAACATGTTTAAACATAAGATGGTCAAACATTGAGACATGATCCATTATTTTAATTCATTACCAAATCACAAAGACAGTTCTCCTTGATACCCATCTATACACAGTCACCCACAAGATTTCATCCTATTGATCTTCTTCACTATGGTTATCCCCACCATAGGAATAAGCTTATAATTTCTAACTCAAAAGATTTTGAACTTCCTCCATTGTAATTTTATATTGGAACTCTATACATCAATTATGACGATGCACCTGGAGTTGTTTCCATTATAGCACATCTATAAATATGAAAATTCACTTATCCAAAATTGATATCCCTAATTATTCTAAAATTAGAAATTAACCAAACAAGAATCCTTTATCAATTCATAAAATTATCACTGTAACTTTTCATTGAAAATCCATAAAAACATCTGAAACAAATCTATCATATCTAAAACAATGAACCTATTGCAGTATCCAGATAACCACCTAAAATTATACTCAAAACCATTAGTCGGTCATCCAATGGTGGACTAGCATAAAAAATGACCAGAAGCACTGACTAAAACATAACAAAATTACTTGATCCAAGTCCCTCTCCTACATGAGTAGAGACAATATAATTTTGATACACCTAATAAACTCTCAACTGAACTTCTTTTCTGGTTTCCACATTTCAAACCTCATTCAATCATATCCTCCATCGTGATTTTCCTTAACATGATAACTAATGTTAATATGAATATATCATGATCCAATCATGTTAATTCAACATGAAGTCCAGTTCAATGTGTGAACTACTTCTAAATATTTATCCAAATTAACCTCCATCATTCTACACATAAGCTAGATCAACGTGGACACAAATTCTGATCAGCCTCTAAAGCACAATATTATCATCTATCCACTAATCTCATTCACACAAGACCTTTAAACATAGGGGTCCTTATACCCATTACCTAAATCATGATCCACATGATTGGAGTTTCCTTCTTATCACATTGATAAATCGATTTTCTAATCCTTAGTCCTCATGCCTCATCCATCATCGAACATAATGAACAGAATAGACAAAAATCATCATACCCAAGAAATAATCTGATACATAACTTTTAACATATCCAAATTCCATGATAACTACATCCTTGATATCATCCACATTCACTTAAAATGTGGTCCATCACCCAGAACTATCCACTGGTTCACTCACCACAATATGGATGCACATGTGGTAGTCCTGGAGTGTATGGACTTGTTGGTGACATCCATAACCATTCCTATTTTTCTCCTCATAATCAATGATCGTTGTGTTCATAGGATACTAAGCCCACAATTAATTCACTAAACCCCACCATCCTTCATCCATCTCACTACACACATCCATCACCTAATTTAAAATTTTACTGGTTGCACCAATGAAAATCATGTGGCACCTCGATCAACTTCAAATATAACATGCATACGCTCTTTTACCACATTATCCTTGAACATGACTCATTTTTTTGTGAGTAACTTTGAATCAAATATAGGCACCATATCCTAATTTATCATCTGACCATGTCTCTTTCATGTGAGTTTTACCCAACCCGAGTCCCCATAGATTCTCTCTCAGAAAAAGTGTAATGTAATATCACATATTTCAAGGATCACCATCTTTAACAATTTATGATTCCCCCAATTCACATAAAATTATAACGAAGAAACATATGAAAAGTTAGAATAAAAATACACGAAGTTACTTCCACTCCAATGACACACACATGCTTACATACTGCCCAACACCATTCCAATCAATGAAAAACTACCCAATCTCTCACCACATACAAAAAATGGTATAGAGTCAGTGGTCCATGTAATCAACCAATCCTTCCCATACAATCCAAAATTGATACCAAAATATAATTAAGTTAATCACATCCTTAGGTAATTACCAAGAATACCCACTAACTAACATCACATATCACGCACCGAACTCAATGCAAACATCTACCAATGCCCATTTCTTTTAAGTCACTTGAATGATTAGGCCAACCGTCTCATGGGTCACCCTAAGTAACAATAATCAACAAATTACATACCCAATAAGCCACATCTCTTTGTATCTAGTTCTCCAACCTACCCCAAAAGGAAAATTCATTGAAAAGGTAAGAACATACTAGACATCATCTAAACTCTATTTTTGACAAGCAACAATAGAAAACATGTCAAAACTACCACTATAGGGTCCGATTTATGTACAAATGGTATCTAATGCTAAAATTTTCATCCCATGAGTTTGATATTATCAAAGAGAATATATGTATGGGAAGACTTCCCGGATAAAAATGACTCATTAGTCACAACATTTATAAATAATGAGATCATTATAGATGATTTGTGTTAATGGAATTCAATCCTGAAGATTTATTAGATATAATTACATTCCAAGTTACACTGAGAAACATGATATTGGTAGATTCTTGGGAATTAAATAACCAAAAATAGTGAAATCACCATTTATGAGGGTTTTTACACTGTATTTCTTCCTAAATAATATAGTAAAAACATAGAAATAAAAATATTCAACTATCATTAATTTAGGATGATTTGTGTCCCCCAAATCACTATCATATTATTTAGTGAAGTATATTTTCATTATGTGATACATGGGAACATACAATATTAGATGATATTGGTAGTTTAAATATCCCAACTATGAAAATAATCACACAAAAGGTGTTTATCATCATGGAAATAAATACCTATGGAACAACAAGGTTCAAAGCATGACTCACCCAAATGGAATGTAAAATCATCATCCTCATCATGTTTCTCACTAAGGATCAGCTTAACATTCCATCAGATTGAAAATATATTCATACAGTACCATCTGATTAGAATCCCATTGAGTACATAAACATGGTAATACCTTAGGAGAAATATTTGACACTTTAAAAAAAGTAACCCTTGTATGGTGATTTAAATCACCCTAACAGGACCTTAAATTTCATTTCAAACCTAGATTCCTATTATAATTAATGATACGCCTATTACTTTTATGACCATGAATCAAATGGGACAACTAACTAGTTAAAAATATGATAAGTGTAAAAAATAAAATATGATGACCATCATTCTCAAAAGAAACTGTTGTACAAGGTGAAAATCATATCAAACTATCATTCGAAAGTAATAACATCAATATAATCCTTGGTTACATGGAATTTTTAATAGAAAAATTGTATATGATGGACTATACTGATATCCATCACAAGCCCTGACACTTCTCCATAGAATCTATATTCAATATCCCTAATAAAAATAAAAAATAAAAAATTTCATACTAATTTTTAATTTCCCACCCTTTCTCAATCTGGATTGTATCTATATTACTTTACTACATGATCTTAGACATGCTCCATATATTATAGAGGATTTTTCCTTTCCTCATCGGTGTTAAGTATTACTATGGTGGAGTATATACCCATTGTATTAGAGAATAAAAGTATAAATAAATAACCAATAAGAACGAATATCCCTGAACATAGAAATTGTAAATAAACTGATCATTCCATATGAAATAAAATAATGGAATATGGGAATACAAGGAATACAATAACAATCATCCAATGTTCCTATCAAATAAATTGAATAATGAAATGAAAATAATTAAATAAATAAAAAACAATGATATTGGAGGCTATAGTATGATCTTTGATCATGAAGTTGTCCTAATCATTAAATCTCATTCAACATTAGATAACTCATTCATATATTCTTAGGCCTTGGCCAAGACAAAACCTACAAAAAATGATTTCATATTGGGTAACCTAATAAAATGGATTCTTGGGAAGAGTGTGAGTAAATCACTCAGCATGGTACCCCTACCAAGGTCTCGTATATACCTATTAATTCCATTATTTGAGCATGTGGTAAGCTCAAAATAAATAATTAACTTCTCAAAAAAATAAACAATCGATAAAGCCTGCATCATCTAGTGCTGAAGTGTCTTTTAGAACACCATATAGACAACTATAACCTATGTACCATGTTCCATAACATTCCCATTACATAGGTCTATTTCCTTGGTCAAACAAACTTTAATTGAATAGTTATGGGGTGTCTATGATCATTCCATGATGACAATGCCAATATTGTAACATTTGGGTTCCCAAACCCTAAAAACCCAAACCATATCCTCATAAATCCATGGAAACCATCCCACAATAATCGAAACATACAAAAAAAATCATGGATGCTCCAACATTGAGCTCCATGTCTATAGAAGATCCAATACTATAATCCACTCTCTAAATCCTTTACCGACCGAAACAATAAGCTCCCAAATATGGGGATAAAACCCAGAAAATCTTAAACATCTAAGCTCCAAACCTATGAAAACTCTATAACCAAACATAAAGTATATAGATGATACAATAATATAGTCTATTCCAAAAATAAATGGAAAATATAGTTAATAATCACACAAATTTAGAGGGGTAACCCACAATAACCTGAATATTATAATCCATTATCTAAATCATGGTCATCCCTAAACAGTGTATCCTTGGATCAAAATCCCTAGAATCCCCACCGATAGTAACATAGACCTTCCATAATTTACTTCTCTACACAATTTCATATCCAAAAGGTATCACAAACCTCCAATAAAATAATTTTTTTAGCTAGATATTTCATTTTAAACACCCCATAGTGTGTTTTCCAAAGAAACAATAAAATATCCCTGAACCTTTTATCGGGTCACAATTGTAAGGACAAATGAAACAGGGTTGGATGAACACATAGACCCATTATCTCTATCCATCTAATGGAACATGCTATCAAAAGTGTTAATAAATCATTGGGGTACCCACAAGGTCCCCTATTTAACCACAAATGGGGCTATCTAATTTGGTTCCTCACGCTTAAATTAGTACACTAGGGCTTGTACCCATTACCATGGGTAACACATCCCTCACCAAGTCTCAATTTGGGGATGAAATTATAGTACAACTAGTGTATGACTCATATGAAACTAACTGAGATATATAATATGTATTGTCCCATACTCCACGGTCTCTTAAGGTTGATAACTCACCCAACCCATGGTCTTGCTATTGTTCACTAGGGAAGATAAACACCAATTCATCACCCTACTCCCAAATTAAGGTCAAAGGACACAAAAAATAAGTCCTTCGAATAAATATCACATCATTTTATTTCATTTAACTTTTATCATTGTATCCCAATATTATAGGATATTTAACATTTTTGGCCTTAGTGGTCAACAAACCGAGCTTGATTCCAGTACAAAAGGTCTAATATTGACTTTCACATTTTTTAATTTATCGAATATCATTTTAATTTAATAAATATTTATTCATAAAAAAATTTAACTAAAAATTACAAAAAAAAATAATGATTATGAAACACTTTCAAAGGTCCATATATAAGGAATAAACCATCTAGGACACATCAAGTATCAACTACCGAATATTTAATATTTCCCATTAATTTTCAATGCCCAACAAATTATACTCTCACTTGTATAACTTCATCCATGTAAAATGTGCTCATCTCAATGACCTGAGATACTAAATAATATTGAATCATAACAATTTATCATTTAAATGATTTTATTTTAAAAACCCCATTTATTCAAAATTTGAATAATTATTGAAAACCCATGGGGCATCAAATGACCACTAAATCGTCAACCAATAGGGTTACGACTATCCACAAAATAACCCAAAAAACCCAATGATTAAGCCACACACTATCCCATAAATTACATCATTAGGTAAATATTATTTTAATTGAAATGATTAAATAACAAAACCTTTGACCAAAATCATCATACCAATTTTAATTTGGACATATAAGCTAAATATAATAAAAATATCTGATATGAACATAAATTATTATGTAGTCATATATAAGATGAAAATAAGTGGTATAAATGGAATAATAATATTTATAATAATTTTAAATAAATAAATTACTATATAAAATTTTATTATTTATGGATATAAGTAATGCTTGTGGTGAGTCAAACTCAGGGCAAGGGGAATTATTTTTAAAAAACCAGTCTTTTAATGTATCTACTAAATGTTCTTTTCATACTTGAATTTTTTTTATAATTATTTTATGGATGTATTTATATTTATGAAATTTTTTGGTTTGAAATTTTAAGCCTCTTTATAAAATATTTTAATGGTTTTGAAATAGAATATTTTTATGGAATGTTTTTAATTTCTTAGGAAATGACCAAAGGAATATTAATTTTTAACGTATATGTTGATAACAAGATTTCATGATACCATAACAGGTATCTAATATTTTTGATCCATTATATGGTTTCATTTTTTATTCAAAGAAAACTCATACTTCTCTTATTTGATGGTATTATGGTTTTGAAAATGGTTTTTAAAAGGAAAGGGTAATTCAATATCAGAATGTGTTTTTCACATGGCTTCAAAAGAATTTTTCAAAGGTTTTATGTTGATATTGTTCAAGAATAAAATTTAATATCAATGATATGGTAAAATAGTAGTATATATGTAAAATTAGTGATCATAATACAAAAAATATTAAGGTTTTATCCCAATTATTGATCATGATGAATAATTGACCCTCATGAAACTTATACAATATATTAAGCCCTATTATAGCTCATGGAAAATAAGTAAACCCAATATAGATTATATGAAGGTTTATACCCATTATATAACTCCAATTAAATGGGTTATAATCCATATCATCAAAGGAAATAAGAGGGGGATTTAATCAGTGTGGTTCTTCATATGGAATTACCTAGGTTCCAGTTATTTCTGAAACTAGTTTAAAATGTGTTACGAATATAGTATCCCAATGTTTCCCAAAAGGCATTTCAATTAATTTCTATGGGTTTTAAATGTATTAATTTAGATAAAGGTGTAATTATTTTATGAAAAATATATATATTTCATATGATCAAATAATATTGTGATAATGGTAATTATATTATAAATTCTATTATTTTTCACTAAACTAGTGAATTTCTTTTTTTATATCCCTTAATGATGTTTTTTTACTCTTCCATGGTTTTAGAGTGTTCTCTCTAGTCATTTATGGATTTTTTTAGATATGTATGTGGTTAATAATAAAATTTATAATGATATTTCAGAAGAAGAAAACAATATTATTTCAAAAAGTTTTATCTTATAAAAAAGGTATCCTAGGTGGAAGTGTCCACTTCTTAATGTATTATTTATTTATATAAGTTATATGATGTAATTCCATAAAATTAAAAACAAAAAATATAATAATTAATGAAATAAATTAAATTCTACTCTAAAATATATATTATTTAATGTTAAAGTAAGGGTCCTTATAGTTGGCATCAAAGAGATATTTAAATAACGTTGGATATTATGATTTTTTAAAAAGTAGTTATACTATGTTTTCTGGAAACAATCGTGGTTTTAAAATATTGAGTTTTATTATAAGTTCAATGTTTAAGACACTCTCTTATAGGTTTTAAAGGATATAATTTTGAAGAGATTAATGATATTTTTTAATTTCTTTTATTAGGTTGAGGTACATGAAAAGCATAGATTAAATGTGAATTATTATTTTAGAAAAATTAATTTACACTTTTACAGATATATTATTGAAGTTATTGATAACCATTAGGGTTTATATAAACTTATATATTAATTAAATTAAGGGTTATTATAAATTGGGAAAAAATTTGTAATCGTAGATAAAACATTGAAATTTAAAATTGATTTGTTGATTATTTTATTTATATTACTTCAGTAGAGGACCACTATAATTTTGAGGAATTGTTAATGATTAAGGTATAAAAAATAATCGTGGGGTTTATTTGGGAATTAATTGTTGAATTAACCTTAAAAGTCATATAGGATTTCAAAGTGGATTCATGGGGATACGAGTTTTTTATGGAAATTATTATCATATCATAGATATTATACTATTAGGGCATAAAAATTATGAAAGAAAACATTATGAATGGTTGGTGTTATATAGAGATAAATATTAAATTAATCTTGGAAGAATATGTGATAAAATCTTTATGATTTTTGTGTTATAACTTGGTTGGGATTATTTTAAAATCTTTTGATGTTATTTATTTATACAATGAACTGTATTGAATTATGGTTATTAATTATTTGAAGATTAATGTTGAATTTATTCATATGATAGTTTATTAATTCTGGGAATTATATTCTCTTTTTATAGTTATTTGTGTTTTGGTTAATTTATAAATACAAAATTAATATCCTTTTATCCTTTTATGGCTAATGAGATCCATTAGTAGTTGATTTTAGTTCATCAGGAATAAAAAAATCATCTTAAATACTAATCATTGGGAGAAAATGATCGATTTGTGGTGGAAATTGATTAATGGATGAAATTATATGTTTCAAGTATAATTAATATCTATTTTTTCAAGTTATTAATATAATACCACAAATCTGGTGAAACAGATATGAAAACAATTTTTTTTCATGTTACATTCCTTTTTGATGAATCGATAGTCAATTTACCAATCACATGTTAAGGATTTTGTAGTCATTAACATTCTGTTAACCATGTTTTCTATTACTCGATATCTCTCCTTGGATATTATATTTTTATTAATATTTATATCTTCACTTCCCAGTACTATTATCTAATTTGGAGACCCAGTTTTTGGTTATTTTAGATGACCATCATATTTCCCTTTCACTATTTTTAAGAGGATAGTTGTTATCTATTTTTACGATGCGGGATAACATAAAAGTAACTATAAAATGTTAACACATTTATTACCAAGAACATGTAAAATGATAGGATTTAATTTTTAATTGTGTTGTATGTAATATTCTATGTTTTTTTTTGAAATAAATACTATATTCAATAGTTTACAAGATACATCAAAACAATCTTCAACGAGACATGAAATAATACTATTTAAATACAACCGTTATAACTATGATGTTGAACTAGAAGGTATGATTATGAATGAAAATATTATGAAAAATATATATAATAATTATAAAAAATAATTAGTAATTCTTAGAAAATACGTACTAATGTTTTTTATAAAGTACATTTTCTTAATAAAAAGTTTGTTTTCTTCCAAAATGATACTTATTATTTTTTATCAGTTAAAATTTTAATTAATTTCTGAAACTTTGATAGATTTTATTTCATAAAAATATATAAATTTTAAATTCCTAATATAAAAATTATCTTATAGAGAAATTATGATATTATTAAAAAATATATTTTTTAATTAACAGTTGAAAAAACTAATTTTTATTGCAAACAGTTTTCTATTTCTATATATTTATTATGTAAAATCCTATTTTCGATTAGTTTTTTTTTAAAATTAAATGAATTATTTTTTATTAAAAATAACACAGTTATAGTTTTTTGGAATGTTTTTTATTTTTTATTTTAGTATAAAATCATTTTTGTACAAAAAAGACTATTTTCAGAAAAAAGATTCATCGCATTTTGGAGGTTTAATTTTATATTATATTATAAAAAATAAATGAAATGACTCATCAATAATGTATTACATATTTTTAATTAATAGGTCAATGTTTTGTAAATATTTCACTTTTATTTTTATCCACTAGGAAAATTAATAATAATAATAATATTTGTTACCATGGATAATGATATATCTGGTAATTAAGGTTGAAAATGATAATGACTAAATAATGGCCCTAAAAATGAAATAATTTTATTTTATGATTATATTTCATCCATAATTATCCAAAATCTTAGTATTTTTCATTTGTTCAATTTTCCTATGATTTTCACTTTTACATAATTTTATATAATCAAAATTCAAAAATATCATTCAGTTCATTTTATTATCTATAAATTATTTAAATAGGGTATAACAAATGATATATTTGGTTTTATATATTAATTTTAATTATTATTATTTTAATTATGGAAATATATTTTAAATTTTTAGTGATCAAATTATTACTATAAATTATTAAGCAATACTGATACAGTTCATGTGCATGTATTTGACAAATCAATATATAATTATGAAAAACTCTAAAAATAATAGTATATGAGTTATTTTATGTGTTAAAAAATTTCTGGTATAAATTTTATATTATATGTGTAAATTAAATATATTAAAATTTCATTATCATATTTTATCTCTAAAAGTCAAATTAAATGAATGATTCTAAAAATTGACATTAATGTTATTATGTAATGAATAATATTTTTTTAAAATGATTTAAAACTCCGAAAACATATTTTCTTCCATTTTGAAGATATATGGTTTATTATATGTTCCATGGTCTATTTATTGTCTGTTTAACATTTTATTATAACTATTTTATCCCATATATTATTAAAAAACAATATTTTGAGATAATTAACAAACAAGTTAAGGATGGGTTAAAACAAAAAATCAATGGTAAAAATGTGATATAATCTTTTCCAAATTTAATTTTATTAGATTTTTTTGACCCATAGATATATTATAATAAAATTATATTAATACAGATATATTTTACCATCACGATTAATTTAAATTAACTTAGTATTTATGAAATTCCAAGTGTGGCACTCCCTTCTCTTATAAAGTGGATCCTCTTTTCTCTTTTATTCACACATCTAGAACCATTTGATTATAAAAATACCTAAAAAACACATTCCCTAAATCACTAAAAATCATTGAGGAATTGGTTTGATTATAAATCCATAATATGAAATATTTTGGTTTAAACTATAAGAAGTAGTTTAACAATGAGGTATCTTTCTTAACTGAGAATATTTGATTTAATTCTTCTTCTACCTCTATAAAATATTCTATAACCATGATTAGATGATAAAATAGGTATTTCCCAAATAATTATTTTTTATTATGTTAATGCAATTACTAATATTTATCTTCAACATCCACCAAATGGGAAATGAATTAATCATTTTTGTGCATAGAGGACTACCAACTCATGGGAAGATGTAATTACATTCCTGTCACAACAACTCATGGATTGTTAAAATGATGGATTTATTGTGTATATATGATATTGAATAAATAATTATAGTTTTTAAAGAAATTTTATCACCAATTTTGTTACCATTCTATTCAATAAGAAAATGATAATTTCATTCATGTTTACGTATAAACTACAACCATACCAATGTGATATGATTCATTTTTTCATCACCCCTTCACATTGATTATATATATAATAATATATATAGAAATAATATGATATCTATGACATAATTTTAATTATTTAAATTTAAAACAATACTTACCATCATTCTATAATGATCATGAAAAAATGGAAATGTTACACAAGCGTACTTATGACATACTTACTCAATGATTACAACATAGTTCATTTTCTATAAGCATATTTCATGGTTTGTTTTAAAATATTATTATAAATATAAAAAGGATAAAAATTCCCGGAAAAATATTTTAGATATGATGGAATAATTAACTCTTTAACCATATTCAACATACCAATTTGAATTTGGACATATGAGTCAAATACTATCGAAACATTTGACGTAAACTAAATGGATTAACAATTTTATATAAAAACGTAATATTTGAAAAAAAATGAATAATAAAATTTATAAGGTTCAAAAAAGGTAAAATGTTAGAATATTTTTACTCTTTTGGAAGATAATTAATGCACATGGTGACTCATATTCGAGGTAAGGAACTTTATTTTAAAAAATTAAACTTTTAAAGATTCCATTAATACTCCTTTTCAAACAATTCCATATTTTCCAAAAAAATTGATGTACTTATATTGACATATATTAATTATAATTGAAATTTTATGTTGATTTTGAATTTTTTTAATTTTTCATTCCAATGTAATATTTTTACAAAATGTTTTTATTTCTTTATAATGGAAAAAAAGAATAATCTATTTTATTGTATAATGTGAATTTTTTCCCACTATCATAACTTGTATTAGTTATTTGGATGTTTTAAAATATTTAATGTTTTATTAAAATAAAAACATAATTCTTGTTTTTCTATGTATTTTAGTTTTGAGAATTTCTTTTTGAAATTAAAGGGAATTTTAATAGTGAAAAGTTTTTTTCATATAATTTCAAAAGTGTTTTTCAAAAGTTTTATTATGAAAAGTTGAAAGATTAAAATATTTTCTCATGATATTATAATTGAAAATTATATATTTGTAATGGCTGAGCTTGATATAACTTATATGAAGGGTTGATGCCAAATATATCTCCTGATGTGGGGGAGATCCCGATAGTGCTTATATGACTGGTTGATCCCCATTATATCTCTAGAAAAATAAGTCATCCAGATATAGCATATATAAAGGGTGATCCCCACTATATATTTTTAGTTGATTGGGTTATTATCCTTATCATAGAATGAAAGAATGAGGGAGTTAATAGATATGGTTTATCCTATGGATTTAACTGGGATCCATTTTTTTGATACATGTTTAAAACATTTTATGAATATAATTGATCTACATTTCTTGAAAGGGATTCAAGTTTCATGAAATATTATTTAATGGGTTTATATGTGAAAAATATGGGTTTTTTAATTTTTAAATTAATTATTTCATATGATCAAATAATAATATGATAATGTAATGTGTTTTGTGCATTTTAATATTTACTAGACTAACAAATTTCATTTGTTTATAACCCATACACTTATTTCTATGAAGATTATAGGGTTTATAAAGTGCTTCAATTCATTTTAAAAATTATTAGAAACATGGATGTTGTAAAGATCAAAATTTCTAAATATATATTATGAAAAGAAAACATGTTTGATTTTAAATGTTTTATAATAATGTCATTTGTGCTGTATTAACTCGACCGCACACAATGCAACTTAACCGAAACAATGCTGTAATTCTTAAACAGGAAGTATCCCAAAAAATGATCCCCAATTTCTCTTATTCCATAGCCAACATTGGTACACATTAGTGACCATACCAATAGTGAATCATTGGGCTCCATGATTCATAATTGTCTTTACACAAAAAATAATCAACATTTCCTATATAAGAAAATTATAACCACCTCTGGGTGTCTCAATAAAAAATTAAAATGTAAAGGCTTCTGAGATTAAGATATTTACATTAGATACATCTGAAACGATTCTCATCCTAAATAATTCAAAACCAAACCATAAGTAAATGGAAGAGAATGGGGTCATCCAAGTAGCCACCTCTGACACACCACTCATGGATTTCATCTCCATAGGAGCTCAATCACATCATTATAAGAACATCAAAAAACCATGAATCGACAAAAAACAACTCTTAAAAATACTCTCTTGGGATTATATTTCTTAAAAGAGATAAATTAAACAAGATAAAACAATATTATAAATGAAAATGTTCAAAAACAAAAAATGGCAAAACTACAAGGGAAGAGATAAAAAAGAGAATAGGGTAATGATACATATATGTGACTCCTATTCCAATGTAATATATTTCAAGCCACCATGATTCCACAAAAAATAAAGTAATGGAATAAGATACCCACACAACATCTTCTCTTGGTGGTATTCAATATATACATTCCACTCATTAATGGTATCATCATCATCAAAATTTATCCTACCTAAAACTATGATGTGAGATCATCCTGAAAGTGACTATGGAGCTATTAAAAGTGAAAAAGATATGTATATAGGTCTTATATATGGTAATTTATCATGAATATTCCACGAATCCAAAATGATAGAACCCTCGAAGGGCCCAAAAACTGATGTGTAAGCTTAATCCCTAGAACATAAATTCACTACCCATGATGGGGAGTCACCTAATGGAACACATAATCTATAATAGTGAACTACAATGGTCTCGTAATATGATCAAAATATTATTTGTATGATCTTGTTCTACTTTAATCCTCTTACATATCACCGAAATCATCTCTCTCAGGTTTTTATACTAGCTGCATCCCAAGAATAAAAGACCCTATGACCCAAGAATTTCATTATAGAGATTAGAATGGTCAATCCCAAAAATAATGAAAATGTTTCATAATAATTGTCGAGTAAAAATATTATTATATGAAAATAATAGAAATTTTTGGAGCCTCATCCACGAACCTAAAAAATATAATACAAAATAACGAAACATCTACCCAGTATTATTGATTGTACACTTTATCTATGTATATGTTTGTGGATAGAGAGCATTGATAAGGTATAATTTATACCCAAAACAATATTGGATACCTCAATAAACCTAGATTTAAGTTAAGGATCATGATCAAAGATGATAATTCTCAAGACTCTATGGAGCCTCACCACCTTCTGTTGGAACTACCTCGACTAAACCTCAACTGATCTCAACTATCAGATTTCTTAAATGTTAGATTACTTCATTAGAAAATTCACTATCACCCATATAACATCATATGCTCCTAGATATCAATTGAAAAATTTAATAAATTCCATTTATATTTCCTCTAACAACAACTATAGGATATATAATTTATTTGGAAAAAGACTAGGAATATAGTGCTCAACCGTCACCTTCTGGAAGACCAAAAAACAAGAAACTGTCTCTATAAATGCAAAATTAATCATTGGACCCAAAAACATCCTTGTCAGACCAGGGTACATATTTATCATTTTAGGATCTACTGAAAAGTCTATGTTATGGAACGTAGGGAGAACCAGCTCAGACAAAACAAAAAGAATGAAAATATTTCCATATAATAAATCATAGCATTTTTCATCCTCATACCATCCATCAGGGGAATCACTAAAAACAACTAAAAATCTCAGAATAACCACCTCATAATTCTTTATATAGGACTCATCCACCTGCAGAACCCAATATGAATGAACTATCATCTGAAAAAAATCTTCCTCAAATTTCACCCATATCATGATGCAACACTTCAATATCTTCCAACCCCCTTCCCAAATCTCCAAATTCACACTTGACATCTCTACACAAATTATTTCTTAGCACATCAACTACAAAATTACCCTTTATTATTGTATATGAAATCTCAATGTCATAATACTATAGTAATTCCATCCACTATAACTATTTATAGCTCAATTAATTCTATGATTAGACATATCATAGGTTCATATGATGATTAAAATCTAAAAAACACAAACAAATGAGGTAATATCACTACACCATCAAGGAAAACAAAACAAATTCCATCTCATGATCATGAATTGTATAGTTTCACACCGTAGAATATAAATTCTATTAAATATCAGAAACAACTGATATCTTCTCCATCAACACACATCCCAAGCCAAGATGTGAAGTGTTATATGAAACCCTAAACTAAACTCCATGTTCTTGAAGATTAATAAATAATGTAGTAACCAACATTTTTTCATGAAATCAAAGGAACTTGGCCCTAGTTGGTCAACATGAATTTGAAATCATTACTAGTAAATGATGTATGTGGAGTATCAACCTATTGTGAGTCATCTATGAACATAAAATAATATCATAAAAGGCCAAGTAAACTCCACACCATCACTACTACCATGATGATCACATAAGAATTTACATCAATGACCTTTGATGGACACATAATATTTCCCAATAATGATACCAAATTATCTATTAAATGGTCTTCATGATCATAGAAATCACAGTTCAAAATAATATAGAACATATGATGATGATGAAGAATTTCTAAAATAGAATAAAATTTATCTTCATGTTCCACCTCAGATACAAAGTACACAGGATTGTAATATATTAAAACAATCATAACATATCTATAAACTCACTAAAAACTACATTAATTGGACCCATGAACATGTTTGGAGCATTCATCATGCCGAATAGCAACACAAAAATTCATAGTTCCAATAATGATATTAGAATGTAGTTTTCAAAATATCAACATCCATTAACTGTATCTGATGATATAATGGATGAGTGTTAATTTTTTTGAAACAAATAGATCCTTTAAACTGAAAAAATAAATCATGAATCCGTGGAAGTGGGAAGAAGTTCTTCATAGAGACCTAGTTCAAGCGATTATGATCGATAAAATAATGCAAACTTCCCTAAAAATTGTTTATGAACATGACAGGTGTATCCTATGAGACACACTCAATCAAAAAAACCTCACTCCAATAGTTCATCAAATTTTACTAAAGTCTCTCAAAACTCAGAAGGAGACATTCTATATGAAAACATCAATATTAAAGAAATAACAGGTTAGAGCTCGATCCCAAACATGATCTTCTATCGATGGGGTAATTCTATAGCCTCCTCTTGAAAGATATTAGGGTACTTTCCCACAACCCCGGGAGATAAGATCTGACGAACCTATGATGAACTCATCATTATATCATCCATCCAATAATAATAGAATGAAACAAACCTCTAACTCATTCCGAGTATTTCGTTCTATTAAATACTAAAACTTCACCATCTTAATCATATAAGTCAATCCTTATCCTAAATCAATTAACCAAAACCTAAACTGAATATGGTTAATCCATGTTAAGGATTATGTTTTATGAATATATCCATAAACATATGAAGTCTCACTAATACTAAAGCTACCCTAGAACTAGATCATAATTTATATATACATCAAACATGTTAGCTTATCCTCCAACTAGTGTACTAAAAACCAAGGTAACTTGAAGTATCTCCACCCCACATCATAAATCACGGATTAAGACAAGTGATATAAAGGATTGTGTAGCTCCACAATTTAATAAAATATTTATCCCATTTAGAAAAAAAAGAAAAAGGTCGCTCGTATAGTGTCTGGATTACCCTAAACTTGTAGAACATGAGCATTCATCTATTCAAGACCAACATTGTGTCCTCTTTGACCCTATTAAGGAAAATATAAATAGATATACTATGATCCTTGAGGATGAGGAAGATATTTGCGCTATCCTATATACACCCCATCTCCACTATGCTTATACCATGATAGAAGATCCTACTGTTGTTTCCCTAGATGAAACATCTTCAACAAAGGAATCAAATGAGGAATATCACAAACATAATGGAAATTTATTAAGGCTGAGAATTATTGATTTTGATGAACTTGGATTTCAAAAGATAAAATGGAATACGATTCCCTTGTAATGTTTGAGTTAGTCCACCACTATTGAAATGAGATGTTTATGCCTACTACGTACCCCAGGCTAACCCAATGTTCATCTCTCTTCGAAATTAGGTACACTATACCATTACTATACTTCATGAGGAATCCTGATGACTCCCCTCTCATGATGATCTAATTTTAGAAAATTTCCTATCAATATCCTTTCTCCTTAAAACAACTTTATATTATTTTATAGCATAAACATGGAGACATAAAACTAGATCTGTAGAATCAAATCATATTCCAAATGTCTAATCCTGGACTCCTAACTTAGAGAAAATACAAAGTCATATTAAAGTAGTGTCTGAAAAAGACTCCTAACTTATCTATACTGGAAATCCCATGAAGAAGGGTAAGAAAATCCAAGAGACATATCACCATCATTGTAAAAGAAAGAAAAAAATCTTGTAACTCCTCTTAAAACTTGTCCCACAAGACTGTTGACTCCTCGTGATCCCTGTGGAACATGATCAACCACTGCATTAATAATCCTTGAATTATCTTCATGGAAAATGAACATTAGTACTCATTACATGAAGGTATTAAACTAAACGTTATGTCAACCTCCTTTAACTAGTCTTATATGATAGTGTTTAAAAAGGATCCCTTATAATTATAAAGACTATAGAGATAAAAATCTCATGATGTCCACCTACAAGTGTTATCATCATCGACCTCAATACTATGGAGATTTATTGGCACATCCTTATTAAAAATATTCAACATTAACTTGATTAATAATTTTACCTAAATTAATACTTCCAATAAGAAAAAATGGTTAGTGATCCTAAAACCCATGTATGGATTATTAAAGAATAATTTTTTAATTATTTAATTAATTAATATATGGTTAACCAAATCCCAAATTATACCCATTTGAAACACATGTGTTAAAAATAATGATTCATGATCCATTCCTTAGTGTCATGCCCACAACTATTATTACATCGTTTAATATGCTTTTAAGACATAAATTTTTATCCAATATATCACTTAGGGCCCTAAATAACTATATCCAAAATAGTCTCCCATGTTTACATTTCTTCGTAAGCATAGTTGAAACTATTTCCATACTAAAAAATGATATATTACATGTGGATAACACAAAACATCATCTTATCCCCATCCTTATCCTATGATATAACCCTTTCACGACCCCACCACAATGATTATGCCTCTGAGGCTAACAAAGCATGATGTAGAATCTAGACCACCTTTGTCCCACCACCAGTTGGCATGAGTTTGTGAGAAACACCTTGGGTTTATCATATATACAGAAGGTAGGAATTTTCCTCTTAGATAAAAATATATAAGTGAGACATAAAATAGATACACAAATAAAATAATTCTCAAAAAGATAAAACATTCTCATGAGAATAAATATATCATCATGAATGTCTAAAAAAATTGGAAATGAAATTACTTGTATAAATAGCTTAAACATGTGCATGAACATGAGTCCCAAATAGATTCTATGAAACCAGGATTTAGTAATATCTAGCATGATCACAAACCATATCCTATTAACCATAATAATTTTTTACATATACATGGGGTGAGTATAATAGTATACTCTATGTATTCCACCCTAGAGCCTCTAGTGTAAATGATAATGAACAAATACTATATCCAAGTGAACAATAATTGAAAATACCTCATCGAATAAATTGGTATACTAACTTCCATGGCTCACCATGGACATCCCTCACCATGCATCACAAAATATAGAATATATATTACTATAATAAAACAACGACATTAATCTACTACTGATTCCCTAATAGTTTTCTAGTCTACCCTACAATTGCACATACAATTCTATATCTCACCAAAAATTATATTTTCCAGATGAACCGAGGCTATGAATCACAATACGCATCTCATACATCACATCATCTCATAATCCCATATGAAATAACAATATAGTAACCAATTAATTTCCATGATCCACCACTACCTGTATATTTTGTATCATAAATCATTTTCCTGACTAGTACCAAGGATATATCATACAAATAAATGTGAGACATTACACTCTAAGGTAATCATTAATTATAGAGAGATATTAATATTACACCCATCAACTCCTACTCATAAAGATAAAATAATCCAAAATTCATACATGTAATGTCATAAATGCCTAAAAAATCTCTAAAGGATACTAAAAGTAACAAATAGTGAAACATGGTTGTGACATAAAGCCAAAATATCTCCCACAAGCAGTAAAAGGTGTTCTCACATCAGTTTTTGACTAATTGTTTACATCAATGTTATATGTGTGGATTTCAACATCAGTTCTTATAATGTGTCATAAAAAAGTAAATTGTTAATCTTTTGACATTGTTTTTTTGGGAAACCAACATCCAAATTCTTGTTACACAATTATTTTATTGTAATTTTCTCATAAAACTAACATCAAATGTATATTTTCATGTCTGTTTTACAAAAAAAACTGATTCCAGAACTAAAAAACCAATACTTGTGAAGTTGGATTTTAATAATAACTAATATCAAAATGTAAAAAATGTGTTAGCATCTATTTGTAGTAAAAAATTATATTAAAACATGGGTACTCTAAATACTATAACATATCAATTTTCATAGGATTCTATTTGACTTTTTATGGAGATAAAATAGAAATTCATATTAAATGTTATTTCCATGCGATGATGGAATATTCTATGTTTCTATAGATACTAATCTATTCAACGAATACATGAGAAACATGAGATAAAAATTACAGAAACCAAATGAATAGATATATACATAAATATTTGATGTAATTTCAATTCATTTGGTTGTTTCCTTTGAATCGAAATGTTGTTTGTCATTATTTATCCCCTTTTTAGGGAATAATGAATGTAACAATTATAATGGTGATCTATAAGGAATATTTCACATTAGTGGATGGATATCCTATATATATTTTTGATTATTAAATAAATTAGAAGAATCCTTTATCAAAATATGAAAAATTATCAAGATGTTTAGCGATGATGGAAAATAATAATAATTAAATTAATCATGAGAATAAACACATTGTTCAAATCAATTATTGAAAAAGAATTTAAAATTTGATTCGATAAAACAAGTATTAAATTAATAATGAAATATAATGAGGATTTATATATTGTAAATGAACATATGTGTGGAAATGATGTATTAAAATATCTCTATATCACTTCTCATGATGGATTGTAAATAAATTATTTTCAAATGAAATAAATACTTTTAATATCTATTTTTAATAAATAAATGTGTTAAAACATGGAAGCTATGAATAATGGTGCATATTTGGTTTCTTGGGCTTCAATTTGGATGGTCATTGAAATCAAATGGACATAAAGATCAAAAGTTATTTATATTGAATATTAGAAATCAACAAGTCATCATTAATATAATTACAACTTTTGATGACCATAAAATTTGATTTGTAAGTCCATTTGAGCTCCATAACCATAAAAATTGAAGCCTGAGAATTTATTTACAACCTCAAAAATTTTTGAAATTCGGTTTTTGAAAACCCCCTTATAATTATTGTAATTTTAATGTCCCTTCATGAAACAATTTACATTAAAAATCTTCTATGAAGACATCTAATAGAGGTTATTCAAGAATAGACATTGAAAGAGGGATTTAAACATCCTATGTTGATAAAATGATGTTAAAATTCAAATATAAATACATTTAATATCAATATTTAAGTACCAAAGTTAAAATTCTGATGTTTAAGATCAGTTTTATTCTAGTTTCCTACCAAATGACATTACTATAATATCAATTATGATCGCCAACCTACTATTACTGATGTGAAAATAGATTATATAAGAGTGGGTTGACCATAAATGTATAATCATTAGGAGCTTCCCTAGGGTCTCTCTTGAAAAATATAATTAAATCAAGGTAATTCCCTATAAACAACAGGTGAAACTATATCACCAATTAAATAGATATACTAATTTCATAGCCTCAACATGGATATCTCACACTAACCATCACATATAATAGATCATATATTATAATAAATAAAATTATGTTACCCCTCTTTTACTTCCCTACTAGATAAAATCTCAACCCCGAGATCATACATACTAATCCACCTGTCTCCAAATTTAAGCCAGCTCGAAGGAGGCTGGGTTACGTATCACAACATGAAATCTTGTATAACATCATCTCATCATCCCTGATCAAAACACCATATATAAATTAAGTGTTTTCATGGAGACACCACAACCCATATCACATGTATCATACATCATTTATTATACCCAAATCCGTCAAATCCCATACACCGAGTATGGGACCTCGATACATGACAACCTATACATGTCATACTTATAATAATAATCTAGATTCTATATTCAGAGATACATGTGTTTGAAATAATCACAATCTACTATATCTATCTACATACATATTTGGGGAAATAATATCCATGCATATCATTAAATAATACTACTAAGAGATGAGATAAGGGCCATAAGGGGTAGTCAACCATCCATTCTAACCACTGAGATAATAAGGAAAACACCTTCCTAGAGTCCACTGGGTGTCATTATCACTAAGAACATGGATGGGGTAGCATATGAAATAACAAAACATAAAGGTTATAATGTAGGTCAAAAGCACACTATAGGAATATCCTAGTAAAAGGATCCACTATAGTTGTCATCCCTCGGAGACCAAACTACTACTACTAGGTACTAGATATCCTATAATAACAAAAGTATTAAGAAGACGCCAAATTAATTAATACCTTATAGAAAATTATCTTTTCACTAATTTATTCAATAAATATTAATTAAAAATATTATTCCCAATTATACATTTCATTAACAATCTCAGTGATGTCTATTCACACGAGGCATAATCCAAAGAGATTCAATAATTTCATAAGATCACTACATTTCATTTCTAGTAACCCTTACCTTATGGGTTAATATATTGATTATATGTTATTAATATTCCATAATTCTAGGTACTCTAGGAAAACTTTATAAGCTATCTTCAATGATGTGAAAACATGAATATCAAGCCACCTCAAGTAATAAGAAAATAAAGGAAGATACAAAAGAAAACTATCTATTCTACCATTCAATAGAATCAATAATAAGGCATCCCAAATCTCATCATAACAAAAATGGGTAATAATAGCTTTAACACATTCTATCATCCCATAGCCATCCCTGAAATCATCATGCATATCCCCATGCATTTTGTGGTCAAAGGCGTCAACAGCAACCACAACCTAGTGCCTCACGGTGGATATCTCATCACCCATCCTAAGTTCATGTCACATAATAATGATCAAATATAGATCACATATATGGTTGTAAGAAAATAATAATATTCAATAGGATAATATATGTTCTAAAATAAGGCATTCAACATTCACATGAAAACAAGCTCTCACAACCCAAAAAATAATGAATCTAGGCTTCACAAACTAATGGGAACTATTAAAACCAAAGATTTATCTCTATAAAAATAATTTTTTTATTACATTTCAAATTAAATGATTTATTATTTATATGTTCCAAATATGGTCAACCTAAGGAATCAACTATTACGAGAAATCAAAAATTTTAAACAT
Source organism: Viscum album (assembly GCA_963277665.1). NCBI lineage: Eukaryota > Viridiplantae > Streptophyta > Magnoliopsida > Santalales > Viscaceae > Viscum > Viscum album. The sequence goes on along the minus strand of OY728121.1, from coordinate 495,866,221 downwards.
GCTATGTAGCATAAAATAATATTCATAAAACTATAAGAAAAAAATTCACAATTAATATAATTTATATACTTTTAATCATGTATAATAATTCAATATTTATGTTATATATCTATTTTAATGACACATGGAATAAAAACACTAAATAATCATACATTACACATCAATTTTACTACTATAAAATTATTAAAAAAATAAGGATTCATTAAATATAACTTTTAATATCTATATACAACCAAAATAACTATATATTTACATTATTTACTAATTTCTATTGAAATAAACATGAGAAACCAAACATAAAAATCCAAAAGAACAAGAATATGATATATAACACCTCATATAGAAAACCGATATGTGGACCATTATTGTGGTGGAAAGAAACAACATGTGATCTCAATAACCATAAACCAATTATATTATTTAATCAAGGTAAATATTTACTAGGTTATTTAAACAACCATAAAAATGGGAAAACCATGGTAAAATTACCATTTCACATTAAATTAAGTTGATGAAATGAATCCCCAACCACAAACATATGAAGTTTTGAAAACAAAAAGGGAACACCAATGAGGATCTATGATCAGCTATACTACAAGAAATTTTTTCCTTGAAAGAATTTTCTTCCTTAATCTCATAGAAAAAAATTGAAAACTCTATAGGAATGATGAAGATAAAACAAAATAACATTGAATGAAGAAAAAATAGTAAACAAGATTCATCCAAGAAGAAACCACATGAAAAGGGTTGTAGAACAAACCTCATATTTTTGTAGATCAAACACAAGAACCTGATATCCATCCTCATCTAATGGAGATTAAAATCCTTAAAAACCATTTGGTAACTAAGGTTAAATGAAAGGTTGTGGGAAATTGGGGGATTCAGATGGTATCATGGTTTCTATGTGAATTTAATAAATACAAGACTGTGGTGCAATCTCTTGGGCCATGAATGAAAATTATAATACATAAGGATAACTATAACACATCATAAGGGTCCACGCCACAACCAACGTGGTAAAAGTGTCTCCAAGTTCTATGACATGATACAAAATTTATATCCTATAAAAGTGTATATAAGGATATTATGTATCCATTTGAAACTTGATTTAAAACCCATTTTCTATTGAGTCTATTGAATAACACAATCCTATATGTCACATCTACCCTTAAATTAGAAGAGTGAGATAAAAACCCAACACCATAACCAGCTGATCCATTCCCTAGCCACTAAAACTCCTATGCCATAGACTAACCTCCATGAAATAGCCATGCCAATGATGGTAGTATCATAGAAAAAATATCTTGATATCCCCTACATATCAGCCGATATTAATTCCCTATAGAGGCCACCCCTATAGCGCAACCTTGGGAACCATGATTCAAATAGGAAATTACTCATCAAAAACAAATTATATTCATACTAATGAAATTTGAACCTCCTATGAGTGTGTATAAAACATAAAAAATCACAAAGTAAAGTCTTATAGGATTTTGGTTCATAAAAAAAGTGTTATAATTGATTAAAATATCATTTTGAAACCAAGTATATTGGATCGGATAATTACAACCCATTGATTATATTATTATAATTTATTTATACAATTTTTATGGTGTACCCTTTGAGATGATGTTTATTTTTTTATTTTATAATATTTTATTTGATGTAAAATTAAATACATACGGTCATTATTATATACCATATTTAATATTTTGATTTCAATAAATGTTACTAATTATTTATTAAAATAGTTTTGTAAGAATATCTATGAGGAAATAATTAATTATATACAATGCCCAAGTATATTCAATGATTCTTTAATATGTTGAAATTTTTTTGCAAGTAGTTTAGTTTGGGAGAATTGAAATGATGTATTTTTACCTTTAAATTGATATACATCATATTATACTATATGTGTGCCAAATAAGGATGTGTTATGTTTATAGACGTACATAGAATTTTGGAAGGAACTGAAGATGATGTTCTTTCTATAACACCATGAAAAAAAAATGTTAGGATATAGAGAGTTAAATTCTTGTGGATTAGTATATAATTTTTACACTCCCATAATTTGATAGTTCAGTTGGTATGATATAATTTTTACAGTTGGGTGACAACCATTATAATGAAAAATAGTTTTACATTGAGGTATTATGAGAGGTAGATTAAGGTAAAAAACTTATTGTTCAGTTTCTATTTCCATGTGGATCAACCACTATGTTTACTTTGGAAGAGAAATAACAAGTGAAAAATATATATACCTGAGTACAATATTATGTGGGATATTTGGATACGTAATATATTTTAGGTAGATGTATAGTTAATGAAAATTAGATACCATTCAAAGTCCCATGAAGGGGATTTTCTTAAATATATTATGTTAATTTTTCCTATGTTATAAATTATTTTACTTATACTATATTATAATCATCTATGAGGAGTTATGTTTTATAGAATATTTTTAGATTTCAGAGGTGAGGTCATAATTTTTGGACACATGAATGGAAGGGGGAATTTAACAATTTTTTACATTATGGTGGTAATATATTGGGTGAATTATTATTTATGATATTATAATTTTAGAATTTAGACATGTATTTATGGAAAGTGAATCTATATATGTTAATATTGTTAGTGGATTCATTCATTTTATAAACAATTAAACAAGTATATAGATGTATAATATATTCTGGTGGTTAGTGTAAATGCCCAAAATTTCCATGTAATTTTTTTTATATATATGGAAATTTTAGGACTCTACTAAAATTGATGGCGCATGATTCTGAGGCCCTGTGTGCCTGGAATGAATTTTTGAACGTTTCTTCGGGTATGTTCAGTAAACGCACTAGCATATTTTTATAACTTTTGAACCAGTGTTTGGAATTGAAATCTGAGGACACCATTGAACTCGCAGTTCCGAAATTCTCTTAAGGATTCTTTCACGTTGATGGTAGTTGGTCGAGGGTGAAAGTTAGTATTTGGGTTTTTTGTGGGAATTGAAATAAAATAAAATAAAATTTTATTTTCATTTTGTTGAAACCTCCCATGGGTATGTTTCAGAGGTGGGGACCACCTGAACTAAAACCTCCCACATGAGTTATGGTTGTGGGGACCACCCAATACTAAACCCCCCAATTTTAATTTCTAAAGGTGGGGACCGCTGAACCCTCGTAATGGGAGAAACCCTTAAACTCTTTCTTAAATGTGGGGAGGCCTCTTGAACTTCCCCACTATAATTGTGCCACCCCCATTGATTAATTATACCAACACATCAATTAATTAATTAACCCAATTTGAAATTATTCCAACAAACTAAATAGATAGCATATGTTATTTTTTTGGTTATTTCATTTTTGATGTGGATTGGGGGAAATTATTCATGAAAGGAGATGGGGAGAGCTTTTGGGAGGAATAAACTTCTTCCATGAAGAATGCTTCCCTAAAAGAAGAACTCCTACATTATCCAAAATCTTCAACTCCTTCATTGTGACATCCTTCAATAGTGGAAATCATCAAGAACGAAGAACCACCACCATCAAAGAACATTTATCTGACGAACGAGCTCGGGATCAGAGGAATGTGGTGGCCTTAACGGATGTTGACATCTTCGAATTCTCTATCACAACAACAAAAAACCTTCTAGGTAGGGTTTTAATTTGTTTGATCATCAATTCCCATGTTCATCCCTTATAAACAAAGAACACCGATCAACCCACTAACTAGTTGATCAACAGATGATTTATTTTTTGTAGGATTGGGAATAATTATTGCCGGGGTTTATAGAGTTTGACATTACTCATTCAAGGTTTGTTGAGCTGCTTACTACCTCCCTAACATGGAGGTTGCGGGACAAACAAACATGGCCTGACCCCTCCATCAATCTTCATTATTGGTGTGTTCTTTGTGATTGAATAAGGAAGCTTTATGCCATGGTGGCGAATGAAGAACGGCCGACCGAACCGGCTGCCGATGAAGGGACAGCGTGCGAACGTGCCGCACATAGAGGATAGTGGGCCCTCCGGCCTACAACGGTGGACCGCCACACCGTGACCCTCACGCTACCTGTGGCCTCCACCGATCGCGGCCTCGAAGACCCCCGCCCCGTTTGCCGCCCCGCGGCCTCCACCTCCCCCAAATCCTCCTCCACCCTGTAGCCTCCACCACCTCACGGTCTTCATGGCCCATGCGGCCTCCGCCGTGCGGGCCGGGTCAGACCGAACCCGCAGTAGTTTCGACCCTATACACTCTTTTGGCTATAAAATTGGCACCGAGCGTAAATTTGACGAACCGTCTACGACACTGAAAAACATAGATTGATGAGGTCCCTTCGGTATACCTCAATGTATATTTGGATAATGTTGGGGAACGGTCGGGTAGGATCGATCACGAATCCAACCAAACCCTCTGGACTAAAAGGCTAATAACATACAGACTGTGGATCCAATCAACGCACCGTCTATTGGGTTAATACCCCTATGATGTGGCTGTCCTTTGAGATACTTTTTCTTTGAACTTCATGGTAGTTGGAGTATCGAACAGTGGATTGTGGAGCGGATCCTTGCAGAGATGAGCAATCATAGTATGAGAACCATGTAGCAGGTTGTGATGGTATACTAGTATCCTGTGTGGGTATGATGACATATTGGAGATGTACTATGGTCTTGTATGGGTCTGATGACATACTGGAGATATATTAGGATCATGTGTGGGTCTGAAGACGTACTGGATATGTACTAGGATCCTGTGTGGGTGTGGAGATGTACAGGAAATGTACTAGGATCCTGTTTAGATCTGATGATGTACGAGAGATGTTCTAGGATCTTGTGTGGGTCTGACGATGTACCGAAGATGTAATATGATCCTATGTGGTTCTAGCGAGGTACTTGAGATGTACTAGGATCCAATGTGGGTCTGATGATGTACTTGAGATGTACTAGGATCTTGTGTGGGTCTGACGATGTACTAGAGATGTAATAGGATCCTATGTGGGTCTGACGACTTACGGGAGATATTCTAGGATATTGTGTGGGTCTGATGAGGTACTAGAGACGTACTGGGATCCTATGGGGGTCTAACAACATACCAGAGATGTACTAGGATCCTATGTGGGTCTGACGATATACCGGAGATGTACTAGGATCCTGTGTGGGTCTGAAGACATATTAAAGATGTACTAGTATCGTGTTTGGGTCGGACAATGTACTATAGATGTACACAGATCTTGTGTGGGTCTCACGACATACTGGAGTTGTACTAGGATCCTATGTGGGTATGACGATGTACTGAAGATGTACAAGGATCCTTTGTGGGTCTGACGACGTACTGAAGATGTACTAGGATCTGGAGTGGGTCTAACGATGTACTAACGATGTACTAGGATCATGTGTGGGTCTGATGATGTACTACAATACTCTGTGTGTCTGATGATGATTTAGGATCCTTCATGGGTCTGTCTCTTAATAGAGTAAGATGATTCATAGTTACGTATAATCATCTTTACTATTTTACCTAAGATATACCTGGTGTGAGATGAGTCCACACCTTTGTGGTATATTCCATTGTGCTAATACATTGGTGGTATTCTTATGTGTGGTAAACATGTGTGGTACTTACCGTTGTGGTACACCTTCATTTGTGGAATAGCTGAGTTTAGGCTTTTGAGTTGGAATCTGTGTTTCCTCATGATTGAGATGGGAAAACTTGATAAATTATTTATATGTATGGGAATATACCTAAGTAGGGTTTTTAGTTTTCTCATGCTTTGTGGGTAACCTTTTTGAATTCTTTGAGACCTTGAGGGACTTGGGGTCCCTACTGATTATCATTATACTCACCCCTTCACGAGCTATGCTTGCACCTTGTTGTGTTTGGTGTAGAAGATGGAAAATGATAACTAAGGAAGAGAGTACCGGGACTGGAGGTAGCTCGGAGGTGGACATAGACGAGGTGTAACACAGAGACGACCATTCGAGAGCTATACCTACCCTTCAGATAGGATCCTTGGAAAGTGTTCACAAGTTCTCTTTAGTTTACTTGTAATTTTCAGTTTCTTGTTTTTTCACATTGGGCTAGTATTCTGGAACCTTTTAATATACTATAATCACTCTATCTATTCAGTTTTACATTCTTTTCGTATCCAGCTGTGTGAATGGTTGTCTGTGTTTATAGGTTATAATAGTAATTCCTTCCCAGTTTTAGGGAATTACGCCTTCGGTGAAAGTCACCAGCAACTAGCCTATGGAAGGTGGGCTTGGGGTAGTCACGTCATGGGCCTCAGGGGAAGGGTTTTGACAAATTGTTATCAGAGGAGTCGGTTCTACCATAGAACATAGGACTCTAATATTTTAACTACAATAATGTTATGTTTAGTGAGTGTGGTTATCAGTTTAGTGAATCCAATGTTGGTGCGGCAACCAACTTATCCATACACAAGGACCCTGACTTCTTATTTCCAACTCAGTGCATGAAAACACTGATTGCATGTGTGTTTTAATGAGTCTTCTTTGTGAACTCATTTAGTTAGCTCACTGGTTATTACTTATTGACTGTGGCACACCTTTTTCTTTTCAGGATGCCTCCACACAGACAACCAGCTAGAGTTCCAAGAGTAGTACGCACTGATATCCCACAGAGTGTTGAGCCATTGATCCAATTTCCTTTTCTAGTAGAGTCACCATTCGTTCCATTACTCATTGGTCCACTGATGCCACTGGTCCCAGAAGAAGATGGTGCACACCGCTTGAGCGCGTGGCATGAGTTCCAGTGCCAGAGGCCCCCCAGGTTTAGGAAAGAGATGGATCCACATCCGGGTAAGGATAGGCTCAAGGCTATAGTGAGAGTCTTATGACTGGTAGGGACCCCGACTAATCTTATGGTGATCCTTTCCACCAGTCTACTACTTTCACCTGTAGGAAGATGTTTGAGCTTGATGCTCCAGGTTCATGACGAAGTGATTCTTCTCTGGGTAGACTTCGAGATCCGGTTTCAGGCAGAGTTTGTTCCAGTGACTCTTCGCACAGTGCGCATACATGAGCCTCTTCATCTGCAGATGGTCTGCATGACTATGGCTCGGTACTCAGCGAGGTTCAATAACCTCCCACACCACTCCACTGATATGGTGCGAGACCAATTATTCTAGGCCTGGAACATGAAGCAGGGAATCAGACAGGAGATCAGGGATTTGATGATTTCTCTTAGAATCCCAAAATAGGCAGGGGAATTAGAGGGATCCCTCTTAGTTTAGAGTTTCCTTGCTGAGTAGTCACCAGTAGCGAGACCCACCACCGGACGTCATATATCAGAGTCTTCTACAGCTAGAAACTGTGATATTTCACATAGGTCCAAAAGTACCAATCCTACTTGTGGACATCCATAGGATTTAGGGTCAGTTTTGTGGGGCACCTGACACAAAACCAGTCATGGGAGGAGCAGGCAGTGTTACACATGTAGCGGGTCACATGGCTTGTGACTATCTAACCCATCATATGTATTATCGGCAGATGATCAAATTAATTCCTTATAAAATACATTGATTTGACTGAGGAGGTCCACAGAGAGATGGTGGATGTGGTAGAGGAGCTGGCTGTGGAACTGGAGGTGGGAGAGGATTTGCTATGTTATTGCCACCACCACTAGGTGGTCCACCCAGACTATAGGGAGCAGTAGGACATAGGCAAGCTCAGCTCCAGGTAGCTGAGGCATACAACCATGGGGCTCCAAAAATGATACGATGTTTGATCTGTGTATACTTCACCATAGATACAGTACTTATAAACATAGGTTCCAGTCATTATTTTATTGCCACTGCCCTCTTTCAGAGCTCGGATATTCCGATAGAGCAGTTTCCTTGATCCTTACAACAAGAGACTCCTACTTGAGTGGATTCAATGATTATGTACTGGTGCCGGCAGTGTGACCTTAGTCTAGGAGGCAAGATCTTTGACTAGGACCTCCTAGTAGCGGTGTCAAGGCCTTACAAAGTCGTCTTGGGTATGGACTGGCTATCTACAATCCAAGCTCATATTGACTGTATTAGGTACAATTTGTGGTGTGTCTTCATGTATGAGACTAGGTTTACATTCACTGGTGAGAAGGGATCCTTTTCAGCCAAGGATGTACTTATCTGGAGGAGGTTGCAGCCGATTACACATTAGGTGGCTAGCATTACCCTTGGAGCGGTTGATGTGGAGAGTCCAAGTTATCCTGTAGTGGTGGACTAGTATGCATATGTCTTCCAAGATGATATTCTGGGTCTACCTCCTTATAAAGAGGTGGTCTTTTACAATGACTTGTACCTTCGGACGACATCGATATCTACAACATCATACCGTATGGCTCCCGCGGAACATCGTGAGATGCGGGTATAGAAGGAGGACTTATACGGGAAGGGGGTCATCCAGCCTAGTGTTTCTCCTTGGGCAGCCCATATTTTGTTCTCCAAGAAGGAAAATGGGAGCATGAGTCTTTGTGTTGAATATCGGTGCTAGAACCAGGTGACTGTGAAGAACAAGTACCCACTCTCGAGGATTGACGACATCTTTGATAAACTGAAGGGGGAATGGTGGTTCTTGAAGATAGACCTCAGATCAGGCTATCAACAGCTTAGAGTGCAGGATGAGGATGTGCAGAAGATGGATTTCAGATGTCGGTATGACCATTACGAGTTCTTAGTAATGCCATTCGGTGTAACCTATTCTCTAGAAGTGTTCATGGGACTCATGAATAAGATCTTTCCGCCATACCATGATCGCATTGTGGTGATCTTCATTGATGACAATCTAATCTACTCATCTACTGAGGAGGATTATGCCTATCATTTGCAGGTAGTACTGGACACACTCTAAGAGTACTAGATTTATGGTAGGCTCATGAAGTGCCAATTTTGGATCCGAGAGGATCATGTTTGGGGATGTGTCATCTTGGATGCTGGAGTTCCAGTGGATTGAGTGATGATTGAGGTGGTACTTGATTGGGATCCACCTAGTAGTGTGACAGAGGTACAAAGTTTCCTGGGTTTGTCTAGATACTACCGAAGGTTTGTGCCTGATTTCTCAAGAGTCACAACACCTCTATCAGCATTTTCAAAGATGGGGAAACACTTCGTGTGGTCGGAGAGATGCCAATTGATTTTTTTGGAGCTGAGGGAGAGGCTGACAAGTGCCCCCATCATGAGGCTTCCAGAGGAGGGTGTTGGGTACATTGTCTACTGCGACACATCAGGGACTAGGCTCGGGTGTTCCCTGATGTTGGAGAGATCAATTATCACATATGGTTATTGGCAACTGAGACAACATGAGGATAACTATGCGACCTATGACCTAGAGCTAGCACCAGTGTTCTTCGCCTTGATGATGTGGCGACATTAGTTGATGGGAGAGCATTTTACGGTGTACTCTAATCACAAGATTCTTAGGTATATCTTCTCTCGGAAGGACCCGAGCCTGAGGCAATGACGTTGGGTTGAGTTACTCTAGTACTATGGCTTTGGGATAGTCTATAATCTTTGGAAGGGGAACATTGTAGTAGATGCACTCAGCAGAAGATCTGGTATACATTTTCTAGGTAAGGTGATAGAGTAGCTGGTCGCTCTGCAAATATCCTTTTTGGATCGGGATGGAGCAGCTTTTCTTTAGTCTCTTACAGTCTGTCCCCCACTTCTTTAGTGAGTCAGGGAGGCGCAACACGAGGACACTGACTGTGAGGCATGACGTGCTCAGATATCCATACGACATACACCTGATGGATTTTCTAAAGGTGGGGAGCACATCATTATCTTCAGAGGACATACCATGGTACTAGTGATGCTTTTGGAGGATGTGTTGAGAGAGTTACACACATCCCCTCTTGCAGTATATCCACTAGTGGCGAAGATATACCAGGATCTTTGACGACATCACTAGTGACTGGAAATGTGGAACGTAGTAGTCGAGTTTGTCTCTCGGTGCCTCACTTGTCAGCAAGTGAAGGTGGAGAATCAGGTACCCGCCGGATTGGTTCGAACACTAGAGGTCCCATAGAGGATGAGGGATGAGATATCTATAGAATCGTGAATGTAATTCCACATACATCCAAATATCATGATTCTATTTGGGTGATCATCGATGGAATCTGAAATTCATCCCAATTCTTACCGATCAGAGAGCAGGGTTTAGTAGAGATCTTGGGATGTCTCTATGTGTAAGAGATTGTGCGGATATATGGAGTAACCACGATGATTATTTCTGATAGTGATGCATGTTTCTCTTCCCTTCTAAGGAAGGGGTTGTAGGAGGCTTTCTGGAAACAGACTCATTTGATCACCACCTTCCATCCTCAAGTGGATGGCCAGACTGAGTGGACCATTCAGACCCTCGAGGACATGTCGCATGCCTGCGTCCTCGACTTTAGTCATAGTTGGGAGGATCACATGCCCTTGGTGGAGTTTTCATACAAAAAAAGCTATCACTCTACCACTGGGATTACACCTTTTGAGGTGTTATACAGATGAACTTGCAGATCACCTCTGTACGGGACTGATGTAGGGGAGTCTGCACAAGTGGGACTAGAGATGGTACATGCAACCAGATAGAAAGTGCAGATCATCTAGGAGCGGATAAAGATTGCACAGAGCTGGCAGAAGCCTTATGCCGACATGAGATGAGGACCTCTAGAGATTGAGGATGGTGACCACATCTTCCTATGGGTCACACCCCAATGAGGTTAGCAGAGATTTGGCTGAGGCAACTTGTTATCTATGAGGTTCATTGGACCGTTTCAGGTCATCAACAGAGTTGGCGAGGTGTCTTAACACATATCACTTCCCCCCTCAGTATCACAGGGCTCACGGCATCTTCCATGTATCTTAGCCCAAGAGATGAGTGCATGACCCTTCTCACATCATCGAACACGGAGAGTTGGAAATTGATGATGGGGTAATTTTTACGGAGGTTCTAGTAGAGATTAAGGATCGACAAGAGTGGGTCCTTCGATGAGGGTCGATACCATTTGTGCACGTTTGCTGGTAGCTTGGGAACCACCTGGAGTGCACATGGGAGAGGGAGGCTCAAATTCATGCCCAGTATCCCCACTTGTTTCCTTAGTTTGAGTTGTGTCTTACGGGGACACAAATCTCTAAGCTGTGTTGATTGCAAAGACCTGGAATTTACATGTAATTTTTTTTTGAATATATTTGAATTTTACAAGTCCGAAAAAATTGACGGTGCATGATTCTGAGGCCAGGTGTGCTCAGAATGAATTTCTGAACATTTCTTCGGGTACGTTCTAAAATTGTACAAGAGGGTTTTTATAAATTTTGAATCATTTCTTGGAATTGAAATCTGAGGACACCGTTGAACCTACATCACCGGTGTTCGCTTAAGGATAATTTCACCTCGACGGAATTTGGTCGAGGGTGAAAGTTTGTATTTTAGTTTTTTTGGGGATTAGAAAGAAAATAAAATAATCTTTTATTTTATTTTTGTTGAAACAACCAATGTGGATGTTTCATAGGTGGGGGCCACCTAAACTAAAACCTCCCACATGGGTTATGGTGGTGGGGACCACCCGAGCATAAACCCCCAATTTGACTTCTTAAAGGTGGGGATCACCGAACCCCCATAATGAGAGAAACCCTTAAACTCCCTCTTAAATGTGGGGAAGCCTCTTGAAAATCCCCAATTTAATTGTGCCACCCCCCGTTGATTAATTATACCAACTCATAAATTAATTAATTAAGCCAAATTGAAATTATTCAAATAGAATAAATAGACAACATATTCTACTATGATGGCTATTTCATTTTTGGTGGGGATAGGGTAATGTATTTAGAAAAGGATAAGGGGAGAGATTTGGGAGGATTACACTTCTTCCACAAGGAACCCTTCTCCAAACGAATAACACCGACATTCTCCAACATCATTGACTACTTACTCATGAAATCCTCCAAAAGTGGACATCTTCAACAATGAAGATCCACCTCCATCGAATAATATTTATATGATGAACGAGATCGGGATTGGGGGTATGTGGCGGGTGCAAAAAAATTCGACATCTTCTACTTCTCTATCGAAACAACAAAAAACATTCGAGGTAAGTGTTTAATTTGGTGTGCTCGTTGATTCCCATGTTAATCCCTTCTAAACAAAGAATGTGGATTAACACACTAACTAGTTGATCCCCGGATGATTTATTTTAGCAAGATTGGGAATAATTATTGGATGGGGTTATAGATTTTGATGTACTTCATTAAAGGTTTGTTGAGCCTCTTGCAACTGCTCTAACGCGGAGGGTGTTGGCCAAGTAAACATGGCCCTACCCCTCCGCGTTTCTTTATTATTGGTTTGTTCTTCACGATTAATGAAGGAGTATTTGTGAGACAGTGGTGAACAAAGAATGGATGGTCAAAACAGCAACTGAGAAAGGTGCGATGCGTGACCACGCCATGCGGAGAGGACGGCTGGCCATCCGGCCAGCCGCGGCGGACCGCTACACAGCGGCCCTCGGGCTGCCGGCGGCCTTCGCCGCCCGTGGCTTCCACGACGTCTGCCACCCCCACAGCCTCTACGGTCACCACCAACTCGTGGCCTCTGCGACCTTTGCAGCCCCTGCGGCCTCTGCAGCCTCATGGCACTCGCATCCCCCACAGCCTCTGCGGCCCCCGCGGCCTCTGTGGCCTCTGTTGTGTAGGCGGGGTCGGTCTAGTTTCAATCCTATACTCTCTTTTGGCTATAACTTTGGATATGGGGGTCCGTTTGACGAACCATATGTGGTTCTAGAAACCATTGAGTGAGACGTTATCTTTGGTATAATCCACTAGATATTTTGATAATGATGGGGAATATTCGGGATGGATCGAGCACGAATCCAGCCAGGCCCTCGAAACTAAAAGGCTAATAACTTATAGAACAAGTGTCTGATTGACACACTGGGTATTTCATTGAGACTCATATGACGTGGTGGTCCTTTGGGATACTTCTTCGTGGGACTTTGTGACAGTTTGAGTATCGACTAGTGGCTTGGGGAGCGGATCCTCTTAGAGATGAGCAAGATTAGTGAGGGAACCCTATAGCTGGCTGGGATGGTGTAATAGGATCCTGTGAGGGTCTGACGACGTACAAAAGATGTAATAGGATTCTGTGTGGGTCTGACAACGTACTAGAGATGTACTAGGATACTGTGTGGGTCTTACGACGTACTGGAGATGTATTAGGATCATGTATGGGTCTGACAAAGTACTGGATATGTATTAGGATCCTGTGTGGATATGACGACGTACTAGAGATGTACTAGGATACTTTTTGGATCTGAAGACATACCATTGATATACTAGGATCCTGTATGGGTTTGACTACATAGTAAAGATGTACTAGAATCCTTTGTGGGTCTGACAAAATACTGGGGATGTACTGGGATCATGTGTGGGTCTGACGACGTGCTGGAGATGTACTAGGATCATGTGTGGGTCTAACGACGTAATGGAGATGTACTAGGATCCAATGTGGGTCTGATGACGTACTGGAGATGTACTAGGATCCTGTTTGGCTCTGATGACATACCGAAGATTTACTGGGATCCGGTGTGGGTTTGACGACTTACTAGAGATGTACTGGGATCCTATGTGGGTTTGACGACGTATTGAAGATGTACAAGGATCCTGTGTGGGTCTGAAGACGTACTAGAGATGTACCAGGATCTTGTGTGGGTCTAATGACGTTCTGGAGATGTACTACGATCATGTGTGGGTCTAATGATGTACTAGAGATGTAGTTAGATCTTGTGTGGGTCGGATGACGCAATGGAGATGCACTAGAATCCTTTGTGGGTCTGACGATGTACTAACAATGTACTAGGCTATTGTGTGGGTCTGAAAATGTACTATGATCCTCTGTGGGCCTGATGACGATTTAGTATCCTTCGTAGGTCTTCCTATTAACAGAGTAAGATGATTTAGTAGTTACATCTAATCATCTTTACTACTGTACCTATGATATGCCCGGGGTGATATGAGTATGTACATGTGTGGTACATTACTTTGTGGTAATACCTTGGTGATATTATTATGTGTAGCATACCTATGTGGTACTTACCATCATGGTAAACCTTCCATTGTGTAACATTTGATCTTGGGATTTTGAGTTGGACTATGTGTTTCCTCATGATTGAGATGTGCATACTTGATAACATAGGTATATGTATGGGCATATACTTATGTAGGGTTGTTAGTAGTTTCATGATCTGTAGTTAACCTTTTTGGATTCTATGAGTCCTTGAGGGTCTCAGGGTCCCTACTAAGTATCGTTATACTCACTCCTACCTAGGAAAGGCTCACACCTTGTTGTGTTTGGTGCAGATGACAGACAACTCTAACTAAGGATGAGAGTACCAGGATTACAGGTAGCTCAGAGGTGGACTTAGACGTGACATACCACAAAGATGACCGTTCGAGAGCTGTACCTACCATCCAGGTAGGATCCTGGGCGGGTGTTCACCAGAGCTGCTCAGTTTACTTCTACTATTCAGTTTCTTGTAATTTCCAGTTGGGTTTTTATTCTGGACCCTTTTTACTTACTGTACTCACTCTATCTATTGAGTTTTACCTTGTGTTTGTATCCATCTGTGTGCTTAGTTGTGTGTGTTTACAGTTTATAATGGAAATGGATTCTCTATTTTAAGGAATTACACCTTCGATGGTAGTCGACATCCCCTATCCTATGGAAGGTGGGATTGGGTTAGTCTTGGCACGGGCCCTAGGGGACGGGTCAGGATAGTTAAGATCATTTGTGACATCCTTTTGTGTTATTCATACTCAATCAATTCTTATGTAACATTATCATCTTTTCAAGGTAGAATTATACATCAGGGTTTAGGGGTTGGATTTTTCCCAAGGGGTGTTTATTGAAAAGAACAATTGGAATGAACATAGAGAAAGAGTTGAAGACTAATGGTGAGACTAGTTTATATTGAGACACCTATTGTGATATGTTTTTTTTATTTATCAAGTATTAAAGATCAATTTGTTGGTGTTATTAATGTTTTATTAATTTTTATGATATTTTTAATGCATAATTCCTTTGATTTACTTATGTTATTCTATCATAACATCCTTATTATCTTGTATAGAATGTGGTCAATATTAAAATATTATTTATTTATTTATTTATAGTGTATTTGTGAATAATGTTTCCTAAGTTATTATAATTATATATTAATTATGGATAATTCTAATTTGAGTTAGAAAAATCCCCACCAATGATTTAGTTGATAGTATATATTTCTTCCCAATATATAAGGATACATTTATCATACCCAAGATCATGTATCACTTCAACTTGAGTGAAATCATATTTTATAGATAGAAATGTCACATAATGTGTCTTCAATACCTCAAATTAAATCTTAATTTGTGTAAAAAAAATTACATTTCATAAAAGATAAATTATTATAAAATATGAGTAAAGTAAAACTTATTATAATAATATAGATTAAAATTAAATTGGGTCATATGGTGTAGTCTTATTTTATTTTCCTCTTATGTTCTCCCATTGTACTACAATTTTTGAGAGTATTGGTATGAAATGTATCATAATGGGATTCTACTTCCTCAAGTGATTAATATATATATATATATACTAATAGAGATTGGTTGGAGAGAGGAAGATTAAGTGATAGAGATATGGATATTTTTTGACGCCCCTGTATTTAAAAAATATTTCTCTTTAAATAATTTTAATACATTAATAGTTTTAGTTGCAAACAACCATGAGTTTAGATAGACCACATACATACTATATGTTCGTTATAACTTATCCATTAAAGTGGTGGGAAAAAATATGAACAAATTATTTTTTAAATTAATATAATGGTCCTACACAATATGAATATAATTATAAGTGGTTAGAAAATGATAACTCAGTTTTTAGTAAAATCACATTATTCTTAAAAAGTAGATTTACATAAAAAAACAAGTTTATCATCTATTTATGAATGAATATTAATTTTTATAAGTTATATAATATACATTTTAAAAAAATATTTTTATATTTTAATTTATCATGTCAAAATTATCTAAAAATTATTTTATTTATAATTATTTAAAAACATTTAGTGTTTTAGGATTAGCGAAAATACTATTTTTATTGATTTTTTTAATTTTAATGTACTTACAATGTCAAATTAGGGTTTTATTAGTTTTAAATTTAAAATAATCTAATTATTTTTTTTTCAAAAGGATAATATACATGAAATTATTATAAAAACAATTTACGTTTTAAAAGTGCATATTGATGAAAAAAAATTCTCCCGGTGTTTTACCATTTTTATTTTAAATTAAATTCCTCAACTTATGGGATTTAAATTCTGAAAAATGGGTAAAAAATTTAGATTCAAAATTTCCAAATTTGTTGAATAGGTCTCTTTTATTTTTGGCCGACATGAATTGTAACCATGGTAAATTTTTTAGCTATGGTAAAAGGTAAATGGGGTAATTTAGGCATAAAAAATTGAAAAGGATATTAAATGACTCTAAAAATATGACATAATTTTAATGAATAAGTATAATTAGACCCTTAACACATAATGATATAAATTGTGTTTTTTAATGGAAACTGGTCTATGAAAATTACTAATATAATATTTCAATCTATGAAAGACACAAAATGTCACTTTCCTTAACCCAAATATCACTTATGTGTCACAAATGGAGACAATATATATTATGAAAAAAATAAATGTGTAATTTTAACATATTAAAGTTAATTTCATGATAATTTGTTTTTGTGTTTTTTCCCCACTTTGATGAGATTTCGATATTTATAATATTCTATTTAATAAATATTTAAGGATATTACATTAATGTTTCAAGTAATATATCCTTTTTTATATATGGATAAAAAAATTATATATTCTACTAAAAATATTATTATGATATATAAAATATTTATATACTTCGTGGCATTATATTTTTCATTTTTAGTCAACAAATATGAATTTTAAATAATTCCACAACACAGATGTAGTAATATTTTTATTAATGATATTATAAAATAAATGATATTAAAAAAATATATAATTTGACAAAATTAATATGATTAATGAATTTAATAGATAACCATGACATATTTTATATTTAATAATAAAAAATTTATAAGTTAACTTGTTATCATGATATTTTTAAAATTCCATTTAATGAATAGTGACCAAATTGAGACTAATGATATTTTAGGAAATTAATAATTTATTAAAAATTTTAAAAATCATAAAATATATTTAGAAATAAAAAAACTATAATATGGTCAAAATTTTAATAAAATATTCATTTATGATTTAATCATCATCACATAAGTAAAACTTACAACCTTTTAAAATTTAAAAATTTGTTATCGTAGTTAAAATTATAATAGGTCAACTAAGGGTTAATAAAAATGAGAAGGTATAAAAAAATATGAAACCATGTCTAAAATATATTTATTTATTAGATTAAATTTTTTTACAACATTTGATTTAAATAAATGTATGTTTGGTGGTATTAATATTTAGATTTAATTAAGTATAAATTAATATTTTTGTAATTCCAAAAGATCCCCTCACCTCAATTACAAAAGGGTACCTCATACCTCACTTATTCACATCACATTGAGCCTTATATCTCAAATAAAATCTGTCTAATAATATTATCCAATTCCCTAGACAAATTTTAGAGGTTCTGGTCATCCCATAAGACTAATTCTATAGTCTTTTTTAGGAGATCTAAAGGAGTCATTTCAAAGAATATGTAATCGCCCAAACCAGTCACTCTCTTTTTTAACTATTCAATTCACCCTCTAAATATATAATATATATCATAAATAAATAATTTAACCATACTAAATATTCTTAAATGTTATCAATATTTTGAAAATACCATTTTTAACCCCAATCCCATCAATGAGGAAGTGAAAGTATCGCTCGCGTATATGTATAACTTACCATCTCCACTTTGAGATACAATTAATTTTACACCAGCATTTTTTATGAGTCAGAATTATGATGGGTTTAATGTTAAAATGTGATATTTATTACATAATTATACTTTTCAATGAAAATATAATTTATTAAATTTACCATCTAATATTTTTTTAAATGATAACATCGCTCATATATTCTTATGAATTACTATCTCTATAAACTATCATGATTCATTTTTCATATATATTTCACATGGATGGTAATAAGGAATATTTTTATGAATATATAAGTTTTATATAACATAAAAATGAATCTATAATTATAATATAATATTTAATTTTCTAATAAGAAAGGAAAATATGAACGGTGTTCAGGCATACTTACGACCTACCGTCACCATGAACGTTCTATTTTATTTTATATCTCTAAATTTTGTGAATAAACATGAAGAAATATAGAATGAATATATATATAAGATAATAATCTCATGATTAATATTATAGTGATGATTAAATCATGATATATGAAAGAGAACCATAAATAAAAAGTCCAAACATAAATTGAAAACAATGTTGCCATTAACCAATACATATATTTAACATGGAATTGATTATAAGAGAGTAATATAATGTCATATGTAAATAATATAATATATTATATATATATATATATGTGTGTGAATATAGTTCTATGGTAGATGTGTAAGAAACATATATTTATTATGTAGGTGGTTAGAACATATAGGAGGGAAGTCAAGATTTAAGGTACGAGATTTTTGTCTCATGTTTTTTTTCTACGGGACACATGTCTTATACATGACTTGTTTATTTTGAATAGTGTGTATACTACACATGAATATAATTTAGTAGTATTATTATGATGATAATTGTATTTTTATATCCATAATATTTTCATCCTTTCATTGGGGCATACGATTTTTTTAACTATAAAGTGGAAAAGGTAAATTTCAAAATGTCATTATTATTCAGGATTGTTTAAACATTAGTACCGACATTGTAATATTTATTTTACACTTCCATGTTTTGTAATAAAATATATCAAAATATTGTTACTATTCTTTGAAAATTATTTAAATAAATTTTTACCCATGTGTGAATAAATACTACGAAAGAGTCCTTTAAAATAGTAGACATATATGAATGATAGAAAAGAGTGTTGCTAATGGAAAACCTTATTATTGATAAAATAAGATATGATAAGGGGGGAATTTTATCTACAATGATAACAGGTATCCTTTATCATCACTTTTTTTTGTGCTGATAGAGGTTAACCATTATCAGAATATTCTTTTTTTGCAAATTAAAGGTATCGTTTATCAGTGTTTTATTTTTAGCGCTTATAAAGGGTACCCTTTATCAATGCTTTATTTGTTGAAATGATATAGAGTATCAATTAATAGTGATATTTTATTATAGATTAAGGTCTAGAATAGAATATAATTATAAAAAAATATATAAACAGTTTTATTAATTAAAAAATTATTGTTAAAATGAATAAATTGAATATATATATATATATAAATTATAGAAATTAAAAAATAATATAAACTATATATAAATATATGTAAAATAAATAAAATTATATAATTAAACAAATAAAAAGTAAAATGAATAAATTAATAAAAATAATAAACATTTAATTAATTATATAGTTATTGAAAATAATGAATAAATTTTATATACACATATATATAGATTATAAATATTAATAAGTAGTATATATTTGTTATAGATCTATAAAATAAATTAATTATAATAATTAAACCAAAAAAAATAAAAATGAATAAATCTGAAAATTATTTACAAATTAATTACTAAAAATGAATCAGTATAATATATAAAATAATTATAAATAGTAACACATAATATATACCAAATATAAACATATAAAAGATGAATAAAATTTAAAAATTAAAAAAATTTAAGGACTCATTCATTTTTAATGTTTTTGATTTTACAATTTAATATATAATAAAAAACTTGTGTTGCATTTTCACACAAGATGAGACCATACCCAAAGATAAGGTCTTTTATATAATTAACAAAATGTCCACATTTCAAATGTCTAAAATGGAAATTTTCATTTATCCCTAAAAAAGAGAGTTAATAGATATTCTGAAACCTCATTAGACCATGTTAATGTGTCACATTGATTTCACATACATATATTTAATTAATGCATTTTTAGATAAAAAATAGATACAAAAATATTTACATAATTAATGAAATATTATATAGAAGTACACATACATAATATTTATGTAAATTTTTAAAATTTTAGTATATTCCAAAATTTCATTATAACATTATACATTTAATATATACTGGTTTCAATCATCCAAATTGATTTAATTATTCTTAATATTATTACAGTTTGGTATTATTATTTCATTTTTAATATATTTTATGTTTCATGTTTTATTTTATTTTTAAATTTAAACATTTTATATTATTTATTTAGATAAATTTATATACTATGTTTTATTTTTTTCAATATTTATTCATCTTTACTTCAATAAATGTATATATACTTTATAAATAATTTATATTTAATTGAAAAAACATATACAGATTTCAATATTTTTAATGTGTACTCATTGTAACACCCCAATCTTCTACGGTACGCTTCTCTTTGAATAATGTGATAGCGTGTGTTGTACGCAACACCGAGTTCTAACACACCATAACCAATCAAACTAGCCGTTATGAATAGTAATACCTAACTTTTGAAATTATATATATTTTATATTTCAAAATGGACTTCATTTTTGGATTCGGAATATCGAATTTATCCTAAGGTGAAATTTTGGTACTTTTCGGATAACTTTCACATTTTGATGAATAGTGAAAATTACTAAATTTTAATTAAAAACAACTTTTTTAATAAAAATAATTAATAGTGATAAATTATGAATTTGAGTGGTTTTAAAGTATATTAATAATATATTTTTACCATTTAATATAACTTTGTTCATTGGACATAATTTTACAATTAAACCGAACATAAACAAATGTCAATCTTTTGATAGTTATTATCTCTTAAAAACACGCTTTTTGTTTTGACAACGGGAATTAATTTTAAATTAATTCCTGCCACTTCTGTGTTTTGAAATTAGAAAAATGGATTCCGTAATTGGAATCAGGATGTTCAAATTGTGTAAATATGTAACTTTTATTTTTAGACATTTTGAATAATTACTGCGGTAAATATTTTATTTACCATGGTTAAGGGTAAATCCGGTAAATAAGGGTTAAAAAATAATATTATAATAATAATAAATTACCCTAAAACGTGTCCTAGACTTATTTTTTGATACATGTTCGACCATAGGCATCTTTGGGTCGATTTTGGGACCCCATGGTGCCACTTGTAGGTGATAGGGACATTTTTTTTAATTAAGTTAAAATGAATACAAAAATGACACAAGCATATATATCTTTTAGAAAAACAATTTTTACATAGGGTTATGTATGTTGGATTTTAGATTATAAATATTAATTATAAAGATAAAAAGATTTCCTACATAATTATATTTTATTTATAATTTTTAGACATTAAATAATTTAATTTATTTATGACAGAATGATGATGAATTAATTACTATAATAGTGAAATATTAAAATAATTGATATTATAAATACCCAAATAAATATAATATGAAACTTTTAATGAATTAAACTAATTTTATAGGATAATATAATATATTAGGATTTATTAAATTGACTTTTTTAGATGAAATCAATCTGTTATGAGTTTCACAAAAATCAACTATTGAATAGTGTCAAAATTGACATAAAAGAGTTCTTAAAACAAATATTATATTATTAATTGATATTAAATTACTAAAAATCTAAGGATCGGCCAAAATACTTATATCATGATAAGTTCATCATTAATTGACCACTTGGGGGTCTCTTGGATGTATATAGTATGTTTATTAACCATATTATAAAAAATTACAAAGAGACATTGTAAAAGAGAAACTAATTAACTTTGAGTTAATACTTAATGATATGGTTAATATAAGTATCCAAACCTGTCCAAATTATATTGGTTGAGTTTTTTTCGACCCATACCCACCTTAAACTTTGAATAATTAACTTTTTAGCCATTATAAACCGAATATGAATTTATTATAAATTAATATTTCTAGCTTTTCCAAAGGTGCCCCTCACCCCTCTTATAAAAGGGCACTCCTCCTTCTCATTTCTTCACACCTTCAAAGCCTTTTGGTTCAGCCAAACTCTGCTCAAATACTCTCCCAACTTCCATTACTACAACCTAGAGGCCTTAGTTTGATCAGAAAGCCAACCTAAGGAGCCCTTTTGATCAAATCAAAAGGAAGAACCCGAAGAAGAGGTAATGATTTCACCACCCTTTTCCAAGTTCATTTCTTCTTCCACATCTTCTTTCTTTGTTGTTACCATTCCAAAATAATAACTCCAGTATCATATATATACTGTGATGTTATTATAAATATGGTACAAGCCTATTCAGTATTCTATCCACCCTTTGAATAACATGTCACCATACGTGCGTACGTACGGCTTACCATCTCCACGTCGTGGTGTAATTGTTATTCAATATATTATTATTTGGATGGGTATAATAATGATATGTAACTCATGTAAATAAAAAATATAAAATGTTAATTATTCTGTATATATGATATACCATCCATTTATATATTATTTTAATATCAAAAGAATGATATTTTCGCTCGTGCGTACGTACGGACTACCGTCTCCACGAACGCGATAAGATTCATTCTCCATCATATCCATTCAAGTATAATTATCATTTGATAATTTAAAAATGATGTTTAAGGACTTGATATCATTATGTATTTGAATAATATACAACCTATCCATTACAAACATGTCTTACGTAACAAAACATATAAAAGAAAACAAGTAAGTTAACACCCGAAACAACGATAATACTAAGATATTATTATCAAATCAATATTAAAAGATCATATATGATATCATATTAATGTATATGATTCTTGTATAATTTAATAACAATTATTTCACCATTATACAAGAGGTTAACCTACCCCAACCAAGGAAAAGTACAAGGTAAGGGTTATTTCACAATCTCTTCATTATTCGAGGTTGTTAATACGTAATAATCTACTGGGATCTCGTTATCATCCACATCCATGTTTCTTCAAAATGTATTTCAAAACATTTTTACAATAATATGGGTTAAAGTCATTTATACCCTTTTTTTCTTTTTATAAAAGTAATCTTTACGTCGTTTTCAAAACAAGGTCCTTTTTAACCTTTTCGATAGAATTAAGGTAAGAATTTTTTTTTTAACTTATACTGCGGGTGCGGTTATTTTCTGCCGTTATAAAATATTCAAAGCTTTCCTTACAAGCTTATAAGAATATTTTCAAGGAAATGTTTTATTTTATATAGCTCTTAAATTATTTCAAAAATAGAAAGATATATTTCTCTAAAAAGTGTTTTGATTTCATCTATGTCAACATCCTTTGATGGATTTTACACTTATTTGAAGTTGATTTATTATGATACAAAAATTATATATTGTATTGAAGGTTTTGTGATATGTTTGACTGTGGATGTGCTATATTTATACCATTCATTGTTTATTATGAAATTATTGACATTTCGTATGCTAGTTTTAATACGAATGTTTATGTTATTTTTAAACCTTTTCATATGGGAATGCATTGGACTTAATATGTGACAGGTGGAGCCTGCTATAGCTCCTCGATGTATCGGTAGGTCTCATGAGACAAACTAGTGTCTTGGCACAAGGCCTTGACAAAATCTTATTTGTAGTCTTGGCACGAGGCCTTGGCTATGTGGTTATGATAGTCTGGCATTATGCATTCCAACATTATGAAAGTGGTTAGTGATTTTGCATGTGATTATTGGATTAGTTGAATATCCATGTGAATGAGTAAATGGCATTATTTCATTTTATTTATTCCATAAAATGTTGAATGTTCAAGTTTGAATGGCTTTTGTTTTAGTTATACATTGCCTTAAATTTTTATTCTTATTTATGAAAGTTTCCGCTATATTGTTATCCTTACTGGGCATTTGAGCTCACCCCTTTTATATGTTTTATTTTTTCCCAGCAAGTGAAGAAGTAAATTATGAATGACCTGCAGGGATATTATGTGGGTATATGAGTGTGGATTATGGAGACATTATGTTGTTGTATTAGTTTTTCATTTTATGATGTAATGTAAAACTTATGAATATATCTAGTGTTTCCAAGGCTACTAAACCAATCGGTCTTTTGAGATTTGATCTTTCTTGTGATCATGCCAATGTTATGTAATAATGCACCAACTCTGGGTAACTAGGGTCGGGGCGTTACAGTTGGTATCAAAGGAAGTTTAGTACAAACCTTGGAAGCTAGATTTAGATAAACTCTGATTAGAGCACGTAGAACTAAGATGAACTTTGAGGATTAGTATAGAAGAACTTCATAGAATTTTGGTATTTTAGAGATTTTGTGAGTTTTCCGAGCAATACATCCCTGTCTGGATACGAGTAGGTAGAGGCGGCTATGGCACAGATGTACCTAGGGGTAAAACCCGAAAACACCGCATTGAGATAGACTCGAACGGGAACTGGTGCACGACAACGGGCCTTGCTGTACTCTTGGTTACGACACTCCCGGGGGATATGCTTAGGATAACTCTCATTTTCTTTACAAATCATTATGAAGGGTTTATGAGTATATACTTCCTCAAAGAAAACATTTTTATGATTATGGATTATATCCATAAATATTTCAATTTATGTTAAGTGTTTTATAAGTATGGGATTATGTATTTTGATTCATAAACTGATCTAGTTTATGCCATTGTTTAGAAATGGCGCCTAGTGGAGGAAATGGAAACCGTATCAATGCACGCACTCCATGTAGGGATTGCCCTCCTGCTCAAGATAATTATAGTGGAGCTGGTGATGAAACTGGTGCCGATCATCTAATCACCATACTGGGAAAACTTACTCAGGTTATGAATAATAACCTTACCCGTATGGAGCACCCTGATCCACAGTGTGGAGGATCAATGTTAGATCGATTCATGAGGCAACAACCACCAACGTTCAATGGGAGTACAAATCCCTTAGTAGGTGAGCAATGGATAAATTCCCTAGAGAAAATATTTCAGGCTTTGGGGAGCAGTGATAGGGAAAAAGTTATCATGGAAGTTTACCGCCTCACTTGAGATGCTGATCAATGGTGGTCATTAATTCAAAATATGAAGGAAGATGATGAAGTATCAAATATGGAATGGAGGGAGTTCAAAGATCTGTTTTTAGAAAAATACTTTCCTTGCGACCATCGAGCAGATTTGGAAAGACAATTTCTAAGTCTAAGACAGAAGGAGGATGAGAATGTCACAAAGTATGAGGCTAACTTTACAAGGTTAGCAAGGTATGAAGGTGATTATATACGTAACCCAAGAAGTAAGATTGATCGTTTCTTTGATGGGTTAAAACCATTTCTCCTTCAAGCATTAGTCTCACAAACCTTTTCGTCGTACGAAGACATTGTCTCATGTGCTATCAAGACCGAAAAGGAATTCTCTAAGTCTTATGACTTTAAAGCAAAGCAAGAGAAGAAGAGACCTACTAATCAATCTGGGAATGGAAATAAGGGGAAGAAGGGAAAGGTTGAATATCCATCTTGTGGTAAATGCGGGAAGAAACATCCTGGTACTTGCTTGAAGGGAATGGGAGTCTGTTACAAGTGTGGTGAAAACGGCCACCAAGCTCGTGATTGCAAGGGGAAGAAGGAAGCTACCAACATTTAGTGCTACAATTGCAGGGAGATGGGGAATTATGCAAATGCATGTCCTAAGCGTCAGGAGAACTTACCTCATAAAATGACAAGGGATCAAGGCCAGGCTTATGCTATCACTACTGCTGAGGTAGAAGCTCCGAAAGACGTGGTGGCAGGTAATTTAATGGTTTCCTCAAGTTTAGCAAATGCATTATTTGATTCTGGATCATCGCATTGTTTCATATCTTCCCAGTTTGCTAAGAAAATTAGATATTTACAATTTGATTTAACAAGGGAGTTTTCAGTTAAAACTCCTAAGGGAAGTATCATTGCAACAAAGTTTTGTGAATCAGTCCCCATTAGAGCACATAAATGTTCTTTATCTGCTGATCTCATCGTCATACCTATGATTGAGTTTGATATAATCCTCGGTATGGACTGGATTTCGGACTACGATGCAAAGATTTATTGTAAGAAGAAAGAGGTTATGATTCTTGATGATAATGATAAGGAACACCTTATTTTTAGAGCAGAATCGTCACCACCTAATTCTTATTTAGATCCACCCCCAGTAGCTCAACTTAATTCAATTATTGGGGAGGAATAGAATGAAATAACTGTTGGTGAGGAAAGGAATGTTCAAATAGAGGATGTACCTATTGTGAATGAATTTGTAGATGTATTTCCGGAAGATTTACCTAGACATCCTCCAGAACGAGAAGTTGAGTTTTCCATTGATTTGATTCCTGGATCAAGGCCTATATCGAAGACCCCTTATATAATGGCCACTGTATAATTAGTTGAACTAAAGAAATAACTAGAGTAATTGAGTAATAAGGTATTTATTCTCCCTAGTGTTTCTCCATGGGGATCCCCTGTTCTTTTTGTTAAAAAGAAAGATGGATCTATGAGGTTATGTATCGACTACAGGGAGATCAATTCAATAAAAATAAAGAACAAGTATCCCCTACCACGCATTGATGATTTATTTGACCAACTGCATGGATCTCCATACTTTTCAAAGATTGACCTTCGATCTGGATACCATCAGTTGTGTGTGAAGAAGGAATACATTCTGAATACAACATTTTGAACCAGGTATGGGCATTACGAGTTTACTGTAATGCCATTTGGATTGACTAATGCACCCTCTATATTCATGGATATGATGAATAGAGTTTTCAAGGAGTATCTCGATGAATTTGTGGTGGTATTTATTGATGATATCTTGGTATAACCCAAAACCTAAGAAGATCATGAAAATCACTTGCGCATTATCTTGAAGACTCTGAGGAGGCATGAATTATATGGAAAGTTTAGCAAGTGTGAATTCTGGCTTCATGAGATTTCCTTTCTTGGCCAAATTGTCTCTAAAGATGTAATCTCTGTTGATCCTTCTAAGACCAAGGCAATCCAAGAATGGCCAGCACCTACGAGTATAACTGAGGTACACAGTTTTATTGGTTTGGCAGGTTATTATCGACGTTTCGTCCAGAATTTTGCCCGATTGGATAACCCATTAACGAAGCTCGCACGTAAAGGGGTTAAATTTGTTTGGACAAAAGAGTGTGAAGAATGTTTTGAAGAACTGAAGAGAAGATTAGTCAATGCTCCTATATTGACTCTACCATCGAGGAATGATGAGTTCGTTATTTATAGTGATGCATCAAAGAAAGGACTTGGTTGTGTCCTTATGCAGAATGATAGAGTTATTGCCTATGCATCACGATAGTTGAAAATTCATGAACACAACTATCCTACTCATGATCTCGAGTTAGCAGCTGTGATCTTTACTTTGAAGATATGGAGGCACTACCTCTATGGTGAAAAATGTGAGATTTATACTGATCACAAGAGTTTGAAGTATATTTTCTCACAAAAAGAACTCAACATGAGGCAAAAGAGATGGCTTGAATTACTCAAGGATTATGATTGCACGATACACTACCACCCGGGGAAAGAAAACAAGGTGGAAGATTCTTTGAGTAGAAAAGACCATGGAGTTTTGAACAATATGAGAATTGACAGGGATCCAATTTTCATGGATCTAGTGAAGATGGAATGGGAATAACTAGGGAAGGTGAAATATCAATGCTTTTTCAAATGGTTTCCAAACCATCTTTCCTAGAAAGGATTAAGAGTTCTCAGACCGATGATGAATAATTTCAAAAGAAGATTAAAAATGTGAATGATGGGAGATTGATTGACTTTGTGTATGAAGATGAAACTTTAAAATTTGGGAAGAGTTATTGTGTTCCCAATATACCAGATCTAAAAAGGGAATTGTTGGATGATGCTCATAGTTCCAATTTCTCTATACACCCTGAGAGCACCAAAATGTATAGATATTTGAAGGAACATTTTTGGTGGGACAACATGAAGAGGGAGATTGCTGATTTTGTGTCAAGATGTATGGTTTGTCAACAAGTGAAAGTTGGAAGGCAACAACCTGGAGGAGTCATGCAACCTCTTCCCATACCGGAGTGGAAATGGGACAATATTACGATGGACTTTGTCATGGGGCTACCAAAGACTCCTAGAAGGAATGATGAAATATAGGTTATTGTTGATCGTCTTACCAAGTCAGCACATTTTCTTGCTATAAGATAAGATCTACCCCTGGAACGTCTAGCAAGACTATATATTAATGAAGTTGTGAGACTTCATGGAGTACCCCTATCGATTGTTTCTGATCGTGATCCCCATTTTACTTCAAGATTTTGGAAAAGTCTTCAGAAATCCCTGGATACTGAACTTCATTTGAGCACTTCTTACCACCCTCAGACAGATGGACAATCAGAACGGACTATTAAGACCTTAGAAGACATGTTGAGATCTTGCTCACTTGACTTTCAGGGTATGTGGGATCAATATTTACCACTGGTAGAATTTTCCTATAACAATAGCTTCCATTCGAGTATTCAGATGGCACCATATGAAGCGTTATATGGAAAGAGATGTCGTACACCAACCTGTTGGGATGACGTTGGTGAAAGAAAACTTGTAGGCCCAGAACTGGTGGAGGAAACAGTGGAAAAAGGTGAAGGTAATCCAAAATCACATCAAAGCAGCTCAAAGTAGGCAGAAGAGCTATGCCGATAATCGAAGGAAGGATTTGGAATTTCAAGTTGGTGATCATGTTTTCCTGAAGGTATCTCCATGGAAGGGTGTCATACATTTTGGTAAGAAAGGTAAATTGAGTCCCAGGTACATCAGACCTTTTGAAATTCTAGAACGAATTGGGGTTGTAGCTTACCGATTGGAAATGCCGCCAAGTCTCTCCAAAGTTCACGATGTGTTCCACGTATCTCTGTTGAGGAAATACATGCCTGACCCAATGCATGTACTCACCTATGAGGAATTAGAACTGGAACCCGATCTGTATTTTTGTGAGGAGCCTGTCACGATTCTTGATACAAGAGAACAAGTACTGAGAAACCGGATGACGCGTCTGGTAAAAGTTTTTTGGAGAAACCATAAGATGGAAGAGGCAACGTGGGAACCCGAGGAACATATGATGAAGAACCACCCGAGTCTTTTCATGCGGTAGTATTCTATAAATTTCGAGGACGAAATTATTTGATGTATGGGATAATGTAACACCCCAAGCTTCTACAGTACGCTTCTCTTTGAATAATGTGATAGCGTGTGTTGTACGCAACAATGTGTTCTAACACACCATAACCAATCAAACTAGCCGTTATGAATAGTAATACCTAATTTTTAAAAATATATATATTTTATATTTCAAAATGGACTTCATTTTTGGATTCGGAATATTGAATTTATCCTAAGGTGAAATTTTGGTACTTTTCGGATAACTTTCATATTTTGATGAATAGTGAAATTTACTAAATTTTAATTAAAAACAACTTTTTTAATCAAAATAAATAATAGTGATAAATTATGAATTTGAGTGGTTTTAAAGTATATTTAGAATATATTTTTACCATTTAATATAATGTTGGTCATTGGACATAATTTTAGAATTAAACCGAACATAAACAAGTGTCAATCTTTTGATAGTTATTATCTCTTAAAAACACGTTTTTTGTTTTGACAGCGGGAATTAATTTTAAATTAATTTCTGCCACTTCTATGATTTGAATTTAGAAAAAAGGATTCCATATTTTGAATCAGCATGTTCAAATTTTGTAAATAGGTAACTTTTATTTTTAGACATTTTGAATAATTACTGCGGTAAATATTTTATTTACCATGGTTAAGGGTAAATCCGGTAACTAAGGTTTAAAAAATAATATTATAATAATAATATATTACCCTAAAACGTGTCCTAGCCTTATTGGTTGATACATGTTCGACCATAGGAATCTTTGGGTCAATTTTGGGACCCCATGGTGCCACTGGTAGGTGATATGGACATTTTTTTTAATTAAGTTAAAATGAATAAAAAAATGACACAAGCATATATCTTTTAGAAAAACAATTTTTACATAGGGTTATATATGTTGGATTTTAGATTATAAAAATTCATTAGAAATATAAAAATATTTCCTACATAATTATATTTTATTTATAATTTTTAGACATTAAATAATTTAATTTATTTATGACAGAATGATGATGAATTAATTACTATAATGGTGAAAAATTAAAATAATTGATATTATAAATACCCAAATAAATATAATATGAAACTTTTGATGAATTAAACTAATTTTATAGGATAATATGATATATTAGGATTGATTTAATTGACGTTTTTCTAAGAAATCAATCTGTTATGAGTTTCACAAAAATCAACTATTGAATAGTGTCAAAATTGACATAAAAGAGTTCTTAAAAAACATATTATATTATTAATTGATATTAAATTCCTAAAAATCTAAGGTTCGGCCAAGAGACTTATATCATGATAAGTTCATCATTAATGGACCACTTGGGGGTCTCTTGGATGTATATAGTAAGTTTATCAACCATATTATAAAGAAATACAAAGAGACATTGTAAAAGTGAAACTAATTAACTTAGTGTTAATACTTAAAGATAAGGTTCATATAAGTACCCAAACCTGTATAAATTCTATTGGTTGAGTTGTTTTTGACCCATAACCACCTTAACCTTTGAATAATAAACATTGGATCCATTAGAAACCGAATAGGAATTTATTATAAATTAATATTTCTAGCTTTTCCAAAGGTGCCCCTCACCCCTCTTATAAAAGGGCACTCCTCCTTCTCATTTCTTCACACCATCAAAGCCTTTTGGTTCAGCAAAACTCTGCCCAAATACTATACCAACTTCCCTCACTACAACCTAGAGGCCTTAGTTTGATCATAAAGCCAACCTAAGGATCCCTTTTGATCAAATCAAAAGGAAGAACCCGAAGAAGAGGTAATGATTTCACCACCCTTTTCCAAGTTCATTTCTTCTTCCACTTCTTCTTTCTTTGTTGTTACCATTCTAAAATAATAACTCTAGTATCATATATATATACTGTGATGTTATTATAAATATGGTACAACCATATTCAGTATTCTATCCACCCTTTGAATAACATGTCCCCATACGTGCGTACGTACGGCTTACCGTCTCCACGTCGTGGTGTAATTGTTATTCAATATATTATTATTTGGATGGGTATAATAATGATATGTAACTCATGTAAATAATAAATATAACATGTTAATTATTCTGTATATATGATATACCATACATTTATATATTATTTTAATATCAAAAGAATGATATTTTTGCTCGTGCGTACGTACAGACTACCGTCTCCATGAACGCGATAAGATTCATTCTCCATCGTATCCATTCAAGTATAATTATCATTTGATAATTTAAAAATGATGTTTAAGGACTTTATATCATTATGTATATGAATAATATACAACCTATCCATTACAAACATGGCTTACGTAACAAAACATATAAAAGAAAACAAGTAAGTTAACACCCGAAACAACAATAATACTAAGATATTATTATCAAATCAATATTAAAAGATCATATATGATATCATATTAATGTATATGATTATTGTATAATTTAATAACAATTATTTCACCATTATACAGGAGGTTAACCTACCCCAACCAAGGAAAAGTACAAGGTAAGGGTTATTTC
This sequence comes from Viscum album, assembly GCA_963277665.1. NCBI lineage: Eukaryota > Viridiplantae > Streptophyta > Magnoliopsida > Santalales > Viscaceae > Viscum > Viscum album. Next base: position 495,834,409 of record OY728121.1, on the reverse strand, counting down.
ACAATCTCTTCATTATTCGAGGTTGTTAATACGTAATAATCTACTGGGATCTCGTTATCATCCACATCCATGTTTCTTCAAAATGTATTTCAAAACATTTTTACAATAATATGGGTTAAAGTCATTTATACCCTTGTTTTACTTTTTATAAAAGGAATCTTTACGTCATTTTCAAAACAAGGTCCTTTTTAACCTTTTCGATAGAATTAAGGTAAGAATGTTTTTTTAACTTATACGGCGGGTGCGGTTATTTTCTGCCGTTATAAAATATTCAAAGCTTTCCTTACAAGCTTATAAGAATATTTTCAAGGAAATGTTTTATTTTATATGGATCTTAAATTATTTCAAAAATAGAAAGAGATATTTCTCTAAAAAGTGTTTTGATTTCATCTATGTCAACATCCTTTGATGGATTTTGCGCTTATTTGAAGTTGATTTATTATGATACAAAAATTCTATATTGTATTGAAGGTTTTGTGATATGTTTGACTGTGGATGTGCTATTTTTATACCATTCATAGTTTATGGTGAAATTATTGACATTTCGTATGCTAGTTTTAATACGAATGTTTATGTTATGTTTAAACCTTTTCATATGAGAACGCATTGGACTTAATATGTGACGGGTGGAGCCCGCTATAGCTCCTCGATGCATCGGTAGGTCTAATGAGACAAACTAGTGTCTTGGCACAAGGCCTTGACAAAATCTTATTTGCAGTCTTGGCACGAGGCCTTGGCTCTGTGGTTATGATAGTCTGGCATTATGCATTCCAACATTATGAAAGTGGTTAGTGATTTTGCATGTGATTATTCGATTAGTAGAATATCCATGTGAATGAGTAAATGGCATTATTTCATTTTAATGATGCCATAAAATGTTGAAAGTTCAAGTTTGAAAGGCTTTTTTTAGTTATACATTGCCTAAAATGTTTATTCTTTTTTATGAAAGTTTCCGCTATATTGTTATCCTTACTGGACATTTGAGCTCACCCATTTTCTATGTTTTATTTTTTCCCAGGAAGTGAAGAAGTAAATTATGAATGACCTGCAGGTATATTATGTGGTGATATCAGTGTGGATTATGGAGATATTATGTTGTTGTAGTAGTTTTTCATTTTATGATGTAATGTAAAACTTATGAATATATCTAGTGTTTCCAAGGCTACTAAACCAATCGGTCTTTCGAGATTTGATCTTTCTTGTGATCATGCCAATGTTATGTAATAATTCACCGACTCTGGGTAACTAGGGTCGGGGCGATACACTCATTTTGAATTATTCCATTTCACTCAAATTCAAAATTCATGTTTTTATGAATTTATATCCATTAGTAATGTTAAAAATATACATGAAAATATATATTTATAAATAAATATATTTAAAATTGTATATTTATACATTTATAAATTTATAACAATAACAATAAATAAATATTATTTTTTAAAAGGTATTATAAATAATTATAAGTAAATAATTTAATATATTTAAATAATTATAATATAATTATAAACTTATTTAAATAATGTACTTAGAGATGCTTGATCTCAAGACCTCATTGAGACCCATAGGAATTTTTACCACTAAGATGCACAATATGGACTTTATATATATATATATATATATACATATATACATATTTTTTTGACGTATTAATTATATGCTTATAAATAAATAATTTTATAAATAAATAATTATAAAATTGTAATAAATATATTTAAATAATGATTATTTTTTTGTTTATATATATTTAATATATATATATATATAATTACATTAATATACATAAAATAATATATATATATATTTATATATTAATAATTATTAAATTTTAATAAATATATCTAAATAAAGAATATATTGAATATATTTTTATTTTTATTTTTTTTACATGTCTATTTAATTATATAAATATATACTTTGATATAAATATATTTATTATTATATATAAAATAATATTATTTTTAAAAGTATTCATTTAATAATTAATAAATAATTATATATTTGAATAATTATGAAATTATAAAAAATAAATATATAAATATAAATTTTTTTTACAAATGTTTTTATTTATAATTATAATTATAAATACCTTTTTAGCTCTAAAGTTTTAACACTCATTGAGGTTCATTTTATCAGCCTTTTTAGTAATGATTACGATCCATATTTGACAGTGCTAAAAAAGTAATCATTATCAGCACGAAATTTTTAGCACTCATAAAGTTGTCTCTTATCAGTTCTTTTTAATGCTGAGAATTCATGATATTTTATAGTACTAAAAAAGTGATATTAGAGATGCCTTTTATTAGGAATTAGCAATTTACTACTACTAAAAGGTCTCTTTATCCATGCTTTTTTGAAAGTGCTTATAAAAGTGTCCCTGATATATTTAAAAGAACCATAACAACGACTCATTTATTCATGATTCTCAATATCTCACTGATCATCAATGATGATGATGCTTCTCCCCCTATTTAATCTCTCAAATCAATGGTACAATAAAAAATATGTTATTATCTCCTCTTCCTCTCTAATTTTTTTATTTTTTGGGTTTCACAATTTGCATTGTTTACACTGTTATTAACCCGGAAAAACCCTACATCTCATCTCTCTCTCTCACTCTAAAATACTTATACCTACAAAATGCCTCCCCTACTCTTAAAACACATTCTTCATTATACGAAACCACTACGAACTATATATATGTATGCTATTACAATTGATGTTGATTTTTTATGATTACAATATATTATTTCTTGTAACCATTAAGATAGTGTGGATTTCCATTGTATGAATCTTGTTTCCACAGTATGACACACACATTAAGATGAAAAATGTTTAATATTATGTTGGACTAACATTAGAGGGAATTTTATTAGATATGAATATTATAATGAAGGTTAATATAAATATTTTTTTATGTGAATTGGTTAATCGAATTTTTGTAACGTAATTTTAAATTTTCTTGTTTATATTGGTTAATATTATAAATATATTATATATATATTATTTAATAAAGGAAAATATATTTTACTTTTCATTAAAATTTAAATAATCATACTTTATTTGTTTTTTATTTTATCCAAACTAAAATTTTATGGTGTATTGTCAATAAGAGGTGTGTTTATAATTGATTGATATCTTCCTAATATTAGTACATTTACTAAAAAAAATATTCACTAAAATGTTACTATTATGAAAGAAGATAACACTACTTGGAAATTGATCAATAGCCACACCTATAAAACCACAGGTTATAAAACCCAGGGGTACACCCACAAAATAACCACGACACCATGGCTGAATACCCCAACCCATTTATTTCTTCCTCCTCCACTTGATCCATCCTCCATGAAACCCCTCAACAACTTGAAGCCCTCCCCAACGCCTCTTCGTTGTGACCCTCCTCCTCCATCTTTTTTTCTCCGAGAAGCCTCCCAACCTCCTCTCTTCCTTCCCGACAGATCTCCCCCATAACACTCCCCCGACTGCAAGGACGACACCCCCGATATCCTCCCCGACACCCTCACTGATAAATCTCAACACCCACGACAACTCCTTACTGGACCCTCCTCCCCATGATCCTCCTCCTGCAGCAAAGCTACTCCAAGTGGCCTCCCCACCACCTCCATTCCTTCCCGAAAACTCTCCGCCACAACCCTCAACACCCTGATGCCGAGGTCGATACCCCCGTCACCCTATCATCATGGTATTTGAAATTTCTTTGATTTCTTCTATTCTTTCTTGAATCTGGAGCTAATACTGGACATGGAGTGAACTTCAAATATACAGTAGATTGTTTTGTTATTTTTCAATTAATGAATGTATTTTATATTAGTTTTTCTCATTCTAAACACCATAATTTCTTTGTGATGCAACCGATATTACAAAATAATCAATCGAATTGTTTTCACCTTTCTTGAGGTAGTCCATGAAACCTAAAATTGTCTTCTTAGACTGTTTTAACTCGATTTGAGCCAACCCTTTTGGTGAATCACATTTAATTTTCCATAATACACAGAATTTATTTAAATTGAACCTCTAATTGTGGTCTGTTGAGTTGGCCCCTATTATCTAATTGTAGTGTCAATCAAAATAAGGTAAAATGGTAAGATTATATTCATAATCCCTTCTTCATATATTTATAGATTAAATCTTCGTTATAATTTAATTTCCCAAATGTAATCATGTTAATTTTAAAATGGTATGAGTTCCACCATTCATGACCATCCTTCATGACATGGAAAGGCTGATAAAAGTGTTCTGACCAGAAACACCATGTTTGGGATCACCGATATTTTGAAATAAAATGAATTATAAATAGAATTTAATTACACAATAGGAAATATATGGATTTATAGGTAGAATGAATTAGATGATATCCCATGGAGAGTGGTCCTAAATTATGCCACACATGACACTTTGGCTCCCTATATGGAATATTGAGGATAATCTTAGAGGGGAGTGCATTACATTATGCATTGAGTTACACTTTAAATCCTTATATGGACCACCAAAGATTGGCTTAGGATGCGATGAAATTATACCATGCATTGAAGATACTTGAATTCCAATGAGGATTAAAATAGATTGCCTTCTGGGGTATGGATTTACAGTACACTAAATAAATATTGTGGTTACCAAATTTGAATGCCTTGGATTGCCGAAATTTAAAATTAAATTAATTTGACGATGTGTATTATAGATAAATGAACATATGTGGATTCAATCAACTATTCACATTCATGGAGAACTTTTTTATTTCCTTCATTCAGTTCTAAATTCAATGGGTGTTATTAATCCCTTATGTTAGTATTACAACACATGAGCCTATTTTCCATGAAAATATTAATATTTTATAATAATTAATAAATGTTCATACATATTCCAATAAAGGATGAAGCCTGTTTTCTTAGATGGATGGCCTATAGGGAACCACGAATAACATGATTTATTTATTAATCTCCTTTATTCATTTTCATTTTACACTACTCATTTTACATTCACAGATTATATTCTCATAGACATCATTGATGGTGGGATAGTGAGTTTATCTCACACCCTATTCGAGACGCTGATTGGTTCCCAAAATAACTAAATGGATATAGTCATGGAAAAAGAGAAACATCTAGAAATTGGTGCTTTATTTTATATATTATGATAGAGTATGGGAGAAGAGGACTATACAAATACTCAAAATTCTATTTTAGATAGCTTTTGATATTTTTTACATTTTTGTATAACATGTTTCATTTACCCTAATATTATAGTTCCTGTATATTCCAAAATTATTCATATAATATAGTACTGATGTATTTTTACAAGATACTAGATATGGGGTTTTTATTGTTTATGATGTTATTCAACTATTTTGAATTATTATTATGGATACAATGATTCATTAGTTGTATGTACATCTGATCTTCTCTTTAATTAGTTATTACCACCATTTTTGGGGGATGAATGGGGGAAGTGGGGGAGGGGGAAGTGTGGGTGGGGGTGTGTGTTAAGGGAAAGTATAGGGGGGAAGGTGGGGTAAGTGGGGGTGTAGGTGGGGGGTCTGGTGTAGGAGGTGATGAGTGCAGGTTCTAGGGTCTGGTGCAAGATGGGATGGGGGATAGTGTAGGTGGGGGAGGGGGGAAGGGGTGAAGGAGGTGTTGGGGGCTAGTGCTGGAGGGGCTGGGGGCTGGTGTAGGTGAGGGAGGGGGGATGGAGCTTGATAGGATTGTGGGGCTTGGGGGGTGCAACTCATCTCTACCATCTTTTTCATGCATGCTACCAACTCATCTCTCATGTACTCAAAAGACTAAAATTATTTTGATTTGTGGACCTTATCATTAGAATCAACCTTATAAAGCTTCACTTTGGAAGAAATTACTTTTAATTTATCAATTTGGATTCCACACCTCATAGGGATCATCTGCCTTCAATGGTTTTATTATTTTCCATTCTTCTTTTCACATGCTATAGAAAATTTTTATCATCATTTTTATTAAAGTTTATTTTGATGAATTATAGATGGATACTATTAGGATAGTATTTTAGGGATCATTATTTGACCACAAAATAATTAATCAATGTTTGGTGCTTGGTGTTTTGTATTTAAATTGGATAATACTATGGTGCTCAAGTTGTGGTAGGAGACACGTTACCTCTCTCTATGTATAAAGTGAAAGTGTGATCATGCTTTAGTCCTTTGAGTGACAGTATAATTATCCTAATCAAGATAAGAACATGTGAATCTATAGGATAATGAAGTTTTTGTTTGGAACTATAATCACTTTAGGCTTTATAACTCTTAATTCCTTGGGGTTTTCTATGAAATAGTGTTATCTTTTTTTAGTGCAGTTGTTGTGCATAGCCTGTTTGTTTTTCTATAAATTTGTTAAAAGTGTACGTATGGAAATGTTAATGACTTTATTTAATAAATATTCATGTAATATGATATCTTCTCATCCTTCTTTATCATATAATATGAAATTAATGTTAAACACAAGTTTATGTTATTTCAAGGCTATTATTATCTGATAAGTTATATGTTACCTATTTATGAAAATTTGTGTATAATAAATTTGCTAATTCATGGATGGGGGTGAAGGTGGGGGTAGTGGGTGTGTAGTGGGGGGTGGAGTGGGGGATGAATGTTGGGGGGTAGTGGAGTGAAGGGTGAAGGGATAAATGGGGGTGAAGGTTGGGGGGTGGGAAGTGGGGGTGAATGGGGAAGTGTGTAGGGGGAAATGGGGGTGAAGGGGGTTGGGGTGGGGGAGTGTGTAGAGAGGGGGAATGGGGTGGGGGGGGGTGTGGGGGGGTCAAATGAGTTGGGGTGAAGGGTGGATGGGTAGTGGGGGTGCAGGTTGGGGGGTACAAGGTGGGTTTCGGGGGTGCAAGTTGGTGGGGGCAGTGGGGTTGTAGGTGGGGGCAGTGGGGGTTCATTTGGGGTTGGGCAGTGGGGGTAGTTGTGGGGGGCAGAGTAAAGATGTAGGGAGGGAGTGGGGTGGGCGTGGGGGGATAAAAAAATTAGTAATAAGATAATGGTTATATAGACTATGATTAATTAGTTTGATGGAAAGGACTATGGCATGTGGTGGATGAAAATAGAATTATGTCACATTTAAAAATACCGGGATTTTATACTAAATGGATTCAATCCATGAAACATATAGAGTTTTTAATTGGAGTAGCCCAATTGTACGTCACATTTATTGGTTATTATTTCACTGGAAGGCAATTTTCATTCAATATTATCGAAAATAAATGAAAAACAAAAGTATTGGTTTTCTTGACAAACATGTATGGAAAACCAGTATCATTAAACAAGGAGTTTATGATATATAGGTTTTTCTATTTGAGACTAATGGAAGTAAGTCCATCTTTAGTACATGTTAAAAAAAATAAAATGATTAGGAGTAGGCAGAATTCAATCAAAGTCACTTTTTTGGATGATGTTTGGAAATTAATTTTTTTTCATTGACATCACAAATATATAAGAAGTCATTATATCTCATTTATTTTCTCAGTATTTTATTATAAGTGGTTTCTTATGATCATTCTAGTTCTATTCAACACCATCGAAGACATTGAGTTCAATACTAGATGTGGGTATGGTTTGTTCCATTTTTATTTTTTTGACCAGTTTTAATTAGGGAATTTTGGATTTTTCAGATCCTTATATTGCTGTTGTGCATTTTGGATTTCGTTGAGGTGGATTCGAGCCGCCATTCATGAAGGCTTATATGTATATTCATTGGTAGGAATATATATATATAAGATCCCCCATTATTTATATTCACACATGGAAGTATGAATATATATATTGGGTCTAGGTTTTCTTTTATATAAATATGAAAAATGCATACATGTGTAAGTGTAAAGGGGTATATGCAAGTATAAACATATTTCTAAGGACTCCCTTGTTCATATTAGGCCATGAAAATATGTTCATAGGGGATAAGTTTCCTTATATATATATGTGATGTTGCATATGCTTGGAAGCAGAAAAAAGGAAGATTCGAGTTGTCATCGTCAAAAGAAACGCGCCTTGAGGTTGAGGTAGGTTACCTCTTCCTAAACATTTAATTTGAATTCTATAACTTTCTGATTATTTTAGAAACTTGTTTTCATTATTTCTTTATTGTTTTAAAAAGTTTGTTTCTAATAACCACAAGCATTGTCAAGGAAGAATATGAATATATCCGTTGAACTTATTTATAGACCATGATCAAAGAGGTTAACAAATGCTATTAGTTTCCAGATACTAGAAAAGGATATCTAAAAACCATACTTTGATCATCTATAGATACAATCATGATCACATTCCACTTCCTGTTAAATTAATAATAAAATACCACTAACTAATTTTAGGATCTATTAGTTCAAATACCAATCTTTCTGAAATCTTCTCTGGTATCATGGAAGTCACCCATAATATTCCTCTAGAAATATTGCATAAGGAATGCTGTGAAAATATCACACTCTAGGGATTAAATATATAAGGATACATAATTCAATTTTGGCCCTCTCTTTCCCAACTAACTAGCATCAAAGAATTTGAGTTGGTATCCTAGAAGTACCTTATGGTCTTAAAAAGAATCGATGATAGAGTATTAGTCTTATGAAATCTCACTGCCTATCCCTCATTCAAATCAACATTCATCTTCTTTAAAATTAGTGAGATCACCCTACCAGAAGGATAGTAATTAAGACTATCTTTCCCTTTGAAGTAGTTATCCCGGAATGAAATCATTTATCTTTTAAGTTTTAACATCATATTATTTATTATAATATATAACACATACATATCCTGAAAAAGGAGATTATCCATCTATCATACCCTTTTGGCTATCCTAGTTTTAAAAAACATGTAGAGAACATTCCACATAGGTTCTATGTCTTTCACTAGTGTGTTGGGTTCCATTAAAATGGTAGGTGGAGGGTGAATTGGTTGTATCGGGGTTGACGGTGGGGGGGGGAGGTGAAAGGGGTGGGAGAAGGCTGGTTTTCTTGGTTATTTTGCAAGGGAGAGGGTGCCTGGGGTGCATGGGGGTGTGCATGGGGTGGCCAGAGGGAGGGTGTGTGCATTTGGGGGGGGGGGGGGTTATGGGGATAGGGGAAGGGAGTTGTGAAAGTGGTGGGGTGGGGGGAGGGGAGTTGGGAGCAAGGGATAGTGGGTGTGAATGGATATATTTTCCATCAAACCATTATTGGGTCCTCTAGTTTGACAAACCAACAATTAACCCCTTAACAACATTTACTTCATTTCAACAAACCAATCCTAATATAAACACTAATTTTAAACTACATAACTAAGACTCAGACTACATAGAAACCATTCTTACATGAACCAAACCATACAGACCCATCTTGGGAATGTCATTTGTTGGGTGTTCCACCCTGAGACTTCCTCTCATTTCTGCAGGAACATTTTTTATGGGAGGAGAGTATTTGAATATGTAAGCGACCAATTTTGTTTATAGAATGGATATACTTTTCTAGGAGGGTGTCTAGGTGGGTGGTGTCTAAGAGGGAGGTTGTTTGGGGTGCAAGGGGTAGGGGTAAGGGGTGGGGTGTCCAAGAGGGGGGGTTTCCAGGAGGGAGGGTGTGGGGGGGGGGGGTCCAGGGGAGGGATGGGGGCTGCAGGCGGGGGGGGGGGGGGGTATCCAGGAGGGGGGTCCAGGGGGAGGAAGGGGGTGCAGGAGGAGGGTGGTTCTTTCTAGGGGGATACGAGGGGAGAGGGGGTGGTCTAGGTAATGTGAGGGGTATTTTAGGGGAAATATTGGGAGAGGGCTATAGGGAAATGGAGGGTGGATGTCTAAAGGGAGGGAGGGGGCTGTAGGTGGAGTGGTGGTGGTGGTGGTGGGGGGGGGGTCTAGGAGGGAGGGTTTGGGTGTGGGTCTCAGGGGAGAGAGGGGTGGTGTTGTCCAGGGGGATGGAGAGGCCTATAGGGGGAGTGGTGTGTGGGGGGATATAGGGGGAGTGGTGGGGGCTACAGGGAAAGGGAGGGGGTTTTCTAGGGGCAGGGAGGGGGTTGTCCAGGGGGAGGGAGGGGGCTGCAGGTGGAGTGGTGGAGGTGGGGGGGTTGTCTTTGGGGAGGGAGGGGCGGTTGGTGGAGGGAGGGGGTTGTAAAGTGGGAGGGAGGGTGCTGCATGAGGGGGCAGGGGGTTCTAGGGGGGGGGGGGGTTGTCTAGGTGGTGGTAGGGGATGCAGGTGGGGGGGGGGGGTCCTGCGGGAGGGATAGGGGCTGCATGGGGTGGGAGGGGGGATATAACGAGAAAGGGATGGGGATATAGGGGGATGGAGGAGGGGTTGTCCATGGGGAGGGATGGGGTTGTCTAAGGGGAGGGGCTGCAGGTGGGGCGGGCGGGCTCTATATGGGTAGGGAGAGGGGATGTAGGGGGAGGGAGTGTGGTTGTCTAGGGGGGAGGTGCTGCAGGGTGAGGGATGGGGTTTTCTAGGGGAGGGGGTGTCCAGGGGGTGGGAGGAGGGATGCAGGGGTGAGGGTTGACGAGGGGGAGGGAGGGGTCGTTGTCTCCGGGGAGGGAGGGGGCTTCAGGTGGGTGGTGGCTCTCTAGGGGGAGGGAGGGGGGATGAAGGGGGGTGGAGGGTGGTTTTCCAAGGGGTGGGAGGGTGTATTCAGGTGGATTGGTGGTGGTGTTGGTGGGGGGGTTCTAGTGGGAGGGGGCTGTAGTGGGGGTGGGGGTTGCCCATGGGGAGGGAGGGGGATGTCAGTGGGGTGGTTGTTGTTGTGCGGGGGGGGGGGGGGGTGTTAAGGTGGAGGGAGGGGGGTATAGTGTGAGTGGGGCTGCAAGGGTAAAGGGGGGTTGTCCTTGGAGAGGGGGGCTGCAGGTGGAGTGGTGGGGGGCTGTCCAGGGGAAGGGAGGGGGGCTGCAGGTGGAGTGGGGGGGGGGGTGTCTAGGGGTGGGGGGGGGGGGCTGTAGGTGGAGTGTGCAAGGTGGGTGTCTAGGGGGAGGGAAGGGGTTGTAGGGGGAGTAGTGGTGGTGGTGGTGGGGGGGGGATCTAGTGAAAGGGTGGGGATGTGGGAGGTGGGGGTTGTCTAGTGGGAGGGAGGGCGTTGCATGTGTAGTGGGGGGTGTCCAGGGGTAGGGAGGGGACTGTCTAGTTGGGGTTGGGGCCTACTGCAATGGGAGTTGGGTTGGGGGGGGGGCTGTGTAGGGGATAGGGTCAGGGTAAATTTTTATGAACTTTCAGACCCTATAGCCAAATCTTTTAACTATTTCAATAGGGCTATTTATATAGTTTTTAATCGTGGCTAGAAGTCTACTTCCACGATTAGAAACTGTGGAAATAGAGTCTATCTGTCTTAAGGTATAACCATCGTTCTAAACCATTGCAATAGTAATATTTCCATATTTGGAACCATGGTTGTATACCTCTAGCCACAATTTGAATTGTTGATCTATACATGTATCCACTATTCAAAAGAATGGCTATAGGTCAAGGCCTATAGCCATGCCAAATATAACCATGGTTTCTCAATCCCTTGCTCTTACCTATAGCCATGGTTTGAGGACCTATAGAAACAGCTTTAATCCATGTCTATAGCCCAAATTTCCATAACTGGGATATTCAATGGGTAAAAAATATCATTAAAGTAGATACCATTTATTGCCATTTTCATCGAATGTTTTCCAATAATTTACCATGTGCATTATTACTAGTTAAATTAATGTTAGAATTTTTATAAACAAGAAGTAAATAGATTTTATTAATTTGATATATTTTACCCTTATAAATGAAAAAATTCCATTGCACAGCAAACTAGATCAGATTCCAGTAGATGTGTTTCCATATCTGGTGTCATGTACATAAGATGTTATATATGAGCATACTTTTCTAGCATATCATTTTTAAATAAATTCATCTCCAATAATAAAGTGATTTTTATGAGGAGAACTGATTCAAGAAAATTTAGTTTCATTATTTGTCTGTGTCTTATCTTATCAAAAAAATTACTTTTTATAAAAATGTTACAACACAACATTCTCTAACTATTAATAACCTAAAATGAGTTGAATCAAAATGTTTCTCAAACCTTGGGACCATGAACCAATTTCAAAAGGATTGATAAGAAATATTCAAAATTCAATATGATTCATGAGAAATGGTTTAAAACCTCAACTCACTTAATAAGTTAATATACGTAGAATAGTAAAAAGTAGAATATCATGAATATAAATTCTTATAGCCATATGAAACTAACAATTGGATATATACTAGGTTAATATAAAACCCTATATGAATAAGAAAGCTATCATTGAGGGAAAAAACTCTACAAGTCTCTACTAGATATGATTTTATACTCTATCCATTTTAATAAATAATAAATCATTGTAACATTCAACCTATGAAAACATCAGCTACATGTGCCACATGATGCACCAAAGGTGGTTATGTAAAGTAACTAGGTATGTCATCACTAATGATTTTCCATACCCTTGGTCCACATGAAAACCATGCATCTCGTTTTTATTTGATGAAAATGTTAATAATTTATGATAATTGAAAGATTAATTAAAAAAATAATATACATAAGTAACATTAATAACATTTCATAAAAATAAAGACCACATGTTTCACAAATAAGGCTTCCTAAATAAGGTTTCATTTTGGTAAGATAGAAATAAAATATAGTAGACTTATTGCATAAAAGTCCACATTTACCTGAATCATTCCTAGAAAATGTTACTATCTTGAAGATAGATATAATACTTCAATAATTCACTAAAACTAATGTTTACTACCTTTATTGAATCCATCCTTAGATGCTCGATTGAATCCTTCTCTTGATGGTGGATTGAACTCCCTTTTTCAAAATAGCCTTCATCATATCATTTTGGTTCCTATGTTACTTGATGGAATAACTACCACCCATATTTTATTCATTAATATCCATCAAATCCACTTAAATGGATTTTAATACCACATATTCCAACTCATTATTCAACTATTTGAGCCTTTCATCCACTAAATTTACTACGTCACGAGAACACAAAAAATGGAACATAAAAATTAATCAAAACACCATGAATAAATGTGTTAGTTTTATTGATATGAATTTTCTTATTTGACTCCCTCAGTTACTTTTAAAAAAAATCTTCAGAAATTACTTTTAATTTGGGTGAAATCACATTACATCCTATTATAACTCTGTAGTTTTTTATACTATGATGAAAATAATACTATGGTGGGTGAACTCCTAAAAATAATTTTGTTGCACATTTTATGTGGAGAAAAATTCCAAACACACATTTTGATTTCATTTCCCCTCAACCATGATAAATTTATAAGCGTTCCAACTTTAATCTTGATGGTATTCCTTTCACGATGATCAAATCTCTCACTATCTAAAAAGCCACATATATCCACGGTTTTGAACCATGGGTACAACTGCTAAAACCATGGATATAGGATATACCCACACTTTTTGGAATCATGGCCTATTTATCCATCAATATTTTTCCAGTAAAATTGGTATATGATCCCTTCACGTCCCAATACCCATGTTTTTTGGAAAACTATTGGTATAGGGGTTATGACAACCCTTCTTTTATTATAAACTTACACAGGATTTATTACATAAAACTTCACTTGATAAAACAAAAATATTGAGAGGTTTAGTGTCTTTGGGGCTTAGGATCATTACATAAAAACATAAAACATGAAATACAACATCTTTATTGAAAACTTCCTTTACATGACCACTACATTCCCTCGTACTTAGCATTGCATGGGATAACCTGAGGACATGCATAAGAAATGGGTGAGCTATAAAGCCCAGTAAGAGAGTGCACATGGAAAAACGTGAGGAGTACAATAAATGTTAGACAATTGGAATATCAATAGAGAATAAAAATAACATGAACATAAATGCATGATAAAGCATGATAATCATAACATGGAAATGTGGCAACAACACTTAACATGGAATTATCATGAGCCAAGGATCATTGCACATAGAGCATGAGTAAATCGTCATTGCACATGAAGAATGAGTAAAAACGCATTGCACTTGAATTATCATGAGTCAACACTCATTGCACATGACGTATCCCGATACTATACTTTACCCAATGCATTGGAGCGCTATAAGGGCGCACCCTTCTTTAACATTTCATTTCATGCATATGTGTGCCACATGGATAATAAAACATGGATTCATAAAACATAATAATTTATTAAACAATAAAGGAATGTGGAATTAATAAATGAAACTTTGTAATCAATAAGTAAAGGTGCATAAAGGTGGATAACCTTGATGGAGATATGGTCATGGTATCCACTACACAACGGCATTGGCTTAGAAAATCAGTGCGATTTCGGCAGCGTAACGGCGTGACCTAAGAATTCATAAAAATGGTTGATGAGAGAGAAAGAGGTTCCTCATCATATATACATTTAATGGATAGTAAGGAGGTCATATAGATACATGTCCCAACAATTTTAATGGAATTTAGATTCATGATACAAAATTATTTCTTGAATGTATAAGAAGAGAGAGAAGTTCCTTTTGGAATTTCGGCATAATAACGGGTGTACATGGTAGGCATTTAATGAGAGTGAAAGGGGTCTCCCATCATAAAAACAATAAGAGGGCAGTATGGGGGAGGTGAAAAATCATACCCCAGCATTCATAATTGAAATTAAATGGGAAATACATCTTAAATAAAATTGACAGAAATGACAAAGGAAGAAAAAAACCCTTACATGGAAGTGTGCTTCCAAAGGCTAGAGAGAAGCTTGTGAGAGGCTTCATGGGAGCTTGGGGAACCTTGGGAGGATTATAGAGAGAGTAGGATAGAGGTTGGATGAACTCCAAGGGATTTTAGTGAAGAGGAAGTGGGATCTTAGGTGAGTTTATATATGAAAGGTGAGGGAATTCTTTATTATTTAGGTTTGGGTCCCCTTACATTAAATTAATACAAACCACAAACCATCCCATGTTTTTTGCCCTTGTTTTTTTTCAAAGGGAAGAGGAAATGAATATTTTATAAGGCCAGAGTCCGAACTTCTTAATATCTTTGGGTTTCTTATGTGGAGGTGAGTCACACTCCCATGGAAATTAATTTAAAAAGGCAAGGTATTGAATAAGTATTGAGGGGTCCATTAATGCTTTGAAAAGTAAGTCAAACAAACCAAAAATTACATTATTTTAATGGTAAAACATATATTGGCTGAAAATAAGGATTATAGTATTTTATTACATCACTATTGGGTCATTATGATGTCGTAAAACAAATTATATATTTAAACGGTATTTAATTTTTTCCAAACATTTGACTGTCTCAGAAAATTATGAAAAATTCACCGTTAGATAATTTCGACGTCCTGATTCCAGAAATAACATTTATTTTATCTAAATACTTTTCTAAATATGTTAATTTTCACTTTTAAAATAAAAACCGACATTTATCAAAATTTCACGGGTTTTGACAAAAATGGCATTCAAATCTTAATAAAATTTTAATTTCAATCATAAAATTATAAGATCATTTATATTTAAAAGAAATTAATTTAATAATAATATTATTATTTTATTAAAATATTATTTAATTCAAAAATCCCTTAATATAATAAAATAGATTTCTTAATTATGTAATAACTAAAAACACCATTTGTACTTTAAAAACTATTTACAATGTATCGAAAATGACTAGAAATTATATTCATTATTATATACAAAAATAATGCACATGAACATAGTACTAATTATTTGTTACATAACCCCATAAAATAGCCACATAAGACCTAAGGGTAAGGTGTGCAATGGTGACAGACTATTGGGGTGGCTCGGATAACATCGCTTGAGTGGTAATTTCAATCAACTTACACTTTTCCCATAGACGGTCACGCTCGAGATTGACATGATGAAGCTCATCTTGGGCTTGGTCAAGGGCGAAGCCCAAAGACACCACCTCTTTTCCGAGCTCCAACAAATGGGCTTCGTATGGGGAAATTCTACTGGATGAGGCCATCGCTTCCTTTTTCTGAGTAAATTGGATTTGTTAAATTCCTATATTTATACTAATCATGTGATTACTATTCAACGACTATATTATCAATGGTAAAAATTATTAACATAAAACCAAAGAGGTTTAAATTTTATATAAACATAAAGAGACGTTTAATAAGATCAAGATGAATTTCCATTAATGAAACTTTGGGTCGTTACAATATTCCCCCGTTAAGAAATTTCGCCCTCAAAATTTTCCTTTTCCCACACAAACAGGTGTGGGTAACTCAGCTTCATCTTTTCCTCGGATTCCATAGTCGCTTCTTCAAACTTGTGGTTTCTCCACAACACCTTGACGAGGGGAATTTTCTAATTTTGTTGAACTTTTTCTCTACGATCGAAGATCTTCATTGGTTGCTCCTTATAAGAAAGATCATCTTCCAATTGTACCACCTCATAAGAGAGTACATGTGAAGGGTCCGGTATATACGTTCTTAAGAGGGATACATGAAAGACATCATGTCTCGATACGATCAAGAATCTCTAAGGGGCCGATGTACCTTGGACTTAACTTCCCTTTCTATCCAAACCTCATGACCTTATTCCACGGAGATATGCGTAGAAAAACCATGTATCCAAATTTAAACTCAAGGTCTTGTTGACGATTATCTGCATAACTCTTCTGTCGACTCTGAGTTTCCATGATATGCTGTTGAATGGTTTTTACCTTCACCATTTCCTTGACCATTTCTGGTCCAATCAGCTTAAGTTCACCGACCTCATCCCAACATGCCGGTGTTCTGCACCTTTTCCCATACAGGGCTTCATATGGTTCCATTTGGATGCTCGAGTGGAAACTTTTATTATAAGAGAACTCAAACAGAAGAATATGTTGATCTGATCCTCCTTTAAAGTCCATTGAGCATGCTCTCAACATATCCTCAAGTGTTTGGATAGTCCGCTCAGTTTGGCCATCAGTTTGAGGATGATAGGTTGTACTAAAGTTCAGTTTAGTATTCAGATCATGTTGAAGAATCTTCCAAAACATAGAGGTGAATCGTGGATTTCAGTCAGACACAATAGATAGTGGTACTCCATGCCACCTTACCACTTCCCTGATATATATCTATTCCAGTTGATCCAAAGATAAATCCTTTCGACTAGAAATGAAGTGTGCAGTCTTTGTAAGATGATCCACAACAACCCATATTGCATTGTTGCCTTTGGATATCCTTGGAAGTCTGGTGAAAAAGTCCATGGTGATGTTCTCCCATTTCCATTCTGGTATGGGCAATGGTTGCATCATCCCATTAGACTTCTGCCTCTCTGCCTCCACTTACTGACACACCAGGCACTTTGATGTATATTCAGTGATCTCCTTCATCATATTATCCCACCAAAAGTTTTCTCGGAGATCTCGATACATCTTTGTGCTCCCTGGGTGAATATAGAAATTTGAACTATTTGTAGCATCCAAAAGTTCCTTCTTCAGCTTCGGACTTTATGGAAGACATAGTCTTTTCCCAAACCGCACAATTCCTTCTTCATTAACATTAAACTCTGAGGATTTCTCTTTTTTGATAGCTTCCACTTTTTTCTGAATTCCCACATCATCCTTTTCAGCATCCTTTAACCTTTCCAAAAGAGATGGTTGAGCACTCATTTGTGAAAGGATTGATGATGTTACCTTCTCTATGATTCCCATTTCTATCTTCATCATGTCCAAGAAGATTGGATCCTTCTCAATTCTCATCATTGATAGAATCGCTGGATCCTTTCTACTTAGGGCATCTGCCACCTTGTTCGCTTTCCCACGGTGGTAATGTATTGAACAATCATAATCCTTGATGAGATCTATCCATCTTCTCTGGCACATATTAAGCTCTTTCTATGGGAATATATATTTAAGACTCTTGTGGTCAGTATATATATCACATTTCTCTCCATAAAGATAAGGCCGCCAGATTTTCAAGGCAAAGATCACAGCCGCCAAATCCAGATCATGCGTTGGATAGTTTCACTCATGGATTTTCAACAGCCTTGAGGCATAGGATATCACTTTATAATTCTGTATCAGCATGCAGCCTAATCCCTTCTTTGAAGCATCACTGAATACCACAAAAGGTTCCCCACTTCTGGGTAAAGTGAGCATGGGTGTAGTGATAAGCCTCCTTTTCAACTCCTTGATGCTTTCATCGCATTCATCACTCCAAGAAAACTTTACTCCCTTTTGAGTTAGCTTGGTAAGAGGGTTGGACAATCGTGAGAAATTCCACACAAATCGTCAATAATATCCAGCTAACCCCAAAAGGCTACGGATATCTGTTATCGATGTTGGCCCCAGCCATCCCTGAATTGCATATATTTTTGAGGGGTCCACAGATATCCCATTGCTTGTGATGATATGGCCCAAGAATGAGACCTCCTTCAACCAGAACTCACACTTTCTGTACTTTTCATAGAGCTTCTCCTTCCGCAAAGTCTCTAGTACAGTTTTTAAATGCTCCTCATGATCTTCCTTGGTTTTGGAGTATATTAGAATATCATCTATAAATACTACCAGAAATTTTTCAAGGTAATATCTAAAGACTCTATTCATCAAGTCCATGAATATTTCTGGAGCATTGGTGAGTCTAAAAGGCATTACTATGAATTCATAGTGCTCGTACCTTGTACGAATAGTAGTCTTGGGGACATCTTCCTTCTCCACCCTTACTTGATAATATCCCGACCGAAAATACACCTTGGAGAAGTATTGTTCTCCACTCAACTGATCAAACAAGTCATCGATACTTGGGAGAGGATACTTGTTCTTTATCGTGATTTTGTTAAGTTCACGATAATCTATGCAAAGCCGCATTGACCCATCCTTCTTCTTGACGAAGAGGACTGATGCACCCTATGGTGAAGCACTTGGGTGTATAAACCCTTTATCCAGATTCTCCTGTAGTTGTTTCTTCATCTCTTCAAGCTCAACAACAGCCATTCTATATAGAGTCATGGATATTGGTAGCACCCTAGGTATAAGTTCAATTGAGAACTCAACATCTCTTCTAGGAGGAAGACCGGGAAGTTCCTTGGGAAACACCTCAACGAATTCCCTCACAATAGGCATTTCATCAAGGATGGTTTCGCCCTTGGACTCAATCATCTGAGCCAGATACTCAAGCACATAAGGCAGTAATATCCATTCTTGAGATGATGGAGCTAAAGGATATTCATCTTCCTACTTACACTTGTAAAAAATCTGGGGTTGATTCTCCATATGGAGTGTGATTTCCCTCTCCCGACAATTTATGATGGCTCTATATAAGGAAAGCCAATCCATGCCAAGAATTGCATCAAATTCCACCAGAGGGAGTATGAAGAGGTTTTCTAGAAAATTTTTTCCACAGATTATAACAGTGGAGGACTTATATTCATGGGATGCAATGATTTCCCCATTTTTCGTACTCACCGACATATTCACTTCCATGATTTTTGGTGGTTCTGGAATTGTTCTCCTAAACATTCGAGATATAAAAGAATGTGTATAACCTGAATCAAAAAGTACGTTCTATATTCTTTAATGAATAACTAGCGTACCTATCACTACTTCGTTGTCGGGGTTCACTTCGGCAGAAGTGATTGAAAAAGCTCTTCCTTGCTGCCTTGGAGGTTGTTGGTTGTCTCTGAAAACCCTTGGATTAGGGCACTATTTTGAAAAATGACCAGTTTCTTTGAATTTGTAGCATTGAACAATGCGTTGAGGTTCAAATGGAGCGTTCTTATCCTCTGTCGCAGCCGTGGGTCTTTCTTGCCTATAATTAACAGCTAGGATCCCTTCTCTCCCACACATGATCCATTTTCTCGTCCCCTTAAAGAAATTTCCAGGGTCTTTCTTTCCCAACTTTTGTCAAGTGGGGTGCTGGATCTTCTTAGAACCGTTGGATTTATCCATCGGACCACCAGAATTGAAGTCCACATTACGCTTCTCATCCCCATGATACCCATGTTATTCCCTGATCTTCATTTTGACCTTGAGGGAAATTGGACAATTTCCTCATAGATGTTGAAGTCACGAATCGCTAATGCTTTCTGCAAGCTAGGCTTCATCCCACCAAAGAAGCGGTCAAACTTGCATTTGGGGGTAATGAAAAAGCCGGAAGCATATCGTGCAAGCCTTGTGAAGTTTTCCTCGTATGCTCCAATAGATTCTTCATCTTTTTTCTTGATAGAACGTAAGTCCCTTTCCATCTTAAGCCGGAGGGTGCACGGAAAATATTTATCAAAAAACATCTTCCAGAAATCCATCTATTCCAACGCCTCGATCACCTGCTCAGGATTCGTATTTTTGATCAATGTCCACCATTGATCAGCTTCACCCTCCATACGATAAGCTGCCTTGAGAACCTTCTCTTGTTCAGAACATTTGAGGATGGAGAATATCTTTTCAATGGAGTTGATCCATTTTTCAGCGATCGTTTGATTAGATGATCCACTAAAAGTAGGATGCCTTTGTCTCATGAAGCTCTTGATAGCGACTTGTTCTTTATTAGGGTGGTTGAACGTTCCTCTTGACCCGTGTTTCTATTCAAAACTTGAGTTATCTGAGAGATAAGTGTGACAAAGTTCGCGATTCCCGCTCCCATTGTATTGGGCATCTCATTAGTACATTCATCATAGTGATCTTCACAACAGTTGTTAGCCCATGTCCTCTTATTACTGGCCATTGGCTGGAATAAAAGGAACGTTAGGGGTAAAACATAAAGGGTAATCCAATGGCAAACGTTGATGACTTATAAATAAACTTTTATTTCCTTAACTCATGAGTCTATAGGCTTCAATCTAGGATTTTCATGATCTACATTCTAACATATATTCAAAGGGGAATTTTTTTAATTCCCTTAATAAGGGTTCATACTAAGCTTTTGAATTTATCAAAACATATCCCCCGGGAGTGTCGTTACCAAGAGTGCAGCATGGCCTGTTTTCGTGCACCAGTTCCCATTCGAGTCTAGCTCAAAGCGGTGTTTTTGGGTTTTACCCCTAGGATACATCTGTGGCAGACCCGCCTCTATCTGCTCATATCTAGACAGGGATGTATTTTTTTGATAAACCACTTACTCAGTACTTCCCAAAACATAGGGATGTTTTTATTATACTTAGTCTTGTATCTAAGTCTTTACTAGGGTTTCCTAATCCCAAAAATAACTAAATCTATCCTCTGATACCAACTATGACAACCCTGCTTTTATTAAAAACTTAAACATGATTTATTACATAAAACATCACTTGATACAACAAGAAGACCGAGAGTTTTAGTGTCTTTGGGGATTAGGATAATTACATAAAAACTTAAAACATGAAATAAAACATCTTTATTGAAAACTTCCTTTACATGACCACTACATTCCCTCATACTTAGTATTGCATGGGATAACCTGAGGACATAAATAAGAAAAGGGTGAGCTATAAATCCCAGTAAGGGAGTACACATGGAATAACATGAGGAGTAATATATATGTTAGACAATAGGCATATAAATAGTGAATAAAATAAACATGAACAGAAAGGCATGATCAAGCATGATAATCATAACATGGAAATGTGGCAACAAAACTTAACATGGAATTAGCATGAGCCAAGGCTCATTGCACATAGAGCATGAGTAAATCCTCATTGCACATGAATCATGAGTAAAACCTCATTGCACTAGAATTATCATGAGTAAACACTCATTGCACATGACGTATGATGATACTATACTTTACCCAATGCATTGGAGCGCTATAAGGGCACACCCTTCTTAAACATTTCATTTCATGCATATGTGTGCCACATGGATCATAAAACATGGATTCATAAAACATAATCATTTATTCCAGGATAAAATAATGTGTAATTAATACATGAAACATTCTAATCAATATGTAAAGGTGCATAAAGGTGGATACCCTTGATGGAGAAATGGTTGTGGTATCCACTACAGAATGGCATTGGCTTAGAAAATCGGTGCGATTTCGGCAGCGCGCAATGGCGTGACATAAGAATTCATAAAAATGGTTGATGAGAGATAAAGGGGTTACTCATCATATTTACATGTAATGGGAAGTAAAGAGGTCATATATATATATGTCCCAACAATTGTAATGGAATTTAGATTCATGATACAAAATTATTGCTTGAATATAAAATAAGAGAGAGAAGTTCCTTTCGGAATTTCGGCATAGTAAGGGGTGTACATGGGAGGCATTTAATGAGAGAGAAAGGGGTCTCCAATCATTAAAACAATATAAGGTCAGTATGGGGGAGGTGAGAAACCATACCCCAACATTCATAATTGAAATTAAAAGGGCAATACAACTTATGGAAAATTGACAAAAATGAGAAAGGAAGAAAAAACCCCTTACTTGGAAGTGTGTTTCCAAAGGCTGAGAGAGACTTGTGAGAGGATTCTATGGAGCATTGGGAACCTTGGGAGGATTATAGATAGAGTAGGGAAGAGGTTGGACGAACTACAAGGTATTTTAGTGAGGAGGAAGTGGGATCTTGGGTGGGTTTATATAGGAAAGGTGAGGGAATTCTTTATTATTTAGGTTTGGGCACCCTTACATTAAATTAATACAAAACACAAACCATCTAATGGTTTTTTCCCATGGGTTTTTTCAAAGGGAAGATGAAATAAATATTTTATAAGGCCAAAGTCCGAACTTCTTTAAATATTTGGGTTACTTATGTGGAGGTGAGTCACACTCCCATGGAAATTAATTTAAAAAGGCAAGGTATTGAATAAGTCTTGAGGGGTCCATTAATGCTTTGAAAAGTATGTCAATCAAACCAAAAATCACATTATTATAATGGTAAAAAATATATTGGCCGAACATAAAGATTATAGTATTTTATTACATCACTATTGGGTCATTATGATATCATAAAACACATTATATATTTTAACGGTATTTAATTTTTACCCAAAAATTTGATTGTCTCAGAAAATTATGAAAAATTCACCGTTGGATAATTTCGATGGCCTGATTCCAGAAATAACATTTATTTTATCTAAATAATTTTATTAATATGTTAATTTTCACTTTTAAAATAAAAACCGACATTTATCGAAAATTCCCGGGTTTTGACAAAAATAGCTTTCAAACCTTAATAAAAATTTTATTTTCATTAATAAAATTATAAGATCATTAATATTTAATAAAAATTAATTTAATAATAATATTATTATTTTATTAAATTATTATTTAATTCAAAAATCCCTTAATTTAATAAAATAGATTTCTTAATTAAATAATAACTAAAAACACCATTTGTACTTTAAAAACAATTTACAATCTATCAAAAATGACTAGAAATTATATTAATTATTATATAAAAAAATAATGTACATGAACATAGTACTACTTATTTGTTACATAACCCCTTAAAACAGCCGCATCAGACCTAAGGGTAAGGTGTGCGATGGTGACAGACTCTTGGGGTGGCTCGGATAACAGCGCTCGAGTGGTAATTTCAATCAACTTCCACTTTTATCGTAGACGGTCACACTCGAGCTTGACATGATGAAGCTCATCTTGGGCTTGGTCAAGGGAGAAGCACTAATACGCCACCTCTTTTCTGAGATCCGACAAATGGGCTTCGTATGGGGAAATTCTACTGGATGAGGTCGTCGCTTCCTTTGTCTGAGTAAATTGGATTTGTTAAAGTCCTGTATTTATACTAATCATGTGATTACTATTCAACTACTATATTAGCAATGGTCAAAATTCTTAACATGAAACCAATGAAGTTGACATTTTATATAAACATAAAGAGACGTTTAATTAGATCAAGAGGTATTTCCAATAATGAGTCTTTGGGTCGTTCCAGGGGTGACCTATACCAATAGTTTTTTCCAAAACCACGGGTATAGGGGCATGTTCCTGTAGTGTCTCTGGCCTTGCTTTCAAGTTCATCACCATGATTCTTTCTCTATGAATCTCATAGAAATGAACAGTTGTCATGCTCTCCCTCTTACTCAACCAAATACCACCACACTATTGTATCACCTCTAAGCCCTGAAAAAAAATGAAACATTTCAGAGGATGTATAAAATAATAAATGTTTGTGAGTTGAAGTAAATGATATTGAGTGGAAGTCACGTGGATTTCAATATTCATTCCATTATTTTTGAAATGTAATATGTTAGATTCCATAATGAAAAATTAATTTAAATTAGTTTTAAACCTCTGTGGATATAATACTATTATGTTAGAGATACATGTGAGAAAACGGTATGGTAACATAGGATCAAGTTGTTGTAGATCAGCGTGGATGAGTTGATGTTTCCATGGTAGTGTCAGGGAACTTTCATCTCATGGATAGTTATAATTGCAATTTTTACATGACACTTATCCCCCATATTATCTATTTTGTTTAAACTACAATGAATAGTGATCATATAAAATGATCACCATTAATCAGTATGGGATGAAATATAGTTATATTAGTTCAATAAATATTAGTGGATGTCCACTTATAATAGGGGGTGGGTATCAAGAAATAAAATGAAATAATAATTGTTTGAGAGGTATGTCATCAAGGAACATTGGATCCACAATGATTTTTTTGATAGAGGGAGTCTATTACATCATCCTGATATGAATGTTAATCAAGAATATATGGAAGGATTAAATAATGTAAATGGTGTTTAGTGTGATGGAGTATTGAAGTATTATTTATCTTTTTAGAAAGTAATAATTTTCACGCAAAATGCTTGAAAATATAGACTTTTATGCTTGCATGTTATTATGTGGTTGTTATTCTAGACAAATTAAATGTTTAACTACTCATGGAGACAATGTATTTTTCACATGATGATGTTACCAATCCTGAGGGTGAAAAAGTTATTGATGATGAAACTATGGAATTATCAAGGGTGCAACATCACTGCATTGAATAAAATTATAATGGAATGATGTCATGGTATAAAATGTGAGGTATCTTGGAATCAATGCAGCCAACCTATTGACCCAAACAATTCAATGATCTTTAGTTATAATGGGTTCCCAACATGGATTAATGTGACGATTGATATTTATTTATAACCCCACATCCAACCTATAATGAAGGAAATCCTTCAGAAATATATAATGGAAATGTTATGATATACATTCTATATTTTACTGAATAATTATATATTGAAACATTGATTTTATTTTACCTATTACTTAAAGAGTTCATTTATTTTAGAATATTTAACTAATAAATTTGTCTTAATAGATACTAGAAAATCCCATATTGGGTTCCAAACTCTTCATATGATGTTACATTTTAATGATGCTGAGGGGAATGTAAATCTCCACCCATCAGTTAGTTATGAACACAGTATAAAGTAGTAAATATAGACTGATTTCATCAATTATCGATTGAGAAATAATTTTAGGTGCATTCAATTCTATAATATATTATTTGGCACTATTTATTTTATCCAACATGATTGAAAAAATTTAATATATGAAAGAGAAAAGGAATTTAGAAAATAAAGAACATGGATAAACACCAATATACCCAATCACAAAATAAGGATGGCGTACAATTCATTAGAGAAGAAATAGGATTGTTTTTTAAAGAAAAAATAAATGTTTAAATATTTGATATGAAAAAACATATATTCCTTTATTTATATGAGGATTTGTGAAAACAAATTTGACTCCACTTCCATGCCACATCTTGTTCTATAGACCAGGCTCAGGTAAATATGGATGGTAAATTAGTTGGTGAAAATAAATAAAAGTATAGGAAACATGCCTATGTATGAAATAATTCAAATTTATTATTATTTATGACCATATTACATAAAATATCAATTTATGTGCACATTTTTTATATTGTTTACAAAAAAGGATCTGGAATGCCTGTACCAAAATAAAATCCCTTTTCAATATCTTTATAACAGCCTCAACAATATAATCACATTAGAGGATTAGGTTTTAGTGTCTCTCCTAGAACATATTATTATGACATAAAATCACATGACGATACATAAAATATATTGAGATGGTTTCAGAACCAAATAGCCATATAGAATGGAATTATTGTTCTGTTAGAATTAGAAGTCCAATGTATGATAAAGGATCAATGAAAACCAGTGGTGTATCAAAGATCCACACATGAACCAATAGATCCCACTAGCTTTGAGTCTATTATTTCCTCCCTATAATGTAACATATCCATGATACAAATTTTTTTCTCTAATGTTTATCATAAATTTGGGTCAAATAACTATCCATAACATTATAATAATAAAATTATACATGGTTTAACTGTATGTGATTTGTATCTTTGAAAACTGACACACTGTTGTGTTGTTATGGCTATAGTTTATAATATCCCAAGGGACAAACAACACCATCAGGACCTCCCAAAAGAACACATGGGAGTGGGTATTTGGGTAGCACCTAATACGACTATTGAATTTACTATTCCAATTGATGGTACAGATATTACAATCGTCAATGATGCTATTAGAGATTTCATAGCATGCCAATCTAATATTATAAAACTACATGATGTAAGTCATTAAAAAATATTTTGAGGAAAAACATGTAACAGTTAATGATAAAATTATTTTAGTGAGGCATTGTAAAGACCCAGAATTACCATGGAATTTTTATTTAAATACAATGGAATTTTATGAGTTTTTAGTTTCTGATGACGCTTGATTCTGAGTCCCGGGGTGCGCAGAATGAATTTCGAAAGCTTTTTTCAGGTACGTTTAGTAATCGTACAAGCATGATTTTATATCTTTTGAACCGGTGCCGTGAATTGAAATCTGAGTACACCGTTGAACTCACAGTGCCAATATTCTCTGAAGGAGACCTTTACAGCAGTTTCATTTTATCGTGATTGGAAGATAGTTTTGGGGGGGGGGGGTTTAATTAAATAAAATAAAAAAATGTATTAGCCATATTTTTATTTGAGGTGGTAGTTAGAACCTCTATGGGGAGGTTAGTGGAGGGGCCCACCCATACATAACCTCCCTTTTAAGGATGTTATAAGGT
This sequence comes from Viscum album, assembly GCA_963277665.1. Classification (NCBI taxonomy): domain Eukaryota; kingdom Viridiplantae; phylum Streptophyta; class Magnoliopsida; order Santalales; family Viscaceae; genus Viscum; species Viscum album. The sequence goes on along the minus strand of OY728121.1, from coordinate 495,807,412 downwards.
CGGTCCAACATGAGCATCAAACCCCCTTAACCCCCTTCAACCCTTGGAACTCCCAATTCAATTTTGAACCTTCCACCTTCCCTGATAAGGGTTCCAACACACCTAAAGATTAAATTAATGCCTCAATTAATTTATATATTTGATATCATTTTAAATTATTTCCAATAAAAAAATAATAGACAAAGCCTATTATTTTATTTTTATGGATGCCAACATTCATTTTGGGGAGAATAGTGAGAGGACTTGGGAGATTCTTGGGGAATGACATCCTCTCCAATGAAGAACAATATCCTCTCAACGATGAATTCTCATCTCCACCGAGGAACGACGACGCCGTCTTCTCCCTCTCCAACCGGGGAAATAAAGGGAAGACACCACCCACAAAGAATGCACCAACAACGACGTCATCTCCTCCCGACGACAAGGGAATGACTCAACCATCCCACGACTCCATCAACTGATCACTGATTACAAGGTAGGGGTTAAGTTGATTCTATTCTTGTTCTTAATAATTCAAACCTCGGTTTATTTTTTGGCCAATATTTATCACTTAATGCGGAGGGTGCAGACCGAAAAAACATGACCCGATGTCCCTATGATGGTTCTTGTTTAGTTGAGGAAAACGGTGGTCCAACAAAGCCATCGGAAGAGAGAACCATGGTGGTGCACCGGCGGCCGGCGACGGGTCGGCCGTGAGAGGAACTAGTGGAGCAAGGACCACCGGGACACCGAAGGGGAGTAGTGCCATCACACCGTGCCAGAGGAAGGGGGTCGTGGTACCGTTTCATTGCGCCGGAGGAAGGGGTAAGTAGCCATGCAGGCCGTAGTGGGCGAATACAGCACGACACCATTATGCTGTGTAGGAGAGGACCCATGGCCAAAGGCAGCAGTGGATGGGAAAGGCGGTTGGCCGAGCCGGCCACCAGCGGGAGCTCCGAAGGAGGTACCTCTCGGGTCCCGCAGTCACCTATCCAGCGCCACGTGTCGGCCATCATAGAGAGAGGGGGCGCGGACCCACCCATCATGTAGCCACCACTAGCTTCGGCTGGCGGTCAGCTTCCTAGCCACGCAGACCGGCCGGTCGGGCCGCCATGGGCCGGGCCGCTCTCAGGCCTGGCTGCACCTTTGGGTCGAGCCGCCCCTTCGGGCCAGGCTGAACCTTTGGTTCAGTCCATCTACTCAGGTCAGGACAACCACTCGGGTCAGGCTGCACCCACAGACCAGGTCAGACCCTAGTTCGGACCGGGTTGGGCCGGGTCAGTTCGACTAGGTCGGACCGGACCCAGACCCGTTATGGCCATTTACACCTTTTAGCCCGCATCTTGTGCTATGAGTGTCCGATCGATGAACCGTCTACGAAGATGGAATTATTGGAGCGATAAGATTATTTTGGAATACTCCACTTGAAGTTTGGACGTAGTTGGGGTACAAACGGGTTGATTTGAGACAAAAACCCAACCTGTCCCCTGGAACGGAAATGCCAATAACTCACAGACCAGACGTCTGATTGACCCACTGAAAATCACATTGGGTTTTTTATGATGATACAGAATTACGGGTACATCAAATTGAGACTTTGTGGTAGTTGATCTATTGACACATGGCTCGAAGAGAATACCCTCCCATAGTCGAGCGTACTATGCTCGGGAACCCTATGGCTAGTTGAAACTGAGATGAAAGGATCCACCCTGGGTTCGACAGCAATGATACTGTACCAGGATCTTCCATGGGTTCGACAACGATGACTTATGTACCACGATCATCCATGGGATCGACAATAGTGACTTCTTTACCGGGATCCTCCGTGGGTTCGACAGTGAAGACTTCTATACCAGGATCCTACGTGGGTTTGATAGCGTTGATATTGTTCCAAGATCCAACATGGGTTCAACAGAGGAGATGATTCAGAGGATACATCTAATCTTCTCTTCCCCACTTCATGTGTTGTATACCTATGTGAGCGGTGTCATGAATTTCAGTCTTTATCATCGAGGTTATCAACTTTACTTCCTTTTTGGACTGGGTTGTGCTTGGGCTCGAGAATTGGAGCCAGACTGAGACTGCTAACTTAGGTATATGTATGGACATATACCTAAGTAGGATTGGTTGATACTTTGTGATTATATCTTTATTTTTTTGGTTTATCCTTAGTGCATTCTGGTAGAACTTCGGGGTCTCGGGGTCCCCTAATGTGTATTGTTATACTCACCCTTGCATAGGCTTCACCCGCACCATGTTGTGTTCTGTGTAGATGACAGTCAGCAGTGGTCGAGGCTGAGTGTGACGGACATGAGGCTTCTCAGAGCTAGAATAGACAGGATGTACTCCAAGGACAAGTTTTTCGAGTTCTTTACCTACCCTTGAGTTAGTTTTCCCTGGTTGATAATCCATGAGTTGTTTTCCCTTTTTACTTGTACTTGTACTTTTTATTCAGTTGGGTTTTTATTCTGGCCCACATACATTCATCACATTTTTCTTTTCTATTTTAGTACTTGTTGCATCTACTGCTTGTGTTCAGACTGTGTGAGTTACAGGTTTAAATTCAATGCCTTACATTTTTATCAGGGATTTTCCTTTGGTGATAGTCGCCAGCCCCTGGCCAATGGAATATGGGCTTGGGGTAGTCACGACACTAACCCCGAGGACAGGTCGCGACAAATTGGTATCAGAGGAGTCGGTTCTACCACAGAACTTGGACTCTGATTCTTTTAACAGAAATAATGTTATGTTTTTTGGGTGTGGTTATCAGTTTAGGGAAACCGGTGTTGGTGAGTCGACCGACGTATCCACACACTAGGACCCTGACTTCTGATTTCCAACTTAGTGTATGAAAACACTGATTGCGTGTGTGTTTCCTTTGAAAAGTTTTCTTCGTGATGAATTGTGTCAGCTCACCAGGTATATTGTTTTAATCATGTAACAACTGTTTATTTTCAGGATGGCCCCACTAAGGTAGCCAATTAGGGTTCCTAGTTTCGTACGAGATGATATCCCATCGAGTGACGAGGCCTCAGTGTATGGCCCCATCACAACGGAGGTACCAGCTGTACCACTACCTACTGGGCCATCGATACCACCACCTAAGGAAGTAGAGAATGCACACCGTCTGAGTGCATTGCATGAGTTCTAGTTCCAGAGGCCGCCCAGGTTCCCGGTGGAGATGGACCCATAGGCAGGTCAGGATTGGCTAGAGGTTGTCATGAGAGTTTTCAGATTGGTAGGGACACCAGCCGAACTCATGGTGATCTTTGGCATGAGTCTCCTGCATGAAGTAGCACGAAGATGGTTGAAGCTGATACTCCAGGTTCTTGACAATGCATCATTACTCTGGATAGACTTTTAGAGTCTCTTGCACTCAGTGTTTTCTCCAGCCACCCTTCGTGTTGTGCAGATTCAGGAGTTTCTTCATATGCAGCTGGGCAGCATGACAGTAGTTCCGTACTCAGCGAGGTTCACCGACCTCTTGTGCTACTCCACATATATGGTGTGGGACCCATTCTTCAGGGCTTGGACCTTTGATCAGGTACTCAGGCATGAGACCAGGGCTTTGATGATCTCCCTCAATATCCCGACGCTCGAGGGAGTGCTGAAGCGATCCCTTCTTGTGGAGGGTATTCTTGCTGAGAAGACACCAGCAATGAGACCCACCACAAGGAGACACGTATCAGAGTCTTCTGTAGCTGATAGTAGACAGATGTCGTAGAGGTCCAAGTAGACCAGGCCATCAGGTGGGACAACCCATGTTACAGCTTTGGTTGTGCAGGGCACACGAGACAGAGCTAGCCATACGAGGAACATGTAGTGTTATGCATGAGGCATGCAAGGTCACATGGCTCGTGACTAACTTACCCTCCATGAAGATTAGAAAAAGACAGTAGAGGGACCTCCCAGGAAGAGGCAGAGGGTCAACCATGGTGGTTCTTCGGGAGAAGGCAGATGTGATAGAGGAGCCGGCCGAGCAGCAGGTGGTGGATGACATTCTGAGGCCCTACCACCACCACCACTAGGAGGTCCACCCCGACCACAGGGAGCTGGCAGACAGAGACGGGCTCAGCTACAGGTAGTCAACGCCTCTGAACACGGTGCACCTAAGATGATTCGAGGAACTATCTGTGTCTACTCCACCCTTACTGTAGTACTTATAGACACATGTGCGAGTAATTTTTTTATTACCACTGCCCTTATTCGGGGCTCAGATATTCTGACGGAGCCGGTGGCTCGATCCTTACGACTATAGACTACTACGGGATCCAACTCGATGATTACGCACTAGTTCCGATAGTATGAGAATACTCCAGGTGGAGAGAGGATCAGCTGGGATCTCCTCATAATGGCGTCGAGGCCTTACAACATCATCTTGGTTATGGACTAGTTATCTAGAGTTAATGCTCAGAATGACTGTATTAGGTGGAAAGTTCGGTGTATCTGTGAGGATGGGATGAGTTTTACAATCACCAGATAGAAGAGAGCCCTTGTAGAACAGGATGGACATACCCAGAGGAGGGGGAAGCCGATCACACATCAGTTGGATATTCTCATCCTCAGAGTGGTTGAAGTGAAGAGTCCAAGTTTTCTGTTATGGTGGATCCATTCGTGGATGTTTTCCCTGACAATGTTCCAGGACTACCTCCTCGCATGGAGGTCGATTTCTACATTGACTTGTACCTTGCGACAACACCATTATCTACAACAGCATATCGGATGGCTCCTGCCGAGCATCGTGAGCAACAGGTAAGGCTGGAGGACTTGCATGGGAAGGGATTTATCCAACCCAGTGTTTCACCCTGGGCATCTCCGATTTTGTTCGCCAAGAAGGAGGATGGGATAATGTGACTATGTGTTGACTAACACCGCTAGAACCAAGTGAATTTGAAGAAAAAGTACCCACTACTTAGGATTGATGACTTCTTTGACCAGCTCAAGGGAGCTCGATGGTTCTCAAAGATAGACCATTGGTCAGGCTATCACCAGCTCAGAGTTCGAGATGAGGATTTGTAGAAGAAAACCGTTAGTTTTCAGTATGGCCACTATGAGTTCATGGTCATTCCCTTCGGTGTAACAAACTCTCCAAAAGTGTTCATGAGTCCCATGAACATGATCTTCCAGAATTACCTTGATCATTTTTTCATAGTATTCATCGGCGACATACTGATTTACTCAACTACTGCGGAGGAGCACGCCTACAATTTGTGGGTATTACTGGACTCACTCTGAGAGAACTAGAACTTTGGTAAGCTCTTGAAGTTCCTATTTTGGATTCGAGAGGTTCACTTCTTGGGACATGTCATCTTGGAGGCTGGAGTTGCAGTTGATCCAGGGAAGATTGTGGATGTACTTTCTTGGGAGCCACCCAGGAGTGTGATGGAGGTACAGAGTTTTCTGGGAATGGCTAGGTACTATCGAAGATTTGTGCCAGATTTCTCTAGAGTTGCAGCACTGTTCTCAGCATTGAAGAAGAAGAGGCAACCCTTCGTGTGGTCCGATATATGCCAGCAGAGCTTTCTGGAGATGAGTTAGAGGTTGACTAGTGTGCCCATATTGAGGATACTGGAGGTGGGAATTGGGTACGTCATTTACTATGATAAATTAGGCACTGGACTAGGGTGTTTCTTGATGTAGGAGTGAGAAGTGATCACGTATGGTTTTCGACCGTTTAGAAAACTCGAGCAGAACTACGCTACCCATGACCTAGAGTAAGAAGCAGTGGTTTTCTCCTTGAAGATGTGGTGGCACTATCTGATGTGTGGGCACTTTATAGTCTACTATAACCACTAGATTCTTAGGTATATCTCCTCTCAAAAGGACATGAACCTGAGACCACAACATGGTCTTGAGTTCCTCCCGGATAATGAAGTCTATATAGTCTATAATCATGGGAATGGGAACGTTGTAGTATATTCTATCATGAGGAGATTAGGCATTCAGCTGCTAGGAGAGGTGACAGAGAAACCGGCCACATTGCAAATATCCTTTGTGGATCGGGATGGAGTATCCTTTCTACAGTCTCTCATAATTACTTTGCCACTTCTTTAGCGAGTCAGGGAGGCGCATCATGGGGATGTTGACTATGAGACGCGACATGCTCATATATCCACAGGGTAGGAACCCGATGGATTTTATGAAGGCGGAAAGCATGTCATCCTCTTTAGAGGAAATACCATGGTACCCGTAGCACATCGAGAGGAGGTGTTGAGGGAGTTCCACACTTCCCTTTATAAGTACATCCATGAGTGGCGAAGATGTATCAAGACCGCCGACGACAGCACTGGTGCCCAGGTATGATGATTGCATTAGCAGAGTTTGTCTCAAGATGCCTCACTTGTTTGAAAGTGAAGGTAGAGCACCAGGTTACAGAGGGTTTAGTTCATCCCTTAGAGGTCCCAGAGTGGAAGTGGGATGGGTTATCCATGGATTTTGTGATGGGACTTCCACGTACATCCATAGGACACGACTCTATCTAGGTGATCGTAGACCGACTCACCAAGTCGGACCACTTCCTACCAATCAGAGAGAATAGTTCCTAGAGAGCTTGGTACACCACTATGTTCAGGAGATCTTATGGCTTCATGTTGTTCCATCATCGATCATCTCCAATCGAGATGCTTGTTTTACCTCCTGGCTATAGAAGGGGTTGTAGGAGGAATTCAGAACATAGCTTCGCTTGAGCACCACCTTCCATCCTCAGATAGATGGTTAGACTAAGAGGACCATTCAGACTCTCAAGGACTTGCTCCGTGCATGCGTCTATGACTTCATCCGCAGCTGGGGGGATCACTTATCCTTTGTAATGTTTTTTTATAACAACAATTACCACTCCACCATCGGGATGGAACCTTTTGAGGAACTTTACGGTCGTCCTTGAAGATTGCCTCTGTGCTGGATTGACGCAGTGGAGTCATCACTTATCGGACCAGAGACGGTGCAAGCTACGACAAAGAAGGTGCAGATCATCCAGGAGTGGATGAAGTATGCACAGAGTAGGGAGAAGCCATATGATGATAGGAGACAGAGACCACTGGAGTTTGAGGATGGTGACCACATATTTCTGAGGGTATCACCTCGACAAGGTCTATGAAGATTTGGTAAAGGCGGTAAGTTTTCTATATGATTCATCAGACCTTTCCAGGTCCTCAGCAGGTTAGGAGAGGTGGCTTACCGCTTGGCTCTTCCACCTCAGTTGCACCGGGTGCATGACGTCTTCTACGTATCTTAGCTGATGAGATACGTGCACGACCCATCCCACATCATCATCCCAAGAGAGCTAGACATCAACAAAGAGGTGACATTCACGGAGGTTCCAGTGGATATTGAAAATCGAAAGGAGAGGGTCCTGTATGGATGGTCGATATCTCTGGTGTGTTTTCACTTGCAACACAAGAACCTCCAGGAGAGCACAAGGGAGTGGGAGGCTCTGATGCATGCTCAGTACCCCCATTTGTTTCCTTAGTGTGAGTTGTAGCTTATGGGGATGTTAAGCCTTTTGGTGGGGAGAATGTAAAGACCCATAATTCCAGTGGAATTTTTTTAAATACATGGGAATATTAGGAGTCCTCAGTTTCTAACAGTTCTTGATTTCAAGGACCGGTGTGCTCGAAATCAATTTCTGATGTTTTGTTTGTGTACGTTCAGTAAACGTATGAGCGAGATTTTATATCTTTTGAACCGGTGCTCAGAATTGAAATCTGAGGACACCGTTGAACTCGCAGCTCCAATATTTTCTTAAGGATACCTTTACTGTTGTTGTGTTTTATCGAGATTGGAAGTCAGTTTATGGGGGTTTTTTAATTAACGTGAATAAAAATATGTGTTAGCCAAATTTTTATTTGAGGTTGTAGTTATAACCTCCAAGGGTATGTTAGTGGAGGGGACCACCTGAACATAACCTCCCTTGGGAGGAATTTATAAGGTGGGGCCCACATGAGCATCAAACCCCCTTAACCCCCCATTAACCCTTGGAACTCCCAATTTAATTTTGAACCTTCCACCTTCCCTCATAATGGTGCCAACACACCTAAAGATTAAATTAATGCCTCAATTAATTAATCTAATTGAAATCTATTGAAATTTTTTCAAACAATAAAATAATAGAAAAAGCCTATTATTTTATTTTGTTGGTTGGAAACATTCATTTTGGGGTTGAACTTTGAGAGGACTTGGGAGATTCTTGGAGAATGAAATCCTCTCTAACGAAGAACGATATCATATCAATGAAGAACATCCTTCTCAACTGAGCAACGATGATGCCGTCTTCTCCCTCTTCAACTGAGGAAAGGAAGGGAAGACGCCGCCCGTGATGAATGTCTCGAACAACGACGTCATCTCCTCCTGATGTCAAAGGAATGATGCCGCCTTCCCAAGACTCTGCCTAGTGATCACCGATTACAAGGGAGGGTTGAAGTCGATTCTTTTCTAGTTCTTCATCATTCAAAACTCAATTTATTTTTTTCCCAATCGTTATAACATAACATGGAAGGAACGAGACAAACAAACACTGCCCGACTACCCCCCGTTGGTTCTTGTTTGGTTGACGACGGCGGTGGTGCAACAACGCCACGGTAAGAGAGAACCGAGATGGAGCACCGTCGGCCGACGACAGGCCGACCGTGAGAGGAGACGGTAGCGCAAGGACCACCAGGACACCGAAGGGGTGTGGTGCTGTTGCACCGCACCGGAAGAAGGGGGCCGCGGTGCCATCGCACAGTGATGGAGGAATGGGGCTGCGGCTATGCAGGTCCCGACAGATGAAGATGACACAACAACGTCATGCCGTGCCGAAGAGGACCTGTGGCCAAAGGCCACAATAGACTGGAAGGGTGTCCGGCCGAGCCGGTCGCCGGTGGGAGCTCCAAAGGGGGGACCCCTCGGGTCTTACGGTCACCTGGCCGATGCAACGCACCGACTGTTACAGAGAAGGGGGGGGGGGATTTGACTCCCCCCCCCCACGCGCGACCACCACTGGCTTCAGCCGACGGTCTGCATTCTAGCCATGCCGACCAGCCGGCTGGGCTGACCATCGGTCAGGACGCCCCTCGACAGCGCTGCCCCTCGCCCGGGCTACCCCTCGGCCAGGTATCCCCTTGGCCGGGCCGCCCCTCTGTCGGGCCACCCCTTCGCTAGGCTGCCCTTCAAACTGGCCACCACGGGCCGGGCCACCCTTCGGCCAAGCATTCATGGGTCGGGACTCCCTCTGGTCAGGCCGTGCCTTTAGGCTGTGTTGCACCTTAGGGTCGGGACGCCCCTTTGGTTTGTGACGTCCACTCGGGCCAGGGTGACCACTTAGGTCGGGCTGAACCCGCGGACCGGGTCAGACCTCGGTTCGGACTGGGTCAGGCCGAGTCGGTCCAATAGGGTCATACCGAACTCGGACCCTCTATGGTCATTTACACTTTTAAACCATCATCTTGGGCTATGGGTGTCTGATCAATGAAGCATCTATAGAGATGAAATTCATTGAGTGAGATGATTCTTTTGGAAAACAATACTTGAGGTTCGGATGCAGTTGGTGTACGGTCGGGTTGATTTGAGCCTAAAAACCAACTCGGACCCTGGAACGAAAATTCCAATAACTCGCAGACCAGGTGTCCGATTGACGAGTTGTCCATCGCGTTGCGTTCCTTGTGATGAGATAGAAGTACGGGATACATAAACTCAAGACTTCATGGTAGCTGATGTATCAACACTTGGCTCGAGGAGCAGACCCTCCCGGAGTCGAGCGTGCTGTGTGAGGGAACCCTATGGCTTGCTGCAACTGAGATGACAAGATCCTATGTGGGTTCGATTGCGACGATACTGTACCAGAATCCTCTGTGGGTTCAACATCTATGAATTCTGTACCGGGATCCTCCATGGGTTCGACAACTGCGACTTCTGTATCGGGATCCTCCATGGGTTCGACAGTTATGAATTCTATACCACGATCCTACGTGGGTTCGACATCGCTGATATTGTTCCAGGATCCTATGTGGGATCGACAGGGGATATGATTCAGAGGATACATATAATCATCTCTACCACTCTTCATGTGTTTTATACCTGTGTGAGTTGAGTCTTGAATTTCAGTTGTTATCACCAAGGTGATCGAATTTACATAAATTGTGGACTGGGTAGTTCTCGGGCTCGAGAGTTGGAGCCGGACTGAGACTGGTGTCTTTGGTATATGTATGGGCATATACCAAAGTAGGGTTGGTTCATTCTTCGTGATTGTAGCTTTATTTTTTTTGGTTTATCCATATTGGATTATGGGAGACCTTTGAGGTCTCGGGTTCCCCTACTAAGTATTGTTATACTCACCCCTGCATGGGCTTCACCCGTACCTTGTTGTGTTCTGTGCAGATGATGGTCAGTAGGGATTGAGGCTGAGGGTGATAGACAGGAGGCATCATGGAGCTGGACTAGATGGGACATACTCCAGGAAAGAGTTGTTCGAGTTCTGTACCTACCCTTTAGGTATGATTTCCCGATGGACGATCTAGGAGCTGTTTTCCCTTTTTAATTGTACTTTTACTTGTTGTTCAGTTGGGTTTGAATTGTGGCTCACATAAATTCAGAACATTTTTCTTTTATATTTTAGTAATTGTTGCATCTACTGATTGTGTTCAGACTGTGTGAGTTACAGGTTTAAATTAAATTCCTTTGTTTTTTACCAGGGATTCGCCTTTGGTGCCATTCGCCAGCCCTTGGACTATAGAAGGTGGGCTCGGGTAGTCATGGCATGGGTCCTGAAGATGGGTCTTCACATGCAAGATATTAAATATTGGTAAAGAATACCAAAAATAGAATGAATAATCAAGAAAATATAGTGACCCATCCATGAAAACAAAATAAACTTCTGAGAGTACCTTCTCACAACCACTTTCAGAGAAACATTTATTACCATTACTAATTCATTTATATACCATGGTAAAAAATAATAATATGTCATACATTAATATGAAGAAGAATTTTATAGAAATTACATGATAGACTGAATTGATCTCGAGACCATAAATTCAATTCCCATGCATGAATGGTTGGGCGTGTCAATTGTGAATACAAATATAATATACATTATCTTAATACAGCTTTCAAAATAGTTGGCTAAAATATTTTTATTAAAGATAATAACTATTCATATTTTATAAATGTATTGATAATACCATCATATATATAGAATATCATGTAATGAAATATTTTGATTCATTAATCCCTGAATCATTTCCAGAGGAAAACTTACTTTAGATGTTAGATAAGTTATGAAGTAAAAATGAGCTACTCAATGTGTTTAATAAGAATGTACCAGAAAAGATAATATTTTGTATATCTACAATGAAAATTCAAAAATATAATATCTAATCACATAAAATATATTTTTAGTATTTTCATTACATAATTTATTTAATGAACACTGGATGCCGGTCCCAGTCAATCTACATCCCTTGAAAATTTGTTTTTTCAGGATCCAATGCATGGATATCCAACTGGCCAAATAGAAATGTTGTGTATTGATAATTTTTAATACATTGAGATCAACATTTTATATATAAACCAGGAACTATATCTTTTAGTTTGTGTTTAAAAAATAATTTTGATATTATAACAAGTTTGCTAAATATAGGTTAAATAAATTCTACAAAATTGGATTTTATCAATGCTAAAAAAGATCTTTATCAATGTTTAAAATGCACTGATAATAGAGATGATACTAATGGGGGTCCCCTTTATTAGTGCTCTGAAATGATCTTATAAAGATTCTCCTTTATCAGTGATATTCTAAGAACTCATGAAGACCCCATTTATCAGCGCTTCAAATAGAGATAATAAAGTTAACATTTATTTGTGCTTCAATTAGCGCAGATAAGGGATTCATTCCTAGGTGTGCTATTTATATAACAGTACACCCAACCAAACTAAAATAATAAATAACACCCAAAAAATACCAAAATTACCAAACCAACAAAAATAACCAGCAAAAACAGGTTAAAAAATAACCACCCATAGTATATACTAAATAACCACATACACGATGAAAATGATGAAAAAAAAAGCAGTGCAAACAATTGTTTGGAAAACAATGCTATATAAATTTAATTGATATCATGAAATCAAAAATATTCACTAATGGTGTATACCCAAAAAAACACTTCTTTATACATTTTGAACTATTTTTTATAAAATTGAATTTACAATTATCCAACATAAAGTTAAAAACATTAAAATTTTTCTCTTTTGATGTTTGTGGTCCCATCTATAAAATGTTTTTTGCCGGTAATAGTTTCCAAAAAAATCATCCTAACATGAGAAAAAAGTTCCACATATATATTAAAATAAATATTGCATTATTAATACTATAAATAAATAAATTAAACCTTAATAGGATGGATATATTAAAAATGATAATTTATAATAAAAATGACGGATTTGGAGTTATACCAGTCACACCGTTCATCTTATTGAGGTGGGGTTACATTCCAAAATGTCACAAATTAATGACAGATCATTTTATTAAATTATCAAAATAATATTAATGGGGTTTCTCAGTTTTCAGTATGTGAGTTGTGTTTTTTTTTACTAAAATATCAAGTCCAACTGAAAACATGCAATTTAATTCATAAAGGTTTCTTCATGCATCAATTTGATGGGTCACTACTTCACACATATCACAATGGACTTAAGAATTAATCTCATTGATTTTCAATACAATCATAGTGTTTTTATTGGTTTTTAGTGAGTGACACATTTTGAGCTAAAATGTAATTTTTAAACTGATAGCGGCCACTTTCAGTCCTAACTACCATAGTACTCATCAGACTGAGTTGGGGTTGATTCCTATATATCAATAGTCATTCATGGATCATTTTCCTAAAGTAACAATAAAAAATCAAAAAAAAATCATGGTTTTTAGTACGTTAGTTGTGTTTTTGAACATGAATTAATTTCAATTTTAAATAACAAGATTCTATTGGAGTCATACCATTGACACCATGCGTCAGATTGAGGTTTGGTTGATTCCTACACATAAATATTTATTGATATATCATTTTCCTAATGTAACAAAACAATCAGCATGAAATTCCTTAGTTTTTAGTATGCTAGTTGTCCTTTTTTACTAAAATGTCATTTCAATCAGAAAACAATCAATTTGATTAATATCGGTCACATTGTGTATTAGTTTGACATGAGACTAGTTCATACCTGTCACAATGGAATGAAGAATCTTGGTCTTTAATTTGGATGACAATAAAAGTGTGTTATCATTGTTTTTATTGAGTGACATGTTTTGAGATAAAATGCCAATTTTAAACTAATAGCGGACACTTTTATTCATACCGGTCACATTGTTTGTCGGATTTAGCTGGGGTTGATTTCTAAAAATCAAAACTATCTCATGGATTAGTGTTCTAAAGTATCAAAAAAATATGAATGCATTTGATTAGTTTTCAGTACGTTAGTTGTGTTTTTATACTTGAATTAATGTCAATTTTAAATAAAAAGGAAAATTTGTAGTCATACTGGTGAAAACGTATGTCAGATTGAGGTGTGGTTGATTCCTACACATCAAAAATTATTGTTATATAATTTTCCTAAAGAATCAAAATAATCAGACTACATTTCCTTGGATTTCAGTATGTCTGTCATGTTTCTAACTAAAATGTCATTTCAAGCCGAAAACATGCAATTTGAGTTATTTTGGTCACATTGTGCGTCGTTTTGGCATGAGACTGCATCATATACGCCATAATGTACCAACGAATAACTTTTCATAATTTTTAATACAACAAGAGTTCATTTTATTGGGTTTTAGTGAGTGAAACGTTTTGAGTGAAAAAATCAATTTAAAACTGATAGTGGACACTTTTAGTCACACCAGTCACACCATCCGTCAGATTGAGGTGAGGTTGATTCCTACAAATCACAACTGACTTGTGGATTATTTTAATAATGTATCAAAACAATACGAATGAATATTCCTAGTTTCCAGTATGCTTGTTGTGTTTTTATACTCGAATTAAAGTTAATTTCAAATAACAAGACAAATTTGGAGTCATACCGGTGACACCCTATGTCAGATTGAGGGGCATTTGATTTGAACACGTCAAAAATGACCGATAGGTCATTTTCCTAGAGTATCAAAACAATCAAAATGAATTTACTTGATTTTCAGTTTGTCAGTTGTGTTTTTTTACTAAAATCTCATTTCAAACCAAGAACATGCAATTTGAGTCATACAGATTGCATCATCCATCGGTTTGATCCTTGTTTAATTGACATGGAATAACATTCTCTTTATGAAACATAGATTTAGTCGACCTAGATAAGAACCAAATATCATATATTAATGACATACAAATGAATATATGACAATTGGTTCATCACTAGTTCGACTAAAGAGGGGAACTACCAATGTTACATATCGAATCAATGTTTTTTTGGAGGTATACCCTAATCTTTTTTGAAAACAAGAAGTGTGGAGTAAGATCCTATTCCTATTATGTCTCTATAGGTCACAACAAACTCAAGGTATGGGAAAACAACTTCTAGATACTCGTTATATTTTGTGGAATATCAACAATAGACATGCCCAGTAAATGAGGACAACCGGTTTCTTTTAAAAAACCAATCAACATGAAATTTATTTAGTGCACAAACTAGGACCATCAATGGCCATGATTTTTATCAGGGTATTTAGCCCATAACAATTACAACTTTACCATTAAAAATAGATAAAATACTATATAAATGATTGTTAAAGTCGAAATTAGTTGAGACGTTTACCATCTTCATTCTATATTTGTACATTATTCTATCAGGTATGATGCCCATTCATTACTAATCATATCAACATCGTCTAATGAATATGACTATTTTCAGTGGTCATGGAAGTACTGAAAAAATGTAAATACAAAAATTATTAATAAGTATTTTAGATGAAATAGAAACTATCATCCAAAATACATGTTCAGGGATGTTAATATGACCAAGGAACATGATCTCATTCATAAATTTAAGAAACATAATAACCACATTCTTTTCCGTTTGTTTATTTCAGGCACTGTAGAATCTTTAAGAAAAATAGAAAAAAATTATATGTTTTTTGATAGTGAAATCCTATTATATATACACTGATACTTATCTAGTCATAGTACTGGTCAGGTTTTTTATCCTTTTCCCCTGGCCTCATTCCAGGATGTAGATGATATTCCTGCACTACCCAATCATAAAGTAATCCTCAATAAAAGATAATATAAATTATATAAAGTGATGTTTAGTTTTAAAATGTAGGACTGAGTTCATTTGAAATTGAAAAAACATCATCATGTGTGGTCAGTTTGATGGATATCCATGCATTGAATATTGAAAATAAATCTTTGGATTATAAAAATTAACCACAATATGAATCCAATTCTTCCTAGGAACACAAAAAAGAATAAGAAATTAAAGAAATAAAAATATATTTGATATGAGTAAATTGTAGTGTTTTAACCCTACCTAGAGGGTATTAAGGGGATTCTAGCATCCGTAATTTTAATATTAAAGGTTTTGAGTAGTTCTACCCCTATTTCATATTTTTTCTAGGATAATAAATCTTCTTATTCTATAGAGGTGATGTGAGGAATAACAAGTGAATATTTATGTTCATAGGGACATTCCTTAAATTCCTTTTCAAATATATGCCTATGGAAAATATGAAATGTATTTAGTCATAATTGACATAGTATATCAGCTTTTGGAAAATGAAATCATGAAAACATACCTCATGTATACATCTAAAACTGAGCCTTATAACTATTCTAGTCAAGGATTTCAGTTGTGAATTCAACACCAATGAAATGTGGACCTTCCCCTCCATACATATTTCCTTCAAAATAAGTTATTTGAGTACAACCTTTTTTCAACTTTTTATCCCCATGAGACTTCAATGATAATTAATGTGGATATAGAATAGCGGAGTTAAGGTTCTTCTAGAAGATTGATTTGACCGGGTGGTTGATCATGGATGTAGTTTTGAGCCAGTATTTCATTTCACCCCTTCCCTTTGTCCATTTATAATAACATGCATTTTTTCAGTCCTTTTTTCATTATATGTTTACAGTTTAGATTGAAAATTAAATTGAAAATGAATACCTCATTGTCAACATGTTATTTAAAAGACATGATGGCCATGTGACTAATGTTACAATAGATTATTATACCTTATAAATATCTACACCATAAATCAGAACATGTACGTTGGTGCTCAGCTCTAGGGATATAGTAATTGACACTCTAACATGACCAATAATAAGTGGTATGTTTTGTAGAATTTCATTCTGGATATTGAACAATGTATCCCTCACTACAAGGTGATGGGTGGATGTGGATAGATCTAAATACCAATCATTTACACCCTATAAAATTTCAATACAAAAAAATGTATTAGTGTCCAATGTCTATCTGATTCACATTTTGAAGAAATAATTATTACAAAATTTCCTACCTTAGTTAATAATTGTTTTTTAGGGTAATTGATCGCCACAAAACTGGTGGGTGAATGGCGAGATCTTCACACACGTGTTGTTCTTGAGTTTTTTCGTCTCTTTTCTTCCCCCATCAAACATCCTCTCAGATATATCTATTATTGTAATTACTCTTCAATCATAGATAATAGTTCTCTCATCTTTTTGGTTTCCTCGGTTTTATCCCACGATTTTTTTAAATATGATCAGGGTGTCACTCCAAAACCCACACCTATGACACGACCATACTTTTTTAGCTGCTTCATGGCCGTTGAAAGTATGTCTGCATTTTTAGTGGGTGTTGTTGATTCTTGAGACTATGTTATATATAAAATATAGTAATATAATTAATCATTTTTATGTAATATCTATTTAATTTTTTTTATTATGTCTTTCTTACACATGTTGTACAAACATTTTGTGCGTTTTCATCTATTATTTTTTCATCATTAGTTACATGCACCTCCTTCCATAGCACATGGCATGGGATGGGAGTGGATTTGGATTTGGACTCTTAAGTCTACAGATAAATAAAAGAACACAATTATTGTGTTTTTTATGTCACATAAATTTATTATGGTACATTAAAAATACATTCCAAATTTATTTTAAGGGATTCGTACTCCATTCATTCTTTACGGAAGAGGTATGATGGTTTTGAATCCTATTGTTTATTTTCAAAATTCAGTTATTGTTTCATAATGAAAGCACTAATCAATGTGAGGAAGACATGAACCCTCAATAAATGTAGTACCAGACACAATGTACCTAAAAAGAGAGCTTCACAAAACGGCCAGTAAACACATCCTACGATTCTTGGGTTATCAAGTGTGCATAAATAAGAGGTGGGTACTGTTTTTTCCCTTCATCATCTATAAGATAATATTTCATTCAAACTTTTCAAAAAATCTAGTGAATAATTCTAGTAACCCTTAATACATATTCTCTTTGTGATTCATCTACTATAAATACACTATATAAGTGATGATAATGTCTATGTCAATGTTTCATTATTATTTTTAGTAAATTAATAAAATGATATCATCATGATACCATAATATCTTCCAACATTAGTGTCGTAATATTAGCCACAACATGGTTCCATGGAGTTACATAAATATTAACCCATTTCTGAGTGATGATTCAAATGTAACTACTAAACATGGACTTGTTGGGGGTTAACATGTTGGTCATGCTTATTCGATCCAATCTCGTATCTGATTCCTTTCTCTTTACCCTTAATGGTTTTTTCTAATACAATAAATCTATGATGCTTTTATTTTTTCTGTTCCATAGAGGTTTTTTTCACCTTTCATATCCTCGTATCCACCATCATCAATATGTTCCTCTGGCTCCGAAGGGATAGCATCATCATGAATAGATGGTGGTTGTACCTCTACACCGGGAGAACAACATGTTGAGAAAACTGTTGTTCTTCTGTAAGGTGAGAAGTAGTAGGTTGAGAAACATGTTATACCTGGGGATTGGGAGCATCATCATGTGTAGAATTCATTATCTATAAAAGTGTTTTAACATTTAATTTATATAACATAATAGCATCAGGGGACATATATTAACATAATACAAGAGGTTGAGAAACCTGTTGTTAATCTGCACTGTGAGAAGAAACAGGTTAAGAAACCTGTTGTGCAAGGGGATTGAGAGCATTAAGATGTGCAGAAGTCATTATTATCAAAATTATATTAACCATTAAATTAGATAACATAAAGGCAGCATTGAACAAATATTAACATAAAGTAACATGATTTAGGTTAGAAAAAACAAATATTTTGATTACTAAACTCGCTTTTTTAAAGGTTGATGGGATTTGATCCCTCTATAGACTATCCAAATCCCTTTATTATGGTCTTCTATGACATAAAAAAACCATCTAAACTTGGACCACTGCAAAATTATTGTGACGTCCCAATGAAATGGTCAACCTCTGTTGAATTATCATCTGACTCTTTAGTGGATTTGGTCGATAATAGAACAACTGAGCAGTTTTGGTTTGTGGGATATGGAACATAAAATACATGTAATGCTTGTGATTCCATTTTAAAGGTTCGTATTGGTAACCTTCCTTACTGAAATTGACTTTCACAATTCCCAACTCATCAATTTTAATTGAAATTCTGTTATCAACCCATGTGCATAGAAAAATTGTCAATTGTAATGTCATATAATCCACCTACCAAATTTTTTTAATGATACCAAAGTATGTCATATTAATGTAAATTGGGTTTTAGTTCATAGGACTAGGACCATGTATTGCTTCAGCCACAATTATAACTCTACTATTCTATCTAGTTCTTTTTCATCCTGTTCATTTATATAGAATTTATAATCGTTAATTACATAAGCATTGTAAGATAATACATAAACACATGGTCCTACAACTAGCCATCGAAGTCATTCTAAAATTGAGTCTATATTTTCTTCTCAATCATTAAAATTATGTTCATGAAACCTTATGATAAATAGTTTATTATGTTTATTTGATATCCATTTTCAACCCTTGATGGATTGGAATTCCTATGAATTTATTTTTGGGTTTCAACATTTGGGTCAACATTCAATATATTTTGAAAAATGTAAAGGTGGGCCTTCTCTTGATCTGTAATATTGATTGTGAAGACCTCCTTTCAAGAAATTCCTTAACCTGAGCGTCACCTAGTGTGACATGATATCAATAAGAAACTACATTGCACCCCTGATTGGTATTTGGTACAAAATTCAACGGATTCCTTAACAATATATCACTCTGTAATACAAACCTCTAGCTAACTTAGATTTTTGACATACCCTTTCTAAATCTTCATATACCATTCAATGGGGTACATCCATATATAGTGCATATGACAAAATTTCCTAATCACACTAAATAAGTGAACCACAAAATGAACAATCATATAAAAGAATGTCAGTGGGAAATAAATTTCTAATTCACATAATATGATGCCAATTTATCTTCCTAGAGTTAGAAATTTTGATAGGTCCATAGCGTTGTTGCATATATCATTGAAGAATAAATTGAGCTTTGTTAATGTATGATATAAATTTTTGGAAAAAATTAAATGTAAAGTTATAAGAATTAAATATTGAATCAAAAAATGGAATTCCTGTGATTTCATACCATTTCACATTAAATCATGGATTAACATGTTGTTCTTGATATTCAACGAATACCCCTATGGAATATTTTTATCAATCATGATTTTGATAAACCAATATATCTCCTTCATGGAAAGAGTGTAAGAATTAGGAAGAAGAAATGTTCGTTTTTCACCCTTTAGTGGTGCCAACTCTTCTTGTATTCCCATTTCAACCATGTCCAGCCTATCCTTAATTCCATCTTTTGTTTTTTCAGGTGTATTTGGAAACAGTTGATCACGTATTAGGGGACACAGTGTTGTTTGTTCCTATAAACATACATTTGATGAAATTATCCAAGATTGGTACTTATGTCATCAGGGGAGAAAGTTGTGATGTATTAGAAACATAGTTTTGGCTGAATGTTTCAACCAAGTTGATTGTATACCTTGTTCACATATGGGAAACCAAAGTGTTCCTTTATTGATATATCCTAAAAATTTTCCACATGAAGTAAAGTCATTTATCATCCAATAAAACATGGATCTCTATGTGAAATGATCATTTCTGTAAGCATCGTACATCGTAACAAATGAATGCCACAATAATTTCAAATCCTTGTCAATAGATCCAAATAAACATCAATATCATTAAAAAGTTGATTGGGTTTTGATATAAGCTTAGATAACATGATTTGTTTTGTTTCATATAAAACCATGGTGGCATGTTATATTTTACCCACAAACAGTCCATGAACTGTGAGTGATACTTTGAAAACTAAAAAGATTCACTCAATTTGTAGATAATGCAAGACCAAGGTTTCTCGGCTCGTTTCCCAAGTGAGGGTACTTATGATCAATTATCTTCCACTAAGGAGATTCTTTCATGTGATGTTGTTTTCCACCTTATTTTTTCATATCTTCATGCCATGTTAATTTCCATGTAGTCTCCTCACTTCCATATAGGTTCCTAAACAATGAAAATATTGGATAACACCCTGAAACATTCATAAGACCAGATTTATCTTTCTTGTATCGAGAATCAATAGAATCTGGGAATTAAATTAGTTATTTGTGGTATTTGAGAAATAGTATACAGTCATTCGGGAAGTTGTGTATTATTTCATAGATCATACCCATCGAGAATAGAATCTATTTGGGGTCCTATGTTCTTCTCAAGATCTCATTATCTTCTGGGAGAATGTCATTCAAGAGAGAATGTAATTCCTTAAAATAGGCGTCACACCATCTGTTTCCAACTATCAAATTATACAGATTCACAAGAACAAAAAATGCTACATATTTAGTACAACCATCATATAATGGCATCTTCACATAACTCTTTAACTGGTCAAACAATTTTGTGAAGTAAAAAATTTCATCATCAACTATCCTTATCATTTTATTAATAAGATATTCATCATGAAGAACATCAATAATCATTCCCTTGATACATTCTTATTTATTATACCCACATGCAATTATATCAAATGACCGATAAAACACAGTTTTATCCCATTCACTAGCTACATTCGCTTTCCCCCAAATTTATTCTTAAATTTATAACTTCTGTCTATTCCATGACATAACAAGTGTTCTTCAAACTCCTATGGGCAATCATTTCTAGAATAACAAAAGCGTAAACACATACAAATTATTTGGGAAAGATCATGTGCATGATATTTTTCAAACATGATGAACTCTTTTACTCAATTTTTAGAAACTTTTATCAGATGACTAGAAACCATCCATTCTTTATTCATATCCATCATATTTGATTATGTGATATTAATATTTAACAAAAAAATACACAAAACATTAATTAAAAAATTAAGCATGTATAAAAAAGTTATAGACTTTAAATCTACTTTGAAAAAAAATTATAAAATCAATGTTGAAATTCCCTTAAAAAACCAACCATTTACACAGAATTCCTCATTAAAATAAAAAAACTTGCTAGAATAAACCAATTATCTCCAAAAGTAATTTCTAAAAACACCAATTTTTTTTAAACCATTTTAAGGTAATTTAAAAAAGGGATTGTTGAACACATATATTTTTTTATGAAACATTTCAAAACATTTGAAAAATTTTAAATGTGAACCCCTAAAAAATCACTAGATGTCACTATCACTTCCCTCTATCTAGAAAATGAAAATAATTGATGGATGTATGCCTTATATGTCACAGGAAACCCCTTCTCTAGCTCTGATCACATGTTTTTAGTGTTCCTCCCATCAACCTTATAGACCTTCCAACCCATTAATGGTGGGTGAACTCCTTTTTCATTGTTTCGGCCCCCCACTGGCTACTCAAAACCATATTCAAATTTACATTTATGATTACATATTAAAACCATCACACTGACCCATGAACATAGAAACATTCAAACTTACTAAAATGTATTATTATTTTTAGATATTAATGAAATCACAATCACCCTTTTTGAACATATAGACTTACTAACAAATTCAAATAACATTTATATATCATTATATATATTATTTTACACTATGAATTGGTGGGAAATATAGGTAATACCAATATCATAATACATAAATTTGTTTTCCACATGAAAATCAAACATTAATTATCTCATAAAAAAACCCATATCAGGTGGGGAAAATAAATTCACAATGAAGAAGGAAACCATGTGATCAAGGAAAAGTATATGATTAAATAAAATTAATATTTATAGTTACACAAATAAAATAAGAATAAGGGGGCAGTAATAAATACAATAATTTAATCCCTTATATAGAATCACCAGTAATGGAAAAAATGTCATGGGATATACCCAATGAACTAGTGTGTGATGAACCAAAACATCACTATAACTACATGAACCAACATTTGATATATTTTTCATCAAACAATAACACGAAATACCCGAATAAACCATACATAACTAATCATAATGGAGTATTTCCACTAGCTTTGTCGTAGTCACTATTAGAGGGACCATAGAAGTGTGTGTACCAACTAGGGTAGCATGAATCGAGACCTCCCACATAGACACCCAATTTAACGTAAAAAAACAACCATGGTGGTGATAAATAAATAGAGATAATTACAAAACAAAAGGTATATATCTTCACCTCCAAAAACATCACATATAACATCCCCTTTTCATATCATACATCCATCATATAAATAATCAATAAACCACAACTGTTGAAAAAAGTATATGTGAAATCATTGAGGGTCACATGAGGAATAAAAAAATTACTTTTTAAAGTGAAAAATGTTTCTTCACATGAAAAAAAACTTAATGTGTAGAGTCTCACTGTCCTTCTTTAATGTTTTTCATTTTAATGATTTTGGAAGAACTTGAAAAACAATTCCATTTTATTTATAAAACATTCTCCAAGAACATGGAAAATTTCATTTTAAAAAGGAATAAGACATAAATTTACTATATTAAATATTTAAATTACCCTATGAACCTTTTAAAATATTATTTTCACAAGGATTAATCTAATTTAAAAATTATTCATTAAATTGTATTGAAAAAACCCCTTATGACAAGCTTTGAATTTAGGAAAAAAATTTATAATTTCACCTAAGAACCCATAAATTAATATACATTAATTGAAAATAAATTTAGACAGTATACATATTCTAGTAATTATAAAATAATTAAAGATAAATGAAATAGATAATTTAAACAGAATGGTAACCCATAAACAACATGTAACCATCAATAGAAAAAACTCAAAAAACCTAAATCCCTATATCCATATAAAAATTGAATTTCAATTCTTGGGAGAAGGAGAAACCTATGGGAAATAGATAAGAGAAGTTGGATGGGGGGGATAAAGTGGAAATATTGCGAAGAATTCTTGAAATGGAAAAATCATTTTTTCTTAAATAATTCAAAAAAAATATCACATAACACGATCTTATGAAATCATAGAATATTATAATACTCATTTTCCAAAATAAATAAAATCATAATATCATATAAATTGTGACTAAAATATGAAAACATGGAAAACAATACTAAGATGATAAGTAGAAATAAAAATACAAACCTTTTCACAACAACTTTTTGAAACATTGAAATGAAAATTATATTAATTTTTTTGAAGGAAAAAATAATACTATTTAAAATATTTTTATAAATAGTTCCTAGTAAAAAGTTATTAAATATAAAAAATGGTTTTAAAAATGATAATTATAAATACATTAAAATGTTTACTTTTAATAGAATCCTTATTAATTCAAACATGAAAAAACATGTAACGTCTTGGTTCCGGAAGCCACCCAGAGGTTCCCCATACCTGGTTGGTCACATGGCCTTAAGCGCATTTTCTCGAATGATAGAGACTGAAGACTAGCAGCAAGGGGCATGTGTGTTATAGTGGGGAAACTATGCCTTCATTGACAGAGTACATAGCAGAAGTAAACATATATACCATAGTAGAAGTAGTAATAATACCAAACAACAGTAAACAGTGGAAGGCTGATAATGAAACAACTGTAACATATATATAAATGATGCAAGATACATATTTGTCTAGGAAAGCAGCCGAACAATTCAAAATGCTGAATACAGTACTAATCTATAATATAAAAGGAAAATATATAAGCAACTCCTCAGCATCAAAAGACTCAACTCTATCCCCTGCCCTCCAGCTCCAATGCAATCATGTACCTAAAGTAGAAGGTAGCTTTCCCTTATCTATACCTGGAACAATATAAACTGTTTGGACCAAAAAGAATGAACCAAATTGGGTGTGAGACTAAATCCCAGTAGGTGACCCCGAAATGATTTGTGCCTAACAGTCATTGAGTATATGATAGGCAATAAGTAAAAGGAATGCAGTAAACAGGGAAGCACTCATTAATAAACAATTCCTTAGTTCAATAATTCAATTCACAATCAATTAAGCAGCTAATCAAAGCAGGTAATTACAAACAGGTAACCCTCTTGGATGTACTCATATCCTATCCCCTAAATTCATACCTAGCAACAAAAGAAAACAGATAAACACAAAAGGTAACCCTTTGGGTAGAACTCACATACTGACCCCACTAGTTCAACCAACAAATACAAGCAACCCTTTGGGAAGCACACATAGTCTCACCCATCTGGATCAGTTAAAGCATAGACTCTATGTTTTAGCAGTCATCGTCCATTTCCCCTATAGTCTTGTATCGGTACTAAAGGGTCTCTTGGAAATCACTCAATGTCTCATTCCCCCTGTGGCCCACCTCGAGGAACTACAAACACTCTGGGGAAGAACTCAACTTCAATTCCCCATGTGGTATCACATCGTAAAATTATAAAGACACTGTAGAGAAGCCCTTATGTAAATTCTCCCAATGGTCTACTACAACAGGTTCTCATGGACATGTGTATGTTAAACAAGTATGAAACACATATTAGAAAAGGTAATATTCATGAACTACTTGGCTATAATTCTATGGGATATCAGCATATTAGAACAACAGTCACACAATCCTACAATACAAGCCATGGGAAATAAACAAGGTAGCCTAACATGCTAAGAAAAATTGAAAGCCACAACCAAAACATGCATGGAAAACACCTCCAAAGCATAGAAATTTAACCCCATTCACTTTCAATTTACCACTAATAATGTAAACAAGAATAATAGGAAAACAATAGGGCTGAAATGATAAACGTGCAATACCCCGTCCATGGTTATTGTGTGATTCTGCACATATAATTCATAGAAATTATACAAAAAGGAACAAACCACCAACCTCGGTGTTGGGAGATCGATAAAAGTGAACCTCACACCATGAATTTCCCATGAACAATGTATATCTACAAAAAATTTTAGAACTTTCAACTGAGGATAACATAGAAAAGAATAGGAACAATGAAATGATGATCAAGAATAAGGAAGAACATACTGAGGTGATCCCAAAAAAATCGACGAGAGTTGAGTTGGATATCGGATGGAGGCTCAGGGTATTAGAGAAGAAGAGTGGTCATACAGGTTCTCTCGGATGAACGAAACCTAGAAGAAGGGCGGCATGTCCTATAGGCGCGACCCCGATGCGTTTAATGAAAAAAATTCAAAATAAATGGCATGTACTTTTGATGTACATGGAGTGTACTGACATTCTTCGTACTCCACTTTAGGTGGCCTCCACGTCACCCCACACAGCCGTGTGTAAGGCTATTATATGTCCAACACATGGCTACCCGCGGTAACTGAGTACACCACGTATACTCATAAAGTAGACAATGTGAACATAAGAAATTTCCAAAAAAGTGTCTTTTTCCAAAAAAACTAGAAAATTGAAAACTTACCTTAAAAGAAGATCCATTTTATTTCAAACTTCCGCCTTTAAGAAATTCATCCCTTAATTTACCTAGAATGGCATAAAAGAACAAACCTCAAATAACTCCAACAACATTGATCGTAAATCAGACCCCCTCTCCCAAGTCTTGTCATACACTCTCTCATGCTGCCATAAAACTCATACTAGAGGAACATACCAACCATGGAGAACCTTTTTACATCTGTCCACAATTCGGATAGGATGCTCCTTGAACAATGAATTTACCTCCAACTCGACTTCCTCGAGTTGGAAAGAATGAGATAGGTCCAAGAAGTAACGTCACAGATGAGAAACCTGGAAACAATTGTGCATATCCTGGTACCTCTGAGGTCACTGCAATTGATAGGAAACCAGCCCAACTCTCTCCAACACCTCAAACAACCCAACGTACCTCGTTGAAATCTTACTCTGTCTCCTAGTCCTCCTGTTTCCCAACCTCGGTGTGACACGTAGGAAGACTTGATCTCCGACCCTGACCTCCGGAGGTCGTCTCCCTCAATCCATTTTAGACTTCTGTCGAGACAGTGTCATAGCCATCCTCTTCCTAATAAACTCTACCTACTCTATGATCTCCTGGACAAGACGAGGTCTCAGTATAGAGGCCTCTCATGCCTCCATCCATCATAAGTGTGATCGACATGACCTATCGTATAAAGCCTCATAAGGTCCCATTTCAATAGTTGTTTTAAAACTATTGTTTTCGACAAACTCTACAAGAGATATATGTTTCTCCCAAGAACCTCCAAAACCCTGAATTCATGCTCGGGGCATGTCCTCAGGCACCTGAATCGTACGCTCGGACTGAACACCTATCTTGGGGTGATAAGCTCTACTCAAAAGGTCATGTGTAATACATGCCTTCTGAAGACCATTCCGGACCTGAGATGTAAAATGAGAATCCCTATCTGAAGCAAAGGAGTGGGGAACTCCATGCAGATGTTAAATATCCGAAATGTACAACTGTCTCAGTTCGTCAACACTGAAGATCTCCTTGATCAACAAGAAGTGAGAACCCTTCATGAGTCTTTCAATGAAAATCCATACTGCATTATTCCCTCGAGGCGACCTCAGCAAAACGGTCACCAAATACATCGTGACATCATTCCACTTCTACTCAGGAATGGGTAACTGCTGTAGAAGTGCTGCTAGTCGTTGATATTCAAACTTCACCCACTAACAGGTGGAACACCTCGTGACCAAACCCGCAACGTCCCTCTTCATATTTGGCCACCAATACTGATGGTGTAGATCAAGATACATCTTGGTGATGACAGAATAAACATCCTAAAATGAGGAATAGAAGTCCCGCATCAGCTCTTTGTGTATGTCTTCTAACACCCATACGTGCCAATGAAAACCCAAGACATTGTCCTCTAATATGGTCTATCGAGGAATATGGTCCTCTCTTAACACGCTTTCCTGTAGAACTAGGACATCATAATATGAAAGCTACCTCATTCATACTCAATCAAGAAGGGTAGAGGTAACAACTACATAAGATAGAAATGTCTTCCCCTGTATGTCATGAACCTCCAAATTCATCTCAGAGAACATTGCCATATGATGCCACTCACTATTGTCCTCCTGAACTACCTGTATCTGAGTTCTCCTGCTCAATGCATCAGCCACTGCATTGCCTTTCCCTGGAATGTAGGCATGATCATAGTTAAAAGACTAAAGATACTCAACCCACCTTCACTGCATCAAATTAAGACCATGATGAGTGAATATATACTTTATAATTTAGTGGTCGGAGAAAACCACAAAATGCTTGTACAAAAGATAATGTCTCGAATAGCATATGGAATTAACAACTGCTGCCAACTCGAGATCATGTGTCAGATAGTTTCTCTCATGTGGTCTCAAGTGCTGAGACTCGGATGCAATGACTCCATCTCTCTGCAGAAGCACAACTCCCAGCCTGATACTTGAAGCGTCATAGTAAACAATATTTCTCTTTCTCGGCACTGGAAATACTAGTATCATTGCTGAAGTCAAACCCCACTTAAGATTTTCATAAGCTAACTCACATAAATATGACCACAATATCTTTTCACCCTTCTTAGTCAGGGCTGTCAGTGGCACTACAAAGCATAAAATGATCTCTATGAAGCATATGTAGTATCCATCCAGCTCTAGAAAACTCCGCACCTCAAATAATTTCTTCAGATACTCCCAGGACACTACTAATCTCACTTACTCTGGGTCAACTGATACTCCTATCTCTGAAATAACATGACCCAAAAAGTGAATCTGATCCATCTAAAATTGGAATTTCCAGATCTCAGCATATAACTAATGCTCTCTCAGTGTACTCAAAACGACCTCAAGATTGGGAGCATGGTCTTGTCTACTATGATAGTACACCGAGATATCATCCATGAAGACTACCAAAAATGAATCCATGTATGGATGGAACACTCGATTCATCAGCACCATGAAAACTGCTGGCACGTTCGTGAGACCGAATGGCATTATCATATAATCGTATAGACCATACCTGCTCCAGAATGATGTAAGAGGTATATCAGATGGTATAACATGAAACTGATGGTAATCAGACCTCATGTCAATTTTTGAGAACACCCAGGCTCCCAAAAGCTGATTAAAGGGATCATCAATCCTCAGAAAGGGATATCGATTCTTGACCATCAACTGGTTCAATTTCTGATAATCCACGCAAAGCCTGATAGTACCATCTTCCTTCTTCACAAATAGGGCAGGGAAACCCCAAGGAGTATAGGGTCGGATGAAACACTTTGTCTGCAACTCCTCCAACTACCTTTTGAGCTTCTATAACTCAGGTGTAGCCATCCTATAAGGAGGAATGGACACCAGTGTTTCTCCTAGCGGAAGCTCAATGAAAAATTCCACCTCTCGCTCCGGAGGAAAACATGAAAATTTCTCTGGAAATACATCCCTGAAACGATCCACAATAGGAGGAAAGTACATATGTGATGTTCCCTGGTCATCCAGTATAGACTAGCAATTTGGGCTGTGACACCTCCTAACCCATGATTCTCAGGTCCCACTGTGCTTGCCTAGACATCCCATTCACCCTTATAGAGAAATGATCCGCCCTATGATGATAAAAAAACTCACCCTACAACGATAACATTGAACGATAGCCTGGAAGGTTAATTACCAGTCCATTTTGAGAATGGTATCATAGCCAGTCGTCTTTTGGATATAGAGATCCCAAGGGAAGTAGCATGAAGGGAACAGAATAAAGAAAGCATTCATCTTTTGAAAAACATGACTACATGGCATGTATGTCCCCTACACGATGTGTTCCCTAAAACCATTCACATGGGCGTGTACTCCTGACCCACTAGGTCATGTAACACCCCAAACTAACAACATGTTGTCCTAACACACTCTGTGTACTTTTATCGTTTTCCCTTTCCTGAGTCCTATTACATGGAAAACCACACAGTTCACCTAAAACAAGACTACACTGCGGGTTTGTGCCGGACAGGCGTGTACAAGACGAGGTCCTCTGACCCGTGTTGTTAGTGGCATAGATGGAAATATGGCTCACACTACACGACGTGTTTCAGGTGGACACAACGTGTATATGAAGAGACTCCACCAACCAGTGTTGTTAGCTACATGTCTGGCTGCATGGCTTACACTATATGACATGTTCAAGAGTGACACAATGTGTATAACTTATGTTTTATCTGTTCGAGTTGTTAGTCACACGGGTGAACAAAGGTTCTACCCCATACGGAGTGCACAATAGGTACATGGTTTGTTCCCACACGAATTTACCTATCTCATGTCTCTTCCCACACAGTCTACAACACGGTTAGGGACTACACAACATGTACATACAATACACGTCATGTACTTAAGAAAAACAATTTCTTCCTGAACAGAAGAACACATGGCATGTATTCAACATTACACACCGTGTATTCTGGGATTTTTTGGATAGTAAGCATCAAAAACTACTCTTAAACCCATAAAAACACTGAGAAAAACATTTATAGTGCAAAATTCCTATCTGTGAGGGCCTATACTCCCTGTGAATCAATTTTTAGAATATTACACATGATTTAAAAAGGTAAAAATGTCAATGATCCACCAATTTATTTTCTATGAGGGCCCATAACACCTCAAGAACCAATTCCTGGAATTCACTCAAATAAAAACTCACACAAAAAAACCATATCAATCAATATGTATTTTATCAATGAATAAATTACAACAACATTCATATTAAACACAACAACTATCACAACAACATGCAATTGCTAATGCACTATAAATGGAATGGAATGAATATTTGACATGTGATTTGTAGCCAGTTATTATATGATTCATGATATGGAATACCCTCATCTCATCGAGATGCAATAGAAATAGAACCTCAATAACATCAATAGTAACAACACAGAACATGTGAATCACTCAAGGTGAAATCAAATCAACTACAAAATTGAAAAACCAACAAATTGAAGTTAATGAGGTGGATTGGATATTCCCTATATACAAGTTAGCTACTCTCAGGTACAACATATTACCATGTACCTATTCCATCCTATCCCTAGCTATAACTTCCAAATAGTAAGTCAAGAAGAAAAGAATCCCTCTGATACCTCTTTATAACATCCTGGTCCCAGAAGCCACTGAGAGGTGCCCCATACCCAGTTGGTCACATGGCCTCAACCTCATTTTCCCGAACGCCAGAGGCTGCCGACTAGCAGTGAGGGCCTTGGGTGTGATAGTGGGGAAACTATTCCCTCATTGGATGAGTACCCAGTGGAGGTAAATATATATACAATAACAGATTTAGTAATAATACCAAGAAATATAAACAAGAGAAGACTGATAAAGAAACAACTGAAACATATATATATATATATATATGATGCATGATACATATATGTCTAGGAAACCATCCAAACATTTCATAATGCTGAATGTAGTACTAATACATAGTAATAAAGGAAAAAAGATAAGCAAATCCTTAGCATCGCAAGCCTCAGCCTGGTCACCTACTCTCCAGCTCCAATGCAATAAAGTACCTGAAGCAGAAGGTCACTTGACCTTATCTCTATTTTTAGGTATATAACCTATTTAGGGCCCAAAATCATGACCCAAATAGGGTGTGAGACTAAATCCCTATAGGAAACGCCCAAAAGATCTGTACCTAATAGTTAGTGAGTATATGGAAGGAAATAAGTAAAAGGAACACAACAAACACGAAATCACTCAACAATAAACAATTCCATAGTTCTAGCATTCAATTAACAATCAGTTAGGCAGCTAATCAAAGCAGGTAATTACAAACAGGTAACCCTCTAGGAAGTACTCACATCCTTTCCCCTCTACTCCTATCTAGAAAAACAAGAATACAACTAAACAGAAAAGGTAATCCTCTGGGTAGTACTCACAGCCTAACCCCACTAGTTCAACCAACAACTACACACAACCATATAAGAAGCACACATAGTCTCACCCCTATGGTTCAGCTAATACATAGACTCTATGTGGAAGCAGTCACCGTCAATTCCCCTATAGTCTTAAATCAGAACTAAAGGATCTTTGGAGGAGCACTCAATGTCCCATTCCCCATGTGGCATGCTTCGAGGAAGTACATACAATTTGAGAAAGCACTCCACATCAATTACCCATGTGGTCTCGCATCATAAAATTAAAAAGACACTCTGGATATGCCCTTACGTCCATTCTCCCTATAGTCTACTACAACAGGTTCTCACATCCCTGTGTAAGTAAAAAAAATATAGCACACATATCGGCCAAGGTAACCCTCAAGAACTACTTGTATAGAATTCTATAGCATATCAGCATATTAGAACAACAGTCCCACCATCCTATAATACTAGGCATGGTTGATAAACAAGGCAGCCTAAAAGGCAAATAAAAACTGAAATCCACAACAAAAACATGAATGGGAAAAACCTCCAAATCATAGAAATTTAACTCTATTCACATTCAATTTAACTCTACTCTAGCAAACCAGCATAGCAAGAAAACAAAAGGGGTAAAACAATAAACGCGCATAACCCCTTCCATGGGTATTGGGTGATTTTATAAAAATAATTCAAGGAAATTATACAGAAAGGCCCAAACCACCAACCTTGGTGTTGGGAGATTGATTAAATTGAACCTTAGTCCTTGAATCTCCCGAGAACACTGTAGATCTACAAAAATGCATAAAATGTTCAACCGAGGATAACATGGAAAAGACGAGGAATCAGGAAAAGATGCTCAAGAAGATGGAAA
This sequence comes from Viscum album, assembly GCA_963277665.1. Lineage (NCBI taxonomy): Eukaryota > Viridiplantae > Streptophyta > Magnoliopsida > Santalales > Viscaceae > Viscum > Viscum album. The sequence goes on along the minus strand of OY728121.1, from coordinate 495,775,272 downwards.
AACAAATCGAGAAGATCCAAATTCAATAAATTATGGTTGAATCGGAGATCAGATGGATGCTCGTGGGGCTCAGAGAGGAGTGCGGCCATATGATTTCTCTTGGATGAAAGAAACCTAGTAGAAGTGTGTTCTTTCCGTCAGACGCGACCCCGATGCGTTTAATGAAAAAAAAATATATGGCCTGTAATTTTGAACTATATGGCGTGTACTCGCCTTTTCTGTATTCCATTTTAGCCGCCCTCCAAGTCAACCCACACAGCCGTGTGCATGGCTGCTACAGGGCCAACACACAGATACCTTCGGTAACAGAGTACATTGCATGTACTTAAAAAATTTCTAGAAACTAGTAATTTTCCTCAAAAACACCAGAAAAAGGAAAAAAATACCTAAATAAAGATCTGGGATCTTACAAAACATAATGTATCAAATAAATTAGGTAAATATACATTGATAAATTTTATATTTAAAAATATTCATTGATTATAGAAATTTAAGAAATTTAAATGTAATGACCCAAGTATTTATAGAAAGATACATTTTCATATCTATTAAAATTTATGAATAGGATAATAGTTTTTTTATGAAGGACCAGATATCGTACTTGACATGTAACCATGAGATTCAATGAAATCTTACATTACACACAATGTCGAGTTATACAGCAAATAATATAATAATATTATTATTTTAAATGGTAGTTAATGCATATCCATTGTACTTTTAGGAATGAACATAAATAACTATATTAGGATTTTACATATTTATTAATTTTTTTTATATTTATCTAATTAATATTATAGGCCTCATATAACAATGAATCAGATTTTAAGCATGAAATATTTTAATATCTTTAAAAAGTTAACGCATTTTGATAGATAACCCTTTTAAATATATATTTGGTCACTTTTATATGTTATATTTGACAAAATAATCATTTTATATTGAATCATAACATCAAATTATAATTTTGATGAAATTATTGTATTTTTTTGATAAAAGTCACACTATTATGAATAGTGAAAATACAACATTTAAATTCAAACCGGGTTTTTCATATAATTTATTTATATAGTTATAATATTATTGAAATTTGTTTTAAAGTGTAATTAGATTATACTTCTATCAGTTAATCAAATGATGTTCATTGGATGTAATTTCACTTTTAAATTGAACATAAATATATGTCAATGTTTTGATAGTTATTACTTTTTAAAAACACACATTTTGGTTTCGACAATGAGATTTAATATTAAAATAATTACTGAAACATATATGTTATGAATTTTTAAAAATGTATTAAATATTTGGAATCATTAGGTCCAAATTGTGCAAATAGTAATTTTTATATTAGATATTATGAATAGAATCTTTAATAATTGTTTTATTTATCATGGTTAAAGGCTAAATCTGGTAAAAATGGGTAAAAAAATAATATTATAATAATATTTAACTACCTTAAAATGACTTCTAATAATATTTCATTAGATATTTCCGAATATGTTCATCCTTGGGTCGATTTGGGGACCCCATGGAGCCACTTGGACGTGAAAATGACATTTTATAAAAATTAATTTAATGTAATGAAAAATATAACATAATAATGTATCTTTTACAAAAACTATTTTTATGTATGGTTATTTAAGTGATCACTTTGACAATAATAGTCAATAGAAATATAACAATATTTTCTAAATCATGGTTAATTATTTAAAAATTTTAGACATCATATAAATAAATTTATATATGACACAATGATGATGATGTCATTTTCTTATTAATGAATGATTTAAATAAATGCTGTTATAAATATTAAAATAAATTTATTTTCAAACTTGTTATTCCATACACGAATTTTATGGATTTTTAGTACTTGTTATATTTGAAATAATGTAGTTTTTACGAAAGAATCAAGTTTCTATGGATTTTTAAAATGTCATGATATGAATAGTATAAAAATTGACACAAATGAGTTAAATTAGTTAACTAAGGGTTAAATCTAAATGATAAGGTTAAATTTTTGACCTAGACCTATCTAAAGGAGTTACCAAATTTGATTTAATGTCTTCTCTCAAGCTTCAATCAATTATTTTCCTTCTCCAACCCCCTAACCTCCCTTTATTATATTATTTTATAAAAATAAAAGAACATTAAATAGAAAATGTTTTTTATGATAAGGATTCAAACTAAACAAAGACACACCTCCATCTAATGGATACGAACATACAGTTTTTGTGTACGTCGAACTACTGCCTCATGAAACGATGATTTTTATATTTTTCCCTACCACCTATCATGGTGGACATTATGATGGCACTTTATTTATATATGATATATTTTATATTTATATTTCCAATATGATACTGTAATTTTTATTTACAAACATACATTTATGCTTTTCGGAATGTCTATATATGATAATTTATTTTGGGAAGTGTGGACAACCTTCCCTTAAAAGTGATATGACTCATTCATACCATATATGGAAAATATAAAGGATATATTTAATGAAATTATGTATAATATATATCAAATAATATTATATTGTAATTATAATATACCAATTTGTCATTTAGTTTTTATTTCTTTGATATGACAAATAAATGAAAGCAACGTTCATGCGTACGTATGACTTACCATCTCCAATAACAATGCATCTCATTTATTATCTCCCAATTTTATATACAATTATAAATAGATATATAATGGGTATATATGATATTAAAATCTTGAATACTATTATGGAGATAATTAATTTTGACCACATGGAAAATTTGTAATTATAAGAAGATCATTTTCGACTCAAGTACCAAATATCGAAAAAATGACCGATGTTAACTTAAATAATTATGTAATATTTATAACAAGGTAATAAGTGAATCGGAAGGAATAAAATACATGAAATGTTTTATGATCCAATTATAAATTATCTTAAACTTATTATTCAGGAAGAACAAGGAACATACGTGATGAGTCGGACTAAAGCTAAGGGAACCTTTTACTCTCTTCATTTAGTCAAAGACTTATTTTTTGTTATGTCTTTTAATTTTCATTTTATTATATTGGGATATTATATTTTATATCTTTACTGCTGTATATTTTATGTCCAAGTCATGATATACCCTTTTGTCTCTCATTAAGTGATGTCTTTATGCTACCAAATTTTCGTAAAAAAACCTATCACCTTCCTCTTATAGTCAGAGACTTCATTTATGTTATGTCTTTTAATTTCAATATTATTATGTTGGGATATGTTTTTCAATATCATTATTTATTTAAATATTATGTCAAAGTGCTGATAGACCCCTTTATCTCTCACTATCTTATTCTCTGAATATTTAAGTGATGTCGTTATGCTGCCAAATATTCATAAGGGAAATTTTAAGACATTTATTTTATTACTTAATTTTCAAGTAAATATAAGCTGTTTAAGTGAAATTGAAGGAAGTGATGTTTTCGAAATTTAATTCTTAATTCTAATGGGATTTAGTAAGGGATCATTTTAGTTAAATATTTATGTTCTATGTTTATGAAATCTGATGTAATAGATTTCTTCAATTAAATATTTAATGTTTATATTTATTTTTAATGAAAAGTTTTTTTAAAATAATTAATATTTGATGTAAGGGGTGTATTTTTATTATGGAGTTTTTCAGATATGAATATTCAATTTTTTATTTAATTATTAGATGTTTGATCTGCAAAGATATATAAATATATGTGTATAATTACATTGGAATTAACATTGTAAGGGTGTATATTTACATTGAAAAAATTTAATTTATTTTTTCAATCTATGTCAAATTATAGAATTAAATCAAGATTATGTAATGTTCAAGGTTGGCACCTTATAGTTGGTATCAAAGGCCGGTTTAGATAACTTTAGAGGTTGGGGTGTTATTTAAGCATAAGTGACGTAACCATAATGGAAATAATTTTTGAAAGAGTCCTTGAAATTTTAGTTAAATAGAATGAGTATAAGATAACAGGAATAAGTATATATTAGGTTTTACCCTCCTAATATGATAGTATGTGATGATTTTACTAATATACACACACTGAACTTTTGGGTTTTAGTAAATGGATGGATCTAGAAGGCCCCAAAGTAACCATGGATGTAATGACTAAAATTGTTAATGCTCTTTTGTTGGTGATATTACATTAAAAGACTATTCTCTTGTATGTGTAACCCTAAATTTTGTTATGTGAAAATTATATTTTAGGAATAATTATATATTCTTTTGTGGATATAATTATAAAAAACAATTTGGGTTTATTAGAACCTCGAATTTGATGAAATTGTAGATTATTATATTTTGGGATGAAAATGCGAGATATAAGATAACGTTTGAGGTTAAAACATGTTATAGATATTTTTATAGATTTTATCTCATTTTTTAATGTCATCATAATTATAAATTGTATGAAAAAGGAAAAAACGTAGACCATGTGACAACCCTTCATGTCGGACAACACTTCGGGAGTCAATGTCCCAACCAAAGTGCAACCGGGATTTATCGCCTACCACTAGACTACGTGAAGTCTCCAGTTAGTATGACTAATTACTTTTAGTTAAACTATTTCATGGATGAAGAATAATTTGACATTGGGAACTTATATTTTATTAAATTTATAACTATAGTATTGGAAAATAATTTGGGGATTAACTGATAATGGTTATTTTGGAAGATGTTCTCTCTTTTGGGAACACTATATTCCGAAAGAAAACAGAATACTATGGGATTTCATTTGTGGAGTGGTTCAGATTTTATTTTTGATGAATATATTTTTTTATTGTGAACATATAGAAATTTGGGTTATTTATGGAAATGAATAACCAATCATAGAAAATATGTGAATTGGTTAATTACAGTTTAGTATGAGACTTTAGGAGTAGTCGATGTTTTTTTGGAGATAATTGTTAAGATTTATTGTGTAAGACTATGTGACTAAATCCTTCTGAGTTTTGGTATAATTATTATTTTGGATTATTTTGAATAAATTTAAGGACAATTTTTTATAGATTGGTATTTTTTGAAAACAGATTATTTTTTGTCAAAATTTATAGATTATGAGTATTATTTCTTTTTATAAAGGATTATCCTTTTTTGGGATTATGTATTCATGTACTAACCATTTTGGTTTTGGTTAATTTCTAAATATAGTGGAATTATATATTTCATCTTCTTATGGATTATTTGATTCTCTAGAAGTTGATTCAAGGACTTCAGGTGTGACCATGTCAACATGAATACTAATTTTTTGAGAAAAATGAGTTTGTGGTAGAAATTTATTAATGGAGGAAACTCTACTTGAAATGTTTGTATATTAATTTATGTTCTAAGAAAAGATCATAAATAAATTCTAAATCTTTATGAAGATGTAAAAATGATGTCACAATAATTTTACTAATGGGGAATCAATTACTGTTTAACCAATCCAATGTTTTTGATTCTCTGGTGGTTAACTTCCTCCTGATCATGTTTTCTATCACCCTCATTCAGAACGTTATAGTTAGTTTCTCGTCTATATCCATGTTTTCATACAAGAAATCCTAGTATGGTTTATCTCAGGTGACCTTTATACTTCTCTATTTTTTATTTTAATGTGATAGTTTTATTGATTATTTTTCTGATGTGTGTCATTCAATGATGTTTCCATGCCCAATTTTAATATTGCGAGCACATAATTTCTAAAATGGGGGAAGGATGTAACAACAAATGTATTTATAGAACAATAAAATTTTAAATATATTATTATTTATGAATAACATATTAATTTTTTTAAGGAGGAGTCTTTTTCCGATAGCCTACTTAACACGAAACAAATAGTTTCTATGAAATCTTACGCAACACACAATATAGAGTTATACAAAAAAATAATATATTATTATTATTATTTAAATGCCAGTTAACGCATATCCATTGAATATTTAGGAATGATCATAACTAACTATATTATTATTTTATATATTTATTAATTTTTTTACATTTATTTAATAAATATTATAGGCTTCATATAATAATGAATCCGATTTTAAACATGAAATACTCAAATATATTTAAAAGGTTGTTTTATAGCATTTTGTTGGAGAACCTTTTTTAAATCTAGTGTTTTCAATTTTATATGTTCTATTTGACAAAATAAACTTTTTATATAGAATCTTAACATCAAAATTTACCTTTGATGAAATTGAGGTACTTTTTCGATAAAATTTATATTTTTATGATTAGTGAAAAATAATGCCTTTTAATTCAAAACTAATTTTTCATATAAATTATTTATTTCATTAGATTATTGTTTAAATTGTTATTAATGTTTAATTTTATTATATATTTATCATTAAATCCAATAATCGTAATTGTAAGTAATTTCACTTTTAAATTCAACATAAACACAAGTCAATCTTTTGATAGTGATTAATTCTAAAAAACGTTTTTTGGTTTGGACAGCGAAAAAATAATAATAAATTAATTACTAAAAATTATATGTTTTTAATTTGGAAAAAATGGAATCCATATTTGGGATCAGGATGTAAAAATAGTTTAAATAGGTATAGTTTATTTTTTGACATTATGAATAGAAACATGAGTTATTATTTTATTTATCATTGTTGAAGGGTAAATCTGGTTAAAAAGGGTAAAAATAATAATGTAATAATAACACTAAAATAACACAACACATTTCCTAATATTATTGGATGAGATATTTCAGACCTTGGGAATCTTTGGGTTGATTTTTGGACCCAATGGAGCCACTTTTATGTGAAAATAACATTTTATATGTATTAATTTATTATAATGGAAAATATAACCTAAATACGTATCTTTTACTACAAAATTCTTTATGTGGGGTTATAAAAGTGATATCATCTACAATAAATAACAATTATAAATCAAAAAATATTTTCTACATGATGGGTATTTATTTATAATCTTTATACATCATATAAATAAATTTATTTATGACACAATGATGATGTAGTGATTTACTTATTAATGAATGATTTAAATAAATGAGATTATAAGAATTAAAATAATTTTTTTATACTTTTTTCCCATGATATAATTTTGGGGATGAGTATGACTTGTTATATTTGAATTAATTAAGATTTTTTGAATGAATCATGTTGTTATGTATTTTTTAATGTCATGATATGAATAGAATAAAAATTGACACAAATGAGTTTTTAAAACAAATACTATTTTATTAAAATACATAATATTCTTAAAAATAAAACAATCAAACCAATTACTTAGATAATGTTGAAAATTTCATTAATTAACCACTTGACGTTATATTGGAATTTTATAATAACTATATTAACAATATACTCTGAATATACAAGAAGACATGGTACGAATTAAATTAGTTATCTAAGTGTTGAAAATTAATGATATAGTTATGTTTGTGAAATAGACCTATCTAAAGCCTATCGGTTTAGAGGTGTTAGACCCAAAAGAATATTATATCATAAATAAATGTTTTTGGGACAACTTGAAATCGAAAATCATTTTATAATAAAATAATATTTCAATACCTTCATAAAGTGACTCTCCACCCTCTTATAAAATGAATCACCTCTTACCCTTAATTAAAAATATCAAGCCCCTTGGCTCGTCCAAACTCTTCCCAAATATTCTCCCAACATCTCTATATTCCTCCAAGAAGCCTCAAAATGGGATAAAGGTAATTCAAGAAATCATTTTATCTTAAATCAAAAGGAGTTACCCGATTTGATATAATGTCTACTCTCAAGATTCTTTCAATTATTTTCCTTATCCAATCCCCTAAAATATCACTATTCCATTATTTGATAACAAATCCAATATATTATATATAATAGTATGTTTCTATGATATGTATTCTAACTATACGTACACACACCTCCATCTAATGTATAAGAACTTACCACTTCCCTGTACGGTGAACTATTGCCTCATAAAAAGATGATTGTTCGATTTTCCCCAACAAACTCTCATGGTCTCCATTATGATGGAAATATATTTTTATATGATATATATAAAATTTATATTGTCTCTATGATACTGTATGTTTTATTTACAAACATACCATTGTGCTATTCATGATGTGTAAATATGATAAGTTCATTTGATGAAGTGCGGACTACCACCCCCTCAATGTGATATAACTCATTCATGCCATACATGGAAAACATAAATGATGAAGCTAATAAATTTTTTAATATATATATATATATATATAAATAATGATTTTATAATGGAATTATAATATACCTATATATCATTTAGTTTTTATTTCTTTAATATGACAAATAAATTAAAGAAACGTTCATTCCTACGTACGACTTACTGTCTCCATGAATGATTCATTCCATTTCTTATTAAAAACTATTATGGAATATTATAAATACATATATACTATGTATATACGATATTTAAATCATGAATACTATTATGGATATAATGTACTTTTTACCACATGGACAATTTGTAATTATAACACGATCATTTTCGACTGAAGTGCTAATAATCGACAAAATGACTGATATAAACACAAATAATTACTTATTGTTTATAAAAAGGTAATTAGTGATATTAAAGGATTAATAAACATGAAAAATGTTCTAAACATAGTATAAATTATCTTATGATTATTATTCAGAATGAACAAGGAACATACATTTTGAGTCGGACATAAAGTAAGGGAACCTTTCACCCACCTCTATTAGTAAAAAACTTATTTTATGTAATGTATTTTAATTACCATTTTATTATTTAAAGATATGTACCTATATATCCTTAATGTTGTAAATTTTATGTCCATGTTATTATTGACCCTTCTCTCTCTCATTAACTCATTTTTTGATTTTTTATTGACGTCATTATACGGAAGATTTTTCATAAGAGAACCTTTCACCCTCCTCTTTTAGTCAGTGAAATATTTTATGCCATGTATTTTAATTTCCATTTTATTATATTGGCATATGTCATTCCATATCCTTATTATTTTAAATTTTACGTCCAAGTGATTATAGACCCCTTCCTATCTCATTAATTCATTTTTTAATAGATGTCGTTATGCTGGAAAATTTCCATAAAGGAAACATCAATCTATTTCTTTTATTATATAATTTTTAATTAAATACAATCTCTATAAGTGAAATTTAAGGATGTGATGTCTTTAATATTAAATTATTAATTAAAATGGGTTTTATTAAAGGATCATTTTGTTTAAATACTTTATGTTCTATGTTTATGAAATCTGATGTAAGAGATTTATTCAATTAATTCTTAAATGTTTATATATATTTTATAAATAAATTTGTGTGTAAAAAAATTAATATTTGTTTTATGGGGTATATTTCTATTTTTTTTTGTTTTTCATATTTGATTCATGAATTTTTTATTTAATTGATCTATCTTTTATTATAAATGATATATACATATATGTGTATAATTAGATTGGAACTAATAATGTAAGGGTTTATATTTACTTTGTAAAAAATTCAATTAATTATGTCAATTTATGTTGAATTAATTAATTAACTCAACATTATTTCATGCTTAAGGTTGGGGCCTTATATTAAAACATTTTTTGTAAATGAGGTTGAAATACTTTGAAGGCATTTAATTTCAAATATTGTTTTCATAAAAAAAATACATAATGTTTTCCATAAAATAAGTTTAAACAATATGAAGAAATTAATTTTTAAATTGAATATTTAATAATATAATTATTAAAAATATATAATATTAATAAAAAAATATGAGTGGATGTTAAAAATAATTTTTGGAATGTATGGAAAAAAGTTTTGATTTTTTTGAAATAACCACGATGAAAACAAAAATGGCATTGATGATTTATAAATCAACCAATTCAAAATATGGAATACCAAAAATGAATTTTACCAAATATAACTAGAGGAGAATATAATTCTAGAGTATTTATAAATAAAGAGATATCTAATTCCCAATATTGAATATCACATTTGAGAGGTCTCAATTTTTGGAAGGATGTAGAAAATAAATCATTATGGGTCAAAAAAATATATAAATAATAACTCTTGAAGGAGAATTGTAATGAAACATATCATAATATACCATGAATGAAGAATTAATTAATGATATAATATATCATATTTCCATTTATTGTTCACACAAGGACCACAAACTACGATAATTTTCATCAAGGCATTTAGCCCGTACACATTACAACATCACCATTAATATGAATCTGTAACAAGTGAACCCAATAAGAAAGATGAGAAAACAAAATGTAGTGGTGTGGTTCAGTAAGCGATGGAGGTCAGTTTGTGGTGTAAGAGGGGTATGGTGGAGGAAAGGAAATGGCAGAGGATAGCCCTGGTGAAAGAGAGGTGCTGCAGAGGATATCCACTGGTGGAGGAGAGGCGTGACATAAGAGAGCTGTGTGGCAAAGCTCGGTTTGTAGTAGTGGAGGAGTCAAAAATCGATGAGGATGAAAAGGCAGAAGAGGAGGCTGGAGAGGAGGGAGGAGAGGAGGCGGAGGCAGCAGCGGTAGGGCTCAGTTAACGCGAGCGCATGAGGGGAATGAGGATGGAGGAGGAAGTCAGGGTTTATTTATAAAACCTTGAAACACTTTTATCAGTGGTAGATAAAAAAGCATTTGATAAAATCATGTTTATGTACGCTACAATTAAAAGCGCTGATAAAACATTTTTTTATCAGTGCTAAAAAGAACTGATTAAAGAATGTCTTATTAGAGGTATATTCGAATGGGATTATAAACATGCCTCTATCAGCGCTTTTTTAGCACAGATAGAGGCCCATCTTTATCAACGCAAAAAAGTGCTGATAAATGAATGCTTTATCAGCGTTTTTTAATCAGAGATGATAAAACACACCATTTATTAATAATTTTAAAATTATAACAAATATATTTATAAAATTTAAAATTTTATTAATATATATAATAAATATATTTATGATAAAATAATAATTTAAATTATAATTAGACATATAAATATATATATATAAATAAATAAATGAATATATTTCTGTGTTTTTCTATAAATTATAATAAAATATATAAAATTTTATAATTATAATTATAATTAGATCTATATTTATATAAATTAATATAAATTGATATATTAGTTTTAAGTTTAATTTTATAAATATATATATATATATATCTTTGTATATATTAATTAATGAAATATATTTATAAATAAGTATATTCAAAGGATATTAATAAATATATATTTATCATTTAAAGAAATTATATTGTAATTTTATATTTATTTACTCATATTAATATTTAATAAGTTATATATAATTATAAATATATATAATATATATAAAAAGAATATAACAGTATATAAATATATATATATATATAAATATAATAAATACATATAATGTTTATTTAAATATATTTATCATGATTTTAAATATTTATGAGAAGATAAAGCTTCATATATATAGGAAATGAATGAACACACCAAGTACTGTACTATAGAATATATGGCCAACATTATGGTCAAATGTGAACATATTCATGAGAATTTGAATGTACGCATAAATTGACACATTAAATTTGAAATATATATATATATATATATTTATATTTATTTATTTATTTAATAAGTATTTGTACATAGACATATATTAAAAAGTATTTTTATATATAATTATAAACATATAGTATAATAAATATATAATAAAGATGTAACTAAAACTAATAAACATAATAAACATAAATATTACATAAACATAATAAACACGTGTTTTTTATTTTATGTATACATATAAAAATTATTTTTTAATTTAATTAAAATATTTTAATATCAATTAATAATATTTTCTATTAAATTTTTTTATCAACGCTATTATTAGCACTGATAAAGTCTCCTTTTAATCAACACTTTTTGTTAGAACTAAGAAGGGGGTGGGGGATTTATCATTAAAAATATTAGCGATGATAAAGGGTATATTTATGAGTGCTTTTTTCAAGCACTGATAAAATTATCCCTTTTATCAACACTTTATGACTAGCAATGATAAAACCCAAGTGTTTCCCTAGCCCAGATTTGAGGTAGTGAATCATGGAAAGAAGTCAGTGTTTGAAGAGATGAAGCCTCTGGATTACTAAAAATATAAAACATTAAGGCATATATATAATGATTTAGTTATCCAAAAATTTAAATTCAATTTACATAATTTGTTCAATGTTTCTAAAATAATTGAAATAAGGTAATGAAATTTATTATAGATATTATGTATGCCGATAGAAAATATATGTGATTACCTATAATGTTTGTTATCTAGTATGAGTTATGAACATCAAAATATATTTTGGGTGAAAATCATTTGTGTTAGAATTGTTATATATTATTTTTGATCTATTTCTCAAAGAGAAGTGTAATGGAAGAAATGAATTTTTATAGAAGTCTAGACACACATATAACAAAATAGTATGGAAATGGTGGAGGTGGAGGTAGAAGAAGAGGTGGAGGAAGATGCATAAGAGGAGGCAGAGGTAGAGTCATACATGGAGACGAACATGTAGGAGGAGAAAGAGGTAGATATGGTTTTGTAGGCCATGGCAAAGTAGGAGATTAAGAACGATCTTGAAAATTAAAAAATTGTTGGGAAATTAAGTAGAATGAGAATCATACTAAGATTGTATTTGAGAATAATTGTTGAAAAGTGAACATAATACTTATCAACTAAGAGAATAGCCATTATGAATGTGTTTTTGGTGGATTATTGAAATAATCCTTTTTAGAACTTGATTAGGTGATTTTATATAGGTTAGTAATAAACCTATTAGATTATTACACATTGGAAGCTTCAATTTCCCTATAATGGTTGTTGAACAAACATTTGTACAACTCCAAATCATCAAATAAGTATATAATACGACATAAATGTTTGAATCGATATGTTTGTAATCAACCACCCATTCCAATTGGTGTTTGAGGGACCTATTGGAAGGAAAACTGCATTGATATATCATGGTCATCGAGGAGGGATAGTGTCAAATTATCTATTATTTGTGTAAAAATGAAATTTTAATACAAAAAAGTTTCATTCACTTAAAATCATGAAAACACACTAATATTTTCTTGAAAATTTTGTACAATGATTTGTAATACATTTGTGATGTGAATTAACTAGTCTGATGTCAAACCCATACATGATCTGTCATGTATGACTTAATGTGCATGTTTCTTGTTAAAAATTAGATTTTAGTAAAAAAAAGTGGTTTACACAAAAAAAGAAACACATTTTTAATGTTTTGATACATTAAGATAAAGAATTATAAAACATTTTGGAAATATAATCATTAGCCTCACATCAATCTGATTCATGATGTGACCAGTATGCCTCCTTTTATTGAAAGTAGACATAATATTTTTTGAAAAAACAACTAACATACTCATAACAGATAAAACACATTGAAATGGTTTTGGAAATTTAGGAAAAGGATAAATAATCCATTTTGGACGTATTAGAATAATCTGTGACATAATCTGATACATGATGTTAGAGATATGACTCAAAGCATCTATTATCATTTTAAAACAAACATTTTTATAAAAACAAGTGTCACTCAAAACCAAGAAAATGATCTCAGATTTCCATGATATATTAGTAAAATTATTCATAATATATTTTTGATAGGTATAAATCAGTCTCATGTGAAACACACACATGATATAAAATGTATGACTAAAATTATTGTTTCCAGTTTAAAAAGATATTTTATTAAAAAAAAGGTGACATACTCAATACTAAGGAAACATATTCAATTAGTTATATAATTTTTATAAATAATCCATAAGTCATTTGAGATGTTTTAGAATCAACTGAACATTAATTCTACGCAGTTTGTTCTTGGTATGACACCAATAAAATCTTTTTATTCTAAATTGACATTAATTTTTGTTAAAAAAACATCTACAATACAAAAAAAATAGTAATTTCATTTGTATAATTTTATTACTCTAGAAAAATGATCCATAAGTCATTTATGATGTGTAGGAATTAGCCACACCACAATAAAATACCCGATGTTCCTAGTATGACTAAAAATGTCTAATATTAGTTTAAAATTGACATTGTAATATAAAAAAGTGTCATTAACTACAAACTGACAAATAATTCTAAAATTTTCTTAATAATTTAGGAAAATGTTTCATATTTCATCAGTGACGTGTTGTAATTAGTATAATTTTAAACTCACACATGATTTAACCTATCTAACTCAATGATCATGTTTCCAGATTAAAAAGACTTTTGAGTAAAAAAGTCAAGTGGCAAACTCAAAACTGATAAAACACATTCAGATTGTTTTGAGATTTTAGTATTAATATTCATATTTCATTTGGGATTTTTACTAATCAACATCACCTCATTATGATGTAAAGTGCAACTGATATGACTTATAATGCGTCTTTTTCTTTAAATTTGTCATTAATTTTAGTAAAAAAACTTCAAACATTCTCAAAATTGTGAAAAAAATTTACATTGTTTTGGTTATTTTTTAAAATGATCCATAATTAATTAGTGACATATATTAATTAGTTTCACCTCAATTTGAGTCATGGTGTGACCGTTATGACTCAAATTGTTTGTTAGAAGTTTTAAATTGACATTTTAATAAAAAAATTTCTAATCACTAAAATCTAAAAAAACACCCTTGTATTGTCATGATAATATTGGAAAATGATTAATTTTTTTTAACATGTATGAATCCATATCTTATAAAACCCACACAACATGCAATTTGTGTTACTCAAAGTTCCAATTTTCAGTTTAAAATTATATTTTAGTAAAAACACATGTGGAATACTCAAAAGGGAGGATACATAATCATATTGTTTTTATACATTTTAAAAATGATCCATAAAACATTTTGGATATATAGGAATTTTCCACACCTCAATATGATCCGTGGTGTGACCAATATGACTCCAAGTGAGTCTTCTTATTAAAAATTGACATTAAATTTAAAAAATAGTATTAAATACACAAAATCAAGAAAACAAATTCATATTGTTATGGTACAATATATAAATGATACATAAGTCAATATTTATGTGTAGGAATCGGCGACACCTCAATAAAAACTGCGTTGTGACAGGTATGACTTAAGTGAAACTTTTTATTCAATGTTGACATTATTTTTTGTAAAAAAATAACTAACATACAATATAGTATTATTTTTATGTATTATTTATTTTAATTTCTTTAAATTTAGATATTTCTTTTTAACTGATTTTTCTAATTTCTAATGTTGTTTCTAGTGCTGTTTCTGGTGATGTAGTGTGTTGTTATAGCACATTTCTTACCATGTTTCTAGTTGTGTAGTGTTTTTTACCATCACTATAACATCACCATAAATAATGATTTAGACATTTTCATAATTATTAATATTTATGAATTAAATATTAATTTTAATTTAAAGGGGACTCTATATTTGATGGTGTACTTGATAGGAAACAATGGGTTTCTTTGAAATCTTACGTTGCACACAATGTTGAGTCATACCGAAAAATAATAATACAATATTATTTTAAATTGTAGTTAACACATAGACTTTGTATTCGAGGGAATTAAAATAACTAACTACAATATAATTATTCATTTTTGATAATTGTTTTTAAATTTATCCAATAAATGTTAGAGGCATAATTGTGAATGAATCCTATTTTAAGCACAAATAGTCTAATATGTTTTAAGAGGTTGATTTACCGCGTTTTGATGCTAAACTATTTTAAAATATAGTTATTTGTATCTTTTATATCATCTATTGGAAAAAATAAAATTCTTCTTTAGAATCATAACTTCAAAATTTACTTTGGGTAAATTTTTGGTATTTTGTTGATAAAATTCATTTTTTAATAAATATTGATAAATACTATGTTTTAATTCAAAATTTCCTTTAAATATAATTTATGTATAGAGATAGATTATATTTTTAATTTGTTTGAACGTCTAATTATATTATAATTTTACCATTTAATACAATTTTGGTCATTAGAGATAATTTCAATTTAAATTGGACATAAATAAGTGTCAATCTTTTGATAGATATTATTTCATAAAAAAATTTGCTTTTTGTTTTGATAACTGGAATTAATATTAAATTAATTAATAAAACATCTATGTTTTGAATTTGGTAAAATATAAATTATTTTTGAATTTCTAATATCAAATATAGGTTCGGGTGAATTTTTTGGAATGTTTCGAAAAAACATCAATTTTTGATGAATAGTGAAAACACTGAGTTGTAGTTTAAAAAATATGACTTATTTGTTTGAATGAAAATTTTCCGCCCCTATTAACTGAATTTAAATAATCTGACATAGATGGATGTTATTATTATGTAAAATTTTGTTCAATAAGATGAATTTTTTTTGGGTGAATAACATCTTTTAACTTTAATTACCGCAGTTAAAGGTAAAAAGGGTATTTTAAGGTAAAAATAATATTATAATAATATTTAATTACCCTAACATGTGTCATAATCCTATTGGTTGACACATATCCATCCATGGAGATCATTGGGTCGATTTTGGGACCCCATGGAGCTACTTATGAGTGATAATGACTCTTTATATTATTTAATTTAAAGTAATGAAAAAAGTGACATAAACATATATCTTTTAGTAAATCAATTTACACATAGGGTTTTATAATTTATCTTTTAGATTGTAAATATTCATTTGAAAGGAAAAAATATTTCTTAGATCGTGGTTTTTTAATAATTTTTTAGACATCATATAAATGAAATTATTTATGACACAATAATGATGCAGTTTTTACCTCATTAAATAATGATTTAAAAAAATAAGATAAAAAAACAAAAATAATATCCAAAACCTCTCCAATACTTATTGGATGATTTTATTTCTAACATGGGTCATCTTATCTTTATCTATAATGAGTTTTTGATCTTTAGAAACTGAAAATAATTATATAATAAAATAATATTTTCAATCATTCCTAATAAGACCATCCCCCTATAAAAAGCCCCCACCTCTAACCCATTACTCAAACCTCTCGACCCCTTAGCTTGTCCAATCCCAGCCAAAATAAGCTATCCAGATCCCTATCATCCACCAAGAAGAATTAACTTAGTATGAAGGCACTTTAGGAAATCCTTTTGGTTCAAACCCAAGGGAGTTACCTGATTTTAATGCAATGTCTTCTCTTAAGTTATTTTCTTTTATTTTACTTCTCCAATCCCACTAAACTCTTTTTATTAATATATTTTAAAACAACAATATTATTCTCAGTATAATAGATTTTTTAGGAGAAGGATTCAAACTACACTTACACACACCTCAGTCGAATGGGTAAAAACATACAGTTTCTATGGATAGAACCTGTTACGGTGGAAAATAAGAGAAATCTATATTTACATGTGATATATATTATATTATATTATCTCAAAAATTATTTAATTTCCATTTATAGCCTACTGTTAATGATTCCATTATGGGTAAACACACTAAATTCATTGGAGGAAGTACAGACTATCTACCCCTCAAAGTAATATGACTTATTCATGACATACATGGAACATATAAAGGTTGGAGTTACTGAAATTATATATGATATTATAGTAGAATTATAATATACCTATTTATCATTAAGTTTTCATTCAATTAAAAGATGATATAAAATAAAAGTAGCGTTCATGAGTACTTACGACTTACCGTCTCCATGAATTGTTAATTTCATTTGTTACCTCTAAATACTATGTACTATTATAAATATATATATATATATACTAGATATATATTATATATATGATATCTAAATCATGAATATCATTTTAGAGATAATGGAATTTTGACCACTTGAAGAACTTGTAATTATAAGAAGTTCATTTTTAACTCAATTTTTGATGATTGAATATATGTCCGATATGAACTCAAATGTTACATAATTTTTATAGAAATGTAATAAGTGATATAAGAGGAATAATAAACAAGAAAAATTTTCTTAATAAAGTTTATATTAACTTAAGTTTATTATTCAGGAAATTAAGGAATGAACGGGTCAAGTCGGATGTGAGGTAAGGGACTTCGTCTCATTCTCCATTAATTGAGGCATATTTTAATTTATACATGACTTTATTTTATACGGTGTAAAAACCCATTGGACTTTTAATTTCATTCAAAGGGAATCATTTTTTTCTACTTATAATTTTACTAAACGAAAAAAGGAATGTTTACAATATTTTCAGTGACAATGACCACACCACCACCGTAATCAATAGTTGTCTTCTTCAATAAGGCATAAATTTTTTAAATGGAAAATAAATACCTTATTCCATTTTTGTGTGCTTTGGTATTGAAAATGATTTTTTAAATTGAATAATTATTTAAATATCTAGAAATTATTTCTTGTGATTTGAAATGAAATGTTATTAGTGAAATGTATATGTTTTCAATATTTTATGTGTTATGATTTATTAATGTTACTTAGACATATTATGGGTGGTTATGTGATATACCATATGACGGGTGGTGCCGTGATAAACTAGGATTTTTGGTTATGTTATAACCTCAAATACATTGGGTATGGATGTCGGCCATATGGCTATTCCATTTAGTGATATTCATGGAAGTCAACTGTATGATTATTCCTTTTATGTACATTTATGTCCCAAGTTACCTTTATATGTTACATGTTATTTCTATGGGTTTTATGGTAATATTTTGGTTAAAAAATGTTAAGCAATGATCATTTATTCATTAAATAGTATATACTACTTCATAAAGGTCAAAAGTATTACTTATGATAAGGCATTTATGGTTTACTTGTTGTTTTAAAAAACTAACAATTTTCCTTCTTTGTGTATCCTTTGCTGAGATTTTTATGCTCGTCCAATGTTTTGGAAATGTTTTTCATAGGACATTAAGTAGAATAGGGTCGTGGATGGGATCAAGTAAAAGTCATGTTGTCTAAAACATGGAACAAGACAAGACTGTTTTTTTCAAAGGGTTTCTATTTTATAATAAAATAGAAACTGAGTAGAAGTTTCTACAAGTAATATTCAGGTTGTTTTGTTTAGGTTATGACTTAATTCTCTAAATATCTAAACATGAAAAGTTCTTCAATGTGAATTATTATATTAATTGAAGATTATGTAATGTTTATGGCCGGGTCCTTATAGTTGGTATCAGAGGTCAGTTTAGGAATACTTAGGTGTTATAATATTGTTAAATTAATGTCCATAAATTAATTTATGGTAATATTGAAAATATATAGTATTTATAAATACCATGTTGCATTGCTTAAGATATTTCGCTGTTCAGAATGGTTTTTCGAAGAGGAAATAGTGCAGCTATAAAGGGACGACATTAGGAGTAAGACAACCTTCCAAATCAGAAACTTGAGATCGTCCGAATCGAAACTGGACAGCGTGTTACAGTGATGTAATAATTGACTCAGGCTATAAATGGTTGTGGTATCCTTGAATGAGATCAGCCAGATCAGCCACATTGGAACATGTCAGCAGTGAAGAATTTCATTAGGCAACATTCCCCATCATTCAGAGGATAATCAGAACATGTGATAGCTGAAGGGTGGATTAATGAACTAGAAAATATTTTTGATGTCATGGGGTGTTCAGAAATTCAAGTGGTTAGTCTCATTGTTTACTATTTTTAAGGTGAAGCTGATAAGTGGTGGTTGATGGTGAAAAATATCAGAGATAGTGTGAAGATTGATTCTCTTGATTGGGATGAATTCCAAGGTATGTTTCTTGAGAAAAAGATTCATAAGGTGGTATGTCTTAAGATTGAAAAAAATTCTTGGAATTGAGGAAGGAGGATTACTCATTGGATGCTAATGAAGAAAAATTCACTCAATTGGAAGGGTATGCTCCAAATTTCATCTGAGATATTAATAGTAAGATAAATTGAATATAATAAGGACTAAATCTGTGATATTGAAAAGAAATTGCCTCTTGTGAATTTTAAAGCTAAGAAAATCATGTCAGATGTGCTGAGAAGGTAGAAATGGAGTATTATGATGATCAGTTGTTCCAAGTGAGTAAAAAATAGAAGAGGTCCAGTTGGCATGAAAAGGGAATGAATTCATCAATGAATCCTTAAGGGAAAAAAAATTAAATTTCCATATCCTGATAAGTGTGGTAAAAATCATCCTAGAGAATGTTTATCAAAGTCTAGAATGTGCTTCTGGTGTTGTAAGTCTTGTCATATTGCTCATAACGGTAAGGAAGATGATCAATCATGAAACGAAAATCCAACGGTAAGGTGTTTTATGTGCAATAAAATGGGTCATTATGAAAATGACTGCCCAACGAATAACTCTAATGAGGGGAAGTATCTAGAATACAAGAATAAAGGGGTGGAGAAATCCTTTGCGACTAAATCATCAGATGTTGGTCCATCGAATAAATTAGTATCAGATACACTGTTTGTTTGATCATATTAAGCCTATGTGTTGTTTGATTCAGGGTCTAAAAATTATTTCATTTCTACAAAGTTTTCTAGTAAATTAGGAATTCTATCTCAAGATATGAATCCTGAAATTATGGTAAAAACACCAGGAGGAAATGCTGATATATAAAGATAAAATAAGAACCTTCATACCCTTGTGTGCAGAAATAATCTACCTGAAAACCTTATAGTTTTTCTCTAATAGAGTTTGATGTTATTTTGGGTATGGATTGGATTTATGTTTATCATTCCAAGATTAACTACAGAGATAAATAGGTTTCTTTTGAGAAAGAATTTCAGTTTCTGTACATGAATGAACCCTTTATTTTGATAAAATATCAGGATGCTGAGAAACTTGTAAATGATGGTAATTAATGTTACCACGCACATATTGTTGAAAACAATGTAACTGTTCAGATTAATGATGTGATAGTGTAAAATGAGTACCTTTATGTTCTTCCTGATGAGTTTCTTGGTATTTTACCTGATTGGGATGTTGAATTTACTATTGACTTAGTTCTTGATGCAAAACCAATTTCAAAACCCCTTTACCAAATAACTCAAATTAAAGTTTTAGAGTTAATGAATACATTGAAAGAGTTATTAGATAAAGGTTTCATTAAAACTAGCACATCACTATGGGGTGATCCTATCTTTTTTTTGTTAAAAAGTTAAATGGTTCAATGAGACTTTACATTGATTATAGATCATTGAATAACATCAGTGTTTAGAACATTTATTCTTTGCTTCATATTGATGATTTGTTTGATCAAGTCCAGGGAGCTTAGTATTTTTTGATGATTGACATGAGGTCTGGGTACCATCAGTTGAATATAAATAAACCATACATTCTGACGTCCTCATTTTGTACTAGATATGGCCATAAAGAATTTGTAGGAATGTCTTTTGGGTTAACTAATGTAGTTTCTGTATTCAAGGATCTTATGAATTGATTTTTCCATGAGTTCTTGGAATAGTTTGTGGTTGTGTTTGTTGATGATATTTTGTTTTATTCCCAATGTAAAGAGGAACCTGAATGTCATATAAGGGTTGTCTTGAAAACCTTAACAGAAAAGAAACTGTATGGGGAATTTAGGAAGTGTGAGTTTTGGTTACAATATATTTCAATTCTTGGTCACATTGTTTCAAAAAATGGCATAACTGTTAATCCTGCTAAAACAAATTTTGTTGAATAATGACCTAGACCCACAAATATAACTGAGATCTGTTGTTTTCTTGGTTTGGTAGGATATTAATGGATGTTTTTTGAAATTTTTGTATCTAGCACAAGGACTAATTTAAGTCGAAATTTTTTTATGATCATTTGAAAAAAAATGTGATGATTGTTTTCATGAATTGAAAAGAATATTAGTGAATTCTCTAGTTTTGGCACTAACTTCTAGAAATGGTGAGTCTGTTATCTATTGTGATTCTTCTTTGAAAGGAATTGGTTGTGTCCTAATGAAGAATTATCATGTAATTTCTTATTATTCATGTCAGTTGAAACCTCATGAGTTAAATTACACTACACATGATGTGGAATTAGCTGCTAGTTTTTTCATTAAATGATTGGAGGCATCAATTGTATGGAGTTAAATGTGAAATATATACTGACCAAAAAATTTTAAAGTCTATATTCTTTCAGAAAGAATTAAACATGAGATAGGGGAGATGGATGGAATTAATCAATACTTATTATTGCATGATTCATTTCCATTCAAGAAAAGAAAATAAAGTGGCTCATACTTTGAGTCGGAAAAGTGATGCTACGTTAACCATGCTATGTTTAGAACAAGATACTTTGGTTTTTTGATTTGATTAAATTTGGAATATAAGTTTTTGGTGCAAGAAAATTACTCTATTTTGTTTCAGGTGTCAATGAAATAATCTCGATCAGATATAATTATGAAAGTACAGAAAGAAGACAGTGAGTTATAAAAAAGGTAGAGTGGGTTGAGAAGGGTATGTTTCCTAAATTTATCATTGATAAGGAATTTATCTTGAGATTTGTAAAGAGAATAGGCTTACCTTGGGATTTACTGTTTAAGTATGAGTTGTTATGTGAATCTTATAGTTCTCCATTTTCAGTTCATACTGGAAGTACTATGATGTACTGAAATCTTCGTGAGAATTACTGGTGGGATGGGATGAAAAGAGATATTGCTGGATTTACTGTGATGTGTTTAACTTGTCAACACCTAAAATCAGAGTGGAAGTTAACAAATTGGATTTTTCATTCTTTACAGGTTCCAGAGTGGAAATGGGAAAGTCTATCCCTGGACTTCATTGAGGGATTACCAAAGAAATCGTGATGTTATAAGGCAATCCAGGTTATTGTTGATCGATTGACTAAATCTTCTCATTTTATTTCTGTTGGAGATAATTATTCTCTATATCAACCTTCTCATTTTTGTGTTAAAGAGATAGTCAGGTTGCCTAAAGTTCCCCACTCCATTGTATTCGATCGTGATCCCAGGTTACCTTATAAATTAGGTAAATTCATTTAGAATTCATTGGGCGGTGAATTAAATTTTTGTACCTCTTTTCATCCACAATTAGATAGGTAGTCATAATGAAAAATTGAAACAAAAAAGTATATGAAATGTGCTTGTTCACTAGATTACTAGCGATATTTGGAGCGATATATTTCTTTGGTATAATTTTCTTATAATAACAGTTTTCATTATAGTATAAATATGGCTATGTTTGAGGCATTGTATAGGAAGCAGTGTCGAACTACATCTTTTTGGGATGAATTATATGAAAGGAAGTTGATGGGACTAGAATTTGTAAAAGGGATGGCATAAAAAGTTCATTTGTTTCCAAAGAACCTGAGAATAGCTCAGAGTAGGAAGAAAAGTTATGAAGATAACCAGAGGAAGGATCTTTCTTTCAATGTTGGTGATCATTTATTTCTCAATGTTTCTCGATGGAATAGTGTGATGTGTTTTGGTAAGATGTAAAGTTGAGTCTGAGGATCATTGGACCATATGAAATCATAACTAATGTTAGATAATTTTCCTATAGAGTGGATTTACCTTCATGTTTATCCCAAGTACACAATGTATTTTATTTTTCAATGTAGATGAAGTATATGCCAGATCCATCTCCTATTTTCTCTCCAGAGGTAGTTCAGTTGGAAGTGAATCTTTATTAGGAGGAATAGCCAGTCCAGATTCTTGACCGAAGAAAGAAATTACTGTAGAATAAGATAATTAATCCGGTTATAGTTTTTTTGGAAAACCCATATGTTTGAAGAGGCAACAATAGAATATGAAAATTCTATGAGGAAAAAATACTTCCATTTATTTGATAAGTGAATATAATTGCGAGGATGCAATTTCTAAAGGGGGGGGGGGGAGGATGTAACATCCCTGGTAAATAAAGAATAATAAATTTTCATATTAATTAATATATATTAAGTAAATATTAATTTTACTTTAAAGGGGATACTATGTTCGATGGTGTACTAGATACAAAACAATCAGTTTCTCTGATATCATAATTTTCACACAATGTTGAGTCATACTGAAAAATAATAAAATAATATTATTTTAAATGGTAGTCAATGCCTCTCCTTTGTATTGGAGGGAATTAATAGAACTAACTACAATATAATTATACATGTTTATTAAATGTTTTTACATTTATCCAGTAAAATATAGAGTCTTAAAATGTGAATCAGTCCAATTTTAATCACAAATAGTCTAACATTAATTAAAAGGTCGATTTACTGCCTTTTGATGGAAAATTGTTTTTAAAAATACCTTTGGTCACATTTATATGTCATATTTGAAAAAAAAAATTCTTCTTTAGAATCAAGACATCAAAATTTACTTTTGGTAAATTTTTGTTATTTTTATGATAAAATTCAATTTTTAATAAATAGTGACAAATACTATATTTTAAATCAAGACTACCTTTTAATATAATTTATTAATGCAGTTAGATTATCTTTTTAATTAGTTTTAAAGTTTAATTAGATTATAATTTTACTATTTAATCCAATTTTGGTCATTGGAATTAATTTCACTTTGAAATTGAATATAAATAAGTGTCAATCTTTTGATAGTTATCATTTCTTAAAAAACACTCTTTTTGATTTGACAATGGGAATAAATTTTAAATCAATTAGGGAAAATTATATTCTTTGAATTTGGTAAAATATCCATCATTTTTGAATTCATAATATCAAATATAGATAAGGCTGCTTTTTTGGTATTTTTATGAAAAACTTCAATTTATGATGAATAGTGAAAACACAGAGTAGTAGTTTAAAAAACTGACTACTCCATTTAAATAAAATTTTACCGCTTTTGTGAATTGAATTTCAAAAACTTTATATACATGGATTTTATTAGTAAGTAATATGTGGTTCAATAAAATAAAAATATTTTTTGGCTAATAGTAACTTTTGACATTTATTTACTACGGTAAAAGGTAAATAAGGTAATTTAAGGTAAAAATAATACTATAATAATATTAAATTACCCTAACATGTGTCCAAATCATATTGGTTGATACATTTACGACCATTGGATTTTTTGGGTCTATTTGGGAACCCCATGGAGCCAATTATGAGTGATAATGACAATTTATATTAATTAGTATAAAGTAATGACAAAATTGATATAAACATATATATTTTAGTTAATAAATTTTTAAATGGGGCCATATAAGTTATATCTTATAATATAATTATTCATTTGAAATCTAAAATGATTTAATACATCATGGTAATATTTTTATAATATTTAAACATCATATACAATAAATTATATATGACACAATAATGATTTAGTGTTTATCTCATCAATGAATTATTTAAATAAATTACATTATAAAACATAATACAATATAAAAAACCTATAAAATTAATATTGGATGATTTTATTTCAAACATTAGTAATATTATCATTTTACTTTATGGTGTTTTTGATCTTTATAAATTGAAAATCATTATATAATAAAATAATATTTTCAAACATTTCTAAAGAGCCCATCCTCCCCCCTTATAAAAATCCCTCACCTCTAACCCATTACTCACGCCTCTCAGGCCCCTTGGATCGCCCAACCACTACCCAAATAATCTCTTAAGGAACCTATCTTCCTCCTAAATGCCTTACCTTAGGCAGAAGGCACATCATGAAATCATTTTGGTTCAAACCAAAGGGAGTAACCCGATTTAAATGCAACGTCTTCTCTTAAGTTCCTTTCTTTTATTTTACTTATCCTACCACAAAAACTCCTTTTATTCCTTTATTTTATTAAAATAAGAGTATTATCAATATACTATGTATTTTTTATGAGATTAATTTGAACTAAACTTATACACACCACCATCTAATGGGAAAAAACATAATGTTTCTGTGGACGGCGAACTACTACCTCACAAAACGATGATTGTTCAATCTTCTCCTACCACCACTTATGGTAGCCACTAAAATGGAAATGTATTTACATGGGATATTTATTATATTTATATTTTCTCTATACTTTTTTATTTTTCATTTATATTATACCTTTATGGTTTCCATTATAGGTAAATGCAATAATCTTATTTGAGGATGTGTGGACTACCGCCCCCTCAAAGTGATATGAATCATTAATTCCATACGTGAAACATATAAAGGATGGAGTTACTAAAATTATATATGATATAATACTATAATTATAATATTCCTATTCATCATTGAGTTTTCATTCTATTAAAATAGGAAATATAAATGAAAGTAGCATTCATGCGTACGTACAACTTACCATCTCCATGAACAGTGTATTTCCTTTCTTACATCCAAATGATATGTACTAATATAAATACATATATATACTCGATATATATGATAAATATGATATCAAAATAATTAATATAATTCAGGAGATAATGGAATTTTGACCACCTGAACAACTTGTAATTATAATAAGTTTATTTTGAACTCAATTTCCGAACATTGAAAAAATGTGTACTATGAACTCAAATAATTAACGAATTGTCATGTCAAGGTAATAATATATATAAAAGGAATAAAAAACAAGAAAATTTTTCTTAAGAAATTATAAATTAAATTATGTTTATTATTCAGGAAATTAATGAACGAACGGGTCAAGTCGGACATGAGGTAAGGGACTTTGTCTCAATCTCCTATCATTGAGGCATATTATGATTTATACCGGAAATTATTATATACGTTTTATAAACCCGGTTCAACTTTAATTTCATTCAAATGGAATAAATTTTTCTACATATAATTTTACTAAATGATAAATGATATTTTTTATCTTTTACAGTGACTATGAAGTCTCAACCGCCATAATCATTAGATATCTTCCTCTAAAAGCCTTAATATTTTTCGAAGAAAAAGAAATACCTTATTCAATTTTTGGGTGTTTTGATTTTGAAAATGGTTTTTGAAATGGAATGATTATTTTAATATCTTGAAATTATTTCTTGTGATTGCAAATGAAATATTATTAATGAAATTTTTATATTTTCAATATTTTATGCGTTATTATTTTATAAAGGTACATGGACATTTGACAGGTGGTTATATGATAAACCATATGACGGGAGGTGTTTTGATAATCCAGGATGGGTTGTTACATTATAACCTCCAATTCATTGGTTATGAAAGTCGTCCACATGGCTACTCTATTTAGTGATATGAGTGGAAGTAGACCGTATGGTTATTCCATTTAAGTAAATTTATGTTAAAATTACCCTTTATATGTTATGTGTTCTTTATATGAGTTTAATTGTAATATTTTGGTTAAAAAATGGTAAGAAATGATCTTTTATTCAATAAATAGTATTTACTACTTCATGAAGGTGATAAGTATTACTTATGATAAGGTATTCATGGTATACTTGTTGTTTTGAAATACTAATAGTTTTCCATCATTGTGTATACTTTATTGAGATTTTTATTCTCATCCCAAGTTTTTGAAATGTTTTTCACAAAAAATAAAGTGGAATATAGTCGAGGATAGTATCAAGGAAAAGGAATGCTGTCAAAAACATATAACTGAACTTGACTATTTTTTTGAAAGATTATTTATTTTATAATAAAATTGTGATTGAGTAGACGTGTCTACATGAAATATTCATGTTGTTTTGTTTATGTTTTGACCCAATTCTCTAAATCTCTAAACCTGAAAAAATCCTCAATGGGAATTATTAAGTTAATTCAAAATTATCTAATCTTTTAGGCCAGGTCCTTATAATCACACTACATTATTACACATTATCTATGCTACTAAATTCACTAAAAATGAGTCATTTATTAGTGATTGTAAATTATCTGATAAAGGGTCACTTTATCAACATTTTTATAAGTTCTTATAAAGGAATCCTTTATCAGTGCATTTAATAGAGTTGACAAATAATTCCGTTATTAGTTATTATAAAATACCTAATTATGATTCCATTTACAATTGCTAAAAAATGTAATTTTTAATGGTTTCTTTTATCATCGCTTCATAAATCACTAATAATAGTGTGATTTAACAATGTTTTCCCCTAATAATGCACCCCTCTATCAATTCTTTATGGTTGATAAATGACTTGTCCATTTTAAGATGCTTCTATAATTAGTGTTTCTTTAGCCCTGATAAATTCATACTCTAGTGTTGTAAAATGCCTATTTTTTGTAGTGAATTTTTACAAAATGATGTGAAATGAGTATTTTTTCCTTTTCCAAATGAGTTAATTTTTGACTTTTCAAGAAAAAATAATGAAAGGAATGTTTTTTTCACTTATATTTAATGAACTAATTTTTCCTCATTCATGAATCCTTAATTCCTTAGAACGTAATTTAACATCAAACATGGTTATTTCAATGATTTTTTTTTAAATTTCAAAAAAAAAAAAATATGAAATGGGAATGTTTTCAAAGTAGAGAAGACATTTTATTGAATTTTGTTTTTTAATTTTATCTCTCAAAATTAATTTCCATTTACGATAACATTTATTGATGTTACTTATTCATTAATAGAGAAATTTCTCAAGGATATTATCCATATTCTCTTTATATTTGATTTATGGTTACGAGGAAATGATATTTGTGAAACTCATTTCATTTCATTGGGTGATGTTATGAATATATGATGTTAATAAAACCATTTCATTCCAGTGGTTTTGATATGATGAATTATTTATGTTCCAGTGGCACATATTTGTAGGATTTTCATTATATGTTGGGTGGGACCCATTACCCCTCTAATTCATTGGATAAATATTTTAATCTAATGAGATAATTATGGTAAATTATTCAAAGTGCTTTATCCAATATGGGAAGAATGGGAATCAAAATTTCATAGAATAAATTTCTACGATGGGGGACGTAGGAGTTTCCCTCCCTAAAGGTGTAGTCCCCATGATGTTCCCTACCATGTTTTGTAAATGAACCTTGAATTATAGGGAATGATATTACTTTTTTATGTGTCGTCCAGAATTCCGTGTCTTGTTTCTTTGTTAGGCTTTCATGGTTTATAAATTATCATCTCTTTTGATTCAGGCCTTATGTATTGTCAATCCTTATTCCATGAGTTATATATATGATCACTGATGTAGAATGTATGATCATAAAATTTTATGATTTTTTATCATACCCTTATTTTTATATTATTTTTACGCATATCCCTTTTTACCCTTACTTAGAATATGATCACATACTTTTTATGTTATTCCCAATAAATAAATAAATTTATTAAATATGATATGTAAAAATGGGTTCTAGTTATTGTAAAATAGACAGGAGAAGTTGGGGATTTATTATGAATCAACTGATTATGATTCCATGTTTTCAATGGAACTTAACTATTATGATCTTCAAGCATGTGATTGTGTAATGTAAGGAATATTATTTTAAAAATATTTAATATCAAATTATAATAATCCATGGTCCTTATAGTTGGTATCATAATAAAGGTTTAGTCAACCATTGGAAACTAGTATGATAGAACCCTAGTAATATACGTAAGGATAAATCTATGTCTACGTTGAATCCAACAATTTTATTAATGATGATTTTTATCTTGTGATTAAACCTAAGATGTTATATATTGAAAGTAAATTACATTTATTATGAGGTTTTTATACTATGATTAGTGTTACACATAGTATACTTTTTGTTTTTAGTAAATATTCAGAAAATGAAGAAATCATGTTAGGGATGAGTGTGATGGGAAATATAATAATTATACTCTGGAACAACTAAAGGATAGGTTAGAATGAAAGAAAAATCATGTTTCTATACTCACAAAAATTTCTCATGTTATGAAGCATTCTAGAATTACAAATGAATTAAGGATGAAAGAACTCTCTATTGATTCTTTCCTGATGCAATGTCCACCTTCATTCAGTGGGTCTTTGATCCATTGGTGGCTGAATAATGTATAAATACCATTTAATAGATATTTTTGGTTCTCCAATGATCACAACATAATATAGACATTTTGAACGTCCATCATATGGAAGGTTAAGTTGAACAATGATGTGATATTATCAAGAATACAAGTCAAGAAGATGAATTTGACACTATAGAATGTGATAAGATGACGAACATACTTTTCAATATGTATTTCTCTCGTATTATTTGTATGAATCTGAATATGGAGTTCCTTGAGAAAAAATAAAGATTAATCTGTCAGCTCCTACGAGGATACTTTTATAATACATGTAAGGTAAGCTTCATGGAATATAATCCAACCTAAAATAAATGATGAAAAATTATCAAGTGTCTTGAAACCATGAATTTAAAGGGCATTATAAACAAGGAACATTAATAGCATTGATAAATTGTAAAATACATCTTCACGTTCTAAATAGAGGTTGGATTAGAATATAAAAATCAAGGTTTTGATAAGAAAATGAAGATAGATTTTAAATGAAAATATAAAAAACCATGAAGAAAATAATATTATTTTTTCTTGGTATTCAATGTTTGGGAAGAATCAAGGAGGTAATTATATAAATGGGTCTAGTAATTTTTTCAAGTGTGGAAACTAAGGTCAAATAGAAAATTAATTCTGATGTAACGTGAATTAGATAGATAATTATGTGAATATATAGAAGAGTTAAAATAATTAACCCCCACACTTTAATGCTTCATGTTTAAGGAAAATGGGAATTATGCTAATTAGTGCCCAAATATAAGAGTTAATGATGACGATCAACAACAATCCCTTAAATAAAAATAAATCGAGAAATATCATGATATAAATATTAGTGATGTCTAATATGACAATGAATTGGCGTAATGATTGAGTGTTTATGTAATGGAAATGATGAATAATGTTGTAGAATTATATTTATTGTATTATAGAAGAAAGAAACATCTTTGATATACTGTACTATAGTTTTTCTATATGTTTTTTAAATAATATAGTGAGTGGTACTATTAATCATGAAATGTTATTGAGGTGGTAATTTAATATCTTATGAGAAAATAATATCAAGGGAACAATAACCCTTAATATGCACATGATTTTGGGATAATGAAAAAAATATATTTTTAATGGTGATAAAATAAAAGGGATAATATTAATAACTTATGGAATGAAATTATGAAAAATATTTTTATTATATCATTGATTGTGTTTATATAATTTTTGGAAGTATTCTTTGAGGAAAGATTTAAATTTTGAAGGAAGGCATTTTTCAGTACGGGTTTATAGTGATTTCAATGTTTTAGGAGAATAAATGACAATAATATTACATGTTTGGTGTGTGAAAATTAAGAGTTATGTCTTGTGGTTTGGTAGATTATTGATAACATAAATTTTTAAAATTAGAGACCTTGTTTAAAATGTTTGGATTTAATCTTTTTTGTGTATCATAAATGGATCCATTCATGAAATTTTATATGTTAATATTTTGATGTGGTTTTTGAGATTAAAGTATTATCCCTATATATGTGGATTTATTAATATTGGATACAAAAAGATATATTTTCATTTTTTTATTTTAATACAAATGAAAAAAAATATATTTATTTGGATTTCATGATATCTAATTCTGTAGTAACCAAAAAATAACCATTATTTCATGGAATAAGAAATGATGAGGAAATTAATTATAGTACTATGAAATAATTAGATTATGAATATGAAATTCAATAAACTGAAGTAAGTATTTATTCTTAGAGAAATTATCCCACTATAGGGAATGGATCATGAAACCAAAATGTTATCCTACTACCTTGTTTTCTAACGAATCAAATGGTCCCTCAAATCTTCAATGATTTATTGATTTTTGATTGTAAACATTCCCCTAACCATGTTCTCTATCACTATCCATTTTAACATGATAGTCATAATTATATTACAAAAAATGATTTAACCTTCCACTAATGTTCTCTTATGTTGAAACCATCTTATGAGTTACTTTTGGAAACTGTTATGTTTCATACTTTACATTTTTTTAACAGAGTTTTTGGTGTTTAATTTTATAATGTGGGTTTATATGAATGTTACTTGAATAGATTAAACCAATGATTACCTCGATTAATTTTCTAGAAAAAAATAATTTTAATGGAGTAAAAATATAAAAATATGATATTTAAATAAATATTTAGCTTTAAAAAAATTAATTATTTAATAGCTTATGTTTCATGAAACCACGATATTAATCAAACAACATAAATAATTTATGTTCATTATATCCTAGAAATTAAATTGATAGGTAAAAATATGAACAACTAATTTAGGAAATAAATTTAAATTCCCAACTCAATATAAATGTATTGGTATGTTCTTAGAAAATGATAGCACAATTTTTAGAAAAATCAATTTATTGTTCAACAATTAGTTTTCTTTAAAAATGTGTTTATCATATTTTTATGAGTGAATATTAATATTTTGAAGTTATAGAAAATGGATTTTATTTAATTTATTTTAGTTTTTAATTATTCATATCAAAATTATCTTAATATTTTTTATATATTTCTCAAAACATTTAATTTTTAAGGAATAGTGAAAATACTGATTTTTATTGAAACATTTATTTTATTTTAATGTTTTCCAAGGTAAAATTATGTTTTGGTTTACTTTTATATTTTAATTAATTCACTTTTATTTAAAAAATTATAGTTACTATTTTTTAAAAGTATTATATAAAATAAATTAGTAATTTTTTTTGTTTTAAAAGGGAATTTATTCGAAAAACCAATTTTTATAAACATGTACCGGTTTTATTATTAATTAAATTCTACAACTTGTGAGTTTTTAATTCAAAAAAATGGGTACAAAATTTAGACTCATATGATCCAAATTTAGTGAATAATACCCTTTTATTTTTTTCCAATGTGAGTAGTAACCAAGGTAAATTTTATTTCCACAGGAAAAGGTAAATTGGGTAATTTAGGAAAACAAATAAAAAGATTGAGAACCTAAAATGAATATAACACATTCCAAAAATTTATTGAATGAATATGAATCGACATATAACATATAAGGATATAAATTAAGTTTTTTAATTGAAAATTTTCCATGAAAATGACTTATATAATATTTAAATCAATGAAATTCACAAAATTACACATTCATTATCTTAAATATCTCATATGTTCGACATGAGAATTTTTTTTATTAATTAATACAAACATAATTTTGTAACTTAATATACATATTTTCACGATAAAAATTTATTTTTGTCCATTTGCGATGATATGATTACATTATAATAATTATAGTATTTTTTAGTAAAAATTTAATGATTTCACATTCATGTTTCTAATACTATATAATTTTCAATATAAGGTTTAACAAAATATATATTCTAATATAAAGATTATTCTGAAATATAGAAGATTTATCATAATCTTAATATTTTATTTATAATATTTAGGGATAAATAATTATATAATATAATTACACAATGGTGTTATAGTAATTATTTTTCTAATGGAAATATTTAATAAATGTTATTAAAAATTTTACAATATAAATAATATGAGAAAAATATTATGGTCAATGAATTTTATAGAAGAACTTCCGATTTTAGAAATATAAATAAATAATTATTTTAAATTATTTTGTTTTTTTATATTTTGAAAAGTATAAGTAATGAGTAGTGTCAAAATTGATGCCAAGGATATTCAATCAAAATAATATTTTATTAAATAATTTAAAAATCATGAAAATCCTTAAACATAAAAATATTAAAATAATGTCGATAATGTTATAAATTTTACATTTATTATTTATTTTACATCAAATTAAAAAAATATTCAATATTTTAATATTGAAAAAGATGGTACCTTAGTTAAAATTAACATATGTTAACTAAGGGTCAATAAAAAAAATAAGATTTAAAATAACACCCAAAATTGTATAAAATATATTATTTGATAACATTACAACCTCGTATCATCTTATATTAATATATAGAGACTTTAGGTGGTATTTTTATTTATATTAAATTCATTATAAATATATATTTGTTGAAATTTTAAAAGTGCCTCTCACGCCAATTATGAATTATCTCCTCCTCCCTCACTTATTGACATCAAATTTATAATTATATCTCTAGAAAACAATTCCAAATTCAATTATACACTTACCTAGACACATTTGGGAGGTTCTATACTTCCTAGAATACCAACTCTATAGTCATTTAGAGGATATCTGAAAGAGCCATTTTGAAAAAGAGGCAATCACAATAACAGATCACATTCTATTTATTCTATTATATACCTCCTATAAATATATTATATATATCATAAAATATATGTACACAATTTTGAATATTTTTAAATTTTATTATTATATACAACATTCCATTATAATTCCCCTTTCCCATTAAAAAATTGAATGTAGTTCTCTTGTATACATACTGCTTACCGTCTGCATGTAGTAATACTATTCATTTTCCATCACCATATTTTTTTGAGTGGTCTGTATTATGGGATTAATGTTTAAATATAATATTAATGAAATAGTATAATTATTTATTTATAATATTATATTTAACTTTTTACTATCTAATATTTTCTGAAATGATAATGTCTATCATGCATACATATGGATTATTATCTCCACGATGCGATGTGATTAATTTTTCTTATATATTTCACATGGATGGTATTAAGGATGGATATTTTGTATATATATTATATATGTATATAATAGAAATTATTATTTAATGATA
The DNA here is from genome assembly GCA_963277665.1 of Viscum album. Lineage (NCBI taxonomy): Eukaryota > Viridiplantae > Streptophyta > Magnoliopsida > Santalales > Viscaceae > Viscum > Viscum album. Next base: position 495,740,677 of record OY728121.1, on the reverse strand, counting down.
ATATATCATATAATTTTTTTTCATTTAACTTGACTAGAAAATGATAACAATGTTCATGCATACGTATGGCTTGCCATCCCCATGAAAAATGTATTTTATTTTCTATATCTAAATTTTATGAATCACCTTGTATAAAAATATAATGAATATAAATATGATATTAATATCATTTTTATGAATATATAGATGATTAATTAAAGATCTATGTATGATTACCATGGATAACAATCAAAACATGAATGAAAAAGAAAGCAGTTACTACCCAAGATATAACATTATCAAGGAATTGTTAATACGAGAGTAATATAAACACCTACGAATGATATATAAATATATATGAATATGTTTTTTTGGTAGATATTTAATAAACTAATATATATTGTAAATTATGTTACAATATATATTTTTGAATTTGAGTCATAAGGCAAGGGATTTTTATTTTTCTTTTATTTTTATAGGACACATTCCATATACATTAATTAACTTTATTGTATGGTTTATATAGTACCCATGAATTTATTTTATTAATATTATTATTAAAATTTTCATATTTTCATATCCATATAATTTTATTTTTTTAAATGGGGAATATTACTCTAATGATTATAAAGTGTTTGGGGTTAAATTCACAATCGCAGTAATATTAAATACTGTTTATACGTTACTTTATTCTTGGGAATATTTATCTTCCTTATCGATGTTTCTTAAAACAAGTATCCAAAAATATTTGTACTATTCTTGTAAAATTAATTAATTTTATTTTTAACGATGTTTGAATTTTTACTAAATGGTTATAAATGAATCATTTTGTCACATTCCAAATGAGGTATTTGTGACTATTCCAGGAAAAGTATAAAAGGAATGTTTTTAACTTATTATAAATGGAATTAATTTTCTTCTTATATGAATCATTAATTCATTGAATCATCCCTTAAAGACTTTGTAACACCCCAAGCTTCCACGGTACACTTCTCTTTGAATAATAGAGTATCGTGTGTTGTACGAAACTTCGAGTTCTAACACACCACAACCAATATAACTAGCAGTTATGAATAGTAATACCAAATTTTTAAAATTTTATAAATTTTATCTTTAAAAATGGACTTCATTGTCGGATTTGGAATATCGAAATTAGATTAGGGAGATTTTTTGGTAATTTTTTGAAAACATTTAATTTTTGATGAATAGTGAAAAACTCTGAGTCATTGTTTAAAACTGAATTTTTATTTAAATAATTATTTATTTTAATTTAATTAAATTTAGGTCTATATAGATACATAATACCTATATATCTTTAATTTAATTAATTGGAGTCAGTTTATAATAATTTTAGATATATAAAAATTTTATTGAACCTTTTAACATCTTTTACCTACCTCCAAGGAGTATTTAAAAATTTTTATAAAACTTAATTAACCACTTATGTGAGTTGAATTTCTAAAATATGAGAGACACAGTTAATATCAAGGAGAAAAATGGGGTTCAATAAGATAATTTTTTTTTGGTGAATAATAACTTTTTACTTTTATTTACCACACTTAAAAGGATATAGGGTAATTAAGGGTAAAAATGATATTATTATTACCCTTACACATTATCTAATTCTATTGAATAAGAATAAATCGACCAAAAACAACCATATGAATAATATATAATCCTCTTAGGTCCACTTGGATTAGATTAGGACATTTATTATTCTTTAATTCAAAGAAGAGTTAAAAGTGTTAAATTTAATGTTTTGTAACTGAACCATTTTTAATATAGTATGACACATAAGATAAATTCAACAATAAATATTTATTAGAAATTTTAAAATCTTTCTTACATAATAGTATTTTATTTAAAAAATTTAGACCTTAAATAATTAAATTTATTTATGACACAATGATGATGCAGTAATTACCCAATTAATGAAATATTAATTTAATTGATATTATAAATATCCAAATAAATATAATTGGAGAATTTTTATGGATTAAAAAAATTATCTAGGATAATATGACATGTTAGGATTGGTTAAATGAATTTTTTTCAATGTAATAATTGTGTTATGAATTTAGAAAAAACAAAATACCAAATAGTATCAAAATTGACATAAAAGAGTTTTTTTAAAAAATATTATATTATTAATTGATATTATATTTTAAACAATATATGGTTCTACCAAAAGACTTATATAATTATAGGTTTATAAATAATGAACCACATGGGGTTCTTTTGGAAGTATATAGTATGTTTATTAACTATATAATATAAAAAATCAAAGAGACAAGGTAAATGCAAACTATTTAACTAAGAGTTAAATCGAAAAGAAAAGGTCAATATAGTGACCCAAACATTTCTAAAACATATTGGTTGAGTGGTTTTAAACCAATCCCAACCTAATCCTTTAAATAATATACTTCGGAGCCATTAGAAACAGAAAATGTGTTTACTATAAAATATGATTTCTAGCTTTTCCTAAGGTGCCCCTCACCCCTCTTATAAAAGGGCACTCACCCTTCTCTCTAATTAACACCTCCAAAGCCATTTTTCTCCGCCTAAAACTGCCCAAATAGCCTATCAAATGTCATACCTTCATCTTAGAGGCCTTAATTTTGTCATACAACCAACCAAAAGAGGCATTTTGATCAAATTAAAAGAAGAACCCGAAGAAGAGATAAATATTTTTCACCTTTTTCAACTTCCTTTCTTCTTCCACTTCCACTTTCTTTGTTGTTTCCATTATAAAATAATAAATCCATTATATTATATATACTGTGATGTTATTATAAATATGGTACATCCATATTCATTATTCTATCCATCCTTTGAATGACATGTCACCATACATTCGTACGTACGACTTACCGTCTCCACGTCGTGGTGTAATTGTTATTCAATACATTATTATTTGGATGGGTATAAAAATGATGTGTAATTGATGTAAATTATAATTATTATTTATATATGATATAACACCCAATTATATATTATTTTAATATCAAATGAATGATATTGTCACACCTGCCTACGTCAGGATTACCGTCTCCATGAATGTGATGAGATTCATTCCCCATCATATCCATTCAAGACTAAATTTCATTAGATATTTAAAAATAAGGTTTAAAGACATAATATAATTATGAATATGAATAAGATAAATCATATCCATAAAAAAATTACTTACATAACAATGCATATAAAGGAAAACAAATCAGTTAACACCTGAAACGACGATAATACTAACATATTATTAACAAAGAAATGATAAAAGATCATATATTCTATCATATTAATATATATGATTATTTTATAATTTAATAACAATTAGTTAACCATTATATAGGAGTTTAACCTTCCCTCGACCAAGGAAAATTACACGGTAATGGTTAATTCTACAATCTCTTCATTATCCGAGGTTGTTTATACGTAATTATCTATTGAGACCTCTTTACAATCCACATCCATGTTTCTTAAAAATGTATTTCAAAACATTATTAATATTTTATAGATTATGTATTAAGGTCATTTATACCCTTGTTTGACTTTTAATAAATGATTATAAATGAATCATTCCATCATTTTCCAAACAAGGTCCTTTTTAACATTTTTTACAAAATTAAGGTATGAATGTATTTTCATTTAACTTATATGGAGGTAGTGGATATTTTCCACCATTATAAAATCGTTGAAGTTTCCATTACAAGATTATATGAATATTATCAAAATAAATGATTTCTTTATAATTATCTGTCTCATAAATTATTCAAAATAGAAAGATATATTTCTATTAAAAAGATTTTGATTTCATCTATATCAACATCCATTGATGGATTTTATGTTTATTTGAAGTTGATTTATTATGATACAAAAATTCCATATTTTATTGAAGGAATTTTGATATGTTTGACAGTGGATGTCCTATTTTTATACCATTCATGGTTTATAGATAAAGTATTGACATGTCAAATGCTAGTCTTAATAGGAATGTTTAAGTTATGTTTAAACCTTTTCATATGAGGAATGCATTGGACTTAGTATGTGACGGGTGGAGCCCGCAATAGCTCCTCGATGCATCGGTATGTCTTATGAGACACACTAGTGTCTTGGAACAAGGCCTTGACAAAATATTATTTGTAGTCATGGCACAAGGCCTTGACACTGTGGTTATGAAAGTATGGAATTACGCATTCCATCATTATGAAAGTGGATATTGATATTGCATGTGATTATTCAACTATTATAATATCCATTTTAGTACGTAAATGGAATTATTATTTTTTATTTTCCACAATATGATAAATAAGATGTGGAAAAGGATTTATTTTAGTTCTATACATTGCCTTAAATGTTTATACTTATATATGAAAGTTTCCATTATATTTTTATCCTTACTGAGAATATGAGCTCACCCCTTTTTATGTTTTATATTCCCCATGATGCGATGAAGTATATTGTGACTGACCAGCAGTGATAGCCTGTAGGATCTCAATGTTTTCCATGGAAACAATATTGTTGTAGTTTTCCATTTTATGATGTAATGTAAACCAAATGAATGTTTCTAGTACTTCCAAGGCTACTAAAATAATCGGTCTTTCAAGACATGATCTTTTGGGATCATGACAATGTTATGTAATAAGGCACCGACACTCGGTATCCAGGGTTGAGGAATTATAGTTGGTATCAGAGGATGTTTAGCACAAACCTTGGAATCTAGATTTAGATATAATCTGTTTAGAGAAAATTACCCTAAGATAAACATTGAAGATTAGTATAGAAGAACTTCCCATAAAATTGGTATTATATATATTTAGTGTGTTTTCCAAGAAATAAATCCCTATCTAGATACGAGCAGGTAGAGGTGGCTCTGGCACATATGTACCTAAGGGTAAAACCCAGAAACACCGCTTTGAGCTAGACTCGAATGGGAACTGGTGTACGACAACAGACCCTACTGCACTCTTGGTTATGAAACTCTCGGGGGATATGCTCTGGATAATTCTCATTTTCTTTACAAATTATAATTAAGGTTTTATGAGTATATATATCCTCAAAGAAAATATTTTTTTATGATTAAGGATTATATCGATAAAATGTTTAATTTATGTTTAGTGTCTTACAAGTTTGGAATTATGTATTTCGATTCAAAAAATACTCTAGTTTATGAATTTTTTTAAAAATGGTTCTAGTGGAAGGAATGGAAACTGTATCAATGCACACACTCCATAGAGGGATTTCCCCCTGCTCACGATAATTATAGTGGAGCTGGTGATACCACTAGCGCTGGACATCTTATCACTATAATGGGACAAATCACTACGGTTATGAAAAATAACCATATCTGTATGGATCCCCCATATCCAAAGCATGAAGGATCAATATAATATCACATCATGAGGAAAAAAACACCTACATTAAATGGGGGTACAAATCCACTATTATTTGAGAAAAGGATAAATTCCATAGTGAAAATATTTCCCACCTTGGGGAGTTGCAAAAGGGAAAAAGTTGACATTGATGTTTACCACCTCACTAGAGATTCTGATCAATGGTGGTCATTGATTCAAAACAAAAAGGAAGATAACAAAGTATCTAATATGTAATGGAGGGAGTTTAAAGTTATTTTCCTCATGACCCTCGAGCAGATATAGAAAAACAATTTCTAAGACTGAGGAAAATGGAGGATGAGAATGTCGCAAAGTATGATGCTAACTTTACAAGGGTAGAGAGGCATGCTTCTGATAATATATATAACACAATAAGTAATACTGATCATTTATTTGATGGGATAAATCCATTTTTCCATCGAGCATTAGGATCACAATATTTCTCATCATACGAAGATATTGTCTAATGTGCTATCAAGATAGAAAAAGAATTCTCTAATTATTATGACTTTAAAGTAAAGAAAGTGAAGAAGAGATCTAATAAACACTCTAGAAATGTAAATAAGAAGAATAAGAGAAAAGATTAATATCCATACTGTAGTAAATGTGGGAAGAAACACCCTGGTGCTTGCCTGAAGGGAATGCGAGTCTGTTACAAGTGTGGTGAAAAAGACCACCATGCTCGTGATTGCAAGGGGAAGAAAGAGGCTATCGATGTTGAATGATACAATTGTAGAGAAAGGGGGAATTATGCAAATGAATTTCCTATGTGTCATAGGAACAGACTTTAAAAGAGGCCAAGGGATTTGGTCCAAGCTTATACTATCACTACTGCTGATGTTGAAGCTCCGAACGATGTAGTGCCAAGTAATTTAATGGTTTCCTCAAGTTTATCCAATGATTTATTCGATTGTAGATCATCACATTCTTTCATATCTTCCCAGTTTTCTAGGAAAATTAGATAATCACAATTTGATTTAACAAGAAAGTTATCTATCCAAACTTCTAAGGGATGTATCATTGATAAACTGTTTTGTGAATCAGTTCCCATTGGGGCATGTACATGTTCTTTGTCTGCTGATCTCATCGTCATACCGATGATTGAATTTGATATAATCCTCAGTATAGATTGGCTATCAGACCCTGATGAAAAAATTTAGTTTAAGAAGAAGGAGATTTCTATTTTTGATGACAATGATAATGAACACCTTATCTTTAGAGAACAATTTTCACCACCTAATTCTTATCAAGATCCACCCCAGTAGCTCAAATAAATTCAATTATTGGGGAGGAAGAGAATGAAATAACTGAGGGTGAGGAAAAGAATGTTCAAATTGAGGATTTACCTATTATGAAAGAATATGTTGATGTGTTTCCAGAATATTTACCTGGAAATCCACTATAATGAGAAAATAAGTTTTCAATTGATTTAATTCCTGGATCAAGGCCCATATCAAAGACCAATTACAGAATGACCACTGTGGAATTAGTGGAATTAAAGAAAAAACTCGAGGAACTTAGTAATAACGGATTTATTCTCCCTAGTGTTTTTCCATGGTGAGACCCTGTCCTTTTTGTTCAGAGGAAAGATGGATCTATGAGGTTGTGAATTTACTACAAGGAGATCAATGCCATAACAACGATGAAAAAGTATCTCGTACCACGCATTGATTATTTTTTCGACCAACTTAATGGAGCTCAATACTTTTCAAAGATACACATTTAATATGGATATCATCAATTGTGTGTGAGGAAGGAATACATTATGAAAATATCATTTCGAACCAGGTACAAGCATTACGAGTTTATAGTAATGCCTTTTGGATGGTCTAATGCACCCTCTGTCTTCGTGGATCTAATGAATAGTGTTTTCAAGGAATATATTGATGACTTTTTTGTGGTATTTATTCATGATATCTTGATATACTCAAAAAGATATGAATATCATGAAAATCACTTGCGCAGTATTTTTAAGACTCTCAGAAGACATGAATTATACGGGGTGTTTAGAAAGTGTGAATTTCTGCTTTAGGAGATTTCTTTTCATGGCCATATTGCCTCTAATGATGGAATCTATGTTTATAATTTAAGACCAGAGCAATCCATGAATGGCCAGCACCAATGATTATAAATAAGGTATTTTTTTATTGGTTTAGCAGGTTATTATCTGTGTTTTTTCCACAATTCTGCGTGGTTGGCTAACCCATTAACCTGGATCACACATAAAGTTGTTAAATTTGTTTGGAAAAAAGAGTGTGAATATTTATTTGAAGAACTGAAGAGAATATTAGCCAATTCTCCTATATTGACTCTATAATTAGGGAATTATGGGTTTGTTATTGATAGTGATGCATCGAAGAAAGTACATGGTTGTGTCCTCATGCAGAATGATAGGGTTTTTTCCTATGCATCACGACAGCTAAAAATTCATGAGCAAAAATATCCTACTCATGATCTTGAGTTAGTGGCTGTAATCTTTGCTTTGAAGATATGGAGACATTATCTAAATGGTGAAAAATGTGATATTTATACTGATCATTAGAGTTTCATGTATATTTTATCATAGAAATAACTCAACATGAGTTAAAGGAGATGGCTTAAACTACTCAAGGATTATGATTGCACAACACACTACCACCCGGGGAAGGAAAATAATGTGGAAATTCTTTGAGCAGAAAATATCATGGAGTTTTGAACAAGATGAGAATTAAAAAGGATCCTGTATGCATGTATCTAGTAAATATGGATATGGGAATAACTATGGCAGGTGAAACATCAATTCTTTTTCAAATGGATGGAAATCCATCTTTACTATAAAGGATAAAAAGTTCTTAGTCTGATTATGAGGAGTTTCAAAAGAAGATCAAATCTATGAATAATGGGATATTATTTGACATCGTATATGAAGATGGAATTTTAAAATCTTGGAAGAGAAATTGTGTTCCGATATACCTAATCTAAAAAGGTAATTTTCGGATGACTCTCATAGTTCCAATTTCTCTATACACCCTTGTATCACCATGATGTATAGAGATTTGAAGAAACATTTTTGGTGGGACAACATGAAGAGGGACATTGCTGATTTTGTGTCAAGATGTATGGTTTGTTAACAAGTGAAAGATGGAAGGAAACAACCTGGAGGAGTCATGAAACCTATTCCCACAACATAGTGGAAATGGGATAATATTATGATGGAATTTTCATGGGACTACCAAATACTCCTAGAAGGAATGATTCAATATGGGTTATTGTTGACCGTCTTACCAATTCAGCACATTTTCATGCTATAAGAAATTATTTAACACTTGAAAGATTAGCAATACTATATATTAATGAATTTTTAAGACTTCATGGAGTACCACTATCAATTGTTTCTTATCGTGATCCCTATTTTAAATCACGATTATGGTAAAGTCATCAGAAAGCCATGGATACTGAACATCATTTGAGCACTACCTACCACCCTCAAATAGATGGAAAATCCGAATAGACTATTCAAACCGTAGAAGACATGTTGATATCATGCTTACTTGACATTCAAGGTATGTGAGATCAATATTTTCCTATGGTAGAATTTTCTGATAATAATAGCTTCCATTCAAGTATTCAAATGGCACCATATGAAGCGTTATACGAAAAGGGATGTCGCACGCCAACCTATTGGGATGATGTTGGTGAAAGAAAACTCATAGGCCCAGAACTTGTGGAGGAAATTATGGAAAAAGTGAAAATCATCCAAAACCACATCAAAGCTGCTCAATGTAGGCATACGAGCTATGCCGATAATAGAAGGAAGGATTTGTAATTTCAGGTAGGAGATCATGTTTTCATGAAGATATCTCCATGGAAGAGTGTTATACATTTGGTAAATAAGGGAAAATTGAGTCCCAGGTACATAGGACCATTTGAAATTCTACAATGAATTGGGGATATAGCTTACCTTTTGGAAATGCCTCCAAGTCATATCAAAGTTCACAATGTATTCCACGTATCAATGTTGAGAAAATATATGCCTGACTTAATGCATGTACTCACCTATGAGGAATTAGAACTGGAACCTAATCTATCTTATTTTGAAGAGTCTTTCAAGGTTCTTGATATAAGAGAACAAGTGCTGAGAAACCAGATGACCCATCTAGAAAAAGTTCTATGGAGAAACCATATGATGGAAGAGGAAACGTGGGAACCTGAGGAACTTATGATGAAGAACCAATCGAGTATTTTTACACAGTAATACTCTAGAAATTTCAAGGAAGAAATTATTTGAAGGAGGGAAGAACGTAACACCCCAAGCTTACATGGTACGCTTCTCTCTGAATAATATAGTAGCATGTGTTGTACGCAACTTCGAGATCTACACACCACAACCAGTAAAACTAGTTGTTATGAATAGTAATAACAATTTTTTTGAAATTTTATAAATTTTATCTTTCAAAATGGACATTATTTTTGGATTGGGAATATCGAAATTAGCATAGGGAGAATTTTTGGTATTTTTCTGAAAACTTTAAATTTTTGATAAATATTGAAAAACACAAAGTTATTATTTAAAACAGACTTTTTATTTAAATAATTATCAATTTTATTTAAATTTATTTTAGGTCAAAATAGATACATAATACCTATATATGTTCAATTTAATTCATTGTAGTCAGCTTATAATAATTTTAGATATATAAAATTTTTATTGAACTTTTTACCGTCTTTTACCTACCTCCTTAGAGTATTTGTAAATTTACATAAAACATAATTTTACTGTTTTTGTGAGTTGAATTTAGAAAATCTAAGCGACTCCGTTAATATCAATAAGTAAATGTGGTTCAATAAGATAAAAATAATTTTTGGTGAATAGTAACTTTTTAATTTTATTTACCATAGTTAAAAGTAAATAGGTTAATTAAGGGTAAAAATGATATTATTTTTACCCTAACACAAGTACTAATTATACTGGATAACTATAATTAGACCAAAAAATCCTTAGGAATAAAATATAAACCTCTTGGGTCCATGTGGATTAGATTAGGACATTGATTATTATTTAAATCCATGAAGTGTTAAAACTGTTAAATTCAATGATTAATAACTAAACCATTTTTAATATAGGGGTAAACGTAAGATAAATTCGACTATAAATATTCATTATAAATATAAAAATATTTCCTACATAATAGTATTATATTTATAATTTTTAGAAATTAAGTAATTAAATTTATTTATGACACAATGATGATGCAATAATTACCTAATTGGTGAAATATTAAAATAATTGATATTATAAATATCCAAATAAATGTAATTTAAGACTTTTTATGAATTATAATAATTTTATAGGTTAATAAGACATTGTAGGGTTGGTTATATGAATTGTTTTTCTAATTAATAATGCTGTTATGATTTTTGAAAAAATAAAATACCAAATAGTGTCTAAATTGACATAAAAGATTTGGTAAAACAAATATTATATTATTAATTGATATTCTATTCTTAAAAATCTACAGTTCGGGAAAAAGACTTATATAATTATTGTTTTGTCATTAATGAACCACTTTGGATTCTCTTGAAAGTATATAGTATGTTTATTAACCATATAATATAAAAATTTAAAGAGTCATGGTAAATGTAATTCTATTTAACTAAGAGTTAAATCTAAAAGATAAGGTTAATATAGTGACCCAAACCTGTCTAAATCCTATTGGGTGAGTGATTTTTAACCCATCCCCCTCACTCCTCTTATAAAATGCCACTCCCCTTTTCTCTAATTCACACCTCCAAAGCCATTTGGCTCGAACAACCCCTACCCAAATACCCTTCAAACTGTCCTCACTTAATCCTAGAGGTAATATTTTAGTCTTAAAGCCAACCTAAGGAGCCCTTTTGATCAAATCAAATGGAAGAACCTGAAGAAGAGGTAAATATTTCATCACCTCTTCCATGTTCCTTTCTTCATCCACTTCCTCTTTCTTTTTTGTTTCCATTATAAAATAATAACTCCAGTATGTTCTATATATTTTAATGTTATTATAAATATGGTACAACCACGTTCATTATTCTATCCATCCTTTGAATGACATGTCACCAAACGTGCGTACGTACGGCTTACCGTCTCCACGGTGTGGTGTAATTGTTATTCAATACATTATTATTTGGAATGGTATAATAATGATGTGTAATTGATGTAAATAAAAATGATTATTTATATATGATATACCATATAATTAAATATTATTTAAATATTAAAGGAATGATATTGTCGCTCATGTGTATGTACAGATTACCGTCTCCACGAACAGGATGAGATTCATTCCCCATCATATCCATTCAAGAATAATTTTCATTAGGTGATTAAAAATAATCATTAAAGACTTAATATCATTCTGAATATGAATATGATACATCCTATCCATAACAAACATTACTTACGTAATAAACCATATAAAGGAAAATGAATCAGTTAACACCCGAAACGACGATAATTATAAGATATTATTAACAATGAAGTGTTAAAAGATTATATATGATATCATATTAATATATATGATTATTTTATAATTTAATAACAATTATTTTACCATTATACAGGAGGTTAACCAACCCTCAACCAAGGAAAAGTATAAGGTAAGGGTTAATTCAACAATCTATTCATTATCCGAGGTTGTTTATACGTAATTATCTTCTGGGACCTCTTTATCATCAACATCCATGTATCTTAAAAAATGTATTTCAAAACATTGATACTATTTTATAAATTATGGGTTAAAGTCATTTATACCCTTGTTTTTCTTTTATAGGAGGTTTATAAAATAATCTTTATGTCGTTTTCCAAACAAGGTCCTTTATAACATTTTCAACAAAATATATGTAATAATGTCTTTTTTTAACTTATACAGAGGGTGTGGCTATATTCTTCCATTATAACATTGTCGAAGCTTCCCTTACAAGATTATTAAAATATTTTTAAAATAAATGTTTTCTTTATAATTATGTGACTGTTAAATGATTTCAAAATTTAATGTGATATTTCTCTAAAAAGGTTTTGATTTCATCTATGTCAACAACCATTGATGGATTTTATGTTTATTTGTTGTTGATTTATTATGATACAAAACATACATATTATATTAACGGTTTTGTGATATGTTTGACTATGGATGTGATATTTTTATACCACTCATGGTTTATGGATAATGTATTTACATTTCGTATTCTAGTCTTAATAAAATGTTTATGTTATGTTTAAACCTTTTCATAGGAGGAATGAATTGGAAATAGTATGTGATGGGGGGATCCCTCTACAGCTCCTCGACACATCAGTAGGTCTCATGAGACAAACTATTGTCTTGGAACAAGGCCTTGACAAAATAGTATTTGTAGTCTTGGAACAAGGCCTTGACTATGTGGTTATGAATACCTGGTATTATGCATTCCATCATTATGAAAGTGGCTATTGATATTGCATGTGATTATTCGACTTGTAGAATATCCATGTGAGTAAGTAAATGTAAGTATTTTTATTTATATTTTCCATATTATTATGATGTTTATGTTGGAATGGATTTTATTTAGTTATATACATTTCCTTAAATGTTTATGCTTATTTATGAATGTTTACGCTATATTGTTATCCTTACTGAGCATGTGAGCATACCCCTTTTTTTGCATTTTCTTTCCTAGGATGCGAAGAAGTATATTATGACTGACCTGCAAGGATAGTATATGGGATCTCAGTGTTTTCCATGGAAAAATTGATGTTTTATTTTTCCATTTTATGATGTAATGTAAACCTTATGAATGTATCTAGTACTTCCAAGGCTACTAAACTAATCTGTCTTTTGAGACCTGATCTTTTGTGGTCATTCCACAGTTATGTAATAATGCACTGACTCTAGGTAACTACTGTCAGGGAATTATAGTCTTACATATTTTTTTTCAAATATAATTAAATCATTTAAAATTTAATTGAATTTTACAGATGGAAATAAATTCCCAAGAAGAAAAGAAAATTTTCATTAACAATTATTTTCCAATGATCTCTCAAAATTAGTTTTCATTTATGATAACATTAATTCATATCACATATGCTTTACGGATGATCTATTTTAGGAATCTATCCCTATTATTCATATATTTTATTTATGGTTATGATGGAATTGTATTTGTGAAACACTTTTCATTTCCATGGTTTATATTATGGTTGAATGATGTTTATGAGTCATATTTCATTATATGAGTTTTGATATGATGAATGATTTATTATTTTGTGGGAAACATATGTATGGTTTCTATTATCTGATGTTTGGGACCTACATATCCCTCAATTTTCTTGGGTAATTATTTAAATCTCATGAGATTATTATTGGAATCAAATCAATGGGCTTGATCCACAATCAGATGAATAGGAAACTGAATCCCTTATAAAGAAAGGACTACAAATGGGGATGATGGTGTTTCCTTCCTAGTCTGTGTAGTCCCTATGATGTACCGTTATATGTTATGGCAATTCTCTGGGACATAGTGGGAATTATATTACAAGTTTATGTGTCTAGCACAATTCTATGTCTTATTGATATGTTATACTTTCTTGGTTTATGTTTTTGACTCCCATATGATTTGTGTCTTATGTACAACCAATCCTTATGAAATTACTCATGTATATGATCTTAGAAATGCAGGGTATGATCCTTAAATGTTATGATTATGTTCTCATTCACTTATGTTTATGTTTTGCTTATGCATATACCTTGGTCACATATACTGAGCATCCGAGCTCACCATTTTTTAGGTTTTTCTCCGAATAAAAATATAGTTATTAAGTATTACCTGTCAGAAAGGTTTTATGTAATAAATAAATAGGCATGAGAAGATGTAGATTTAATACAACTTAGTTATTTATGTTTCCATATTTCCAATGGCACTAAACTATTATGGCCATCGGGCATGTGTTTGTGTAATGTAAAGAATATTCATATAAAAATATGTAAATTCATTCAATGAGAACCTAGGGATACTTCAGTGTTATGAAAATTTCATGGGAGGGAGGGATTTAAATAAATATATTTTAAATAATAAATTGATACAAGTCCCATCAGGTGGATATCACATACATATATGACTCAAAAAAATTCCATAAAATATTCACTTGGAAATTCTTGAATGATAATAATTATTTTGCAGTAAGACATAGTATTTATGTTGTCCTATAATTATCGATGAGATTAATTAAATTTATGGATTCAATAATGCAGAAAAAATCATAATGATTTCACTTCATCAGGATTATGATTAATTTTAACTATAAGGTCAATTCATTTAATGAGACAGTTTATTTTATTGAAATACACAAAAAATGAGCCTTCATATATTAATTTTCATGTTAAACATCTAAATAATTTTTTAAACATAAAGTTTTCCATAGTTGTAAATGTTCAACATGGAGAATCTGGAAAGAATGCATGGTCGATAAGACAATTATTCAAAGTTCATGTCCTAGTTTGATGATAAAATTTATAAGACTTATATAATAAAAATATCATAAAAAATTTCTTTATAATTAATATCCAACACAATAAAAAGTTAGATTACAACCATAATATAAATTATTTTTTATTATAAATATATTGGTAATGAGATACGTTGACCAGAAAAACATGACATTCTCTAGAACACATGTGTAGTAGACATTAAAATTTGAATCTATTAATGAAATTAATACATATAATTGTGAATAAATATGTGTCTTATTTTATAATCTATATATTATCATAATTAAATATTAATATCAAATTTTGTATACCTATTAATCTTAGTTATCCATGTCTTATATTTTAATATGTATTTGTTCATCTTTAACCTGGCCGAGAAGTGAAAAATATTT
The DNA here is from genome assembly GCA_963277665.1 of Viscum album. Taxonomy (NCBI): domain Eukaryota; kingdom Viridiplantae; phylum Streptophyta; class Magnoliopsida; order Santalales; family Viscaceae; genus Viscum; species Viscum album. The sequence goes on along the minus strand of OY728121.1, from coordinate 495,725,437 downwards.
ATTCTGAAATTTTTATTAGTATTATCTTGTTAAAATAATAAATCATTTATCAATATATATGAATTTAAAATTAATCTCATTAGTAATAAGCATTATACCTATATAAATTATTGTACACTCTAATGATTTTTGAGAACATTCCATCAAATAATCTATGTATTTTTATTCTAATTAGAAATTGTCCATAGATGAGTAGAATGATCATTGGAAAAATGATTAATATTTTGATAAAATATTTATATATATTTTTCATGTTAACCCCATTATTAATAAAATATTTTGTTTTAATCATTCTGAATTTATTTCTTAAAACACCTCTATACATTTTTTGGGATCATTATCTATCTAATTCAATTATGGTGAATAAATTTTAAAAAATTATTTAATTTGAAACAAAAAAAATTACGCAGTAATGAACCTTGGAGGAAAAATTAAAATATACCATAAATGAGTCCTTAAATTGAAAAAACCCCTATTTAGTATAAATCAAGATACAATGTCTCCATAAGATAATAAAATATTCATTTTTCAGTTCCAAACCCATAGGAGGTCCCATTTGATATTTGATAATATATTAATATTATATGTATGATCTTTACAAAAAATAAAAATGGTAAGATAATTATATTGTTTTTGATAGAGAATTGGAAACCACTTGATGTTTTATTGTAAAAAATTTAATGTAACATGTATCACATACATGCTGATATTATCTGTGTATGATAATATATAGTAAATATTTATATTCCAATAAATTATTTTTTTATATTTATTTTAATTTTTATTGTGGATGATGATATTAATGGTGGGAATAACCCTTATGATTTTATTTTAATAATGAAATACCAAATAATGGTGGCCATTCACCATCAAGAAATTTCATGATCCACCCCATCACCCATGAGGGGGAGCAGTAGTGAATAAATTGAGAACATAGGAAAAAGTATAATTACTTACTGTAATTTCTGACCTATAATTGATTTTTATATGCCATGATTTATAAAGAGATAATTTGTGATTTGTGATTATCATTACGAGATGGAATGGATTCAACCATTATCAAAATTTGAAGGTAATATATTATATGGTATATATATGTGTGTGTGTGTGTGTCAATCTAACAGGGGGGAGGGTGTCGACATACCCCATTCATAGAAACCACACCCCACATTCTATAGGGTTATAAATAAATAGAAATAAATTTTTTAGACTGAAATAATTATACCAAAAACTAGGAAAAAATAGGTCATTAGGTATTTAAATGGGAAAAACAAGCTTCTCTATTCAGATAACTAAAAAAATATTAAAAAAGAATGTATAGGAGAATTCCAACCCATGAAAACCAAATACCACGGTAGTTAGGCTGAATCATAATAGGATTAAGCCATGTTGTATGAAATCCCCATGTTATTACTTATGGTGTGACGAGGTTCTATCATGTGAAATAACGTACCACACATCATTCATGTTTGGATTTCCGAACCATAAAGATTATATTTAACGCATATAGACAATTAATTTTCGTCCCTTTTATTGATGAATTAGTATAAGGGGTTATCAATGAGTTTTAATACCATGTAAGTACATTTTAAACATGTTTTAAATAATGTGATTCCCTATTTATCATAACTATTCTAGATATCATAAAAAAATATAGCACTAACTTTATAGATTCTAACAAGATTGACCACCTTTGAAGATCATATGTACATACCAATCCAATGAATTAACTAAATTGTTTTTGGAACTAGTTTGATTTTAAATTACAAAAGATGAATTTTATGATAATGAATTACAATGAGGTTCATTTATTATATTAAAAGAGGTATGATAAATTGAATTTAATAATTTAACATATGAAAATCTTATTGAATAGATTTTTTTGAAGAAATGATTATGACAGTCTTCATTCCTAGTGGGCATTGTTTATAAATTGTGGTATTACCAAGGAGGGAGTATCCCTAAAACCAATATTATAATGATAATATCATTTTTTATCCTAAGAATTGTATCTACCATATTTTTAATATGATGATTGGTCATTTGACATTTTTGGATGATTTATAGTTGGTTAATATATGTCTTATCTATAGATATTAAATCTAATACCATTTTTTCCTTGTTTATATTGAAATTATTAACATTATCATTATAGTTTAATGGTAATATTACATCAAACCATCACTTTAGATTTGTATTGGTGACATCATAACATTAAATTAGAGGACTTAATTATAACGAATTAAGATCAGATTGTCATAGGGTTATAGAATTTCATAGTTAACGACTTATGTATTATGGTTAAAGACCCATTGTATAATAATACTACATGTTTCAAAAATAATCTTAATAATTCCTTCTATTTTTATCTCATCCACTATGATTAAGATAATGAAATAATCTAATTGAAACATTCACATAGTGGTGTATAATTCCACATATACAACAGTTTTATATCATCAAATTACAGACTATATATCATCTACATTTTAGTATGGTATAGATTCATTGCGACTAAGGGCTCCATATTTTTACACAATTTGGGTGGATGTTATATATGACATACCTATTTTAGGGAACAATTATTTTGGTGATCCTTGGGTATAAATATTCAGTATGATGTTAAACTCGTTGTTGACTATGATATATTAATCACCCTAGATTTTGTTCAATGATGATATACTGGAATTATATTATGGTTTCATAAAAATTTATTATTTTATTGAACAATTATTATGAATTATTGAGTAAAATATTTTTTTATGATTAAGACATGTTATGTATAAATAGTTGTTTTTAATACTAACCCATACATTTGATGTTTTGAGGTGACATACATGAAAATATGTATTTTTTTCAAATTATCATTGATTATAGTGATCATTGTTCTTATGGGTAAATAAATATTTGTATATATTTTTTTCTATATAATTGATAGAAATTAGATATCACTATTAGAAATTTTATCACATATTCATATTTTAATTTTACTTTATATTTTGAGAGCTTCAGTATTTCATTTTTTAAATTCTGGTTGACTATGATATTTTGGTTTAAAACTACATATATATATAAATATTTATTATATATCATATGATTATTTTATATTAATTTCATATAATTTTTTTTCATATCCCCATGGTATTTAAAATTTTATATTATTTAAATATAAATCCCATTTTATACGTATAACCTCCTAGAGCTACTCTCAATTCCGTTGATCATTATATCTTTTTTGGGTGTGTCACAATCTGATTTATCTGATAACATGACATAGAACATGATTGGGAAATTGTGAAACCCAACTCCTTAATGTGTTTTTATTTTCATTGGATTTTTGAATTTTAAGAAAATATATATGAGGTCTTTTATGAGAACCACAATTCATATAGGCAATCCAAGAGTATGTGTATCCTGTGATGATGTTTTTTAGATATGGTTTTAGGATAAAGTTGTTCCTATACTTGTTAGATGATTATTGTGAGTTTAAAATTTTGTGTTGTGAGTGTTTGGAGGTTTTTTCCTATGGTTCATTGTTTGGTATGAAAATATTTAATGAATCTTCACATCACATGAATCATGAACATGATTTCCATTAAATTTGTACAAATACAGAAATAATATCCATGGATGGATCATTGTTAAAGATAATCTATATAGGATTCAAAGGAAACAATGTAGGCTTTTCGTGGGATTTGTACTTGGAACATAGTTTGTGCATGATTGAGAAAAAACAATGTGAAATTTTAATGACAGAGGATATTCTTATTAGCTTGGACGGTGCACATTTTTTTAAACTATGTGGCTCAACTGTGGAATGGGGTGTAGATATACATTTCCTACAACATGTTATCACACATTTTTCTAAATTCAAAAAAAAACTATGTATCTTAGTAAAAATTTATTTTTATTTTTTTCCTATCCATGAAATTAAACCCACATACCCTATATAACATTAACCCTCTTAATTTATTCCTATATGGATTATATTTATCTCTTTACAATGATTCCCATTAATTTTGGGAGATTATGGTTGTGAGTATTTTGTATTTGTGGTGAGATTCATCATCTGTTGGACGCCATTCTTGTTTTCATTCATTTACCTTTTTATTTCAGTTCTCCAGTATAGGTATTTGATATAAATTTCACTATCAGATATTGTAATCTTCCGAGAATGATGATTTTTTCCTAGAACTTTCGATGGATGTCATGTAACAACATCTACATTCTATCACTCATCATTTTGGTGGAGGCATATTTCGCAATATATTTTCTAAAATGTTTGAATTAATTTAAATTAAATTTTCAAGTAATAAGTGGAATAATAATGGTATTTTGTCTTGGGATAGGTATGTGGTTGTTGTGTGCATCCTCCATGTGTGGTTAGTCATATTATCAAGATTACAAGGACAAAAAATATTTTTTTAGGAATTTGTTTAACTTTTATTTGAATTTTTTTAATTTAATATCATAGTTTAATTATAGAATATTAGTTATAATTTTTTATGATTAATTATGGGATACATATACTTGAGTTATGGCCTCACATTAAATAAATTTAACTATTTGATCATGGATGTTCTTTGGTAGAGTAACCGAGTAATGAAATTAAAATGGGAAAATCTTCTTTTGAGGTTGGTGATCATTTAACCATTACTGTTATTGTTACACATGTTTATTATTGCACAAGATGTGTTTCTTTTCCACTGATGGAAATTTAACTTTTTTAATTTGACAATTTTTATAAATAAAATTTGATATTTATGGAATGGACAAGTGAAAGGGGATATAGTGGACCCTTGTTCGCTGACATGATTCTTTGACCACTGATGGTCGATGAATTAATAATATAAACATGCCCTAATATATGTAGGCCCCCTTGATGTATTTTATTTAATTATATAAATATAAACACCCTTAGTATTTATTACTGGATGGTTGATGGGTAGAGGTATTTGGCGGGATGGGGTTGAACATTCCAAGTAGGATTTAATAGATCTTGGGATCACTTATACCTAATGGGCTAGTACAATGACCATTGGGTGAGGGTTATATCACATATATACATGAATGAACTAGGTATATGGTTCTTTTGTAGGATTGGAAATATTGGGTATGTGAGGACCTACTTAATGATAACTTGTGATGTGAGATGACATTTAGGCCATTCCTTGAATGAGATTCTGCTTGGTCATACTACATGAGTCCAATGAGTTCATGAGACATTTTTAATTAGGTTGAGGTACCCCAAGACTTCCATTGGGTATGTGTTGACCCATTTATATGATATTGAAATAAATGAACCCAAGAGGGGTCTCTGTGATTGATGTGACCGAGGGGACCCTAACCCTATGAGACTTTTGACCCTATAAGGGTTAGTTTAGGGGAGTCGGACATTCATTACTAAGAGTGGGCCTTATTTTGAAAAAATGGTCTGCTATTGAAGATGGTCATAATTTAAATTAAATTTTAAACATGATAGGATTATTTAAGAAATTTTGTTTTCTTAGTTGAATGTGTGGATGTTATTATTAGTTTTTATATTTCATGATTTCATGGTGATTGGGGATGCCTTAAAGTTTGTATATTTCTTAATTCCTATGGTTATGGGTATGGAATCCAACCACTAGAAGTGTGATTTATTTTTATATTGTATACGTATCCGCCACATTACTTTTCATGCTTGGACATGTTTATGCATCTACGCGACAAGGTTGCAATAGGCCACCCCCATCCAGATTTGGATACTACGAACTGGCCTAATTTGGAGTTGTGTACTGTGTAATTATACCAGTGTGAGTTATAACCCATGTTTTTATATTATTTATAATTGTTTTTTTATTCTATGGTGTTTTATTTCATGTATATAGGGGTTTGTTAGACCTTGTGTTATTATCATATATATACAAGGGTGAGTTAGACCCAGGTTTTTTATCATATGTAAACTACTGTGTGACATGAAACTAGATTGATATCTTATTTATACTGGGATAGGTTAGAACTAGTTGGTAATTTTGGAAACATGATTACACAACGTGCGTCGAGAAACTTTTTCAATGGGAAAAGATGGTAAGACGGATGTCCAGCTCCACCGTAGAACCAAAGGGACCAATAATGACCAATTTATTTTTTGAGTAGTTATTTATTTGTATGAGTATGTCACATGAACATAAAATGTATTAACCAATTATCTAATGGAAACAATTGGTGGTTCCCTACTGAATTTTTCTCACACCATAATAATTTGTCCATGAATTGTGGGTACCTAGTAAGACATAACTACTTTCAGGTTTAGGTTAGAAGTGGCCTAGAAAATGTAGATTATGATAAAAATAATTTTTATACAATTAATATCATAATTTTTACACATTGATACACATAATATAATCTTAAAGGATCTAGATGACTAGTTTATTTGGTTAATTGAATTTATCTATATAACATGAAACATGGATACAACAACATTATTTAAAACTCCATAACATGGCCTTAATTTTTATTTTTATTTTAATTATACTCTGGATAACCCTGGTATATATGTTAAAGGGGTTAGATTTAAATTCCAGTAAGTGAATTACAAAAAACATTGAACAAAGTAATGTAGTACATATGATTAAAGAAGAATAACATCATGGAATTGAAATGTGAGAATCATAATCATTAACATCAAAGTGAGTTATTATAGGATAACATCAATGCATCATTTTAATGTGGATACAACACAAATAATGACATCATAAGCATAAGTCAAAGATATATGCTATGATATCATAACATAATGGCATTAGGTTAATAGATATTGAGCCATACAAGGCATATCAGGATATAGCAATATTACCTAATAAAATGGATTGATATATATTTCTGGTACCACTTATCACAATAATATTATGTACATGAATTGTTTCTCCACAATAATCATACAACAAAAGAAGATCATTCAACACATTTAATTCAATGGTTATGGAGTGATGGTTAAAAAATAAAAATCCTAAATAAGTGAAGGATATATAATTCATGGTGAATTCAATAGAGAATAAATATCTATGAGTATTCACAACAAACAAATCTTGGTGAATAAAATAATAGACTAATATCAACGGAATAATGTGTGTATGTAAATATTCATGGATGAGTTTAATAAGAGTGAAAGGTAGAATCTAATTTATTATTAATCATAATGATAGGGAAGGAATTTCTAACAAAACATTACAGCCTAAATAAGTATAATTTAAAAGGATTATTACAAAAAGTATACTCAAATAAAAATGAATAATATAGAATCATTTACCCTAACGGGGTGCTTCAAAAATATTGGGAGAATCTTCATAAGATTTTGGGAACACCTTGGGAGGGATTTACAGAGGGAAAGGGATATAAACTTCCGAGTATATATGTTTGGAGTTATGAGGAATTGGATGTAGGGTGGGACTTTAATGGGGAAATAAATGGTAATTATTTATCAATGTCAACACTTATGTCTTCAAAACTAAATAATAAAATAATGAAAACCAAAAAACATTACATGGGTTTTCTATATACTATTTCATAGAGGAATGTTTATAAGTATTTTACTTGTCTTGGAATAGAACTAATGAAAATAATTCCATTAATGATGAGGAAGTGATTTTTGTTCCTGGAGAATTGGTTTTAAAACCATAGAATTGAATTTATGTTTTGTAGGATTTATTGTAAGTCTTTAAATTTGATAAAATTATTTAAAAACGTTATTTTAATGGTATATTCAATTTTGGTTCTTACATTACTTTTATAATATTCATCAGATCATTTTTTATCTATTATGATTCTATAATATATAAATTATTAAAATAATGAATTTTATTTTTACAAAAAATAATCAACTCTCATTTAAAATTAGGAAGAATTCTATGTTATCTAATTTTGAAAAGTAAATTTCAAAAATGTTATATATTTTGAAACAACCAATTTCCAAAATATGTGAATTTATAATGTAAAATGAAAGTATTTATTGTTAATGAAATATAATTTTTTATGAGACAATTGACCTTTTAACCATTATTGAAATTACAAGGGTATTTATTAAAAATAAAATAATTATATATATATAAATATTATTAAATATATATTTTTCCGAAAAACAAATTCTTTAAAAAACACTTTTATTTATCATAAATACTATTAAAAATGAAACTATATATATTTCCCAAAAATAAAATTCTCATTGAAATATAATTAGTATCAAAATCATTGTATAATATATATATATATATATAACATAATAATGAAAATGTATACATTTAATCATTATTTTGAAAATAATATTTATATATTCATACTACTGTGGTCTAAATGAAAGTATGGAGCTCTCGGGAGCACTGCGGCCAGAAACCCTAATCTCTTCCCTTATTTCGACCTAATCTTCATCGATGGCTGGTTTTGATCCACAGTGGGAATCCACCGCCTTGTCTACTCCGACCACCCTAGATGCTGGATCATCCAAAATCGAAGTGGGAAATCTTGAGGTTCCACTTCGACCGTTACCCGTCTCCTTCCACGATGCACTTCAAGGCTCAGATCTCAGTAGCATGAAGGAGCACATACCACCACTCTTCAAAAATCTATAGGATTGTGGCTTCTCTGTTGATGCATATCTGGAAGCACTGAAGTAAAGGGAATCATTCTGAAAATACTCAGTTCTTGGTCGTGTCACTTAAAACATAGGTGACCGACCCTGGTCTCTAATAGATCTCAAAAACAGAATTCCACATTGATGGGATTCGGCCAAATGGAAGATGATCCCCATCGGCAAAGACTATTATAACATACTCCTCAACTCTCAGGATCAACTGGAAGAGGTTTGGAGATTAGGTAATATACATCATAAACCGGGCCTCCTTAGAAATTTGATTGGGATGTCTCTTTTAATCCTCACACACACAAGAATTCTATGGCACAAGTATGGATTCGAATTCATGGTCTTAACTGGTTCTTTTGGAACCCTAATATCTTAAATGACATAGCCTCCTTTATAGGTTCTCCCATTAAAATTGATCATAGAACGTTGAATGGAGACCTCAGACTTTTTGCTAGAATCTTGGTTGAGGTGAACTTAGCTTCAGAACTTCCTTTCATCATAAACATAAATGCCCCCAACTATAGAACTGATATTAGGATAAAATATTAAAGGAAACATCATTTTTCTGAGGTTTGAAAACTGATAGGGCACAATCTTGGTAACTGTAGAGTGGTTTGAAAGAAAGTTGACCCCCCTATTAAAAATGATTGGAATGAAATAAAACATAATAAGAAGGGAAAATCTATGATGGAGAAAACTGACCTCCCTAATAAGAAGCATGATTTATGGGTCATGAAGTCTAATAACTTTCCCTCTATTGTGGGGAAATCATGGGTAAAATAGTGGAATAAGAAGAAAACATGGTGGCTAAAACTTCTAATAACCTGCATGTTAATGGAACTACTCTTGAAAGCAATAAGCCCCCCATCTACTTCCTTTTTACTTCTAATGACACTGTACATAATGCCTCTACTTCGAAGGTGACCTCTTGCAGGAACATTGAGAATTATGGAACTACCCCTCTTCTGGATGGGGCTGGGACAGATTTCAAAACACTGAATGTTCCAAGGAGCCAGCAAGAGGAGCTCTACACTCGATATGACTCCACTGATTTTCCTGGTAAAATGTAAAAATAATCAGACCAAGGTAACACCATTATTACTCTGCATGATTTTGCTGATAAAAGAAATGCTACTGCCCGTGTAAACTCTAATATGATAGCTCAGATTAAAAATTTTGTTTCTGACATGCATATCAATGAGAACCTCAACACTGTTCCTACTTAAACTCTTTCTGGTCTTCATGATACTGCTGATAAAAACCATATCACTGTCCCTGAAAAATCTAAAACGATTGATCAGGCTATATATTCTTCTTCAAACATGCAGATTAAGGCATATGTCAACACTACTCCTATTGAATTACTCTCAGATTTGCATGTTCCTGACTCCTCCTCTATTGATAAATCCATGCATGTCTTACTTTCATCCTGTTACCCCCACAGTGAGGTATCCACACCACCTTTGGGGCAGTAGGACCCTGTCTCTAGACAAGTCCACATTTTTACTCCTGCTTCTCTCCCTAGAAAGAAAATGCTTGATGACTCCCCCACTCCCTTGGCTAAATCCCCTAAACATCTTTGTCCTAAACACAAATCTGCTCCAGACTCAACTTGAGCACAATAACCTAATTCTATTCCTTCTAAAAATTTTCCTTTGTCCTTGACTACTAATACTGGACCAACCTCAATGGAACCTCCTGTTCATGAAACAGATCCAGAATACTCTCAGAACTGTTCTACCAAACCTGTAACTCTTGCTATTTCTGATTCAGTTTCTACTGTTGAGCCTGATAAAGTTAACTCCTAAGCTTCCAATGTCAAATAAATTGATAAAAAATTGAAATCTACTCCCCCTCAAGTTAGAAGATCTAAGAGGAAGAAGGATTCTCAGAAGTCCAAAAAATGGGTTCTAACCCAAAACATATGTAATAATGAATCTTCTATTTTGGAACTGTCAAAGAATTGCCCACAATGACACCTCCACCACACATTGGAGGCTCTTAAACACTCATAAACCTCAGCTGTTTTCCATCTCTGAACCCAAAGTCATCTTCAATTCTAATTTCATGAGACTTGGCACTCTTCATTACAATTTCCTAGGATCCTGCGAAAATGGTCCTCTGACGGACTCTTTGTGGATATTTTATCACAATTCCCTTCAAAACATCAATGTTTTTAAAACCACTAAACAAAATTTCACTTGTTATTTTATCTGGAATGATCAACATATATTTTGCATGATGGTTTATTCCAATAATAGGTATCAGCAAAGAAGGAATCATTGGTATGATCTTCTTGACATGGATAACTCTATTCAAAATCCTTGGGTGATTAGTAGAGACTTCAATTCTATTATTAGTCCCACTGAAAAAATTGTACGCTCACATCTTTCTATATCCACAAGAGAATTTAGATCCTCTATTGAAGATTGTAATCTCTTTGATGTTAACCTTATCGGAGTGAAATATACTTGGTATAGAAGAAATTATAATAAAACAGTTTCCAGTAAGCTATATTGGGCCTTAGTTAACATGAAGGCCCTGGAAATTTGGGATAATGTCTCTAGTATAATGCTACACAGACTCAATTCTCACCATCATTAAATATTACTCAGCTTCTTTTCTAATGAACGCAGAATTACCCTTCCTTTTAAATTCAATAATGCTTGGTCTCTAGACCCTGACTGTGTCACTTTTACTAATATCACATGGTATTCGATGAATCATCATCATGACTCTTTTTCCTATATTTTCAAACTGAAAATATTAAAACAGGCCCTCAAAGGCTGGTGTAAAACCAAGAGCATTCAAATGGATTCTAACATCGCCTCTCTTGAAGACGATCTTAATCAAATCCAAACTCGTAACACCGACTCTGATTTTATCCTTGACCATCAACTGGAGGTCAATATATCTCTTAAGATAAACACTTTACTCACCTTTAAGGATAACATTCGGAAACAAATGTTTAAGACTAAATGGCTGGATGATGGGGATAGAAATACTAAGTCTTATAACTCTCTTCAATGATCCAGAAAATCCAATCATCCTCTTACCAAACTGATTCACAATGACTTGATCACTGACTCAAAAGAGGCAATCTCAGATCATATTTTCTCTTACTTTAATGACATTTTCTATGGCCCTGAGATCAAAATTCATCTCAATCCAAATATTATTCCCTTAATGGTGGATGAGAATGACTATGACCCACTCTTATCTATTCCATTGGTGCATGAAATTAAAGACACCGTCTTTAGTTTAAAGCCATATAGTTCCCCTGGACAGGATAGTTTTATCAACAGTTTCTTTCAAAACATTGGGACATCATTTATTCAGATGTTTGTAAACTGGTAAGGTACTTTTTCACTCACGGATCTCTCCCTCAGGGTATCAATGGTCAATTACTCATCTTAATAACTATGGGTGAAAATTCTTCTGAAATTCATCAATTTAGACCGATTTCCCTTATCAATAGCCTCTACAAGATCATTACCAAAATCATTGCCAATAGATTGGTCCCTATTATCAACAAAATTGTTTCATGGAATCAGTTTGGTTTCATCAAAAGCAGATCAATCAAAGACTATATTTGTCTTTCCTCAGAATGTACCAACACCCTTAATAAAAAAATAGAGGGGGTTGTGTTTCCATTAAACTTTATATTATAAAAGCTTTTGATACCATTGATTTGGTATTTTTATTTAGAGTCTTGAAAAACTTTTGTTTTCATGATATTTCTATCAAGAGAATCAAGACTTTATTTTAATCTGCTATCATTTACTTCTTGATAAATGGAACCCCTCGCGGTTTTTTCAAATGTTCTAAAGGTGTTAGACAGGGAGATCCCCTTTCGGACATTCTGTTTGTTATTGTGGAAGATTACTTTAGCAGACCCATTCATAATCTGGTCGATCAAAATAAACTTAAACCCATTCAAGCTGCTAGAAACCTCAATGTCCACACTCACCTCCTCTACGGTGATGATATTATCTTGTTTATAAAAGGATATCAAAGAAACATTCAATGTCTTAAGAAATCTATCTCTCATTATGAGAACATTTCTAGCCAAACCATTTCCTGGAACAAATCTCATATTTTTTCTAAAAAAACATCCCAGTTATATTGAAAACTACAATCACCAGTAACCTTGGAATTAAAGAAGGTTTCTTTCCCTTCACGTACCTAGGTGTACTGATTTTCTGGGGACGCCCTAAATCCCGTTATTTCTCTAATATCACAGATAAAATCATCAATCAACTCTATACTTGGAAGGGAAAATCCCTTTCCATGGCTGGTAGAATCTGTCTTGTCAAATCAACCATTGTCTCAAAGTTGGTTTACTCCCTCGTGATTTATAAATGGCCCACAGATAATTTCAAGAAAAGTTATACCTATATAAAAAATTTCATTTGGATGAGAAGTATCTTTGAAAGGAAACTCGTCACCATCCGGTGGAAGACCTGCTATAAACCTCTTGATAACAGAGGAATTGGTATCAAAAACATAAAATAGTTTTACGATGCCTTGCAAGAAAGATTCACATGGTGTCTCATTAATGACAACTCTAAAGCCTCTGAATTTTTAAATCATAGATTCCTAAATAAAATTTTAAAAGGAAAATTTATTTTCATTAACCCCTCGATATGTCCCTCTATTAGAAACTTGTATCAGAAGATTATGGCTAACTCTAGATGGATGGTCAGCGCTGACTCCAACATTAATTTCTGGTGTGATAACTGGATGGGTAATCCATTGATATCCTTGCTGCCTCCTAATAACACTCCTGAAGATACCAAACATACTATTAAATATGTTATGTAGCTTCATATGCATGAACTCCCTAACAACATTTGCTCAGATCATTGAGAATTACACTTTCTCTAAATCTGGGGACTTCCTTGTTTGGTAACCTTCTTTTAATGGCATCCATGATTCGAAAAACATATTTATACACAATTTCTCTAAAAATAAAACTAATTATCAATGGGTTAGAACCTTCAATAAGACTTGGATCATACCCTCTAGGTTCAACCTTATTTGGCGCATTTCTTACAATAGATTGCACACTGAAACTCGCCTTCAAGCCTTTGGCATTCAACTATGCTCTAAATGTCATTTGTGTAATTAGCACATGGAGGATTCTGATCATCTCTTTTTGTCTTGTTCTACGACCTCGGCTTTATGAAACTACATTTTTGAGTTATTTAATTGAGCATGGTCCTTATCTGAACAAATTTGTTTGTTTTTAATGAAATGAACTAAACATGAAGCCTCTCTGCATGTTAAAAACATTTTTATTGCGGCAGTGGCGGAACTCCATCATGAAATCTGGTACGTAAGAAACAATCTTATCCATAATAATCACTCATTCAATCTCAATGCATGAAAAGATCAAATTCTCATTGTGATACATGAATCTTCTTCAATTCAAAATGACTGTTTCAACAATTATATTGGAGACATCAATATCCTCAGACGTATCCGAGTCCCATGTATTTTTCGGAAGACCAGGACCCCTTTGATGTTTTCTAGAAACCTCCTATGCCCGGTTGGATTAAAGTGAACGTAGATGGTGCCTCAAAAGGAAATCTTGGACCTTCCAGCCGTGGGGCCATTTTTAGAGATTTTGTTAACCAGTGGCAGGGTTTCTTTTATAGTGGGTGTGGGATTACCTAATCCCTTGAAGCGAAGATTCTAGGAGTCATCCATGCTGTTGATTTTGCACTGCACATAGGATGGTGAAAACATTGGATTGAAATTGATTCTACCACCATTGTTCAAGACATTTAGAATGGAGTCATTCATCTCTCTTGGCCGCTCACTACACTTTGGATGAATTGCCTAAATTCGCTACAGGAAATCGACTACATTGCCACACATGTCTACTATGAAGAGAATTCTATTGCTGATTCCCTTTCGAAAAAAGGTGTTCATCGGAGCATGACATGGATGGATGCGCTGCCAACAGATTTATTTCACCTCTTTGAAAGAAATTTTAATAATATCCCATCCTTTCGACTCATGTAAACTTTTACTTCTTTAATTAATAAATGGTGCCTCAGTCCTTGACTGAGGCATTACCCCCCCCCCCCAAATACAACTGTGGTCTAAATACATAAACCCTTATTACACTAGTGTATATTGTAAGGGTATGGTGTGTAATGTTAGATCTTTATTTGGAAGGTTCATTGATATTGGTTTGGGAAGTCATCTCTATGATCTTGAACTTCTCCAGTAATTGGTTACTATTGTGGTTTAGTTGTTGAATAAAGGATTTACAATTTTCAAGGTAAAAGAGTAGTGATTCCATCTCCCTTATAGTCTCTGATAAAGAGGCTTCATAGTGTTTTTTCCAATAGTTCGTGGTCATTACATCTTCCTTATATATAAATTATATGTTATCATAAACCTTAATATATACTAATATTTATGTCACTATAGAATTGATATATTAATAGTAGTTATGATTCAAAATTTACTTTTACATGGACAAAAATATTATGGCTATATATATTAATGAACCAAAATAAATATTGTAATTTATTGCATGTATTTTATATACCTACATTTCTAAATAACGAATTCATTCATTAATAAGGGAATTTCATTTATAAAATTTCAGTTTGTTTCATTCTTTACCCCTTTATAGATTATTCCCTTAAAATTAAATTTCATAAAAAAATATAGACGTGGGAACCCTTTTTTCATCACCACATCAAGTTCCCATTTCACACCTAAAAATTTCGGTTCTTCCAAAAAACTTATAATCAATGAGTTTTCATATTTCACATATCTATTTCTCTATGGTCTAATATATTAACAGGTTTATCAATATAAGAATGTCCACTCTCTAATGGTAGCACCTCTTTATATAGTACATGTGGGGTGGGTATATAGATTCTTAAGAAGGATACGTGGAACACATCATGTTCTTGAGGTTGGATAGGTGGATGTGTTAGTCGATAGGACAAAACACTTGTGTGATAAAGGATGTTAAAGGGTCCTAAATATCGTGGACTAATATTTCCCTTCTCCATTAAACACGTGAATTTATTCCATGGTGATATATAAAGGAAAACTTATCTACAAATTTAGAATGTGTGCTTATAGACAATTGTTTTGTAGATTTATTATTGGCCTTATAAATATTTCATATAACACAAAATGAATTTATAATTCCCTACCATCCATTAAAAAAGATGAGATCCTTCTAGATTAAAATATCTAACATCATCACATAATGGTATCATTATATTCATCATACCTTATAGAGTATCATAGGGTTCCATATGAATTTTATAATAGAAATCCTGGTTATATGTGAACAACATATGTAGAAGGTGTTGATCCCATCATCGCTGGAGATGCATTGAACAAGATATCAGTATATAAAGGAAATCCTATGATCCTAAACAGATATAATGACGATTGGTTATCCATATATTCTTACTTGTTCTCTTATATATATATCATATAGAAATGGTCACAAGATAAATATTCCCATCTAGAAATCATATGAAATTACTTTTTATGGAAATATACTGCCACAGAAAAAATAATTTCCATTATATGTCCTTGGGAGGCCTATGATGAAATCCATAATTATTGTTGCACATTTCCATTGTTGAATGGGAAATGTGTTTGTCAATCATTTTGAATTCTTTCATTCATTGTTGTCTAATTGATAATCTATGAATCGATACAAAATTTTTAAATATTCTCACTTCATGATATCCAACGATTTGTTTTTCATATATTAATTATACAACATATTTCATCATAAAAGAATGGATGTTGACTTTTTACGCACATAATCAAATGTTCCTCAATCAATTAATGTTTTTTTGGGATGCATATCCTTTTTATTGACCTTATAAATCCATCATTAAAAAATTTAAAATTCAAAATATTCAATAAATTTATTTGTATCTCCATATCATCTTTTGGGCCTCCATAATCCTATCATGAATGGATTATTGATATTTTTTTAGAATGGAAAGATAATGTTCTTTTATGACCATCATCCCTAGCAATTTCATGTATAAGAAAATTAGATCCATTTTAATCAACATCATGGATAAGGTTACATGATCCATTTTACTCATTTCATTTTTTATCTTTTTCTTCATCATAGGATGGTTATGGATTGGAAAATAAAAATAATTGAATAGTTCAATCAGCCATTGCTGGTATATATTGAGATTCTATTGGTAAAATATATACTTGAAGATTTTTCGATTCATATATATGTTACAATTTTACCAAAATAATTAGTTTAAAAAAATCATTAATTTCAAGATCACTAGAGAAAATTCAATATCAATTTTTGCTTTTTTTCTCAATGATATATAAATTGATGGAGTTATAGGATATTGTTTTTTCTATTTTCATCAGTACACCACTCATTCCTTACGTGGATGAATCATCTTAGAATAAAAATACTTCTCCATAAGTGTGAAATGTGGTCATGGGTGAAGTGACTACCTTCTAATTTATATCATTAATTATTGCCTCCAATTCATCAATATTGAAGAAAATTACTTCTATAAGAATTTTCATGGTTATAATGATTTAAAATATTGAAATGTTTCAAAAAAATATATGATAGTAACCATATAATCAACAGAAGGTACATATCTTTATAAACGAATTTGGTCTATGTAATCATTAAATTTCCAATGTTTTCTAAGAATTCACTTAAATATTTTTATGGGGGAAATTCCTCAATAATGTCAACCGTTCCAAACAAAAATCACATTTACTATGCTTCACATATACATTTTCTTATTGTAATACCGTTAGTAAAACATTCTAATTTTTATTACATCCCTCCTTGTATTTAGAGTAGCTATGAATATCATCTATAAATAATACCAAAAATATGACGAGATAATACCTAAAAAATATTCATTATGTCAATGGAGATAATTAGATAATTAGTGAGTCCAAATTGAATAACTATGAACTCATAATGATTGTGTATTGTACAGAAATAAGTTTTGTTCCAATCTCACTTGTTCACTATTACATGATAATATCAAAATCAAATATCCATGAAAGAGATGTATTGGTATCCTTGTTGAGGATAAAATATGTTAAAAATACATTTAATAGGCTACTTTTCTTTATCATGATTTTTTTTGAGCTCTTGATAATGATTTTTTTGTAACATTTACCCAACATTATTATTGATAAATATGATTTTTTCTTCCACAGTGAAGCACTTGAGAATATAAAAACATTATCTACATTCTTATATATATTCTTTCTTAACATTTAGTGTTAGAAGGTTGAAATTATATATATATTGTTGTATATTAATAAATATTTGGGCATGAATTTGATTGGGAACTCAACCACTCAATTAAGAGGAAGACCATGAAATTCTTTAGGGGACACATCCTCAAAATCACATATAATAGAAATTTTAACAAGTACTATTTTTTCCATAGTCTTAATAATATAAAAAAGTTATTATTACAAATAAGGTAAAAATATCCTTTCATGAGATTAACATTCCAAAAGAGATCCATCATCTTTTATATACTTGTACATAGTTGGACTGTGATTTCAGAAACGGAGGGAGATTCCCTTATCCTAATTTTTTTTATTATATCTACTCATGGAAAGAAAACAAATACCTATAAAAGAATAAAATTATATTATTGGTAATATCACAAAGTTCAACTATAAATTTATCTTAAAAATTTCAAATGGGGAATAGTTATATGATTGGGATGCAACATATGGACTGCTTTCTATTTTCACTGAAAACTCAAATTTCAGGTTTTGAGGAAATGTTTGAATTGATTTACTAATATTTTCTAAAATGGAAAAATTTATTGGACCATAATCAAATATTATATTTTATATTATTGAATGAATATATATTATAACTATATAAGTTAATTTTTATAATCCACCTCCGCATTTTTAATGGATTGTGATCTCCCTTACTCTCTAGTTTGTAGAGGTTGTTGTCCTCTATTATCTTCAACAACCAATGGATTTCTGTATTAGTTCACATAAAATCCTTTTTTATTATAGTGGATAAATTAAAAAAAAATCTATGGTTTCATTGAAAAATTAATCTCTTTCATCACATTTTTTTGTTTTGAATATCGATATACACTAGTTCAGTTCACTTATTTAACTTAACTAAAAAATTTTGTTGACATGTTCAGGTAATTTCCAGGATTCTTCTTCGCACACTTTTGACATGTTGAATGTCAAACTATATTACAATAGTTAGATTTATATATATCTCAAATAGAATTAAACTATATAATCTACTTAAAATATCCATTCCTATGATACCCTTGTAATTTAGTGATCAACAATTTGACATTGATGGGACATCAAACACATTATTCATCACTATTTATTTTATGAATCATGAAATAATTTCAAATGTTTAGTTTTTTACAATTCAATAAGTGGTAAAATTTACTATCTAGGGTGAATGAAAAAAATTGAGTCATATAAACCAATTCATGTGTTGTTTTCCTCATATTCCCTATTTGATTCTTTATCTTTTTTATGAGGCTAGTGATCCTAGAATCAATTTTATGTCAGAGATATTGAGGGAAATATTTATCCAAAAACATTTTATTGAATTATCTCCACTCCAGCATTTCAATCCCTTCCATGAGCTTAATATTCATGAATAAAACCCACCATTGGCCAACTTCAGCCTCTAATAGATAAAAAAATCATAACCTTATATTTCTTAGAGAATTCATTAATAGAGTTGAAACTCCCATGGAAGCTGATAAATGTTTCCACGATGAATTGATTATAATATCTGCTAAATGTTTGATTCTTTTTTTTCAGATAATGGTATAGATTTTATTTTTCTCTTTCCAAGGAGGATGTGGTTGTTCATTTGAATTTATGTTTTTACTACAATATTTTGTTGATTTTGTATATATTTTAATGATTTTCATTTCTCCAACTCCCATTGGGCTGGGAATGTAATTTGGGATTCCATCACATTTCCCTTCACATTGGTTACAGACTCAACTCATTCTATTTCCATCCATTGAATAAAATAAAGGGAAGTTAGGGATGGTAATTTTCATACTATAAAATATATTAAAGGGAAAAAATGAAAAAAGGGATAATTATAAAATTTCATGTATTCCTTAATATATAAATATCTTAGTATCAATATAATATATCCATGATCAATTTACAAACATTAAATTTCATATGATTTTATATTTATAATGGTTTGTGACAATATTATGTATTTACTGAAGAATATATCGTAGTAGTGTCAAAAGAAGGTGTATAGAAAGGACTATTTTTTATTCAATATGTGATGATATAGTTATATCCAAATCCACAATTTTCTTGGTTATTATCCATATGTATAATTGTTTGAGTAACAAGTAAACTTTTAGTATCTAGATATGGATTTTATTTTTTAAAAACCACTAGAAATATAATTTACCCAAACATAGTTATTTTTTTGATGTTTAGTATTATACATATAGTTTTCAGATAGTTTATCTAATTCCAATCCCTATCATATGTTTACCTTTCTCTAATACATGATATAACTTCACATATCTTTTATTCAATTTATGTAATGATTTGATATAGAAAAATACACAATATACAATCCTAAAAGATCAAGAGGCCTAATGTGTTTGTCTGATTAGATAAATGAATCTATAACATTGATATTAGTATACAATGAATTTCGATGGAACAATATAAAATTACTTTAAATTACCATGTTATTATAAAAAAACATGAGATAACCAGGTGAGGAAAATAAAAATTGGGTGATCTAAAAGCACAATAGGGTAATAATTAAAATCACAGAATAATGTAAATAAGTACATGTGATTCAATAGGAATAAACTGATGAAAAATTAATATGAGAATCATAATCATAAACATAGAAGCATGATATATTATTAAACCATCATATCATAATAATAATTTTTAAATAATATAAAATCTGAAATCATAATTAAATGTCCAGCATAATTATGGAGAAAAAATAACAAAATATTATTTGGATAATCATCTATGACCCATAAATGTTATCACACAATATGAAAACAATAACAATTTTTTTGTATGACTATATAATTATGAGTCCACCCATAAAATTCAAATTATGTACATGAATTTGAATTCATTATAGATCTTATAACATGAAAACAACTTTTATCACATCGAATCCCATTATTAAAGAGTGAAAGTTACATACATATAATTAACCAATAAACTAATTATATGTATGTATAGATGAATACACTTGAGTGGAAATGGGGATGGGTATTCACCACAAAAAAATTATTTAATGGAAAAGAAAATAATAATTGTAGTAGTGTAACAGGTGTAATTAGAGGTTCATGGAAGGGTTTAATGAGAGAGAAAGGATGTCTCTCATTAATTTAACATCATAAAGACATTAAGTGATCTGTAAAAACATATTAAAACAGGAAAAATTTTAAATAAAAAATCCATAGTACAAATAATATACACGAATAAAAATGAATAGGAGTGGATCAATTACCTTGATAGGGTGATTTTTAAAGCTTGTGAGGATATTACTAATATAATTGGAAGACATTATAAGTGATTTAGTGTTGGATACAGAGTGAAACTTAATAATAAATGGCTATTAAGAGATGATTAATGAGAGGTTGGGTGGGTATTTATAGAAAAAGAGAAGTGAATTGTTTATTAATTTCCAAACATAAGTATTGAACTTTATTTAATAAAATAATATTAAGAACAAAACAAACCATGGTTTTTACCATGGTTTCTACCTAAGAGGAGTGTTTTCAATATTTTATTATGATTTGAACTAAATCATTAAATTAATATAATTCATTTATTTTCAAGTGACTCATTTTCATAAATAATTGTTTTTAATCAAATAAATATTACAAAGGTTTTGGAGGATTCATTTTTATTCATGTGGAATTAATTAAAAACATCAAAATAAATTATTTTACCCACTAAATAAATATTTGGTCATAGAAAACTTTTATAGAATTTACTAATTTTTCTAGAATCATGAATCTATAATACATGTGTATTTTTATATTGTGTTTAATTTTTATACAAAATTTTGACTGTCTCTAAATATTACGAACAAACATCTAGAAAATTTTTACATTAATTTTTAAAATATAATATTTATTGAAAAATATATTTTAAAAAATATGTGAATTTATAATTCTAAATGAAAATATTAATTTATATAAAAATACTAGTATTCATGAAAGAAGAAAAAATATAAGCCATGAAAAAATTATATAGTTCATAATTAAATTATATTATTTTTTATATTTAAATAATTATTATCTAATAAAACTTTTTCATAAAGATAACATTTGCTTCTAAACTCTTGTATTTATCACTATGATTTTTAAAATTAGTATTGATATATATTCCCAAAAAACTTTATTCCTTCCTATCAAAATATTTTTTTAAAATTCATTATATGATCATATATATAAATAAAATAACAATGATAATTCGTAAATATAATAATTATTTTAAAAATAAAATTTAAAAAATCATAGTACTAAGGTTACAATATATAATACCATGTTAGATCAGCTTACTCCCTAGGGGTAATGTGTGTGGTAGGTAATGTGGATATATGGGTAGATTCTTGATGACAATTTGTATTCATCACTTGAATGAATGAGATTCATAGAGACACCCAGCAGGTCCATATGATAATGAAATACCTCGATGATAGACCGCTTATGGGTGGTTTCAAAGTAGTTTTTATCTTTTCATAAACAACCTGTACAGTGTTCTACCACATATCATGTAATGAAATTCTTCATAACCAATACATGTTAATTTTATTCTATGGATATAGATCATTATAATGTGATACCGATTGTATAAGAATATGCATGTGGTTTTGACATAATCCTTAGGGGGAAGGTTAGGTGTGTAGATTCATAGAGATGGTCGGTTCCCTTAGAGTGGTTGGTGTTTTTTTAATGTTATGTCAAGTATACAGATGTGATAACCCAATATGGGTATGTTGTAATGAGAGAGAAAATAATACTTGAGATCGTTGCACAATTCATTCTCTTTGGGTTGTAACAAATGAGTCCCCTGATTTCTAGTCTTAGTGAGAGACCATAGTGAAATTTTCAATGTGACTCATGTTTTTTGTGAGTTAGAAATATTTTGACATGTTAGGGTGACCAATGTGATGGGTTTTCCTGTTATTATGAATTCCATTGAGGCATGAAGAGTATTTTTATACCCAAGATTGAAATTGATGCCAAATGTATGATGTTATCCCATAGGATAGGAATGATGATGAATTGAGGATAATCATATTGGTGGTGTATGTTAGGGAATGGTGATTTGGAATAGGATCAAGTTTTCTCAACGATGTGAATACACATATATGGGTTTGATTAAATTATCATGATTTGATATATCTTATATAGAATACATCATGGGTTTTCAATCAATGTACATGCTGAGTTCCTAGTCCGAGTGACTCTGGATTCACATTCAAGAAGAATGACAGTGTGGGTAGATGCTTTTGATTTTATAATGAAGCCATTTTTTGAGAATTATATTGATAGACTATGTCATTGGTGGGATGATATATTTTTGAAGATTATTTCGAAGGGACCACCGAGTAAAATGAGACTATACTATGACTGTTCATGATTATCATTTTATGTGTGTTAGTTTAGTTTTTATGTGAGGTGACTTATTGGTTCACATGTTATATTTTAAAACATTGTTTTGTGGGAGTTTACTCCAATTATGTTTTGAGGGAATCAAGGAATTATATATTGGGTATAACTATTGATGGTTGAATTATTAACCAGTGAGTACCCATGCATGAGATAAGGACTGATCATTTTGATGAGATTCTTTTGTTCATGGAGACACGTGGAGTTGGATGGGAATATTAATGTGTCCCTTTAGATAAAAATGATACTATGTGATTCATTATTTCATGAACATAATGTTCATTATAATGGATTGATTAGAGGGAAATTCACATATGGATGAGTTATATTGGGTTTATAATCAAATAGAGATATATGGTAATCCATATGGTCGAAGTGTGCCATTAGTCAATGGAGGGTTTCACCCTCATTATGATTCAATTTTTTATTTGTTTTCATGGATGAAATTATTGTGATCTAGGAATGGTTCATAAATTATGATTCACATCATCATCTATATATAAAGGTGGTCACATGTAGTCATTATGTATAGTAATGTATAGAGCATGGGTCATGGATAAATTACCATTAAACTAGAAGAGTCAGCGGTATATTGAGGCTAGTCATTGATAGTCTATATAATATTTGATTCCATGAGAAGATGAATATGATTGTATATATTTTTGTGGATAATTCTTTATTAAAGATTTAAATGAGATATTGGATGAGTTGTTACATGAAGCTAGGATTATGATTATTTTATTATAATTTGAAGGTGGTTCGTGAGGTAAACTATGATTTGCAAAATAGATCTTGGGATAAACGCAATTATAAAAATGATTTAGTGGTGGATAATGAGTTTAAACTCATTTAATGAAATATTTATTGACATTGGAAGTTATAGGTTAGAGAGCTTATCATGTATGAAATATATGGTGTGATGGGGGTTTTCTGAGCTTTAACTCGGACCTTTCCAAGAATGGTCAATATATATAGTCCTTATGTATAGGTGGTGGATAGTCACATGATTCATGTTAAAATTATATATTATCGGATTTAGTACTATTTTAATGAATGTTTCAAGTATTTATGGGTGTTTTTAGTTGGGAACCATATTGTGTTTTTTGGTAGAAGAAAAAAAATTTGTTTTGATAGGTGATTATTACCATGTGAAGATTTGTTGGTCAGATTCCAATTTTTTTAATTCATATATATAATGGGGGGAAATAAGAGACTTTTCATTAATTTTGTGTTTATGTTATGATTTAATGATATGGATGAGTATGTTCAGACACTGTATTTTTAACTATGATGGTGGTATGCAGTTACTTAACCTTTAGTTATTTGAGAATCTTATACATTGAATAATGATATGTAAGACAGTTTATATTTTTGGGATACAATGATCCTTTTAGGTTGATAATTGATAATTGTGATTTTTAATGGTTGATTATTGGTTAGTAAAAAAATATCTGTGATGAGAATTAATAAGGATGGACAGATGTAATAATCAACTACTTTATGAGATGAGTGTTTTAGAGGATGTTTGATTTTATTTTTTGAAAATTTGTGGGAAATATTTTTTTAAGAAGAATTGAAATCAGTAATTATAGTGATATAGAATCCCATTTTTAGAGTTATTCGATATTTTTTTAGGCTTCAGTGGTTCAATAGGTTCTTGTACCATTCATTGGTGTTTTAGGTTCTGTTTTGAATGTTTTTTATGTTTTTAAGCAATTGTGAATGGTTTGGTGTCAATAGGATGTGGGAAAATACAGTAAACCTTTTTTTAGGAGGATTTTAGTTTAATTTTTATAGGTAATTAATGGTTTTAATGGGGTTTTCAATTTCAAAGGTTATCCATATATCTATTAGAAGGAACCATGTGAGAATGGATTGGGCATGGGGTGTGGTGAATTTTTTTTTTGCATGGTATAAAAAAAATTATGAGAAAATTTTAAAATTAAAGTATCATATATTTAAATGGTTAATGTATTGTATGGTAAACTATGAGGAAAAAACCTAAGAATGGGGTGTATAAGGATAGTTCATAAATCATGGTTAGCACATGGTCTAGAAAACTATTCATAAAAACCATTCACCTAATAAATGTAAATTTTTACTATTTTCTAGTTTCATCCATTAACCCCCACAACCTGTTTCATCATGTCCCTATTTCACGATGACCTAATAGATATAAATCCTCTACCTCGTATGAATACATTCAGTTCTGGGTGAATTGGGTAGAAATTAATTTTAAATTCATCCTCTATTTCCTTCAGTTTTGTTTCATGTTTTTCTCCCCTTTTAATTTTTCTTCATTATTTTATTGAATTAAAGATAATTAAACTAATATATGGTGAAATTTTCCTAGAATAGGGGGGATTTTCTTGTCCTATTTAGATGATTTTCTATCACAATCTCTATAAATAATCACTGATAGGTTATAAGGACTTACATTTCCCAATGGATTTTTCACGGGGTTTCAATTAAATTAAATGAAATTTATATTCAATTAGTTGTTGTATGATTAGTGTTATCTTATATAGCTAAAGAGATGTTTCATGCTCACTCTAGTTGAATATGGCAATTGTTTTAGTGAGAAATAGTCTCCCAATGAGTTTTCAGAAATGTTTCCCACTATTATTTATGTTTTATAAATGATTATCATTATTCTAATTGTATAAAATTAATTTTATTTGATTATTTTTAATTATGAGATGCATGGAATTGAGTTATGTAATTAACATGAATAATGGTGGAGGATTGATAATGGATTTTCCTGGGTAGTTCATATGGGAAAAGAAATTAAAATTATTAAAAGAACCATATAGGGTAAGTGGTATTTTAATCATATCCTTTAGTATTATTCATGTTTATTTTTGTGTATGGTGTGTGGTCTCAAAACTAAGGGTGATTGGACATGTTTAATTGAAATAAAAATAAAAGAAAAGTAAGATGCATATATTGGATTCAATGGGCTACATTTAAACCTTGTGAAATTTCATGTTTCATTAGTATTTGATGGAAGAGTAATAGAAAATAACTATTCAGCCTAAGATATGTGGACCCATTTTAAGGGATGATTTAATTATATATTTAAGGATAATCTTAGTCCAAATTTCATCATGACCTCTAAGTAGTGTAATCTGACAATATGAAGATGACTGGCCCTAGAATACATTAATAGAAATTGAGATAGCTTAGAGATAATGGGATAGTATGACGAGAATGGGATGTGGGTTCTTTCTTATACAGAATTAAGAACCTCAAGTATATTTTACGTGGTTATGATTGGATGGGTTGAGTGTTTGAAGATAAACCATGAGATGACATTATATGTGATTTGGTATTCCCACATTTCAATGAAATTGATTCTTTTTGGGGTTTCAAGAAGATTTTAGTGTGGCAGTGATATTATTTTTATATGTTTGATGGACCATATGCCCTCCATGCGGATGATTATAGCCCATATAATGAGATTAAAATAAGGAAACACATGAGTGGTATACATGAATGAAGTGACCATGGGTTGTCCAATAGTTTTCTTTTGTATGATTATTTCCACTAGAGAGTGGTAGTATAAGATATGTAGGTTTTCAATGCAATGTTGGACCCCTTTTTTGTAAGATGATAATGTTTAAAATTAAATTATTAATAGAATGTTAAATAAATTTGAGGAATTGGTAATATAATTTTAATATGAAACTTGATGTGGGGTAATGATAATTTTTTCTTTCTTTGGGTTCTTACGATGACTTATTTTTTATTTCATGTCATATATCATGATGTTTCAGGTGTATGTGATTCCAAAAAGTGTGGATTTTTCTTTATGACATCAGTTCCATGAGAGGTATGTGAACCCTATTTGCATGATAGATGCATGGGTTGGGTATTCATCCCCCTACATAGCTAGTGGTGCCTTGGAAATAATCCTTTGACAATAATAATAGGTATTTTTCCATAGATCATATATACCGTGGTGCAATAGGCCCCATAATATTATCATACATACACTTTGTAGAGTGGGACCTCAATTTTTTATTTCATTTATTATGGGTTGAGTTATACATCTGGTTTTTGTTAGGTATACCCATGTAAGCTAGACCCTAGGTTTATATCAGATGTATATTAGGGTGATCTAGGATATCGAGTGTATAAACATTTTTTACTAGGTAGAGTCAGACATTAGGTGGTTACATAAGTTGGAATGATTAAGAGAGGCTCTCAAAGACACATAAACAATGGAAAAATCATGTACAACCTTCCTTGGGTGCTTACCACAAAACTCTAGGGATGACAAGAATTTTTTTATTTATTCTTTTTTGTGTTTTACTTACCCAATTTTGGCCCATCCTCATATATTGAATTAAAAAATTATTTATATAACAACATCGGTGATACCATAATGTTTTTTAATCAAACCATACTTTGGTGACCATTGTAATTAGGTACACAAGTTGAATTAAATAGTTTAAGGTTTAGGTTGTGTAGAAACTTAATGTGGTTGGATCATATGGGATTTCATGGATAAGTCTATAGACTAGGTCTAGGTGAGGCTTAGGGATGCATTAGAGCCACCAATACCATTATTTTATTATTTTATTTTATTTATTATATATGATTGTCCTAGTGTGAATTAATTTTTCTATGATAGTATGCTTAATTATTTTAATTGATTGATATGTTTATATCTCCCGCACACTCTAACAGTTATTTTATTGGATACCATTATATTTATTTTTATTCTATTTAGAAATTTGACATGGGGGTTTGGTTTTCCCAGGGCGCTACCCAATACCCCATGTACATTTTAAAACCTTTTTACATATGGGGTGGTTCATCTGAGGTCTAGTCACAAACGATCCATTTACTATTCAACGCGAGTTAAGTTGTGATGTGTTATAAATATTACATCAGAGTGTTCTTTTAATGTGGTTATCTTCATATTAGAGTGTGGAGTGGGTATATATGAGGATATCATTTTAGTTTTGGGATATTTTGGTCATGTATTATAGGTAAATATAATAAGAACATTAAACTATATTGACAATCTGGGTAGTAACATAGTTATATTCATGGGTAGAAAACATATTTTGACAATGGGACCCACATTCATAATTTTTGGTAGGTTATAATTATGATATTATATAAAATTTTATATTTTATTATAATTAATGACTTTATATATGGTTTATTTATATAATAATGGTGGAAAATTGGTAGCGAATCAACATTATCTCAAATGACTATTACATAAATTTTAATATAAAAAACAACATAATGAAAAAAATCTAGAATCAAATGATTTAGTGTCTTAAGAAAATTAGGATCATACATAAATTTTACATAATAAAACATATAAACTTATTTAAACAGATATTATTTATCCACCTAAAATATCATGTTCTCCATATTACATGTAATCATGTGAGGACATATATCAAAGAAAGGGGTGAGCTAAATGCATATTTATAGGAAAAATATGGGAAATGAATCAATAGAACATGGGTGAGCATAATCATAATCATCATATCATAAGAATTTAATAATTATCATAGCCATGATAAAAAAATATGACAATGGTATGGAATGTGTAATAAGAATTAAAATTAAACATCATTTCATAGTAGTCAAATACCACCCATAGTTGTGAACAAATTTAGAATCATGTCCATATATAACATATGTGTATAAATCATAAAATCGTAATGGTGAACAATCATAACAGAATTTTCATAAATAATACAAATTATCTCATGAAATATATCACATTATCCAATTCATTGTAGGGATATATAACTCTAAGGCCACCATACACATCATTAAATGTTCAAAATCATGCATGACACATTGAAGGGTAATAATAATAGTCATGAAATAACCCATATTAATAAATGGGTTTCATAAATGATTTCCAATATAATACATAATGGAATATCCATTGGGATTCAAAAATGAAAAATTTAGATCCTACTTTGACAAAAATATTGTCTTTCATTGAAGAAGAAACAACTTATGAGGAGTCAAAGATGTTTTTGGTAGAAACAAATTCTTTTTTAAATATCCATTTAATTTCCTTTATGAAATCATGTTGAAAGGGTGAGAAATGGTATATACCTGATTGAAATATGTTATTATTGTAAAATTATATATATCTATATTATAGAAACATTCATACTAAAATCAATTTGAAATAGGATATAAACTAAAAGAAATATATTGGGTTTGATAATCATATTAACTAAAATACAACTTCATTTAGTTGATTTTAAACCTCCAGAATATTATACATAGGAATATTTAATCATTGAACCATCAGTGAGTTAATTTAAATTATTTTTCTATTTTTAAATTATAATCATTGTATGGTATTTCATAACATATATTTTTGATGTTGAATTAATTTGATATCATTTGTTTCTTAAAAAAATTCCTTTTTCTTGATTTTACAATTCTTTTTAAGGGAATTTATATATAAGTAGAATAAATTACATAATAATAGAATTTATTTATATATATAGATATATATTTTTGAATTTATATATAAAGCATAATTAATTATAACCACAAAAAAATGGAGAAAATGGATGAATTAGAAACGTCTTCATTGGTGGTTAACCGACCGTTAATGTGACATTGTTCAAAAGAGAATGAACGATATCTATGAAATATAAATATAAAATAATTATAAATCAATAAATTATATTGAATAATGAATAAAACATGAAAAGTCTATGTATTTATACTTTGATTATCTTGTTTTTAAATCAATAGATAAACAGAAGAGGATATGGGGAAAATTTTATGAATAGTTGATGAATGCAACACTACATATTAGAGTTTCTTCTCTTGTATAAAACTAAAATTCCTTGATGATTTGAGTTGGTTTAATCTAAAATATCCCTATATATTCTTAGAGTATTAATGGATTTTATTATGTTATATAGTTGGTTTTTTCAATTGTATGTGAAGTGGTCTTCCAAGTAAAGGGTGAATGGTTATTTATACATGTGAAAACCCGTATTTGTAAATGAAAATATTGAATAAAATAATATATCCAACGTTAAAAAAATAGTAGTGATATTGATTACATTATTATTTATATAAAAATAAAATTTATTGGTTTTTAAACTTTAAATCTCTTTATAATTATAATTCCTTATTTTATTAAAAAATGGAAAAAAGAATAATTATTTTTTTAAGTTAATACATTTGACTTCACACTTTAAAAAGTAATTTTTTTGGGGAAAATATGTTTGTTATATATTAATTACTAATTTTTGAAATTAAATATTCTTTTGTAGATTATATTCATATAGAAATTAATTTTGTCATTATTAAATCATGAAATACATAATTTAATTTACATCTGTTATGATAAAATTATTTTTTTACTCGCTTAAAAATTAAATCGTTGAAAAAAAGTACCTAAAAATCACTAAAAGAAAATTTCAAAATGATGATTTTACAAATTAAAATAATTTTATCAAATAAATTTAATAAATCTTATTTTAATTTCAATTTAAATATTATTTTTTAAAATAAGTTAAAATACTATTAATTAAAAATGTGATTATATATTCTTTATATTTTTATCATGATATTTATTTTATGGAATTTTAAAATTTATATTTAATTTAATTAGACATGATAAATATTATTTATATTATATGTCATATTATTATTTCAATGGACAGATTACTATTCCAATGGTAAGGTAACCATTCTCAATAGTCTTGTTCCAATTCATATGGTCACATTTCCTCATCTAAAAAGTGATTTACTCTTTAATTAATTATTCACCTCAAATTATATCAAGGTAGAATATTTCCATTTTTTAATATTTGGATTTATTTCTAATATTTTTGTCTTCTTTTCCATAGTGTTTTCTGTGTCAGAAATTATTCTAGCAGACTAGTGAGATCAAAATTTTCTTATTCTAATTTTTATATTTATATTTCCCCCATTATGTTTTCTAGTTTTAATTGGTTTAATAACTAAATAATATAAAAATTTTCATTATTATTTAATTTTATGTTTTTTACTCTACGTTTTTTAGGTGTATAATACTTATATAATATAATATAAAAAACAATTATTTAGGTAATAATTATCAATTAATGTGTTTGGGTTGTAACATTATTCCAGACATTATAAATTTCAACACTGAAATTTCAACTGATATTATTAGTTGTGAATGAATGTCTACACTTCCATTTCACTGCTTCCTCTAGTTCCCATGTTTATTCTTCATATGTAATCTTATGCCTCAATTCATTTACATATAGATTTATCTTATTTCCTATAACATTGTATGTATGATCATAGATTTTCACTAGATGATCCTGATGCGAGTGGTCAATTATCTCGTTATACCACCTCTCGATTTGTCACATGTGAGGAATCATGTGTGCTCATCCTTGGGGGAGATATGTGGAAAAAATGATGATCGTTGGACATATTTTTCAGAAGATAAATCGATATTTCACTACTCATATGTGATTGAGGTTATCAGATGGCATAATGTACCTAAGGATATGTTTCCGTTTATTTAAAAACATCATGAATCTCTTAAATGGTGATATTCTAAGGATACATTTGTGTTTAAATTTAATCTAAAAGTAAATTTAATGGTTGGAACAATATCCATTTTTCCAACTCTGATTAGAATTTATATATTATTAGACGAAAAGACCCTTGTTCATAAACTCCTGTAAATAATCAGGTCCAATTAAACCCCATTCACTAACATCATCCATGAATGTAATAGTTTGACATCGATTACCATATAGAGTTTGATATAGAGGCATTTAAATAAAAGTGTGGAGGTAGTTGCTCTATGAGAACTCAACTAATGGCAATTTGTGGATCCTTTCATCCATCAATTTCCATTTGAAGGATTTCATCTAGTATATTAGAATCTAATTATTCAACTCATATTGGCCGTCATTTTTTATGAGATTGGTCATACTAGAATTCAATTCAGTAATCAAATCATGATGAAGACTTATCTAGAATTTAGATTTGATCCTTGGATAATGATCAAAAATAATTTGAAGTGGTATCATATGTAGCCCCACCACAACCTATACAAATATCATGGAATGTTTTTCAAGAAATAAATCATACAAGTAGATATTAATTTTGAAGTTGTATTGTGTCAATCTACAACAACCCATATTTATTTTTTTCGGTTGGATGTCTTAAGGAGACTAGTGACAAAGTCTGTAGTGAAGTTCACCCATTTACTCTTAGTAATGGGTGTTGGTTGTATAATCCAATTTCCATTCATTCAATATTCATTAACATTATGACATACCAAATATCCTGAGATATACTCAGCATTCACATTTTTCATGTTTCCCCACCATATGTTTTCTCCGTGATCTAAGTACATCATGGTATATCAGAATAGATGGAGGAATATGTGATATGTATATTATCTAATAGATACTTATTTTCCTCACGTGATGAAACACCATGAAGCCTATATCCAAACTGATTAACACCATCTTAAATGATTTGTAACTCATACAAATTCCATACATTTTCTTCTTTCATCCTTATTTTACAGTCGAGATAAATATTTAGTCCTCCTTAATCTTCCCGTGGATAGATAGATGTGAAATAATTTGGCTAAGGTTGGATGTATTACCTATTTTTATGATATCTAGATCCAATATTTAAATATTTAGTAAGATATAGTGCTTTTAAATACACTCTATTGATGTGGTAACATTTTTTTTGGATAAGAACTTCATCTACCTTGTTTTCCTTTAGCAAATGGCATTGAATAGAGAAATATTATTTTTTATTATCTCTAACCATATTATTTGATTCATGTTAAGATCCTTATATGTGAAAATATACATTTCACCATTGTAATCATTATATATATACCACTAATCTTCATCTAAGTAGTTCAATAAAATATTTAGAGTGAAGATCACAACAATTAGCTCTAGATCATGTGTTGGGTATTTTTGGTCAACGATATTTAGTTACCATGGGACATAGGATATCACATTTTCATTCATCATTAGTAAAAAATTAATTCTATTTTTTAATTAAACAAAAGATATCATAAAAATTACTCTATTTTATGTTAGTTTTATTAGAGGATTAGTGATAACCCTGTTGTCGAGTTCCTTAAACATTTCCTCACATTCAACTGTCTAAACATACTAAACACCATTCCATGTTAACATAGTTTGAGGGATCAATAATCAAGATAAATTATTCATAAAATTTAAAAAGTACCTTCATTACAGTGTAAAATAATGGAATTTTATTAAACATGAGGTTCAATTCGATTCGCCAATTTCATTTTTTTGAAGGATCCTTATAAATTCTATCACTAGTGTTATCATGATCCAATAATGTGACTTAATGGAACAAAATGTTTAACACAATCAATTTAGTGTAAATTTTAACATTTCATAAAGCTTTTATAATAATCATTATATTATCTTCATGTTACTTTTTTAAACTAGAGTAAATGAGAATATCTTGAATGAAGAATGCAAAAAATTTGTCATAGTACACTCTAAATACTGTATTCATAAAATCCATGAAAATTGTAATGGAATTGGTATTCCTAAAGGGAATCACTATGAACTTATTCTATCTATACATTATATGAAGAAATATATAATGCATATATTCCTTCTTCAACTTATGATATCTAGAATGAATATACACATTTTAGAATTATAGATATCCTAATATTAGATAGAATAAGTCATCAATCCTTGGAAGGGGATACCTGTTCTTTATTGACATAATTTGGGCTCTATGTATTTGTTACGTAGCCAAATTTATACAATAATTATCATAAATTAGATCACATGTGAACCTATAGTGATGCACTAGGGAGTATGAAACTTTTTTTGAAATTCCCCTATCAATTCTTCTTTAACTCCTCTAGTTCAATTGGGGGGAATCCTATTGGGTAATTTGGTTGTATGAGTAGATTCGAGTATAAGATCAATTGAGAATTATTCCTCACTATTTGGATGAACTCCAGGAAAATCATAATGAAATACATTAGTGTATTAACTAATAAATTTAACTTTTTTTATGGGTGATTCTTTCCCTTGACTCACCCATTGCGCATTTTATTTATCTCCAAAAGGTAT
This sequence comes from Viscum album, assembly GCA_963277665.1. Classification (NCBI taxonomy): domain Eukaryota; kingdom Viridiplantae; phylum Streptophyta; class Magnoliopsida; order Santalales; family Viscaceae; genus Viscum; species Viscum album. The sequence continues at coordinate 495,690,989 of OY728121.1, read as the reverse complement.
CAACTACAACAAAATTTATAGATTTTCCAAAGGTTATTCCTGATCATCTACAAATTTTTACAAAAGCATTGAATGATTATAAAAATAAAATTATATTTACTTCTACTAATATTTTTTATGTACTCTATATAACGAGGGATGATTTATACTAGGTGTAGTGTAAAATTACACCAAGGGAAGGATTATGGGATTCACTGGAAACATATTCCCACATAGTCTAGTAGGATTTGTTCCAAACAATTGGGTTGTAATTATCAACTAATTACGAGTTTTTATCAATATATATACTTCATGGTTTCTAGTATTCTATTCAAAAATTCCAAAAAAACTTATTCGATATAAAAGAATATGTAAAACAAAAATAAAACAAAACTCCCTATATTCTTGAGTGAATAGAAAGTTTTCATTTTCCATCATGATTTCCATTATCCATTTTATTAGCTGTGGAGGAATAAGCTTTCCCTTTCTCCTTTTTAATTAGTGGATGTTGAAATGGATTAACCTAAATGACCCAAGTTTTAGTGTGTTTGATTGTATAGTTCCCTTTCTCACCTCTATTGATGCATCGAACCATATGTAATGATTTAAAAGGTCCCTTTCCATTCCTCTATAATTTTGGTAGGAATATTCATGTCTCTTAGAAATTCCTATGCTAGGTGGAATTCTATACCATAGTTTAAGAATTTCCCCATCCCTTTGAGGAAACTCCCAGGATTCTTCTCCGCACACTTTAGAGATGTGTATCGTTGATTCCAATTTACCACATTGTAATTTCAACCCATTTTAAAAATCTATTATTATCTTCTTATCATCATAATCATGGGACCATAATCACTAAACTCTATCTCCATATTGAGAGAATATTGAACTTCTTCTTCATAAATCCCAAATGTCTTTGATAGCTAGATCCTCTAAAAGGAGTGGTTTTAAACCAGTAAAGATTCGTTCTATTTTTTTTATCAATGTTGATAAAAAATAAATAGGGATAACATGAAATATATATGATGTTTTCCTCATAATAAATGATATATTCGACTTACATTTTATTTATCTCTAATAATTTTCACTCCATATTTTTTCTGAGATATTTATGGAAATACTTTTTAATAAATATTTTCTTGCATTATACCAACTCAATCTTCTGAATTTTATCCTTAAAATTGATGGTATGTGTAAATTCCCCCCATTTTATAGAATATATATCTATAATTTATACATCCATAATAAACTTATAATTCTCAGAATACTACAACATAAAAATTACTCCTCTATATAGTAAACCTAGTATTTTGTGACAATTGAATTAGAGGATCCAGTAAATGTTATTGGACCTTGCCGTGTAAAGGAGGAAATAAAAAGGTTTTCCTTATTTGGAAAATGTGTTTGTTCGATTTTTTTATGATATTGTTTATAGGATAATATATCAAGTCAATAATTACAATAATTTTCTAAATTCAACAACTTATAGGATTTGGGGTTTTGTTCGGACAAACAATTTTTTGTCCCTCACATGGCTTGTTATCCTCTTTTCTCCTATTTTCCACTATATTATAAACAAGAAACGTATTAAAAAAATATTATTCAACAAATCAAGAATACATAATATAATATTTTTCACACATTTCATATAAGGTATATCTTATAGTATCCCAATATTTGGGAATTTTCTAAATTGATTATTTTTTAATGTTTAACTACATATGGAATTATACTCATGGGTTTTAATACTATTTTTATAATACTAATACCGAAACTAAATAAATTGTTATCAAATAGAAATTATATTGACATGACAGTATCATACATTACTATTACATCTTTTATATGTAACAAAAATAATATCTATAAAAACCCAAGATCCAAAGTATTAGTGTCTTTGGAAAATTAGAATATTACAATAATGATATAAAATAAATCAATAATATGTATTTAAATACATAATATTTATCAATATAAAATATTTTTTTCTCCTTAGTAAATGTAATTACCAGAAATAACCTCCAAAAAGAGGGGTAATATTAAGACGAGTTAGAGGAGGAATATGGGCCGTGAATCAATAGAACATGGGATAAAATAATAATTATCATCATATTATAAGAATAACACCATAATAATAATCATGAGATATAAATTTTTAAATATCTTGGAATATGTAATATTAATTAAAATGAAGCATCATGTCATAGTGGTCAAATAACACACAAAGTCGTAAACACCGTTATAATCAATTCAACACAAAACATCTTTTCATAAATTAAAACATCATCATTGTGAAAAAACCTATCGTCATGTTCTTGAATTTTACACAATATATCATATTATATATCACATTAACAAATTTATTGGTGGGATATATTATTATAAACCTACTTATCACATCATAATATGATCATAATCGTGGAGACCACATGAAGGATAATAATCATATTAATGAAATAGCACCTGGAAATGAATGGGTTTCATAAAATATTTCACACATAATAAATCATAAAATAGCCTCTCAAATAAACAAATGAAAATGGAATATCAAAATTTGGAGTAAAATATTATTTCTCTTTGAAGAAGAAGCAACAAAAGATAACTCACAATTGTGTTTTGGTAAAAAATAATGTCCTTTTTAAAAATCATTTTAATTGGCTTGGAAATAATTTTGAAATGATAGGAAATTGTGTATCCAAAATTGAAAAGAGAAATGATAGGGAAAATAAATATTATTTATATTATTGGATCATTTATAATAAGATCATTATTAAATTAGAGATAACTAAATATAAAGATATGGGTTTTATAAACCTTTTAACTTAAATCCCACCTTATTTCATCTACTATACTCATTGTGAATAATAAGTATAGGTACATTAAATCAATGAATTTAAATTGATTTATTTTAAATTCAATTTCAATTTTTCAATTAATTTTTTTTTTCTTAACTTCCATTTTTTATGTTGAAGCATTATGATATCATTTTTTCTTAAAATGTATTGATTCTATTTGATTTTAATACTTTATTAAAGCAAATTTATAAAAAATATGAATAGATTAAAAAATAACTAAATATATATTTATAAAATTATATATCGTAGTTGTTTTTATTATCCTCTAAATTGATGGTGATAATAAATTAATAAGAAGTAACCTAATTTTCATTTAACCAGTCCTTAATGGGACATTGTCTGAAAGTGATGAAAGAGATGTATGAAATATATAAATATAAAAATTATAATTTCATAAAATATGTTTTTATAAACAAAAAAATGATATCATATAGTCTAATTATTCTTATAATATTTGGTTTTTAAATGGATAGATAAAAATATATAGAGAAGAGGAAAACACAAACAAGTATTTGAAGAGAACATACCCTCATTTAATAGTTTAGTTTAATATTCATCAAAAAAATACCAAATTATTTTTATTGTATTACACTATAAAGTACCTATGTATTATAAGAGGATGACGGGAGTGTAATTGGGATTATAGTTTCCTTCTCCATGTGTAATTGACGTTGTTTTCCACAGTTTGGGAGAGTAGTAACTTATACTCGAAGAGAGGGGTATTTTAAAATTAAATTATTAATAAAATGCCATATCCAAGGTAAACCATGTAATAGAGATATTAATGAAATTATGAATCACATATAAATTTAATATAATATTTTCATGACTTAAAACCTATTTATAATTAAAAATAAATACTTCATTAAAATGTATTATGGAAAAAATAAAAAATATTTTTAAGAAATACATTTAATGTTAATATTTGGAAAAACATTTATAGGTTTGGAAATAACTATGTTTTATTTTAATGATATATTTTTGAAATTAAATATTTTTTAGGTAAGAAATACGTTTTATAAATTATTAGGTAATTATTTCATCATGAATTATGTAATTTAATATTCACTAGTTATGGAGAACTATATTTGTGTTGTTCACATGTAAATAGTAGTATTTAAGAAAATTACCCAAAAAATAACCCAAAGAAAATTCTAATTTGATGACTTCAAAAATTACATTCATTTTATCGTAATTATCTACTATAATATTTTATTTTAATTTTTATACAAAAAAATTATTTTCTATGAAATAAATTAAAATATAATTAATTTAAAATTTAATTATCATTTCATTGAGTTTTTAATCAGGTTTTATTATTTTATAAAATTATTATAATTATATTTACATAATGTACTCATGTTAAATATTATTTTATTACATTTTATTATTTTGAGTTCAAATTGCAATTTCAACGGCTAGGTCACTATTCCCAATGGTCATATTATGCTTCCCAATGACCTAGTTACTATTCCAATGGTAAAATTTTCTCATATAGATACTAATTCAGTACTTCATTCATTATTAGCATCAATTTATCTCAAGGTTATATATTTCAATTTTAAAAAATAGTGATTGTTTTATTATAATTTTTTTATTTTCCATAGTATTATTCATGGGAGGGATGATTCAAGATGACTGATGTGATCTAACTTTTTCCATTACAGATTTTCTACTTTCAATTTTTTTCCGTACTAATACTTTGAATTTTAATAGGATTAATAATTGACTAATGTAACAATACTCATAAATTATTTTTTTTAATTTTTATATGATCTCTATTTGTATAATAATTATATAATATAACATAACAAAAATTTATTCAGTAAAAATAATCATATAAATATTTAAAGTCATTAAAAAGTGACTAGAAATTTCATCCCGTGATCCAAAATATTACCACTTAATCATGATAAAATTAAATTATTAATCATTAATTATATCTAAATATATATTTTTATTGGTGAACCTTTTTATTAAAAATGTGCTAGGGAAGAAGATGAATATACATATCATAGTGACACTTTTTGTTAATTATGAGGTTGTAGAGCCATATAATCAGTGTTCTATACATGAAGGAACAAAAATTAAAATTTCAATATATATTGATCCTATTGTAGTGACTCATATGGATCATATAGTGAATGAAATATTTTGGTTTCAATTCTAGTTGCTAACCCCAGTTGATGGTAAGATTGGCAATTAGTTAGTATATTTATATATTTAATAATATTTTCTGGTGTCCCTTGTAGTTAGAACACAATAATATAATAGTATTTCTTTGTTAGATATCTATAACATAATGTAGATAAAATGTTTGGAAAGATGGCCCTATAAATTATATGAGTATTAATGGTAAGGTAATGGGATATATAAAATATTTTAAAAAAGTGTTTATAATTTATTTCAATGGTTGCTACACCAGTTGCATGGAATATAAAATTTAAAATTTATAGTCAATCATATTTTGACTAACTATATATATAGTTATAATAGGGTCAAAACACAAAGTGAGGTGCAGTAATATCTAGTGTTATATCTTTGAAATATTTTATACGAGACACATAATGTATATATAGAATAAAAAATAATTAAAATTATTTTTTGTTATATCTAAGAGACGTTAATGGACATTTAGAATTGATTTCAATTGTATATACTTATTAAAAGTGAATTTTCATATATCATTCACTCAATTTTTCTTAAATACTACTGTGATAATTATAAGATTAAATGATATAAACTAGTACCTAGATATCAAAATTGAATCCTTGACGGTATCTAATATGTATTATTTTTAGTTTAATTTATTTATTTTTCATTTTTTGTTCCAAGTAATCAAAGATTGAAAAATTAAATTTTGGCGGAAATGTGACCTACCGTACAGTTACTATATAGTTAGTAGTAAACATGTGTCATACCATGTGATAGGTATATTTTTTGGATAATGTTTTTTTTCATAGATTCTATAAATTTTATTAAACAATAAAAAAGAATAAAAAAATATGAAACTTTATTTTTGTGGATACGGTCACACCCACATGGTTTATGCATGGATTTAATGTCCAAGAGGCCAAACTGTGTTTGTTTTCTAGATCATTAAAATATTGGGAAATTTCTATTTTCTCATTTTATATTTACCCTAAAATTATTTCAATTCCCCTTATTTATTTTTTCAACAACTTATATGGATTGTAACATTTTACCCCTTGGAATTTCAATGGATATCTCATGATATTTTAATGGTTATCTTTATGTCTATTTGTTTTTTCATTGCTTCTTACCCATATACCAGTTCCCTTAATTTTTTCTTCAATTTTAATGTAATATATAAACCCTATATTATTATATAGAAAAAGGTAGGATTATTGAAGGGTAATTATTTATGTTTCCTTTTATTTTATGAGTGCAATGACTCTTTCTACTTGATTTATATGTTCTTCATCGAAGGTGATGAGTTTTGATTTAAATAAAGAATGTGTCTCAATTTTATAGTGTTTTACATTGCATAAAATATGTCATTGACTTAATTTTTTCTTAATTCTTTCTAAATCATATTCATAATGTAGTTTTATCCTTATTTATGGTGATTTATATAATTTTATGAGAAATTTATTCTTTAATGTCTATTTTCAAATAAAAGTGATTTAAATGTGTGGAATGTTTTAGATAAAATTTCACAAGGTGGATTTATGGATATTATTCAATATATAATGGTGGATTTACAGGGTATTAAATTTTTTATGTTATTTTTTTGTTATTGTAGTTTATTGTTTATAATATTGTTACGTATTATGTTTTATATAATCAGAAATGTGTGGCACATTAAAGAATTTTAATATGTGTTTTTGTGGATTAAAAGATAAATCATAACCAATTTAATTTGATAGAGATTGATAATAACCAATGGAAAAAGTTAACTCATAGAAATAATTTAAACCAAGTGATTAATTGGGAACTTGTAAGAGATTTTACCTAAGGGACTGAGTGATCATTTTGAATGAATATTTCCCTTAGGGGCTGAGAGTTCCAATAAAATCTATGGCCTAAGGAAGACTGATGGAGCTTCCAATCATTATATAGTCAATTTTTCTATAGATTAATATTTTATACTCTTTTATTATATACTTAAATGGTAAAATCCCATGATACTTATTTCATATGACATTTTTTATTTCAAATATAGTTGAGTTTGTTTTCAAAACCCCATTTTGAGATATAAAATGTTGTTGATTTTTTTATTAGTATCATTTTATATGTGAATGATTTAGATATTTTATTACATATATTATCAATTACTTATTGTTGATCATTTTTATTCTTATTTTTTAAATATGTACTGTATTTGAAAAAACCAATGGATTTGATAATGAAATATGTGCAATAAATTTGTTTTAATCATTTTATCTTTTACAAAGTGAACAAGACTTTAATTGTATTATCTTATTTGTTTGATTGGTTTTTATGGAGAAATATATTTTATATTTTAAAAAGTGGTATTCTATTAGGTGTTTTCATTACACCCTGTATATCCCTATGGGAATATTTAGAGGTTTTTTATAGGAAACATTTAATGGTAAGATGATCATTCCGTTATGGGGATCTTTTTTATTACTTTTGAATATTATTGTAAGGGGATGGGGGATAATATGAGTAATTAAATGGACTTATCATGCACATATATTCAATATTAATACATTTATATTTATTAAGGAAAGAATATCCACAAACAAATTCATTGAGTTTTAGATCTTTGAAAACACGGACACATAAACAGCTAATCAATAATTGAGATACATTATCTACAACTATATTATTCATTACCATTACCCTTCGTAGAGATATCATAAATAATACCAATATTCATAACATGGGAAACAGAAAAAAATAAAGGTTTATATTATATTCTTATTAAGGGAAAATAAGGGAGATATCAAAATATCTTGAGCATAAGGTTAAGAGAACATAAGAATAAAATTGGAAAATCAAAATATATATATCATAGATCATAAAATTGAGTAATGTAATAAATCATGGTAGTTATTAAGACATGAATCATAATTAAACCAATGAATATGATAAGTGAGAGAAAAAATTAGTGTAAGATATATATTTATGGAGTGCTTATAATTATAAAAAATCTAATGTAATGGCTAGAAACCAAGACATTCATAACATGTTATGCTTTGGAAAACCAACCATGTACGTAATTTAGGCTAGTTGTAACCTATCATGTACCCACATTAAGGTGTGAATTATTCAATCATGAAAAATCCCTTCTTTGGTGTTGGGCTAACATCTAAATTAGCCTTTCATCTTGTATAACATTAATCATTACCTAATTCATTGTATGGAGATATAAGTCCCAATCATCTTTGTAAAAACATAACTATTAACCTATATTATAAAATAAACACCTTCACAAAATGATAATAATACATATGTGTTCCAAAAGATAATAAAACATTAATCATATCAAAACCCAGGAATGGGTTTTATAAACATTTCATCTTAACTGAGGCATTGGAAATGAAGTAGGATTCATAATCATTTCATCATTTCATCAAATAATAAACCATTGAAAATGCAGTGTATTTCATAATAATTTTTTTATATTATGACACATAAAAGAAAAATTAGATTCATTAAAATCTTTTCATCATATACATTATCTATATAGATAAATAATATGAATGATATACATGGATCATATTCCATGTAAAGAACAAGTAACATGGAAGGATTTCATCTTAGATAAAAAATGAATTTCAATGGTCACATTGAATATTTATTGACGAAAATACATTTTCTTTTAAAATAAATTATTAAAACTATACATTGTAATAAAATTTGGAAATAATTTTCAGTAAAAATAAAAATCAAAAATTATAAATGATTCCATGAAAATACTTTAAAAAATTTCTTGATGAATAATACCTTTCACTTTTAAAAAAATATTATAAACAAAATGTTCAATATAATTTTTTGAAAATAACCGTGGAAAATTGTAATTGAATCCTTAAAACAATGAGTTTTCGTGATAGAAAAAATTCTATTCATGTCTTAAGCATTAAAATACATATTTCTTTCATATTTATGAAAAATCATAATGGGATTTTTTGAAGAACAACACATTGATCGCTTTTACTGATTTTGTAAAAAATAATTCCAGGTTAAAAATTACTTCAGAAAATAAAATTTTAACACATAAAAAGTTTATAAACCATTTTTAGATCACATGTCCATTGAATGTATTAGTCATTCTGCCGTAGAGTATAATAAAGTTATTTTAAATTTAAATCATTCATTTGAAATCATGAGGGTATAATTAGTGAAAAATAAAAGGAAAACATGTATTCATAAATAATAAAATGATTATAAGAAAAGATATAATTTTTTTGTTAGATATATCATTAAATTATACAATTTTAATACTAATCATTAACAATCCTGATAAATGATATGTTTATATCATAAAACCCTAACCACTCTGGTAACATTGAACTCTAAGAGACAAGAATGAATAACATTAAATAAACCATAAAATATCACAAGAATATATAATTTCAATATATCACAAAAAATGGTATATATATACACCTTATAAAATATAATAGGTTTATAACACAATACCCATCTCCATGAAGGAAAATTGATTCCAAATTCACTTTCCATTTTGTTATCTTTCGAAATGTAAAACCCATTATAGAGGTAACAAAACATGGATATGTAAATCACCAATATTTACCATAGATGAAACATAAGTAAATTAATTATAATTATATACACCGCATAAAATAAACACATCATGAATATGGAATGTGTGTCATGGAAAATAAAAGTGATATGAAAATCCCTTACATTTAATCTCAATATTTTCCATATGTGTTCAAAAATCATATATATTAAATATAAATTTTTTATATTCTTATTATGGAACCAAAATTATATATATCAAACCTTATATTACTTCCATACTACCTTTTAGTACCCATTTATTAAAAAATTTATGTTAATGTAATGTTGTGGGTAATAACTGCTTTGTATTTCAGGTATGATGTGATTTGGTATTTTCATTCCTTTTACACTGATCATGGTTCCATAATCACAAGAATTTTAATAATGGTATTAATTTAATAAATATTCATCATATATGTATTTATAATAATCAATAATGGTTATATATAGAATATTAAATACACTTTTTAGGGAGATGGTAGACCAAACATACACATGAGCGTTGTTGCCGTTATATCTATGGATTAAAATAAGGAAAGCTAAATAATATATTAAAATTGAGTAGTAATTTTTATTTAATATATATCAGATATTTTTAATTAAAATATTTCATAGTACTATCTATGTATAGTGTATGTGAAAATGAGTTGCATTGTTTCGCAAGCTTGTAACCTATTGTACACACAAACTATGTTATCGTATTCCAATGGAATGGAAAGTAAGAAAGTAATATTTGATATCATGAATTAAAATGAATAATTTTAGTTTATATATAATATATAAATAATATATCCATTATTATATCCAGTCTTGAGATGTGGTGATGGAAAAATAATTCCATCGGTTCACGTGGTGGTAGTCTTCCACACACACGAATAATAATTTCATATCATATTTGATGGATGTGAATAAGGTTGTAGTTAATTACATTAATATAATAAATCTAATTATATGTAATATAATATGGTAATTATATATTCAAGGATTCATAATAATTTAATGATGTAGAGGAAGAAATCATATAAAAACACTCATTGAAGCAGGTTACATCTTTTTGGTGTAACACCCTTTTGGTTTTAACAAATTCATTTATATAAAGGATTTATAACCAAAATAATAATTCTAGAATTTGAGTAGGGATGTAATGAATGTTTTCGGTAATTACTTGTTTAATTCAAAGGGGTTTATTTGTGTGAATATAAGAGGATAGGGTGTGTCCTTAAATAAGTGAGGTCAGTGGCACACTTCAAGGTTAACATAAGGTTTTCAAATGCCACAAGGGTCCAAATGGGTACATATCAAAAATTGATGATAAATGGAAAAAATATTTCCATGAAATTGTTTTTGTACTTGTTTTGGGCCATTTTAACTATTATATTTTTAGTTTAGCCCCTAATAAACTGATTTTTTTTACATTAACATCAATTTTTTTTCTATTAATCACTATTAAATATGGTATAAAATTTATTTTAAATTATTAGAAAAAATAAATTATTATAATTCAAAATATTTAATCCATTTTATCAAATTCAATTATTTTACGTTTAAATTTTTTATTCAAAACAAAACTCGAATACATGACAGAAAAGCTGGTTTTTATGAAGTGTATTTTTCACGAAAAGATGACATTATTTTTGATATATGAATATTAATATTAATCTTATGAATAAAATTTAATAGTTTCTGGTATATAATATATAATTTTTAAATAAATAACTCATAATTAGGGGTTTCATTAATTAATTAAAAATGACAGACCATATGCACTTTAAAATATTATTCTGAAAAATGGGTTTTGAACCAAAAAATAAACTTATATTAAAATATAATATAATTCTGATTAAAAAAAATTTATGTTGTTTAAATATAAAAAATACAAATTATTTAATTTAATTCATATTCATAATATAATTTTCCTTTCGAAATACTTAATATATTGAAAATAAATTATTGTTTTACTAAAATTTTTATTCTTCACCATTCCCTACAAAATTATTTTTTTCTGAAGAATAAAGATATTTTACCCTATTTAAATTTATATATTATGAGATAAAAAATGAAAGAATTTTTAAAAAATAAATTATCTAAAATTTTAAATAAATTTATTTTAAAATATGTTCAAAAAATGAGATGAAACTGCTTTTCATAAAAACCAATTTTTATGAATAAAATTTGATTTTTTATGATCTATTATATAAAAAAATAAGGTGAATGTTGAGAATTTGATTTAATATATAAAAATGAAATTTTATTCAATGCATATTTCATTAATTATTTAATTAATTTATTTACATAAAAAAAATTTGTGCACATAAAAATAGTTTTCAAAAAATGATTTCATTTATTATCAAATGGGTTTTATTTCCATTTATAATTAATTATGTACCAATGAATTAATATCATATAGAGATATAAACCATACATTTTCAAATTTAGTCAATCCTATTCATACCCTCAATTCCAATGGCTAGGAGAAAACAATCATATTAGATATTTATATTTTATTAGTTTTTTAAAAATAATGTAAAATCAATTGTTTCAGTAATGCATGCAGAGCTCAGTGTTTCATAAAACCTAATATAAAGATGTAAATTTATGTAAGAAAATATAAACATAGAGTTACATATAACACAATATAAACTTAGTGATTTATTTAATGGATGTTATAAAAAGAGTTATTTGAAACAAAATATTTCATGAAATATTCAGGGCTTATATTCTATCCCCCAAAATAATAAATTTCAACCTCACAATTTTTCACATTGATAAAAAGAAATAAAGATAATTATACCTCATTAAATCCTCAGGATATATCAAAATATCCTCAACCTGGTAGTTTTCATACTGAAAATTAACCAGGTGAGTGGACATTCTTCATAGAATATTCTCTACATGTTTCGAAATCTCAACTGATTATTCCTTATAATAAAGAGCACGCAACAACGGTATAATCACGAGGTTTATTAAATGTGATGAGTTAGTTATATAATTCTGTAGGAGAATTATATGGAACAAATCAGGCACTTGAGAGTGGTTTTTGGAAGCTTTAATTGATACGATACAGTCAAAATATGATCTATAATTTCAAGGGGACTACTATACATTTCTCTTAGCTTTCCATTATATTTTTTTCAAATAGATCCATTGTGTGTGATTTGATTATTTTAAATTCATATATTAGTATATGAAAGGAACATATTATTTTTTCACCTGAATCACTAGTGGATCATAATATCTATAAAATAATGATATGTCATTCATTCCTTCTCTATTTTTATCAAATGTTTAATTTTTATCATAATTATTCCAATAACATCCAAAGTTAAACATAATACATTCGATGAATATTTAACCATATGGGGCCTTCAGGTCGGACCAAAATTGAAATCTATTAATTTATAAATATAGTCACAAATTTTTTTAAAATTAAACATACATCGGTTCACAAAATATAATAATGTATCTCTAATAATTCAAATAAAAAATACATGAATACCTTGGTCATACATTCTTCTAAATAATTTTAATAACTATAATTACTAAAACAATTTACTGAAGGTATTAATGAGTCATCATTCCTTAAATAAATCCATATACTATTTAATATGTTTATCAAATCAGAAAATGCTGTAAACTATATCAATGATATCATATACCCCATCATCAATAAATAATTAATTATTTTTAGGGCAATACATAATATCCAATTTAATTTATCTATATTTATCAAATTGTTATACAATCCAAACACTATTTTTTCAATATTAGGAAGACATTAAGAGTGATCTTACCCAAGTCATTTTCTATAATATATAAACATCCCATTATATCAATTTAATTAGTAATAATTAGTATTTAATATATTCATAGAAATCGTTAATGAAAAACAATTACTAAAAAACAATTATAAATTTCAAGATTCATATTTATTGAGTTATAATATATAAACACTTCAATCATCCCACTTCATTGTTAAATTTTTTCCTAGGATTCATAATTTTATTCTGGAATCCATCTTTCCTAAAATTTTAAATACTAATAATCTCTAAACATTCATTAACCTAAATATAATAATGCATCCCACATTTTAAAATAATAATACTATTAGAAAAACACATAAAATTTTTATGTCATTTGTGGTTGCCTCATCATCAGTAGTATAACCATGACACATACCACCTATATTATTATTTTAAAAATATTTCCACTAGGAAAATAAAATTTATATTTCCAAAACAGTCCACATTTAAATCATTAAACATTTAATGATGCATTAGGGAAACTATTACTCTCATCCATTACTTTAACTGAAATTCCTATTTCTCATAAAAAATATATTTCATTATTTCCTTCTTTTCCAAAAACAAAAAATATTCCCATTACATTGAGAAATTCCATTGAGTTAGTCTTCCCATAGTCTTGAGATATATGAAATTGATAATTCTTTCCTCCAAGGTATCCACCACCTGGGCTCTTTGTGATATCCATCCTTCCCTTCTATAGTGAGTCTGAGAGGTGGTTGAGGAAAAAGTTGTTAATCATATATTGTAATGATTTATTGGGAGTAAAATATTTCCTTAAATCTATTAATTATCCTATTTCATTTATTATCTACACATTTTCACCACATTCAATGTTAACCAAGTTCCTTTTGTTTCCCACCATTGATTAAAACAAAAAACGATAATTTCAATTACAATAATCATATTGAGAAACCACATAATCATGAAAAATTTATGATTTCCATATCATGTCACATTTTATAAAACATTAGGTTTATAAAAAGTTATAATTCTAATCCATCAAGTTATTTTGTAATTATTTTTTAAATTATTATCACATATTATTTAGGAGTGTCAAACTAGGTGTGTAACAAGGACAATTGTCTTGTATCGTGTGATGTCCCAATCTGGCTCAATGTGACCTTTTTGGATTTATTACTCCTTGGTACCTTTTTACTAGAGTGACATTAACTTTTAGTATCTAGATAAGAATTTAATTTCTTGGAAACCACTTACTATAACATTCAACAAAATTAAATGATATTTTCCTCTACATGGACTCATGATTAGAGTTTTCCTTATAAATATCCCTAGAAATATCATTTAATATATCCATAATAATATAACTAATATTTCCACATTCTAGTTTATATAGGATTTTCAAATAATTTCTCTAATACCAACAATAAATAAATCTACTTATCATAAAAAATATTAAATATTAATAGAACAATATTCAATACATAACAAAATGATCTATAATAACATCATTTAAATCTTCTTCTTTTAGAAACATGGACACATAAATAACTGATCACTATGTGAGATAAACCATCACATATAATGTTCTTAATAACTATCACCCTTATTAGAAATATTATACATAATATGTTTTATCATAAACTAGTGAATGGAAACAAAAGAAAGGGTGAGCTCATATTCGCTTTATAGGTAATCATGGGAGATATAAACATATCAAAAGAATAAGGGTATGAGAATATGAGAGTAACATTTGAAAAACATACATTTCAAATCATTGATGAAATCATGAGTCCTTAAATAAGTCTTAGTTGGTAATATGGAATGATAAATAAAGTAAGTAAATAACATGAGACATGGGAGTATACCATTATAATAATAAATAGAATTTTGGAATATACATAATCATAGAAAATATTTTATCAAGGATACCCACAATGAAATTAATTAAATTTTATCCTTGGGATAACCACACGTGTAACATATTTTGGAATTAGATAACCTCTCCTTTAACATATTTTTATAAACAGACCTAGCATTTTACAAGATTTTAATCATAATAAACAATCAAATAGTGACGTAGGATTCTAAAGTCTTGTGTCTTTAGAAGATTAGGTACACAAAACTACAAACATGGAACCCGAATAAAAAAAGCATTATATCAATCACCCAAAATTTTAGCTCAACTTATTTTGAACACATGCGTATTAATTCAATAGACTGGGGAATAAAAGTACAATGGGATTAGCTAAAATCCTTTTATGGTAATGAACATTAGATTGAAGTATTACTCATGGGTTAGAAGGCATAAAATGATGACATAAAATGTAATTGAACATAAATAAAAAACATTTAATAATAACATATATAATAAGGGAACATTTAATCATGGAATCATAGGAATTTGGAAGCAAGTTAACATTGAATACACATTTTTCAATATTAACTTCTAAGAGGGTTTCACGTGGTAGACAATGTCCCTAAGGGAATTTGGTTTACTCGCTTTCCCAAAATGACATATCATGAGACCATAAATTATCAAATTCAGTGGATCACTATCAAGGTTCAACCATCATTAAATTTTAATGCATATGTATGCAACATAGAGAATCAAAGATAAATATTACACAGAATGGTTACCCATGGAATGAAATGGGTTTGATAATCACGTTATGAGGCATAAAAAATGAGCATATCATAAAGGTTTCCATTAAAGAATGGACTAAAATATTAAACGAACAATCATAATGAAATATATAAATAGATAATGATATTTAAATCCCAAAAAAATTAAATAATTTAGATTAGTTTATAATAAACATAAGAAATGTGCCACTTTAGTGCCATTTAATAAAATAATAATGAATATTTAAATAGAAAATTGGAAGAAATGTTTGTTTAAAACCAAAAATAAATTAACATAGTTTATTCATGATAAAATAACTCAATTTTTATAAAAATCATTTTCAATTAAAATAGATGATTAATGGGATTTTAAAATGGGTAAAAATTTTGGAAGTTCCCTTTAATAAGGCTATCTTATCAGGTATAATGGAAAAGGGAACATAATAAAAAATGTATTTACAAGTAAATGAATGAATAATTATTCTTGGTACATATTTGTTTCAATTACACATATAATTTATGATTATTACTTAAGAACATTAAATAATTACATTGGGGTAATAAGAGATAATTGTTACCTGAAAGAAAAATAGGGGTTTAAAGAGTATTACCTTATATCTGAAATTGTTTTCCACAGGTAATTAATTTCATGATTAATAAAATTAAATCAATCAATTAATTAGTTAAGAAACTATTATATATTTATTTAGTTTATTATAATTGTATTATATTCATTTATGGAATTTCACATGAGATATAAGGTTCAATATCATCTTTAACAAGTGTTTATTTCCTTGGACATCAAGATTTATTCACTTGTGCGCAATTTTGAAAGATCATGTATAATGGGAATAGTTATAAAAATATATATTTATATGAAATTAATGAAGTTAAAAATATTTAATGGTTTTATATATAATTTTTCTTCTATATATGAGGATGATTTTTCAGAAAAAATGTTGATAATATTTGGGAATTGTTTCGATCATAACAAAATAATTTTTTTTTATTAATTTATATTATTTATATATAAAAAATATAAAAAAATGAATATGTTATAATATAAATTGTATAATATATTTTATCCATTATAAAGGTTTTATTTCAATTAATGAAGGTGATATTATAAAATAAAAAATCATCCTCCATGAAGGTGGTGAATTGACACCTCAGAGATGATGTTTTCATTTTTAGATCAAAAGGGAAGGGAAGTGAATTGATGATGGATATACCATTAAAATAAACACAATATATTTTATATATGATAATTTATTCACTATGTTTCTTTCTATAGGGAATATGATGGAAGGATAAGAGAAAAAAAGAAATTGTTATAAAGAGAGAGAAGGTTTTACCTCTTAATTTTAGTCTCGTTGGGAACCTCATTAAGGAACATGGAAATGGAATTTTGTTCATTCTAGAAATACCATAACATGTAGAAGAGTTTTTAGTGAGTAATTTTTAATAATATATAAAATATCCATAGATAATATTGTGTGGTTATAAGAGTTTGTAATATATGGTATTGACTGTGGGGGGGGGGGTTGTGTTTTTTTAATTATTTTATTCATTTTTGATTATATAGGTCAATACTATTAACAATGGGGATTCTTTTGACCGAGTATTGTAACTAGTTCCTATATGGTATAACTAATAGTTATTAATTTATCCATACATCATTCATGATTCTATAATTTTTGTTTTTAACTTACACAGTAAATTACCTAATTTATCTATTCACCAACAATTAAAATATTTTATAAAAATCACAAAAATTCATCCTAACCATTTTTGAACCTATAGATTTCAAAAAAAAAATCCTTAATTTTTTAAAAATAATTTAATACATATGACAAATTTATTTTCTAAATAAAATCATCATTTTGTAAAAAATACAAATTTTATAATTATAATCGATTTTATAACACATTAAAAATTATTTGAGGTCGCATAAAATTGTCCTAAAATTATAATAGAAAATAATTTATAAATATATTTTGTGAAAATAAATCATCATTTAAATAATTTTATTAATTAAAAATTTGTAAATAAATAAATATGTTTTAAAAAATTCCAGCAGTAAATTTATCATATTTAAAACATTTATTTATTTATACAATGATATAAATATATGAAATTTTAATTTATAAGATGCCTAAATTTTAATTTTAATTTCACAGGTGGGTCACTATTATATTAGACATGTTAATATTCTTAATGGTCACATTACGATTCCAATGGTCATGTTACCATTCAATTTTTTTTGGTTACTTAATTTCTATAAGTACTTATAACTTCATTTGTTATGAATTTCAAATGTTTTTATTGTGATCCACATGTGGTTTTATGTGATTTATACTATATGACATAATTATATGAAGGGAAATTTAATTGTTAAAATTATGGTTCATTAAATTCTCCCCCCATGAAAATGCTCCATCAAAATTTCATTTTTCATTCTATGTTGAAATCATCTGAGGGTACATAGATAATGATCATATAAAAATGAAACTGTGAACATATATAGATAAACATATAAAAAGAAATTTATATCATAACTTTTGATTTGATGGGATTCAATCTAAGTTATGAATGGTGATATAATTATACCAAGTATTTTTGCTAATTATTTCTACTACTATTGTCTAAATATAACTTGATCATGATCTGATACTAAAATTAATGACCCTATACTTTTACACATATTATTACACTATTTTAAGAAGAACTGGCCATAAAATAAGAACCAATGGTCATTAATTATAGTGTGTTTATAAAATTAGGTACACAATTTGAGAGTATTGAAAAAAATTAAAAAATATTTTATTTCATCATCATAATTATCATCCCACATCATTCAAAATCTAACATTTTAATAGTATAAAAAGGGTATACATGAATAAAGTAATGACCTTAAAAGAAGAGGTAGGGAAAAATAAATAAATAAGGCATAACACATGAGTTAGAAGGAATAACATGATGAAAATAAAATGAGTGGAACATTAATAAATATAATGAATCATAACATTTAGAACATGAGATCATGTAATCATTCAAATAGTGTAATGTGATAAAAACATACAAAATTTAATAATCATGAGTCAAGGATAACTGCTGAGACTATTTCATATAGAGGACAATGCCCCATACAAGAATATTTTTTACTCCCTGTCCAAACATAACATATAATGAGACAAAAAATTTCCCAATTACTTATAGTGTTATATGTTTTCACCCATCATAGCATATTTATGCATATTTTTTTCACATGATGAATAAAAAAAAGTATTACACATAAGGGTACACTTGGAAGGAAATGGTTATTGTAATCATTCCATAAAGCATAACAAATGGGAATATCATAAATATGTCTATGAAAGAATTATATTAAACTAATGATGGAAAATTGTAATGGGAAAAAATAATTGATAATACTATGTGATGTCAAAATGAAGTGAAAATATATAAACATAGAATTTAAGAAACATTAGAAATGAGCCACCATTATTGCATTTTAATGAAAATATTAATTATAATTTAAATAGAGATAAGGAATAACTCTTTGTATTACAGAAGAATTGGAATAATATATTATTTAATGATAAAATGGGTGATTTTAGAAAAATTATGGTGGCTTAAAATAGATTAAATGTGTAGGAAATGGGAATGTTCCCTTTAATCAGGCATGTCTATCAGTAGTAATTGATAAGAGAAACTTATAAAACAATTATTTCCCCATCAAATAAATAATAATTGGTCTAGGTAAATATGTGTTGAACATAAAAATATAATTAAGTAGGATTAGAAAAGAAAAATAAATAATTTCACGGGGTAAATAGAGATAGAAAGTGTTTCATGAAGGAAAAATGGGTATTAAGAGATAATCTCTTACCTTATGCACAAAGGTGTTCTGCACTTGCACTTTATTTCATGGATAAGAAAATGATATACATTTCATAATAAATTAATAACCTCATATGCATGTATTTTATTCATTATAATTTTAATATGTTCAATTATGGACTATTTTTACGAGATATAAGATTAAATTTCATCGTTCAGGAGTATTTGTTTCATTGGTTTTCATGATTGGTTCCCTTATATACATGTGTGAATGATCACATAAAATGGGAGTAGTTATCTAGAAATTATATTATAATTTATTAATTAATTTATAGAATATTAAATGATCTTATATATAATTTTTCCCAGATTTAGTGATGATTATTTTGATAAAATGTAACTGATAATTATTTTAACTATTTTGGTGTTTTTTAGATCATCATAAATTTGTTTTGTCCAGTTAATTAATTATATATATATATATATATATTTGTTCTATAACACTAAATAAGATATTTTTTGTTTTTTTTCAACCTTTTATAACTATTAGAAATGTTTTTTGATCAACCTTGAAGGTGGTATTAGAAAAAAAATCATCGTCCACGAAGGTGGTAAATCGACACCTTAGGGATGATGTTTTAATTTTGAGAGAAAAAGTGGAACAGAATAGAATTGATGGTGGGTAAAACATTAACATAATAAAAATAATTTATATGTATTATAATAGATTCAACATGTTACTTTGGATAGGGGAGGTGAGGGAAGGCTAAGAAAAAAAAGATGTTAAAAGAATGTGACAGAGTAGGTTTTTCCTCTTGAGTGTCATCTCATTGAGAACAACCTTAAGGGATGTAGAAATGGACTTTTAGTAAGGATATCAATGATAGATCATGGGGTAGAGGTTTGGGTGTGTAATTAGGTATAACATTAGAAATATCCAAATCTTATATGGTTTTAGGGGAAGAGGTGAGAGGGGTGGTATTTATAGAGAGAGTAGAGGGGTGCCTTTTTTTTATTTTTTTCATTTTTTATTATTTTGGATCCAGAATATAAACAGTGGGGATTATAATGAATGATTATAGTAAATAGTGCCTTTTATTTCTAACATATTATTCTTACATCATCTGTACATGTTTTATGGATCGATAATTCATGTCTTTATCATATAATATAAATTATCGAATTTCACTATTCATAAAAAATCATATACTTTAGAAAAATAATAAAAAATTTCCCTAACAATTTTTCAATGTGTAGTTTTCACCAATGGAATAAAATTATGAATATTTTTATAAATAAGAATATTTAATTTTTAAATAAAATAATCATTTACTCAAAAAATGATGTTTTTAAAATTAGAACTGACTTTATAACACTTTGAATAAATAATTAAAGACTCATAAAAAAATCCTATATTCATAATACAAAATAATAAAAATTTATAAATCTATTTTTTAAAAGTAAATATTATTTTAAATCAATATACTAATTATTAAATTTGAAATAAACTAATACATTTTATTAAAATACCGACACTTAATTTTTCATTTATAAAAAATTTATTTACTTATACAATTATATAAATATATCATATTTTAATTTATAAGATGAGTCAATTTTATTTATACATTAATTGATGATGTTTTTATTATATTCAATTGGTTAATATTTTTAATTGTTATATTACTATTCCAAAGGACATGTAACTATTACATTGGTTTTGGTTCCTTAAAATATATATGTACTTATTATTTCATTCATTATTATTTTTTAATGTTTGTATTGTGTTTTATATATGGCCTTAAGTGATTAATACTATATTTCATAATTATAAGAATGAAAATTCATTGATACAATTATGGGTCATTACATTATAGGCTCGAGAAAACCACCAGTGTACCCTCTTTCAGGATTTGGATAACCTCTTTTTTACTCTTTGATCACATGAAATATTATTAATTACCTAATGTATTAGAGGGAGATATAGGTCCTAACTTTCTATTTTATATAATAAACACCATCAATATATATAAAATATCCACATTTACATATTTAGAATCAAAAAAATGTGTTCCAAAAGATCATAAAACATTCATCATCTCAGAAAACATGAAAATAAATGAGTATCATAAAATTTCCTCACAACATAACTATTTGAAATGAAATAGGGGTACTGAAAATTTCATCATTTTGACTAATAATAATAGGTGGGAAAAATAAATGGGTTTCATATTAATTTTATAATTGTATAAAACATGGATGATAAATAGGTATCATCAAAATAATTTCATCATAACCACAAACCATCAAGAAGATGATTAAAAATGATATCCTTGGATCATATCACCAGTAAATCATATGTAAAATTAAATGATGTCTTCTTATATGGAAAGTTATTTTTAATGATCACATAGAAAATTTCAAAAACAAAATATTATATCTTTGAATTTCAGTTATTAAATGTAAAATTTATTAAATACGACAAAAATAATATTCTTTAAAAATAAAAATTTATATCATATAATGGAATATTTAAATATCAGTTAAGAAATTTCTTATGGAAAACATCCTTTTCAGTTTAAAAAAATATTTTTAAAACATAAAACAATTTCTTAATACCTTTTATTTTATAATACCCATGAAAAAATATAATGTTTGATTTGAAAATATGATTTATCTTGATGGTCGACAATAAATCTTGTGTCGTAAACTTTAAAAAAAATATTCCTTTCATAATTTTAGTAACAGAGAATCGAGCGTTTTTTGGAAAATGATATAGATTCCATATAGATTTGTTTTTAAAAAATAATAAAAGGTTATAAATGTCTTTTAACAATAATATAGTAATATAGTGACTTATTTTAAAACATTTTTTAAAAAAAAGACCTGGAAGAAAATGGGTTTGTGATCAAAGAGAGAAGTAATGTAGGTTTTATTTAAAAACAATCCATTACAATATTGAGTTTATAAAGAGATTAAAAGGAATATAAATCCAAAAATATTCATAGATAGCCATATTTTAATATAAAATAAATTGTTTTATTGAGTGATATATAATATGATTCAACCATTAGAATCATAATGATAAACAATCCCGTTAAATGATGAGATTGTATCAGAGAACCCTCACCAATTTGGAGACATTGAATTATATTCCCCTAAAAGAATAACATTAAATAAAACTTAAAATATAATGATAATAAATTATTTCGTGATATTAGAGGATAAAAGGGATTTATTTATACCTTATAAAAGCATACAAGTGTATAACGCAACATATGTCACAAAGATGGAAAATTGAGACAAAATATACCTCACGGTTGTTGTAATGTTTCAATTGTAAACCGTATTTAAGAGACATAAAAAAATGGATATCTAAATACCCATAATTTTATAGATAATAAAGTTAAATAATTTATTGTGTATTAAATACACCAAATAAAAAATCTTGGCGAATATGGAATGTTACTCACATAAAATAAAAGTGAGACATAAATAACATTCCTTATGTCTTGACTTCCATTGTAAATGTTAGAACCTCATTTATAATAAACATAATTTTATTATAAATATATTATTGAATAATAATTTTACATATTAAACCTTAAATTATTTACTTATGACCCTTTATTACACATTTTATAAAAATTCCGAGTTAATATCATGTTTTGGGTAATAATTATTTGCCTTTTTGTTGGTTTTGATCTTTTATTTTCGATCGTCTTCATTTTTGGATTTAAATAATATCAAGAGGTTTAGAAGTGATATAATTAATATATATATAATTATATTTTTATTTAGATTAATCCATAAAATTCATAGACCTAAAATGAAATATGACTCTTCTGGAGAAAGTAGGCCTTACATATGCATGAAAATCATTACTTTATCTCAATGGATTGAATGAAAAATGGTAAAAATATATATTAAAAATCTATATTAATTTTTTATTATATATATATATAATTTATTTTATTTATAAAAGTTTTTATTACCTTACATTTAAATCATATTTGATGAACAGATCACCTCGGATCGTGAGGTGGTAGCTTACCATACACTGAAATGACATTATATTATTTTTATAGAATGAAAGAAAATAAGTAATGTGTGATATAATTATTCTAAAAAAAATATTATATTATTATTTTAATATATAAACAATAAAAACATTTTTATATCTATGCCTAAGAGACGGCGATGGAGAATTGAATATCTTTGGTAAGAGAGGTGGTGGTCCACCATACACGGGATTAGCAATTTCGTATCCAATTTGAAAGGAGATAATATATTTTAAGTTAATTAAATTAGATTAAAAATATATATTTATATTTATGATAATATGGTAATTATATCATAATGTTTCAATAATAATTGATGGTAGTGGAAGGGGAAATAATACAAAAAGACTCGTTGAGGAATGTTACCTCATTTTCAGGTATCATCCATGAGTTTATACCAAAAACCATCCTAGGATGGATTTAGGAAAAAAGTGTTATATGATTATAAGAGGGAATTATTTAATGTATTTGGTAATTGATTTTTAGAACCAAATGGTTTTATGAATGTTTATAGAAGAGGAGAGGGGTGGCCTATTATAAGTTAGGTGAGTGTCACAGTTGTTACTTTTAAAAATAAAATGGTTTACCAAATTTTTTTAAATCCTAGATGGCTTAAAAAAAGGCCATTATAGAACCTATACTATATAGAGATGAAATATGGACAAAAATATGTGTTTATAAATGTATTGGAACATTTTAAAAATTATATATTATGTTTAACCCATTGTATACCCATTTGTACCACAACAATGGTAATTAATTTTCACTGTCTTCAATATTCATTATGGTAAAAAATAAGTTGACCATATTATAAAATATAAAGTTTAATGATTGAAAATATGGATTTAATTTTACGAAATTGAGTTCATTTTATTGATAAAATTTAAATTAAATTTAAACCACTAATCCACAAAAAAGATGGGTTTCAAGAAGTGTATTTTTCAAGAGAAATCTAATTAGATATTAACTATATGACAAATAATATCAATTAGTCCAATAAAAAGTAATTCATAATGATATATTATATTTATTTTTTATCAGATATACTCATTATAGTGGTTTTTTAAATAATTAAAACTGATACAGTTTATGCACAATAAAAATGTTTTAGGAAACCCTCATTTTTAGTCTAGAAAACAATTTTATATCAATATATAATTTAATTTTGATTAAAAATAATTTATGTGGATTAAATAATAATAAATTATAATTATTTTACATTTTATAATAATAAAAAATAATGCTGCATTTAAATTATTCAATTTATTGAAAATAAATGATAGTTTTTAAAAAAATCAGATTTTTTCAAAATTTTATGAAATGAAAATATTATCCAAAAAATAAAAAAAAATTTAAATTAGAAAATTTTGGTATAATTTTTTTTAAAAATTAAATTTATTTTATCAAATAAATTTTATAAAATTGTTGAAAATTTATTTTAAATGAATTGTGAAAAGGGTGAAAAATTACTTTTTATAAAAATATAGTTTAATGCATAAATTTTACCTTAGTGTTATCTCTTATCTAAAAAAACACATAATGTGAAGTTTAAAAATTTTATTTAATATTTATTATATAAATTTTATTAATATAATTCAACAATAGTATAATATTTAATGTATGGAAATAAAACATTTTTGTTCCTATAAAAATTTGTTTCATAAAATGTTTTACATTATTTTGAAACAGATTTTATTTTCATTTGTAATTAGTTGATAAAAAAGAATTAAATTTTTATATATGTTTAAGAAATATATTTTGAAAATTTTTCTAATATAAATCATACATTTCATTCCAACAGATTGGAGATAACTATCATATTAAATTACATTATTTTAATTATGTGTCATGTTTTGATAAAATTTGGTGTTGCGTATAACAAAAAAATTCATTGTCACATGAAACTGAATATAAAATCATTGTTTCGTTTCATTAACAATATAATCAGTGTTAAATTTATCACATTCTAAACAAAACATTGTGTTTAATTCAATCTATCGAATAAAAATAAAATAATTCAAATAAATTATTTCTTAAAATCTCATTATGTTACAAGTTGGTTTTTTTGAGTTTTTCTCAGGTGAAGAATTTTTCAATCATGGTATTTTGGGATTTTAAATTGTTTTTACTATTTATATTAACACAGTATTCATATATTGAATTATTTTTCTACAAGATATCATGTATATATTCAAATATAAAATATGATGTGAGGATATTTATGAAATCTCTTTTGGTAATTTACACACATACTATATCTGATGTTAATATCTATTTATGTATCTTATTTTTAGGCATGGGATTATAATTAATAGATTGGTAATGATAATTATTTATGTGAAAATAATTTCACGAATGGTTGAGTATGAATCCTTACTTCCTTTTGTTATCTCATGGTAAAAATGAATGTTCTTTAGGAAATGTGGTGTTTCGATTTGGGTGATGGGTCAAGTCAACATTGGATAGTTCATTACTAAATGGTATCAGACCCCCTAGTTATTTTGAGGTCAGTGGAATATAGTTGATAATTCCATTGATGTTCTAGAGGATTGTTTATGGGATTTTATAGATAGCTCCCTCTCATTCCGTAATCGAGTTTCCATGGGTGTTCCAGAGTTATGTTTTATCTTCGAATCCTATTTTGTATATCTAGGACGGGATTTTATTTGATTCCCATTTAGTTGTGCGTTAATGGGTGATACATTGAGATTTTTTCAAAAATTATTTGTTTTGACATGAAATATATAACGAAATTAGTGGGTCATAGTTTAGAAACATGGTTAATAGTAACCATATGTATCCCATATTTCCAGGTGTACTATCCATTCATGTATTATTACATAGTTGCTTCATGGTTCGTCAAATCATGTTTCCATGTAAATACAAGTGGAAAACTATTTATAATAATAATTTTTTTTCATTCCCATTTTAAATAATTTTTTGGGTGAAAATTTTGGTGGTTTGAAACCTATTGTAATAGTTTTTGGATTTAATTGATATTTAGTAAGATTCAATAATGTGTTGAATGATCTGATTTCATTAATTATGTTCGCAATGCATCCTATAAAAGCCTATTTTAAGTCAATAGAGGGTATTGGGAATCATTATCCATAGACAAACCCTTGATTGATCCTAATTTTTGGGGATTAGATATTGAATTGGTTCAATCCTTATTCTAAGAAGGTGATAAAGTGAAAGAATAAATTATAGAACATGAATAGTAATTAAAAATATAAAATCCACTAGTATTCTATGTCAAAAATGGGTCCTTTTATATAGAGTAAATGATTAAATGGATTGAGAATATATTTTATTTCATCAAGTGCCTTTATACCTTAATAGTTGGATTATTCACTTAAATATTTGAAATATTGGGTAGAACATGGTAAAAATCTATAGAGATTGAAAAATATTATGATTAACTCACATAGACTATATTTAAGAAATATTTTTTTCAATAGTTTATTTATAAGAATATATGTGTAGGGAAATACCATTTATTCATGATGTAAGAGTATGTAGAATTTGAAGTGATAGAGTGAACTAATTAGTTTACTGAGTCGGTTCATTTTTCTCTGTATATTATTTATATTAACTACATTATGGCCTAATTCTATAGAATTGTTATGAAGGATAATATATAATTTATTTTTATTTTTGTTCTGTTATCTTATAATGTCATAGAGGTGGATAAATCAGTATTGGATAAGGAAAAAATAACAGGAATGATAAGTCTCTATGAAATGTTTTTAGTATCTGGGGGTATCCAGAGCTCTTTCATATGATAGAAGAATAAGAGGGATGATACATGTCAATATTTTGGTCAGGGTAATCATAAATCATCAGTTTCGAAAGTAGTGGATTATTCGTTTTGATTGTTAGTGTCCTAATATTAGTTTATAATGTTTTTCAATGCTGGAACTGAAATTTCATATGCTTGATTAATAACTACTAGAATGGGAATTGATGGAAAATTTAACACTTCTCTATGGATACCCTATAAGGGATTTTATTTTGTTATTATATTATATGGGTTCACATATTTGCACTAATTCTTTAAAAGGCATGGGATCGTGCTATTCTTATAAGGTGGAATCTTACTCAGATAAGATGTCTTTTAGTGGGAATGAGATAAGATATAAATTTTGAATGACATGGTATTTGTGGACCCTAATTCTAAGACAACCAATATGAGATATTCATTTTCTATTTCTTATTTTCTGGTTTTAGTTTTTTTATTTTGTTGATTCCAATGAAATTATCTCATTAAGATTAATGTTTCTTGCAGTATATGAGTAATGTCTACTCCTTATTTAAATCATGTACTTAAACCATTAGGATAGAATAACGAGAAATATTTTATGTTGTAAAAGTTTCATGTTTTTGTTAATAATGTTGAGGTCAGATGTGATATTTAGAAGTTATACCTATATATTTTCATTCCTAGAATCAGTATAGAATTGTGGATTAGATTCAAATCCCAAATTGATATTTTTATCTATAGGTTATAGTTTTAACATCTTTATGGGATAACTAACATATTATAGGGTTATTGGGACATGAGGTTAGGACCCATTTTTTGAATATTTTGGATTTATTTCATGACAATTGTCTATGTTTCTCCTAAATGTTGTAGAGAAAGGCTCTATTGGTTGTCTTATAGTAGTTGTTGACTCATACCCTATGGTTTTTTGTGATGTTTTATAGGGTTTTCATGTGTGAGAGGTCGATTTCACTATCAATCTACTCCAATGAATCATCCCCATTTATTTTGAACTATATATAATGTATCTTAGATATCTTAAATAGTTAAATATTTTGTTTGAGGATATTTAATGTAATGTATTTTTTCATCCAATCATCTTATCACGACAATCACCATTTCTTTTTAAAAAATGGAATATGTGAGTCTTTAAAATATTTATATATTATAATAATATGAGTGATCTAACCATAAAAAATAAATGGGTTTTCTATAGAAATTTTCATCTTTTAGATTAACATAGGGGAACTCAGTCTTTTTGAAAAATCCACCTACTATCAATATATAACCAATTGAGGATCATAAATATGTTATTCCTTAGATATCATAAGGAATATAGTGTGGAATATTTGGGTATATTGTGATGTCATTTAGCCATATACATTACAAATATGTATTTATGTAACTAATGATGTCAATATTTCTTTTCTTCAGATCCTTTGTACTCATGGTAATTGATTATATCTTCGTGTATTCAATGATATAGAAGGACCATAATTACGATAAATTGGTTTTTTTGGAACCTTCATGTAGAATCACCCATATGATAAGCTTTAAAAATGAAAGCTCTAGGTCCATGATGTAATTTAATTTGGGTTATGAGATTTTTTTGAATAGTATTTCACCGAGTCAAAAAAATATCTAACCCGTCAACACTTGCGAGAGGCCTAATAACATGTTTGAGTATATAATATATTTTTCCTTTGATGTATAATAAATTCATCTCTCCATAAAATTATTTAGGATAGATTATAACATCAAAATAATGAATTACAAATGGGTTATTATTGAGTGTAGATAGATGTTCAAAAGTTATTTTTAGGAGTTTCTATTCCAGTAGGAATCAAATCTATTTTGATTCTTTCTGAGTCTAGGAAGACGTACGACATGTTTTTTAAAGCCTAAGATGTTGGTATGTGGATTTTATTTATACATACCGATCATGTTTGAGAATATATGAGGAAACCAAATAATTTCACAAACAAATTTTATATCAATTTAGATGAATATTCATTACACCTCAGAAAAATACACACTCCATAATCATAATGGTATTTGTATTTGGGGACCACATACATAATAATATTCTTTCATATAGTATATACAACATCACAAAAAAATTTATTCTTACACAGAAAATTTATTAAACATAACCTATTTAAAATCATTCTTCATAACCAAGGGAGAAGAATAATAAGAAATGGTTATCTCTATTACCTAGTAATGGTAAACATAAGAGATATCAATCTATGATCTTTAAATACAATAAGATAAAAATAATGGTATAATAATAAGACCATAACATATAAATGTCATACCCAATAATTTAAATATTTTTAATAATAAATAATGGAATAAGTATTATCATAAAAAATACATATTTTATAACTGTGGAAATTATCTATACTAAACCATGATCCATGAGAACATATAATAAGCATAACAAATATGTTTTTGGAAAACATTTATGAATAAAAAATCATACTATTAGTGAACGATCACATGAAAGACTATCATAGTGGATTGGTTTCACTCCCCATTCCATCATTTACATAGTCATGGTTCACTACAAAGAATATCATAGTGGACAGTGTCCCTTTCTAAACTGGGTTCACTCTATATTGTAGTCCTTATTATATAATTGGATATGACTCCTTAGATAATGCATTAGAGGGATTTATAACCTCAATCCCAAAATCCTATAATGATCACTACACATATTTGTGTCACAATATCAACAAAACATTTATCAATTAATCATCATAAAACATATATAATTAAAATCAGTTACATTCGATCATATCATACTCCATGGAAAATAAATGAGTCTAATAATGATTTCATTATAACATTAAAATCTAATGGGAAAGAAAGAAGTTTTACGAAATCATAATCAAATCATCATTATAAAAATACATATATGTAATTAAATCCATGTGGGCCATAATGTCCTATCTGAAATGAATCATAAAATTTCACAATGTATTTTGATATGGATGAAATGTATCTTTAAAAGTGTATTTGAACATTTCATTGTAAATAGGGAAAATACAATTTTCTGTCAGTTTATCAAAAACTAAAATTTCATAAAATATTTTGAATAGTATATACATTGAAAATAACCATGGAAAGTTTTGATATATTATGGAAATAAAATAATATACATGAATGTAGGAAAATCCATTCATGTTGTAAATGTAAATATAAATTATTCCGTTCACACTTTTTTCAAAATTTTACGAATAACCAGTTTAGAAATCATTAAAAATAATCATTGTTATAAAATTAAAATGAAATTTAAATTTTTTTAATATTAATTTAAAAAAAAATTTATAATATAACATATAATTATTGAAAATATATTATTGAACATGGGAATGAAATAAAATGTGATCGACGAAAGAAGACACATGATCAATTATTATTCGAAATATATATGAATAACATTATGTAACATAGAAGGGAAATTTTTAATACTAATTAAAAATTCCAGGATTTAATATATTAAAATAAAATATATAATTTTTAATCGATAATGTCAATATAATTTAGTAGAATAGAAATTTAAAAATTACAATCCTGAAATGACATGTGATTATAACATAAACAATTATATCAAGTCCTGTCAAATTTCATACATGTTAAAAACTATTATATTAAAATATTATTTATTATACATATACTCTTGAACTATTTTAATAAATTAAAAACAATTAATCATTCATTTAATGTTTATTATTATATTTTAATTTATAAATTCATAATTAAAATGAACATTTGAGAGAAAACTAGTCTGTTTTCCATAAAATTTAAATTTGATAGGATCAATATTTTCACCTCATTCATGGATTAGTCATCACAGAAATTTCAACAATAAAATATTTATAATATTTTTTTTAAAATATATAATTTTTAACCCTTCATATCAAGTACAAATTACTCAATATTTACATAACTTTATGGATACAACAAATTGTATATATGCATGAGTGATCTTTCCAAATTTTTATTGATGGAATGAAAGGAAGGTAAATAATAATTACAAATTATAAAATAATAATTATATCCTAAACATCACATATATTCACTAAATTTACCATTATTTCCATTAATGTATATAAAACAATTAAAACTAGTCACATAGATTTTTAGAGGTGGTAGTCCTCACACACACTTTATTGTTTTCCAATAGTGTGTAAGGTAAGAAGGTATAAAAAAGATTTTAAATAAAAATAAAAAATAGGTAATAAAAATAATATATATAAAGTAAATCTATAATAATATCCAACAATGAGTTATAATGGTGAAAATTTAATCGTATATCTATATTGAGGTGGTAGTCCACATGTACACATAATAGATACATTCATTTCCAATTTCATGGAAAAGAGGTGGAAAATGATTATCCCATATAAATAATAAAATATAATTATATTTATTATATTTTTTTATTCATGTAAGGATAAAAATAAATGTCTTATATTAAGTATAATAGAAAATAATCATCGAAATAGGTGGGTATGATGATGTCCTCTTCTTTGAGAGACCTCATAGGGATTACACTTTCAGAATTAATAGGATTATATCATGGAAATGATTGGATCCCAAGATTGGGGGGATAAATTCTAAAAAGGTTACTGGGTACATTTTCTTATGATCTATAAAGACAAAAAAAATTAATAACAGAGGTGCAGATATTTCCATAAATTTGTGAGGGGAGAGATTCAAATAGGATTACATAAAATATTTAAATAACATGAAGTAACATTCTTTTGAACAAGAAAAAAATTTAAAATACATTGATGTTTGTAAAATATAAGGTTGGAATATATTCATAAAATAATAGTTATAAATGTTTATGTGTCTTTTATATCCTTACCAATTATTTTAACCCATGGTAAACCCATTTAACCTAAACATTGCTATCAAATTTTTAATGGTTTTACTATTCATTATGATGAAAAATTAAGGTGGCCTCATCAAATTGATTTTTCATTAAATTAAAAACAAAGAATCAATTTAATCAAATTTAATTAATATAATTGAAATAAATTCATTTTATTATAATATCTATAACCATAATTAAAATCATTTTTGGGAGATTCATTTTAATTATGAAACAGGATTTATTTCCATTTTAGGCCTACAAAAAATTTGATGATTGTTAATTTTTTTTATTTAATATATAATAAATAAATTTAATTACAATGATTCATAAATGTTGATTTATTTATTAAATTTTAATAAAAAACACATTGCGATGATAAAATCTATTTTTTTTAAAAAAAATATCTTTTTCTATTAATTCTTTTATTCTCAATTATAAAAAATTGATATCAAGTGAATTCATTTTATTAATGTGTTCAAAAACAATTTGTCATACTGTAGTTAATCCTATTTTTACAATACAATCAAGTGAATTGGTTATAAATTTTAGGTTAAATCATAATATTCATATCATATATCGCAATGCTTTTATGCTCAGTACTTCATGTGAGAATTATATTATATTAATAAAATTAAATAAGGTGAAATATATCAAAAACATAATACGGTATTACATTCTACGACCCATAAAATTATTTTTTCATTTAAATTCTCTCTCTTAGATAAAAAAAACTGAGGATACTTCTGCCTCATTGTCTCCTTAGGTGCCCACATAGGTTCCATAGATATATGGCTTCAAAATAATGACGTTGACCAAGTGGGTGGTCTCATTCCACAAAAACATCCACTAATCAATGAAAAATACCAACCATTTTTCCTGATAAAAAATAACATTATCTAGTTTAATGAACTACAAGTTAGGTACATGTATAGGATCCAAAATTTTATTCCTCAGTAGAGGTACATGGAACACAACATTAACTTGGGTGTGATTCAATGGAAGAGACAAACTAGAAAAAACCATCATGATACCGGAAGAAAAATTTATGGGTCCAATATTTCTATGGATAAAAATCCCATGTTTCTAAATCTCAAATTCTTTATCCAAGAGGATATTCATATTAATACATTTTCACCCTAAATAATCCCAAGATTTAAATTTTTATTTATAGAATAAAATTTATCTTTAATGAAAATTTCCCTATTTTTTTAATGAATGGATCTAAAGTGATTTAATATTTTTTCAGCTATATGATGTACTAATATATTTATTTCCTTAAATTTTTCTCATCACATTATAGTTTTTCACTTCATTCCTTATAAGGATTCATAAGTAACTATCTCTATTCATGATTGAATTGTATTGATTCAGGAAAAATGAATAAGAAAAAGGTGTTGGTATTAGCCTCTTTTGAAACTCATAGAACATGATCTCACAATATATTATGGTTTGTGAATGGTCCCATCAGATAGACCATCCATCAAAATATGTTATGTATTTTTAAATCCTAGTAATATATTCAATAACTGATTAAGTATTCTCTAGAACATAGTGGTAAACCTCGAAACATGATATGACATTATAGATATAATATTCAATAAAAATTAACCCCTTACTTAAAACATATCATGGAAATATGATCAATAAATAATATCGTATAACTATATTTTATTTTGTTGAATTCATAAGTAAAATCATAAAAAACAAAAATAATTATCGACTATTAATGTTTTAGTGAGTCTGATGTTGAAATACATTATGATGTTTTATATTTATGGGTTATGGTTGTAATAGTAATTTATACTTCTATATCTTATCAATAAATTTATAATATACGTGGAATCAAGATATATACTATTCAATATTAATTTTCATGTTGGCTACCATAAATACTCATCCTGATCTCTTTATATATTCATTCATCTAGGATAAATAGTGATTTATGAGTTATGAGCATGATACAATAACTCCTTCAAATAAAATTTCAATGAACAAGAAATTTCATGGAATTTTTTTCTTAAATCCTTTGGAATTTTACGAGTCTGTGGCTTCTGACGACACTTGATTCCCAGGCCCGGTGTGGCCGTAATCAATTTATGAAGTTTAGCTCGGCTATGTTCAGTAAACAAACGAGTGAGTTTTTCAATCTTTTAATCTAGTGCATGGAATAGAAATCTAAGGGCACCGATGAACTCGCAGTTCCGGTAATTGTTTAAGGGTACCTTTAACGCAGTTGCGTTTTAATCGGGTTGAGAATTATTATTTGGGTTTTAATTAATGGAGTAAATAAAATTGTTCGTACAATTTTATTCATTATCTAAGGAGGTTAATTCCTCCCATGGGGTGTTTTTGGTGGGGCCCACACCCACACAACTTCCCATGTGTGGATAATTGAAACGTGGGTCCCACACGAGCCCCAGATTTTCACCTCTCCCCTAAACTTCTTAACCATCTTTAAACGCCCCCATTAAACTCCCAAGTTAATGTTGACAACTCTCCCATATTTATGATACCTCTCACCTCCACCTCTCTCCCTCTTTAACTCTTTCCAACACATTAATTTGATAAATTTAACCACATCAATTAATTAAATGAAGTGGTTTGAATTTGAAATTTAAATTTCATGTGATAATAAAATAAAAGGAGAAGCCAATTATTTTATTTTGGGAGAGCTTTCGTTGTGCTAAGGATGATTGGGAGATCTATTGAGATTTTAGAAGAACACTATCCTCCGACGAAGATCGACATCTCCTTCAACAAAGAACTTTGTTTCCACGAAGAACGACAAAACACCTTCCATTATCTTCACCACGACAAGTGAGTAGACGCCGCTTCCTCCTCGGACGCACTCTGTTGATATCTACGAATCCTCACCTCACGACGCCGTCTACCGCAATGCCGACGTTTGTCATCAACTATTGAGGTAGGGGTTTATTCTTGAAAGTTAATGTTTTTGTAGCCCGTTCATCACTGGGAATCATTGTTTAGATACGGCGAATTGCTATCGGATTACATGGATGGTGCCTGCCGAATGAAGATGGCCCGATGACCCTCCGTTTATGTTGTTTATTATTTTAGAATTGGAAACCGAAGGCGGAGGAGGAACGACGCCGACACACCGTGCCAGGAACGCGGCAAAGGAATCTGGCGCCATCACGCTTGGTTTGCGGGAGGAACCACGACCTGTTTCGCGGGCCACTTCAGCGGATGAACCGGCCAGCCCATCGGCCGACCAGGTGAACGGGAGACGTGGTGCTAGGAGGGCGCCGCACTGGAAACCCGGCTAGGTGGAGCCGGACCACGGTGCCAGGAGGGCAACACACTAAACAATTCGGCGGCCCCTCGTGCGGGCCGCGTGCGCCAGAAAGCTGGCTGGTTTGGGAAGGGCGGTGCCACGTGATGTTGCCAGTTTGGACAGCTGGGGGGCCGTGCCCCCCTCGAAACCGCTCGACCGGCTGGCTGAGCCAGCCGGGCCGCGCGCCCAGCCAGGTCGTACCCAGCCGGGCCACACCGGGATGGGCCGAGCCTGGACGCTCCAGGCCGGGCTAGGCCGTGCCCCGCCAGGCCGGGCCAGGCTCTTTAAGCCAAGCTGCGTTTTTCCTTCGGACCAGTCGGACACCCCTGCTGGGTCGGAACCTTCAAACTGGGTTAACCGAACACGTCAACCCACTTTTCTAAACGGACCGGGCCTGTTATTCACTTAAATGAAAAGAACATAAAGACCGCGCGTCTGATCGATGTGTCGTCTGTGGCACTAGGACTATTTTGATGAGATAGTACTTTTACGATAATTGAAGTGAGTTTTGGAATGATTTGGTAAATGGATGGGTTTGGAATGAACATATTTCCAACCGGGCCCCTGGAACAGAAAAGCCAATATATCTCAGATTGGGCGTCTGTTTGACACGCCGTCTGTCGTGTTGGGTTCCTTTTGACGTGAAAAAACTTCAGGATACATCAACTCTAGAATTTGTGACAATTTATGTATCGAATCCTTTTACTCGTGGAGCGGACCCTCCTAGAATCGAGTACGATGTGTGCGGGAACTCTAGAGCTTGCTGCGACTGCGACGACGATGACGACTGTACATGGATCCTACGTGGGTTCGGTAGCAAGGACAACTGTACTTGGATCCTACGTGGGTTCGACATCGATCGTTACTATACTTGGATCTCACATGGGTTCGGCAGTGACAACTTCTGTACTTGGATCCTACCTGGGTTCGGTAGAGGAGATGATTCAGAGGAAACAACTAATCATCTTCACCCATCTTCATGATTAGTATACCTGTGTGAGCTGAGTCTTGACTTTCAATCATTATCATTGGAATGACTGACTACTTTCCTATGTGGACTGGATTTTGCTTGAGCATGGAAGTTGGTGTCGAACTGAGATTGATGACTCAGGTATATGTATGGGCATATATCTAAGCAGAGTTGGTTGATATTTCGTGTTTGTATCTTTCCATTGTGGTTATCCTTTGTGGATTATAGGAGACCTTCAGGGGTCTCAGGGTCCCTATTGTGTATTGTTATACTCACCCTACACGGGCATTTCCCTCACTACGTTATGTTGGTTGCAGACGACAGACAATAATGATTGTGGTCAAGGCTTGTGGAGCTGGACGGTACCCGGAGGTGGACTACATGTCAGGACGTACACGAAGAGGACATACGGACCCAAGGTACTGACGAGACTATCTGTACCCACCCTTCATGTGGGATTCCCGTAGAATGACTCGGTGGTTGCTATTTTACATACAACTATTGTACTTTCTTTCTCAATTGTATTGTACTTTTAGTTGGGCTTGTATACTGGCCCATTTACTTTCCATCACTTACTTTTTGTACTTAGTTTATTTAGTGTTTACTCCAGCTTGCATACTCTATTGTGTTTGTTTACTTATATAAAGGAAATGTCTTCCCTTTTATTTGGATTTACGCCTTCGGTTCTAGTCCGTAGCCCTTGGACTATAGAAGGCGGGATTGTGGTAGCCACGGCATGGGCCCCAATGACGGGTCTTGACACAAATCTTGATGGGACACATATTTGGATCATCAATAATATCATTCTATAACAATAATTGTTGAAATTGAGAACATTAATCACCATTATAAATAGTTCTACAACTTTCTTCTTCACAATTTTAATCACCACAAGGACGGATAATTGGATATTCATCTATAAAAGATAAGATATGTACCATTTTATAATGATTTCAGAATCACTATTTTTAAAATATATAAATATTGGTTCTTTTCAAATTGACATTTTTGAATAAACATGCATGGTTATTCAGACATAGAGCCTTAACCGCCTTTTTTTCCTTCCCACAGTTTCAAGAAACTAAACTCTCATAATTGTTAGTCAAATCCTACCAATTTGTTGGGGTATAGTGAAGAAATTTAGTGTGAATATATAATTAATGAATTTAGGATAATTATATATATATCACACTATTCTCTATAAAAAATAATGAATCCATATTTTCAGTGTGAAAATTAACGATACCAACTCTATATAATGAGTTGGGTAATTGTTTTCATTAAATTTCAGTTGGTGTGAGGAATAAGCTATCATAATTTATTCATCTAGAGGAATCATACCTTAAACATCATCAATGCATCACTATATATTAGAAATAATTTTCTACAACATGGTAGTGTATTAATAGGTGTGATAAAAAACATATTAGTAGCTCCTTGAAATTTTCTCATATTCATGTGTCCAATAGAACTTGAATCCCTTCAAAGTCAACCAAGTTATTGGATTATATTTCTGATATAAATTATTCAAAAAGAATCTATTTTTTCTATCCAACCAAGGAAAACATTGGATCTCAGTCACCCTAGATGGTCCGATACTTTCATTAATAACATTATTTATTGAAGGAACCTTTGAAATTACATCACTCGAGATTATATGACCCAGGTATGAAACATTATATATCCATATTCAAACAAGATTAATTTGGAATGAACCTTATGATTCCTCAGTATCTTCAACATAACCTTTAAATAGCCTTCATGCTCTTTAAATAGATATTAATATAGAAGAATATAATATTTAATTAATTCCATAATCTGATAAAGGTAAAATATAAAGACTATATTTATAATATCTATAAAGATAATAGTGTAATTGGTATATCCAAATAGAGTCACTATAAATTCAAAATTACCTTAGATCATACTAACGATTTTCTTGGGTATATCCCTTTTATGGACCTTCAATTGATCATACATAGAATGATGTTCAATCATAGAAAATTTTTGAACCCCAAATAGTTGATCAAACGGGATATCAGCCTGGGTTACATGATTGTCATTATTGATAATGATATTTTATGGTTATTAATAATAAATGATGTGATCATTGAACTAATTTACTCTTAATAAAAAGAATAGGTAATCCCTAATATTGATTCACGAGGAAAGATTAATTTATTATAAAGGAACACATATAGTTGTTTCATTATTTCATGAAACTCATTTGGGTCTATGAAATATTGAGTCCATGAAATTTTTGTATAACTTGGTATGTGTTCTATTGGATACTACACATCATGATTTAGGTGAGGAGAAGGAATGTGGATAAAAAATACTTAGTATAATTTAAAAAATTTCAATATCAACAATGTTGAGTTTCTCCCATAGAATTGGAGTCCAATATCCCTTATGAATAGGTAGTAGAATTATTTTAAAGGAAATAGTTTCCTTTGAAAGTTAATATTCATCCTCACACCACAATATTATCGTAGTTTTATTAAAATAAAAAATATGACTTCAGTTACATGGTAAATGATATGGGATCTATATAATCAAATTTATTTCATAACTAAAAAAAATAAAATTTGTCTATAGTGATAATCACAACATTTGTTGGAAGCACAATCCCAAAAACACCTATTGGAGATGAACTATAGTCTTTAGGTGTGGTCATCATACAATTATTAGTTTTTACTTCTAACTCGATATCAAATCATTTATTTCATGATGTTATACACTTAAATTTTTTTTCAAACTTAAAATATTGGATTGATATAGAATAAAATAAACATTATCAATTATAGTGTCTATGGTTAGTATATCATTCAACACATTGTTATCATGACCCACATCAATAGTTGCGATGACATGAAATCTACCTTTCCCTCATGGTTTACAATTTTACCAAAAGATATTTTATTCAGTAACCATTATATTCATGCACTGAATAGAATAATGCAAACACATCATGAAATTATAGCAATAGATCATGGTCTATATTCTGTTCATTGATTTATAACCTTATATGATTTCAAAATTCATTTTTAGGATGTCCGTATTTTCCACACCTAGAAAAAATACAATATCCCATAATTAAATTTCCCCAATAATTACATCCCAACTTTGCACATAAATGATTCTTAATTTTCATTCCACATTGGGATTTTTTTTAAATTTTCTTCAAAGTTATATTTTTTCAATATTATCTATAAAACAATGAGAGTATTTTAATTAAATATTCTTAATTACTATCTTGAGTGAACATTGAAAAATTTAATCATATCATTCAAATTCATTTATTTACAATAAATTATGGATACATGGTCTCATTCCAGTAATTATTTGACCATTTATTTAGTCTTGATGATAAAATCTGAATAATAACATTATTGTCTTGTGAAATTTTCCTCACAGGTATTTTTCAATTAATAGTAATTTTACTTCAGTTCAGGAAATTCCGTCTATATTTTTTGAAATGTTTTTAGGAAATTTAAAAATGAAAAATAACTCTATATTATCATCCCATGTCATGGAGTCAATTTCCATGTCATTCCTTATATTAATTATAAGTGTAAACCATTTATCTTTTTTCCTTTTAACCTATATACCTCCATGAAAAAATTTCTTGTCCTTAATATTATATAATGATGAATATATTTTTAGTGGTATTGATCCATTAAAATACGACAAATGTATCTAAGGAACCATCGAAACATGATGTATTTTTCCTCACAAAAGTCTCAATGGTATATTATACCCTCTATTTCCCAATAATATGATTAGGAAAAATCATGACATAATATGGTTGTGTGAACAACTAATAATGATTTTTTAGTATAGCTTCAATGACATTTAGTTGACCATTTCATTTTCCATCAGATTGCTAATCATGAAAATTACATATGGTTCCATCCATTTTCTAAAACCAAATAACATAGTGTGTGTATGAAACATGAATAATCATATTATGAAATTAAAATATTACTTTATATCATATAAAAATGTGTTATAAATATTTTTTATAGATTCTATCATCTAGTTAACTTTAATTGTTTATAATTAGATTTTTAATTAACTCGAGAATATTCTGAAAGA
The DNA here is from genome assembly GCA_963277665.1 of Viscum album. Classification (NCBI taxonomy): domain Eukaryota; kingdom Viridiplantae; phylum Streptophyta; class Magnoliopsida; order Santalales; family Viscaceae; genus Viscum; species Viscum album. The sequence goes on along the minus strand of OY728121.1, from coordinate 495,650,113 downwards.
GTATGTAGACACATGTCTTGTTGCTGGCCTACTCCTCATTCACTTGTGATGATTGTGTTAATACCCAATATGGAATGTTAAGACTATTTACCACATTGTAAATATAGGAGATAACCAATCCAAACTCTAGTATCTATATAGTAAAATATTTTCTAGGGAAATCATAGAATATATAAATTACTAAATCCTTAAAATATTATCATGTATTTAAACTTATCCCCTTGTTTTCCCAAAAATTTTATCTAATCATAAACTATTAAAATTAGTAAAACCCATTATGAAACCTACAAAGGTTTATTGATAATTTGATAGAGAAATATTACATTACAATTTATTGAAATCCAATACATATCATAATAATAAAAACCCAAGAACCATCACGGTTTAGTGAATTTAGTGACATGATATATAATAATTTTATTTCATGAATGATCTTCAATATATCACTTAATTTGTTTCTAACATAATTCATATTATATAAATACCTTTATATAAAACATTCTTCATAACCTTTAGAATGGAAACATAATAATGTGTGAGGTCAGATACATAGAATGGTTTAACTAATAACATATAAATCCTTGACCATTAGCGAGAATAAGAAAAACATAGGGGTATTATAAAAAGATAATACATTAGGAAATTAATACAAAATTAGTCAAATATCAATAATAATAAATCATAAAATAATTATTTTTTATATAAAATTTTACAATTCATCATTGTACGGAATCATAAATAATCAATCATGATACATGAGAATAGATCATAAGAATAATAAATTTTTTTAGCATACACATAAACATAAAAATTCATTTCATTAGTTAAGGATCACATCCAAGACCATAATAGGGGATTGGTTCACTCATGATTCCATAATTTACATACTCAAGGTTCACTCTCAATAGAATCATAGTGGATTGAGACCCTTAATAAAATTGGTTGACTCTAAAGTTCAATCGTTAATTTTTCATAAGATATCATTATTTCCCAAATTCATTAGAGGGACATATAATTCATATACCAAACCTCACATAATGAAATCCATACATATGTGTGCCACAAGATTATTAAAAATTTTCCAATTCATAAAATTTTGACCCATCAAATGTAAATGGGTTCTGTTTTATAATTTTATCATAGCATATCCCAGGGTAAAGAAACAAGATTAATTAAAAAATCATTTTAAATGATTTTACCCTTGGGAATGAAACACGTATCAAGGAATTATCAATAAATAAAAACCAACATAAAACATCCATAAAATTAATGTTGATGGTATCATAATATCATATACTCAATGAATTATAAAAATATTTAAAGGATTTCAATATAGATGAAAAATAATTTTATAAGATAATTTTTACATTTTAATCACAATTAAGTTAATACCATTTCACATTGTTATATTTAAAAACATAATGTTCCCAGAATATTAAAAAACAATATTACATTAAAATTTAAATGAAGAACTTTAATAGAATATTCAGAAAAATTTATTGAAATGGCCGTATGAAATGTTAATTGTGTGGTAAACATTAAAAAAACTTTTCATTTCATAATTTTTTGTAAAAATTGATAATTAAAAAGTGCCAAAAATATTATGAAAATTAATATTTAGTCTTTTAAAAAAAATTAAAAAAGATGAAAATTAATTTGATATAAAAATCTATATTATAAAATAAAATTATATTAAACATTTTATAGAACATGTATATGGATGAAATGTTCATAAATCAATGTCTAAATAAGGGAGTGATTGTAAAATATATTTTATCAATTATGTTAAGTTTCAAAGAGATTTAAATGTCAATATTAACTAAAAAATACTATAATAACAAGATTAGAATAAAATATATTGTGCTTAATGTATAATATCTATATAATTTTCTTAAATGTGAAATTTTCATAGAGAATCCCCAAAAAAATATATTTTTACATAATCCCATACATAAATTCACATCTTCCTTTGTACAATTTTAAATGTCTAGTATAATACAAATAGATTTATTGTACATATATTGGTAATAATATTCATACACAATGCACTATGTATCATTCCTCTTTAATTTTTTTTATATTTTATAAAAATTTCTTCTTCAAAATGAACATTCAAGTGGAAATTGATATGTTTTACCTGAATGTTTCAGTTCCATGATTCAAATAAATATACATTTGATCATTGTTTAAAAATTTAAATAATACTAATAATAAAAAGGAATAATAATTATTCATTATATAATCTTTTATAACCATTCGCATGTTTTGGTGAATAGAGATGAATTATATCACTTCACAAATATGGTAATCCGTAGGTATTCATGAGATATGTTTCCAATTTTTGATGGATGAAAAAAAATAAAATTAAACAATAAAAAAACTTTATAGAATTATTATTATGTTATTAATGTCATATGTATTCATTAAATCTTTCATCATTACCGATTATATAGTGTTTAAATGAAAATTTAATTACATCACATTGTGGAGGTGGTATTCCAAAAGTAGGCATGGCAAACATTATCTTTTTTCAATTGAATGGGGAGGTAATAATAAAGATAATATATTATATTTAAAGAAGAATAATTATTTCATCGATATCATATATAAAAATAAAATCCATCAGAATAACCATCCATTAGTTATCAATATTGAAATGGAATCATATCACCATGTCGAGGTAGTAGTCCACATATATGCAAGAGAAATATATTCATTTCACATTTTATGGAATAGAGGTGGAAAATATTTTCCCTATAAAAATTATAACATAAAATTATATTTACAACACTTAAATTATCATGTTATTATGGATATAAATTAATTATATGAATTAGGAGAAGAAATACACATTTAAAAGGTAAGGTAATATGAATAAATCTTCTTTAAGAGATCAACATTGTTTTACAACTTATTCCATCATAAGATGGTGTTATGATATAAAAAAGTGTTCAATAATGATGGGAATTAGTCAAGGAAGGTTTTTTGTAAGGTATTGGATAAAATATTGGGGTAAAATTGTGTGAATAAGGGATGTGAAAAGCTTCACTTTTATAAGTGATAAGAAGGGCACACATGGAATTACATCAATGATTTTACAGTATAAAGTCACATTGTAATGAAGGTAGAACAAAATAGAGAATAATTATAATTTATAATAGTATAATGTATAATTATTCTCAAACAATAATATTTTTATATGTTTTTGTGTTGTTTTACCTGTGTCTTTTTGTAAAACCCCCGGTAAACTTGTTTTAACCTTAACCATGGAGGATAATTTTTAATATTCACTTTGACTAAAATGAAAGTGTTCTCATGAAGAAAAATTTCCATTATATTTATAAATATTTAATCAATATTATCAAATCAAATTTCCATAATTAGTATAAATTTATTTTAATATAATCCTGAAAAACTCAAAAAAACCCATATTTAGAGAAAATAATTTTTTAGGAATAAAATTGATTTATTCTTATTCAATTACTTGTAAAAAAGTAGTTGAATATATATTTTTTATCAATTATAAAATATATAAATTTTATTAAAATTAATTTATAAATATTGATTAATTAAATTTATTATGATATAAAAAATTTATTACATGAAGAAAATGTGTTTTAATGAATTTTTTTTTCCACATAAAATGATTTAATTCTCATTTCTGTCCAACTGATAACTGATGAATTCATTTTATATATTTGTAAACAATACATGTTAATAAATTTGTATTTCTTATTCATAATCCCCAATCTAAGGTCACGAATATTATTATCTTATTAAATAATGACATTTTAATCGAATATCATCATTTGTTTAAACATAGTGTTGCATGAAATGAAATTTATCAAAGAAATAATTCATATTCAGGGAAAAATATATCATAAAATATATTTTTGTGAAACTATGTCACTCCATAGAAATGTCCTATTGATATGAATTACCCCACTGATGTATTATATTTTACAACTATGATTCATGAATTGATGACTTGTCACTATTATCAATTTGAAGATAGGATTGTATTTTATTCATATTTTATGACCATGAAGAACATATTCACCCAAAGAAACAAAAATATTATATAGAGAAATTTTTTGGTGTGTCATTAATACTTTTTTGATTATTCCTACTCCATTGGGAATACAAATGTGGTCTCTACCTCTGTGATTAGGAAAATTATTGATCATAGAAATTAATGAATTAATGGATGATTATAGTCGAAAAAGATTGTTTTTTATAAACATTTAGAGGTATTATAGGATGGAGATAATTTTTTCTTGACTAGTGTTCAAGTAATACACTCCCATGATGTTTTCCTGTGAGATAGAATACAAACCTGACATCTAGTAGACTAGTAGTGTTTTAAATGGTGGATAGACCATAGGTTATTACTGTTCGAAAGTTAATGGTTCCTCTTTCTTTAAAAATAAAGAAGTGTTTTTGTTATACCTGTGGTAGGTGGGGATGAATGCATTGAAGTATTCTATCTATTCCATTAACATTAAGGCTACCAATATTTTTAATACATTATGTATTAGGTATTTGTGCCTTGGAATGATATAGTAAATTTTTGATTATGTATCTCGATGTTTTAACAACTATAGGATCAAATAGAGCATAAGAGACAATTCATGTTACATCAAATTCGCATCATTTTGTTATGGAAGTAGGATAAAATATACATGTAATTTTTGATCATTTTTCCTCCAAATACCATTGTAATGGATTCTATTTCAGTGATTATATATTTTTGGACAATTTAATACCATTTTCATACCCTTATAGAGTCAATTTAGGTGGAGGAGCTTGAGAACCTGTATTCCCAAGAGATTTTTAAGTTTTATTGTTTTCAATCATATATATGTTTCAATAGTGATTAATATTTAACCTATCATTTTTGGAATATTTACTAGGAATATGTTATAATGTAGTTGTGGTTAAGTAAAATATACCACCAATATATTTTTTGTTTCACTTAGTGTGACATCCAAATTTTTTGGTATATTATTTGAGAATGGGTGTTTAGATTCACGGGTTTACGTGAGATTTATCATTAATTGGTTGAGATTTCATAAAACAATAGTTGTTAAGAATCAATTAAAATAACTAATTTTGTAGAATATTTTGTGTGGATGTTTTAGTCTTTATCATATTTATTTGAGTTTTCACTTTATTATTTATTGTGTTTGAGTATTATCAAAGAAATGATAAAGAAAATATAATTGACTTGGAAGAGGGAAACTATTGATTATATTCATTAACAAAATTTATTCCAGTTATCTTCATATCTTGTTATAGTTTGAAGTGAGTAGTCATGTGTATCTTTGTGTATCAATTTAACTAGTTTATCATTTATTAAAAAACTAGGGGAGTGTAGAATTATATTATGTTAGTTTTTTTCTAATCATGGATCATCTTGGGATGATATCCTATCAGTTGGATGTTTGATCATGGGTAACCTAAATTCATGACATATTCCATGTATCATAGTGGAAGTAATTTCAAGACATATCTTGTGTGATAGAGTATGGAGATTTGGAGGAAAATCATAACCCTTTCATGGTTGAGAATCCTTTTCATGTCCTTGATTATTGGAATAAGGTTAGTTATTTTAAATAAATACCATTTGTCAATGTTCTTTGTAAATTTAGTGGTGATAGCCATAGTACATGGGGTCATGATGATATGATGAGGGGGTAGTAGCCTCACCCATTTTATGATGTGGGTCCTTGATGACCTTCATTGGATAAAATGGTAATTTGTTTGGGAAATTTCTCATAACCATTGAGTTTATCATATATCTCTATTTTATTATTTGTTTGAGTTACCTAGAGTTAGAAGTTGGAAACCATTATTTTTTGGGGAAACATACACTTGTACATTATTAACACATGGTTAACAGTAACCATTTGAGAGGAATCTTTGGAGGGTAGTTCAATTATTTATGATTACCTCATGGATTTTCTAATAGTGTGAGTGTCTACAGAAACAATCTGACTGTGTTTTTGGGTAGAAAGGGGCTCCCACATGGTTGGTGGATGGTTTGAATAATCATGTAGTGAAATCTTGTGGGTTATCCAACTCATGTAAATTTTTTGAAATTAACATTCTTACATTATTATATTTATCTAAATATTCAACACATTAATTCCCTTCACGTGTTAATCTTCTCATATTGCTTATAAATTCATCCTCTTGGATGTTTGGTGGATATATCAGGATTTTTGGTAGTTTATATTGAAGTATGTTTATTTCCTCCTGATTAAATCATCCACTACCCATGTTCTTCCAATTTAATGGAATTGTGACACACTATCTTACAATATTGATGAACATTGGGTTACCTATTAAATATTTATGTTCATCCCTTTTGGTTTAGGTATATGAGGACTCTTTTAAATTTATTTAATTTTTTTCCATCAAAGGACTCATTTTTTTAATTTTATTTTATAGTAGGTGTCTCTATTTGATACTCAGTTTATGTATATTACCATTTATTTTTTATTTATTAATTTTTTTTAAAATTTATTTTAAGATTTTTTGATAATGGGGGTTAATAAATGTGTGGTGATTTAAAAAATTTAAGTTCAATATGATGGTTGAATGTGTATTTTCAAAGATATGTGATTTAAATGCATGGAATGTGTTTTGTAAAATATCTCAAGGGGGATTTATAATATTTTTTATTTAAATTTGTTTATTTTTTAAAGGTAAGTACCTTCATATAGATTTATTTTTTGTTTTCGGTATGTATGGTTTAGAAAATTGGTATATACTATATTTAATGTAGTAGTATATCTGTGGAACTTTGGATAACATGAATGTGTGGGAGGATTAGTTAGAAAATGATTCTTTGAACTATGTCATGAAATAGCAAGGGAGTTATAAAAAGGTACATTGTATTTTTTTTGTAATGATTACTACCTAAGAAACTATATGACCTATTCAAAATTATGTTACCCAACTGACGATGTGAGCTCTTGGAATTGATTTTTCCCATGTGGGCCAAGAGCTCACATGCAATGTATATCCCATAAAGGACCACAATTTCTTCCAAATATATTATAATAACCAATCCATCTAGAAAAACATATTTTAAATTAAATTATACTATAACTCATTGGAAGGATCCAATGAATATTATTTCTTATACTTATTTTATTTTAATTAAATTTATTTTTTTAAAAACCTTTTTTATTGCATATTGGATGTCGATTATGCTTATGAATATACTCATTTCAGGATACAGTGATACAAGAATTATTTATTCCAATGTGAATCAAATACATAATCTTAATCTTCATTTATACTTATTTTTTAAATAAGTAATTCTTTTTTGTAAACAAAATGACTTTTTGATGAAATATTTTCATGTGAAAATTATTTCATCATCACATGTTTTCAATGATATTTTTTTTAAATTTGGTTTCCAAAACATGAATTATTTTTTTGAATAAAGAAATTATATATTTTAATTCATGGTGGTATCATAATATCTATTTTAATCACACATTATATATTCTATTAAGAATATGAATACATCATTTTCGGGGAAATAGATAATGAAAAGAGATCCATGATATTGAATTTTCATTGGATTACTATTGTCCCTAGATTTTAAGAATTAGTGGAGATGGTGGGTTTTTGGTTATTTATTGTATGGTCCATTTTGGGATTTCAGTCTATTGTGATATTATTAATTTTATAGTTTTGTCATGATCATCACATTGATATAATTTATACATTTACTGGGGGATATTATATATATATATATCTCTATCTAGTATATAAATTATGATTGGATTATTTTTATGATATTTTTTTGACAATTTTTGTTTATAATCTTTTAGATGATTATATATATTTTTTCCTCTAATTTGGTTCTATTTATGAGCAATTTTAGGTTATATAATGGGATATTTTCATGTGATAAACAATTCCCAAATGTGTATGTGTAAATCCTTGGGGATTGATTTAATCTCTTGGTGATTAATAGTGTGTTTCATGTAGTGCGGCCGTCCGGTTTATGTGATTTGTTTGGTCTACCCAAACCCATTTTTACAAGGAAACATACAATGAAAATATTCAATCCAATAGCAAGTTAACCTATTATATTAAAAATGTATTTTAATAATGACACATACAACAAAAGGTGAAATAAATCAAAAGGTCGTTGTGTTCCCCATTATGGACCATATTAATTTTCCCATGCATTAAATGAATTGGATCAATAACTTAGATTATAAAAATATCTAATTTATTAACATTTTGTAAATCCTATAGTTGGACTGATATAATCATAAAATATAACATACAGAAGTGACTATATAAATCATAAAAATAAATATTATACATAAATAACCCATAAAAACATATATATTGGGTAATGAAACATGATTAGTCAAAAAAATTACACCCCCTAAACTATAATGATTATAATGGTATTATATTTTACAATTTATTAATTTCATAAAATTAACATAATAATACATATAATTATTCCTTACATGGTACTATATCATCATCTTTGGTTAGAAGTTGACTTAATAGTGTTCCCTATTTATCAGAGTGTGTTATATGTTCTATAATCTTGAAAAAATACATATTGACCAGATCAAAAACAGAATATAGTTTACCATAATAATATCTAATGAATTCATTAAAATATAATGTCAAACTTTAAAATGAATAAATAGGTTTAAAATTTAGTTTCATAGAACCACAGTCATGTATAATAGTTTATGATACTTCAAAACCATAAAAAAAGTCACATTTAAATAAATCATTTTCAAATCATGATATATTCCTTGGGTACATAAAATTTATCAAAATAAAGTAATAATAATCAATTAAAATATATAAAACATAATGTTTTTTATTTTAAAAAAAATTTAATTTGAAATTATAGAAATCATGTTATAAAAAATAGGATTAATAAACTAACACATATATAAACATTTCAATTCCTCAAGAAAATACATTTACAATTATTCTATGGGGGTCACAAAATGTCCAAAAAACAGTATATAGAATAATGTAAATTAAATGAAACTGAGGTTGAATTATTTATATTTGATAAATGTATACACCCTTTATTTATTACCAATATATCAAGATAGAATAAAAATTATATAAAAACTCCTTTTTATAATCCTCAGGCTTAGAAAAAAAATTAATTTAAATAATTTTTTATTATTATTATAGAAAACATATATTAATTCATCTTCACAAAATAAAATGAATTCTAAACAAAAAAATAATACTAAATTCTAGGTTATAAAAATTAGGAAAAAATTATCCTTTTGTTTTAAAAAAGATGTATAATTAAATTGGGGTAAACATGGGAACCCCCATACACGAAAAAAAACCCTATTAATATTTCTAAATATCATTGTGATCAATTATAAGAATATTGCATCACATCGTAAATTTCAATTTTTATATAGAAAAATTCATAAAATGAATTAATATATAAATACCCACCTCACAAAAGGCAATGTCACTTTTTATGCCCCATATGAGGGAAGTTACTAGAATATTTTTCACTACTCCATCATATCCCAAAAAATATAAGAAATACCATATAAAAAAAATACTAGAATTAAATTATATGTTAGACTCATCTAGTTATAAATTGTATATATTAATTAATTTATAAGATCCCTTATCTTAATAAAAATATCTATTTCTAATTGGTTCATAATTGTTTCCATTAGAAAGAACATGATTTTCAGTAAAATTGTAAAAATAAAGAATCCAAAAGTAATAAGGGGAAAATCATAATGTAAATTTTTTTGATTCCTATAAATTAACACCATTTTGGTATCCTTAACTCAATTATATATATCTATAACCTGATTTATATGCAAATATTTGGTGTTTAATAATATTGAAAAATTTCTATTTGTGTTTGGTTCATCACCATAATACAAAAACTAATTATAATTTGAAATAAAATATTATTATTTATAATACCCCTAAACTATGGTAAAAATATAATATAGGTAGATTCATATATCTACCATTATTATAATGTCAATTAAATATTATTATAAATAAATTTTAACCCATATTTTATTTGAAGGATGTGGGTATAATATATTTCAGATCCTCTCAATTGGTGCAATAACTATATTTCAAAATATTTAAAACTAATTAAAAAATAATTTTTGAGAAGGTAAAACGTCAAATATATTTTTATCATTAAACTCATATTAATATTCAATAATCAAATAAAATAATTTAACACAATTCTTACTTATGGTATATAAAATTTCATTATACTAATAAATGGATTTAGAAAAATTAGGATTAATAAAGGGAAATGTCACCTAAATTATTATAATAATATGAAATTTAATTTTTGATTTATAAAAATCTTTACTAAAAGTTGGTAATTTTTTTTAAATAATTTTTTGGTGTGGAGATATGATATGATAATTTGATTAATTTATATATAATTAGTGTATAATTATATTCCCTATCCAACAAATCATTCTTAACTTTATCTCCCATTAATATTGATTTACTTTTTTTATCCCGGGTAGTTTCCCTTTCTAGAAACTCATTTTTTCCAATTTATATATTTATCTAAATAAGAATTTTATACAAGACACCATCCGTGAAAAAAAATCTTAATTAAAATCCCCAACCAAGTTTTTTTAATGATAATGTTTGATAGAGTTTTAAATGATTTCATATCATCGAAAACATCCAAAAAATATTTATCATACTCTTGTAATGAAAAATTGGATTAACAAAAAAAATTGTCAAAATAATAATAAATAATAAGGTGATTAGTGCAAGGGTATGATTGATAATATTTCCCTAATTAAAATTTATATGTCTATGAATTTTAGTTTTTTCATTAATGGTATAATGTGATCAACTATAATAACTTGAAAGTAAAAAATAAATTTTAACATATGAAACATATATGATTCATTATAAAAATAAATAGAATTTTTTTAGAAATAAAAAATACAATGAAAATAAGATAAAGAAAATAAAAGGAAAAATTACCTAGTGGATTTGTCTTATCATTTCTTAATTCTACACTATTTCATATAAAAAATTATGGAAGAAATATTACGTTCCCAACATAATGCGTATAAGTAACAAATTTATATCGTATATAGGAATAAAATAATTTGACACTAATGGTATTAGTATTTTATTTTAAAGATATTAGAAATAGAATCTACGAATATAAATCTACACAATTATTCAATAGATGCGTAAATGAAACAGAGAAATGAAAAAAAGGAAATCTAATATATGATAAATATGAGTAAATGAAAACTATAGTTTTAATTAAATTTTTTTGTTAATATCAATGGATTTTTTTATCCTAGCTACACAATTCATAAAAACCCAATATCAATTCATTGGATTATTCAATGAATTTGTTAACTACTTGGTCTTGTTCTCAAATAATCACTATCGATAATACGAACACATAGTATGATGTAATTTATATCTAGTATCCTTTTATATTATAAAAATACAATAGTATTAAAATAAAAAATCTATTGAATTCATTAACTATACAACATTTTTTCTCTCATTTTCCCAATGTTTAGAGTCTTGATTTTCCCTAGTTCACTAAATTATGTTTTATATAGTTTTTAGCTTAAAGAGGATATTTTGGTTGTAAATTAATATTATAGGACTATGTTTGTCGATTTGGGAAATAAAAAATAATAATTTTTCCATTAATATATAATTTTTACCAATGTTTTATATGGTTGCTTCTATTGTGATAGCAATTGGTCAAATTTTTGGAGAAGGCGTTTTGGAGTTGAGTAAATAAATTTTTAGTTTGTATTAAAAATGGTTTAATTTTTTATAATATATCAATTTTAAGGCATGGTTTCACTGTAAATTTTAATCGATTCAATTTTTCAACATAGGGAGGATAGAAAAAATAAATTCAGGTTATGGTAGAAATAATGTGTTTTAGTGAACACTTATCCATGGTTTTTTGGATTGAAAACTGGATCAATGAACCAAATCATGGTTTGATTTGTTTACATCATTGTTTTTAGATACCATTTTTAATAAAATAAGAAATATTTTTAAATTAGGATGATTCTGTATTTTATTTGTCAAAGGTTTTTGAATATGTGTTATCCTAGAGGATCCAAAATGTGGTTTAGCATCACCATATAATGGTTTAGCTAATAAAATAGTAAATATAAATTCATACACATGGATATGTTTGTTCATATTCCTTTATCTTAATGAAACACTTTATATCATATGATCCTAGTTTGGGTGAACTTGCAAGAACATGGTGGATTGATATATCCTCAACATTATGTATTTTAGTTCTAACTATTTAAGGATTAATTCTCCACAATTAAATGATTTAATATTTGTTTTTTCCTTTGTGAGATGTAATAATAGTGAATTATTATATGGTTTGATAAATAATAATTTAAGGATTAATTTTTCGGTTATGAATATTAGGTTTGTTTTGGTATCATTATGAGATTATCATCATTTATCATCATTTTCCTTATATGGTTAGTGTTTTTTTATCTGAAGAATCATTTGAGGTTGGTAATTAAAATTTTCTTTTCTCTATCACTATTTAAAATTCGTATTAGTATTATATAATGTTTATTGGGTATGGTGTTGGAAATTTCATAGTGATGATGAAGAAAATGAATCAAATATTGAAGTAATAAAAATACTATTAAAATATTTTCAATTGTTAACGTTATACATTATCTTGAATTTTATTATGTTGATAACTTTGTGGGGACTTTATTTACATTGACTAATTTTTTCAATGATATATTAACAAATAAATAATTTTAATTGTAAATAATATTTAGTCATTTTGAAAAATTTTTGGGTATTTATTTTATCATGAATTGGTAATTTAATAGTGATAAGATAAAAAATTGTATTCCATATTTATTATTGCAGTAAATGATTAATATGGATGGTTTATTATGGTAATGGAATAGTTTTCACATAATTTTTTTATGTGTAGTTAAAAAATATTTGATATGGTTTGTCAGATAGTATTTAAATGCATTTGTTGGGTTTTACGGTATTTTTTTATGATGATGTTTTATAGATGATGGGGTGGATTGTTGTTATGATGGGGTGATTTGGTTAATATAGTTACTATGTTACAGTTTCCATCAATTCTATGGTAGTGAAACCTAATGAAATAATTAATTATATATAACATGATATAAATAATTAATAAATTAAATATATGATAGAGAAAGATATTATATTAAATTTGACCATTTCTGAATTTGATTAAATAATGGGGTTGATAAATAATGTGTTAAAATAAATGTGATAGATGAAAAATGTTTTGATCATATATTATTTCACATGGAATGGTAAGTTACACGAATTAATGTTTTTAATTAATATAGTGAGGTTGTAAAATTATTAATGTGGTATTGATGAAGAGATAATTTGGTAGGTTGTTGTGTGGTTATTGGGTAATTTTTGTTTTGGTTTTTTATGTTTCTAATGGTTGTGGTGGTTATTGTTCAGTGGAGGTTGTTATTTCATGATGTTCAGCAGTAATAGATAAAATTTAATTTTTATTTGACCCCTATTTATTTTATGTAATTGTTATATATAAATGATATTTTTTTATTTTTTTTCCACAAAAACGGATCTAAGAAGGATTATTGATACCTATTTGATGTTTTTTGTTTCGAGTTTACCCATAACAGACAGGATATAACTAATATGGATTGTCGAATCCTCCAACTATATTGGAATCACTTTCAAATAGAGTATGGTTATGTTGTATTCCAAATGGCGTCTGAATATGGAATGTTTTTTTTCTCACTCAATCTTCATTATATTATATTCAATGATTTAAAATACATATTTAGAAATTTGTTTTGATATTAATAGACCAGTTTATGGTTCTTTATTGTATCTCTTATAACTCCCCTACAAGTTGTCAAAATTATGGATTTTCTATGGAGATTTTATATTTTATTTCAGTATGACAATACATTGATTATAGTTGATTTATGGTTTATATTTAATTATAGAGATGGAATTTATTAGAGGCTTGGTCATTTTCTTCAAATAATAAAGTGTAATAACATACATATTTTATTTTATATACCCTAAATTAATTTCACGAACATATGACGTAATATTTATTAGATTTGGGGCATCACTCCAGTCTTTAATACTAACCTAGGTGGGGTTCTACTATTGGTGGGTCATGGTAGAGTGGTATTAGAGATATGGTTAAGATTTAGTACTAAGTATAGAGCTAGGTTCTTATAAGGGTTTAAGTTGGTGTGGGAGGAAATTTTTTCACTTGAATATGACATGTTTCGTAGTCTAGGGAGACGAGCGAGGATATAAATGGACTAGGGATCCAATGTTAAGACTCTCATAGTGTATGAATTATGATTTAGTTGGATAAGAATTCTTATTTAGTGTAGTCAAAGGAATGGTATATGCATCATCATTATTTTTACTATATTTTAGTATAGATAATTTTTTAGGAAATAAATTAATTTTAATTAAAAGAATCATGAATTAATTCTATATCATAGGCTTATGTATATTGATTCTTTTTATATATATGGATAAAAAATTCCAACCATCTATTGTTTTTATTGGTGTGGTATAATAAAATATTTTAGTGGATTGTAGATTGGAATTTGTATATGTAGATGATTCAAGGATGATATAGTTTTATGAGTATTTACGGTAGTGTTTAAATGGAACGAGGAGGCCATATCCAATTTGATGGTGAAGAGGTTGATTGATGATTTCGAAATCATCTTTAGGTTGATTTAAATATGGTATATTCCTTGGATTCCTTTTATTATTAGTTAAATTTAGTGTGTGTTTTGATAGTTTCAGATCTTTTATTGTATTGATCATGACAAGTCTAAGGTGTCCTCGTAGAAGTACATTAGTTGGCTAAGAGAAGTAATATTATCTAGGGAATTGATGTTGGTGAAAAAGTAAAGTATTCTCACCATTAAAAAAGAAAACTATATTGTGAGAGAGTTTATAATTTAATTTCTAAATTTTCTATAATATTTTATTGATATTATTTATAAATTAAGGTTGGGATATTTCATTTTGAGGTGTATTTTTATTTATATATCTATGTACGATTAGATTACTCAAGAAAACATCTTATATCAAGATAGGGATTAAAGTTAATGTGACATAGAAGATATTTTTAATGATTAATATATCCCATTATTGAAGTCATTTTAACATATTAAGTAATGATATAATGTATATAGGTTATTATTTATCAAGGTAAATGAGGTTGTGGTTGTAGAAAAAATCATCTTAGCAATCCTTTTACAATTTCCATGGGGTTATATTTTTTCATATTTATACCATGAACTCTACCACAGTTTTATATATCATTCATGGTCATGTAAATCATTAGTTTTTATGTATTTAATTATTTATCTATCCATGTGGAGTTTTTAGTTAGTTTTAGATGCAATATTACAATCTGTTACCTCCAAATAATATTCAACAATTGCCAATTTCTCTAGATTATGGATGAGAATTGGTATATGGAGATTGTAAAAGTTTTATATAGGATATTTAAAATCCCTTGGTAACTAGGGTGGTTCATAAATGAAATAGTTTACATCATACAACTTGACAAGTCTAAGGTGTATAATATGATGAATTGTGTGAGATGTCAATTCCAGGACATCGAAGGATAATGATCCTTAACTGTAAAATTCTTCCTTATTCTACAGTAGTTAATAGATTAAATGATTATAGTGATTTTTTCTACATTTTTTTTCTTATTTAGTCGATTATTTTGAACACAAAATGGATTGAAATGTGGTGCTCTATGTATTATATATATCTATTGGTGGGCATTAGAGTTTTTCAATGGATTGGTCAAAGATTGTTTTGATGATATATAAAAATTAATCAGTGGATGAGACATTATTATTTAACATATTTCCATAAATTATAGTAAAATCCTAACCCACTATCCACATAACCCATGCCCTGAGTTGAAAGGTCGCATGACCTAATGTATACCTCCCCATATGCCAGAGGTTATTGATTATAATCAAGGTTGTAATGGTAGTACAGTGGGGAGACTACACCCTCAAATCAAAATAGAATTGTGGATTAAAATAATAATAATACACTAGTATAAGCATGAGATAAATAGAAAGTAAATAATTGATTAGTAATCTATAATATAAGAAAGTAGTAGATATAATATATATAATTAATTACTGTGGAAGCATAAATAACCATAAGTATAATAATAAAAAAATCCACAACATAGTTTTATATACAAGAATTCATGGAATATTGATTCAAAGTAAGAGTAATAGGGTATAGGTATACATCATTCTATATAAGAACTACACCATGGAAAAAATAATGCACTACTGGTATCTCGAGCATATGCTCGACCCTGTAATCCTATGCACTAGCTATTGGAAATGAATATAGAAAATCTATTTGAGGGTGATTTCCCTTATCTATACTTATTGACTAGTAATCTACTCAGGTACCAATGGTGGCCTGAGTAGAGATTGAGATAAAATCATAGTAGGCCACCAAAATGTTTTCTATATGTAATCCATGTAGTGTTATAAGAACAGAAGCATATATTTATAAATAGAATAACAAGACAGTTATGAATAAATGAGCAGCCATCTCAGGTTCCTCAAGGACAACTATAGGCTCAACTTGCTTTATCTCATGGATAAAATGATGATCTTAATAGTAATATATACATTAATATTATATATATATATCGTAGTTATATATTTTTTCCACCTATATTGAATATGTATGTGAAATGTAAGTAGCCATACACTTAGAATACTATGTGTTTGTTAGATCGGTCATCTATAACTACGCTCCATGATCCAATAAGATTAAGAAAAAGGTTAAATTCCACACATCTCAGGATTAATGAGAGGTTTCATGATCAACATTACAGAAGGTGGGTGACTCGTCAATTCAACACCCAAAACAAGGGATGGGGTTTGTCCTTCCCATTATCCAAATAGTGTCAATGGTATGAGCTATCTTGCTGAACTCCAGATTTTAGGGGGTGTGGAACGTCATGACCAACAGAACCCCTAACCATGATTCCATAGAAAATATAAAATTCATAAATGTATTTATAATAATATCCATGAGGAATTATCTCTAATGCATTGTGTTCTCCATGCCCATTACAAACAAGACATTACAATTCAATTAAAACATTTAATAAATCATAAAATGACTGGAGTTGACTTTCCAATGTTATAAAACATTTTATTTTATACATTTAATTCATTTATGAAAGAAAACCATCATGAAGAAAGAAATTCCATATAATCAATATATTTATTTAACCAACATATTGTAATACATTTTACAAGGGTTACTAAAGTACATAAGAGGGTTTATTTCTAATTAGGTAATAACCTATAAAATGAATTTCATTTATAAGGAAAAAAAGAACTTATTAGGAGATTTTGGTGACTAAAAAATAAATTAAAATAGGGGAGAGAACTATTTTCATTCCATGATGGAGGCTTAAAATTTGTTCCAAACATTTTAACAATTAATTATAAAAAGGATTTTCGTGGCATCACATCAAAGGTGTGTCCATTATCAAGGTTTTAATCCTCTAAAATCATAGTAAGGATCAAATGATTTATAGAAATATGCGTATATAATTTTTTACTGAAACTACTCATTTTAAAGCATTATGCAGAAAATTTTGGTTTCGTGTTCAATAGTGCCTCTATGAAAACAAATCTATTTTCTAGGATAACTACTAGACCACCAACCATCATGATGTTGATGAATTATCATCAGATGGAACACTAATTTTCGATATATATTGGGAGAAATTTATTAAATCCTCCAACACCCTGGAAACAGGGAAATCCATATTTTACGTAAATTGAGAAATAGACAGGAAGATTAACATAGAAAAAAAGGATGAAGACTCAAGAGAGTACATTTATCTATCTGACAATTACATAAAACCAAAATTAAGACATTGTATCATAGATATATCACGATGACTAGGTGGAGAAAAGGGATATCCATATGTGATGGGAGGATGAGATTTCTACAGGAGAATTGAAGGATGAAAGAAGAAATATGTTTTATCGTTTAAGTAATGAAATTTTTTAATTTCACTTTAAAAAATAGGGGCACATAGTTTAGCCCCATGGGTTTTCAATCATGGAAAAACCATGATCAAACCACTATAAAAGGAGATACCCTACATCAATATGGAACATGATTTCCCCAACCTTTATCAAACAATGAAAAAAAGACTATATCAAACCTCTATAGTTTTTTACATGTGCACGTGACTGGGGTCGCATGGTTGTAGACAAACAGTGTAGCCAAAACCATTCTTTTGTCACACATTTCTCATTTAGGATATATTGTGAGGGGTTCGGCTTCATGGATTCTTATAATCGTTTTTACATGTCTTTTTTTCCAAATTTAAAAGCCCCTATGATCTATATAACATTTGGAAACACTCTTGAAATCTATGACTCGAATGGGTAACACTAAAATGTCGATTCATGGTATTTAAATGACAAGGAATTGAGTTATACCTTTGTTAAACTGTGGGTCATTAAAACCTTATGTACTTAATACAATATCACCCTATAGTAGAACATATGAGGGGAAAGATGTATCATCATAAAAGTGTTCAATCCACTAAGCTCTTATATCATCTTCATATTCTCAATTATCATCTCGTCCTCATCCATTCTTCCAGAAAACCCATAACAAATGAACTAACCTCTCTTAGAGTCTCATCCCAGTTCGATCCATAATATGACATGGATTATCAATAAATTATGAATCAATATATAATTCAATCTCCTAAGGGTGATGTAAATGTAAGAATTGAGAATAATACTAGTGAATCTTTGATATATGAAAGAAATAATGCATTGACGTATTTCTTTGAAGAATTGATATCTAGTAATCCACTTGTAGATTAATTTTTAGAGCATAGAATGGTACATCATAATAAAGTTAGATACTTAACCCAACTCTAAATACGTCAATTTTACAATCTAGGTGAGACCCACAAGAGAACATTATCCTTGACTATTAACTCAAGAGATTAGTAGAAAATGTTTTCATATGACTGCTATCTAGATTGTGCTATCTTCATGAAAATTATGATTAACTGGACCCTCTTCGTAGTCTCTTGAATTAGGAGAGGTCCATGAAAAACCGTCTTCCGTACTATCTAACCAAAACAAAGGTGAATGACAAGGCCTACCATATAAGGATGTGTAAGGATCCATTCGAATGGTATTCTAAAATCAATTATAATAAGACAACTAATCAAGGTTATAATGTCTCTCGTAGGAACCTCCAAATTCAAGGACACATTTATAGATCATGGCCTATAATACTTTAATGGTTCAATATGTCTTTCCATTGGTATGAGGATGATATGAAATTACTAGAAGCTCATGTGTACCTATGGACTTATACATCCCCTATCAGAATGGTGATGTAAGGAGAGAATCTCTGTTATAAATACTAGAAGGAGGAGCTCTAAGACGATATAAGACCTACCTAATTGGAATAATCCTTATATAATCTACTGATAAGGTATCTCACATAGGTATTAAATGTGTGATGATAGTTAAATGATCAATGATATCTCACACCGTATAGCTTTCATAAGATGATCTAGTAAAAAAGTCACAAAATTCCAAGAAACATGATCCCATTTTCACCTAGAAATGGACAACGACTACAAAATACCCACTAGAAAATAATTTTTTTAATTCTACTAGTAACATATGGAACACCGAGTGATATAGATGATAATCTCACGTGCCATATCAGGCCACCAATACTAGGGAAAAAAATCTTGACACATTTTGGTGACACTGGGATGGACTGCATAATGTGAGGCCTTAAATTCATGTATGATGTCTAATAGGACACATAAATTATTATGGAATCATAGAGTATTTTCACCATCAATAGTACAACCTAATGATGTATCATCATCCAATATTCTATCACCTAGGAAAATGCCTTATGTATAAGATAGTTATGACATTCTAAAGCATTCAAGAAGGGTATAGTATAGAGTTAAAGTTGTGAGGATAGTCTGACCATGATCCTCTAAAACAAAAATTTGTATATTTGAGAATAATTCCATGAAATAACATTTTACGCTGGCTTCCTAAACTACCTATATCAATTTCTTAAAATTCAACTCATTAGGAACTACTTTTCCCTTATTATTCTTTTCGGAAAGCTCAAAATCAAATAGCTTCTTGTATTAAACACATATGTTCTTCTTAAGATTTAGAACACACTCCAAAAATATGTACTTGACGATTTTGTGATCTATTAACACAAAAAAACTCTCTCCAGTTAAATATTGCTTCCAACCATGAATGGTATGAACTACAACAACTAGATCGAGGTCGTGCATCGGGGAATTTCTTTTAAGAAGCCTCAAATGACGAAACTTGTGTGCCCCAAATAACTCATCCAACATCTTAATTGCTACAATATTGATACCTAATGTGTCAAAACAAATCATATCAGTCCTGCATGGCCTGATAATAATTAGTATTTATTATAAAGTGAATCTTCCCTTTTACTCAAGAAAGGATACTTTACAATCTCCTGGCCACCATAATTTCACACCCTTTCTCACCAATCTGATAAGTGGAACTGCAAGGCATGATAAATACATGATAAACCATATGTAAAATCATTTTATCACCATTAATCATAGTATGTCAAAACAATTCATGGGTAATCCTAGGAAACTACATCTCAAACTTTATACGGGTCTACTAAAACCCCTTACTCTGAGATTATATGACATTGGAAGTGAACTTTGTCGATCCAAATGATGAATTTAAGAACCTTATCACATAGATTATTTTCTCTTAGTATTTTCATAGTGGTATTAAGATGATTTTTATGGTAATGTCAAGAATTAGAATACACTAAATTTTCTCCAATAAATACTACCATGAATGAATCCACATATGGGTGGAGAACATGATTCATTAGATCCATGAAGACTACATGTGCATTTCGTAGACCCAACGATATGACCAAGTGATCTTATAAACCATACCTTCTCCAAAAATATGTGGATGATATTTATAAAGAACCCACACTTTCCTAATGGAATATTAAATTCAGATCTATCCTTGAAAAATCTCTCACTTATTGGAGTTGATCAAATTGGTCACCTATTTGAGGCAGTGGATGTTGATTCCTCCCTCTAAGATGGTTCAATCAATGAAAATTTAGGAAAATAATGAGGGTACCATACACCTTTTTAAAAAAATATCTATTGAACACTAAGAATATGTGATGGTGGGTATAATTCCATTTTCATATAAATCCTCCAATTAAATATGGTGCTCTAAAATCTCCATTGGTTCCATCATATATAGAGGAATGGTCACTAGTGCTACTACAAGAAATAGACCAATGGAGAACACTACCTCTCACACTAGGGGTATCCTGGAAAATTCATCAGGGAAGACATCCATAAAATTAACAATTATAGGATAGAAAACAGCAGGCAACAACCCTTCATCATCCATGAAAAGACTAGCAATATGAGATTTCACATTTTCTTGCCACTACAACCCAAGTTCCTATCTTGGAGAATGACCATTCCACATTACCATATATACATACCAACATCTATCTGGTGATGTAAACATCAACCACTAATGACTGCAGTCTATATGTGCTCAATAGGGAACTAATCTGTCAATACCAATGATTACATCAATGCCCTCCATGTCAAGGATTACATGATTCCACACAAACTGGTATCCACAGATCTCAAGGGGGCAACAATTATATCTATAAACACCCTCTGATCGAATACCTAAATGGATATTAAGAATCATATTTCAATAGAAGTTTTTGATATCGAGGCATGGATTCTATGTGATTTTCACAGATATAAAATATTGGGGGACTATTGTGTCAAATAAAATTGACACCAATATCATGAATATTAGAATAATACATGTAATAGTAGATTGTATGGTGGTATAATCCTTCATCATAGCTTAGAATGCATTTTACTGGAATATACCTCATCCATAAGTCAATTATTGACACCCCAAAGTATAATCATACTTCTGGTGTAGAGAATCATGAGTCTAAATTCATCTTCCAGGACCACCCCCTCAGCTTGAGCATCTGATGGTATTCCAACTTCATTCATGGTGTGATCCTACTCGCCATAATCCAGAATTTGTTTTATGAGAAGAGACATTATTTCTAGTTACCAATGTAAATGTCATGTAGATGCAATTTATATTCCTAGTTCATCCATATCCTCTAAATTCCACTCGATATCATGAGAACTAAGATTTCTTTTTCCCCACTTCCCATTTTTGTGAAATATAAAAAATATTCTGTATGAGGAGATTCATAACTTTTACCTCATGGGAAACCAAGAATTTATGCTTGAATCCACTAGGAGAAAAACTAATAGATTTTGGTTCTGAACCACCCAAACTCATAGAATCTACTTCCATCATATTATAGTCATTAATAAGTGCTTCGTTGACTATATTATAAATAATAGTCATCATAAAAAATATGACATGTGATTAGATGGAATATACCATCTCATAATCGAATCACACAAAATTCATAAGATCATCACTTTCTAGAATTAGTAAGAACTATTATGTCATTTTAAAGTTATTAATAAACTCCTTGATAGATAAAGTTCCTTACTAAAGATTCATATACTCTTTACCATATTGGTCCCACAATGTTTACGGAGTGAAATATACATAGAAAATAGTCTGTAAATCCTCCCAAACCAAATTATGATTCCAATATTGTTGGGTGAATACATACCACCATAAAATAGATGAATCTTAAATCTTATATCTAGTATGTTTTATCTCTGCTCTTGAGAGGTCCTTATATGATTGAATATAGAATGAATAACATTAAGATGTAACTCAACAACATGAGGTCCCACATTACCTAAAAATGTGAAAGTATTATAGTACTAGAACACCCGAATAAACTCCAGAATAGTTTTGGAAGGTCATACAACACCATTTAAATTTTTATTAAAATGAAAAAAGTCCTCACATAATGGTGAATCCGTGAGCATATCAGTAATATGATGATTTTCTCTATATGGAACCACATGAAGGATCATTGGTGGGTCAAGGCTGGACTCATTGGGTGTACGATTACCACTCCATTTAGTGATTATGAATGGAATACTTCCTAGATTTATGATACTACAATGATAAATGAATACCTTATAAGATATATTATCAATTGAATTGATTGTAGAGAGAAACCTATGATAGGTAAATAGCACTCATATAGAAACAATAAGACCACTCTTCCTTGTCCTTGATCTTGATCTAGGTGGTGAAAGAAACAATAGAATCTATTATAACATAGTAGATACCTCTCTTCCCAATAATAACACCAATTTTGGGTCTTGGTATTTATTTCTCACTTATAATATAAGTATTCATTTCTATGAATGACATTACTTTATATATTTTTATTCATTTTCAAATTAAATAATTTATATGGTTCAACATAATGGATCTCTATTCTTGATCCATAAAGTTCCATACTCATCATGAACTAGAATATGGTGTCTACATACCACATAACACACCACATTGTAGCCAACACATCCAATATTTTATGGATCAACATGCCACTACTGACTACATAAGGTATATACTTTAAACTATTTAGTAAAACACTCTTAGGTAAAGGAAGACACATTATGTGTTAATTATTTTTTGAAATCCCAATAACAAAAATAGTACATTTCAATACATAATTAAAGAACTAATAATATGAAATAGTAAGATTCATGTCGATATTAGACATGGAATTGAAAAATTAATGGCATATTATCCATATTGGGCCTATAATTAATCATATTAGGAAACAACCTAATTTTTTGGGGCTATGGTAATAGAAATATCATCTCAATAATTACAATATCAATTATAATATAATATATGAGTGTCATATAACAGTGATGTCGTATCATCTATAAATGAAAAAAATTCAATAACTCTAATTAACCATCCCAGGTAATATGTGTTTCCCCAATACATGGGTTTTCTAGGTCCATACATAGGGTCGGTAAATGATTCCATGACATCCAAGTGTACTTTATAATACCAAAACATCGCAAAAAACTAAAATAAACTCATATTATACCACTTTTAAACATCTAACCTAGTATCCATATTCCCTCTGGCCCAAGATGATGGGTCACATGGCCTCAAGCGCCCCACTTTGTATGCGAGAGGGGGCCGACTTGATGTGGGGGTGTAAAGGTGGTACATTGGGGGGACTATATCCTCATATCAGAATGACATCGTGGATAATAACAATAATAATACAATTTTAGAACAATGAAATTAAAACACACTAAATACTTGACAAATAACCCACTATTGTAGAAAATAAATATCTATAACAGATATAATAAATACCTAAAAAAGAATAAATAACTAAAACTGTAATAAAAAATCCACAAGGTAGTGTCATATACATGAATGCACGGTATGCTGATGTACAAAAAGAGGAATTAAGTATAAAAAAACAACATTCTATACAAGAACAAAAAAATGAACATAACGATGCTCCACTGGAATTTTGACCATATGCTTTCTCCTCTTCTCCTATGCAGTATTTATAGGAAATGAAGATCATAAATATTTAGTGGGTCACTTTCCCTTATAAATCACTATAAACAAATAATCTAATTAGGTACTAAAGGTGGTCCAAGTAGGGTGTGATATAAAATTTCTATAGTCCTCCAACAATGGTTTGTTGAAGTAATCCATGCATTTTACACAACAATAGTTCTGTGTATGCCTAAATAGAATATGGAAACAATACTAAATAAATAACTAGCCTATTCAGGTTCTTCAAGGAATCCTAGCATCTCTACAAGATTTGTCTCATTCCAAGAATGATAATATGAGAAGTTAATATATATAGTAGTATTATAAATTTATTATTGTTATATATTCCACCCTCCTATGTGGACTATTTACATGGAGACATATGTCGAAATATAATTGTAATACAAAGTGCTAGGTGGATTACGGCATACATAGTCATCCATAACATGTCTGAATGAGCCTATAAGTTAAATAATATGGTACATTCCCTATATCTCAATATGAGTGAGAGATTTCATTAAAAACATTTGATATGGTGGGTGAGTTTTCATGTCAACACAAAAAATAGGGTTTTTGGTGTGTCTTTCCAATAATCCAAATAGTGTTAATTGTGTTAGACATCATACTCAACACCTAATGTAATGGAGTGTGAAATTTCATGCCCAAAAAATCGATATCCACTATTCCACAACCTATATCAAAGGTATAAATATATTTATAAAAATATAAAAGAGTAATTACATCTCATTCATTATATTTATGAATAATATTATTACCAATACATTACAATTCAATTGAATCATTAAATAAATCATGAAATGATTTGTGTGGCCTTTACACCACATATAAACCATTTTAGTTAATCCATTTAAATAAATTAAGTAAGAAAATAATCACGAAGCAATACATTCCATATAATCAATATGATCAATAAATTAGTTAACCAAAACATTGAAATTTATTTTATAATGCTCACTTACACACTTAGGAGGTCATATTTCCCATTAAAAATTACCGACATGGTGAAATAAATTTTAAGAAAATCCAAGCACCTATGATTTTTTTGGTGACTAAAAAACATCTATAATAGAATAGAAAACAATTATATTCCCGAAAAAACTATTATAAGTCATTATTTACATTTTATCAACTAACTATAACAGAACATTTCATGATATCACACCAAAGGGTTGCCCACAATCAAGGTCGACATCATATAAATACCCTAAAAGGATCAATGGGAGTATAAAAATGTGCATATTAAAATTTATAACAAATGAAATCATTTTTTGGAAACACAAAACATTTTCCAACATGTGTAACATCATCAAAAAAATGAAAAAAACACACATTTCAAGTAAAACAACTATAGCACACACCTTACATCCATTGACAACACCTCATATGAAGGAGTCATTAAATTTGATGAATATTGGGGGAAATTGAATAAATGTTCCAACACCCTAAAAATGGGAAAAATATCATGACCCTAAATAGAATAATATATGGAAATATGAAATTATAAAATAAGATAGAGGACTCTAGAACATACCTATTTTTATCTGATGATTCCATCAAAACCTGAATAAGATTTTGGATCTAAAAGATATTAGGAAGCCTATGTTATTAAATGAGAGTTCCATTGGAGAATAGTGGATGAGCAATATTCTAGGGAAATTTAGGAAGAAAGAAGATATAAGCATTAATGTCTAAATAAGGTAAATTTTTTATTTTACTCTATGAAACAAGGAATTATGGTTAGGCCTTAAGGTTTGGACAAAACATGTGTTAACTATTCTAAACCACTACTAACGGAGTGACCTCATGTGGTTAGTGAGCAGAGTATATGTAAACTTGCACAAAAATGAAAAAAATACTCTATCCAACCTCTATAGTAATTAAAATAGGTGAGAACCTATGGTCACATAATTGTAGAAAGATTTTATGGCCCCCAAATCTCCTCCATTATACCCTATAAGTTTCTTCAAATAATGAGACCCATTCTATTCTC
Source organism: Viscum album (assembly GCA_963277665.1). Classification (NCBI taxonomy): domain Eukaryota; kingdom Viridiplantae; phylum Streptophyta; class Magnoliopsida; order Santalales; family Viscaceae; genus Viscum; species Viscum album. The sequence continues at coordinate 495,623,395 of OY728121.1, read as the reverse complement.
TAAATAACATGGGTTCCTAGGTCTCAAAAAGGACCAAACACCCTGTTGACCTCCATGAATTCGTTGGGTAACATCATAAGGGTTGTTTAATGGAATTTACAAAAAAACCAATTCATACCTTCATGAAATGATGGTTCATTTCAATTATAATCATTAACATGGATTGGATATAATTTATATAGGATATCATTTATTTTTATCAATAACGTATGGTTTCATATAATGGTTATGTTTTCTTTGTGTCGTTTATTAGAAATATTTATTAACTAATATATCATAAATGTTCAGGTACTATTTATTCTCAATTTCAAGGATTGGTGTTTATATTTATAGAATTGATGGTGGGAGTTTCTATGAAATTTGGATAATTTTCAATATTTATTTGATTGAATATATTTTCAAACATGAACCTAATTGTGAAAATTTATTTTATATAGGGTTACAACATGATACATCAATAATATAAATTAAAAATTACTGGATAGTTCCTTTGGATTTTAAAGATAATCCAATTTTTTTTTATGATATATGTCAGAAAGGTTTGATTCGAGAATGTGTATAAACCTATAGTGCTTCGATATTGATTGTGAAGAAAAAATATAGTTATTTTTCCTAGAACATAAATTTTCATATTTATAACATGATGATGGTGAAGAACTGATATCCGCTCTTATGGATTTCTAACTTATTAAATTAATTTTAGGAAGCTCACTTGTTTTCAATATTTATTTTCAGTATAGATATCATTAGTTAGGGTTAAATGGGGAGATGTTCAAAATTATGATTTGAGGTGTCCCTATTGAAACATTTTTTTGATACCATTAAGAGTCATTTGTTTCCTAGGTTCGATGAAATCAATGCTAGTTGAGATTGTAGAATAATTCTTTTTATTATTCATCAATGATATTCAAGTGACTTTTGGATTAGTGGAGAATCATTATGATAAATTAAGAGTAAATGTTAGAGTTCATTGGGGGTATCAATTATATAGAATTATATATATGTTTGTATATTATATAAATTCGTTTCATTTTTATGTGAATATTATGTATCAACATGTTTTATTATTTAATTATATAATAATGAAGTTAATCAATTCTCATCTTAAATCCATGATTATTTTGATTTTGTGAGTTTTCATTAGTTTTTAATGATATTATATGATGTTTGTGTGATATTTATCATATATTATAGAAGATATTATAGTTCTCACATATAGTGTTGAAAATTGATTGCATTCAGATTAGTATTATGTGGTGTTGGAGTGTCTGAAGGATAATATGTTTTGTGTTATTATGTAATGATTCTGGAATGATATTTTCATATTTAATATCCTTTCAGATGGTTTTTATCATCGGTTTTCATTTTTTGTTGATATACGAGTGATATTTCATCTCGTTTGGGTTTGTAATGTTATGACATCACAAAACTAGCTATCCCACCCCAAATATTATTATTTTTATTATAGTTTATTTAACATAATCACTACCAATATTATATCGATAATGTCTTCATTCTTATATTTATAGATCATATGATATTTTTATAAATTTATATTAGTTGGATTTGAAATTTTATTAGAAGAGGTCTGTGCTGTTCTTGTTGGATTATGAAATCATAATATTTTATATTTTCGATAAAGGTAATGTGTTAAATGATGTATTGAGACAGAAGATGAATATAAATGTTGTTAGTGAGGATAGATATGAGTGCAGAATGATGAAACAGTTTACAAAATTTCCTCTACATATGGATAGTTTTAGTGGAGGATTTATTTATATTTGATGAAAATCCATTCTTTATTTTTCGAGAAGTAAGTAGAGCCTCAACTATAGAAATCCTATGGTAGAGGTGTGGATATATTTTATTATTCTTGGAGATTATCTGAATAGATATTTAAAAGTTGATTAGAATCTTGTTTTTTTAGGAATGACCTTTATTTAATCGATAATGTCAATGGGGGATTTTTATAAGTTATATCGCATAACTTTTGAAGTATATATTAGATTATCAATTATGCATCATACAATGGAGTGGAATCATCAGTAACAAGGGATGAAGACATTAATGGTTGATTTTATATTTTAGTTCCTTGTCTTTCATTGGGTGAAGGAAAAGGTTATAGTTAAATATGGAATGTTATATACATGGAATCTTCTTAAGTAGTTACGTGAGGAAATCTTTGAATAATTTGGGACCATTTTTCTTTGATAAATTTGAGGATGTGGTTCCATTCGTTTTTTTGTTGAACAATAATATTGGAACATTTCCTAATGATTAAATATTTAGTATATGCAATTCTTTGATGACCCTATTTGGTGTTATGGTTGTAATTCTTAATTTTTTCTCAAGGATGATAATCACATATCAATTTTCAGAATTGAGCTAGATATTATGGTATATTCTATGGAATAATTTTGGATATTATTTATGACTTATTAAATCAATTTTTACTTTTCCATAAAAGATGATGGATTATATAACCAAGACACTAATATTGGATTCATGTAAATGATCATGATTTTTGTGTATTAGGATTTATTTTTTCCTTTGATTGAGTTTTCATTTTCATATATCTATCAATAATGAATGGAATAACATCCTTAAAGATTTTTTTATATGTGTCATAAGATATATAACATCTATTTGAGTTTGATGACCAGTTCGTGATTATCATACCATATCGATAACAAACTATAGAAGACCAATTACTGGGGTTATGTTTGGGTAATAAGGCTACTCAGGGCTAATATAATTCATATTTATGTATTTATTTCAAGTGTAAATCTCCTCTATTTAATATTTATGGTTATTTGAATTTGAATGTTTCCCCTAATCTTGGGAAGAATAATTTCATTGGAGGATTTAATAATTTAACTTTGTTTTTTATTCATTTAATTATGGAAATTTTAGTAGGTATATTGGTATGATGATTTTCATTTGTTTCTATTTGTTTTGGAAAGTTTCCATGTGCCAATGATTATAATATATCTTAATGATGTGAATAATTTTATTGATTGATGTAGGTTTTTTATTGAGAAAGGTTTGAATTTAATGGAATGAGAATTTGTTATTTAGGATGATTATGATATATTTGTTTAATGATACAGCATTATATCAAATCTTTTCTCTTGGAGGGGAGGTATGTCCCACCCCAAACATGATTGTCATTTTATTTATTTACTTATTCCCTGGTGTTTTATTTTTCAGTTACGGATTAGGTTGAATTTTTAGTGACGAATATTTGTTTATTTGATGTATTGGATAGTATTTCCACAATCCACGTTTTTTGTATATGTTTTGGGGATAAATTGTGCGGTTGGTTAAGGAATATAGTTTTTACATATATTTGGCTTCATACATTGTTTTACTTACATGAAATTCAAACGGTTTGGCCAAAAACTTGCAATGAAAATGAGTAATTATGAAGCTCTTGGATGGTGTTTGGGATGAAGCCCTTGACATTTACACAATTAGGGGAATCCATGCAGCTTGTGTCTGAGGGACTATATAATTTTTATAGGGGTGATTTTCACACTTCTTGAATGTTTTCCCAAACCGTACATATATCCTATATTGGTGTTCCCGTCTTATTGAAGGTTGTGAATAGTTGGCATACAATAGGGATAACCATGTGGTTAAACAATTAATCTTAACCAGATTCACAAAAAGGTGAACTTTTAAGTTTTACCTCTTATTTTTTTGACACTATTCGAACCCCTATCACTCTTAGTGAACTTTGGAAGATGAGGAGGTTCCCAACCACCTCTCTTATTTTATATCCTCCTATTTTTTATGATAATTTATGCTTCTAAGATGTGTTCCCATTGATTAATGGTCATTTTTTCCAATATTATCATACTCTATTGGTTTATTAGTTTTTATTTTCTTGTTTCCTTAATGTGTCAACCCTAGGGTGTGTGGTGGATAATGTGGGTTTATTCATTTGATGATAGGTAGTAGTTTTTGTTCTATTGACCTTGATCTTCCTTCTATGAAAGTTTCTTTGCATTTTCACACCACTATGGTAAGTGTTTCAATCCATTTACTTACTAAAACGTTCAAATTGATGTTTGAGTTTTACTAATTAATTTCCATTTTTGTTGTTCACGATTTTAATGATTTTATTTGAATTATTGTGGTGTTTTGTGTTGGAAATTTAATGAAAATGGGTTTTAAAAGGATTTATAAAATTATTCATATGTGTAAATACATACTAGTTTTTTGATAGAAACTCTATTTGTATTTTAAATTCAAATTGTGTATTTTTTGGGTTATTATTGGCATTATCTAGGTCCTTATATTATGTTTGATAGGAATAATTTAGTTTGGTGTGCGGTTGAAGTGCCATTTATGGTTTGATTCTTGTGTGAAAATCCATTTAGTTGGTTTTAATTCCATTATGATTCTATAATTGATTCATGTGGCAGTTTTATGAATTTTTAATAGTGTTCCACTAGAATTGGGAATATCTTGATGTGCATGGGGCTCGAAAAAGGATAATCAAACACCTAATAATGGACTTCCATGATAATGGCCATTATGAAACTAGTTTTTCAAAATGATCTTATTCTATTTCTTCTTCTCCACTATTTTATCATCAAAATGGATTTCATATAAAATTCCAATTTTTTCTAAAGGGATTATTTATTTTTAAATGACATCAAATGTGATTCCTAAATTTGGATCTAAAACCAGGAATGTTTGTAATATTTACATAGGATTGGTAACCCCATTACATTATAGAAATTTTTAGAACCTTATAAGTCTGATTTATTTTATCAAAATGATTTGAAGAGGGTTTTGAGAAAAAAAATTATTGTAAATTATTTTAAATTGTAAATGTTATTGTGTGGTTGGTACTTTGTTATGTTTTAGAAGATTTTTGAAATCATTTTATTTTTAGGGATGGCTGGAACTTTGTAATGGCTCAAAGTATGATAGGAACCCTAATGTTCATCCTTTAGATGAGAGGACCTTCACATAGACATTTTCTCGGATATGGAAAAGCATGAATGATAGAATCTATGATTTTTGTTAAATACCAAGAATGTGATTACTAGATCATTAACTTTATACTATTATCTTGGAATCCCTATACATTATTTGGAGATACATGTTAAAGTTACATTATAGTCCCTATGAGATTGATTATAACCACATGATAAAGTATATTATTGGTGGGATTCTCTACTAGTGATGACAGTTTAGATTAGTCAGGATGGTCATTGAGTATGTGTTGGAACCATAAACTAGAATGCAAGTTCGAACTGATTTCCTAATTTGATTTCTTCTAGGGATATTTAGGAAATTACCATGATTATTTTTCTATAAATTACTATTTTCTTATATAGAATTTGGGTTACCTGTTAATTACTATATATCTTCTTACTATTTTAATATTTATTTTTATTTTTTTATACCATATTGATTATATTTAGTTTATATTTTCCTGTCACCTATGATTTTCTTATGTTATGTTTTCTAACTTTTCCATGATTTTCAGAATGGGTTTTACATGAGAAATTATTTCAAAATGGATAATCATATTTTTCATTTACTAAGTTATATATGGAATCATTTTTGGAATATTATAAATATAAAAAATTATAGTCTTAAAATTATTTCATACTAGAGTTTATAGACTATTTATGGAAGGTATATGTATATATTTTATGGTGTTTAACTACTGAGCTATTTTATTCTAACACCATACATGTTCTACTCAACATTAGTATAGATAGTTGTTATTGAGGTTCATTTTTTTTATTTTTCTATAAAGAAGGATTATATCTATGGATGGTAGTGAAAAATGGTTCACATGGAGATCATGTTGGGGTTTTTTGGTTTTTTTGAGTTTTTTTAGTTTCCATTTTTATCTATGATCATATTTAGATTTGATTACGTAATCATTGATGATCAATTACTACATGTTTATACTGCATACTCTTTTTTTCTTCTTTGATATAATTTTATATTAAGATAAATCATTACTATTGTATTATCTTTAATTAAAATCATTAGTTTCTATCCATGAAAGATTAGGAATGCAGCTTGGGGATTTTCATGTGACTACTCAGGTGCAATGTTTAGTGTTGACCCAGGTTGGTACTTGAAAAAATGGTATAATAGAAGCCCTTGGATATATGGGAAATCAGGTAGTTTTATATAATACTTTTCAAGGATTGGGGGGAAGGTATTAGAAGAGCATCAAGATCTCATTCTCGTATTGAACCCCATGTTTAATGGGGAAGTATATTATTTTATTATTTTTTTGGTTTTTGGATTTAGGTCATTGGCTCTTTATGGATTTGTTGGTTGTAGAATAATAATGGATGTGAACCGGTGCTACACCAAGAGATTTCATTGAGATGAGACCCTTGTGAAGCCTGTGTACATGGTTCAAGATACTTATATTAGATGGTACTTTTAGGGGTCATGGTCTACGAAACAATGTTTATGGGTTATGGATGGACACTATTTTTCTATTTGTAGAGTTTCTGTGTGAGTTATTTTTTGGTTGATTATGGATGATGTTAGTGAATTTTTAATCAAAAATGGTTTTTGGAGAAATAGTTCTCAAAATTGAAAATTATTTCTAGACATGTTATTATTTTCAAATATGGTCTTGGGTTTTTAAATAAAACATGATTTGGAATAGGGTTATTGTAATTGAATAGTGGCATTGGATGAAGGTAATTTTTTAAATTGAATATAAATAATGGGTTTTAAAGTAGTTTTTTCATTTTTCTATGATATTATGATTTTTGAGCTTTTTGTTTTGGTCAAAGTGTTATTTAAATGGAGTTTTGGTTAGATGTTTATTCTTTTTTATATCTTTTTTTTATGTTGAGTATCCCATCCAGAACGGTCCCAAGGGTTTATATCAACTCTCCTTAATTTTTTGGCCGTTTGAGATTCCCCGTGGGATGGAAGTTTGAATTTATTATCTATTGTTTGTAGTATTCCATTGTAAAAATGGATCATTTTATCCATGAGAGTGGATTGAAAAACATGAAGGTGTTTCCTTGTCATGGGGAACTCCAAATAATATGATTGTCTGAGTTTCCATGGGTTTATTTGAGGGACTGGTGTTGGATCCGTGGAAGGTGATAACCCCACAATCAATACGTGTTAGTATATCTTGGGAAGTATTTATAACCACTTATGTTTTCTAGTTCATATGTGTGGAGGGAATGTCAAATAAACTATTAGAGTTATGGGGTGTTCAGTATGGTCAATAGACAGTGAAGTACAATGTTGATCCCTTTATGGACTTAGTTACATTTTCTACAATGAAAAATTCAATGGATCAATTTAGGGATACTATCTTAATATTTTGTTTTAAAATAGAGGTTAAGAATGAGTTCTATAATATAACATTTTTTATTTCATGAAGATATCATATAAGGTAGATTTCACTGAGTTTGTTCTAGTTAGAAATCCAGTTTCTGAGGGTGATTGTGAAGGTTACCCATGTATTAATAGGTGCATTCCAGAGCAACCTATTCTTAAGGAGTCTCATTTTTCAGTTACATATTCAAATTGATTATACCACTAATACATTTTCTTCCAGTGTGTTCGGTCATCGAATTTAAATTCATCCTGTCATAGTCCTCTAAATTCTAGCTGATTATGTGGCTATATGGATCACATGGAGAATTTATTCATACAATGTTACCAAAAGAAGAAGTTGTACCCTTAGGATGTTAGCTCCATACATAAAATAAGTATATACTTCAGGGAAATAGGGTTACAGCCTAATCCTTTGAGTGATTCATTCATGAAACCAAGAGTTTTTGGTTTTGGGGTTGTCTTACCATATTTTACGTCCATTAATGGGGTGTTAATAATTTATGTTTTTCTTATTTTTTTTAAAAAAATTTATCTATTTTTGTGTCCATGTATTTCATGGAAATTCCATATTGGTGTCTCATGAATGTGTATCTTTAAATGGTTCTCCCTTGAGAGGATTAGTTTTGGATTTGGTTGTTCCCATTGTGGTGAAATTTATCTCCTATAGAAATGATGATTCCTGGTTTGTTTTGAGGTTTGGATTTGGTTTCTACTCATTCATTGAATTAAACGATTGGTTGATGTATATATAATTTTAAATAGCAGGGAGAAACACCCTGGATATGGTTTTCCATAGTATTTTTTTGGTATGAGTCATAAAGTAAAAATGTCTCACCGATGATTGCGGTTTCATTTGACTCTATTTTATTCTGTATTTTGGATTTTTTGATCATTTGGTTTGGTGAATTTTTAGGTGTAGAATGTTTTTATGTTGGGGATAATTTTCACACCAGATATATTTTTTTTATTTCATGGTTTTTTATCTATCATATGTTGTTTGAGTTGTGTTCATAGTTATAATTTTTGATTTTTTTTCAGTTTTTGGTGTTTTTTTTCCTATGTATGGTTTGTTTACCTCGTTTGGGGAGAAAATGAGCATATTTTTAATGAAGAGGGTGTATCTAGATCGTTTCTTTATTCAATGGTTTTATATGTATAGGCTACATAAGCATTTTCCCAAAACATGGATGGAAAATGAGTAACCATACTAATATTATTGGTGCCTGGGAAAATGTGTATGGCTTGCACACAATATGGAGAAACCAAGCGATAAGTGTGTGGGGGCCTCTGTAATTTTCAGAGTGTAGATTTTCATTATTGGGTCAGCCAAAATGTTTAAACTACCCAGATTCTTTTAATGGAGAATTTTCATGTTTTCCCTTTTACATTTAAACACTTTTAAACCCCCTACTTCTCTTGGTGGGTATTGGTGAATTAGTGTGATCCCAAACCCCTCTCCCATTTACCCTCCTTCCATTTTGATTCTCAATCAAGATTATAAGTAGAGTTCCTCATGATTGATGGTATTTTTATCCCCTTCATCTTTTCCTCTCTTGGTTTCTTTGTTTTTCATAGATCAATTCCTTTTGGGATGAACCATGGGGTAAGAGATAGATAATGTGGGTTGATTACATCCATGGTATGTTCTTCAGTTTTTTCCTGGTACCTTTATCATCATTCTTTGAGTATTTTGTTGTATTCTCACCATATTGGCGTAGGTTTTCCATAAATTTCCATTATGAAACATTACATTTTCTGCTTTAAGGTATCTAATTAATTTTAAATTTACTTATACTTTATTGTGGTGTGTTTCTATGATTTTTTGGGGTCTTTTGGATTCAAAAATGTGACAAAAAGAGGTTTTCAAGGGGTTTATATAATTATGTACATGTGTATATGCATGAAAGGAGTTTTATAAAATGTCTATTGGACTTTGAAATTTAATTTTGGTATTATTAAATTGTAATTGTCCTTGGATGAGATTAGAAATTGAGATTAGGTTGTGATTTTCTATATTCTTAGGGTTTTCTGCTTCTGTGAATATCTTTGTAATGAGTTATAATATTCATTTGATTCTTTAATTATAACATGTTGTATTTTTATTCCTATTGATCAATGTTCCATCAGATTTGGGAATATACATATGTTTCTTGCATGTTTATATAGATAACCCCACAAATGGTAATGTCATTTCATGTTAATGTCCATCTTGAACATGGTTTTTCAAAATGATACTCTTCCATTTCATTCTATTTTCTATTACATCCTATAAATGGTTTTCATAAAAAATCTTACTGTTTTTAAAGGGATTATTTATTTTTTAATTACATCAAATAGGGTTCTTAAATGTGTTATCTGAAACATGGTTTGTTTGGTATCATGAAACATTATTGGTAACCCCCATACCATAAAGGACTGATTGGAACCATGTTAGTATGAGTTATGTTATCATCTTGATATGAATATGGTTTTGATAAGAATAAAATATTCATTTTAAATTACTAAAAATTGAAAATTTTAAAGTCTGATTCGTAATATGTGATATTTTGGAAATTGGTTTAAATATTATATGATATGTAGGCCTAGATAGAACTTTTTAGTGGCTCAATGTGTGAGGGTCACCCTAGTATCCATCCTTTTGATTAGTGGGCCTTTACATAGATAGTGAAAGGTTTTGGGAATGATATGAACAATAAAATCTGTGTGTTGGGTATAATGATAATCATTTTATGGACACTTAATTATCCTTATACTATTGTTATGGGATTATAGGACACCATTTGAGGTTCAGTTAATGGAGACTTTCTTTTGCTGATTAGATGTATTAGAACCATGTTTATAAAGGATAGTATATGTAGGAAATTCTACTGGTGAGGCTAGTTTAAATAATCTAGGGTGGTTTTTGGATAGGAATTTTCACCACATGGAAACAGGTGTCTCTGAACTGAGTATATCCATGGATTTATTATGGGGATGTTTAGGAAATTCCGAGGATTATTTTTTAGTATGTTCTTTTTTTATTCAGTATAGTTTTGGTTAATTATTCAATAGTATCTATATTCTTTTCATGTATTGATTCCTTTATTTCTATCTTATTAAATTTACCTTGTTGATTTTAATTATTTTATATTTTCTGTTAACATATTATTGTATTGTGTTGTTTCTTCTTACTTGTCCATGTTTTTTTAACTGGGTTTTATACGAGATGTTGTTTCAAAATGGAAAATCATGTTTTACGTTCAATGGGGTATTTCTAGAAATAGTTGATGAAAATATAAAGATAAAAATTCTATTTTAATTAGTGTATTTAAAAATATAATTTATTTAATGATTAAGGAAAGGACATGTATGAATTTTTTGTTCATTACCTACTGATATGTTTTATATTCACATGCTACTTGTGCCACTCAGCATCATAGTCCCATGATGATTTTCATGTTTAGTTTTTCTCCAGTTTCCTTTGATTAATTCTTTTCTTTATGGTTGGTTTTGACCACGATGTCACATGGAGATGATGTTGGGTTCCTGTCTTTTTTTTATATTTAATTTATTTTCCTATCTTTTTCATCTACTATAGTATCTAGACTTATTTATGTAGATATTGATAAATTTTCGTTTTTGTTTAGTTTGTGTACTCAATTTTGATTTATTTATATTAATATATATTTGGATAAATTGTTCCCATTATATTATATTTTTTTCTCGTCATTACATTCCATCTAGAGAGGACCTGAATCACATATCTATCCTTGAACTACGTTGGCTAGGTTAATTTATTCTGGATCATCATCGGTTGGTTTTGGTTCGATTATATTGAGGAATATATTTTGGATATATATTAATTGAATGAAGACCCATATCTGGGTTTTTATGATTTTTTAGTTATTTAATACTTATTTATTGATTAATTGGTTATAGATTTTACATTCCATTGGTCTTATATTTGATATTTTATAATGACAAGGTTTTTGTTTGAGAGGTTTCTCATGAGGTATATTTTATAGAATTTTTTGTAGCCCCATTCATTTTTTTAAATCATATGGAATTGAATCATTTTACATTTATCTAATATAGATTAAAATTTAATTATTATCCATCTACATTTGGTTTTATAGGTGATTGAGTTAGAAAAATAGAGTTTAGTGGTGATATTATAGCTAAATGACGGAGTTCTAAGATTTATTGAAAATGAGGACATAATTTTAACTTTAAAATATCATATTTTTCAAGGATAATCATTATTCTAGTCATGTTATTTTTGGAGTGTGAATTTCTCTGAATAATTGGAGTTTGAGATGAATCAATTAATTTCATGATTTGATTACACCATTTTAAAATCAACATCATTGTTTAAATAGAGTCACCAGTTTTTAATCATCTATTTTATCTGTAATTAAGTGGGATCTAGATTCAATATGGATAGATGAAGGACATAAAGGTATTCAAATCATGGTTGAAACCATTATGTTGTTGTGAATACTACATTATAATTTATCGATGATTCACTGGAAGGATCGATTGACCAAATCAGGATTTTATATATCAATATCATGTATGAATAATAGACCATGTTTAATTTTTTTAAATAGATGATTTAATTAGGGGGTGCAATAACAGAGAAAAACATAATTGTGGTCTAGGATCACATTGTTAATGATTCCAGAGTTTTAAATTTAAATTATTCTACCATATTTCCTTCAAAATGGTTAAATATTCATTATAATTAATCATGACACACTAGAGACACTATTTTTTCTACCTTGGATACCCATGGTGGAATCTTATGACATTGTATTTGATAAATATAGTTCTTGTGGTTTAAGGTTATATTTTAAACCTCTTATTTTATTCTTACATATTTCGTATTTCTTGAAGATCTGTGGTAGTTGGTTTTTTTAGGCTTAAAAAATATATTATGGGGGATTTATTTATTCATTATAGATAAGAAGATTATTAAAGGATCATGGTGTGATTTTTGGTTTTTTATCATTGAGTTCCTTCACTTCTCAGTTTTGTGTTGTTTTGGGGATTTTTTAAGATAGGTGATACACATTAGATATTAAATTTTACTATGTTAATTTAGTTGGTGAATTTAGTAGATATCTATAATAAATTTTTTAGAATATTCATAATGAATATAAATAAATGGATTAGAGTGGGATGTGATTTTAATATATTTTAAATCATCATACCCTATTTTTATTATTTAGTTTCTTGTGTGTTTATCTGGTCAGTATTCTTTTTTTTCATGGAGTCATGTTATAAATGTAATTGAACAAAATATAATATATAAATGAAATGGAAACAATTTAAAATTCAAAATGGGTTATTTAAGAATTATTTATATAGAATGAATTTATAATTTAATAAATAATTTTCTAGTAAATGGTATTTCTTACATGTTGTTATAGTAAATGTTCAATAAGGATTGTTTGTTGTGGTGGAAGAAAATATTAGAAATGGACTATTATTTCATTGAGGATGGTGTATCAATATGGTCTATTTTCAAGGAATTTTGATGTTATTGATGATATTATGTGGGGACCAATGACAAAGATATCTTATAAATAGTGGTGTGGTTTTTTATGCGATGGTGGTATTTGGTTATTGTGGTTGGTTTGTTGATAATTCTAGTGATGTGGAGGTAATAAAACATAATAAAACATTAAATGATTTGAAACATGTTTGTTTAATGAAATTATTGAATATGATAAATAATATATTGTTAACGTAAATTTTTATAATGTGTAATAATAATTAATAAAGGAGTAGATCAACAATGTGTTAAAAAAATTAATACAAAAATGTGTTGTAAAGGAATAATGGTACATATGAAAAGGACTGTTTCATGAATTAAGGTTTTTAATGAATCTAATGGTTCTGAAAAGTGATTAATATAGTGGAAACCATGAGATTATGTGATAATATGTTGTGTGGTTATTGTGTAATTATAGTATTTTATTGTTGGGTGTCTATATATTATAAACATTTATGTTGTGGGGAGGTGAAAATAAGACGGTGTGTTGTGGTTTAAAAAATATTTTGAAAGGGATGTGACCATAGGTTTTGGTTTTTAAATATTAATTGATATTTTACTTTTTTTTACTTCTTATATATTACTATATTAGTTTAAATTCTATACCAACTCCCATATATGGTTTTTGGTTCCAAGTATACTCCCAATATCAAATATGTCTGTGATATAGATCAAAATATTCTCCATCCTCCCCATATCTCTTCCAAATTTAGTTAGATAATGTTGTGTGTTGAAATGGTATATAGATATGTTATAAAATATTTAACCGAGGTATGTGGTATGTGGTTATGGTATGTGGTATATGGTTGTGGTTATATAACTGTGCTAAGGATGTGGTTTATAGTTGTGGTATGTGGATAGAGAAGGGATGAGTGTACTAGGAAATATTTCATTGGTAAATGATGGTGACTATGTTAGTGGGGAAGTGGACTTGATGAACATTATTAATATAGTTTCAGGATTAAAACGATGAACGTTTTGAATTTATATTTATTGAGTGGGATCTTGGTGACATTTATATAGTTTTTTTAGAATAGGTAATGAAATGTTTAAACTATTAATTATACTTTTCAATTGAATTCTTCTTCCGGATTTGAATGGTAGTTTCCAGGTATGAATTTATTGACTATAAAAATATTCCCAGACCTACTTCTACATATAATTTCGTACACTTATAAGATATAGTTGGTAAACAGTGTTTCATTACTAGCTCATTTTTATATATTTTTTGTTTTAAAAGTTTATAAAATATGATCTATTTTTTGTATTTAAAGTCATTTTATTTTATTTTTATATGAAATTACATGATTTGTTTTCGGAATAGGGTTTAATTTTAAATTGAGATGACATTTTAACATCTTTAACTTGGAACTATGCACTGGTTCACTGAGACGGCCAGTAATATAACCTTAGGCACACCTCCCCATATGCTGAAGGCAATAGACTAGATATGAGGGTCTGATGTCGGTTATTAGGAATCAATACCATGTTTATCAGAGTAATAACACAAGGGAAAATAAATATATAATAATATAGTGATAGAACCAATAAATAGGAAAACTAATATTACATGATTATTAAAACATGAAAATACAATAAACAAAACTGAACAGTTGATATGCCATGCCAAGATCTTTTCATGTGTCAAGATGAAAAACAAAAAATAAATAAAGGCCGTAAAAAATATCAAGAAGTTCACGAATTTTAACTACTTCCCCCAGCCATTCCCTATACTATATAATATATCAAACATAGGTCATTTTCCCTTAACGTATCCTATAATCAAAAAATATATTTGTATACTGCTTAGGTAGCCTGAGTTGATTATGGGTAAAACTCAGTATGCCACCACCAATGAAGTCTAAAACAATATCCCATGAAAATATTTTATATAGTTGTATATGTAATAAATAAAAACAATAATGTAAATAGTTTACATTTATTAAAGTAATCATTATTTTACCACATAACCCCAGGGTTCCCAATGACTCCAGAACTATAAATAACTTCTTTAGACCATGTAGGAGTTGGAACTATCCCAAAGGGATATCATATATCTAAATGTCATTATTTCCATTAATAATAACAATTCAGATCTGAATATCATTGTTACCATTCATAAAATCAATTCATATAGAAATTACATTTCTACCATTCATTATCACAATTCATATCCCAATTGCATTTTTACCATTCACAATCACAATTAATATATGAATACTATTGTTACCATTAGTTTCCAAAATTCTTATCAGAATACCACTGTTACCATTCATCGTCTAAATTCATAACTTAATTCCATTATTACCATTGATCATCTCAATTCATATATGGATTCCATTATGACCATTCATTAACTCAATATTCTTCACTAAAGATATTTGATGTAGCAAACCAAGTCCTACCAATGATTATCCCATATATAAATGTATCACAAGTTCACATGGTTCACAATATAAAATTAATTATTTCACCAATAAATTATTGACATTAAAAATTTTCATATTCAAATCATTCCATTATTTAATTTAATAGTTAATTAATATCATAAATTCTATTAATTAATTCAACATGTAATTTATCACTTCAATAAAAATAATTAATTCAATAGTAAATTATTGACAAAAATTAGATTAAATAATTCAATAATTAATTAATCCAAATTCAACCAATTTTATAATCAAAATAATCAACCACAATTAATTCATCTATTAATTAATACAAATCAATAATCCAATTATACATTCAATTAATTAAACAAATAACTATTTCAATTCAATAAATTCAGTATCCCCCATTCCAAAATCCCATAATTAACTAATTTTCAAAATTAGATAATTGAATTTATGAAACTCAATTGTTAATAATCTAATATGAATTCTAAAATCAAATAAATGTCATTTAAATCTAGTCTTTGGTATTTGAATTTTAGAAAAACTACCTCGATTTTTTATTGAGCGATCACCTAATTGGAATTCCCAAAATTTAAATGTATAATTTAAACCCGTGATGAAGAAGGAAATACTGAAAAGAAACCAAGATCCAAGATCAAATGAATAAAGATCTAACAAACATTAATCTAGATATTGAGAAAATATTAGATAGACATCCCTCTTTTATCTATAAAGTAGAGCATGAGAGAGGGAGAGAGACAAATCAATCAAGAACAAACTATATATATGGAGAGGAAATATCTTCAATCCTCCCTTCAATTCAACATGAAATGTTGTTAGGATGTATTTTAATTTATCAAGAACCCTCTACAAATGAGAATGAATTTTTAGGATTGAGCTAAGTCCCATTAAAGGTAAAAAAGGTCGAGTTTTAAACTTTTAATTCTGTTTTGCAAGATAATTTAATACCCACAAAAGGTTTATTTGAAAGGGGTAAATAGTTTTCAAAATCAAGAACCAATCTTGCAATTCCCATCATTTTCGGGTGAAATGGTTTTTTGGGCCAGGTCAATGGTTTGAGAAAATAGTGATCCCACTATGTAGTGCCGTTTTTTCATAAATAAATACTAATTTTTCACCCTAACACAACGAAGATGCAATCCCAAAAAAGTACTGAAAACAAGGAAAAATATTACATGTAAAAAATCTTGAGAAATATCATGAAAAGATCAAGATCTTGCAATATCCCCACCATATAATATCTCAACCTCGAGCGGTACTAAAAATAATATCTAAGATTCATTGTTGAAAAGATTAGGCCACTGAGCCTACAGATATGATTTTCATTCTGATGAATCCTACTATGGATTCCTAGGTTTTCCCAATACATGATATGTTGGAATGGTCTTTACCCACAACACATTCTCAATATGATCCAAAAAACATATCAGATTCTCCTCCAAGGGTGAATCTATCTTAATCCTAACATCATCAATGAATCCCATGAGAAGGGACAGGCTGATAATGCAGATTATTTCACACATTGAACTGCCAATCTTTATACCACCACCCCAATTCTGTCCATAACCTCCAATAGTCCAATAAACCTGGGCACTACCTTTCTGGTTTTCTATATCTTGGGGTGACCCAATCATGGGGATACAAGAAGGAACACGTGATCAACCTCTCAAAACTCAATGTCTCATTGGAAGCTATCAATATATGACTTTTATCTACTCTACGCCATATCCATATATTTTCAAATCAAATAATCCTACTCTGACATCTTCAGCATGAGTCTTCATCCCAATAAATCTAACTCACCTAACTCCAAACATTATAGAGTTGATCTTCATGGTCTACCATTAATAGAATAATATGGTTCTTTTTGTATATTTTCCTGACAACATTTTTATATGAGAACTCAACCAAAGCTTAATACTACAATCAAGATCAACAAAATTTTGGGACACATGGACAAAGAATATATTCAATCACCTATATAATATGTTACAACTACACAACTATATGTTGGTGGAATGCAGTTCTCCGATGAAACATTGTACCATGTTCCTTATAAATTCCATTCATGATGACTGAATTAAAACACAATTCATGTTGTGAAATGATATTATGTGAATCCCACATAGACAGGCAATTTCCCTATCACACAAGTCCTTTATCTTTGGCTCTAAAAAAGTATCCCATATAGGTAAGAAAAGTGCAACTATCACCAGTCATTCCATAACAACCCAATTAGTGTAATTATTATAAGTTTTCCGTGGTAAACCCACTGAAATGACTAGGGTAACATTTCCCTGCATCCATTCTGGAATGGGAAATTGATTTAGTAAACCTCCATGTAATTGATTCTAATCCTTCACATATTGGGTGGTTTAGTATCATTTCATTATCCCTGTTATCTCAATTTTCATTCCCATCCAAAAAAAACTATCATTTTATGTCACAATATAAATTTATCACACCCAGTAGCACTACCCACTTAATTTCCTAAAATTCATACATCATCTCCTCCTATATAGTCGTAGGAACAAAAACCCATTTTATGACATAAATTATATAATAATGATATATTCTCAAATTAGAAGGTGACTCCCCATCTTCCAGGTTTTTCCGTAAGGTCAAACATTCAATATCCTCAAAATATTTATCCATGTTCTGACTTTAGAGTGTAGACTCCTATCAAAATGATATTAGACTCATCTCCTATTGAATCTCATGAACCAAAACATTCATCTAAACTAATAAAATCATCATCTACCACTCAACACTAGACACTTGAACTACTTAAGTATGATTTTTTCCTTCATATAGAACAATCCACACCATTTCCCTTCAATAAAATTTATGATAAAACAAAATTAAATTACATCATATTCTAAACCAATCGCCAATGTTGAATAATCAAATATTTTTGTGGAAAAATATACATAAATATATTGTAATATATATACACAATAAAAACATCTCCCAAAAGATAATTCCAGAAACACATCAAAGAATAACCCACTACAACAATTTCAAGTCCATCCATAGGGTAGATCTGTCCATGTGACATCAACTGCCTAAACCAATATGCCACAACTCAATCTCCATGAATCATCACTGGTTCATGAACTATCTATTATTCATCACAAAACACTATGTACTCTTCACCTACCTCTGATAGGATCAAGATTGGTGATGATTTTAAGAGATTCTTCCACCCATGGAAATCCTTCTCATATGCTTCTATTCATTTAAAATTCATTACATTATTTGTTAAGACAAAAACCAGTGAAACCAAATAGGAATAAATCCTTGATTAATTTCTCAGAATAAACCACTATCCATAAAAACTAATGATATAAAAAAATTCTTGGACTGCTTTTGAAAAACCATTTTCTAAACATTCTATTGTTTCAATGACACACCTTACCCTAAGATCATGTTACCCATGATTAGTACCTCACCAATCCAAAATAAAAACCTAGATATCTTGGAGTATATTTGATTCACTCTTAATGTACTCCAGTCAACGTTAAGGTATTGGTAATGGTTATCATGAGTATTGGAGTACATAAGTATTTCACCCAAAAACACTACCACAAACGGATCCATGCATTAATGAATGATTAAGTTCATCAAGTACATAAACATTTATAGTGTGTTCATAAACTCCAATAGCACTAAAAAAATCTTAATGTCTATACCTACTTATGAATTTAGTTATAGGTATATCAGATGGTCGAACTCTCAAATTATGATACCCATATCACAAATCAATTTTGGAGAAAACACAATCACCGTTCAACTGGTCAAATAGATCACTGATACATGGATGATGATATCAGTTCATCATAGTTCGATGGATTAATTTCTAGTATTCTAGAAACAAGAACAATGTCTGATAACCCTTCTTGGAAAATAAATCAAGATAACCCCAAGTAGACATAACTGAATTGATAAAACCATTATCCATCAACTCTTGTAGCTGAAGTCATGAGCCCTAGAGGATCCTTCAGTTCCATTATTTATTTTAGAATATATACATGATCATCCCTCGAAAAGAGATCAATTTGAAATTACACATATCCCTTAGCTGGAATCCCTGATAAATATTTAGTAAAGATGTCCAAAAACTATTCCATGATGGATGGATTGATACCATGCTTTACTCTTATGTCATTAAACAAAATAATAGAAAGATTGGGGGCAAGGTCCCCCAGTTTTTTTGATGAAATCCCCTAATAGTCTACTATTATATCCCATTATCAACAAAAAAACATAGTTATCCCCATTAAGAGATTTAAAATTTTCTATGTTGAGGTAACAATCAATGTGAGATCAGTAAACTACCATTCAGTCCATACCCATAATTATGTCAAATCCTGAAATATATTGAATACAGTGATCCTAGGGAATCTATTATTCCCTAAACACAAGAGAACAACCATTCCACAAAAACAATACTTTATACTGGACTCCAAAAAAATGAATATTTCATTATCATCCTACTCAAAACTCAACCAAACAGTTGAAACCATTCAAATTTTTTGAAAAAACAATGGAATGAGATGAACGTGTATTAAATATGTCACTAGAAAATCATTGATGAAATAAGAATAGTACATCTTACTATCGACAGTCCAGCCTTGCTCTCCACATGATTTGGATTAATGGAATTTAGACGTCCTACACATCTAACTTGCAATGCAATTTATGCCTCCTAAACTACACCACCCTACTCATATTGAAGCTAATTCCCCAAAAACCTCATCCAATACCTCTACCACCACAACTTTTAGATCTTCATAAGGAATATTTATTTGGTGCAGAAGATCTCCTTCAAATAGTCTTGTCCAATATAGATCCTCAATCATTACCTATCTATCATGGGTTCCTCCAAAACATCCCTAGATGTCCCATCATTACATAATATTTGGACAATACTGGTGGATAGTGATAGTGTGTACAATAGTGTCATGAACTACTTCACTGGAGGAAAATAAATTCGGTATGATTCTATGTAATTAATCCCCCCCTAGACACATTTCATACTATCAACCTGGATGAAATTCTCATAGAGATGACTCACAATTTCAAAATATATACATTGGGTCATCCTTTCGAAACAACCTATCGCCCACTATTTTCCTCCATCAGATTCCCCTCAGCTATGAGATCCTGATCCACCACCTCAACAAACTTATTTAACTAAAATAGGTTAACATGGGACTTACTCTCACATTTTGGTCCGTCATCAAACCACCTTACTTAACTTGTATCATCTACTTCCAACGTTGGAGAAAATAACTACAAGTCATTAATGTGACCATCATTGTCGAATAGATATATGATCCCATGAGTAAACCTTATGAACTCATCTTCCCTATCATGTCTCGGTGTCTCTTGAAAAAAGTTTTCTAGGAACTTCTCCAAAACTCCCTTCTAACCCACTTAGTCATTCTGCCTTATCCCAGCCTGAACATCCCATGAGCACTGCACTATTCCTCCCACCATGTAAGTGGCCAACTCATCCCTCTTCTTAGAAGGAGTATCTAAATTGTCGTATATAGTATGGATGAACATAATCCATAACTCAGCAAAATTAGGTCCACAATCTCTACTAAATGTTGGTGGGTTGTGTAACTGAAATGCTCATGTAAGATTAGAGATGATTTTCATAAACATTCCGAGGTCTTATTACACAAATTACATAAACCCATCATATTTCTCCCATAACTTATCTGCGAAATCCTCACCTGGCACTATTGGTGACAGATGATGCACTGCTAGAGGAGCATCTCCAATAATATCCACTTTTCATCCTCTCAATAAGAGTTATCATGGAGGAATATTGTTATAATTCCAAACTTATATCTTAGGACACCTAACATTAGAATAACAGACATATCAAGTGGGATTTAGACAAGTCCATAAAAATACATTCACTCAAACCCTATCAGAATGTCAAAACCGAGTTTCTTTCACTACCCTTAACCATCATACATCTTGGCCTGGATTAACAAAGGGTAAAATAATTATCATTATTCAAGATTCATATTAAACACAAATTTTTCTTATTCTACGTCAATAATGTTCCAATAATAAAATCAAACAAAATAGTTCAATTTCAACCCCACCCCAATAACCAATTTTCTGGTGCGTGCCTAAAATGATGCATGTCATAAAATAATCCCAAGTGCCTAGAATGATGCGTGAATAATAAAATATCATTCTATAATAGGAAAAAAGTCAAATATCTAAAATCTTAAAAACAAAAATCACATCACACAACATGGGTATCACTTGGGGTGAAATAAAATCCAACTATAAAAACACACATTAATAATAACAATCCCACCAGGGGTACTTGGGTTTTACCCTCATACATGGGATAGATACTCCCATTCCGGAGCATTTAACCATTTCCAGAGTCATCATATTTTCTTATATACCATTCAAAAATAATAATAATCAATTAATGAAAAAATTTCCATTTATACCATTGTGTAATATCCTGACCTGAATTCCACACACCAGTGTCCCAAGTCGGTCAATCACATGACATCCTGAATGCCTCCCCATACACAAGAGGTTGCCGACTAGTAGCAAGGGTATAATATCAATCCTACGGAGACTATAAATTCTTTATCATATTATTACACAATTGAAAATAAAAAAACAATAACAAAATGGTATAAATAATAAATTGGTTTACTAATATCATATAATGACTAAAACTGGAAAATACAATATAAAAATCCAAATAGTAAATATTTAATGCCAAGTATGGGTAAATTATCAATATGAACAACCCAAAATAAAAAAATAAAAAGACAACAAGTGAGAGGGTCTAGAATCTTATTTGGTTCCCTTAACCAATGATTCATCCCCACTCTTCCATCTAACAAAGGGAATTTTCTATTTACAGGTCATGCAACCATAGAATCTATTCAGGTATTATTCATGAATCCAAAATAGGGTTTGAGTATATCATAGTAGGCCACCAATAATGTAATCTAAAAAAATATCTAGTCAAAAAATTCTACCCAGTAATATTAATAATAAATTAAATCCATTAAGTAAAAAAAATTTACATTTATTCAATTACTCATCAACTAACAACATATACCATTGGTTTTTTAAGACACCATATCTATCAATAACTACTGCACCCGATGTCGGAGTCTGAAATATCACCTTGAGATATCTTATATCTGAAAATTATTATTTCCATTCATCATCTCAGTTCACATCTGAATGAAATTGTAACTATTCATCATCACAATTCATATCTAAATTCCATTTTTTCCATTAATAATCCAAATTCATATATGAATACAAATATTTCCATTCATTATCACAATTTCTATATGAATTATTTTGTTACCATTCATCATAAAAATTAATATCTAAATTCCATTTCACCCATAAATTGTATAAATTCATATATAAATTCCATTATAATTATTCGTCATCTAAATTCCTATCTTAATTCCCTTTTACCACTCATCAACTCATTTTTTATCTCTATGGGTTTTGATTTAACAGAGAATGTCCCATGCACAAATATCATATATATGACAATATAAAAATTTCACATTTACCACAATATTATATTAAATAATTCACGAATTAAATCTTATAATTCAAAAATTTATTATTCACATCATTCTGTTATTTAATTCCAAAATTAATTAATCCTACCAATTCAATTATTTAATTCAACGATTAATTAATCACATTAATCCCATTAATTAATTTAGAAATTAATTAATCACACCAATTCAATTAATTAGTTTAACTATCAATTCATCAGTATTAAAAAAAATTCAGTATCATATCAATCAACCTCAGTTAATTTGACAATTAATTTATCCAAATCAATAGTCTCAATATAACAAAAATTAATTTAAAAAATTATTTATTTCAATTCAATCAAATAAATATCATAACTTTAGATTCCCATAAAAAATTAATTTATCAAATTAATTAATTCAAATTAATATACTATATTTCGAATCATATATTAAAAATTCAAGAATTACATTAAAAAAATTTAAATCATGACTTTGGGAATATATTATTAGGCCACATACCACTATATCTATTTGAGATATTTCACAACTAAGATTCCCTAAATTGTAATGGATAAGTCAAACCAATGATGAAAAATGTGGTCATGATCTGAAACATATATCAACGATCAAATGAATAAAGGTAGAACAAAAGTAGATCTTGATATATAACCTATAGTGACTAATCAACCCTATTTTATCTAGAAATATGAGTATGAGAGAGGGAGAAATCAATCGAGAAGAAACCACATACTGAAAGAGGGGAAAATATTTAATACACCAATTTATTTTTCGGGAACTAAAATAGTTAAGTCTCAAAAAATTTCATGAAGGCCTACAAAAATGAGAGAAAACATTAGGGTCGAGCAATTGATGATTAGGGGTAAAACTAGGGGATCAAAAAATTTAATTATGATTTTTGAGTTAATTTAAGACCCTTGGATAGTTTCCTTGGAAGGGGAGCTTGATTTTCGAAACAATACAGCATAACTGTTTAACTATTCCGGGGGTCATGATTTCTATATATAGGTCACACTATTTATCAAACCATGAGGAAACCATGTAATTCAACATTGTCTAGTGTTTCACACTTTTTTGGGATAGGGATCATGCTTTATGAGACCATGCCCAAGCCATGTACTTACCTTAATTCAAAATACATTACCAAATTTCACCCAGACACACCCAAAATAAAACCCTAAAAAGAGTACACAAAATAAGGAAAAAGAGTTCCCGCAAACTAGCTAAATAAAAATCCAGAACATCTTGGGATGTTACATGATTTTGATTCCAAGAATTCTATATTTTCCAAGTATTATAAATGGTAAATCCTCCCATATTGAATTTCTTATACCCTTGGTTTTAGTATATATCTTGTGAGATATTTATAATGGTATTTGAGACTCACTCATATAATTAATGTCTTTCTAGTAAGGTTTTTTAGAAATTTGGGATAAGATATAAAGCCTATTGGACAACTCTAAGAGAATAAAAATATCCAATTTTATTATAAAACACTCTATAAATCTTGGGGTGAAACTATGTTTATAAGATATGTATATAAAAATATACATTAAAAATATTTTAATTTAATAATAATAAATAAATATAAAAAAACATTATTGTTAAAAAAATTATGCATCTAAAATGGTAATGAAATATCTAATCTATTAAAAATCTAATGTGGATTCCAAGATACAAATTGTTCATTACATATGATATGACAATGAATCATTAAAATCATTCAATATATCGAACATGACTGTAGATTAATTCTACTTGTTTGGATTGGCTCATTCGACATTCATCCTATAGAACCCACCCCATTATAAATCATGGAAAACTCATGATGTCCGAATATGTTTCTCAGAATGGATTGTAATGTGTTCATTAAATTGTATACTATTTTGAAATATGAGTACATATATTTTAATATTTTTTAAATGTTTTATAATGTATAGTAAAATACCATTCAATACTCATAATTTGATGCAATTGAGTTTAATGAAATTATGGTACAATAACAATGTTTATAAAATAATGAACTCGAATAAAATGGTTTATTTTTATCATAAACACATCAATATATTTAAAAATACATTATAAACACTAATTATTAACAAATAAATATAATTGAAACAATAAAAATAAAATAAATTCATATTTCATGTAATTTAGACCATTTATAATTGAAAAACACACAAAAAAGGTTTCATAAAATTATTTCATTAGTGGCATATATGATACCTAAAATGCTATATTTATGAGATGCTTATTTAATTATAAAGAATAATATTTCTCGGTTTTAAAATCTATCAATGTTATTTTAGGATTTGATATTTGATGTTCTTATAATTGATATTCTCTTGGAAAATTATTTATATATTGAAATACATGTTTTGATTGTAGGTCGATATATCGCATACTATTCCAATATGTTCAGATGAACAATAAAGGAAATGATCCTCTTAATGTGGAGATGATTGAGAGTGGACCTATAATCATGAATTATTATAACCAAGTTCTCATGTAATGTTATATTTATTACTTTCTATACATACCAAGGGTGGGGTAATGTAACACCTCGAGATTTTATGAAAAATATTCTTTTTAATTTCATTAATGTATTGTGTTGTACGCTAAACCAAATGGATCTTTTACAACATGCATCCTTGACTTTCCTTGCATTACATGCAATCACGACCTTCCTTGATAGCGTGTGTAGTACGCAATAACGAGTTTCACTAAACAACAATATGCTATTAAAATATTATTAAAACTAGCCGATATGAATAGTAATAACCACTTTTTTAAATTTTGTAAATTTTATTTTTCAAAATGGACATCATTTTTGGATTCTGAATATCAAAATTATCTTAGGGTGAAATTTTGGTACTTTTCAGAAAACTTTCATTTTCTGATGAATAGTGAAAATTACTAAATTTTAATTATAAAAAACCTTTTTAATCGAAATAATTAATAGTGATTAATTATTAATTTGAGTGGTTTTAAAGTATATTTAGAATAGATTTTTACAATTTAATACAATTTTGTTCATTGGATGTAATTTCACATTTAAACCAGACATAAACAAGTGTCAATCTTTTGATAGTTATTATCTCTTAAGAACACGCTATTTGTTTTGACGACGGGAATTAATTTTAAAATTAATTAATGCAACTAATATGTTTTGAATTTGGTAAAATGGACATCATTTTTGAGTTCATAATATCAAATATAGCTTAGGCCTAATTTTTGGTATTTTTATGGAAACTTTCATTTTTTGATAAATAGTGAAACCACTTAGTGGTAGTTAAAAAACTGAATTTTTTCATAAAACATAATTTTACCCCTTCTGTGAGTATAATTTCAAAAATCCGAGAGACACGGTTAATGTCAGTAAGTATAATGTGGTTCAATGAGATGAAAATAATTTTTGGTGAATAGTTACTTTTTACTTTTATTTACCACAGTTAAAAGTAAATAAGGTAATTAAGGGTAAAAATGATATTATTATTACCCTAACACATGTTATATTTCTATTTGATAAGTTTAATTCGACCAAAAACAATATTAGGAATAAAATATGACCATTTAGCCCCACATGGACTAGATTAGGACATTTATTATTAATTTATTTAAAGAAGGGTTAAAATAGTTAAAATCAATGTTTAATAAGTATACAATTTTTAATATAGGGTTATACATAAGATAAATTCGACTATAAATACTAATTAGAAAGATAAAAAGTTTTCCTACATAATGGTATTTTATTTGTAATTTTTAGACATTAAATAATTTAATTTATTGATGACACAATGATGATGTAGTAATTATCTTATTAATGAAATATTGACATAATTGATGTTATAAATACCAAAATAAATGTAATTTGAGACTTTTTATGAATTCCACTAATTTTCTAGGTTATTATTACATGTTAGTATTTATTTTATTTACTTTTTTGGAACTAATAATTCTGTTATGATTTTCAAAAAAATCAATTAATAAATAGTGTCAAAATTGACATAAAATAGTTTTTGAAACAAATATTATATTATTAATTGGTATTTTATTCCTAAAAATCTATGGATCGGCCAAATTACTTAGATAAGTTTATATATATTAATAATAAACAACTTCGGTTTAGTTTGGCTGCTTATAGTAAGTTTATTCACCTTATAGTTTAAGAACACATGAAGACACGGTAAAAGTAAAATTATTTATGTTAATGTTAAATATAAATGATAAGGTTAATATAATAACCAAAACTTGTCTAAATTCTATTTTATGATAGTATTTCGACCCATCCCAACCTTAGCTTAGAAATAAATCAATTTGGTGCTATTTAAAACCGAATTTGGCTTCATAATAGAATAATATTTTTAGTTATTCCAAAGGTGCCCCTCTCCTCTGTTATAAAAAGGAACCCCCTCCCACTCTTCCTCACACCACTTTGAGCCTTCAAGCTCGGCCAAACCCTGCCAAATTCTCTTCTACACTTCCCTAGAAACATCCTAGAGGTCTGGTCTTCCTCAAAGACCAATTTTAATTCCCTAAAAGGAGATCTCAAAGAGGCGCTTCAAAGAAGAGGTAATGTCCGTTACCGATTCATTCAACTTTATTTCTTCTTCCACTTCTTCTTCTAAGGTTGTTTCATTATGATGTAATAACATCAGTATCACTCATATACTGATATGTTATTATAATTATGAAACAACCCTATTTCACCATCTATCCATCCTACGGAAAACAAAATCACCGCGCGTGTGCATGTACGGAATACCGTCTCCACGTCGTGGTGTAATCTATTTTCCACCACCACCTTACTTGGACTGGTATAATGGTGTACATAATAACTATATATGATTATTGTAAAGTGATATTCAATTTTTACTAGTATACATACATCCAATAAAATTCCACGATCATGGGAACGATATCATCGCTCGTGCGTACGTACGAAATACCGTCTCCACGACGCGATGAGATTCATTTTCAATGATTAACCATTCATAAATGATTATAAAGTGTCACGAACCAGCCCGGGTCGACCCTGAACCGGTCACCCGAGCCGGTCCGCGGCAAGTCCCGAGGGGCGTTCCCGATCCCCCCGGGATGGCAACAAGTGCCAGGCATTAAAAGTTTCAATCGTTGGGAACGATTTTAGCCCAAACTAAAAACATGATCAAAAGAACGAAAGTAAACTAAACAAACGGGAAAACACTAGACATAACAAAACTAAACCACGACATACCTCCACATGACCTCGCGGGTCACCACCCAACTACAAACCAACGTCGCCCCATCACTGAGCGACTCAAGTCAGGAAAACCTGAACACAAGGAACCTGCAACTGAAGTGGTAAAAGATAGGCGCGAGCACAAAAGTACTCAGTAGGTGATCCCCACACCAAATCCCAGTGCACTGCCAGTAAATAAAGAATATATATAATCTAGGTTTGAACTTAAATGTATAAAAGTAAGTTTTCATAATTCTTTACTTGAAAATCAAACACGAGGCATTTCCCTTATTCCGTTTTGAAAGTTAATTCCCTTTCATTAGTTTTGAACTCATTCTGAAAAGCAAAGTGATACATTTTCAAATCTCACCCAATGAGAGTTAAGCATTTTCTTTTGAAAACCCATTTTTCCCAAAGTCTAACAGTATAGGCTGTGAAAAATGACTGAAAGTAAACAAGCAGGGAAAACAAGTGCAAGTAAAGGTAAACAGGCAAGGAAAACCAAGTGCAAGTAAAAATAAGCCAGAAGTTATCAGCAATAACCATGGACACACACACACACTCACACACTCACACACACACACACATACTCACACACGCACACCCTCACACCCAAGTGGTCCCCCATATGCCGACGGAAGGCACCACGCCAGAGATGGTAGAGCACTATGGGTAAATCCCCTAAGGTTCATCTAGCTCGCGTGGGACCCTAGAACCTCGTGTCTCGGTGAAACGTGGCTTAGAAGGCCACGACCCTCAGAAAACGTGGCTTAGAAGGCCACGACCCTCAGAACACATGTCTTAGAAGGCCACGACCCTCAGATATCATATGTTTAGTTAGTGTTGCAATCGTCAATCCAGCTAAGTGAAACAGGGACGACACCCATCCGGCTCACTAGCGCACTAGTTCTAGTCCGCCCACCTAGATACCCAGGGTTTCTCGTGTGCTCAAACAAGCATCACATTCACATAGTATATTTCTTCCTCATATCGCAGGCCAAACCAGATATCGCACACAAAAGTCACCATTTCCACACCCAAACAATATTTCAAAACTCACGCACGTCAAAAATACCTTTCTGAAAATATAATTGTCATTACCTAACCATTTCGCAAAAAACCCCTTTTTGGAAACTCTCACACAAGATCATAAACAACTTTCACAACATAGAAATCATTATTTTTAATAACACACCCAGGAAAACATCTTTCGTCAACCAAGAACCACACGTACAGTTTCCAAAAACAATTTCAAAGGGTCACACAACGTTTTCTCTAATCAAGGTTATAAGAAAACACCATTTTCCATAAACAGTACATTTACTAATTTACACATGCCAAAAACGTTTCAAAACCCAATTCAACATGTCTTTCGTTACTCAGGAAGAACCATTTGGCGACATTACTATGAAATTCCACAATTGAAACCAAGAAAACATTTTTTAATGAAATGCCAGAATTAAACAGTTTGCATTATCAGCAAATCACCACAATATAAAAACTACTTAATATTATTTTTCTTAAATTTACTGAAATTCAATAAAAGGACAAGGAATAAGTAAATTCTTAATTTAGAGTTAAGTGCATAGGGAGACCTACCTCAGGAGGCAGCTCGGATTTGACGACACAGTATACCTCGCACTGGCGCACAAGCACGCGCAAGCCGATGTTCGCGGTCTCATAGGGTTACCTTGCCAACACGCTGAAACAAACACATAGTAACTAAGAACACGAAGCCACTGACTCAGAACAAAACAAACGAACAACCAATGCAATGGAACCAGCTTGATATTTTTTTTTTCAAAACACATCCCGCGAAAGAATAAGGATTTATCCAAATTAAATAAAAACACCGATGTTGAATAAAGAGAAAATTAAATAAACAATAAGAAATAAATACAATAATAAATAAATAATCAAATGAATAAAATAAATAAATAACCAAATGAATAAACAAATAGATAATCAAAAGAAAATAATATATAATTGCATGAATAACTAAATAAGTCAACAAATAATTAAATGGGTATATAAATAAATGAATGAGTAAGTAAATAAATAAATATTTAATTAATTAACATCTAATTAAATGAATAAATAAATAAATAACTAATTAGCAAATACTAAAATGAAGAAATGAATAAATAAATAATTAACTAATTATCAAATAAATAAAAGAATAAATAAATAAGTAAATAAATAGATAATCAATTAATTAACAATTACTCTAATGAATAAGTAGATAAATAATAAAATAATTAAATAAAAGGGGAATGAAATAACACTTAAATCAATAATAAATAAATAAAAAAAAACCAACCTGGTCGGTTGGGTTGAGGCGCGGGGAAGGGAGAGCAAGGCCGTGGAGCGGCAGCGGTTGGGAAGCAGGCGCGGAACCGGTGAGGTGAGGGAGAGGCGGATCTCAAGGGGGGGGGGGTGCGGGGTCTGCTGGAGCCGGCGAGGTGGTGCAAGCGCGGGGAGCGGGGCGGCTGCCGGGGTAGAGCAGGGAGGCCGGAACGGCTGAGGGAGGCCGGCGGTCGGCTGGCGGAGGAGCTGGCGACACCGGGACGCACAGAGGAGGCCGGAACAGGGAGAGCGCCAGGACAAGGGTACGGGTTCCGGACGTCGCGGCGGAGGGGCATCGGGGTTAGGCGAGGCCGGCTGGACGGGGAGGCCGGGACGCCGATGAAGGAGGAAACGGGGGAGGCGGCGCGGGCTGAGACGAGACTGGGGCCGGCAACAGGAGGCAGGCAGGACGGCGTGGCCGGGGTGACGCGGGAAGCTGGGACAGTGGCAGGCGCAGCGGTGAAAACCGGCAGTGGCAAGGCGGATAGGGGGAGGTGGGGCGGCTCGGGCTGGAGGTAGGGACAAGGCGATGGCCGTCGAGGCGTCGGTCGGCGAAGCGGAAGGCCGCGGCGGTGGAGGGCGTAGGAGGAGCTAGGGGCCACGCTTGGGCTGAGCGGGAGAGAAACGGGGAACGGGAGAGAGAGGGAGGGAGTGGCGGCTACGGGTAAGCGGGATTAGGGTTTTGGGTTAGTTTTAGGTATATATATATATATGTATATAATAATAATAATAATAGAATAATGATAATAATTAAAAGATAGTTAATTTTAATAATAATTATTATAATCAAAATACACGTATATACATTCGCATACCCAAACATATATATGTATACCTATATATAAACATATACACATAGATACAATATATATACATATATGTATATACATATATAAACATAACATATTAAAGTATATACATATGTATATATTTACACATATATAGACATATATATATATATACTTATACCCAGAAAACAACTACAATAATAATAACGCAACTAAAATAGTAATAATAACAAAAAGTCAACGTAAAAACTTTAATATTGAAAAATGCCGGGTGAACACATCGTCACCCGGGACGAACGCACGATCACCGCTAGCGATGCGATGACCGCGCACCGGCGCGAAACCACCAATCGCAATTAATCTTCGAAAAATTTAAACCGGGACCAAGAAAGGAGAAAAAATTTCGGACGTCTGCGGTCGGGGTGTGACATAAAGTATATATAATAAGTAATAATGAAATATATGACATAATAATGATACTGTATTTATGTATATATATATGTATTTCATCCAATTAATTCTATTCAATTAAATGAGGAAACGAAAACAACATTCATGCGTACGTACGACCTACTGTCTCCTTGAACGATGTATTTCATTCCATTTATCGATCTATTATATATATGTATATTATGAATATATATTATATATAAATCATGTTTTATATTCTGTAATTAATTAATCATGATCTATGTAATCATATGAATAATTACAAGTCAAAACACGGACGAAAAATGAAACAATTTTACCCAAAACACTATTTAACATGGAATTTACAAAAGAACCGGTAATATAAAGTCATAAGTGAACCATATATGATATCATAACAATGAGTATGATTCTGGAATAAGTAAATGACATTATTTAAATCATTATACAGGAGTTTCGGACACTTACGAAGCAAATCATACCTAAGGTAAGGGAAATATCACAATCTCATTTTTATCTGAGATTGTTTATACTTTGGTATTTACTGGGGTGTATTTTATCATCAACATCCATGTTTACTGAATATGTAATATTATTTCCATCCACCTACAATTTTTCTAAATCCAATTTTACCCTTTGGTGAGTTTCTAGTAAAGGATATGAAAGTAATCTTTTGTTGTTTTTTGTAAGAGGTACTTTTTGACTTTTCCGAAAAAGTACGAGAAGAATGTTTTTTTAATGTATACGGAATGAATGGATTTTTAAAACATTATTTCCAAGAAGATTACTTTACAAGTTTTCATGTTTATTTTTAATCAACCTCTTTTAGTTTAGAATTGTATGACATGTTAATAAGGGAAAAGTTTTTTTAAGTAGAAAGTATATTTTCCTCAAGAATGGAGTTCAAGTGTTTTATCAAAATTATTTTCCATATATGATAATATAGGGTTATGTTTCTATCCCTATTGTTACATGGATTTGATTATGTTGTTATGGAAATATTTTTATGAATTCCTTTATCTTATATGAATTGTTTTATGATGTCATGTTGTTTAAGAATCCCATTTTTATTACATGGGTTATGCAATGATGTACGATTTAAGATTTTGTGGCACACATAAGAATGGTATCATTATAAGATGGGTGGGACCTATATCTCCCTCCAATTCATTGGATAAATATTTTATATCTCATGAGATAGACATGGCTGGAATGGTAGGATATACCGGTTCAACGAAACAGGACTGAAACGAGGATTGAACTCGGTTCGGAAAGGGACTTTGTCCACTAAGATAGTCTTGGCAATGAGTCTTGACTAATAAGAAATTATTTTCTATGATTATGTGTGTATGCCACAAAGTTTCATGTTTTATGTTATGATTATTGGGATTACATTTCCCTACTATGATTTATCCCATGTTATGAAATTATGATCTCTTTTGTAGGTTAAGATTTCCAAAAGATATGTTCTTATGAAAATGACGTGATTGATATTTCTTTTGTTTACCCTTATTGAGCATTTGAGCTCACCCTTTTATGTTTTCTTTTCCCAAGGACATAAATAAAGGATTTAGGTTTAAAAAATAATAATATCTTTATGGGAGATGTTGATGATCTTTCACCACGATTAGAAGATTATATTCCGAGTTTCAAAGACACTAAACTATTACGATCCTTGTGTGTTTGTTTTTGTTATGTAATAATTATTCTGCAAAAGTAATGTAATGCCTATGTACGTTAAGCTTCGGGTCCTTACAGGTAATGATTCTAAGGAGAGTCAAATAATTTCTATTTACTTTTTTAGGATTATATATGATGTGTAATTTCTAAATGGGTATCACATGTTTAACATAAGATGAATTTTTTTAAAGGAATGAATATATCTAACCAAAATAACAATAATAGATGAACATTGAAATTATGAAGGGTATTCTTTCATTTGAAATAACATAAAATATAAATATGAAGATGGAGTATATATTTGATGCAATATTAATGATACGGAGGATATCAAATTTTCTGCACTAGGAATGGTTGGATGCACACAAAATGTTTCCCAATAATAATATATATTTTAGTGACCTCAATTGAACACAAATTTCTTGTCATATGATTTACCAACAAATAGAAGAAATTACTCTAGAGTTCTAGAACCAAGATTCATATTTTAATACTCTTATAAGATATACATAAATTTTGGTGAACATATTTTGGTGAGGTGAACCTATTCAGGGAATTGGATGATTCCAATTGTTTTATATCATTAGAATAGAAAATTATTTTAATAAAATTTTGGGTAGTATATTACATGTATGGAATATGAATAAGAAGAGTATTCTATTATTGATGAATATTATAAATTTATTCAAGATCGATGTGGCATTTTTAGGTGTTTATGTGTTAGATGGTTAATTTCCCTATGAATTTGTTAAAAAAAATTCTCACTATAATGTGATATTATCACCAAAGGAAAACATTTATGGGAAACTAATTATTAATTGAATTAATTATGAAATACATTATCAGTAATATTATTATAAACTAGATTTTAAAATGATCTAAATTAATGATAATTATAAACTATTAGTGTTTTTTACCAAAAAATGTTAAATAAATGTTGAGTTCATATTACAATCCAAAATACTGAGATTTTATTTCATTGATTTTTATATATGACATGTCTATGATATCATGTAGGTACAATGAAAGGTGGGTGATTGGTAGGGGGAATCTTCAAACACAAATTTTACATATTTCTTTCTTTCACTTTTACCCCTTATAAATTTAATAATCTATATCATTTAGTATGAATAGATCGTTCCTATTGAAAAAAGCTATTATACCAAATGCATGACAGAAAGTAATTGAACCACACAATGAAATAATTTTTCAAGTATCAAAATGACATGAATCACTACATCCTTACTGTGTCTTGGATAATCTATGAAAAATATTATCCACAAAAAATAAATCGGTTATTACTTTTCGGTATGTCAGGTATTGTCCTGTATCAATAATGGGTAGGTGTCAATAGCTTCCTGAATTATACTTTCACCCCACCAATATTCTTTATACGAGTAACCAAAAAATGTTAATTTTTAATGAATCCCATTAGTGTTCCCCAAAATGACACCAAAATAATGATAATTAACACACAAACTCCAAGAATCCACTGTAAACTAAAACTCAACTATGAATTCAAACCACTAAGATATGATGATTCTATAATTTCTCAGTTCCACTAAATGTCCTGGAGAAACACTAAATATGAAACATAACAACAATTTGTAATATTTGATTCAAATATTTTTAATATTTTTATGTTTAAAAAAAATAAACCCATGAGTTATTTTGTGTTACATATAATACTTGGTTTTGTTTGTGTTACCCACAATTCATAGTTCATATTTCCTTATATGAAACACTGAGTTAAAACCATACATGAAATACTAATATAATATTATTATTTAATATTATAGTAATAAACATTCAATTATAATGGAAAGTATGAATATTAAAAAATCAATTATGAAAATATAGATTGCAAATTTTTATTTAATTTTTTGGTGCTAGTAAATTAGAAATTAAATTTAAACCCATTCGAAAATAAAAGGAAATATTTTATGAAAACCATTTTTTGCACACAATTGTGTTTTATATCAACAAATAAACAAATAATTTTTTTAAATATTTTAGTGAAATTTATATATTATATATTCAATAAAATATATAACCTTCATCTTATGTATTTTCTATATAAGCTAAATGAATAAATCCCACATTACGATTAAAATGTGATTTTTCAAAAAAGGGCATTTCATAACCTTTTTATGGAGAGCCTATATTAAAAATAAATTTTTTTAATTTTAGATATTTAATTTAAAAAATATTAATTATTAAATATAAATATTAGAATTATCCTATGGTGATATTTTGTAATTTTATTTATAATTTTTTTATTTTTCTGAATATTAAAGAATACTGAATTTTAATTGTCAAATTTGTTTTCGATTAATTTTTTAATAAATTTAAATTATATTAAAAAATGGTTTTAAATTATAATCAGTTCATTTATAGATATATTAAACCAATTTATTTCACTGGATCATTTTTATATTGAATTCGGATATAATAAATAGTAAGTGTTTGAATATTCTCACCGTAAAACCCAAATTCTCTTCACATCTACATGATTAAATTTTAAAAAAATTATTCTAATTGAATAATATTTTTCTAAAAGGAATAAATATTAGAAATAAGCATTATTATTTTTATTTATATTAATGTGAGTTTAATTTTTGAGCCAAATTAATAGTGAATGCAGTAAAAAATAATTTCTACGGTTAAAGTAAAAATAGGTTTACTAGGTCCATCAATGAAGAATAATAAGAGTTATAATTAGATCAGATATTATATTAATTTTTCTTTTGGATTTTATTTATACCATTATCCCAAATTTACCAAAATATTTCAATTCCACACCATTTTACTTTGAATATGACTAATATATTAATTTATGAAATGAAAAAGACCAAAAAGATACATTTCTTACTTTTAATATGTATAATGATTTGGGATAGGGAAAACGTTATTGGTTCAGTTATAAATATTATTTTGAAACATTAATTATTTTTTATCATAATATTTTATCTTCAATTTTTATATATGAAACTGATTAATAACATGATTAAGAAACACCAATATAGTAATTATTTAGTTAAAATTGAAATAAAATAAATGATACTCAAATTAATAAAATTGCAGTAAATTGAATAAATTAGTGTCTTCCATTAATTATTATGATAAATATATCATGTTACATAGTTTTTTAACAAATATTATTAAATTATTTATTTTTCATGATATTTTTATATTCGAATTAGATATATAATGTCAAAAATTATAGTAATGTGATTTTATAATAATTGATATTTTATTGAGAAATTTAAAATTTATAAAAATAAAATATTATTCCATATGTTTTTTAAATTTAAATAAATATCCAATATGATACAATAATGTATTTATTTAACTTTTATAATGAACTTATTGAACCCCTAATAGTAAAAACTATATTTGAGAGCTTATTGTTAAAGATATGTTTTTTCACGTTTCATGTTCTTGGGTTAAATTTAATTTCCTAGAAAAATGTCATTTAATCCTTTTAAATTATTTATCATATTTTTAATTATTGGGTATAAATTAAATAATAAATATGACAAAGATTTATTCTTATGGACTAAATCATCATTTTTGGAAAACTAGTTACAGTAGCGAAAAACTCAAATGGAAAATATAGGGATACATGGAAGCTAAGGAATAAAATGTTTAAGAATATTTTTATATATTTTTTAGACGTATTTATATAATATATCAACTATAAAAACATTTCTATATAATATTTTGATCCACTTTAGGTAATATTTACCACCCAAGAGTGAATAGTTTTGAGAATTTATAAGAATACCACCCCTCCTCAAATATACAAGGGAGCTCACACTCCCCACATCTTCAAACATCTCAAGAAATTTGGATAAAAAAAAATATCCCAAATAACTTTACAAATTTAAAAATCTCATCCTATAAAAAATTTCTTTTTAATAAATCAATTAATAGAAGCCCGTTGTTGAAAACAACAAGAAGATACCAGAAAGAGAGGTAACATTCTGTAATGAACTTTTTAGTATTATTTATTTTTCAAACCCTCTATTTTTCTTATATTATTATTATATTATAACGTTAGTCTATTTCATAAAATTATATTATTTTATGTTAAATGTATAACCTAAAACCACCACAAACTCCATCAAATAAGTTATGAAATCATCATTCGATTGTATGGAGGACTGCACCCTTTTGAACTGATGTCATTAATTTATTCATTACCATGTTTCAGTGATGAGAATAATGATGTATATACATTTTATATATTATATTTATGATATTTACGATGTTATTATGTTTCTATAAATTTCTTATGGCACATACCATCAGTCAATCCATTTCGTGGGAATATAATAATGTTCTTCATGTATATGGTGGACTACTGCCAAATGAAGAGATGTCATTCATTCCTGATTCTTATGAAAAATTTTAATGGTATTTTTAATAAAAATTTGTGTTATATAATATTAGATAATTATTCTTTACTTGTAATATATGAAATAATTTTCTTTATTTTAATCCAATAATAAAAATAGAAGTAGGTTCATTAATATGTATATCCAACCCTCTTGAGCTCCAAATCCATATTTTTAAATATTTTTTAATGGCCACATTAAGGCATAGTGGAAACTAGAAATTTTGAAAATAAAAAACATCACACAAGACCAAATTTAAAATATAACGACTTGACTAAAAAACCAAAAAAAACTTCCCCCTGGAACAAAATTCAAATTCAAACATGAATTTATTATAGTTAAAATCACCAGAAAACCTCATGTCATGGTATCCCAAATAGTGTGCCTCCTTGAGCCACACGCCTTGACCCTAGAACACAGTACCTCATGGGAGAGAATCCACTGTCCATCGTTCCATGGAAGAAAACCCACAAAACTAACACACAACATTAGAAGGATTTTCTGTAACAACAGAGAACCACATACCATCGATTTTTGAGGAATATAATAGTCGCACCACAGATGAAAACTATCATTGTCACCACGTCACCCAATAAAAACAATGCCCCACCATTTCCTTAACAAGTTCGAGAACCTATGATGCTTACTTGCGAAAATATCAAACCATGAACAGAAACAACTTCAGAATCAAAAAAATGAAGAACTATCAATAAAAGAAACCAAGGAAGAATAGGAAAATGATGTCACAGGGTGAACCTCCTGAAATGCCCCATCGGATCCCGCACAAAAATCCCAAAACCTCATTTGGATCCCTAGCACACGGCCAACCTAGAAGGAAGAAAAGGTCCTAGAGGCAGAGTAACGAAAGAGGGAATGTGACATCCACAGTAAGCTGTGACTGAGGGAGCGCCATCATCCCCTCCATAAAGAATCATCTTCAAGACTTCCCCAGCGAAATAGGGATCAGTATGAATATTTTTTAAAAGAATAAAAATTGAGAACGATGTGATATTCAGTATCAGAGAGGAGGACAGAGAGCTTCAAACATGGAAGGAAGTCTGTGAAAAGAGGCAAGAGAAAATCACATAAAGAGAGGTAATGATTTGAGAAAGAAACTCAATATCAAGAAACCTCGAAGAGAATGAAGAGTAAGTGAAGGAATATAAGCAATATCAACAGAATGCGATAAAGAGGAAGAGAAGGATGCCGCAAGTGGAAGGGGAGGGAGAAGGTATAAAACCTAAACCGCTGAGAAATACTACAACCAAGGGGAAATCAAAATCACCACAAATGATGATGAAGAAGATAAGTGATAAAATATACAAATACGATAGATAGAAATGGAGAAGAAGAGAAAGAGGTCCGTGAGAAGCATGGAAGAAGAGAAAGATTAAAGAGAGCTGAAAACCCTAGATGTCGAGAGCTCCGTCCGAAAAGGCAGCAATAATATCCTAGCCAACCATCTTCACGAATGGTGTATCTCATTTCCTATCATTACATATTATGGATTAATATAAATAAATATATACTGAATATATATTATTTTTGTATCATTATTATTATTCTAGAGATTATTCTATAATGGTAAAATTATGATGATTAAAAAAAATCAAAACATATATGAAAAAAAGTTGTTATTACCTGAGACATAACATTAATGTTATATTGTTTATAAAATGGTAATAAAATTTCATAATCATATAAAATATATTATGATATATATATCAATATATATATATGTGTTTTTTAGTTTATTTATATTAAACATATATCTATTATACATGAGGTTTGAACATGTATGAAGGAAGTTAATACATAAGGTAAGTGATTCGCATCATAATTTTATTTTATGTGAAACTGATGTTATCATGACCACCACATTATCCAATGTGGGGTATATACCTTAATTGAATTTATTTTAATATGATTCTCATAAATGATATTTATTTTGAAATATAATTTTTTGAATATATCATTCATGGGATTTATATTTCAAATGTTAGCATGTTAATAAAATAGTTTTGTCTCAATTTTCTTTCATTGAGGGGTATGTAGTGTTATGAAACTACATTCCTATATAAGGTTTATATAAAACCCCATTGACATGTAAAATCATGAATTTATTTACCCTAGTGATATATTATGTTCCATTATATTTTATTCTTTTATGAGTCTTATGATTCAATTTTCCAATGTGGTGATGATTTTATGTTATAATCACATCATTTATTAGTATTTTTTATGATTAAGTATCCAATGTTGAAATATATTTTTCTACCTAC
The DNA here is from genome assembly GCA_963277665.1 of Viscum album. NCBI lineage: Eukaryota > Viridiplantae > Streptophyta > Magnoliopsida > Santalales > Viscaceae > Viscum > Viscum album. The sequence goes on along the minus strand of OY728121.1, from coordinate 495,583,360 downwards.
CAAATATCATCATAAATTTTTGATACATAAAATTCTAAAATATTTCCACTCTTTGGTACTTATGATAATGTTGCAAATTATTTTTAGGAAATCAGAATTTATGTCTCTCATCGGTCAGTGTTCTTTTAAAACAATGTTATATAAATATGTATTCAAAATTAATAATAATATTTTAACCAAATTTTCAGTGAAACTGATTTATTTTTTAATATTTTTTTAAATTACATTCAAATATTCATGTATACGTGTAAAATATTATTTTCAAAGAAATAGATTTTAAAAATATTTTATGTTTTAAAATTTATATGAATGGATTTTTGAAGCTTAATTTATATGTTTCGAAGGTTTTTTTAAATTAAAATTATTTATAATGTGTTTTATGTTTAATTTTTCTTAAATGGATTTGATACCTTAATTTATGATTTTTCATGTTTATTTTCAAATCAATCGGTATTCGAAATGATTTATGTTTTAAAAAGTATTTTTCAATGAGGAAAGGATATTTGACTCAAGATGATTTTTAATGGATTGATCAAAATCATTTTATATATACCATTTCATCAATTTATTTTTCTAGTTTGTTAATGATTATATGATTTATGGATACAATTATTATACTTTCTTTTAATGGTTTATGTTTATGATGACATGTTGTTTATGAAACACGTTTCTATTTATTGATTTATAACTTGCTTAAATGATTATTAAACCCACTTATTTTTATCGGTTATTCTATATTAAATGATTATGAATCTATTAACTTTTCAAATTTTTATTATCTGGTGAAATGTCTATGATACCCATTTCGTTTAAGGGTTATTTTATAGTTAATTTTTACGATCTTATTGAAAAACTATCTAAGATTTCATTTTGTGATAGTTGTGGCCAATATCTCCCTTAAAATCATTGTGTAAATATTATTTTCTCATGAGATACAAAGGAATGTAATGGATAGTGAACACATTTTTGTAATACCACATGTGAATTGAAAGTGAACTCGATTCATTAATACAATGATGGAATGTAGAATGAACTCAGTTCAGGAAAAGACTTTGTCCTCTCTGATGGACATAGTGGTGAGCCTTGACTAATATGTAAAAGATATTCTAAGCTTATTTTTAGACCCCAAATCTATGTATTATTGCATTGTTATATTCTCAAAAAACATTTTATTTTTATTTTTTTTATTTCTGTCTTATGAACATAAAATCATTATTCAGTTACATGTGATTATGATCATTGATATGTAGTGTATATTCTTAATGTTTTAGTATAATTTTATCATAAAATTACCCTAAAATGATGATTACTTATCTCTTTTATTTACCCTTACGTATCATATAAGATAACCAATTCATATAAACAATTTCCCCTTGTTTTAAATAATGGATTTAAGTAGGATTAATTAAGAGGATGATATTTATGGGATGTATTGATGATCTTTTAACATGTTAGAGAATTAGGATTCCATTTTTGCAATAGAAATAAATTATTATTGTTCTCTAATATTTTTTTGTGTAATGTATGTAATAATCATAAAAAATGATTCAATATCCATGTTTTAAAACCATGGGTCTCTATAATTTCTATCAATCAAAATGATGGGTTAACCATTGAAAACTCTGATGAGAACCATTTAGTGAGATCCCTAGTATATTTATAATGAAGTGTCTAGGAATGTCACTGTTAATATGTGAAAGGATGAATCAATGTATAAGAAAATTTCATATAAATTTGGTAACAGATAGATTGAGTGGTTTTATAGAAATATATCACATTCAAGATAATACAAGTTGATGTGGATCAGGAACAGATTCATACAGGGTAAAAAATGCTAAATCACTTATTCAAGTAGATTATATCAAGAAAAGGTGAATGAAAACGGGCCATGTTGTACCCCTAGTTCGACATTGTCGAGTGATATTATTTGAAAATTCACCAAACACATTTTGAAAAATCATAAATGATTTAAACAGATTATGATAATTTATGAACTACGTTAAGTCAATGGGGTCATAAATATAAAATAAGGAGTCATGATTTATACCACCAATAAGTGATTTGTCAGGATTTTGTGGATTTAACTATGGCAATTGATTGTCACACAATATTTTACAGTTTTAGTAAATGATAGGAACTATGAGGAACTATGTTATCCATTAATTTGACAGATGATTTGGTGATGAGGAACAACATGTGAAGATGAATGGAGTAATAGAAATTGGAATTAGGCCTAATTACGATTCACTGAACATGATTATTCATGAATACCTTAAACAACTCTTAGAATCACCAAATAAATAGAAGGGTAGAGTTCAATGAATGTTTGAGTAGTGGTAACCATAGTGAAATGAATATTTAGTTTTCTATGTGTGGAGAATATTGGAAGAAACACCAACTTGTATGTATTAGTGGAATATGAATGTTTTTGGATAATGGAAAACAAGGAAACAAATAAAGTTACTCAAATGATAAAATGAAATGTTTAGCTAACATAATCGATGAGAATATTTTTTTCCATAAGATATCCCCGACAATTGAATTATTTAAAATTATAATGTGTGGGAATTATAAAAATCAATGACCTAAATGGAATTTTTTTGAAGATAATCAATAAGGTGTTATGATAATAGTTATATTGATGATGATGAAGAGACCAGAGATGAAATGGGTAATAATGAAGTGTTAAATAATATGATAAAAAATCTTTGTTAATTATTTTATAATGAACTGGGTCAAATTAAATATTCTTGTATTGTTACACAATGATTGTATTGTCTGATTTATCAAATATAAAAGTATTTTTCAGTATATGTTTTATCATTAAGGATTAGAAAAAATAATTTGAATAGTAAGGCTGAACTAGAAAATTTATTTAATGTAATGTTCATAGTTTATTGAAAAAAACATTATTAAGGAAAGGTTGTCCTCAATATGTTCCAGATGTTGAGAAAATGGTGTTTATTTTGGATAAAATATGTTGGATTAGAAAGAAGTAAATTTGATATTACTAATTACCATGAAACAAATCAATGATTTGTTAATAAACTCATTTATTGAATCATGGATAAAGTATTTAGAATTTATTTATTTAAGGAATATTTCAAAAAAAAAATGTTTTCTATGTAATATATATAGAAAAATATATGTTTTAAAAATGTATTTATAGTAATTAAAATGTTTCAAGAGAAATAATAAGGATAGAATTCACGTATTTGTTATGTGATAATCAATAGCTACTTAATAATATATGTGCGATCAATGGGAATCTGATATTGAGAAATATAATGATATACTTTCCAAATTTGTAGATTTTCAAATTTCGTAATAGTCATAAGGTTAACCAAAAATAAAAAGGTTTAGGCTGAAAATATTATGAGTTTTTAGATATTAATAAATTACATCACCATATGAAGATTTATGAATTCTAGATAACCTATGAAAACCATTTGGTTTTTATGATAACGAAATATAAAGAGAATGACATACCATTATATCAATGTATCATGAGATCCATTAGTGATTCAGGTTTAAAAAATTATCCTCCATTTATTAAATTGATATATGAAGTGTATATTTATCATGCAAAAACCATAGTCTCAAATATTTCATATTAAATGTAATGAAATCAGGTATGCACATCTTCCCATGAAAATTATTCAAATTTATGAAAAAGGATCTTGAAAAAAATTGTTTTTCTATTATCACAATTTTTGATGATTTAAATGGCCTTCTCATACCTATTTGGATTTTGTTTTATGGTCAATATCTGTTTTTTGTAATAATATATTTATTGTGATCCACGATCTTTTTCACACTCAATAATTCCTTATGTATTTCTTCCTTGTCGAAACATTCACATTCCACCAATGTTCTATTATCTAGAACCCGAGTTAATAGTTTTTTGGGTGACCATAATGATTAAATATTTACCTGTTTTATGGTTTGTTTTATTATTAATTAGTTTAATGTGGGTTTCTAAAATGTAATGTGTAAATGTTAAACCTTTTACGACCAAGGTGCATTTCAATGGAGATATTCATTTTAAGGAATTAAAATGTAATAAACCGTGATTTTGTTAATTTTTTTTAGAAAAATTTAATCATTTGATATATTATGTTACATGATACCCTGATAATAGTTTAATTACACTAAAAACTAGGTTGTTCTTGTGTTTCACATAATTCGTAGTTTATCTTGCATTGCATGAAACCGTAGGTTTAAACCAGACATTAAATACTACCAGAATATGATTATTTAATATGATATTTATTAACTAGATGTTGGTATTGAATGATTCAATAGAAATAAATAAATTATGGAAATTTGAATAATTTTTTTTATATAATTCATTGGTGACTAATTAATTATAAATAAAAATATAACCCTCTAAACAGTAAGAATATTTTTTTAAAAAAAATATTTTATGCGCACATGCAGGTTTATAATAAAAAATAAAAGTTTTTTTGATTATTTATTATAATTAAATTAATATATTATATATTAAATAAATATAGTAACATTAATCTTATATGTTTTCAAGAAAACTGATATGAATAATTCTATTTTTACGGTTAAATGTGTATTTTTATAAAAAAGACATTCCTTCTTTTTATAGAGAACAAAATTTAAAACTATTTTTTTAACTTTTAGGAAATTATTTCTATAAAATAATTTTTTTTTGGAAATTAATATCAAAATTATGTTAGGGTGAATTTTTGGGACATTCCTAAAAAGAGTCAATTTTAAATAAATAAAGAAAAATATAAAATATTAATTGAAATCTGAATTTTAATATAATTTATTTATAAATCTATATAATATTTTAAATTGGATTTAATGTAAAATTATTTCACACATTCATATACTAATCCAATTTATGTCTTGGTAATAATTATCAGATTTATTTTTCATATAAAAAATTTGTAAACATTTGAACTTTTTTATTTTAAAAACCCTCCTTCTGGTCGCGCCTACAGAATTAATTTTAACTTAATTTTTGATAATTCATTTAAAAATATTTTTTAAAATTTATTACATATATTTAATTGGGGAAAATTGTAATTTCTAATAAGCTAAACCTAATTTCTGACAAAAATGAATAGTAAATGTAGTATAAATTAATTAGAGCCCTTAAATTAAATTTCTCAATCATGGTTTAAACTATACTGATTATTATTATGAAAACATAAAATATTATCTAAATTTTAAAATATGAGATTATTTAGAATTTTATGACCAATTTGTACTAAATATTTCATTTCCTTTCATCTTTTCTTTGAATATCACCCATAAAATAAGTTAATTAATTAAAAGAGAAAAAATATATTTTTCTTATTTTTAATATATATAATGATTTGGGATTGGGAGAAAAGAAAATTGTTTGTATAATAAATATTTTTTTAAATGATAATTTATTTTTTATCATTAAAATTTATCTGTAATATTTAGAGATCAATTAGTTATTAAAAATGTTTCAGAAATTCTGATACAATAATTATTATGTAAATATTTAACTCAAATAAGTGATAATAAAAATATTGAAATTAATTTAAATTGAATGAATTATTGTCATAAATTAATATTTTAGACATATATATACATTTTTATAGAATTAAATGTATTATTTTTAAACTCTGTCTTTGTATTAATTTTTTTAAAATTTAAATTAAATAAAGAATGTCAAAATTTACAATAATTTTTTTTAAAATGCATAATGTTTTATTGAATGGTATAAAATTAAAATAAATTAAGTTATCATACAATTTATTTAAAAATGTTAAAAAATAATTTCTTTTTCTATTTATGTTATAATTTATTATTTGTATTGAACATATTAACTCCTAAATAGTAAATTCACTATTATCACTATTACGTTTAAATCTGTGTTTTTTTAAAATACACGATATTGTGATAAAATTAATTTCCAACAAACATATGATTAAAAATATTAAATGAGATATTAGAATAATAATAATTAGTTCCAAAATATCTAATAATTCTAAATATAATTTAGACTTAACAGATAAATTGTTTAGGTTTAAAAACTGGTTCCCATAGTAAAAATCCAAAATGGTAAAATAGGGTTACATGTAAATTGAGGGTTAAAATGTTTAAAAAATGTATTAAATTATTTTTATGAGGAATTAATTATCCATATAATCTCTCAACACATCTAATTATAAAATTTTGTAGCCAAATTAGGTATGATTGACACCCAAACAATGAAAACTTTTGAGTATTTATAGGAATGCAACTCCTCGTCAATTATTAAAGGAAAATCACTCTCCCCACATCTACACACATCTAAATCCATTTATAATGAACTTTATATACCAAAATACCTTAAAAACATTACAAATATAAACCTAGAATCCATACATGGAGAATAAATACAACCATGAAAGGCCATTGGTAAACAATAAAAGGATATACACAAAGAAGTGGTAACATTTATCAACAGATATTTTGGTTTTATTTCTTCCTCAACCTACTTTAATTATTATAATATAATTCATATTTAAAAAAATACATGTCTACCATATTATTTGCTGTTTTTAAATTATTTTTAAAACCTCAAAACATGAACACACCCATCAAATGGGGTATGAAGTGGTCATTCGTGTGTACTGAGCACAAAAACATCACAAACCAATGCCATTTTTTACATTTACACCATTCATGGATGAAAATAATAGAGGAAATAAAATTTATATAAAATTTATATAATATTTATGATGATATATTGGTTCTAAAATTTCTATATCACACATACCTTAATACATACCATTTTTTGGGAATATCGAAATGTCATTCTTGTGTACGGTGGAATATGACCTAGACAAGTGATGTGATTCATTCATGCATTACATGGAATGTCTTATGGGAGGGTTTAATAATAATATTATATATAAAATACAAAATAAGGATTATTTAATTAATATATATCAGGTAATATTCTTTATTTCAATTCAATAAGAATATGAAATCAATGTCGATGTGTATGTATGGCCTACCACCTCCATAAATAGAATACTTCATTTCCTATCACTGAAAATTATGGATTATGGTAATATATATATATATGATTCTTATATGATTATTATCATTTTTAGGTGATTTAATCCCGATCAAATTAACAGTTCTAAAAAACAATAAATCAAAATATATACGAAAAATTCTATTGTTTCCCAAAAGGAAACATTAACACGAGATCATTGATAAAAATGTAAAAAAACGTCATATAAAAATAAAATATATTATGAAATATATGAATATTGTTACATAATTTATTTATAATAAACTTTTATTTATTATAAGGGATGATTGAACATGTACGAATGAAGTCAAGAGACATTTTAATGGATTCTCATCAAACTTTTATATTCTACGAGACACAAGATATATTAACCACCACTTTCTTTTATGTGGTTTATATATTAAATATTAATGTATTTGATGATGATTATAATAAATGTTATTGGTTTTTAAATAACCTTTAAAAATTTATCATTCATGGTTTATATGTTTCAAAAGATAACAAATTAGTAGGGGATTTTGGTTTCATTTTTCCTTCTTTAAGAAATATGTTATGATATGATCTTATATTACATTATAAGGAGTATATAATTCTCTATTAACATATAATAACATGAATCAATTTTTCCTAATTTTGTCTAAAGTTTAATTTTATTTTATTCCTACATGGAGATTATGATTCCGTTATAGAAAAGTCGCAAATAAATAATTTTATAATTTAATCATATATCAAGATTTATTATGATTGAGATTGTAATGTTAAAATATAATGATATAAATATAAATAAATCATATAAATTTTTTTAAGAACAATATATTTGTGTTATATATTATAAATTCTACCATTATTCCACTTGGTTTTAGTTATGATAGTTAAGAATCATTTTATGAGGCATCCCATATTTATTTCTCTCTTTAGTTAGAAATCTGTATTCGTCCAAAATAATTTTTCCAAAAACAATTTTCTATATGTTTTCAAATGACCATTTATGACCATTTTCATGGAAAATTATTTTTAAAATCTTTTATGTTTTAAAGAGTGTATAAATTATTCCAAATCATTATGTTTATGATTAATGTTTTTTTCATAGAAAAGAATTTAAAAAGTGATTTATGATTTTTAAAATAAAATTATTTTCAAATATCCTTTTATAGTAATGAAATTATATTATAAATGGAAATGATTAATAAAGTTTTATATATAAATAAATATTTTAGATGGTTTTCAATGATTCCTTTATAATCTATAATATATATTTTTAATGAAAATTGTTTTCAAAATGAATTATTTTTTAAAAGAAATTTTCAAAGAAGAAATGATAATTTTCTCAAAAGTATATTAAATAATAAATCAAAATCATTTTCCATCTACGATAAAATCAATTTATGTTTACTAATCCAAAATATGGATATTCACCTATTTTATTTTTTATTTCATTTCTTCCAATTTCTTATGTTTATGATTATGATTTGTTTATGAAACTCATTTATCTTCCTTAAGTTATACCATTATTGAATTATTATGAAACCCACTCATTTCATGGTTTATTCTATGATGAACGTTTATAATTTTTGGCACACTTATGAATTATTTCATTATGAGACATGTGAGACCTATATTTCACTCTAATGAATTGGGATACGATCTATATATCATGAGATATATTGGAGTAGAATTGGGAGTGAAATAATGTATAAAATAAATTTATATAATGGGATGTTAACCTATTTCACTAATACAGGGTACTAAAAGGGAGCGAACACAGTTTAGTATTTTCCTTTATGATGGCCTGGTCACCAAGATACGACTAATACTGAATTTATTTTCTATAATTTTATGTTTAAAACAAATATTTGACTTATAAAAATGTTATTCTCTAATAAAACATGTTACATGGTTATCTTATGATTCATGTCTTATGAAATTACAAAATTTATTCCATGACTCATGATTATGATCTTTGATATGCTAGGTATGGTTGTCAAATGGTATGCTCATGTTTTCATTCACTTATATTCATTTAAAGGTTATTTATCTCATTTAATTACCCTTACTAGAAATCTGAGCTCACTACTTATAAATTTTTCTTTCTCTAGGTTATAAATTATAATATCAAGTATGTTTAATAAAGGGGAGGATCTATATGGGGGACATTGATGATATTTCACCACGTTATATGGTCGTGTTTTTAATATTTCCAATGTTAATACACTATTATTGTTATTTATGTATGTTTGATTAATTTAATATATATTCATAAAAATTTAGTTAGTATACATGTATAATGATCTGGGGTCACTATATAAAATAATAAATAACACTATATGAATTTTGGATTAGTATACTATTATAAATTAGTATAATGTATCACATTCACATCAACAAACTATAAAATTAGATTGATCAACTTTAATGTCTTAAATATATTATAGGCTAACTAATCCTTCAATTTCTTTGAATGATATCACTTCATCCCAAAAAATCATTTACTATAGTATTTCATTAATTTATTCATTAATGAAAGCATATGAAAAATATTTTCATTGAAAAAATATTTCATGGATGATGTTATAATATTACCCATTATTTATTCTCGAGCTGTAATTTTTGTATCTAAAATTAATTCTCACAAAAACTGTTTACGTTAAAAAACATATTGCATGAATGTATTCAATAATATATTTTTTCTTTATGAAATTTTATAATTGGAGACCCAAAATCATAAATCACTATACATATTATTGGAAGGTGGTATTTTTCATAATAATGTATGTGTGTTCCCTCCGTTTTCCTTCACACAACAGTTTATGTGACACTATGTTTCTTCATGAATGTATAATGGATTTACACATAATAATCTATTCACTTTATTATAATACATATAATCAATTTATAGTGATTCTACGAAAATCACAGAATAAAATTTCTCCGTGACATATGTTTTTATATGTGAACTTGATTAAAATTTATATAAATATCCTGAAGGCTTATAGGAAGTACAAATAAACATCACATGAATTATTATTAAGAAATAAAATGCTCCCATGAATAGGTGTTTAAAATTTCGTGGATACCCCCTTGATGAAAACATAGTTCATAATGAAATTTTGAGAAAATGGCTATTTATATAAAATCTCAATTCACATACTACACTAGCTTAATTCTCACACGAGCACCATATAATATCTATGTGAGCTATCTTATCTCATAAAACACGATTTTTTAAATTGAACTCAACTATATAAAGTTACTCTCACCATGAACTCTCAAAGGTATAAAATCATCTATAAAAGGTATATAATGATCATTTAAAGCTATTTATCCCCTTGTGATGAGGTTTAAGAATACATAACACAAGTTACCCCAATATAAATTATCTTGACCACTTCATGTAGTTGAGATCTCTTCTCATTTCATTAAATAAGGTGGTTAAAACCATTAGGTGTGGTTGAAGATGATATAGAAAAAGATATTTTGGATGATATATAAAAGATTATATATATTTTATTTTTTATAATATTTATTAATGGATTAAAAGTGACCTCTGACCATAATCCCACATCGAATATTTCCTTAGTCTTTAAATCCTTAATAACCCTCAACACTTCTTCAATTCGATCCGACATAAGGGTTTTTATCAGATACACATTAGACACACATGTTGGGGACCACACTACCAAACACACTTTATTCCACCATACACACCCTATGTGTTCTATGAACGCCCAACATGTCTACCATGCCTCATATACCCCAATTGGGCACTATTCTACCTCTTACCACCATAGACAGTTGAGTAGATCTAGCTACCATATAGTAGACACATTGGGTCCTATATCTTGGGGTTTCGATGGGTCCTTGGATAGATGATTTTTATTAAAATCCCATAAAAATAATCAATAAAATTATCATATAAGTATGAACACAAAATAATCAACTTCATCTGCCAATATCACAGATATGAATTTCTTCATTTTAATAATTTTAAAAGTCATGTATCCATCCTTTATTATTTATGTAATTTTTCAAATTGTCATTCACTCAATTGATGATAAATAATTAAAAACATCAATATATAATACTTCTCCACTTATATATGATTCTTCAAAAAAATTACGAGTTATTATAATTACAAGAAGTTATTTTTCATATGATATAAAAAATGTGAATTATATTAAACCAATTGAAACATGTTTTAGATATTATAAATATTTCTATAATAATCCTAATTAAAAATATTTACATATCAATATTCCTAACTCATTTATATCAAAATCAACATATTTATAATTCCAAATTCAATAAACCACTTTGTTGTTTTCAATATCCCCCATTAGATTATTTTTAAATACCCATTTCATTTGGAAATATAATGATATCTTATACTAAATATTGAAAATAAAAGCAATGATATATGTATGTGGACGAATTTTCATCTCTATGACTAATTTTTAAGTATCTTCCGTAATCTTGTGAGAATTATAGTACAATTTACTCCATATGAGGATGAAATTAGTAAAACCCAGAAAATAGATAAAATTAACAAATCTAATTCTACACAATCCTTGCTCGATGTAGAATACATGATTGATAAATTTTACCATTAAGGTTATCATTTAATATTTATAATAGAATCCCAACAATAAAATTTTAATTTTGGTTTGTTAAAATGATTTCCAATCAATCACTTTAATTTCTCTATAAAAACAGATAAAATATATTTAGTAGAAATAATAAACTTCCCCTTTTTCATTTCATTTTAAATTGTTCATCAAATAATTAGTTTATCCCCTTCAAATTCAGATTTATTTTTTATATAAGGATAAATAAAAATATGATTCCATTGATAAGATTTTGTTTTCCCAAAAATAAATATTTAAAATGACCAGATATAGTGCTTAATATAATTTAAACTATTCATACAATACCAATGTAGATATTTAAATATGGTGGCTAGTAATATTCACTCCCCCATGTGAGATGAACATAATCCATGTTTTTATCATGAATGGGTTTCTTAATTATTGAATTCAAATAATTTTTTTGATAGCCATTTAGATAAAGTACTCCATGAGGGAAATCTTCCAGGTTGTTATATATATTTTCATAGCATTCACTTCCTCGGGTACCCCTGAATATATGTGCATCCTTCAATTACCATTGAAAAAAATCAAACACAATATATACATAGTCATAAAGTGTTTTTCAATTTTATTCATTTAGATATGTAGGTATGAGTCTTATTTCAAATCCATGAAACTCCTATGGATCCATATTAAAATATATGGAAAATATTTATTCTTTCTACTTCATGGAACTTAAAAATTTTATAATTTATTGTCAATATTTATTTCATGATATCTAAATCCTTCAAAATTTCTGAAATAAGGTTATATATATTTGTACGTTGTGCACATTCATTGTTCTATTCATAATGTAAATTCATAGTAAATTAAAAATAATATAGGTATATGACAATTAATCTTTTTGAAATATATTTTTACTTATCTGTATCAATAAAATATTATCTATAATATTATTTTTGGCACAATATTTCAATTCTACTTACCCTAGGTTCTTAAATAGTTCATTTCTTTCTAGTAAACTTTGTTGTGATATTTTTAAGAAGTATGCATTAAAATTAAAAAACTTCCTCATAAATCTCAAGTAGATATAGGTGTTTCAATATTAGGTAAACTTTTATGAATTTTGAATTATTAAACATGGATGTCATGCATCATATCAACCCTTTTATTTTTATTCAAAAGTTAATTTCCATTTTAGCTTTGGCTGTCCTCCACTACATCTGTTGTTTATCCCATATTTGAAATTTCAAGGATATGAGTTATTATTCAACTGTGGAAGAATTTTTTTTGGTTTGACACCAAATTTATCTTTAATATGGGGTGTATCATACTTCATAGTTTTCATGACATCAATCATTATTTTATATTCCAAGGAAGACTGTTTGACTTTTGATATTTTCCTCTAAAATTGTTAAGATTCTTTATTATCATATGAATTGTGCTTAGTGATTATACACCTGAACTCATCATAACTATGACAGATTATATCTTAATAATCACAAATTTCTTCAAGACACACAATTATATTTTTGATAAATCGATTCTTCTTAATTTATGCATTATAACTCATTTTATCTCGATATATCTTCACATTAGATCTTATACCCCTCAATACAAGCCCTATATAGTTTTAATATATTGACACATTATGCCAATAGTCTATGGACCAATTCCCTAATATAAATTAACAATAATTTTTTTTAAAAATCATGGATTCATATTTTTTTATATAATCTAGATAACATATACATCCTGATATTTTGGGACAATATTCTTCCTCATTAGATATTTTTTAGGTAATAAGAATTAATAATTTTCTTCACATAAACCATTGATGAAACATTTGGTTAATTATCTGTCTATTTCAAATATATTTTGAAAAATATAACTTCAGATAATCCCAACATATTCTTTCGAATGAAGTGAGTCTTTTTTGAAGTAAGATTCTTAACAAGAACATTATTAATATTCATTATTATTTTAACATTTTGTTTATATTCATCAAGATTGATCTCAAAATATATACACTGTATTTTAATATCATGATATTTTATATTTAGGGGTATTTTTATTTATTACATAATTTTCACATTTCACCACATTCTTTAGCAGGCATATTTAAATTTATCTCATTGAGATTTTTTTATTTTGATATCAAATTCAAGACACTTCCTATTGAGGAAATTATTCAAATACTCTGAAGATTTAGTTAATATTACCATTAATAGTAAATTTTAGTTGATCATCATAGTAAGATCATTTTTAGTAAATATTTTCTCATACCCATTTATTTGATTATCTTTTCCCACAAGGGAGAGATGCCGTTGAAAATTAATGATGGTTCATATTTGGATATAATGTGTTGTGAGAGATGTTTTCATCATTAATATTTATAGGTAACTTCTTTCCCTTTATTCTAACATTCTCTTTAATTATATGTTTTCCACCATATATTCCCCTAATATAAGAAAATATATATGTGAAAACACTGATATGGACTTTTTTCTAATAATTTGTGATACCTGAATAAAAATAACTCAGTGATTCAACAAAAACTACTTCATTACTACCTGATTTGGATTCATAAAAGGATTATTATGAACTATTTTTTCATATTCTGGTTATATACAAAAAAATTAGACACATTTTTTTATAGTGTACCATCATTCTTCATTAAACTCATTGCCTTATTTATTTTCACCACTATTTTTTAGTCATAGATTTCTATGAAACCTTGTTATTGGTACTGACAGAGAACGAAAATGAATTTTCTATGTAAGGAATATTTAATACTTTATTAAATTAAAATTTACCATTCATTCATATATGATTAAATAACCTGGTCTATATGGCTGATCCAATTAGAGGTATAAATTTTTATTTAATAAAAATTGAAGTTCTCAGGGCATCTTATTGGTACACCAGTGGGTAGAGAATCAATATACACATGTTTTACCAATTTATCTTCATTCAAAATTTCCCCCATTTAAATATGATACTCTTAAAATTTTATGATGAATTGATCTTCCCTATGAATAAACATAATTATACCATACATAAGAAAAAAATAATGATGCATACCATAGAGTAATTTTACAAGGTTCAACCGTCATGTGGGGGACAATATTTTTATTGTATTCACGATATTCTAATACATAGATTCTCATATAAAAATAAATAATTAGCTACATGTTGGTCTAACAGGTATGATCCCAAAATCATCAAGTATAGGTATCTAGCAGCACTCGAGTTATACTAACATCCCAGCAGTGATCTTTATAATAAAATCCCACCATTGATATTTATTCTAGAATCCAATCGATTTTCAAAAACCCAACATCAACACAATTAATAGGATCAAACAAACTAAAATATTCAACTATAAATAAAAACTGATCTCCATCTTCAAGACACTAAGAAAACATGATTTTATGATCGATAAGTTCTAAATATAGTATCTAACATCCACTAAATATAATCTATAACAGACTATAAATATAATATATGTATAATAATTTTAATGATTATAAGATAAAACTTCCATTTCATCTCACATTAATATATGAATGATCAATAGAAAGGTCTTCATGATATTACATGTTATATTCGTCATTATTTCAGTGAAAGATATCACAAAATCGAAAACCAAAAATGCTAACAGTTATTCTTAATGTTATTTAGGAATGAAATTATATGAATATTATTTTCATGCTGGAATTATTTCATGCATGATGTTCTTACAAAACAAATAGATTATGAAGAAACAGTAGATTTTGAATCTCACATTCATTTTTACTAAATAGATTACATGAATAATTTTAATGCATGTCATTCTAGAGGTTGATTTATTTTTTATTTGTGTAATATTATCAATGAAAACTAATAATATTTTTACAATTCATATAATATAATAAAAATATAGTTATTATAATAAATTTATTGGGATCATTTTGAATTTCTCCATGAACCATTATACACATATTTGTCCCTCTTCATGAAAGTCTAAATTCATCACATAGAGAAATTTATTTTTTGCACAAGAGTAAAAAATATATATAGATCATGAATCTATAAATATTTTTGAATAAAACATATCCTTTATATAAGGTTATAAAAATAGCATAAATTAATCTCAATGATTATATTATGATTTCATTGAGGAATAGTAACATGAAAAACACACAAATTATACTTCATGGATATATAGCTCTCTTGAGACTCTATTTCACCTCTCCTGGATCTCTATGTTTATGTACACATAGTTAATAATGAAAATCAAAATAATGATGGGAATTTATAGATAATATCAACTGATATACTCCACCACCATTTCACTCATACATGAACCACTTAAAATCTATGTGTGTTGAATTAAAACACACAATGTGGTTCTTGAAATTCACCATCAACAAAATAAATAAATATATTAATGAAATAAAACATTAAACACACATGCAGATGATGGTAGAAGACAATCCTATCATGCCGCCGGACTCTACGCGATGAGGTTAATAAGACAACGACAGAAGTTACACTGATGTCAAGTACAATGATAACTTCATTATGTCTACACTCCTTCGCATGGCATCGAACATGGAATCCCAGTCTCTAATGTGAGGTTGAAGATGATCACATCATATATTTGTCATGTCATACAAAAGGGATCATATAACCTAAATTATTTACATAACATTTATTAACTAACAAAATTTTGAAGTGTTCTACAATACCATATCAAATATTTTTTCATCTGGGAACTTCTTAATAACCCTCGATGTGTCTTTCACCATTCAAGATGTCATAGGGGTTGGTATCGAGATGCAGTCCACACAGATACATGGGGAGGTCTACACCTACATTCCTCCATGTGTTCTACTTTTCTCACAGCATGGGTGATATTCATGACCACCATTCGTGTTATTACTTATGCTCACCCTACGGGAGATATGCTACCACCTTCCATCCTGGTTGGATATGTATACACACATCGGATGTGGTAGAACAAATGGAACCCCAATGTTTTGTTTGAGGTGGGTCCTTGGTTGTTTATGGATGGAATATTTTTTCATTAAACATTAAGAGGTAGAGTTAATAAAATTATCATATAACTCATGAATAATAACACACAACTACAATATCTATATCCAAATCTATCAATGTCTCTCATATTTAAATTTCTAAAAGAAATTTCTTCTACCCTTCACACATTTTGTAACTTCTCAAATATTTATTAATCCAATTGATGGTCAATATTCAAAATCAAAAAATATATTATACAACACCACTTCTTTACAAATCATCAAACTATCAATGATTGATAATAATAATAAATTTATATTTTTCAAATAATACATATAATGGGAATTATCCAAAAACAATTGGCCATTCTATTTGATATTATGAATAGAATTTCAAAAATCTATAATAAACAAATTTAATTCTCAAAATTATCATGTTATTGATAAAAAATTAAATATCATCATAGTTTTAAATATAATAAACCACCTTGGATATTCAATATAAAAATGATAACACATTCAATATAAGGTTTTTTATAGATTTTAATGAACTAATAATAGGTTTTTTCATGATTTGAAAAGCCTGTTAATGTTTTTCTCATCATTAGTGGATAATATGTAGTGTGTTGAATGATTTTTTATATTTTATATTTAGTGTTACTTTGGAAAACATGGTCTATAATACACTATATTTTATAATATTGTAAATAAATAAGATATACTAAGACCCTTGTTTGTTACAAATGTATAATTATTAGATGAAAACATGATATTTTCTTAGTTATTTAGGAAATCTATAAGATCATGGAATATTATGTGACATAATGATGTTCTCCCAACTTGCTTCTAATTCCTTCTCTATAGTAACACCAATATTAAAAAACAAAATGAAATACCATTTTTTATTTTGAGATATTTTATATATATGAAGATTTTGAATAACGCATCAGTGAAGGATTATATATTTTATATGGTTTATAAGAAATTATATAGTAAAATGGATAAAATAATGTCACTATCGATAAATAAATTGTTAATAATTTTTCAGGTTAAATTATCTATCTTGTGGTTATAATTGATCTTAATTTATATTTAAATAACTTATCATAACATTGTTTAAATGGGAACTATGCATTAAAGCATCTTTGGAAAGAACCATTGACTTGGAAAGCTACATGTCAAATTGGTTGAGATAAATTCAATGATGAGTAAAAATTTATTTCTCCAAAAAAATAAAGAATCTCATGTTCAATGTGGAGTAGTGGGACATATTTTGACACATATGATTAAGAAAATTAAATTCCATAACAATGTTAGTTGAATGATTCATTTAGTTCTAGGCTGAGATAAATTATACATGATATTGTGTTCATGTAGTCAATGAATTTTTTTTATTTCCTCTCCATTTGTTAAAAATTTGATGTGCACAAAATAATAGTTGTATCGAATAGTAAATTTTTGTGAATAATGGTGAATGTAAATGATATTATTGGTGACAAAAATATATGAGGAGTTTCATGTGATATAACAACTATAAAAAAATATATTAGAAGTAATAAAAGAGTGGAATATTTTAAAAATGTGATCAATCATTCTAACTTATTATTTTATTCACTAATAGAGGAAACATCATTGTTATATATATATTTAGATACTCTAGAATCCCTAGACATTCAATGAGTAGACATTTGGATGGAACTCTACATGAAAGAGGACACTTTTTCATCCCCACATGTTTTTTTTATTTTTAATGATTACCTTTATTTGAATCCAATAATGTTTTAGTTAGAAAGATAGATGATATTTAAGTAGTTCTTCTTTGGACAACTAAAAATTTAAATTGTATTATCCAAAAATAATTTTCTATTTAAAGATTTTTAAAATTCACTCATAGGTATGATTATTCCACAATGTAAAATTCCATTTGGACACATGTCTTGTGCTAGATTATTATAGGCTAACAAAAACTGTCTAGGGTATGTAAGTATCATAATGGGATATATTTATCCACAGTAGGTCATTGGATGAATAAAATAAATAAAATTGACTCAAAGTAATATTAGTAGTGTAATAATATAATAAAATCAATAATAAATACCAAAATAAAAACCATAAATCTCAATGATATATTTAATACAAACAAATTGTTATCCAAAAAAAATATTCAATTCATTGATAATGTATAAAAATTACTCAAAATAATTTAATAAATAAACCATCCTAAGTATTTTATAAATATATGAAAAATCACCATAATGGAGATTCTTTATATCATCTCAATAGATATAGGACTCTTATATTTAGAAATAGTTGTAGGCAAATAATATTAAACTATTTTATGTTTTTACATATAAGTTGTTCAGATAATGAAAATTAATTTAATAGACTAAAAAATATTATATTGATGAGTTGTGGTGACAACGGAAACAATAAAGAATTTACATGTACCATCATTTACCATTACCAGTGTACGCCTTGACTGTCTATTATTTTATAATGAAGAAAAAATAATATCTCATTAATGTCCCTAAAATGAAAATATCTTGTGTTGTCTATCTTATTTCAAAAAAATAAAAAATTCAATGATATACAAACCTAATGATTAATCTATTGCTTAAAAAATTTCAATTTCTTCAATTGATAAACATTGGGTTTTCATATACATTAGTGATATTCATTAATTTTTAATATAATAGATAACATAAAAAACATTATATATCAAGGTTTAATTTATAAAATGTTTTTCCCATTTAATGATCTCATTTAAACCATATAATTATGTAGCATTAATTAGTTACCAATATTATTTTATGAAAAAAAATTCCATGAGTTACACCAATAAAAATATATTTTTAATTTTAATGTACTCGTTTAAATAATTATTTAATGAGTCATAAGTTTTGGTTTTGCGTAAATTGTTTTTCAATGATGCATATTATTTCACCTAACATCAATGTAAAATTTTGTCACTTCAAACTAGAATTTTTTTAGAAACGTATGTTTCTTTAATTTTTAACATTAAATAAATCACAATATATTAATTTAACACCCAAACTACATTTTTTATACTCAAAATCATGAGTTTAAATCAAAAACTATAATTTAATGATGAAATTGAACAGTTAAAACACATACTAATAAACATCTACAGTTACTACTTATTCATGTTACCCATTTTAAACAATATAAAATCATATAATATTAATGTAATTTCCAATAACATCCATTGAAAATATAAAAAATTATATCTCAAAAAAATAGATCCCATCATGTAAAACATGATCTAATAATATTTTTATTTAAAGATATTTTTATAATTAAAATTTTTTTTAAAATTAATTTTCATTTTGAGTTTTTAGTACTCTACGTTCATCAAATACATAAATAAAATTTCAGAATCAACATTTAATAAATGTATCATATTATATCTTAAAATTATAATCACTTTAAAAAAACAATTATTGAATCTCATACATTTCTAAAATCATTCATACAAATTCAAAAAATTCATATAAAATTACTAAACAACATTGTATAAAATAGTTCGCACAACTCATTTAAAATTAATTTTCAATTCAAAATATCATCATCCAAATTCTACATTTTATTTAGAATTTTAAAAAATAAATAATAAGAAAAAATATAATTCCTAAAAAAATAGTATAAAAGTATAATCTTATTTAAAGATGTACTTATGAAATACATTTTACTTTATGTTTCAATTCCATTGCTATAGATAGTACATCAATCATTTGAGTAATGAACAATTTACCATAGAAACAATTTTAAGGTTCTAGAGTGTGAGAAAATGTGTGGTTGAGAGATAATGAAGAGAAGAATTCATTCCTTACTACTTTACAATTTTCCAAGAAACTCCCACATAATTTTTATATAAGTTTCTTCATATTCCTTTTATTTCAAATGCTCATATGGCCCAGAATCCTCCAACATCCATTTTTTCATTATTATGGTTAGAAAACATCCACCCCATTTTTAATATTATTAATATTAATTTTATATTTTTATAATCAAACTCACACATAGGAAAAATTCAATATATTTACCCTTCAACACACTCCACATAGAAATTTTAAAGCATAGATAAAACCCACTCCCTATTCCCCACATTTCACAAACAATTCAAGTTATATTTTAATAAACCACCAAATACACATACTAGACAATATATATTTAGATGGGAAAATCAACCCTCACATATAGACGAAAAAACCATACTATATAATTCTAACATATAAAAAATAATAAAAAGTAGATAATAGAAATAATATTTAACATTTGAGTTTCCCGTAAAAATTTTTTATTACTAAGAGAATAAAATCATAATTCAAAATATAGTTATTCAATATTGAGATCATAAATTCAATTAATATGGTCCAAAAAATAAACAAAACATTTATCATAGTCCTATTAGTCCTGTTTTAAACCAATAAATTTAACAATATTTTCTTTTAAAATAAATATTTTCCCATTGAAGAACCATGAATATTATTAATGTAAATGGTATTTTGAAAACATTCTAGTTATTTACCATTTTTAATATTCTATTTTAGAACCTATAAAATAAACTATATCTTCAACTCCCCACTCATAATCTAAGAACATAATGATATTAATTTTAGAAGGGTAATCATATGATTATTTGGAAATGTAAATTGAATTTCAGAGGTCCACTTATGATAAAAAAAATTAGTTAATTTTTGAATTAAACTATATACCAAGAGATATAATTTTACATATTTTATGAATATTTTAATAATATCATCATGGGAGATATTTATTTTTCTAAAAAAATGTAATCTTTTATTCTTCTATAAAATTTTGTTACCCAGAAAATTGGATTGAATATTCAAAAATGGAGTATTTTCTTTTTAATAATTTAAAGAAACACCATTGTAGTCACATTACATGAAAACATCCTTCTATCTTGGATACCAAAAAATGTGTGACCCCTTTAGATATCCTTTATCCGATTTCCATATATCCATTTATTTTACAAATGAAATTTTTCCCACCTCATAAAAAGTTTGGGAGACTCCTCACTCTAGCTGACACTCAATGGGTAATTTCATTGAATTATAAACACGATAAAATATTTATGAATCCTCTGAAACACATTCTACATATAGGGAATAATCTTTCATTTTTTTAGAAATCTCTGTTTTACTATCCTCAGTAATTTTGATAATATAGTAAAAATGTGCACAACTATATATGGTTATTTATTAAGTATTATCACAATGTACAATATCTTATTTGGGAAAAAATATCTTTAAAATAATAATTATAATTTTAATATCAAACTAAATTATTTATTATTATTAATATTATTATTATTAAAAAAATGCACATTAAAATTTATATTAATCACTAATAACATTTTTTTCTAAAAAAAATCATTTTTAGAGCAATGGATCTTGTAAAAATATCATTCCTTTAAATTAAATATGTTTATATTAGTATCCCATAATTTTAAAAACCTCCATTATAACAGATGTGTAGAACTATTTAGCACTAAAAAAATAAATCTAAAAAAATATCCCTCTATGATAAATATTTAATAACCATAAATAATGAAAATAAAATATCCATTTAAATTATACAAGTTCATAGCCATTATATACCTACAAAATAGTCTCTAAATATATTTATATCAACAAATTTCTTCATCAGTTCACAAAAAAAATCAATTATATATATTCATGTAATAACCACAAGTAATAACTCATTTATTATTATTCAATTTGGATGAAAAAACCACTAATTGGTTTTTTAAATTTTTTTTAAAAAATCACCTATAATTTTCATGACAAATATAATTTTTTTTGTTATTAATACATAACTTATTCACATTTAATAATCACCCATGAAATAAATTTAGCAACCCTATGCACCACCCAACCAGAGTAACTATGAATAGTAACTATGATATTTTAGTTAATGACCACATGTTCTCCCCCATATGATAGAGTATAATGACTATAAGTGAAAGCCTAGGTAGGAACAATGGTTTAACAACCATATATTTTATGACATCTTTATATTTAAATATATTTCATTAATCTCTTTATATAAATGAAAAAACAACATTAAATGGGCAAAGATAAACTATTAAAACAATATTATGTTATAAGTATATCCTTTTTGAATTAATCAGTCATTATTATCAATGGATAAAATTTATGGAGAATTTTTAAAATATTTATTTTTTAGTGAATCGTGAGAAATATATTAATTTTAATACATATAATTTAGTTTAATTTTAAATGAAATATAATTATTTTAATTAAATATAAAATTAAAATATCAATCAGTTAGTTATAAATAATAAAATTTAAAAAATTCAATTCAAAAATATACCTTACATTAGTATAATTTTATTTTTATAATAAATAATTGATTTTTCTAAAAAATAATATATCATTAACTGTGGAAATTATTATCTTAAATTAAATTATTTCACATTTTTAATTGATTATAATACAATGGATTAAATATATGGAATTAGTAGTGTTAATATTTTTTTAAAATATTTACATTCTATTTTTGGACATTGTGATTAGTAATAGTGGTAAAATTTACCACCCCAGTAATGAATACATCTAGTGGTTATAGATAAAAAGTAATGTGATAAGGCTTTAAAATTTAAATCACAATTATCTTTTTACTATTTGATGAATATAGTATCTTTATTACCTTATTTGTCTTCATAATATTTCAACTTATTTCCTTTTTTCATTGAAATTGATCATTATATCACATTAAGAAAGGAATAGAAAAAATGTCACACTATAGACTTTAATATGCCAAAATATTTCTATAAAGAAAAAAGCATGACTATTTTTTCAGTTTAATGATATTTTTTCATGTAAATTTATTTTGTATTTTTAGTAGGAGAATAATTACTATAAATTCTTATGCAACACAGATCGAGTCCTTATCCCATTAATCGAAAAATTAAATATAATAATTTAAAAATATTAAATGAAATATAAATTCAATTAATTATTCTATTTCATGATTCTAATAGATTAATATGATATATTATGTAATTATTCAATAATTATATTAAAAATAAATATATTTATTGATGTATTTAATGTCAAAAAAAATCAAAATTGTAAAAAATTTCCATAATGATGTTTTTTGAACATAACATTTTAAATAACGAATTAAAATTAATTAATATATTATTATCATCCAAATTAATGTGATACTATTGAAAACATCATGAATATCCAATTTATGTATTTTTTTACTTTTTATGTTATCATTAAAGACACTTAAATGGAAGAAAATGTAATATTTGGTAATTGTTGAAAATATTAATTGGTGGAGGTAAAATTAAAGTAAAATTATTGAAAAATAACCAAATTATGATAAAATTTTATTTTATGAGTGTAAATAGACTGAAATTAATATTATATTCCAATTATATCAATTTATAACAATTTTAATAAGAAAAGCATTATATATTAATTTAAACCTTTATGAAATTCCAAGAATGACCCTACCCTTAAAAATATAAGGACACCTCTAATTATTTTATCTATACCACCATGAAAAAACTATATTTAAAAAACCCTACCAAATTTCTTTTATAAGCATACTTATTCAATTTTTAATGTTATGGTCTTTAAAAAGGAAAAACCATAAGTCCCATAAGTTATCATATGAAATTCTAAAGAAAAGGATGTAATCGTCTATATCAACACTTTCTTGTATATTTCATCATAAAAATCCAATTATTATGTTCTGTATATATTAAAATAATAAATACAATATCATAAATATATTTAGGGGTTATTATTAGTATGTTAATACCAACTTCCATCTCCTTTTAATCATATAAAAATCTAAAATTTTGATAATGTGTACGTACGACTTACCGTCTCCACGTTGCGGTGTAATTTGTATTCTTTACCACATTACATGTATTTTTATAAATTAATAACTAATTAATATATATATATATATATTATATTTATGTAATAATTATGTTTAATAAAATATAATATCATATCTACCTTCTTACCTTCAATCTAATAGAAATGTATAACGTCACTGATGTGTATGTTTGGATTAATACCACAATGAAGTGTTGTGATTAATTTTTCATTTCATATTGACATGGATGGTAATAAAGATATATTTAATAAATATAAATGATATATATAAAAAAATAAATACAATATAAATTAAAATTATAGTTTACCATTGTTTTGTTCCATTTATTGAAATGTGAAAACATTGTTTATGCATAAGTACGACCTACAATATCCATAAACAGTGAAATTCATTATTCTATATCTAATTATTATTGATGAATATTGATATAATATACATATTTAGTTAAAATAAATTATATTTATTATATTATAATTTTTTTTAGATTTTGTAACTATAATAAATTTAGAAGGTGTATAATTTCCTAATTAAAACATACAAGAAAAAAAATTAGGTATCACCAAAAAAAATGATAATAATAAATTTTTGTCAATAAATATATGATGAAATGTTAAAAATTAATCATATATCATATTATATATATGAATATTTTTCTAGTATGTAATTATAAATAAATAAATTTTGTTATATAGGAGTAAGAGATCTATGAGAGAAGTTAAAATTGTTATAAGGGATTTATTCTCAATTACACTCTATTGAGACATATTTTCTTAGTATGAACCTATTTATTTTATTTAATATATATAACTAAACTATAATGGATTTAAAATGAATATATTTTTAATCATGATGATTAAATTATCAATACATTCTTATTAATTTAAGGATGTTCCATATTTTATCCTAATAATTTCATTCTTTGGAACCATAGTCAAGAAAAATAAATTTCAATAAGAAAAACTAATATTATTTATATATTTATTAGTTATATGTATATTAAATGTCAATATTATTCAATATTTATTTTAAAATGTCCTTTTTTAGTTAAATGATTTATTATGGATAGTTTTATTTATCCTAATCTTATGAAAAGTTCTAAAAGGAATAATTTTAATGATTACCCAAAGTGTAGTTTTTTAATTTCTTAACGAAAATGTATACTAAATTTTTTTAATGTGTATATAATTAATATATTTTCCCACCAGAATAATTATTTATCTTATTTTATCTTCATCATAAAAATTTAAATGGTTTTATAAATAAAACTCATTCAGAAACGTTTTTCTTAACTATTTCATTCCATTTTAATTTGTTCTATAAGGGTTAATATTTTATTAAAAACTCTATAAATATGATGAATTTATGGTTTATTGTGGTTATAATTATCCTGAATTCTTTTATTTATTATGATCAATTTTTATTGGAAGTTACATTTTTCTTAAATATCTGATATTTATATTCTTTTTTCTAAATCTGTATATGATTTCCAATAACGATGTTTTATTATTAATATTACCTGATGGACTATCGAAAAGTAAATACTCGGGATTTATTACTCAATTATGAAATTAATTGAAAAGACAAATTGTTTATGAGATTTATTTTTTGTTCAATATTTTAGGAATGCATTAGAATTTTAGTGGAGAGTGGGGACTGGTTATAGAATAATTATCGATTAATTAATAGGTCTCACGGAGAAAATTTGTTGTTCAAATTAAAATAATTTCTCCTGTAGTCATTCGCATTAGTTAAATTGTCTACATATAATGATTTTATGGCCTAGATATCATGATGTTTTAAATCCCAATCGCCAATAATAATCATTTGTTTCATTAATTATTTAGTTGTTATTATCTAATTGATTGTTACATTTATATTATTCATGGATGCATTTCAGGCTCAATTTGTTGATAATATTTAATGTATTTTTAATTTTATAAATTCAAAATTTATTTTTCCTTATCAACTCATTAAATATTCTATTCTGTGGAAAATCATAAATAGAAATTGAGGTCACCTTTTATTAGTTTTCTTTTAATTAGGATATGAAGAATGATATTTGGAATATTATAAAGGATATAAGATATTATTTTCTATAATTTCGATTACATTTCCAATGTATTTTAGTAATTATATATGTATCTAGTTCTTCAATACTACTTAAATGATATGTCCATTTCTATGAGATCCTATATATCTTACAGTAATTTAATAAAGTATAAACAACCTATAGGTTACTAGAGTTTGTGTATATATTATTTGTATAATAGGATATTTAGTATAAATTTCGAAATCTATATTTCAAATAATCATTTCAAACATGAAAATTATGATAATCCATTATATAATTTTTGATCAATTACCCATATAAGTTTTTTAATTTTAGGGATGAAAATTTATATTGATTATTAGCTAACATGGAGTGTTTCATGAGTCAGTGATGGCCACTAATTGAAGAATGGGAATAAACACCCACAAAAAATGTACTGATTTACCTATTAAGAATAAAAATAAATTTGGTATTGGTATTGAGTTGATCCTAGCCACATGAAGGATGATTACCATGTTATGAGGTATAAACTTTGTAGAATGGAGGAGTATGTTGTTCCACAAAATGATTCATCTATATTTGATCACTTCATCTAACTGAATCCCCAATCTTTTAATTGAACTATTAATCCATTGGACTATGAATAATGGATTATATCTCTTGAAATGATATTATTTTTTAGTATGTTATATTTAATATTATGAATCATCCCTTGATATCCATTCAATATACGTATGAACCTGAAATCCTAATTGATATTACACCTATCATGTTCTCTATATTATATCATCATGGGGGATATTTATCTCAGATTTTTTGAGAAATAAATAGTCATGATATTCATATTGTATTGTAGATCATTTATTTTTATCAATATTATTTTTCTAATATTCTTCTGAAATAGGTAGTTTAATTTTCAATAGATATTATACATGGTTCTACACATATTTTAAAAAACTCTCTATTTATTAGACCTGATTCTTCTATAGGAATTAACAAAGATACACATGGAGAATCTTGATTAAGGATTCATTTAACCAAGGGCATCACCATGAGGTGGACTAGTTGTTTTTGTTATGAAAAATATGTTCAAATATATATTTTATTTGATTATAATGAACTAAATGAAACAAATATTAAGTATATGTATCCTAAACCCATTTCATTATGTAATTTACCAATTATGAGGACCTAATTATTTTTCGAATACTGATCATTGATATTTATATTATGAGCTATGTGTTATTAATTAGTATATACCTAAGAAATCCTTCCTTATGTTCTATTTTCATTATTAATTTATATTAATTCCCTTTCAACATAACAAGTATCTAACTATATTTATGTATTTAATGAATAATTTTTCTAGGTATTACATTGAATAGATTAAGGTAGAATATATGGATGATATTATAATATATTTAATGATTAAGTAAGACCATGAAGAACAATTATTAAATATGTTAACAAATATTAAGAATAAAAATTTTAATGCTAAATTTGGAAATATTGAGTTTTTGATCAAGAATTGTAATTTAGTGATCCAAAAATTTCATGTGAGGGAATATCTGTGGATCTATAAGAGATGGAAGTTTTTTATTTGTGGCCTAGACCAATAATAGTAATCAAAATTCATAGTTTTCCTATATTGTTTTAATATCATTGATGCTTTGTGATATATTTTTCAGGACTTTCTAATCCACACACCATGTTGACTCAGAAGGGGTATAATCTCTTGTGAACTAATGAATGTGAGGATAATTTCATCAAATTAAGTAGAAGGTTGGTAAAAAATTGGGTGTTTACACTATCCTTAAATGGCTAATGGTTTATTATTTATAATGATTCATCTATGAATTTTCTTGGATATGTCCTCATGAATTTTTTATTGATATCTTATGCCTCCCAAAAATTAAAAATTTATGAAAATATTTTCTGAGAAATAATTTGGATGTAGTAGTAGTAATTTTTTTCTTTGATTATATAGAAAAATTATCTATAAGTTGAAAGGTTTGATAAATATATAAATCGTAAAATATTTAAGATTATATTTTCCTATGAAGAGTTTAAAATGATCCATGTAAGTTTGTTGATGTTCATAAATTTTTATGACTAATCAATTCCTTACCACATAGTGTAGGAAAACTAGGTGGTTGATAAACTCATTTGTAGAGATTATCCTAGTTTATCCATGATAAGGATTGAAGGAGATCAAATATATATTGATTTGAAAAATATTTTTGCATTAAATATTTTGGAATTGGAAAAATTACTAACAACATCAGATTAATATTCGATGACCCATTAATGAGGGAATTAAGGTAGTGTAGAAACAAAGATGTGTAATTAGTGAAAATGTGGGGAATGAAGCTATGATTAACAATCAACATGTTTGAATGATAATGATAAAAAATTATTATAGATCGTAATAATATTAGATATTAAGGATCTATTGGATGAGGCTTGTAGTTCATCATTATAAATTAATCCTATATGTTAAAAAGGCTTAGGGATCTAAACTCATATTTGTAGTAGGATATCATGAGAAGAGAAATTGCAGAGTATTTACACAGATTCCAAATATGTAATCATGTTGTGGTTAAGAGACATAAATCTATGGGGACATAACAACCATTAAACATACCAGATCTGAATTGAGAAATATTACAATGGATTTCATCATTAAACTCCTCAAAACATCCATAGGACATAATGATACTTTTTAACGATCATATAAAATCAGTTTATTTTATAACTATTAGTGAATATTTATCTATTTATTAGCTCATGTTGATATACAGAAAGGAAGTTTTAATAATTAATGTGGTACCACAATCTATTATATCTAATTGAGATCCGAGGATTACTTTTTAATTTTGGAGAATCCATGAGTATGTTCTTGATATAAAGTTGAGATTTTGTATATCATATCTTCATTATAAATAACATCAATATGAGTTTAAGAATCAAACTCTAGATGACATTTTGATATATTTAACTATGGATATGAAATTTGGTAAGGATCAGCACTGTACTTTTGGGTAATTTTCATCATAAAATACATTTCACTCAATAATTAATATGGGTCCTTAAACACACCTCTACAGAAGGAGCTGATGAACTCCAATGTTTTAGTATTATGATGGATAATGAAAGCTATTGGGACCAGATATTGATGAGTAAATTAAAGATAAAATTTGATCCATAAAAGAACACATAATAGAATTTTAAAATATAATAGAAAAAAGATTTTGAAATTAAATGGTGATATATAGATTTTAATGTTTGTGAAAATGAATTCCTATAATCATCTTCTTGAGAGAAGTGTATAAGATTGAAAAATATTGGTATGTTAATCCATATTTATTCATCCCTTCAAATTTATTAATCATTTCCGGATGGTATCTTATCGATTTGATCATTTATCGAATATATCTCAACTTCATGATGTCTTCCATAAATTTGTTATGAGGAAGTGAGAACTATATTCATCACTTGTACAAAACTCATAGACTATACCATTTTAATATGTTCTCTCTTATCTTGAACATCCAGTGAAAATACTATATAATAGAGAGTTCTTATTGAAATAATTCCACTAATATAGTAAAATTATTTTAGTTAAATAATAACATTGAGGAAGATGTGTCGGAACATAAGGTTGTAATGAAGATAAATAATCCATTATTATATGTATTTTTTTGGATGTTTGACGGATAAATTTCTTTATTTTTTGATGATTGTTAAAACTCTGTATTTTATTATATATCTATCATCAAAAAATTTCTTCGAAATCATTCATTAAATTAAACATTGAGCCTAAAATAACTATGAAATCAGATTAATAGGAAATTATGTGATAGTTATATCATTTTATATATCATCATGTCAATATTAACTTAGTCTGAAATTTAAGGATATTTCTGAAAATATTGTTTTTTCATTGAATAATTGAATTGATTTTTTTAAACCAATTACTTATTTTAATTTATAAATCATGTTAATTTTTTGAATTGAATAATAAATTTATCTTACCATAATTTATTTATAAATATTTTAAATAATGACATTTTACTTTTTAGTATACCTTATTTTTTCATAATTTCATTTGGGGACATAAAAAACCTTTTTTCTAGAAATCGGGTTTTCTTAGGGTTTTCAATTTTTTATCTTAAAACAAATTAATCTAGTTATATTATGTGAATTTGAAAAATTGGATTTGATATTTTGAATCATGAGGGACAGATTTGGTAAATATATCCCTTTTATTTTTTTCCCTAGATTAATAGTAACAATGGTAAAATTTATCACCATAGTAAATAGTAAATCTTGAGATTAAGGAATGAAAATAATGTTATATAGATTTAAAATTTATCTAAATGTAACAAATATATCATTGGATAAATATAATTGATCAATTTATAAATATTTCTAAAAAATATGCAACATGGGACACTTTTCTTTGATCACGACTTTTATATTTCATTAATAAAGGAATAAAAAAAATTCCACAGTCTTCAATTTTATATCCTCCATTTTTTCAATAACTAAAAAGAGATTTTATGGTCAGTTTTAAATTAAATTATTTAGATAATAATATATTTAATCACTGGATTTTTTTGGTGACAGAATAATTTCCATAAATGCTTACACAACACAAGAAGAGTATTTATTTAAATAATATAAAACCAGAAATATGATTTCAACATTAATAAACATAATATAAATTGGAGGAATTATTATTTTATAATAATTTTAATGATACAGGTGACATATTATTGATGTTTTAATGGAATATATTGAAATTATATGTTTGAATATATTTACTAGATGTGAAATTAATTGCATACTATCAAATAATACATTAATGATATTTTTTAAACATAATAAATTAAAAATTGATTTAAATTTCATAAAATCAATTAATTCAGAACCATTGTTGTCATAGGGTTTTACAAATCAACCATGGTCCATTTATGTGTTGTTTTTATTTTTTTATGATAACATTCATGTTATTTAATGAATAGAAAACATTAATATTATGGTCGTTGTCAAAAGGGATAATAAGGTGTTATAACTAAAAGATGGGTAAAGTCACCAAATTGTGTCGAATATTTATTGTATGTTATTATTTGGAATCATTATAAAATAAAAATATAATTATATATAATTTTAATGGTTTATTATGTAAAAATTATTTATATTTATTTAATAATATAATAAATTTCTAAAATACCCATCCCCCAACTTATAAAACGACACCTCTATCTTTTTTATTTAAACTACATTCACCAAACTATATTGGCCAAAACCTAATTTATTCCATTATATAAAATACATAGATGTTGTAGATAATCTTTTTTATCCAAAATACCATTCCCAAAGTCCATTGCGAGGAGATCTAATGGTAGTATACTAAAATATATATAGTTTTATTTACAGAATCTCTCACATCGATTTCTCCTCCTAATTATTATTAATCTGAAATAACTATCATAAAATAATATACAAGGTGTATTAAATATACTAATATATTATTAAGAATATTTTATAGAAATTTTAATCTTTATTCAATCATATATAAAATAAAAACATCGCTCAAGCGTACGTAAGACCTACTGTCTCAACATAGTGGGGTAGTTTGTTTTTCATCACCACTGTACATGGATGGTGATAAATATAGAACTAAATAATATATGTTATATTTATAAAATAATAATTATTTTTAATTATTATATCATATCAACATTCTTTTCTTCCTTCCATTTTAAAATGATTACGTTGCTCAAGCGTACATGTGGGCTTCCACCTCCACAAAGTGATGTCATTATTTATTCATTTCTGATTTACCTGGATGGTAACAAGGATATATATAATCAATATATATTTTATATTTGATATAATAGTGATAGATTAAAAATTAATTATTAAATAAATTTATTTTATTTTCTTCGTCAAAATGTGAAACCGGTGTTCATGCACACTTATGGATCATTATCCCCATGTACAAGGTAATTTATTTTCCTATCTATACTTTTTTGTAGGTCTAAATATATATATATATATAATGGAAATATATTTTTTTAATTTTATTATTATATATTTATTTATTATGGAATAATAATCAATGTACAAGGACCAGAACTATGTAATCATAATATACAAGAAAAATGAAGTCAATAACAACGAAATCATTGACAATAATATATTATTGTCAATGAATTAGTGTGAAAATATTATAAATCGATAATATATTATATTATATTTTTGAATATTTTTCTTGAATGAAATTATAATATAATAAAAATTTATTAAATAGTAGGTTACAAAAACTATAAGGCATATTAAACTTGAGGTAAGAGACGTCGTCTCAATTTCCACTAAATTAACACATATTTTGTATTATATTCCTATTTAGTTTTATGTGGTGTATACACTATAATTTTTATTTATTTAAAATAAATATAAATTTATTCATAATAATTAATTTTCCATAATAAGTTTTCTTTATTAATGAGTTTCCATATATTATTCTAACATTTCATATCTTTTGAATTTTAATCAATAATTGAAATTTTTAAAAGAAGAACTGGTATTATTCAAATTCTGATATATTTGATTTCTCATATATGTATCTATTTTACAATTTGTTACAAAATTATTTTTAGTTACTCAATTATTTTATTAAAATAACTTAAGGCATCCAATACCCTTTAAAATATCTGAAATAAGTATTCCTTATTTTTATTGGGAGTCCCATTTTTATCATTCATTTGGAAACAGTAAAATGGATTGTTCATTAGCATATATGACATTATCATAGTTTGATAGATGAGAAAGTATTTTATTATCTTATAGTTTCTTCTAAAAATTTTCATTTTTTTAATAAATTTAACTAATTTAAAAATGATAAAGTTAATTTTTTAATTATATTTTCCTCTATTCTCCATGGAAAATTATTTGTTACCAAAATAATATTTTTGGTGAGTTAATGATATTTTGATCATTTCGTTTCCCATGAAATGATCAATTCTTTATGATAATTTTTCATTTCAAATTCTTTTTCCCTTAAATATCTATGATAGATATTCTTACAACTTAAACAATAAATCATTTCCATATATAGTGTTTTACTATGAATGATAATTTATTGAATATGGAAATATTAATATTCAATATTATAAACACAATATGGATATTTATTAAATAAATAAATATTTTGTAAATTAAATTGATCCTTTAATAAATAATTAGTACAGTGTACAATTAGTAAAGGGTAGAGCCCATTTATAGATAACCCTCGATAAATTGATATGTCTAATAAGAAAATTCAAATATCCAAATTTAATATATTTATAGTGTATACATTCCCATAAATTAAACAATCCTTGAATAAGGAATTTATTGTATTGATATCATGATTTCTACAATCCTGAAATTCATCATTATTAATTTCATTATTGAGAATGTAGTTATTATTTTCCATAAAATTACTCCATTAATATTATCCATTGATTTATTTTGCGCTAAATTTAGTTATTATATGGAATTTTTTTTAGTCATTTACAATTAAATATTGATTATTCCTAATTCATTCATTATATATTCTATTATGCGTAAATATTATTAATCATTCGAGATCAAAATTTATTTTTATTCTTTTTTCTAGGATATAAAGATGGATATTATGAATAATATCACTAATTGAAGAAGTTTTTTATAATAATTTTATTAATAATTACAATTTGATGTGGTAATCATGTATATATCTAGATAAAAAAACATCTAAATGGATCAATAATTCAAGATAACTAAAATTATATCTTATACCAATTTAAAAATGTAGTCACCATATATAGGTTATGGGATTCAGGGTTTCAACACATAGGTAGATGATGGTTTATTATGAGAGTGAGAGATAAATTGAAATAAATAGGCATGATGCCTCAAAATAATTAATAATTACATTATAGAAAATACTAAATACAAATTAAACTAGATATAATAATATTAATTTTAGTAGAATAACAAGAACTCACATAATACATATTATAACTAATCAGCCACTAGGTTTATCACATATACAATGTTATATAATGACAAAACACACTATGCCATACTGGTATCTCTAAGACATGTAAAATACTTAGTTTGTAAAATTTTATTTATCTGATTAGTAGTAATAACAAAACATCATTTTAGTGGTTTCACACTATCAAACTAACCTAAAAATTATCCCAATTTATAATTTATCATTTCACAAAATGCACAAGATTGATTATGAAATATTATTACTCCAACCATATAATGAACCTACAGCCACCTATCATAGGAGGATGATCATAAATTATTCCTATAAAATAAAAAAAATTAAGTAATATAAATAAAAAAAATCCTCTTTGACCCTTGGTTTAATGATTTTGATCAACTAAACTTATTGCGGCCCACATCGAAAATCCCTCTCAGTAATCTACATCAGCAATGATGGATAAATGTCATAGTCCTAGAAATTTATATACATGCATCCACTAATTATACTATATAAATAAATATTAAAATATAAATTATGTAATAAATGAATCAAGTAGGATTCTATGTGTATTCGGATTTGGTGCTCAAGCTATGAGTTACAGGTGGAACACATACAATATTTCAAGGGTTCCCAATTTTAGTCTAATTTCAGATTACTAGGTAATAATCTCTACGAAATCATAAATTAAATATAGAAAAACTAATAATAGGATGACACATACGAAATATATTTATATAAAATCATTATCCATAATAATAACATGAAATTCATCATTTATCATATCGACAACCTATTCATAGAGATACTGGGAAATTAAATCATGTGGTATCGTTGGGATCATAGGGAGTATACTAATATTCAACATAGGTTATTTTAATCAACCTTTTCTAATTCATAATAATCTTATACTTGGGGGGTATATGGACAATTGGAATCCACCTACATCAAATGTATCCTAGTGGGAATGATATTCTGGGAGATACTATAACTATGTTGGGTTTCTGAGATGCAAGAGATAACATCATATATTATCTTAATTCATCATTGAATCCTTTAAATACTAGATATTCTAGTAACATAATAATAAAATATTCCATCACAAGATTACTAGGAATCAAATAACCCACTGGGAGGATTATTTGGTACAGTAAACATTTTAGTAATGGTGGAATTGAGGCATATTATGATCAAAATCCGATTCTAAAAAACACATGATGTCATATCCACCAAAAAATTGCATCATTTCAACCCCATAATATTATTTATTTATGTCAAATTTAGGAAATCATATATATATATATCAACTCTAACAATGTAAAACAATATATTAAAATAGATGTCTCTTCTAAACTCCTAATCCCATCACCACTACCAAATACACTCAGGCTCACTTTTCCCTTTGGGGTTCTTTAGGGAATATTAGTATGATATACATGAAAGACTATAATGTACTTTCTCAAGGTTGGACATCCACAACAACTC
Source organism: Viscum album (assembly GCA_963277665.1). NCBI lineage: Eukaryota > Viridiplantae > Streptophyta > Magnoliopsida > Santalales > Viscaceae > Viscum > Viscum album. Next base: position 495,547,227 of record OY728121.1, on the reverse strand, counting down.
CCACTAGGGTCTCGAGGACAATATATAAGATATATTTCCATATTTAAATATTAATGGTTAAAACATAATTAGAGGTATCCCTTCTGGTATCCTCTATAATAGTATGTAAGAATATTATTACCTTCTGGAATTTTTAGAAATATTTCATATATAGGGGCATCTCCGTTGGGACCATAGGGTTGAAAAAATAAAAAACTGAATCTTTCAAAGGACCCATGATAGAAAAATAGACTACTTTTACAATTCTTATGTCTTAGGGAAGAGACACATCCTAAAAGTAACAAAAAAAATTGCCACATTCCCTTAAAGAAAAAATTATACTCAATAATTGGTCTAAGAAGATGGATCACATTCCATGTAAATTAAATTATCCATTCTTGGATGTATGAAAATATCAACCTATCGGCCTCCCCATGTGTCAAAATAGTCGTACATAACATGGAATATCCCATGTAAAACTATTCAAGGACATTGTTAATCACATGAAATTTCCACTATCCATTCACACCACCCTAGGCTAGGTCTCATCACATTCTTCACTTTTAATAGACTTATAGATCCATTTACTATAGGAAAATTCATTTCCATAAATAATTGTGCATAATAAAATACCTTTCAAAAGTCCTTGAATATCCCCCTGAGATTTTCAATCAACTTATACACTATCAAACACTTTAAATGAACTCATCTTATGTCTAACTATTACATTGGTGGAGAAAAATCACTAAAACACCTTGAATGGGTAGTGAGGGTATAATGCAAGACATGTACCCTGAGTAAAAAACATGAATTAAAAAACCTACAACTTCTCTGTAAATATCCACATTTCCCTGGTACAACATACATTTGTCCCTATTCTTCATCATGGCCAGGGATTACATGGGTATTTTTTCAAAAATACTACATATCTAGGATACAAATAGTTTCTTTCTATGATCCAATATATAATAATATTCCATTTACATGAGGTTTCGACCCAATTACCTGACCACGTAGACATATATGACTACACAACATGTTAAAAATTACATGGTTAGTTGTTAAAAAAAATTATCTTCCCTAAATGGGAATAATAACATATTTCTTTACATGATACAACACATTATTTAATTGCAATCCTAAATGGGTAATCGATATAATTATTTTTAAGCCACTGTTTTCCAAAAAAAAAAGGTACAGATCGACCCCAACGGTGCCCATATAGAACAAAATTGAGATTTAAAACTAGAAAATAGTAAATATATATTTTGATATATAGAAGAATAATTAAAAAATAATACATACATAATCAATCCACCAAGTCTTCTCATCTATTTTTCATTCATTGCAACCGCATGACAATCCATCTCCACCTAAGCTATGAAGCAGCTCCTCACTCTATCTCTACCACTAGCTCTCTAATATCTACAAAAAAGAAGGGGATAACCTAGAGGAATTATCAACAAGTAAAATTAATTTGGGAAATAGAAAAAATTAATATAAAAATAAATGGAAGAAAAAATTAAATAAAATGATAAATGAAAATTGGCTCAAGATCAAGCATGACCCCAGCATCGAACTGGCGGTTTTGAATTGTCTAATAAAAACCACTTATTCTAGACTCAACCACAGAGTCAAAATACTAATATATTTCTTTTTTCAAAATTTCAAACCATTTAAATATGAGTAAACCATTTAGTATTTGATTTATAATGGTATAAATACTACTTCTTATGTGAAAATAGAATCATCTTAAATTTCTTCCAAAATATTTTTTCATGGTAGACACCATTTTATAGGACCAACAGAGTAGTTTGAATATTATCTAAAAATATATAAAATAATTTATATAATAAATAATCTATTTCACCCCTCATGAGAATTAAAATTTTGAATCATTTTCATAACATAAAAAACATTGAAGTCTTACATCATAGCACTATAAGACTTATCATCCCTAATAATTTTCAATTATATTCAGTCACACATCTTGAAACATCACATTCATCTATTTATGATCATATAATTGAATTATTTTTCCTAAAATAAATCAATATTCCTCTATTAAAATCCCAAGATAAGGTGTTCAATCATTCAAAGGTCATCCCACTACTTTCAATTGATAAGAAACTAAGAAGAATGTACATGACTGCACCTATCCTTCCTAAGATTCAATTATGTAATAAAAAAAACATCATTATGATCATGGTGTTCCCAACCATGTAACTCAAAGTTGAATATATAATTCTGATCAATTCTGATTTTGAAAATCAAAATCTCTTATCATATTACATACATAGAAGTATATCGAGCCTTTGTATGTGGTTCCCACTACATCCTCAACTGTACCCAAATAAGGGTTACATTGCTGTAACTGAATATATTATCCATTCTATAATATTATCCTTACCAAAATCACACAGGTGAACACCAAAATATAACTTATACCCACTTCCTGAGAACTATTTCCATGAAAATGACCAAATTTGAACTCATTATAAGGATAACCACACTCAAATGGATAATGGTAAATTCCATAAAATATATCATACCTTTTAATTCTCCTTAGGTGAAACCTCATCAGGATCTCCATTACAGGCATGTTACACCTCCAGATTGATGCTTCTTATCTTATCAATACAATACAAGGATTAAAATAGATTGATTATTCCACAAAATCCAATCCATTTTAACAAACCCCTCCAAAACAGAGGTATATTTATAATTTTATCACAAATCATGGTAAAATATGATTATAATTGTTCATTGAAACCATTATTCCTCAACATGCACAAGGCTACTAATCAATTTATGATTTAAACTGTTCGCTGTAAAACTGGTACATTCAATTTTCAACTCGCCTAAAAGATTATGTGTACTATCAAATAGAGAAACATACTTTTAATAATTACACATGTCATATTAGTATGATAATATTGATTAAATAACATAATTATCCATTCTAGATTCATATTTCTCTACTTTCTTTCGAAATATGGACACATAAAGAGGTGGTTTATAAAATATATTCTTCATATCTAACTATGTTCTCCATAAATAGCACCCATTTTTAACATTTCGTACATAATACATTTCTTCAAAACCTATGGAGATGAAACATAAGTAAGGGTTATCTTAAATAAAAAATAATGGTATAAAAGGGAGATAGAAATGATCATGTAATCATAACGTCAGTATATGTTTTTGAGAAAATTATCTTAAAAATTGAAAATTATAACCAGTATATCATATATATTAGTCATCAGTCATGAAATAAATCATGGAAGTTCATAAGTCATGAATCCTAAAGGAATCAAATAACACAATCAATGAGAGAATGACATTTTCTTACAAAATAGTTTTTTTTTCATTCACATAATCATTGAATATAATTTCTTCAATAATCAAGGATCATGGGAAAAAATAAATCAGTGGAATGGTCTTTCTCACAAAACCATTATTATGGTCAAGGATCCATCCGATGAAAATGATAGTTAGCAGTGAACCTTAATGAATATAGTACACTAACCATTCTTATAATATTAATCTCATGAGTTATAAATCACTACCTAAATAATTTGAGAGAGATATAGGTCCCACCTATCCTTATATATAACATGACCACCATCATTGGTTATAACATAACCATGATCTGTGGTTATAATTTTACCACCATCCTTTTTTATAGCATAACAACATTCGAGAGTTATAATGTAACCACAATCACATATTAAAGTATAAAATAAATTTTCAGTAAATATCATTATATTATTACATCATAACACCTTCAATGAAAATTAGTTTCATAAAAATGTCATCTATTCACTATTGCTTAACCAGTGGAAAATAAAAGGGTTTAATAAACACCACATCAATATAAAGATTAATCATATAGAGAAAGAATATGAATTCTATCATTGGATCATATCCATATTAAAGAATAATAAACATAAAATAGATCATATTCATTGGAAAATAATTTTTCAAGATCACATGGATGATTTTCTGATAAAATATCATTTCCAATTTGAAATATCCTTTTTAAAACATCAAAATTTACAAATTAATATGTAAAAAGAAATTCCTTGAATATAACCATTGTAAAATATAATGTATTACTCAAATAATTGATCAATCATTATTATTTTAAATTACATTCATTCTATATATATTAATATAAATCATTCCTTTTTCTCTTTTGTAGAAAAATTCAAAGTACATAATTTTGAAAACAATAAACTAGATTATTTTCAAAAAAATTTAGAAAATGATAATCATGGTAAAATATTTATTTAAATAATCATATTTGAATAATTAAGAAATTAATTAAAACATTTTTAATAAACATGGATATGGAAGGAAAAATATTTTTGACCTAAGAGATAAATCAAGATGTTCTTCTTTGAAAATATAGTTTTAGTGTATTTGTAATTTAATTTGAGGAAAAGGAATGTAAAACATGTAATTTCAAGAAATAACTCGTTTATAGTAAATTTCATAGGATTATTTGTAGTAAGATAATATTAATTCATATTCATTAACATAATATTAATCATTCTTAATAAACAACGATATTGGAAAATAAAACTCTTAACAATATAGTATATTTTGAATCATAAACCCCATGACACATATAACAACAAATTGATATTTTTATCTCATAATGTTCATGATAATAATCATCAAATAAAATTATGGTTAATATATACACCACAAAAAAGATGCATGTGGTGTATAAGGATTGTGTCCCCTTGAAATAAATGTGAGATGGCCATCTCTTTCCATAGGTCCAGGATCTTTTGTACACACTTCAAACTCTTGTAAAATTAATATTTATTTATTATTAAAAATTATATAACCATTATCTTATATATTATAACATATATGATTATCTTATACCCCTTTATCACACTTTTGTTAACAATTCATTATTAATATAACTAATCCATGAGATATATGCTTGTTTTTTGATACATATTTTCATTTGGTAGTTTTTGTAATTATACATTTATTATAGTTCCATCATCCCCAAATAGTTAATAATGATAAAAATATCATATATGTTCATTATATACATGTTTATAGTAATTCATATAAGTATATAAAGAATAATTAATGACACCATTCTGGGTGACTATAGGTTGCATGTATGCATGATCACATTTTTTAATTTTTTGACTGATAGAATGAAAGAATGGAAAATAAGAATACAAAATTAGAGAATAAATAATATAACTTATATATAAAATATATTCATTGAAATCAAATTTATTAGAATCCATGTAAAAAAAATAAAAAAAATCACATTGTTTCATGGAGGTGTTAGTCCACATATACACACAATCAATTTTATAGCTTTCCAATGGTTTAAAATGTAATAAATTAGTCATTATATTATCATTATAAAATGTTATTTAGGTAATAGGTTAAATATATAAAAATTGAACCCATAATAACACCAATCCATAACATGATCTTGATCATAAAGTAATTGTTTCACTACATGGATAAGGGAATTTATATGTATGAACGGGCAACATTATATATTCCCAATTGATGGAAATATGACAAATAAACATTTTTTAATAATAATAAAATTTACATATTTTTATGATACTAAATTTATATTTAAATAATATAATATATTTAGTGGAAGTAAAATATTAATTAAAAATAAATTGATCAGTTAAATAGATTTCATATTTTAAGAAATAACTCCTTTAGATATCCTTTTAAGGGCTCTAGGGTTAGTATTTTACAAAGAAAAGAATGCATATAATCTGAATAAAGTTTTTTATAATGGATTTTGATAGTGGATTTCCTATCTATATGGATATACATTGTTGGAAAATGAGAATGGAGTTGATCCTTTTTATAATTCTTGGGAGGGGACATCTTGGATATTATTAAAATATTAAATTAATATAAATTAAATGTGTTTATAAAATTCCTTAAATTTGATAATATTTTATAATAACATGTGTATTACTGTAAATTACCTTTTCTAATAAATTTTTTAAATTTTTGTATCACATTTCTACCCTTATTTTTTGGTTTTAATTCTTCATTACCCCTCATTATAATTACCACAATATTAATGGTTTTAGATTTTAAGGGTCAATAATGTTTATATAAAATTAAAAAAATACCCCAAAAAATACCACGTATTATTTTTAAAACCATATACCATTAATTTTTTGAATATAAAATTTTTAGGAATATTATTTCATTTAATAAAATACTATTTATTAGGAAATATCATTAATTACTTTTAAACAATATTCAATTATATTGACATAAAATACGTCAATAAAATGTGGAGTTTATAATAAAACGTAATAAAATATACATATCATATAATATTGATTTATAAAATTAATGGGATACATTAAATTAGTCAAATTATATCACTTTAAATATTTATAGAACAAATATTTTTTATTTTTGTTAAATTTAATAATTGTAATTTTAGATTTTCAATTTAATTTAGTTTCATTATATAATTAAAAAATATTTGAAATAAATTTAATTCATGAAAATTCATTCATTTATAAACAAATAGACTGTTTTTTCTCATAGCATGATTTTATTGTTATATTGACACAAAAGATATATTTAAGAATAAGAGGGTAAAATTTAGTAACATTATTTTCATTAAATAATATATAGGACATTTTATAGTGAAGATTTACATAGAAAAACTAAATTCATATCCAAATTCAATGAAGTTCGAAATAAATTAATCCAATAAGAATTAGGATTCATTCACTTATAACACAATTTTATCCATGATTATCCCGATTTACCCATTATATGGGTGATAAATTTAAAATGGATAAAATTCATATTAAAAATAATAAAATGGGCCTATTTAAAAAATTTGAACCACATGATTGGAATTATGAAATAAATATTATTAAAATATATATATATATATATATATATATAAAATTAATTTTAAAATTCGTATAAAAACATGATGTAAACTGCCTTTAGAAAAGTATATTTTTTATAAATAAAATATTATTTCTTCTCAAAACATAGCTTGGAAAATATTAGATGAATAATGAACCATTTTTTATTATATACTATTTAAATTTCATTAAAATCAATCAAAAATAGTGATCAATTTAATATATTTCGATAAAAAACCTTACCAATATAATTTTTTTTAACTAAAATGAATTTTCCTAATAAAAAAGATCTTATACCAAATATAATCATAAAATTAATTATAATTAACATAATTGTATTTTTAAATTAAAATTTTACTAATTTCACATAGAAACTATTTTGAAATAAACCATAACTTTTTAAATTCCATAGAAATATCTTTTTTATGAGAATCTGTATTTTTTCTCTTTTCACAGGAAAATCAATATTTTATGATAAATATGAAAAATAAATCCGAAGATAATTTCAATATATTAATTAATATTATAATATATTTATAATTTAATTTAATTAATGTATTTTCTCCCAATAATCATTAATAACATATTTGGGAAGAAAAATTATTTTTGATGAATAAAACGAGCCTACTAAAAATTTCAGGATAGTTTAATAAGAATTAATCAATATATTTAGTTTGTGTGGGACATTTTTATTAATTTTATAAAATATTTAATCCTATTAATACCAAAAAAGTTTAAAATATGGGATATAGTAGACACATTATAAAATTTTAATAGTATATCATGGTTCATTTAAACTCATTTTTGTTTGTAATACAAGCTGCTGAAGAATGATAAATATATAAAGATGAATATTGTATAAAGTTAGGGGTATTAAATATCCCATAAAACCTAATCAATCCATTTTACACAAACATTATCAAGCCAAATGATACCAAATATATAGTGAGATTTCATGATGACACATCAATCTTGATATTCTAGGATCTCATTCAGAACTTCTCTTAATAAATGGGTGTCGTAGTCATTCAATGATTCCCCCCACGACCTCCCACTTGATGATATAATTATACTAATATTTTTATTAATCTTTATTTTATGTAATTTCAATGTAGTACACAATCTTATTATCTACTTAGTGGCATTCCAGTTCTGAGTGTCCATCTTTCCTTGACCACACTTATAAAAGTATATAAACTCGACAACAATTCCATGAAGCTAAATAATCATTTCCATAAAATCCATTTTTGATATCCATGTACTTTATGATCATACTCAAAGATCAAACTCAAAATCCTTAATATATAGTAAACCATTATCACCTCTCATGTATTGGTCTCATATGACGAAGAATGTACCTACGATTTCCCATAATAGTGCTATCATCCAAGGCCAACCACTCTCACGTGTTCACCAAGATCACATGATCAACCTACAAACTATTTTAAAAATTAAATGTATGTACCTATATTTCATCCCCTATATATACTAATCAGGTATAAAAATATTTCCACAGGGTTCATCCACTTATCACCTAGGTCCAACCTCTCCCCAAGGTCACATCTCACATGAATTGTTAAACGCTCCCATCTCAAAAAAAAAATGCATAATAATGTCCACAAACCCAGTCATGTGGACTCATAGATAATTAAATCACATAGATACGACAATATAGAACTAGGTACCCCACATAAAGGATATATATAGAATTGTGTATAATTTAGAAGTAAAATCCTCATTCACACCTTCACTATTACATGACATTAAACCTGCATGGAAACCAATTCTAATAGATGTAATTTTGAAGGAGGTTAATGATAATATTATCCAAAAGGGGTTGAAACATGTCAAAATGGTTTAAATTAGATGTGTTTTAATTCAATATTATAGAATTAAACACTATATATGTTTCTATTGGCTCCCATCTTAAGGGAAACAACTAATATACTATTTTTTACATCATCACAGTCCAATCATTTTCCTATCACTAATTTATCCTCTATGAGCACCCACATTAGAATTTCTCCCTAGGGGTTCATTATGTTAATGCATAAAATATGACGAACTAACACTCACTGGGTATACATGTATTATAATATCCACTTAAGGACCTACTTCACTATTGTGCATTCTCTTCCATATCAAAATTGTGTTATATGATCCAAATAGATAATTGTAAAAAGAGTTAGTTTAAGTAAAATACCATACCATGATCTATATAAAATAAATATATAGGTTGTTACATCTTTTTTTAAACCCCACCGGCAAGGGATACTCAAAAAATGTGTCAAAAAATAATGAATTAGTTGATGATATTGATCTACAAGGACACAAAATTCACTTAAAATAATTTAAAAAATGATATGTTTCAAACCACACACACAAACAACCATAGATCAGTTAAGTATAATTTTATTCCACGCTTTTAGGGTATGAAAAACCGAATAGGGTGCCACATGCTGGTGCCTCGAGACTGTTCTCCACATAACCTCATGGTCATCTCCCCATACACCAGAGTTAGCCAACTAATAGTGAGGGTCTAACATCAGTCATGGGGAAACTATTTCTACTTTTTTAAAGTAGTTCACCTGATAAATAAATAAATAATAATCTATTTATGGTATAACATAACCATAATAATCCATTTCGAAAGATTACCAAGACCAAGAATAAAATATCAAAACTAAATTATAGATATGTCATGCTAATTCATATGCTAATGGTGAAAATGAAACACAAATGTAATGTCTTTGATGGATCCCATGTGGGTCTCAATCTATGTATGATCCCATCGTCTTTGATTTATATAAACATAGACATTTAACACATATCATTTTCCCTTATCCTGTCATGTATCCATGAAATCTATTTGGGTACCGATTTGGAAGCCTATGTGGGGAGTTAGTACCACTCATTAGGCCATCGCCTACAGTGTATAAAAAATTCAATTCAAAAAATAGGTTATGATTTTTATAAATAACAAGTCACAATGCATCAATAAATTGTTATCACATTAACATAAATTATTTATTTAACCAAATAAACTTCCTAGTTCTCACAGACACCAGTACCTCGATAACTGCTTCAGCCCATGCCAGTGTCTGAAGTATCCCCAAGGGATATCATATATCATATTTCTATTGATTCAATTATTCATTCCAATATATACATTAATTCCATTATTACCATTCATTCCATCAATCAACCAATGAATTCAATTCTTACAATTGATTTTTTCAATTAAAACAGTACTTCCATTATTACAATTAATTTTAACAATTATCTTAATAATTTATTTTTTACAATTAATTGTTATAATTCACTGAGGAATTCCATTTTTAATAATTATTATCTCAAATTAATCTTGCCAATTAATACAACAATTCATTGATCTCTGTAATCCCATTAAATAAATCATCAATTAATAAATCATTTCAATCTCATTTCTAATTCAACATTTAGACCATCACATAAAGTACCTTATTTGATTTCCAAATTATTTAGCACATAAATATCATTAAATTAATTATCCAAAAATTAATAAATATCCACAATCAAAATATCCAATAATAAATTTAACAATTAATTATTCAATCCAGGGTATTATTATCCTATAATTAATCCAAAAATTAATTATTCAATTCAAAATCTCATTAGCATATAATTAATTAAATATTTAATTATTCAATTCTTAATATCATTACCCTATAATTAGTTCAAAAATTAATTATTCATTTAAAAATCTCATTATTCCATAATTTATTTAACAATTAATTATTCAATTTTCAATCCAATGGTATGATAATTAAGTAAGCAATTAATTATCCAAAAACCCTGATTCGAAATTATAATAAATAACTTGTCAATTAATTATCACCAAATACCAATTAAATATATTGAAATCCACCCAACAATTACTTATCCAAAAATACCAATTACAAATTAATTAATTCACCAAATTAATTATTTAAATTAAGAAATTAAATTTCTAAACCAAATCATGAAATTATATAATTAAATACCTGAAATTTAAATCAAAACTATGGGATTTGAATAATATTCCACCTACCACAAATATTTTATGACTATTAGCCCAACAAAAATCCTCAATTTGAATATAATAACATCATATAATGATATTAGTATCATAAAAATTAATTCTAGATCATAAGAATCAACATCCTATAATTCATGATCTAGAACAAGAAACCTAGATCAACATTCAAACAAAAATAGGTAAGAACAACCCAAAAACAGATCGGAGAAGAATAGGAAAGAGAAATTAAAACACAAGGGATGAGATCCTCTTATCAAGAGGGGTGCATATATTCAATATAGGCTTCAAATTTCTATTAAAGGAGGTTGGAATATCATTAAATCTATCAGAGAGGCTCAAAAATTAGAAAAAGTCATTAATGGTTGAGGTAGGGATGAATGGAATTTAAATTAGGGCCTATAAAATTTTAAATCTATTTTATGTTGGTTTGAAATATTGTACACATAGCCTACATCTCGGGGAACACGGTTTCCCCAAACTATTCACCTTAATATTGCACCACGTCTAGGGGTGCATGATTTTTTCTATTGCGGTTAATTAATAGAAAAACCATGAGCCATCCAAGAAATACCTCTATATCAAGGGTTATATGGTTTTCTGGGCTAGGGAACACAGTTAAGAAAAACTTTACACCAACTTTGAAATATCCTCTTTTGTCTAATTTTCTCAAAGGTTCTCCCAAACACACCACAAGATAAAAACCAAAAAAATGTACTCAAAATATGGAAAATGGGTACCTATAAACAAGCCCTATTAATCTCTATAAAAACTAGACATTAATAGATGGAAGACACCAAATAAGTTTTTATTAGAGTATTAAATAATAAAACATAAGTAACAAAACCACATGATGGTTCCAAAACCTGGGCATTGGGTGTCTTATAGACCTACTAGGTTAACTATACACCATTTTCGTGATGAAAATTTCATCAAAATCCCTGATGAATGTCTCACCATTGATCCACATAAATTTCTACAAAATTAAATATATATAATAGTGGGACCAGTTGAATACAATTCCACCATGAACATATACGATGTAACAAATTATGATTATTTGAGATAGTTTTATGAACCATTCCATGGCCAATGTTAAAATAAAAATCTAGTTGGCCTAAAACATGGGGTTACTTTGATCCTAACCTGATTCATTATACAACACATCCCTCTGTATAAAAGATGTCAAATCTAATCAGTAGACTCTTTCCAATTGGAAATAATTTAGAAATACATTATATATCATAACCATCAGCCCATATTTCCATCTCCCTAGGTGAAAATGATATCCAACTATAACAATAGAATCAAAAATAATGATCTCATATAATAGTATCTTAGAATTATTTCAAGAATATGTGTTCTCAATGAACAAGCCATATATCCTACACACACTATGAAACATTCTTAATTATATTGTTATTATCTTCGAAAATAGTAATGGAATAAGAATTTAACTATTATAATACCACTTTTTCACACACTTTCTAGGTCACTATGAAGAGTAACCAGGTTAGGTCACCACATGGACTCAAGCATGCCCCCCAGAATTCTATTGGCTACCAACATGCTATTATTTTTTAGGGTGTAACCATAGAGAGAATTTTCCTTCATAGTTGAGTGAAAAAATAGAAAATAAAAAAACATGACGAACTATAATAAGAAATTAATAGAGTGTGAAATAAATGAACTTATAAAATGATCATGCTATAATAATATGAAAAAAAATACATTCTAAAAAAATCATACATACCAAAAATGATCATCCACTAAGACGATCACATATACAATATAAAAAATAGAAAATAAATACACAAGGATATGTTGTTAATTATAAAATGTGTGTCATATATAGTCTCTAATTTTTTTAGATATCCTACAACCAAATCATGACACCCCATATGAGTGACATTACATGATCTCGAAACCTTAAGCCTCCTATCAAATTATCATTCATCTATTATCATCCAAAAGGAAGATATAAGGTCTGAAAACACAATGAGGATCAAAAACTAGGGGTGCTAAAAAATTAATGTAGGACATTGAATATGGGGAATATATAACATGTTTTCATAATTACATGATAATATATTATTCCAAGACTATCTATGAATTAATTTTAATAATATAAATAAAATATATCCTTCATCAGTTTTTGGGTCTGCAATAGACCAAACTTGCTTCAGCGAACCAAAAAAATGTCTATGATCAAGAAATGAAACCACACGACGATTAGTTTCATATCCATAGGTTCACACCGACTCACCTACAATACATAAAATAGAAAATTATAGGTATAAAATTAGAATTCAATAAGGAATTTGGTAGGTTCTTAATCATCCAAGATTACCGCTCATGCTATGACTAACCAGTGGAAATGAGACAATATCTCAATGTTCCCTCCTTCAGTATGATGTCAAATTCATAGGCCGATGTAATTATTAAATTAATAAATAGAGATAGGTTTAATTAATAAGATAATTAACCATAGAAAATATATATAAATACAAAACCAATCAGAGATAATAAATCAGAAATCAACAATCGATATCTCAAAAATCTTTTTACAAATATCTCTAGGAAATGAAATCATGGTGCCTCCAAAAAATACAATGGAGTATCCTTTGAAATAATTGATGTAATAATATTCAACCTTATGGATTTGACATGTGTCCTATACTTAGGGGAAATACATCAACCAATCATTTTATAGTATCACCAAGATCCTATTGGGTTAGGAATCCTAGTTAATATGCTGAGTAATTTGTTTTTTTTTGAGATACACATAGAAAAATAATAAAATTCCTATTGTAGGGAATAATTATAGAAATTAGTTTTATGTAATTAATGAAAAAAATATATATTATATCATGATCTAACCGAGAATCAAAGACCACATATGGAATAATATTACGGGCATTGGGAATTCTTTTAACAGTATCATCGATTCATGTAAGTATCATAACTTGGATCTTAGGAAGTACCTCTAGATATCACCTCCATAAAATCTCTGTGAGTTTGGAACATATTTCATGTTTTTTAGAATATTTGTGAACCATATCCATATTAAAAATAACTTTGTCAAAGTTCCAATAATGGAGTAAATTAGGTCAAGTGCCTATATCCATAACTACTTCAAAAACCCCTCATTATCAGATGTTTAGTTGATCTTTTAATGTGAAACCCATTACCATCCCAAAACATGACCATAATTCAAAAACTCAAAGTTGAAAAACCACTATGAAATAAACTATTTTCCACTAGGTTATTTCATAGGGGAAATAACTCACTATGGATCTTCATGGATAATAATTACGGAGATGAATACCCTTTAGGAACATTTAATAGTGCTCATATGTAGATGAATCCCTTTTTGGAATCCATTAAAATGTTACATCAATAGATGAATATATCTTTGGATATTAGCTTTCATTATGCATGTAAAGGAAAACCTCATATGTTTCTCAGTCCAAAACTAGACTCTCATTTGAACACACATCTAAAAGGGGAAAACACAACCATATAATATAAAAAAAATACCTTTTTGACTCAAGGGGAAATTCACTAAAAAATGAATCCATTAATATGGCTCATGGTCTATCTCAGTTTCAATGATCATATCCACGTTATATTGAAAACCCTACATATACATCTCATTTAGTCGCAACCTAGTCCCTATAACCAGAGACTATCCCATGTAACACCAACCGAGTACCTTGCTCGTCCCATTCAATGTTATTTAAAAATTATCACGTCCCTTAGCCTAATACTATCCCACGTATCACACAACAGATACCTATAAATCCATTAAATGGAGGAATAACCACTCTATCAATTCCCTCTCACCAAAAAACATTGTTGATGTCCTTAGAGTACCAATGGGGATCTAACATCAGGTTCTTCTTATACAATATTCTCAAAATGCATTCATTTTATGTCAAATAATAACATAAGCATAGAAAATAACTATAAAACTAGAAATGGGTAACAGGGGGAAAATACATGGAATGTTCCCTGAGTACATAACATCTACCCAAAAAGGATCACCTTGGATATGTAAATCAACATGGTAGGGTATATTTAAGGTATAACCATGTAATAATACAAGATAAGAAAATACATGGGGTTTTGTAGTATACACTTTTTTGACCAGGTCATATTTTGGGTTTGGTCATGTACTAGTACATGACCATGTCTCTCTAATATATATTCTCTTAAAATATACCTTTCCACGTGGATATGTTCCATGACACATTGTATACATGATGTTAACAACATATTGTTCAATAAAAATAAACTTCCAGGAAATCAAAAAACACATGTTGTGTGTATATGAAACAACATATATTTGAATGGTGATTTTGAATGGGAAACAAGTACAATCAATATGAAACACCTGTTTCCTCCAAAATTGGCATAGATCATCCCCCAATGGGGTATTTAGAGACTATAATTGGGATGTAAAACTAGAATGAATTATGTTTAAATTGTTTAATGTTTAAAATATTAAAAGAACTTACGTCAAAGAAGAAACCACCGATGAAATGCCCATATTAGTCATATGTAGCTTCTATATAGAGATCTAAATCCTCAAAATCACTACAATGACACATATGGCTCCCTCACTACCACTCTCCCTCTACCCATAAACTTCCACTATATCAAATGTTTAATGTAACTCCTCATGGGGGATTGTGAAAATCCCAATGAAATAGGGGAAAATAAAATAGAAAATTAAAACAATGAATAAAATAAAAATAAATAAAATGGAAAAAAGTGTCATTAAATAACCCAAAATCCAAAATCTATGATATGAATCACATTGTATAAACACATCATATTATAAACAATTATTGATTCAGAATACCAATACAGTTCTCTATGGATAATGTTGGCCAACCATTTATGGATAGATTTATTACCAAGGCCAAATGTTTAGTAATTATTCACCCACATTATAAAAAATTGAAATCATATAAATGAATTCCAAAATAATACCGTTTTGTAACATCCCACCCTATCTTGAGTATAAAATTTAAGGAAAATTACAAAAAGCCTCATCTTCCCTCCTTAATCAACAAAGGATAGGTACCAATGTTGAGAGTCTATATATATTACTTAGGTGTTATTAACAACAATTAATTATTACATTATGGACGAAATAATACTTGTTCAAATTTTTATATGAAAAAAATATGTTAATTAAATCAATAATAAAAACTAAATAGTGTCTTTGGACCTCAAAATGATAACAATAATCAAATCAAAATATCAATAAAACCAAACATATGAATCATAGAAAATAAGAAATGGTAAAATTAATTAACAATCGAATCCCATATATTTTGGTGTATAAATATTACATAAATTTGAACGTTGTTGTCACCCAACATTATCTTCACATACATTGGTCCATTTACATTACCTTTGGTTCCACACATATAATTTTTATTCACATATGTTGTGAATATACATAGAGTAAAATATAATACCAATAGAAATAGTAGTAACCACTATAATTAACTAAATATTAATATGTTCTTATATGAGTGGTGTAACTATAATTAGTTCTTATAAAAAAGAATAATAATATTATATTTTATAATTTCAGTGATAAATAAAACCTCTAGGATTTTTAAAATACTTATTACATCCATTTCCTGTATATTCCTTTCATATTTGTCAAATTTTGATGAATCCAAACTCATGGATCAATAATGACCTTGATAAAAATATTTCATGGGTAGTCTCTCCTACTTAAAATCCCATAACAAATCTCAAAATATCTAACAACATGGCATAACAATCAACATAACCAAACCCTAGGTCAACTATAACCAATATCAAGGATTTCATACCAATTATTTAATTTATTTTCTTTAATAATAATAAATAATATACCACTACAACATATATGGAAAACTAGTTTCCATAGTTCATACAAATTTAATTACTACTATATACCCATTTAATAATATCATCATTAATAAATTTCCAACAGTTATTTTATTGGAAAAATTTCTTGAGGTATACCATTAATATATATATTTTTTTCAATTGAGAATACAAACTTCCAACAAACATTAATGTGTCATAATGTAATCAATTTTTATTTTGAAATTTAATTTTAATTATTAAAATTATTTAATAATTATTTTTTACTCAAATAAAAATTCACTTAACTATAACCCATGATTTTGACTCAAAAATATAACACCCCCAGACTCAAAAATATATGAATTTAATAAAAAAATATGTTTTGTTATAGAATTATTTATATTCAACACCATGTTAGTCTTATGCTACACATAACAAAGTGTTTCATTCTGTTACACCAAAGATCAGCATTTTTGACCTTTTTTTAGAGAACCTATTTTAGAAGTAAAATTTTACATGTTTATAAAAGTTATTCTTCAAAATAAATATAGTCTTTGAATGTAGAATGGAATAATTTGCATGTGTGTTTTTGGTATTTTTTTGAGATGTTGGATATTTTGATTATTAGTGAAAAATAAGACACATTACTTGAGAAATACATTTTAGTTTAGAAATTTATTAATGTTAAATGATATTTTTAATAGTTTAAAAGTAAAAATAGATCAATTATATATTTATTAATCTAAAATAGGTCATTTGAAAAATTTTATATTGAATTTATATATAAAATATAAATTAACTTATGAAAATATTTACTAAAAACACTACTTTCACCCCAAATCTATGGGAAACATTATAAATTTAATGTTGGAACATCTGTGAATTGAATTTTTAAAAATGAATATATATATATTGATTTAATATAATATTTTTAATCTAATTAGGACAAAATATGTTTTAACCAAAATTATTTTTGAACATAATTAAAATTAATTACATCCATTAAGGTAAAAAAATTGTTTACATAGTGGTGGAAAATTACTCTTATGGGGAAAAAGGATCTTTAAAAATGTACAAAATCCATATTATTCCCATATATAGGCAATATAAGCCATTAGGTTCTAATTTTATTAGTTATTGGGGCATATTTTCCTGAATTTCACCCACATAATATGTTAATGAAAAACACCAAAATTGAACCTTGTTTACTTTTAATTCTTCCAATGCTTTAGAGTATTGACGAAAATACACTATTTCACTTATAAAAATTATTTTTAAATTAAAATAAGTGTTTTTCATCATGAATATTTTTCTATAATTTGTTGTTATTATTTAATTACATAAAATGCATAATAAACACCAACATATTGACACTTTAGTTAACAATAAAATAAAATTAATGATAATGAAAATATTAAAAATAAATAAAAATAAATTAATTTTTATGTTAACAAATTTTTTTATATTTATAGTTCATGTTATATATATATGTACATAGAGTATTTCAATTCCATCAATTTTTTGTATTTTAAAATTTAAATTAATTAAATAATGTCATAATTGACATTGATTTTATTTTATAATATTTGATATTTTATTAAAAGAATTAAAATTACAAAAGAATCAATCATATTCCAATTTATTTATAAATATTAATAAATATCAAATATTTTATATTTTTAGACCATTTAATCTTTTATAAATAACATATTTACCCCTGAATAGGGAAAATATTGTTTTTCTGGTTCAGTTTGATATAATGTTTTTTCGCGTTACATGTGCTTCTGTTCAAAATTAATTTCCAACACACATGAGATTTTTATTTTTTAAATTAGATACCATATTATGAATTAATTGGGTATTTATTTTAAAATATATATTAATTTAATTTTTTTTAATGGATGAATTATATAAATTAGAAAACTTGTTTCCTAAATGAAAAAAAAATTAAGAATATAAGAAAACTAAATGACTATAGAAAAAAATTATTAAAATGTACTTCATTTTTTGTGGTGGAGATTTTTTATAACCATGTATTCAATTTTATCCATTATTTTTCTATGTTTGAATCACAAAAGTTAATGGAGGCCAAAAAACAGTGTTTTTATTTTATTATTTAGAAGAATGCCACTCCTCCTCCAATATAAAAAGTCATCCACTCTTCCCCTTACTAACACATATCAAGCCACATTGGATCATCCAAACTCTAAAAATATAATCTTTGAACATCCATATTCTAATACTAGAATTCTATATTATTTCAAAAGCAATCCATTGATTTCTATTTGTGAAAACAAATAGAAATTTCCCAAAAAATAGGTAATAATCATCAAAAATCACTTTTGTTTTTTTTCATTCTAAAAAAATTAAAATTTTATTAGTCTATTATTATATAAAAAATTATTATATATATACATATATTTTTTTATGTTTTGGTTTAATCCTATACATATACATACTTCCAAAAAATTGGTAATTAATTTAATGTTCATGTGTAGGACAAAATAACACATCGTGAAATGATGATGTTAATTTTCCCTTTACCACCTCTTATTGTTGGGAAATATGATAGAGAAAAATGTTTTACATGATATATGTCATATTTATGTCATGTTAATACATATTTAATTGTTATATAACACATACCTTCATTATTTTCTTATTATATAAATATGATAACATTATTTCTGTGTGTATGGATTTCCGCATCATCAAATCGATGTGATACGTTCACACATTACAATGAATGTAATAAGGATAAGTTTTAATAAACATATGATACATATATGAAATATATATTATATTAATTTCATAATTACCGTTCTATAAATATAATATTTTTTATTTTATTTATTACCCTTTGAACAAACTAACAAGGTGAAAATTTTATTAGTGGATGTCTGGACTATCGTCTTCTTGACATGATGTGATTATTTTTACATCACTAAAAATATATATATAAGTATATATTATTAAATTTTATGGTATTTATTATATAATTATAATTTTTGAAATATTAAATGTTACTTATCTTATTTTTATAATGAGTATTAAAGAATGGAAACACTACTCATGAATATCTACGACCTACCTTCTTCACGATTATAATGTTGTTTCATTTTTCATAAATATAATTCACTCTTGATATTAAAATTATAATTCATGAATAATTATGATCATTTTTTCTGTATAATTATTTTAGAAAATTTTATATAATTACTACTTTGACCATCATCAACCAGCCAAATTCATTTTTAAGTCATGAAATGAATATATGAATATTGTAAAAACAGCAAATATAAACATAATTTATTATATAGTTCGATAAAACATTTTAATATATGAAATAAAATTAATAATAAAATTGAAAACAATTTTCAATCATATATTAAAAAAATATGTTTATTATTTTGGAAGATAAAGAAACAAATGACAATTTAGACTCAAGTTAAGGGATTCTTGTCCCATTTTTTCTTCCATGAGGCATAAACAATTTTCACCACTTATTTGTTTTTCATAGTAAATATTCAGAACTTTTTTCACATAATACCAGGATTCAATTATATTTTTGTGTATTCTATGTTTATATTTTAATTATCTCATCTGGGGGGTTTTATTTGAAAATTTTCAAGTGGTAAATGATACCATTGAAATCTCACATTCTATTGTGATTATCAACATTATACATAAACAAATAAATTATTATGATACTTATATGGAAATTTATATTTCATTTTATATGAATTTTATTATATGATGTATATGATTATTTTCTAAACAGTATACCATTTTTACATGTGGTGTTCTCTTTGAATGTGATATGATTTATTGTGGAAATTTTGATAAATCTGTATCATTACCCAATACAAATATTTGATAAAGAACATTTTTTATGATTTAAATTGATTTCCCCATATATAAGGAATTATTTTGAATTAATTTATATGCTTTCAAGGCTGGTCAACGAAATCCCCTAGATGCATCAATAGTCTCATGAGATGAAATTAGTTGGCGAGAAACCCTTTATGTGTTTTTATAACCTATTTTAAATCATCATGTGGATTGATCTTGACTAAAATTAGATAGGTTTATACCCATAGAAAGAAAATTTCTTCAGGATAGATCCTGAAAATAACTACATTCAAGATATATTGTGATAGCTTAGACATCCAATATTATTCATTCCATCATTAATGTTATTCCATATGATTATTTTATTAGGTATAATATCAATGATTATTTTTTAATGTCACATGATTATTTATATGACATTATATGATAATATTTTATTTTTTTCCATATTGACTATTCATTATTAATTAATGATATCTTACACATTACATTACCTTTAGTAGGTATTTGAGTTCACACATTTTGTTTCCTTTCCCTTGAGTATAAAAATGAATTAATTTAATGAGATTCATGGATGATTATAATTTTATTTTGATACATGTGGTTTTTTTATTAAAAATGAAAAATTGGTTCCATGTATGTAATCATGTTTTAAAAAACTATGAAACTGATTTTCGAGTTATATTTGATTCAATATAGTCACTGCAATGTAAAAAGGTAAATAATTAGACCAATGATTCTAGGGTCAGTGTTCTATAGTTTTTATCATATGAATTTTATTAGAAAAATTGGGAAATATTTTAAGATAAAATAGATTACAAAAAACTATGATATACATTGAGGATATGTATAGAAGGAAATCCAAAAATAAACCTTTTTATGATTATGAGATTAAAAACACAGAAATTTTAAAATTTATGATATATATTTCACTATTTCTGTGAATATAAATTATTTAACATTATTTCATGATCTAAAATAGTGTATTTTATTATTTATAAATGGAACCTAGAAGATTGAATTAGAACCTCACCAAATCATGTGACCCAATGTTTCAGAAGTTTCATATCTTTTATGGTCTTAATCATGTTGTTCAAAGGGAACAACTATCGTAGGATTTTTCATCATATGAGGAAATCATATCCTATGCAAAAAAGATATTGAAATAATTATCTACCTCTTATGGATTTAGTGGGAAGATAGAGAAGAATATAATAGTAGATCAAAAATGATAAGGGAAAGGTGAGGATGAAGGATTTTCCACCATGTGATAATTATGGAATGAAACATATTAGTACTTTCCAAAAAGGAATGGGATTTTACTACATGGGTGTACAATATTTCCTATGAACATGTGATTTCATGGAAACAAAAAGAGTTTCTAATGTATAATTATTCAATTATAAGGAGATAAAACATCACACAAATGAAGGAATCAACTATTAAAGGAATATACCAGAAAATATATTAATGGTTCATGTGAAAGCTTTCTATACTAACAGATAAAAAATAGAATGATTAATATGACTATATCAAGATTCAAGAATTATGTATTTTGAGTAAGGTATAAAATAAGTTTAGATTGTACAACAGTATGATTTATTTATGTATTCTAGAGGATAAGTTTAATGGTATGAATAAAAGTTATTTAGTAGGAAGTTAACGTTTTCTAATTTTTTTTTCAATAATAGATAATCCTTAATATGTTTATATTGTTAAGAAAATTATTATTGGATAAATATATGATTGAAATAGATAACATAAATTGGATATGACTACCTATATGGAACAGATTATAATATTTTGGATCATAATACATGGTAGGTTGATAGGGATAAAAATAGTTGAAATGATCAAGGTTGAACCAAGAACTAGTTTTAGAGGATAATGTAGAAAATTACCATATGATAAAACTTATGCAATGATGTTAAGTAGAAATAGTTCAAGGTAGAACCAAAGGATATAATTTTTATTGTGAAATAGAAACATATATTTATTTATATTCATCGAGAGGAAAATAATTATTCAACTCAAGGGAAATAATCTCAAAAAATTGTTATCCTATAATGTTAATATATTCTATCTCCAGTTTTATTTTAGGCCGTCCTAGATTTATGGTTTTGATTACCTTAACAATCAAATGATCACATATTTTTTCTTAATAATGACTTTTTATTTATGATTTTTTCTATGTCAAGGTTTTCATTTCCCACCTATGTTCTCCAACATGGGATCTTAGTTAGTGACATTCAAACATACATATACCTCAGATTATAAGGATATTTTGTCAACTATTTTACGATGTGGGATTTCAATATTGGAATTTTCAAATATCAAACTCTTATTTATAGAGATCATGGTTAAATTGTGATCCAGAAATTTAATTATTGTTGGAAGAATATAACACTCGATTACATTAAAATAATTTAATTTTAGAATAAATTTAATTTTTATTCAAGATTTCACTACACGCAACTCCATGTTAACGACGCACTACACATTACATTGAGTTAGCTTGCATTACATATAAGACCATATTTTACAGCCTTTTAAAAGAGCACCTATTTGGAAACAACATTTGACATGTTTATAAATTTAATTTGTCAAAATAAACATTATTTATTAATGAATGTTTTAAAAATAATCATACTATTAATTTTATCGATTTTTATAATTCATTTCCATTTTTTGATGAATAATGAATAATACTAAATTTTATTTGAAAACGGCATAATTTTTTTAAAAAATTTAAATTTTAAGTTATATATTAATTTATATTAAAATTAAAAATAGATATAATAAACTTTTATTAATCCAATTTAAGTCATTTTAAACTTTTTTAAATTTACTTTAGATGTAAACACATAATGAACTTTTTAACATTTTTAATTTAAATCCCATATTCCCGTGGTGTATAGATTTAAATTTAATTTTTAAATATATGTGATTTGAATATGAAACAAAGGATATAAATATCTTGAATAATTACAATATTAATAGTATAATGAGGTAAAAATATTTTGTGATTAAAAATAGTAGTGAAATTAATTAAAATTAATTATAGTTATTATGTTAATAATTAGTCTACTAAGTGGTTGGAAATTAATATTAAGTTCTCAAATTAAATAGACAAATTTCCAAAATCCATTGGCTGACCATATTTAGACCATATACCCACTTGGGTTCCTAATTTGTGATTTATTGGGACACATATTCATGAAAGTGACCCATATAATTTGTTATGAAATCAAAAAGACAATAAATGTACCTTTATTGCTTTTATATCCTATAAAAAGATTCAATATGAAAGAAGATACACAGGTCTGGATATAATTTTTTTTGAAAAGTAAATTCGTTGTTTTTATCATTAATATAATCCAAAAAAAATTATTTATGAATTAGTTACATATAATTTTTATGAAATTCCAACACAATGATTATTTAATTATAATTTAAATATAATAAACGATAAAAAAGATATTAAAACAGAAGAAAATATTATAATTTTCATATATTTTTGAAGATTAATATGTCATGTTACATATCTATGAACATTATATATTTCAATTCCATAATAGTATTGATATTTTAAAATTTAAATTTACTAAATAATTTTAAAATTGAGATTAATTTTATTTTAAAATAAATGATATATTATTAAAAAATAAAATTAATAAAAAACACATATTATTCTAAATTATTTAAAAATATTATAAAATATAAAATATTTTTTATTTGTAGAAATTTTTTATATTATAATGAACATATTGACCCTTAAATAGAGAAATCAATGTTAGAACAGTTTTTGTTAAAGCATTGTTTTTACACGTCACATTCGCATCTATCAAATTAATTTCTGAATAATATTTTTTTTATTTGGAAATAAAATATCGTATCTAGAAATTTTTTGTTCAAAATTTTATAAAATATCTAAATTTAATTTATTCATAATGTTTGAATTAGATATGTTATTAAACTAGTTACCTAATGGAAAACCCAAAATGAAAAATATAATGAATCTTAATGACTAAGGACCATGATTATAAAAATTTTCATGTTACTTTTGTGTGGTGGAGATTATTATCAACCATAACATTCAGTTTCACCCATTAGTTTTCCATTTTGGAATCACATGAGTTAAGGGATAACTCCCAATTTTTTTTAACATTAGGTATTTACAAGAAGGCCACTCATCCTCCACTATAAAAATGAATTCCCCCTTCCCCTTTCACAATACTCTCAAGACACTATCTATCATCCAAACCCTTACATAATATTATCCAAAACAGTTTATACAAATTCAAGAATCATCTTTTTCATTAGAATGAATTTCGAGGATGTCCATTGGATAAAATGAAAAAGAGTTACTTGAACAAGATGTAATATTCTTGAACAATAACATTTGATTTATTTCAGTCACAAACCATAATAATATTATTATTAAATTATTATATAATATATAATTATCCTCAATATACAAATATGTTGTATTTTTAAGGGTTCAACATACACCTACACAGAGTTCTGTCAAATTGGTATTAAATTTATAGTTTGTTTGTATAACAGATTTCCGCATCACAAGACATTATAATTCACTTTTTCTTTAAAACCTCCAACTAATGGTAATTATAGAGTAAAAAAGGATTTTATTTGATATATTTTTTATTTAGGTTATCTTAATACTTATTTATATTTTATATAACACAAACTTTTATGTTTTACATTGTGATTATATATGATGAAATTGTTTGTGGACGTGTAGAGTACAGCCTTCTCAAAGTGATGTGATTTTTTCATGTATTACATAAACTATATTAAGGATGTTTTTAATAAAATATATGTGAAATATAACATGATACTCAGCCCAGTCGATGAGGTATATCTATGTTCATCCATGGGACCCAGGTTTAAAACTAGGAAAATCCATTATTCCATGTTACGGTAGTAGGTACTATATAAGTTACTATATCAGGTATTGTTTGGTATGGTAGCAACTGAAACTATTCAGCTTGGGCCACATGTTTGGTCTTGGTGTCCTTAAGGCATTCGGTCCACCCAATCCTTCGGGTTAGTAAGGCCTCTGAGAAACCATTAAGGCCTTCGGGCCACATCAAGGCCTTCAAGACGCATGCTCAATGAAATTGCCCCAGATAGACTCTACAAAAAATGAGTCACCCCATAGAAGGATTTAGATATGGAAAAATCACCTATTCAGATGCTTCGGAGGGGTTGTTCCTTGATGTTATAGTCTGGTTGAATTCCCTAAGACATTCGAGTCATGTAATGCCTCGGAACCTACAGTCCATGTAATCTCCTAAGCCTATGAGCCTTGTAAGGGTTCCCCCTCATCCCTTAGAAATAGGGGTTAAAAAAATCAATAAAAAAGGAAGTCCTTCAGGCCATTCAGGTGGTATGTGAAATAAAATAATTCTTAATTACATGTATTCAATATTTACCTTCTAGAAAGATAATATGTATAATTTTCTTTATTACCCTTTTCATATATTAAAAAAGTGTTAACATCATTCATGGACATGTAGACAACTACATCCCTGACACGATGTGATTCCTTTTACATCACTAGAATTATGTATATATGTATATATTATTAAATAAAATTTTATTTATGATATAGGTATCATCATGAAAAGATAAAATGTTATATACCTTATTTTATTTTTAGCATTGTATAATGGGAAAAGTATTATTTCTTGTGAAGACCTACCGACTCCATGATAGTAACATCAGTTAATTTTTTGATATCCATATCTGCTGATTTCTTTTAATAGGTTAAATTATTTATAAATATCATAATTATTTCATGATTATAACATTGGATAAGTTTTTATAATGACCCTTTGACCAATGATGACATTCCATTGTCATTTTCCACCAAAGAACTGTATTTTGTCAAAGAACCCAATGAAAAAAATAATTTTTCAAGTAGTATGTTTATTATTATTTAAGAAAATTACACATGATCCAAATAAAACACAAGATAATGGATTTTTTCATCACATTTTCTTTCATGAGACATACACTAATTTCATCCCTCGTTTCTTTTTTATGGTGTATATTATATCTCTTTTCATTAAAAAAAATAATAACCCATATTACTTTTTATTATAAGATTCAATTTGAATTATCTCTTCCAAGGGTTCTGTTTTGATACATTCCAAGTGGTAAATGTTATCTTTGAAATCCCACTTTCATTTGTGATTATTAACTTTCTTTTAAAATTAAAAAATTTTTGTGATACATTTTCATTGGAATTTGTTATTCCTTTAATAGATATACTATTTAATTACGTATATTATTATTTCATTTATCATATAACATTTTTTACATATTTTCGTAACCTTTAATGTAATATTATTTATTAGGGATATGTTGATAAATCTATATGTATTACTCAATATAGATATTTGATAAGGAACACAGTTTTTATTTGAATATATTTTTAAATAAATGAAAAATCTTTTGGAAATAATTTTAATGGTTTGTAGACCAGTTAATAAAAGACCCCTGATGAATTGGTAGTCTCATGGCATAAAATCAGTTATGGACAAACCCTTCATGTTTGATTCCATGTAGATTTAAATTTTCGGGACAATAGATCTTGACACAAATCAGACATGTTTCTACACATTGAAATGAACTATCTTAAGGAATGATTGTGACAATAACTATCGGGAGGGTTGATAATGATAGATCAGAAGTCCAACATTATGAATTCCCTAATTATTATTAATCTATGAAATTATTTTATTTGTAAAAATATATTTTGTCAGGTTTTATGCTTAAGTGATTATTTATATAGAATTATTACACCATATTTTATTATTTACATATTCATTATTCATGATTAATTCATGATACCTTCTGTAATACATTACCATTATATATAATTTGATCTCACCATTATTTTTTTCCTTTCCACAGGGTATTATGATGATGTCACGACCTGCCTTCACCAAAAGGAGGGAAGGGTCATCAGGTTCCCAAGCCCTTCCTTCTTTATGTTGAAGGATAGATAATGACCCCCGTAACCCACCTTCTATAGGTCCCGGAGTGGAGACTAGCACCAAGGGTATGGAAATTACACACAAATGGAAGGCATTACCCTTTTTGTTTTATAGGATAGGCAGATAAGATGATGAAACTCAACAACAGCAAAACTAAAAGAAAAGTAAAGCCAAAAGTAAACCATCCCACATGCGTGTTCCAAAAGTAAAAGCCACAAAGTACAAAAGTGACTACAAGGGTAAGTACCAAAAAAGGAAAAATGGCAACTGCAACTGCCCAAAAGGTCCGAGCAAGTATGGTCCCATGCAAACCCCAAAGTCCTCCTAGAATCCTGAAATCAGTTTTTTATATGTAGGGTGAGCATACAAGTACACTCAGTAGGGAAAACCAAAGACTCTCGTGCACAAGTGGGGGAACGTACTAATGTCCCGTGAGAAAAAGGAGTAAACCAAACACCTAACAAGATAAACTATCCACCCAAGCCTCACTAATGCACACTCCCCAAATAACACAAGTCATTTAATATATATAAAAAGAGCACATCGATGTTTGGGTAACATGCGCCTCATTCAAACCGGTTACTGAGACATCCAACGAATCGAACCAATCCTTCCATTCTCACCACAGTCCCACTGCCACACCCGCCCGCACACACCTGGGCCACAATAGCATGCAGTCCCTCTGTCGAATCCCGCCCGCAAACACCAGGGCCACACCTGTCACACATAACCATGCCTACAAACACCTAGGCCAGAACAACCACCGCCACGCCCAAAGTCACCTGGGCTAGAAGATCCACTGCCACTCCCAAAGACACATGGGCCTCATCCCGAAGATACATGGGAAACCACCTACCCCCACACACCTGGTCCATAACCACCGCACTACCCCACCCGAAGGTACTTGGGATAATAATGGACCTCAGGCCATCACAGCCTGCCCTAAGATACTTGGGCTATCCGGGAAAGAGAGCAGAAAAGGAGCTAATAACCAGCCACAAATAATAGTGTTGGCAAAAACACCCTCCCCCATGAAATGGGGGTGTTCGGCCCTAAGTTCTCAACTTGGGTTGGGCGTAAATAAGAAACACAAAACTATATGTATAAGTATAGGTAACAAGAACTCACCCAAAATTTATTTTTTTCTTCATCCTGCCTAAAGAAGACAACAACACTCAAGTTCGAGTCACAACTCTCGCCAACAAAACTCATTTTCCCATTCGTTTTTGTGTTCATTAATGATGTTTAAATAAGTTCTGCACCTACTTGGGAAACTAGTAATCATAATCACAAGTCAAGGGAGAGAAAACAGTCGATCATCAACCACATCACTTGCACCCAGTGTTGGAACCAGGTTCTTCAAAGCATGATTTGGTGTATGGTTTGTGTTTGTTGTCAATCCTCAGTGGAAGTTCAGGGTGTGAATCAACAAAGCGATCATACCGTTCAGGAAGAAAACAGTAGTGAAGGTGGCGCTGTTTCCCAGTGTTTGCCAAATTTTTGGGCCTGAAAATCCGTAAATAAAGTAAAGTGTTTTTGGCAAAGATACTTGCGCGCCGAGCTCTTGGAGGATGAAAGACTTGCGCGCCATATGTTTTTGAGGATCAGAACATCACAATTTGGCTAAGGAAAGAAGGTCGCGCAAGTGTTGGTTGGGTCGCGCAAGTAACTTGTGCGACAGAGGATCTGGAGACAGGGCTTGCGCGCCGTCGAGGGACTTGCGCGCCGCCGCGCAGGGGGTCCAGTTTGCCTATAATTACTGGACCACCCCTCCTCATTTCCAATGGAGTTCAAGGCCGAGAGATTGTTCGAGCTCTCGTCGCGCAGGTGGTTGAGTCGCGCAGGTGGTTGTTTTGTCGCGCAAGTAGAGCTTGCGCGCCGGTGTTTGGCTGTTCTCCCAAGGCAGTTTGGAAGAGAAAGGAAGTGGATCGCGCTAGTATTTAGTTCAAGAAGGAAGTGTCGCGCAGGTGATTCAGTGACACTTGCGCGCCAGTTTAGTCTTGCGCGCCGCCGGGAGACTTGCGCGCCGGGCTTGAAAAGGAGACCTTGACACTATTGAAGCACGCCTGCCTTGCTGGAGCTGCACGAAAGCCGAGAAACTACTCGGTTCATTCGAGGAAAAGTGATATTCTTCTTCTGATGAGAATCAGACTTCAATAGAGCATCTACATTCAACAAAGGATGCACTCTTATGCAAATGAAGAAGAGACCTACACGTCTATAAACTGAGTGGGACTTCACCAACGGCAGTGAGCCAGGGGGAGTCAACGGGAGTGACCCGAGGGACGCAGTGAGTTATCCCTGAACTATTGTAAAGGCAGTGAGCCTGGGACAGAGTTTCTGTACCCGAACTTTTGTATCCGCAGCTAGTGAAGCATAGTGGATTTAGGTACGACCGGCAACCTGTCGGCGTATGCTCCTTGGACGTAGCCCTTAGTGGTGAACCAAGTAAAAATGACTGTGTCTTCTCTGTGCATGTGAATGTTTTCTTTTTGATCGTAATCATCATACAGGTTCAACAAGTTCCTACCAACGTGGGAACAAGATCCAACAAATTAAAAGAAAAAGTGGTCACCCTGATTCACCCCTCCCCTCTCTGGGTGTCCCGGGGTCCTTCAAGTGGTATCAGAGGGTAAAGGTTGCTGGCGTTGAATCTGACCTTCATCTTCATGGAAAACGCGATCAATGTCAGGGGAGTCCCTCACTTCGATGGAAGCAATTTCCAGATCTGGAAGAACAAAATGAGATCTCATCTAAGATCTCTTGGAATGGAAGTTCTTTTTTCTACTGTGCAAGGAATACATGTCACTGATCCAACAGGTCTGGCTATGACTGAAACAGACAGGAAACTTCTTGATGCAGATGCCAAAGCACAGAATGCTCTCACTGCTGCCCTTTCTGATCAGATTTACCTGAAGGTGATGAATTGCACCTCAGCAAAATCTATGTGGGATAAACTTGAGAATATTTATGAAGGTGATAGCAAAGTGAAGGAGGCGAAACTACAAGTGCTACACAATCGGTTTGATGATCTGAAGATGCATCCAGACGAGAATGCAGACTCTTTCTTCAATCGAATTACTGAAGTGGTTGGAGCAATTCGGGGTCTAGGCGAAGAAATCAAAGGCATTGATATTGTAAAGAAAATATTAAGAAGACTTCCACCTCTGTATAATGCGAAGGTGTCAGCTCTTGAGGAAAGAGATCTTTCCAAACTTTCTCTAGATGACTTACTGAGCAGTTTGGTAGCATATGAAATGAGAGTCAAACCAGAAGATGTTACGACTCAGGTGAGCAAGGAAATGGCATTCAAGGCCATGGATAAATTGAAAATCTCAAAGGATAGTAGCAGTGATGATGACGAAGAGAAAGAAATTCTTTCTCTCATTGCAAAAAAGTTCCAGAAGGGGAAAGGGAAATTCAAAGGGAAGTTACCTCTCGCATGCTTCCGTTGTGGAAAAGTTGGGCATATTGCCTCTCAGTGCTTGAAGAATATCAATGATGATGACAGTGAAGATGAAAACTTCAAGAAGCCTCAAAGAAGGTTCTTCAAAAAGGGAGACTTCAAATCTGGTAAGAAAATGAAAAGAAAGAGTTTTGTCTGTGAAGAGGAAGAAGATGACAATGAATTCTGTGATGAAGAAGAACCAGAATTCAAAACTGGGAACCATGCTTCTATGATGGCCACTGTTGAAAAGTCAGAAGATACTGATGGTGAAAAACAACTGAGAACTTGTGTAGATCCTGAGGTGCAACTTAAGGATGCAGTTAGTAAGCTTAAGATTAAATGTAAGAGCTGCAATAAGTGGAAATCAATTGTAGAAGAATCAACTGAATATGTTGATCAACTTAAAGCTGAAATTGAACGACTGGAAGAATTTGTGAAGGTACAGTCTAAAATAATTGAAAGCAATGATGATGCAGTTGATCTGAAGCTGAGAATTGAAGAGCAAGCAAAGGTCATCAATGACCTCACATCCAGACTGGATGAAAAATACAAGACTGTTGAGGGTCTTGAGGAGGAAGTAGTTACTCTAAGGAGTAAAATGGAGACAGAATCAGTTCAAAAAGAATCGAGGAAGAAAATACAGTTCGGAAGATTCTCAGATGCAGAATTACTTGCAAGAGCCAAGTGTGGTTCAGATGGGGTTGGAAAAGTCTTGAGTGATCAAAGACCTGCTTGAATGGGAAAGAGTGGAATTGGCTGTGAGGCTGAGTCATCAACAGCTGGAAGTGCAAAGATCCAAAAGAAAGATAAGATGAAAGTTGAACATGTTGAAATGTTACCTAGAGTGGTGAAAAAGGAACCCTCAATCCAAACTAAAAGGAGACCTGAAAATTATCCTCAAACTTTCAAAAATGGAAGACAGTCTTACTATTCTCCCAAGGAAGAAGCTATAAGGAAAAATTCAAATGAGAAGACGTTTCTTCTCATGAAGTGTCAGTTTTGTGGCTATCTAGGCCATACCATGTCCTATTGTGAAGAGGCAAGAATCTATCTGAATGGAGAAGATATAGATGCTCAACAAAGGAGAACAATTTCATATCCTAATTCTTATAGAAGAAATAATTTCTATGGATATTGTTTTCATTGTTCTAACTTTGGTCATAAGGCCATTAATTGCAGGCAGAGAAGGGACATTGACACCTCATGCAGAAGTTCCAGACATGTCAAGTCTCGTCAGCAAGACGATGTTTCTCTTTCAAACAGGTTCTCACCTCTTAAAGAAGACTTTGACTATGAA
Organism: Viscum album; assembly: GCA_963277665.1. Classification (NCBI taxonomy): domain Eukaryota; kingdom Viridiplantae; phylum Streptophyta; class Magnoliopsida; order Santalales; family Viscaceae; genus Viscum; species Viscum album. The sequence continues at coordinate 495,514,781 of OY728121.1, read as the reverse complement.
GAACCTGGGTTTGTGGAAGAGATAGTTGAAAGGCCATCAGTTCTATATACTCAATCTAATGTCTCATGGAAGGAAAGGAGGAAGATTGAGAAATCAAACCTTGCAGAGGTAGCTCTCAAAGCTACAAAGAACAACAGTACCTGGATTCTAGATAGCGGTTGCTCATCTCATATGACAGGTAATGCCGGTCTACTAACAAATATCATAAAGAATGTTGATGGTACAGTAAGATTTGGTAATGATGGGGCTCTGAAAATCAAAGGGAGTGGAAGTACCAAATTAGCTAATGGAGAACTAAAGAAGACTGAAGTCCTTTACGTAGATGGCCTACGTCATAATCTCCTCAGCGTGAGTCAACTCTGTAACTCAGGACTTGTTGTTACTTTTAATCAGAAAGGCTTCACTATCAAGGGAAAAACTGGCAATTCTCTCATGAAGGGATGCAGAACAGAAAGAAACTTGTATCAGGTTGATAGTGAAGAGAATGTATGTTACATGACTGTTGAAGAAGAAAACAATCTGTGGCATCGGAGATTGGGACACATCAATCAACAAGACATGGAGAAAATATCAAAATTGAGAATTTTCATGGACATTCCCAACCTGAAGCGTGAGCGTGAAAAATCCTGTGATGCTTGTATTCGTGGGAAGTTGGTCTGCAGTTCATATCGGCCAAAGAAGAAAAAGGCATCTCACCTTCTTGATCTGATTCATACAGATGTTTGTGGTCCAATAAATGTTGCCGGAACTCATGGAGAAAGGTACTTTGTCCTTTTCATAGATGATTACAGTCGAATGGCATGTGTGATGGTCATTCACCGGAAACGACAGGTCCTTGACTGCATGAAAACATATCGGCGAATCGCCGAGAATGATACTGGACGAACAATCAAAGTGTTGCGATCTGACAATGGAGGAGAATACACGTCCATTGAATTTGAAAATTATCTGGAGAAGCATGGGATACAACATGAGGTAGCTGCTGTGAGAACTCCACAACAAAATGGAGTTGATGAACGAAGGAATCGACAGGTGAACAACATGGCACGAACTATGCTGATTGAGAGTCGTATTCCACGACATTACTGGAAAGAGGCTGTTCAAGCTGCAGTGTACATTCAGAATCGAACAGGACTTTATATGGGTGAGACGAAGACACCATATTAATTGTGGCATGGACGGAAGCCTTCTCTAAAATACTTTCGTGTTTTTTGAAGTAAGTGCTTCATCAGGAACAAAGAAGGAAATCAGGGGAAATATGGTGACAACGCAGATGAAGGAATCTTCCTCGGTTACTCAATGAACAGAAAAGCCTACAAATGTTTCAACAATCGTTTGGGAAGGATTGTGGAAAGCAATGATGTTAAGATAATTGAAGAGAAAACCACAAATGCTTCACGGACGTCATATGCTGATGTGATAGAAAGTCATGAAGAATGTGGACATGAAGAAACTACAAATGCAGAAATAGAGGAAGCTGTTCAAAACACTCATCAATCACATAATGATGTTGACTCAGAAGAAGAATCTGAAGAAGAAACTATGGCTGAAGGGAATACTACTGAACCTCGCAGGAGAAATCGAAGAGCTGAGATTGATCCATCCAACATAATTGGGGATAGGAGTGCACCCACACAAACCAGAAGGATGAGGAATACCACCCAATCTGCATTTCTATCAGTTGTAGAGCCATCCTCATTCGAAGAAGCTGCAAAAGATGAATCTTGGGTGAAAGCCATGAATGATGAATTAGATCAGATTGATAAGAATCAGACATGGGATCTTGTCCAGAGACCTGAAGGTCACAATGTGATTGGTACCAAATGGATTTTCAAAAATAAGTTTGATGAGCATGGAAGTGTTATCAGAAACAAGGCACGACTGGTATGTAAATGATACTCCCAGATTGAAGGTATTGATGTTGAAGAAACCTTTGATCCAGTTGCTAGACTGGAATCAATCAGGATTTTCCTTGCCATGGCACTCCAAAGAGGATATAAAGTATATCAAATGGATGTTAAGACATCATTCTTGAATGGTGTACTCGAAGAAGAAGTCTACATTGAACAACCGGTGGGGTTTGTCTTGGGTACCGATGAAACAAAGGTCTGCAAACTAAAGAAAGCTCTATATGGTTTGAAGCAGGCACCACGGGCATGGTACTCACGGCTAGATTCATATCTCAAGAAGTTGGAATTCAAAAGAGGAGGAGTTGATCACAATCTCTATGTGAAGAATTCTGCAAAAGATCAGTTTATGGTTCTTGTCTACGTTGATGATATCATTTTTGGTGGCAGCAGGCAGAAATCAGTGGATGAATTTGCCATCCACATGAAATCAGAATTTGAAATGTCTATGATTGGGGAGCTCACATATTTCTTGGGGTTGCAAGTAATTCAAAAGAAGGAATACACTTTCATTTCTCAGGAAATATATGAAAGAGTGTTGCTAAAGAAGTTCAATATGCAAGACTCCAAACCAATGTCAACTCCGATTCCTGTTGGAACTAAACTTGGAAAGCATGAGGATGGGAACTCTGTTGATCCCACCATGTACAGGAGGATCATTGGAAGCCTACTGTATCTGACAGCGACAAGGCCAGATATTGTCTTTGCAACATGCCTTGTGGCCCGCTTTCAGAGTAATCCAAAGGAGGAACATATGTCAGCAGTAAAAAGAATCATGAGGTATATTCAAGGCACACATAACTTCGGGTTATTTTTTGCTGCAGGCAGGGACAGTGAATTATCAGCGTTTTCTGATGCTGACTGGGCTGGGGATGTAGTAGACAGAAAGTCCACTAGTGGTGGAGCTTTCTATATTGGGCATAAATGTGTTGGCTGGTTGAGCAAGAAGCAAGAAAGTACTTCTCTTAGTACTGCTGAAGCTGAATATATCTCCGCCACAAAAGCATGCACTCAACTTCTTTGGATGAAGCAGCAGCTAACAGATATTGGTGATAAGGTGCAACAACCAATGGTGATTTATTGTGATAAAAAAAGTGCAATTGATCTTACGAAGAATCCGGTTCAGCATTCTCGTACAAAACATATTGAAATACGGTATCATTTTATCAAAGAAAAGGTTGAACAAGGCGTGATTAAAATGGATCATGTTGGAACTAATGAGCAAGTGGCTGATATCCTAACCAAGCCATTGTCCGCGGCTGTGTTCGAGAAGCATCGGTTGAACCTCGGTGTTCGACCACCTCCTACTGCATAAGGAGGCTCCAGAAGTCCCCTCTCCCCGTTTGTTTTAACTGTTTTTATCTGTTTATGGCTGTGATGCAGGTTTATGGGGGAGATACTATCCAGGGGGAGTATGGCTTGAGCTGAACGTTGAACAAACTTTTCGGTCTTTGGTTTTATTGTCAATGGGGGAGAAAGGAATAAATTCAAGGCAAGAAATTCTTCTGTGATGAGAAGTGTAAGCTTGTGATGAGAAGTTTAATAAGGATAACATCGGGATGGAGAATTTCGTGTACGATTTCAACACACTAAGACCCAATTCAAGCTTTCTCTCTTGTTTTCTACACCGAGCATTGCTCACGTAGACTTAGAGTGTTAGCTGAGTTGATTCTTGAGTTTTGGATTTGCTCATGGTTGGAGATCTATTGAATTTATTCTGATTGCCAACAAACCCAAAGGGAGAGATTGTTGGAACCAGGTTCTTCAAAGCATGATTTGGTGTATGGTTTGTGTTTGTTTTCAATCCTCAGTGGAAGTTCAGGGTGTGAATCAACAAAGAGATCATACCGTTCAGGAAGAAAACAGTAGTGAAGGTGGCGCTGTTTCCCAGTGTTTGCCAAATTTTTGGGCCTGAAAATCCGTAAATAAAGTAAAGTGTTTTTGGCAAAGATACTTGCGCGCCGAGCTCTTGGAGGATGAAAGACTTGCGCGCCATATGTTTTTGAGGATCAGAACATCACAATTTGGCTAAGGAAAGAAGGTCGCGCAAGTGTTGGTTGGGTCGCGCAAGTAACTTGTGCGACAGAGGATCTGGAGACAGGGCTTGCGCGCCGTCGAGGGACTTGCGCGCCGCCGCGCAGGGGGTCCAGTTTGCCTATAAATACTGGACCACCCCTCCTCATTTCCAATGGAGTTCAAGGCCGAGAGATTGTTCGAGCTCTCGTCGCGCAGGTGGTTGAGTCGCGCAGGTGGTTGTTTTGTCGCGCAAGTAGAGCTTGCGCGCCAGTGTTTGGCTGTTCTCCCAAGGCAGTTTGGAAGAGAAAGGAAGTGGATCGCGCAAGTATTTAGTTCATGAAGGAAGTGTCGCGCAGGTGATTCAGTGACACTTGCACGCCAGTTTAGTCTTGCGCGCCTGAGACTTGCGCGCCGTCGGGAGACTTGCGCGCCGGGCTTGAAAAGGAGACCTTGACACTATTGAAGCACGCCTGCCTTGCTGGAGCTGTACGAAAGCCGAGAAACTACTCGGTTCATTCGGGGAAAAGTGATATTCTTCTTCTGGTGAGAATCGGACTTCAATAGAGCATCTACATTCAACAAAGGATACACTCTTATGCAAATGAAGAAGAGACCTACACGTCTATAAACTGAGTGGGACTTCACCAACGGCAGTGAGCCAGGGGGAGTCAACGGGAGTGACCCGAGGGACGCAGTGAGTTATCCCTGAACTATTGTAAAGGCAGTGAGCCTGGGACAGAGTTTCTGTACCCGAACTTTTTTATCCGCAGCTAGTGAAGCATAGTGGATTTAGGTACGACCGGCAACCTGTCGGCGTATGCTCCTTGGACGTAGCCCTTAGTGGTGAACCAAGTAAAATTGACTGTGTCTTCTCTGTGCATGTGAATGTTTTCTTTTTGATCGTAATCATCATACAGGTTCAACAAGTTCCTACCAACGTGGGAACAAGATCCAACAAATTAAAAGAAAAAGTGGTCACCCTGATTCACCCCTCCCCTCTCAGGGTGTCCCGAGGTCCTTCACCCAGTTCTCTTGTAAAGCCACAACAACCAAAGTAAACACCAAGATACAACCCCATGTCCAACATCCATGAGCCAAAAAGGGCTTCTCAACAACAGAGGATCCCACCCAAATTTATGATATAACATAGGATCCCATCCTCAAATTCACAACCACCACAAGTATAAATACAGGGGATCCCATCCCCATCCACATCACCCGACAATCGGCTCATGAAAGAAAACAACCCAATCACTGCCACTAACACAAGGCCTGGTATTTTCAGATTTATAAGATTTAACACTCTCCATGATTTCAATTTCCTCTGTACTTTAACCGGGGTTATCACAGAAAGGGATTGATCTGGGTGTTTCAATTTATTTAGCCGGAAATACGTAATTAACCGATTTACTTTTCACAGTAAGGGATCATAACCACAATACAATCCATTAAACATTACCAGAGGAAAGGGTTTATTAGTGCATAGTGAAAGACCACCAATGGCCATGATTTTCAAAAGGTGTACGCCCACACAATCCAAAAATCATAAATCATGGAAGATCATAAATCAAACCATCATCGATCACACCCCTTCCCCTTCATTCATTACAATTTTGTTCATTATCTTCATTAAATTTGGGGTTCATCCAATTCTACAGAATCAAAAGCACGCCCACCCCACATGATACAAAAAAGAGAGAGGACAAGGAGAAATTCCCTACTTGTTGATCAATGATCGTTGCCAAGGCCGGACACAGAACTTCACGTATAGCGATGCGGCTCTCTTGAACAAAAAGTGGCTTGTCTGAACGAAGGGTACTCTAGCGCAGGGTGAAGGAGAAAAGAACCCTACGGCGAACCCTTTTGTTTAAAAGGATGGGGACAGTTGAGATTAGAATGTGAAACCGCTTATGGAGTAGGGTTGTGGGTTGACCACATGTCCCTACACGTCATTAAAGGGTCGAGCGGTTTAAACCGACACTCACAGCAGGTTAATTCATTAAATATTTAATTAAAATGTTTATGCATGTTACCGGTCTTTAAAAAAAGCTTAATATGGTCAAAATAGGGTTTAAAACCTAATTTCTGCAAAAAGGAGCACTACTGGAAAGAACCTGCGGTGGTGGGTGAGAGCCACGGGTGGCCGAGAACCACCTGTGGGTGACAGGAACCGGTAGCTAAGAGAAATCGGTGGCTGTCAGGGACCGGTAGGCTGCAGCGACCGGTAGACCGAGCTACCGGTAGGCTGCAGCTACCGGTAGACCGAGCTATTGGTAGACAGAGCTACCTGTATCTGCAGATACCAGTAGACCGGTCTACCGGTAGACAGAGCAACTGGTAGGCTGTAGCTACCGGTAGACTGAGCTACTGGTAGGCTTGCTACCAGTAGGATAAGGTTACTGGTAGTCCTACCGTTATGCAAAACTTCACCGATAATCCTAGACCAGAAAACCCAACATGAGATTTTCACAAAGTAATGGACCCCTAAAACTCAGTCCATTACATCAGATACCTCTTAAACGATTCTTGTCCTTGAGAATCCTAACAACCCAGAAGGAAAGAGAGTGTCCGGAAAACCACCTCGAAAGATACCTCCAAAGAGTGAACCTTATGTTAACTAAAAACACCCTTCTGTCAAGAACCAAGCAACATATCATGTCAAACTGCCGAGGCATGTGGGGGTTGGGGAGTCTCCTTAACCATGTCAAGATATTATCCGCTTTGGGCGGCACTGACTCGCCCGCATGGGTTTAATCGCATCCACCTTAATGCATCTTGATTAGGGGTTGGGTTCTCTCCTCCCCCATAGACAGGGCTTTTCACACACATTCCGAAGAAAGAAAACCAGTACATTTCATATCCAACAAGACCAAAACGTTCTACCACAATCGGTATAATAAACAAAACATTACAAAACTTAAAAAAACCCTGGGTACTGGTTACACATCTGTGATTCCCTCTCTAACGTACTCTCCTCAATACCACCATGTCTCCACAACACACGAACCAAGGGAATGGTTCTCCCATGAAGCACCTTCTCCTTGAGGTCCTCTATCATCACTGGTCTCTCCACAAAAGTCATGTCATCCCCGATGTCCAGCTCACCCCAATCAAGGACGTGTGAATCGTTGTGCAGATACCAACGGAGCTGGGACATATGGAAGACATCATGTATCCTTAGTAGCGGCGGTGGTAACGCTAGCTGATAAGACACTTCGCCGACCAGCCGCAACACTTCGAAGGTCCGGATGAACTTGGGAGAAAGCTTACTCCCCTTGTCGAACCTCTGTTGTCCACGCCGAGGGTAGACCTTCAAGAATATGTGGTCTCCAAACTCAAACTCCAAGGGCCTCCTCCCAGTATTAGCATACGAATCTTGCCGGTATTGGGCCGCCTTCATCCTTTCCCGTATGAGCTAAACCTTCTCTGTCATGCTCTGCACCACCTCCAGGCCAAGGATGCCCGCCTCTCCGACTTCGGTCCTATAAAAAGGTGAACGGCATGGCCTCCAATACAAGGCTTCAAACGGGGTCATACCAATGTTATAATGGTATCTATTGTTGTAATCGAACTCTACTAGAGGCAAGTGTCGCACCCATGATCCTCCTGAGTCCAGGACACATGCCCGTAGAATATCCTCCAGGGTCTGGATGGTGCGCTCTATCTGTCCATCTGTCTGGGGATGGAAAGCAGTTCTAGGATGCATCTATGTGACAAAAGCATAATGAAATCATCTCCAGACACACGAGGTAAACCGTTCATCCATGTCCGAGACTATAGACCTTGGAACTCCATGTAACTGCACCACCTCATCCACGTACATTCATGCCAAAGCATCCACTGTACTCAACTCCTTGATTGACAGAAAGTGAGCCGATTTCGTCAACCGGTCCACTACCAACCAGATGGCATCATATCCCCCTTGGAACTTGGGTAGTACAATGACAAAATCCATCGAGATGTCATCCCAGTTCCACTCGAGGTCATCTAGAGGCTGTAGTAGGTAGCCTGAAACTCGGTGTTCTGCCTTCACTTGCTGACACACTAAGTACTTGGCCTCAAAATCTGCCACCTCTTGCTTAACTTCGGGCCACCACAACTATCTCTTCAGTCCCTAGTACATCTTGGAAACTCCTGGGTGTACCTCCAGGGGTGAGTTGTGGAACTCACTGAGAACCCTTCTACGCATCGCCTCCGAAAAAAAAACATTCCCTGGAAAAACATCTGGTTCTAACCATCCTCCATCCATCCTTCTAGATCATTGCCCTGGTCAACTCGGTCACTCATCACATCGCACTCTGCGTCTCCCCACTACGACTCCTCCACTTGCTGCAATAGAGGCGACAACACTTCCATCTGATACAGGCAGCCTCTACCGCTATCCATCCTCGCATCCAGGTGTACTGCAGCCAACTCCTCCATTGGCATCCAGGAGTCCGCTGACTCTCGGACCGCATCCTTCTGCGTCCTCCTGCTCAAGGCATCGGCCACTACATTTCCCTTACCCTCAGTATAAGAGATCTCGAAGTCGTAATCCTGGAGGAACTCCACCCATCTCCGTTGTCGCAAGTTTAGGTCCCACTGGGAGAAGATATACCTCACGATTTTTTGATCTTTGAAGTCCACGAATCATTCTCCGATGAGGTAGCGCCGCCATAACATTAGCGCAAAAATGACCGCTGCAAGCTCTAGGTCATGGGTGGCGTAATTACACTCATGAGGGAGTATCTTCCTGGACCCATAAGAGATCACCCATTGTCGCTGCATCAACACACATCCCAAGCCTTGTCCTGATGCTTCACAGAACACCTCATACACCGCTCCTTCTTCTGGAAATCTCAGCACCGGGGCACTGACCAACTTCTCCTTCAGATAGCTGAAGGTTGTCTCGCACTGCTCACTCCACATGAGAACCTGGTATTTCTTGGTCAGGGATGTCAATGGGGCTGCAACTCGGGAGAATTTGGGTACGAACCTCCGATAGTAACATTCCATCCCGAGGAAACTATGGATCTCTTCCACATTCTTGGGTGCTGCCCAAGAAACAACTGCCTCAACCTTCAATGGGTCCACCACTACCCCCTGCTAGGACAACACGTGCACGAGGAATTCAACTTCTCATGTCCAGAACATGAATTTTTACAGCTTCCAATAGAGATGATGTTGTCGGAGGACCTCTAAAACCATCCTCCGGTGCTCCGCATTGTCCTCTTATGACCTTGAATAGATCAGTATATCGTCGATGAATGCAACCACGAACCGATCCAAGTACTCTCAGATGATGGAGTTCATAAGACCCATGAACACAGCCGGGGTGTTCGTAATAGCTAAGGGCATGACCACGAACTCGAACTGTCCATATCTTCACCTGAACACCATCTTTGGGATGTCACTTCCATCAATCATAGCTGGTGATACCTAGACAATAGGTCGATCTTCGAGAACTGTCATGCCCCTTTCAGCTAGTCGAAAAGATTCTCTATCCTCGGAAGAGGGTAGCAATTCTTGATCATCACCTGATGCAGCCTCCTTTAGTCTATGAACAACCTGAGACCACTATCTGCCTTCTTTGCGATCAACACTAGAGCACCCAACGGTGACGAACTCGGCTGAACATAACCCCACTTCATCAGATCTTCAATTTGGATCCGCAACTCTCATAGCTCTGAAGGTGACATCCGGTAAGGAGCCATCGAAATTGGACAAGCGTCGGGCTACAGGTCTATCCCGAATTCGATATCACGTCGAGGGGGTAGAGTCGTCACCTTCTCAGGGAAGACGTTAATAAACTCACGGTTGATCTCTGGAACTTCCACCATCTCAGCATCTACTGACTCCACTGACAACTCGACTAACAAGGATAGGAGGGGTTCCTCTCGCCTACTACCCTTATAATTGCTCCGCTCACCGGTAAAAGTAACACGCCGTCCGTTCAATTCTGAGAACACAAAACTTCCTCGGAAGCAGTCGATGATTTTACACACAGAGAATAACTAGTCGATGACTAGTATGACATATTATGGCTATATCTGTAGTAGAATAAGATCCCTAACCGGCTGATGTGGCCCTATCATTAGTCTGTGTCCCCAACAAAAAAAAACAAGTCGGTCTGACATTCGACTGGTGTGCTCAACACCAGGGGAAATGGACGTCTCTCGGCATCTATACCCAAGGCACGGGATATACTGGGTGCAATAATGGAGTGAAAAGCTCTGGTATTGAACAAGGCATAAGTAAGGGTATTGAACAAACTGATCGTACCTCGAACAGCCTCCGGCCCTGCTGGAACTGCTGCCTCCGCGGCGTGTAACTGTCCACACCAATCTCCTCTGCCCCTCGCCTGTCGGCCACCTCCTCGACCATGCCCTAGTCGAGGACCTTGAGGAGTGCCATGAGGTCGGCCTCCTCCTCCTATGTCTTCCCCCGGAGGAGTGGGAGCTCGCTGTCCCCGCTGCTGCTGCTGGAAAGGCCTGGCTGGAAGCTGCTGCTGGGGCGGGAGTTGGGGCTGTCCACCACAACCGTACTATACAAGGTCTGGGCACTGACTTTGGAGATGTCCATGGCTCCCATAGAGGAAGCATCGCGGTCCCAGTCCCGAAGGAAAAGTGTGAGGACTAGGGGATCGAAACTGAAACTGTTGCGGCCTGCTCCCTCCTGGTCGGAACTTGGAGGGCCCAGACGCTGGAGGCCTAGTACTGACGGCCTTCCCCTTAGATGGTCCCAACTGGATCCCCTCTCGTGACACACCTCCTAGAGTGTGAATCCTCTCCACCACTAAAGCCTTCTTCTGGGCATCCAATTATGTCGGTAGGGTAAAGGGGGTAACAGCATACTAGAGGGAGAGTCGAAGCGCCTCCTCCAAACGCCTTGCCCGAGTCTCCTCATCAGGAAAGTGGTCTGGAGAAAAACATAAGAGGTCCTTGAAATTGATTCCTAGCTCCCTTACTGATATACTCCCTTGCTGGAGGGAGAGTAGCTCATGTCTCTTTTCCGCCTTCATCATCGAAGAGAGGAACTCCCCCCAAAACTCCATCTCAAAATAATCCCTTGACACCTCAACCTCTCTCCTCTCCCCCATGTAAAGCATCCACCACTGACACGCCGCTCTCCGCATCTAGCTAATGGCCAGAGGAACCCAGTATTCGGTTGGAGCCTGGATCAAGCTGAAGGCTATCACCAGCTCTTCTAGCCAGCTCTCTGTCTTCATTTCGGAGGTGGTTCGCTCATACGTCTTGAGGGTCTGTCACTAGAAGTCCCAAAGTTTCTTGTACCACTGGCCACCCTCCTCCTCTCGATCAGCTCTCTACCGATCGACCAAGGTAGTCTCCGGGGCCTCGATCTCCTATACCACACGTGGTCGCCTTCCAGGAGCCATAGCTGCAAGGTAAACAAGGAATGCTTAAGCCCAAATAGAGAAGAATATTCTCTTTAAAACTTCTTAATTTTTTTGTTTATTATTAATTCCCAAAACACCCCAGAAACACAAGAACACAAGTCATTATGATGCATGTACCTTTCCTAGGGTCTCTCTACACTACAATCAGCGTGGCCTTACTTGGTCGTTCTGTAGGTCCAGAGTCCTTGCATCGGATCACGGGGGCCCCTAAAATGCATTGTTCTAGCCGGTATTCCCTGACCTAATTCACGAACCAAGGTCACCCAACACTATTTCACTACCATCCCATGAAATTATCACTGTGCCTAACTCCAGACTCCATCCTATCTCTCAACCATCAGTCTTTGATACCATTCTATCACGACCCTCCTTCACCAAAAGGAGGGAAGGGTCAGTAGGTTTCCAAGACATTCCTTATTTAAGTTGAAGGAGAGATAATGACCCCCGAAACCCGCCTTCTATAGGACCCAAAGTGGCGACTAGCACCAAGGGTATGGAAATTACACACAAATGGAAGGCATTACCATTTTTGTTTTATAGGATCAGGAGATAAGATGATGAAACCCAACAACACAAAAACTAAAAGTAAATTAAAGCCAAAAGTAACCCATCCAAAATGCATGTTCCAAAAGTAAAAGCCACAAAGTACAAAAGTCACTACAAGGGTATGTGCCAAAGAAGGAAAAAAAGAAACTGCAACTACTCCAAAGGTCCGAGCTAGTAAGGTCCCGCGTGATCCCCAAAGTCCTCATGGAATCCTGATAGCAGTTTTATATATGTAGGTTGAGCATACAAGTACACTCAGCAGGGAAAACCAAATACTCTCATGCACAAGTGGGGGAATTTACTAAAGTCCCGTGAGAAAAAGGAGTAAACCAAATAGCTAACAAGGTAAACTATCCACCGAAGCCTCACCAAGGCACACACCCCAAATAACACAAGTCAAGTAATATATATAATAAGAGCACATCGATGTTTGGGTACCCCACGCCACATTCCCACTTGTTGTTGAGACATCCTATGTATCAAACCAATCCTTCCATTCTCACCATAGTCCCACTGCCACACCCGCCCGCACACACCTGGGCCACAACCGCACGCAGTCCCACTGCCGAATCCCACCCACAATCATTTGGGCCACAACTATCACACGTAACCATGCCTGCAGACACCTAGGATTGAACAACCACCGCCGCGCCATAACACACCTAGTCTAGAAGATCCACTTCCACGCCCGAAGCCACCTGGGCCTCATCCCGAAGATACTTGGGAAACCACCTGCCCGCACACACCGGGTCCATAACCACCAAACTACCCCTCACGGAGGTTCTTGGGATAATAATGAACCTTAGGCCATCACAGCCTACTAGAAGATACTTGGGCTATCCAGGAAAGGGAGCAGAAAAGGAGCTAATAACCAGCCACTAATAATAGTGTTGGGAAAAACACCCTCCCCCATGAAATGGGGGTGTTCGGCACTGTGTTCTCAACTTGGGTAGGGTGCGAATAAGAAACACAAAACTACAAGTATAAGTATAGGTAACAAGAACTCACCCAATGTTTATTTTGTTCTTCAGCCTGCCTAAAGAACACAATAACATGGAAGTCTGAGTCACAACTCTCGCCAACATAACCCATTTGTCCCCTTCGTTTTCGTGTTCAGTAATGATGTTTAAATAAGTTCTGCACCTACATGGGAAACTAGTAATCATAAGCACATTTAAAGGGAGATAAAACAGTCAAGAATCAACCACATCACCTGCACCCAGTTCTCTTGTAATTCCACAACAACCAAAGTAATCCCCAAGATACAGCCCCATGTCCAACATACAGGATCCAAAAAAGGCTTCTCAACAACTGAGGATCCCAACACAATTCGTGATATAACAGAGGATCCCATCGTCAAATTCACAACCAATGAGAGTATAAAAATAGGGGATCACATCCCCACCCACATCACCCAGCAATCGGCTCATGAAGGAAAACAACCCAATCACTACCACTAACACATGGCCCGGTATTTTCAGATTTATAAGATTTAACACTCTCCATGATTTCAATTTCTATTTTACATTAACCAGGGTTATCATAGAAAGGGATTCATCCTGGTGTTTTAATTTATTTAGCTGGATATACCTAATTAACCGATTTATTTTTCACATCAAGGGATCACAACCACAATTAAATCTATTAAACAATACCAGAGGGAGGGGTTCGTTAGTGGAGAGAGAAAGACCCCCAATGACCAAGATTTTCAAAAGGTGTACGCCCACACAATCCAGAAATCATAAATCATGGAAGATCATAAATCAAAGCATCATCGGTCACACCCCTTCCCCTTAATTCTTTAGAATTCCGTTCATTATCTTCATTAAAGTTGGGGTTCATCCAATTATATTGAATCAAAAGCACACCCACCCTTCATGATACACAAAAGAGAGAGGCGAAGGAGAAATTCCATACTTGATGATCAACGATCGATACTAATGCCGGGCACGGAACATCACGTATTGCGATGAGGCTCGCCTGAACGAAAAGTGGATCGTCTGAACGATGGGTACTCATGCGCAGGGTGAACAAGAAAAGAACAATACGACGAACCCTTTTGTTTAAAAGTCCGGGGATGGTTGATATTAGAACTTGGAACCACGTAAGGCATGGGTTCGTGGGTTGACCACGTGGCCCCAAACATCATTAAAGGGTCGGGCGGTTTAAACCGATGCAACATCAGGTTAATTCATTAAATATTTAATTAAAACATTTATGGGCATTACCAGGCTTTAAAACAAGCTTAAATGGGTCAAAATAGGGTTTAAAACCCAATTTGCGTAAAAAGGAGTGCTACTGGAATGAACCTGTGGGGATAGGCGAGAGCCACCGGTAGCCGAGAACCACCAGTGGCTATAAGCCACGGGTAGCTGAGAGCTTCCGGTAGGCTGCAGATATCGGTAGACCGAGCTACCGGTAGACAGAGCTACCGGTAGGCCTACTACCGGTAGGCCTACCATTACGTAAAACTTCACGGAGATTCCCAGACCAGAAAACCCAACATGAGATTTTCACAAAGTAATGGACCCCTAAATCTCGGGCCATTATAGATGAATTCGTAGAATGTGTTTTAAGGATGCTATGAATTTTATTTTTTTATGTATTATGTTTTTCATTACCAATTTAAAATAGATCCCATATATGTAATCCAGTTTTCCAAATCTTCTAAATTGATTGGTCTATTAGGATGAGAATCTATGTAATCTTGGAAATATAATACATTAAGTCATCGACTCCGAGATTTTAGGGTCAGGGCACTGTAAAAAAAATATTATTTTAATAAAAAATTACTTCTAGTATGGTTATGTTATTTAAAAACTGAAATGTGTCTTAATCATACACTCAAGAATCCATATAAAATTATTTTATAATTAAATTATAACAATTTACAACACCCAATATAATATAGGATCAACATTTTGATTTTTAACACCTAAAATTCCATTGATGACAATGATAATAATGATGGTATATATCAATTAAAATATTTTCCACAATTTCAATAGCAGTGAGTACTAATCGATTATCTAAAAAAATTTCCAGCAACAATAGAAAATATTAACTAATAAAAAATATTGTTATATAATTTAATAATCATAACCTTAAATTTAAAAAAAATTCTAATTAATTAAAACCTTACATTTGTAAAATAAAAAATTCAAATCCATAAAAAACATTAAATAATTCAATTAAATATAATATTAATTCCATTGGTCATATTTCCATTATATATCAATGATTAATTCAACATTATATCCACTAAATATAATAATTAATCCGGAATTATTAAAATTATATAAAATAAAAATATCATAATTTAAATTAAAAATAAAATATATAAATAATCCCCATTAAATAAACCCATATGGCTTATTATCTAATTGATGATGTGATCGAATGCTGAAAATTATTCTCAAATTAGATGAGTATAAAATGATATATTTTATAATGAATTTAGAGTTTCATAGAGATATAAAACATAAGGAACAGAGAAAATAGGGTGCAAAATTCAATTCCCCATGTGCAACGTCTTCCCCAATAATCACCCAAACTTATTTTTTTAAAGAGGTTTCTTATTTAGGATATTATTTATATCTCAAATTCATCTAGACCATAAAAATATTAACCAAATGATTTTTCAATTTTTCACATGCAATCTAATTGTGACAAACTTGATTTTAAATTAGTATTTTTTTAAATTATAATTATTCGATAAAATTATTGTAATTTAATTTTTTTAATGATATAAAATAACATTTAATATACATATTTATCACCCATGATAGTAAATTTAAATATTTTTCTCCAAAATATCAGTTCAATCAAAATAACATTTTATAAATTTTAACTATATATTTACTAGTATTTATATGAAATATTTTCCTACAATCATGATTATTTTTAAACAGACATTAATAATTTTATTAAAATATTAATCATATTGATATTTTTATTCCCAAATATTTATTTAATAGTAATTTATTCATTAATATATTATTGTTAAATTATATTTATAATTTTTAAAAGTTATGTAAATCTAACATATGACCATCAAAACTAATGAAATAGATTTTAATATATTATAACACTTTATGCACATTATATGATAAAATAAAATGATAAATAATATTTCTATTGTAAAATAATAATTTAGGAGGAACCAATCATTTAAATAAAATATCATTTAAGTTTCAAATGTGTGATTTTATATTTTTATACTCCAAAAATGTAATATTAAATTAATATTTTAGATGTCTTATGCTGAAATAATTTTTGAAAGGACTGTTAAATATAATTTTAAATCAAATTTTTCATGTATATAATGTTTCATTATCCAATAATATTTATATTACCATGAAAAAATTTACATGTTTTTGAAATAATATGGTCACTAATATAACATAGGGCTTCTACTGTATGATGTTCATTAAGGAAAATAAATTTTCACAAATATTTAATTTATTTATAAATTTCACTAAAATAGATGATGAATATTATAAAATTTGAATTATGTCTTAATTTTATGTACAATTAATTATATAATATATAATATTTAATTAATAATAAAAAACATAAATTTAATCATTCTGAAAAAGAAATATTTTTTTATTTTATGTAAATTATTCCTCTATGTATTATATCATTTTATTTGAATGTTTAATCTCTAAAAATTTAGTATTTGAATATCAAGATGCGGTTAAAATTTTTGGAATCTAAATGATTAAAATATATGATGGTAAATATTTAGTACGCTTTTATTTTTTTGATGAATACTAAAAAAGAAAACATTTTAAAAATACCATTTGATTTATGAAATCATTATGTTATTAATATGACTCAACATTTTATAAATCAGTTTTAAACAAATTAAATGTATTTAATGAGTAATATTATTCATTTGTAATTAATCATTCTACTTTCCAAACCAATAACTCAATTAATAAAATTTATTATATATTTTATTTAAATAAATAATTTTTTTGGAACCCTGACTTTGTATACTATATTTTTAGGATTCATTAATGTTTTGGGTGACGAAATTTTTTAAATATATATCATCTATAAAATAATATGATAATAAAATTTAATAAAATCGTCAATATTCTTATTAATAGTCCAAAATAAGAAAATATTAAATATTTATTATAAAATACACCTCTCCTTTTCCATTATAGTCACTATTCCTTTAGCCATTTCTCCTCACGTCCAAAAGTCATTACTATATAGTTTATTTAAGATTCATTAACAATATATGAACACTATATAGATAATTATAAACACATAAATACAAATATTATCTTCTTTGTAAAGTAAAACCATTCTAACATAAATGATTAAATACGAACATTACTTGAACATGCCTTTAGAGTAGTGTTCAACCAACTATTTGATAATGTTCTCTTCAGGAAGCCAATGGAATACATCCTCTATAGTGTATCTATATGATAAACTGAATAAATAAAAATAATAGAAGAAACCTTTAAGTATCCATAATATTAAATCACCTATTTAAGGTTAATGAATGTATAGGAAGATAGTTTTGGGTTTAGGGAGTATCATCCAGGCATTTAAAATCAAGAACACACCCATAAAATTTATTCTTTTCCTTATATAGGCCTTGATGAGGATCCTCAAGTTCCATGAATTCACAAATTTTTTATAATTCTTGTGTAAATGTATTTTGAATATTTATTCATCCATAATATTAAATTAGAAAACATCATATGCATTTTATCTTATGAAATTGTCACCAAATGATAACCAAAAGAAAGAAATTTGAGTATTATCCCATTAAGGATCTAATACCATGAAATGTATTTTTCTTTGATATTATTATATTCTATCCCATTATATGCCAACAATATAAATTTTTCATAAATTTTATAGAATATGATATTTCTATGTCATACCTTCTAATATAATCTAACACACAATATATGTGGAACGGATTTAGGAAATAACTCCTTCATTCTCACACTTTTTCTAAAGTAAGACATACATTTTAAATTTTTTTACAATATATTATCTTATAATATGAATTTTGAAAAAATATTCAAAAATACACTTGGATATTTTCTATAACACTTTTTAAAAAATGATAAATTTCACATTGTATCACATTATATAAACGATTTTGTGAATAATCATCCAAAACACCATTTAGATAAAATCTAAAAACTATTTATATATTTTCTATAAATTAAACTCAATATAATAATGATACAAACATGTTACCTCATATAGATTTATAGTGATTTAAATAATTTCCAATTCCAAAATTTATAAATATAAGAAAAAAGAGTCCTTTGGAAACCATTAGTGCTAATCAATTTACAATGGTATATGGAATAATTTATATAAAACATATGGATCTCTATACCAATTTCATCAATCTACATTATTTACATGAATTAATTTTCATATGATACCTTTATCCAATAAATTTAGTTACAATGAGATGTAGACTTTATAAATATCACATATTAGAATATAATCACAATTTTCTAATTCAATAATAACTGGGATGATGAATAAATCACATATAATTAAGACTTATAGATGTCCAAATAACATTTCCATTACTAGATAGATAATCACATAGTTTTTCCTATATTTTTATGACCATAAGCATCCTCTTCCTATTTCAGAAACGATCCCAAATGTAATTCTCATCACAAAAGGGTGTTTTCCTCATCTTGGTCATTCTATGACCAACTACATAGTCAACCACATATCCAACAGACCCAGATTAGCTAAGCATCAAGTCATAAGTAATAATGGCATCAAAATATAATGGTTTTCATGTTATGTGTTTTTATAATAATGGTATTAGGAAAACAATTATAAAACAAAAAACCCTTTTATACCATAAACATTTTCTTTAACCCTCTACGTGGAATATAATCAGTGTAGGGGGGGTCATTCAACATACAAAAATCTTTTCTGCCTTATGAGCCTATTCTATATATCAATAGTATATCCTACATAGGATAACCATTATATTAACTCAAAACATATAATACCCCATTAAGAATATCAGTTATGGATATATCAACATCATTCATTGAGAGTTCAATTATCATTTCACTTCTTGGAAAACACATCCACAGACATATACAACGAATCAAAAAGTTTAATTAAGTTGAAAATTTATTTTCTATAATTTGATGAATTTTATAATAAGAAACTATTTAAAGAATACATTTCAAAACCACAAATAATTTATTTTCTAAATATATAACATATGATATACTTCTAGATTAATGTTATAATTGTTAAAATTTTTAATATTTGTTACTCAATAAATACCTATTTAATTCCTTGAATACCTCTATGATATTTTCGTAAAAAATCACCACTAAATCATTAATTATTAACATCAATTATGTTGGAAAGTTTCAGAAAATTTGAATTTATAAATCAAATTCATATTTCATAACTCATTGAACATGTACTTAAATATCCTTTGATCCATAAAATCAAAAGTTATTATGTTCATAATTTAGTTTTTCCATACAAAAAAACATAAAAGTTCATCATCCTCATCATATTAAATTAAATCCATCAATTTTTTACATTGATATCACATTGGTAAATAATGTACCACATTAATTTATTTCGTTACCTACACATCCAAAATTCCATTATAATATAATGTAAATTTACATATTTTTTTAAGTAAATGCAACACTATAAAATTATCATTAGAATCATATCTAATACAATTTTACAACATCATGTGATATTAACATTGAGTACTATCTGAGTTCTTTTATATGTAATTTTGGAAATTATCTAAATATAAATCAATCCCCCACTAGCCTCTTAGAACATTTAATGTCTTTTATATATAAAAATATGATATAAATTCTCAGTTTTTTCTAGGAAATAAATCCCATTTGTTATGTTTAAAGTATATATGAAAAAATTTAGTATATCCATATCAAATACAGAATTATTTTGGTTTTCATAAATATTCTAAAAATTATACTTTATTTCATAAATCATTCCATAATTGGGTGGTGTAAACTCTTTCTCTCATATCTTATGGAAAATCAAAGATAAATTTTTTCCCCTTGATAAAACTGCATTTATCCTCATTTTTCTTTAAATCAATGTTTTGAAATATGAAGAATCATAACTCTTGTCTATTAATTCCATATGCTTACATTGTTAATTGAAACACCAAGTTAACAAAAAACATCATTATAAAAAAATTAATTAGACACATATACTCATAATTTTGTTGGATTTATCCATCTTGTTATATTCATTTTCATTAATAGTTACGATTAAACCTTAATTTTCTTTATAATATGATTAATAACAATAGTGACAATAATTTTAATCACTATTTTTTAATTTATTTATTCTTATAGAATTATTAATGTGTAAATTCGATATCCTATATTGTTATCACAAATAGGATAAATACCCATGGGAGGGGGTGAATTAGGGTATGACATATTGGAATAACTGCCTCTTTGGATAATGTATCATTTTAAAAAACTAATATTATCTATATTTTATAGTTCAATGTGGGAAATTAATTTTAATCATCCATATGCCATAAAAAATTAACATGGTTCACCCTTATTGGGTAATGTATAAGGATAATAAAATGACGATGTGATAATTTACAAAATCCACTAAGGCTCACTATCAAATTAATTGATTTTTCCTATATAACTACTATGACTAGGATTAATACTCTTGGAAGGGATCCACTCACCATTTATGGACTTGTATATCTCTTCATTTTCATGAACACACACACCCTAAATTGTAGATATATTCTTTGAAAAAGTCATTTTTTCAACCATAGAGGAAATATACTTTTCCATGTACTTCTAGTATGTGAAATGAAATTTTTTTAATTTTTCTAGTCTCTTTGAAACAATCCTTGACTCCTCCACATAATACCCTTTTGACTCTATGTACTATGTTGTACCACATGGTTTTAGTGCTTCATGGACCACCTATCCTCCAAAAATTTCATCCTCTCCCATCGATTGTATCTCCCATTGCAGAAAACCACATCTTTTAAGGATGAACACCTCTTCTACAGACTATTTTCTATTTTGAATACCACTTTTACATCAATTTATCTTACTACATCATTAGATAATCACCAATTCTATGAATTATATCCCTTTCATTGATAATTTTCATTACCAGCTACAGATCCTATCCAATATCCTTTCAGGTACTATTCCCATGATCCAATTCACCCTTCTCAGAATCCAACGTTGTGAAATGTTCTCTTTCATGGACCCCCTCATGGAAATATTTCAAACATAGTTGAATTTCATCCGAGATGAATGATATTATCTATTGAATTATCTATTGGTAATTATGGGGTTAGTGGTAATTATATAGTCAAATAGATATGAAAAATATGATAATCCATTTTAATCAATTCGATGATGTAGTATAGCCTTCATCGCATACATCGCTCCTCCCACGTACCATTTTTTTTACATGGTCCATCTTGCACTCTTTCTCAAATGATCCACTGCCTCTCATCCAAAAATTATGTGCCTATTGTAAATCTGTTTCCTCCCTTAAACTACTATCATCCCATAATTGATTTCCCCTGGGTGGACCGCATTACATGCTTCGTGAAACGTGTACCACTTTTTCATGGTCTATAAATAATTACTATAAAGAAATCATTAATTTTCTTATTTCCTTAAATGTTGGTTATATTTCCTCTACGAACCATGAACTAAGATTTAATGGCCCTTAACTATGTTCTGTAGAAAATAACCCCTTTCCCCAAAACCAAATTCCTGATTTTGAGGCAAAAAAACGTACTCAATAGTGGTCAGCAAGCATTTTCAACCAACATAATCGCCCCATAACACTGAGAGGATGACTTGATGGATTTTTCCTAACAATCTCTCCTTTTAGGTATTTTTAAAAAACTTCTTATTTTGATATATAATTGAATATAATTTCATCGTTTATCAATATTAACTTATTTAAATTAAGATAAAAATCAAGGATTCACTCAAATCACAGTATAAGCCCCCATGAGTAGTGCTCATTATGAGAAATTTGAGTATAATGAAATGTTCATAAATGTATAAAAACATTCCATTCCAACACCACTCTTCTACATTCATTACAAACCTCAACTATTGTGATTTAAAATCATTAAATGATTTCCTTTAGCAACATCAAATTTAAATACCCCCCTTATCTCATTGACCCCCTTTTAGCTTCTCCCCTAGTCATGATTAATAAATTTTCTCCCATTCTATATCAAAAAGTCCTGCCCCCCTTCATCAATGAACACAAAGGCTAATTATTTATTGTCTACCATATGGTAAAGAACACAAATTAACATGTTAGGGAAAACACATCATACCTCATGGGGGGGGGCTACATCCATGATTTTTAATGTATGGAAAGTCAATAGAACTACTCTATCCATTTTATTTCATTCAAACCCATATTTGGTTACGGCCTTTGTCAAAATATCTATAACTAGTTGTTTTGTAGAAACATAATCCGAAATCACAATACATTTCTCAAAATACTCCATGATAATATGATATCTTATTTCAATGTGATTTTTCCAGTAGTGACTGAATATATGTTTTCAAAGATTTAGGGAACCTGAATTATCATAGGGGAGACTGATATGGTAAATCACTTCAAATCCTATTTCATCGAGCTACTACTACATCCAAAAATAACTTTGTGCATGATTGAGTAGACAATATACATTAAGCTTCTACAGTGATCAGTGAAATTAATTCATATTTCTTTCCAAGAAAAGAAATACACAATCCACTAATATTTAATGCACTACATAATAGTGATTTTCTATCATCTGAATATCTGGACCAATATATATCTATATATCTTAATAAAACTTGTTATTATTTTTCAATATATAACAAGAAAAAATTCCCAATTACATAAAGAAAATGATGTATTCTTTTCACCCCAATCAAGTGGGATTAGTTGGTATTTATTTGATATCTAGTCTCTTATCATGTAGAAAAAACCATATCATGACTTTTCAATTTAAAGTACAGTAGACTGCCAATGATTTGCCTTAATTTTTTGATATTGACCACTTTTCTGTTATCAACCGGATACCATTTATCTGAGTAGCTGTTGAATGATTCATATCATTGGAATTGTCAATTCAAAATCATCTCAAAATCTCATTGGTATATTTTTATTTTGAGAGTAATGTTCTATACATTCATACCATAACAAGTAGACCATGGAAACACATTAGTTCACCAATCAATGACATTTCAATCTCAATTTTCCAGAATTTGAAAATAATTCTACATTGTACTTCATTTGTTCTAATGAATATTATGTCTTCAATATTCAATAGCACCACCATCCATTGATTATATTCATTATTGAGAAACATATTGTGATCAACTCCACCATGCAGAAAACCAATATTATTTAAGAATTGTTCTACCCTTGAATACCATGTTATTCGTTCTTTCTTCAAAAAATATAAATACATCCTCTTCTAAAAAACTATGTTTTAATATTCCTGAATGAGAAAAGCATTTGGTTTGTCAATATAAACTTCTTCTTCTAGAACCCCCTTCAGTAATGCGGACATGAAGTCCATCTAAAAAACATAAAACATAATTTTCAATGAAATGTAAAAGAATTATATAATTGTCTCTAACCTTGAAATAGGTGAAAATCTTTCATCAAAATAAATACCCACTATCTGAAGTACCCTTTTCACATTATTCATTAATTTTTCAAATCACTGAACTGTCTTCATTCATCTTGTTATGAAAGACCCATTTAACCTTAATGAAATTCGTATCTGTTTGTCTCAAAACAATCTCCCATATTTCATTCTTATCAATTGGTTCATGCTCTTAATTCATATCCTAAACCCAATTCAGATATCCATTTGATTCATTAAAACATTTAGACTCTACATGGGATAAGTATGATACTTTATATAGAGTCTTCATTATCCTGGTCTATACTGATGTTGACTAATCACCAATTATATTCTGCCTATCAATTATGGCTCTTCTCTTCTCACTTTATGAAGATACTCAATTATTCTCCTCTATTTCATTATCTAAATAATCTTCTAAATTAACCTCTGTAATTGGAACATCACCTAATATGATTATCTCTTAATTACTATCTTCCCAAGACTAATATTGTATTTTGTAATGATTTTTCTCACTCTCTAATAGAGTGACATGATGGAATTCTATATCCTTTCCTTGCCACTTATTAAAAAATTTATATTCTTTGATATTCATTGTGTTTCCATGAAATACCCCTTCATCTCTAAGAGATTGAAACATCCTATGTTTTTCTATATTGAGAATGAAACACTTACATCCAATGACTTGAATGTAATTCAATTTTGGAATATTTCACAACCATATCTCAAATGGAGTTTTCTGATCTTTTGGACACTATAAATATCTATTTTATTATTATAATGATGTTGAAACTTATACTTTCCAAAACATATTTGTATGGTATTTCTCAATGAACATTATTCTATCCATGTTGTTGATAATTCAGTTAGTTATCTCAACTACTATCATCAACTATGGAGTTCTTACTATAGAAAATTGGGGATGTATCCCACGTTTCTCGAGATAATCCACTATTTGGCTATTAATTAACTCATTAATATTATGTCTTCCAATCTTCTATACTTTTTGACCTTGGAACATTTCAACTTGTTATAGATATGTTTTAATGAAACAGAACCTCTCAGATTTGTAGGTGATGATTGATACCCACACCATTCTACTCAAATCACCAATGAACAGAACATAATATCTCATGCCACCAATAGGCTCGGGGTGAAATAGGTCCACACACATCAACATGCACCATCTCAATCACTCTTGTAGACCATTTCTCTTTTTCCTTATATGTAATTCAAATGATCATTCCATGTTTACAAGAATCACATGTATGCGTATGATGAAGAGAAAACCTATTGAGTCCACGAGAATCAACTTATTTGACTATATCTTCCAAGGAGTTTATCCTCAATTTCCCTTGATGTTTATGTAATATTTTTTCAACCTCTTCCTTTGACAAAAATCACATATCTTCTTCTCTACCCACAAGATATAGATTTTATTTCTTTTGCTTTCCCTTATAAACAACTACATCAACTTTTTCCATGATGACAAATAATTTCAATGAATATAATATGGAATGTCCCAAGTCACAGAGTTTACTGACACTAAAAATGTTGTTTCCGAGAAATTTAGTAACATATACATCCTCATGTCTCATGTATTTTTCCCCAAACATAGATTTTCCAAAGACAACAATATTCAGGCCTTCATTAATACAAAATCATATTATACCATCCTTATCATAGCTGATTTTTGTCACCATATATTTATTTCCTATTATATGATTGGTTCATCCAATTTTAATCATCCATATTCAATTGAAATCTGATTTTTTAAGTGAAATCTCTATAATCACGACATCTTCATATCTTTTCATTTTGATCCATGTTTTTTACTTTATACCTGATACAAATTGATAAACTTTATCTTCCCTGATTTATGATGGACCAGCTTCATGCTGTTGAGATACAAATCAAATTTTCATTTCTATCCCATTGGTTGATACGTTTAGTTGATACTTATGACTACATTCATTCTACATTGGAACATTTATCTTAATTTTCAGGAAGAATTTTCAGGTCATGTCCATGAATCCTACACACCTAAAATAGTGACCATCAAATAATTTTTAAAATATAGAACCCTCTATTGCTTCCTTTGTTTTCCTTTTCTTTTTTATACCTATATTCTATATACCAAAAATTGTGTTAGTGTCTCATCATTCCACAATAATATTATCTATTGTGGGGGACATTGTAGTATGGAAGTACTACACTAATGGTTCTCCATTGGGATCTATGAATCTTATGATTATGATTCATAACCCAATAAAGATTCAACATCAAAGTGGAATTTTGTGGTCTAACATCAACCATCTGTACTTTCATTTTGCAATCAATCCCCATACCAGCTATATCATTCTGATCAATCATTTTCTTTCCATGACACTCTTTTTTCTACATCGTTGGAACCCTGAAATCTAATTTCCAATTTTTTATTTCATGTTTTCCTACTTTTCTAGAATTAAGATTTTATCCTAATCTTTCATTTTTCTTCACATACTGACATCTTTATATTTGAGTTTTTTAATACGTTTTATTTTATATTTTCCAGCATTAGTCAAACTAGTGATATCTCTTTTTTTCTTTAATTTTGATTCTGTAATCAACCATCTTTTATGATATTTCTACTGTTAAAGACTTTAGGTTTTCATTTTCTTCATCCATCTTAGACTAATTTTCTTCATAATGAAGCATATAATTTTTCGCATCATGAATCAAATAGTTGGATTTAATATCTTTTTCTCTCTTAAAATCTATCACTTCAAAGGAATATTTTAATTCATCCTGAATGTCATCTA
The DNA here is from genome assembly GCA_963277665.1 of Viscum album. NCBI lineage: Eukaryota > Viridiplantae > Streptophyta > Magnoliopsida > Santalales > Viscaceae > Viscum > Viscum album. Next base: position 495,488,429 of record OY728121.1, on the reverse strand, counting down.
TTTCTTCTACTTCTCCCTCATCACAATTTCTATATTCCCTTATTGGAAATATCACACAACATCCACCATAACATCTGCTTCAGTATCCTTGATGTCCTCTAACTCTTTTTCTTCAAATTATTCTAGGATTTTATCTTTATTTTAACGAACATTATTGTTGTTGATGAACATTTTCTTACTAGTACTCTTACATTAGACTTTGGATGAAAACTTATCTCGAGGAATTACTTTTAGTGATCATCATCATCTTCAAACCTTTTAGGACACTTTGCTGAAAATTGTACAATCATTCGACAAGAAAACCTAGAAATAGGATGTTTACCATTAATCATTACTATTATTCTTTACATAGTTGAGGATAGAAATGACATGACATAATACAAATATTCTTCCTCATCAATGTTTTAAATAGAGAGTATATTCATGGGATTAAATGAATCTTTCATCAACATACCATTTTCAACAGCATCATTATCATCCTTTATCATATTATACACAAAAAGAGTATTATGCAAGCTATCTGATGTCATCTGTATTTTATCATTAACTTCCAATATATAATCTTTCAGATCATACTGAGTTGGAATATTGCTCATGATACACTTTACGATATTTATAACTTCAATATATTCTCCAATACTATGGATGTATCAAAAAAACATTTAACTAGTCAAATAATGATTCAATATACTCATTAGGGTACAATATCAAATCCTCATACTTGTTCCATCGAACCTACATCTTTTCTTATAACACCTTGGAGTCACCCTCATTAATATTCAATACATTTTCTCACATTTCATGTGATAACTTACAAGACATCACCTTAATATATATGGAACTAGATTGGGCTACCCCTAAAGAATGGATTATTTTGGTATCTGTAGACAAATCACTTTGGTATGCTTTTAAAATAGCACCACTATCTATGTAAGAAATAATTACATGAATCAGTACTGTAAAGACATCCATTCTTAATATTTGGAAGTATTTTTGCATCTAATTCATCCTTAATTGAATTTTTTCCTATCAACGATTAAAATACTTTTTTGATTGACAACCTCCATTTTGTAAACCTAGAAAGATCGAATAAAATTTATCTTTTCCCTCTATTAAATTTTTTTATCTCAATTAGGTTAAATATACTAAGAGGGTGGGGGTGAATTGGGGTAAGATAATTTGAAACAACTTCCCCTTTTAGATCTTGTTTCATTGTTAAGAAAAACACTCTTCTCACTCTTTCTCAGTGAAATGTGTGAATATAATTTAAATCACATAGAAGACACAACAAATTTACTTGGTTCAACCTTAGTAGACTATCCCCTGTAGAGCATACCAATGATGTGATAATGTAACAAATCCACTAAGGATCACTTTCAATTTACAAGGTTTTTGGTACAACACTTTTATTCCAAGGCTAACTACTATTACAAGGTTTAATGATAACCCAATGTTTCCCATGTGTAACTTATTATGTCTCTATATCTAGATCATTGTTTGTGGAAAGGGTCATTTTCTTCCTATTCCCTTTCTCACTACTCTTGGTAGTGATCCAATCACAACATATGGATCGATAGGTTCTTTAATTTTCATGAAATAATGAATCCAAAACTATAGATAAATTCTCTATTGAAGTAATATTTTCCCCCATAGTTAAAATACAATTTTCTTTTGTATTGATTGTTTACAGAAATTAATTTTTTAAACTGTTATACTTTTTTTTCAAACATCCTTCACTCCTCCAAAGACATACCTGATTACTTCGCAAACTGTGCTACATAGCATGGTGTGAGTTATTCATGGACCACCTCTACTTCACGAACTTCCACTAATTCTGGGTATTGTCTCTCCATCTACATACAACCACCTCTTTTACAGATGAAATTCTCTTCCAGGGAATATTTTTTTCTCCACACACATCATATAATTTTTTGGACCTTCATACATCTGTAGACCATCACCTATTCTGCGAAAAGTCTTTCATTTGCAAAACCTATTCCTTTGTGAGCTGCAGAGCCTCAAAAATATTATTTCGCGAACTATTCCATAAAACCAATTGACCCTTCATGTAATACTCCTTCATGAACTCTTCTCCTTCGTGGAACCCCTCGTGTATGTCTTTCAATCATACATGTATTTCTTCTATGTGAAATGATATTATCTATTGAAATTATATCTTATTATTGACGGGATTTATGGTCCTCAAATGGGAATATAGATCTTGAAAATTTTCTAATAATTTTTCCTCAAATATTTTATATGGTACATCCATCACCGTGTACTACTCTCCTATTGAGATCCCTTTTCCCTATGATATTTTCATAGAGATTTTGTCCTCTATGGTGGAAAATTTCTTCCATAATTGATAAACTACCTCTCAGGTACAAACAACATCTCTCAAACAAATTATTTAACTCCAATGAACTACCATCATCCCATTACCCATTTTCCCTATTTCGTCTGCTTATTATATTTTTCAGTCATTGTATGATACTTCATAGTCTATATAGAGTTGTGATGTAGAAATAATTACATGGAAAATTTACATCACTATTCCACGTATTTCCTTTTCAGTCAATGAACATAGCATCATTGGCCCTGAACAACGTTCTACGAAAAAACATAACTTTTCAAAAACAATTCCTTATATTTTGAGGCCAAAAAGTTTGTGAAACAATGGGAAACTACGCCTCCATAAACCCCTAGTTCAGAAAACACTAACCATACTAATACATGGTTATATATATTTTTCATCAAACCCAATCACCCCTAAAATACCAATTGGCCGTCCTGAGGAATTTTTCACATCATATACATTTTAAAATGTATGAATTTATTTCTAAAACATTTATACCTAACATTTATATTCCATTAAGATTCAATAATCCCATTCATGTATCCTAGATAATTATATAATATGAAAACATTATACTCTTTCTTAATATTTTATTTGGATATAAATGAAATAGGTTTTCAATTTAAATAAACAATTTATGACTCTCCAACAAACACTTAATATTACCATTTGAACTTGTACACTGTTGTATTATCAATACAAAAAGATAAAATATAAATTTTGTTCACATTTAATATATTCTAAAAAAATTATAAAATTGGAAAAGAAATTATTAAATTATATAAAATTTCAAGACATTTACAAAAACTAACATACGATAAATTTCATATACAACGAATTATTACAGAATCTTTATATCTCTTCTAGACATACCCAATCATAATGAGTATATAGGTGGATACAAAATTTAATTATCAATTTTGTACTGTATTCCATTACAACATATATGAAATTATTCCATTTCAATTAAAATAAATTTGAGTCCATTGTTAAACCCATCACTCATTCGTTACTTCAGAATGGTTTACTACTCCACATGGAATTTTCTTTTTCTTAAGAGTGATTCAAAAAATTTATACCGATTTGTTAGTTTCATAAATTTGGCTTCTCCATTTTAAAAGGATTATCTTCAAAGAGATGTATGATAAAAATGATTATATTTATATAAAAAATCATTTTTCTAATATTTATCATGCATTACATTGATTTAATATGTACTTCAATAAAATGTGTTCCAACTAAAATGGTAACCCTTTTCAAATCCTCATATTTACCAATTGGAAAAGATCCATATTTCACTAGGTGATTATCCCATAATTGGCATGAACCTCACCACCTTGAAATTTTGGTATATCATTATCCAAATCCTATCATATACAACTCTATGATGGTTTAGTATAAAAATATTTTTCCAATTTGTTATATAGATAAAATAAACACCATTACACCATAATAAAAACTCATTGGGCTTCGCATATATGTATAAGATAATGAAAATTATAGAAACATGAAACCTAACTCTTAGGTTATCCTCATTACATCCTTTCCAAACATAAGTTCATCTAGGGTCACCCCACTTGGGAATGAAATTATAAATTTGGATGGTCAACGTCCTAAAAATTAATTCCATTAGAAGGAATGTAACACTTAGTATTTGGAAAGGGATTTAATCTATAAAAATTATCTAATATTATTCTCTTTATATATACACAAGTATTATATTAAATATTTTAATCCTATCCATTCATCCAAATACATATAATCACTCTAAATTGATGATTTACACTTTGCAAAACTCATATCTAGTGTTACTAAAGGTAATTAAAATTTAGTCAAATCTAAAAAATCATTATCAATACCAAATATAAAGTAATGTAAACCATTTAATTTAAAGACTTAAATTCATATAAAAATTTTAATCCCAACAAGACTAATCATAGCATGATATGTAGTCGATCCTCACTTTTCTAAACTTTGATATGCCTCTGGACTATTGAGATGTGTAACCAAATATACCTTTACCAATTGATAATTTACTCAAGATTGATATTTATTTAATTACTTGTATAAAAATATAAAATATAAAATTATAATAATCTTCCTAATTCATGATCATAAAATAATAAAAGAAAAAGAAAAATTATAAGAAAACGTTATCCATTACAACACCTAGTATTTAATACCTTATATTAATGTATGAGAACATTTAGAATATAATTTAAAATTTAATCAAAATAATTAATTATCTTTAAAATATAATAAGTTTATATCTATGAATATAATATGTAACAATAAAACTGAAGAATAAATAATATATTTTAACATGATATAAACCATTTATGAATAATTCTCAGTAAATCAAATTATAAATATATATTTTAATGTTTTCATGAATTAGGAAAATGAAATAATTAATGAAATATAAATATTTACAATTTAATTTAAATAAGAACTCCATAATAATATACGTTATAAAGAATATTACATAAATATTTGATATTAGATGACATAAAAAAATGTATACATAAATTTTTATTATGTAAACAAATTTCTCAATTTAAACATAATATATTTAATATTATTTAAACCTTGATCATATAAATTATAAAAAATTCTTTTTATATGAATTAAGTGATTTCTAAATTAAGGAATACTTATATAAAAATTCAATTATATAATTATGAACAATTCATAATTAATATAGAATCAATTATATTGTATCCTAATTACATAAATTATACATTGTAATAAATTAAAATAGTAGTTTCTATATGAATATTTTTATTTAAATTATATTTCAAGTAATGAAATTAAAAAAATGAATAAACTAATATCAATCACTATATATGTATACTTATTTTTTATATGCATAAAATATTTTTAATTGGTTATGAATAATTTATAGTTTCTTAATTTTAAAAAATAATTATTAATTAATAAAAATCCCCAAATTACTTTTAAATGATTGATTGAAAACAAATAAACAATTAAAATCATTTATGTTTTAAAATATAAGAAATTTTATTTTTTCCAAGTATAATATATTTTAACATGCATTCCAAATTATTGTTAACATTATATTTATCATATTTAATATAAAATAAGTCTTATGGATGTTGTAGGATGGTGTGTATAAATGAGTCTTGCAAGATATCAAAATAACAACTAAAAAATGTTAATTATTTATGGATTTTTATATATACACATAATGAATATTAAAATGATGATTCAATTTCCTTTGTATTATTAATTCATATTCTCTATGACTAGTACAACTGATAGTCACATTATATCATAACTCCATGATTGCTCATGTAAGAGTAACTCTTTGCATAATCTTATATCATAATATTTGATTACGTACTAAGTAATAAAATATTTAAAACCTGGTAAACGACTCATTATGATATTTCCAAAATTCTATATAAAATACGGGGCTAGTGTTTCGAAATCATAAATGTCTCATAATAACACCTTTGTATTTTATGATTCCAAAAGTCTGGTGGAAAAAAATATATAAACTAATTTATTGTAATATAGTTTCTTCTTCTGATTTCATATTTTAAATTGCGTGATCCTATTGTATATTATGATATTTTATGCACCCAATTTTTGTATACATTTCCATATATATAATTAAAGATAAAAAAATTTTCAGTAAATATATTTTGTTTCATGAACATATTCTTTGATTTTTGTGATTCTGTTTACTTTCAGGAGCTTTCTGGTTAAATACATGAATCAAGGGAAGTCTGTGAAAATTTTGAAACTATAAGGCGTGTACTTTTATACATGCCATGTACATCCAGACAGGGACACGGACTCAAGGAGGGAGTACACGCCCATGTCACCAGGAAAAAGATACATGCCATGTATGGTGGCGCTACATGCCGTGTACTACATTCTAGAATCGGGTGTTGCTGAGAATGTTCTACAAGCCCATGTGGGTGTTGAAGGTGACACGACGTGTACCATTTATACACACCGTGTATGATATTATAGAAGGAGTTGGTTGCCGAATTTTGACACTACACACTGTGTATGGCGATGCTACACACAGTGCACACTCAACCACCAGGAGGCACCGTGTTCAAAAGTCAAAGACGACGTGTTAGGCCACCTACCCATGGAGAAATTGGTGCCAAAACGAGTTAATGAAAAGTACATGGCGTGTACTTTCTATACACTTTGTGTACTTTATTTTCCTATAAAAAGAGGCCTTGAGCTTTGGATTTTGGGAGTTCGAAACCATTGGAGTAGAGAAGAAGCTATGCTGCTACCATTCTCGAGCCACTGTTGTGCCATAGTTCCACTATTCCACCTTCCAACACCTTACCTCAATGCATAAACGATGAATCCGTTAGGTATCATGTGTGTCGTTTCTCTCCCACTTTCTATGTGTAACTTAAACTCTCGTGTTGGGGCTGTGGATGAAAGGATCGTAACTGGTGTGTTTTTTATATAGTTTTGTTTGCTCGTTGTAATTCTTCTTACTCTTTTTAATTCACTGTCAAATATAACTGAGAATTTTGAGCCGGACAAAGGGAATAATTTTCATTGATACAAAAGAGAAGTAACGGTGAAAACATCCATGAGCATTGGAATGATTTCACCGATTCAAATAATGGACTGAACTTAACAAAGAATTAAGAACACTGACTACCGGAATAGGGAGTCAAATGCTCAAATTCCAAACAAGAGGAACTAGACCGAGGAAATCATGTAATAAAATGAAATCCAGAATGTTGAATTATCATGAACAACACAACCATTTAAGAAATCTTCATAAGAACTCCATAATCACCACAACCCCGACGTGTATTTTCTTATCGTTATAAACTCTTTAAATTCACTTGTTGTTTTTTATAACTGTTAAGAATTTCTTCAAATGAAAACAATATAGTTTTAATACAAAACCAAAATCAAACCAATCAACTCTAAATTCGGCATACTTCACCTGATTAAGTATTAAATAAATTGAATTCACGCATGCCATATTTCCCTATGGATCTACCCTGAATTTATGCTATACTAAAGTTTTAATAATGGTAATTAATTTGGGAAGAATATAACTTCAACCATAACGACAAGTGAGACCAAATTTCGGCACCGTTGCCAGGGAACTTTGGATTTGGTGCTAAGATTTACATTGTGTTAATAATAGATTTAAGTGAAAATAAAAATAAAAAATTATCAAAAATCTCTTTTCTAATCCCATTTAAAATTTTCACTTCTGTTTTTCCCTTTTACGCCTGTTTTTTGTTTTTGTGTTGTACAGAATCTAAAGTGTATGATCAGACATCCTACACGGTCTAGGAGATCCGAGTCCTCAAAACTACTTCCACATGACCAGGAAATCGAACAGACCCTGCTTCGTCGTCGGCGTGCACTAAAAGAAACTGACAACCAGCAACCCTCTACCAAGGCGAACACGAAAGAGGAAGAAACAACCGTTGATGTTGTGGCTGAGAATCAGTACCAGGATCAGCAGCCTCCCACTGCTGGTCTATCGGAGCAGGCACCCGGGGCATTCATGGAATTCCTCCCAAGGGATTACCAATGGCCACCGTATCAACCTCCTCTAGCGTACGAGCAACTCCAACAACCGCAACAACTTTTCCCATGACCATACTTCCCCCCTCAGTAGCAGTTCATGCAAGCTCCTCCCCCTCAGCAGCAACCTCCAAGACGTACCCTTATGGAGTACGGTCTTCCTTCAATCCAAGGAGATGATATGGGTATCGTTCTTCCTCCAGTCTAGACCCATCACATCGAGTTCAAGCCTGCTATCATGCAGCTGATCCAGAACACTGTCCAATTCGGAGGCCTGCCCAGTGAAGACACGAACTCCCATCTCTCCATCTTTTTGAAGATTTGAGACACGTTTCATTACCATGGAATGTCAGAGGATGCCATCAGTATTCGCTTATTTCCCTTTTATCTATGGGATAAGGAAAAAGAATGGATCAAGGGGCTGCCACAACGATCTATCCTCACCTGGGAGGAGCTAGACCAGGCATTGTTTTCCAATTACTTTCCACCATCAAAGACGGTGACACTCCAGAATGAGATCCATAATTTCTAGCAGCATGACTCTGAGTCGTTGTATGAGTCCTAGGAACGCTTCAAAGAAATGTTACGAAAATGCCCCCACCACAGACTCATACTATGGATGCAAGTCCAGACCTTCTGTGGATGACTTACAACAAATACCAAGTCCATGGTGGATGCTGCTACTGGATGCATGGTGATGCGGAAATCCTTCGAAGAGCTATTCGAAATACTGGAAGATAGGCCAGCCAACAACATCCAGTGGAACTCCAAGCGGGGGACTCAAAAGAGAGGTATGCACAATATTGATGCTACCACTATGTTAGCTGTTTAGTTGGTCGTTGTGTCCAAGAAAATTGACGAATTGATCCTCAAAGGATCACCTTAAGTTCATTCGGCGAACCATCCAGCATGCGGAGACTATGGTGATAACAAAATCATGGGACAATGAATAGGTTTGACTACAGGCCCTTCGACGAGCGAGGTGAGTTATGTTGCCCGAAATCGAGGGCCCAACCACTGCCATCATTTTCATAACCTGGAATGGAGAGATCAACAGAACACTGGCTGGGGACAACAACAGTAGAATCCTCTGCCCTAGCGACCGCGCAGTTACATCCAACCTCCATACTAGAACCAATACCAAGGGATGTAACAACCCCAGCAGGGTCATTATCAGCAACAAGGGTATCAAAACCCTCGTCCACAGCAGCCACGACAGCCACCTCCTCCACCGGTTCAACAACCACCTCAGTAGGAGAGCACCTCATGGTTAGAGGACCTGATGAATAGATTCATATCCACTGCTGAGACTCGGTTCCAAAATCAGGAAGCTTCGATTCGAGGCTTGGAGAATCAGATTTGCCAGCTGGCAAATCAACTCTTAGGAAGGAAGCTCGGTACACTACTGGGAAACACAGAGAAGAACATGAGAGAGGAGGCCCATGTCGTCATGCTCCGGTGTGGAAAAGAGCTCCAACGGAACCAACCAGCACAGCCAGGTGCACCCACACCCCCTGATGATGAAGAACATACCAGTACCAACCCCTCCTCATCCAAAAGCCCGTAGAAGAGGCTTTTCAAAATAAAGAAAAAGAGGTAGTCCAACCATTAAATCCTTCATTACCTTTTCCAGAAAGATTGATGCAGAGGAAGCTGGACCACTAGTTCAAAAAATTCATGCACGAATTCATAAAGCTCCACATCAACATACCATTTGCGGAGGCCCTGACACAGATGCCCACCTATGCAAAATCCATGAAGTAAATCCTCTCGAATAAGAGGAAGATGGAGGATTTGGGAGTTATTGCACTAAAAAAGGAATGCACCATGGTGGTTCAACATTCAATTCCTCCCAAGCATTAGGATCTAGGTAGTTTCACTATTCCTTGTACTATTGGATGTCATGAGCTTGGGAAGGACCTCTGCATCATAGGGGACAGCGTGAACCTCATGCCCCTCGATGTTTTCCAGAAGCTGGGACTCAACGATCTCAAGCCTACCCTTGTAGCCCTTAAACTTACTGATCGATCCATCAAACATCTGAAGGGACTACTGGAGGACGTACTGGTCAAGGTCGGTTGTATGATCCTCTCTGCTGATTTCATCATCCTCGACATGGGGGATGAACATGATGAACCTCTTATACTTGGAAGACCTTTCTTGGAAACTGGGAAGGTACTGATCGATGTGCACCAAGGAGAAATTATTTCTTGGTAGGGGATGAAAGAGTTTCCTACAAAATCCTCAAGGCCGTCAAACATGCTTCCTTGTCAGAGAATGAGGACTGTTATGTAGTTTCCACAATCGTTAATCATTTTAGCGAAAAAGGGGATTATATTGTATGTTGTTTTACTTAAAATAATTTAACTATTCTAGATATTCTATTAGAAGAAGCGCAAGAAGACTTGCAATTCATATAAGACCAGGGCGACCACTATTGGTAGCATGCAGTTGTTCCTAATAGTTTGGAATGGGACAAGGTGTAACCACTTGTGTCTTTGATTTTAAAGGTGTCTGAACTCAAACTGAAGCCCCTTACATATTCTCTCAAGTATGGTTATTTAGGACCCAATCAAACTTTTCATGTTATACATAATGCAGAACTATCACAGGAGTAGGATGATGCACTTCTGCAGGTTCTAAAATAGCGGAAGCACGCTATTAGGTGGATAGTCGCTGATCTGAAGGGCATCAGCCCTACCATTTTCACTCACAATGTAATACTTGAAGAAGGTTCCATGCAATCTTGGCAACCACAACGGCGCTTGAATCCTCCCAAGAAGGAAGTTGTAAAAAAAGATGTGATCAAATTATTGGATGCAGGCATCATCTGTCCGATCTCGGATAGTCCATGGGTGAGTCCTCTCCAAGTGGTACCCAAAAAGGGGGGTATCACTATGATTTCAAATGAAAAGAACGAGCTCATCCCTACACACACTATCATGGGCTGGTGAGTCTATGTGGATTACTGAAAGATAAATGATGCCACATGAAAGGATCATTTCCCCTTTCCATTCATGGATCAAATGCTAGAGAGACTAGCAGGGCACAACTTCTATTGCTTCCTCGACGGTTTTTTCGTCTACAACCAAATCTCCATTGCTCTAGAATATCAGGAAAAGAGCACATTCAATTTCCCCTACGAGACATTTCATTATCATAGGATGTCTTTCGGCATGTGCAATTCCCCCACCACCTTCCAACACTATAGGCTGGCCATCTTCCACGATATGGCGGAACAAATCCTGGAGGTATTCATGGATGATTATTCCGTTTACGGAAAATCATTCACCATTTGTTTACAGCACCTAGAGCTAGTTTTGGAACGATGTGAGCACACTATCCTAGTCTTTAACTGAGAAAAGTTTCATTTTGTGGTGCAAAGTGGCATAGTCCTTGGCCATAGAATTTTAGAAATGGGGATAGAGGTGGACCCGTCGAAGATCGAAGTCATTTCATGACTACCTATACCAAATTCCTTCTACGCCATCCGCAGCTTCCTGCAGCATGCAGGTTTTTACAGGAGGTTTTTCCACGACTTCTCCAAAATATCCCAGCCCCTCACCAATCTACTATCCAAGGATTCCATATTTGAGGCTGATGAGACATGTGTCAGATCTTTTGAGCATCTAAAGAAGTGCATGGTGGAAGCTCCAGTTATGATTTCCCCCAACTTGGAGGAACAATTTGACGTGATGTATGATGTGAACGACTACGTAGTGGGAGGAGTCTTGGGCCAGCGACCTGACCAGATTTTCTGACCTATCAATTATGCCAGTAGGACGCTCAATGAGGCACAGATCAACTACACCACCACAGGAAAGGAGATTCTTGCAGTGGTTTTCGCATTTGACAGGTTTTTTTCTTACATAGTGTTGTCTAAAGTTATTTTTTATACTAACCATGCAGTACTAAAGTACCTACTCAATAAGAAAGATGTGAAGCCCTGATTGATCCGATGGGTACTCCTCCTACAAGATTTCAATCTTGAGATACAAGATAAGAAATGCAGTGAGAACTTCATTGCTGACTATCTCTCCCACCTTGAGCTGCCTCATTTGGGGAAGGAAGAAGATCGAGATATTAGGGAGGATTTTCCTGATGAGAAAATATTTTCGATCAACGAAACACCAAGACCATGGTATGATGACATCGTTAATTTTCTGGTTACTGGTGTTGTTCACCCCAACCTCTCCTTCCAGCAAAGGAAAAGATTTCTCACTGATGTGAAAAGTTACTTCTGGGAGGATCCTCTGCTATTCCGATCCTGTGCAGATGGAGTGATCTTCCGTTGCATCCCGGAGAATGAAGTTCACGGTGTCATGGAGTTCTGGCACGCCTCACCAGTAGGAGGACATAATGGGATGGTCCATACCATAGCTAAGATAATGCAGTCTGGATTTTTATGGCCCACCATGCATAGAGATGCCCGGGCCTTTGTTTCCTGTTGCGATTGGTTCCAGAGGACTGGTAATGTGGGACGTAGAGCCGAGATACCCCATCACCCCATCCTAGAGGTCGAGATTTTCGACGTCTGGGGCATAGATTTCATGGACCCATTTCCCCCATCTCTTGGGAACACTTATATCCTGGTCTGCATCGACTACGTCTCCAAGTGGGTGGAAGCCACTACTGCAGCACACGACACAACCAAGGAGGTCATGAATTTCTTAAAGAATAATATTTTTAGCAGGTTTAGGGTTCCAAGATTATTGATCAGCAATAGAGGGACCCTCTTCGAAAACATACTGATGAGAGTAATACTATCTATGTATAGTGTAAAGCATCATATGGGGACACCATATCATCCCTAGTCCACTGGAAAAGTCGAGCTCTCCAACCGTGAGCTCAAGTAGATCCTGGTGAAAATAGTGAACACTTCACGGAAGGACTGGTCCAAGAAGATAGATGATGCCTTGTGGGCATATCGGTCTTCTTTCAAAACACCACTGGGAATGTCCCCATTTCGCCTCGTCTATGGCAAGCCCTGCCATCTGCTAGTAGAATTGGAACACAAATCCCACAGGGCCGTCAAAGCCCTAAATTTTGATCTGAAAGCAGCTGAAGAGAAATTGAATTTCCAACTATCGAAAGTATATGAGATCATATTAGAGGCATATGAGAACGCCAAGTTGTACATGGAGAAGACAAGAGCCATTCACGACCGGATGATTTCACGAAAATCTTTCCAACCTGGTGATCAGGTACTTCTCTTTAGTTCTCGTCTTCGCTTATTCCCAGGGAATTTAAAGTCACGATGGTCTGGAACATTCCACATTGTATGCGTATTCCATCATGGAGTGGTATAAATTTCTGGAGAAGATGGTCAACCATTCAAGGTAAACAGGAAGTGGTTGAAATCTTACCATCCTACAGACAACAATGTTGGAACGTTGTCCACCATACAGCTCAAGTAAGCAATCTAAGAAGGTCAAGCCAATGACCTAAAACAAAGGCGCTTCCTGGGAAGAAACCCAGAGGTTACACGCTGTGTCCCACTTATCTACACAGCATGTAATTTTATTTTTAATTTATAATCTTAATATTATAAAACTATATAATAACAAGAAAATAACTAGGGATGATGCCAGTGTCGATGGAAATGTTACTAGAGTTTATTCGAGCCGTCCTCGGTTCGAATCCTCCTGACCTACCTTCAGCACGGGGTTCATCCTTTTTCTACTCATGTTTATTTACACGGCATGTGTGGTATTTTCATATTTATGTATATATATATTTTTGTGTGTTTGTGCGTGTGTGTTTGTTTAAATATAATAAAAACCATGATGGGGATGAGCTGGTTGGCTAGAATCGTACCCCGATTCCAAAATGCTCGGGTTCAAATCTAGACAACCGTCCCATTTCCATCATTTTTCTTTTTATAAAACCACACGACGTGCATTTCTATATACGACATGTTCACCATATTTTTTTTTCAATTTAAAGTAAAAACATTTTTAAAATAAGAAATATCATGGGGGTGAAGATGGAAGATTGGAAACGACTTGGCACAGGGTTCAAAAGGCCCGGGTTCGAATCGTGCTAATCCCCCCACTTCATCCCCATCCTTTCCTAAATTAAAACCACATGCCGTGCATTCTACATTCCTGTGTGTATAGGCCATATAGAATAAATATATATATTAACTAAATATGAACAGCAGAACAACCTTTTCTCCAGTGGTTGAGGGGTTCCATTCGGAACAGCCGATCACCGGTTCGAATCCCGCCCCAAGCACTAGACCAAATGTTGTACTAATATTTTTCTAATTTTAAATTACACGGCGTGTATTTTCTGATCTACGTCATGTATAGGTTTATTTGTAATAGAATTTATCAATATATATATTTTATTTTAATTATTAATAATGATAATTGTATAGTTTACTATAATTATAAATATATATATATATATAATTGGAGATACACGGCGTGTAGTCCAAATATACACGTTGTGTGCCTCACACCTGGCTTGAGCCCGTGTCGCACGGCCTCCCCATTTCCTCCCCTCTTCCAGTTTTCTTCTCCCAAATGCCACCTGAACCCCCATTGCTTGATCTTTCCTTTTGGAGTATTTCAAGATCTGATTTCTCTTGAATTGTAATCCTCTTTCAAGGTACGCCATTCTACACCCTCTATTTCATGTTTTTAGATTCGTTTAGGGTGTTTTCTTGATTGTCCGACCATTCAGCTTCCGCGCGTACACGGCCACGAAATGAAGAACACACGCCGTTTACTACTGTATATGGCCACATACAAAATATTTCAAAATTTTAATATACACGGTGTGTTTTTTCGGTACACACCGTGTCCTTTTCCTCATCATGCCCGAGTACTCCTTTGCACACGACCTCACACACCTTGTTCTCAAACACGGCGTGTGTGTTTGGTACACGTCGTGTATACCATTTCATTTGGCCCCTCCTTTTGTGTCACATAACACGGTCTGTTATCCCATGTTCCAGCACATGGTGTGTATGTTTGGTACACATCGTTTACTTTAACATGGTCAATTTTTCACCCTTGGCGAGTCTATCCAGAGAACACAGGATACTCTACATTTTTGACTACATGTCGTGTACTTTAGAGTACATGTCGTTTACCATTATTTTCTAGTTTTCTCACATTTTATTTGTTTTGTTTTCTTTCTTTTTTCCTTTTCTTTTCTTTTGTTTTCCTTTTATTTCTATTTCATGATATGGCAGATCATGATCCTTCCCGCGGGAAGCATCCAGCCTCCGCCACTGAGGGCTAGAGGCCCAGCTATCGTCGAATCCGACTACGCCCACCTACGCAGCCAGACCTAGATGCTACAGTCTTTGTGCTCCCTCCTTTGGCCATTCTGCCACCACTCACTCCTTCAGCGGAGGTTGGGCCTACTTCTATTTCACCTACACCTTCCGTTACAGTGCTTCCGATCACCACCGTTTCTGCTACACAAGCTGCCACTTTCCATGCGTTATCATCGTCAGCAGTTGTTCCCTATTTGAGCACACCATCCACCGAGCCACCATATACATCGGTGGATCCACCCATAGATCCAACTGTTGCAGCTGCACTGGCACCTGGGCCGAGACCTGCAGGTGCTCCTTATCCCTGCACGATATTCCCGGTCACTGATCTAGCATACGACAGGGTCCAAAGCTTCTCTCGTCGGCCGATACCATTGAGTGACTGGTACCTAGATAGCATCATTCCGTAGAATCTTTGTATTTGGGAGGAGTTGTAGGAACTTATCGGGCACACCTCACTCCTTGATATTCTGCAGGATAGAACTCCTGTTTTCCGTGATTTATTTTTGGAGTTTGCGGCCTCATTTGAGTTTGATGGAGAAGAGTATCGGGAGACACCTGGAGATGCGGTACCCGTAGTTCGATTTCATCTAGGCAGCCGACGTTTCTCTCTTACCATGAAAGAGTTTGGCGGAGGGTGCGGCTTATACCCCCATCCTATCACCCTACCCCCATTTCAACCTTGACATGGCCCGAGCGCTTTGACCTCAATGCCATGTGGCGGGAGATCACTGGGCCTGACCACCGGTACTCCCCCACTTCCCAGAAGAGCACTCTTATTGCCGACCGCGTCCTTCGCTTCACCCACTGGTGCTTCAGCGCCATCCTATTCCCCCGTCATGAGGTTATGGGGGTCATGACCGGTCGTGACATGGAGCTTCTTACCTGTGTCATCTGGCATGACTACCTGGACCTCCCCTATCTCATCACCTCATATTTCCACTTCATGATTACAGGCTGTCAGGGAAACATGAACGGCGGGTTTTACACCACCCATCTTGCCCACCACCTAGGGGTACTCAAGCCCTATTTACATAATCAATTGTTAGGTTCACCACAGGGGATAGACCTTCTCATGCTCTTTCGCATTGGATTGGTCCGGAAGCAGGGGGTGCCTACATCCTTGCTCAGGATCGAGCCCCGCCACTTGCTACCCCTCCTGCCCTAGCTGCTGACCCTGCTCCTCCTTCCCCACCCCCTCCTGCTTCTCTACCTCACCCACCTCCTATTAATCCCACTTATTCTGGCCCTCCTTCTTCTGTCCCATCCCCCATCCCACCTACCCCCGCACCCTCGGTCGATCCGACCCATTCCCTCTGCGTAGCCACGATGGAGCAGCAGTTAGTTCATATCATCGGCCGCCAGGACACCATTGCGCGCCATTTGATTCGTCTCGACGGCCGCCAGGACCGGATAGAGAAGCTGTTGGCACATATTTCTAAGCATCTTGGTGTTCCACTACCTCAGCCACCAGCCTCTTCCTCCATTCATGGTCCTTCTGCTGCTTCTCCACCGCCATCTCCAGTCCAGGCCATGGATTCTGTTCTGCTATCTACGATGGGAGCTGCTGCTTCCACTTCTTCCGAACTAGGGCCTGCTGCTGTGTTTCCTTGCCCAAGTCCTGCACATGCGGCTCCTACTTCTTCAGCCTCCCTTCCCGATGCAGAGTCTGAGAATCCTGCTTTCACGCCTCATGCGCCATCTTTACCAGTCGATTCTGTACTGGATGTGTCGTCCCCTAAGGCGACCCCATGATAGTGGAATTTTTCTTTCTCTTGTATATCTCTTTTTTCATTTTTTGTGCTGTGATGTTATGATTGTTTACAGTTTTCTTTTTTCTCGACAGTCACAGGTATCATGGAGCGCCATGGGAATCACTTTTAACGAGGGGAGTATTTTTCCATTACTATTTTCTTTATTTTTGGATTTACATCTTCCACTGATTTCCCTCTTTTGGTCCCCAATATTCCCTCTTTCCCACCCATTACCTTAGTATTGCACTTGGTGGACCATGTGCTGTATTCAGTGTGTGAGGGCATCTTTCTCTTTCACCTTAGTCTTTTCCCTTGAACTAATCTAGGAGACATCTTTATTAGATTATATATTTCCAATGTAAATCAATTTTGGATAATCATTCTTATACAAGCTAGAGTTATCAGTAGGAACTTTTGGAATGGTTGCATGATTATTTTAGTTTTTTATTATTTTAAAATGATTGCTGATATAGTTTCAATTGAAACTTTTTATCCATGATTAAATTACATTGATTAGGCTAATCACTTATATGCATGTCATGACCTGATTGTCCCTTTATTAATTTTCCACTCCTGAGAGGTAT
The DNA here is from genome assembly GCA_963277665.1 of Viscum album. Lineage (NCBI taxonomy): Eukaryota > Viridiplantae > Streptophyta > Magnoliopsida > Santalales > Viscaceae > Viscum > Viscum album. The sequence goes on along the minus strand of OY728121.1, from coordinate 495,470,891 downwards.
TCTAACCCATTTTTCATATTTCATTTATAATACCCTCTTTCTTGAGAGATTCTTAGGATATGCATCATTACCAGAATTTTCATGTTTTTCTTTAAGAAACATAATGAAATTTTTTAATTACCTTAACATGATTGAGGAATTAGATTGTTTCAACCCCTTTATCTTGGGACCTACCCTACATTTAATCTTCGCTAAGAAAATAGAAGCCATGAACAGCCTTTTTAGGATGCCACATTACAACCCTATTTCCCTTCCTACCCTACTTCTTTTTAAGATTTTCATGATTATTCATTTGATATTTAAATAGGCAGTTGGCAATACATGGTGTATTTTTGTACACATTCATGAAATGAAGTGTGGGGGAGTACCTGTTGATTATTTGGGGTAGAAAGGGTTCCAAACATTTATTCATTGTATTCATAAGTGTTACCCTTCTTGAAAAAACGAACAAACAAACAAAGGGACCTTATGCTTATTTTCTCATGAACCCTACTTGCCTAAGGGAGAACATGGCGACGATTACAAAAGCATTTGACTGAGCTTGTGGAGGAATCATTTTTCAGTGAGCTTTACATTGAATATCATGCAATGTTGTTTAAAGGAATTAACATTCCTTTTTCAAGACTCAGAATTTATTTTTCATCTGAACCTACCAACTTGTAGCCACAGAGACATTTGAACATTATTGTTAAAGCCCTCATGATTTTTGTAATTCAATTTATTAGAATTAGAGACCAAGATATCTTGCAAACCTATGGATAGAGTGTATATACCTTATATTGATAATAAATTTGAATAAAAATATCTTAAGTGTGGAGTGTGATTTAGACTGGTAAGGTAAATAATCAAGTGGCATTCTTATTTTTGAAACGTTGAAGAATGTGTTGAAAGATGGTGAGAATAGTTAGTTGCATTATATATGAGGCACGATTTTAATATCTTATGAATTGTATTTTTTTCATTTTAAAATTTTCCTCAGTAACTCTATCATTTGTACTTTTGATTAATTTAATGCCTTCCATTTAAAATTATTGGCTCCCTTAATTAGATGATGATATTTTGCTTTAGGGCAAGAAAATGACTAAGTGTGGGGGAATTTGATGCACCAAATTTGTGTATACATTTCCATATATATAATTGAAGATAAAAACATGTTTTTAGCAAATTTATTTTGTTTAATGAACATATTCTTTGATTTTGGTGATTTTGTTTACTTTCAGGAGATTTCGGGTTAAATACACGAATCAAGGGAAGTCTGTTAAAATTTTGAAACTACACAGTGTGTACTTTTATACACGCTGTGTACATCGAGACCGGGACACGGACCGAAAGAGGGAGTAAACACCCATGTCACCAGGGAGAAGATACACACCGTTTATCGCGGTGCTACATGCCACGTACTACATTCTAGAAGCGATTATTGCCGATAAGGTTCTACACGCCCATGTGGCCGTTGAAGGAGACATGACATGTTCCATTTCTACATGTTGTGTCTGCGATTCTAGAAGGAGTTGGTTGCTGAATTTTGACACTACATGCCATGTATAGCGGCGCTACACGCCGTGTACACTCAACCACCAGGTGGCGCCGTGTTAAAAAGTCAAATACGGTGTGTTAGGCTGCCTACCCATGGAGAAATTGGTGTCAAAACGCGTTGAAAAAAAGTACATGATGTGTACTTTCTATACACGCAGTATACATTATTTTTCTATAAAAAGAGGCCTTGGACTTTGAATTTTGGGATTTTGAAACCATTAGAGGAGAGAAGAAGCTCTGCTTCTACCATTCCTGAGCCACCATGGTTCCATAGTTCCACTATTCCGCCTTCCGACGCCATACCTCAACTCTTACACGATGAATCCATCAGCTATCATATGTGTCGTTTATCTCCCACTATCTATGTGTAACTAAAACTCTCGTGTTGGGGATGTGGATGAAAGGATCGTAATTTTTGTGTTGTTTTATATAGTTGTGTTTGCTCATTGTAATTCTTCTTACTCTTCTTAATTCACTATCAAATATAACTGAGAATTCTGAGCTGGACCAAGGGAATAATTCTCAGTGAAACAAAAGAGTTGTAACGTTGAAAACATCCATGACCATTGGAATGATTTCACCAATTCAGATAATTGAATGAACATAATAACGAATTAAGAACACTGACTACCAGACCAAGGACTCAACTGCTCTAATTCAAAACAAGACGAACCAGACCAAGGAAATCTTGTACTAAAAGGAAATCCATAAGGTTGAATTATCATGAACAACACAACCATTTAAGCAATCTACATAAGAACTCCGTAATCACCACATCCCCGACGCATTTTTTTTTCTCGTTTTAAACTCTTTTAAATTAACTTGTTGTTTTCTTTAAAACTGTTAAGAATTTCTTCAAAAAAAACAATATAGTTTTAATCCAAAACCAAAATCAAACCAATCAACTCTAAATTCTGCATACTTCACCTAATTAAGTATTAACTCAATTGAATTCACGCACGCCATAGTTCCATGTGGATCGACCCCGAACTTATGCTATACTAAAGTTTTAAGAATGGGTAATTAATTTGGGACCCATATAACTTCAACCATAATGATAAGCGAGACCAATATCTTATTATGTAATTTCTATCACACATATAATTTAGGATGATATAGATTACAATATTGATATTAAAAAAAATAATTATCCTCTCCTATGATTCATAAAACAAAATTACTAAAATTTAAAAATTATTCATTTAAATAATGATTTCATGAATATAATAACATGGAATTTATAGATATTAATACTTTTAATATATAAATATGTCATAATTCTTCATGGAAATTAAATAAATAGGATTATGATTCACACAAGATTAATTAATGTTTATATATTTTTTATAGTAGATAACCGATATTATTATTCCATGAGGAATATTAACCATATCCCACAAGTTTCATCCTAAATATTTATCTTCATAGACATAACCTATATAATACAATTTATAATAACCTAGGGAAAAGAAACATAATAAATGGTGAACTCAAATGATCAGTAATGGTTCAAAAGTGAGATATTAATGATCACAAAAACACAATATGAGAACAAAGGAACATGATTATGAGATTGAATTTTTTAAATTCATACTATATATATCATAGATCATAATTTTCAGTTATTTCATTACTCTTGGTTGTTTATATGACATGAATCATCTTGAAATCAAAAAACATGAGAAAAAGGGGAATAAAATTGTAAGAAGACATATGTTTGTGGAACAGACATAATCATAGAAATTAATTTCAATAATAAAATATCACTAAAAAGAATATCATAATGGATTGGGTTCTCCCTTGATTCCATCATATCCTTTGATACAGTTTACTACCATGACTAACATTGTAAAAGTTGTCCCTTATTTAACATGGTTCACTCTGAATTATAGTATTTATTATCTCTTAAGATATCAATATATAACCATTGATTAAGAGGACTATATAATTCCACACATACCTATTAATAATTCATAATCCATTATTATGTTTCAAAATAGTTCACAAAAAAGAAATCATATATCATATCCCATGGAAAAGAAATAAGTTTTCACAATTCTTTAAAAATTTCATCATTACATAACTAGTGGAAATTAAATAGGTTTCATAAACATATCATCAAACTGATCATATGAAATCTAGATAAATAATAATAATTGGGTCTCCATAGATTATATTACCAATAATTAATTGGTAACATAAATGTATATTATCATAAAATAGTATGCAATTAAACATTCATTTGGAATATTCCATATGTAATATACTATTTTAATTATAGAGTTACTTCTTTAAAATCATAAAAGTTACAAAAACAATTATGGATTTTTTTACTAAATTACCTCAATATTTTCAAAAGATTATATAGAAAAAAATAAATATCTTGAAGACATCACATTGTATTCATTCCATGTATGTTAAAATATATTCTATGTCAATTTCGGTAAAAATTTTAAGTTACTGAATTATAAAAAGGAAATCAATATTCTTTTAAAATTATTTTTAAAATGTATATAATAGAAATAAATTAATTTAAACAATAATTTCTATATAGTAAAAATACGTCAAATTTTTTTTTTAAAAAAACATGGTCATGGATGAAAAATACTTTTGACTGAATAATATAATTTAGGAATGTTATTTTAAGAAATCATCAGGTATCTTGAGTATATGAAGTGAGTAAAATGAAATGAAATCTTGTATTATTCATAATTAAAAAGGGGGAATGTGAATTAAATGAATTTTCTATAAAATAATAATAAATTGTTTTAATGGAACTAAATATGAATACAATCCCGATAAAAATGGGATCGAAACATAAATCCCTTACATCTAGTATCATCATAAATTGTACACATTCGAATCTATTCTATAACAAAAAATGAATTATATGAAATCTATTTCATAATCATTATTATATATATCTCAAAATATATTATTTTATTATAATATTATTATCACCCATGCATTAATAATTCAAATTTAAATCAATGTTTTTTATAGTAACTGATTTATCGTTCATTAATATATCAGTATAGTAGTTTCGATCCATTTATTTTTTTTGTTTTTTATATCATACCCATAATTATAATAATTAATTTAATAATATTTAATAATATTAATCTATAAATGAAGGATAAATAAAAATAAATTAAATTATTCAGGGAGAATATAGGTCATACCTACTATTGAATACTTTTTTCACTTTTTCTTCACATCGTTTTTTATTTTTGATCCCTACTAGATCCATCCATTTACTAAAACAAAAAATGGTCAGTTTGAGTATATCAATAAAATCATCATATAACATCTTATGGGGATGGTAAACACGAAGATAAAGTTATTCATGTTATCTTAAACTCATTAAATTTATCTAAAATAACTATGACTCTTTATAATATTCTAACCATTATTGTTATGTCATTTATGATTAAATAACACCATAACATCTAAATTTATATAAACCACCATTTATACCAACTATAAGGACCCATCCTTACACATTCCAAAATATTTAATTAAGTTAATAATTCACATTAAAACTATTTTTAAGTCTAGAGCCTTAAATTATTAAGTAATAACATAGACAAAAATTCGTAAATATTACATCTAGACACTTCTACTTAGTATCCATTTTTTTATAAAATAAAAACCCTTAAAATGAAAAGAAAAATGTTTACATAAATGTTTTAAACTACATGAATCTTCCTTGATCCAATCATAGACCGTTTTCCACCTTAATTCCTGTGCAAAACATTTCATAAACTTGGGATGATCATAAAATTCTCAATAAAGTTTACACAAAGAAAGAAAACTATTATTTTTTAAAACAACATGTAAACCATTAATACATTATCATAAAGTAATACCTTCCACATTAAAGAATTATCAAATCACTTTACTAAATATATTATCATTTCTCACCCTTCTTTTTTATCCAAATGATTACCATAAAACCCATAGAAATCAACATGTATCATATAAAAGGTAAACATGAGACATAATCATAATTAAATGGAATGAACATATGGTGAAATTCCAGAAATAATTCTTACAAATGGAATAACCATACGACTGAATTTTATACCCAATGCATTGGTGATTATAACCTAACCACCCATCATTTGTTTATCACAGAACCACATGTCATTTGGCCTATCATGTATCCACCCATCATTGTGAAAGTACCGTAACATTATAATTACATAAAAAATCATATTATAAATATAACATTTAAACATTGAAATCACAAGATACAATTTAAATAAATTCATATCATCAATTCATTTAAATCATTCATAATTGAGGGTTTGGAATAAATGTGTCCCATACCACTTTGAAAATATTGAAAGAAAATTACACCTTAAAATAATAAAATACTTATAAATGAATCCTTAAAACCCATTTGGAAGACAATGTCTTGAAATATAAGGTCTCAGAAGAATTAATATTTTAAAAATTTAAATTGATGTTTTAGTTAAAGAGTCTCTTACCACATGAGAAACAGTTGAAAAAAAATATCTAAAGAATAAAATTAAAAAAAAATTAAATATCAGGAGAATATAATAATTTATGATATAATGTTAGTAATGGGTTTTTATATACACAATATAGGATAATAATTGTTCATAATATCATGATATTCCTCCACAAAAGGATATTGTGATGATGTTTTTTACAAAGTTAATATTCATAGATTAAAAATAAATAAATGACATAATTACGTGTGAAATATATTAATACACCAAATATAAGTAGATATTAAGTGTAAAAAAAATCAGATGTCATTCACACAAATTATTGATAAAACAAAAACAATAACAAGGATATTTAACTCAATGAATGGAGATTGAGTTAATATTTCCCTTATGAAAATTCGCCAGCCTAACAACGTCACTTTAAAATTCATAAAAAGAGTTTATGGGAGAAAAAAAGGTCTCCTAACAAATGGATATAAAATTTATAGTAATAATGATATTGAATAACATATCCCAACATTATAAAATGGAAATTTAAAAAATATAACTTAAAAGAAGTCCTTGACTAAAAGAGAATGGTGAAATGTTCTGTTACCTCATGTCCGAATTGACTCATTTGTTCTTTAATTTGATAAATAATTAACATAAGTTAATATATACATTATTAAAAACATTTTTCAAATTTATTATTCCTTTTTTTATCACTTTTTACCTTGAAATAACAACTAGTTAATTATTTGAGTTCATATCGGACATTTTTTCATTGTTCGGAACTTGAGTCCAAAATAAACTTGTTAAAATTATAAATTGTCCATGTGGTAAAAATTAAACAATCAAGATAATGATAATAGTGATTTATATATCATATATGTCATATATATCAAGTATATATTCATTTATAATAGTCCATACCCTTTGGATATATGAAATGAAATGCACTTTCATGGAGACGGTAAGCCATACGTACACATGAATTCAACATTTATTTATTTTTCATATTTAAAATGAAAACTAAATAATACATAGGTATATTATAATTAGATTATAATATCTATGATATATATGTAAAATAATTACATTAATTGCAACCTTTATATGTTCCATGTACAACATGAAGGAGTCATATCACATTGAGGTGGAGGTAGTCCGCAAATCGTCAAATAAAATTATCATTTTTATACAACATGAAAAATAATAAATGAATGTTATAAATGAAAAATAATGTATCATAAAGATAAAATAAATATCATAAATATCAGGTATAATTACAGTTCCATCATAATGGCCACCCTAAGAGGTGGTAGGAGAAGATAGAACAATCATCATTTCTGAGGCAGTAGTTTTCTGTCAACAGAAAAATATGATCTATACCCATTAGGTGCAGGTGTGTTTAATTATATTTCAAATTATTCTCATATAAAAATTATAATATATTTATGATACTATTTTTTTTATATAAACTGTTGGACTTCTCATGTGTTAATCATGTTTTAATGATCAAAAATCTCATTGTTGTTACTTAATCTTGATCTTCATTGCACATCTTTCTTATGATCTTCAATCTCAATAATAGCTACACATCATGTTTTTATAATAAAAAATCTTATGGATGTTAATTATTATCTTTATTATTTACATGTCTTATGCATAATCACAAATCTCACATATATTATCACACCTTTATATTTATGATTCACATTCTCTTACTCTCAAATGATTAACCTTAATCCATATTCTCTATATCACTGTCTTAGTCCAAATACATATATTTTTCTATGTATGGAGACACCACGAAGGACTCCCCGTGACCAGATACCGTGACTAGACACCGTGACCCAGACACCGTGAAGGACACACCGTGAAGGAATCATTGTGACCAAAACACCGTGAAAGACTCACCATGACCCAAACACCGTGAAGGAATCACTGTGAAGGAATCATCGTGACCAGACACCGTGAAGCTCACACCATGAAGCTCATACCATGAACCACATACCGTGAAGAAGACACTGTTTCCATAATCAATGTGACACCGTTTCTTAAGTTTTTGTCAATATTATTAAAATAATGATAACAGTCATATTTGTTGTTTTTAATGCAATTAATGTTATTTACTGATATTTGTTGGCATGTCAGGAAACTGTATCTCGTACCTATGATAAGGGAATCATTCCTACTTCATAACTCGTGGAATATAATAAAGAATGATATGCAGTACAAGAAAAGCGGTGTGCAAGTGTGAATATACAGCACGAAGAACTTACATACACCCAAGTGCACTATGCTGAACAAGAAGAACAATACTGAACAAGAAGGAGAGTTCAAGACCATAAAATAACTCTCATGAGTGCAATCCAATACTGTTAAAGAACACACGATGAATCAATAGATCCTTCTAACTCCTGAAGAAGACAAGCTGAACTACAACACTCTATTTTTCAATAGAAAAAACAGAGAAGGACTCAGAATAATTCATGCTGAATCCAACGAGTTCAGAGCTACATTTATAATCACTAGAGCTTTCTAAACTCACATCTATATTCTCTACGTGATTTATTTATTAACTTTCGAGTAGTGCGTTGTACTATGTATATATATACACACACTGTCTCCTGCACTGAACTAGAGAATATCAAAATCCTCATTCAAATTATCTTAACTTCTATTTACCTACGTCATCTATGGAAGAGGTCCTTGTGTGACCTGGTCTTTGTTTTGTTTCCCATGAATAATAGTGGTGAGGTCCCTACGTGGCCTGGATAGTTTTGTAAAACTGTTGTTAACCCCGATCCAGGGTGTGGATCAAATTTATATATATTTGAGAGGACTAAGTCTCGGCTTGAGACTGAACCTTTTTTTATATCTAATGTGCATATTTTTTTATGTTTAGTGTATACTAAATATATATTATTTATTCTGCTGCTATTACTTTGAAATAAAAAACTATTTTGAAGCAACTTTGATAGTTAAATTAGCAAGTGTTTACACTTATTGTAAATCAATAGGTTAGCTTCAAAAGTTAGCTTGACCTTGTGGTTAATTTAATTGAGACCTAATCAATATTTGAGAAGCTAAGTGAACATTTACAATCTGTATAAATTCAATACAGATTAACTTATTTTATAAATCAGGGTATTTTAAGTAGACAATATTTTAACAAAAAATTTAATTCGAACTCAAATCACCCCCCTCTTGAGTGTCCACTTTGACCAACATTTGGTATCACAGGATTAGTTTTTGTTTATAGATTTTTGAAATACTCTGTTTTTCAACGGTGATTTTAGTTTCATCTTTAAAGATCTTAAATTTCTGATAATTCTAAATTTTTATCTCTTTAAATTATCTTTCTAAAATCTTGTTATGGATAACAGACTAGAGGGTGTTGTTACTAACAGGACACCTTTCTTCAATGGTACAAACTATGCTCAGTGGAATCTTAAAATGAGAATTCATTTAGTAAGAACATGTTTTGATATTTGGACTGCCATAGATTCAGAATATAAACTTCCCACTACTGCTAGATCCACATGGGATGAACCTACAAAGACTAATTACAATAATAATTGTAAAGCCATGAATGCCATGTACTGTGCTTTAAAAGATGAATAGTTTAACAGAAATTCTTCTTGTAAAAATGTTTTTGAAATTTGGGATACTTTGGGTGTTTCTCATGAAGGAACAACCAATGCTAAAAAAATGAGATTAAATACTTATACTATTAAATATGATAATTATTAAATGAAAACTGATGAACCTATTTCTGACATGTATCTCAGGTTTAATGAGATAGTCAATATAATGAATTCACTTGGAAAGGTTGTTCCAGCAAAGGAACAAATTATGAGAATCTTGAGATGATTACCAGACCGATGGAAAGGCACATATGTTTCAATCAGAGAGTCATGTGACATTGCTGCTCTACCTGTCAAAGAACTCATTGGTAAGCTTATGATGTATGAAGAAGAACTCAAGGTGAATAAATCGGAAGATGATGAACCTTTGAGGAAATCAGTGGATTTCAAGACTAATGCTTCAAAGAGCAAGGGAAAAGATAAAGCTCAACTACTCACTGATAGTTCAACCAGTGAAAATTCAGACTCTGATAGTGATGCTAAAATGGCTCAGATAGCCAGAAGGTTTAAGAAATTTTATAGGAATAAGAAATTCTTTAGAAAATAAAATTAAAAAGGAATGTATGACAATAAGGGTCATTATGAGAAGGATTGTAAAAAGTCAGATAAAATTTATGATGTTTTCTGTTATGAGTGAAAAATAAAAGGAAATATTAAAGTAGACTACCCAAATCTCAAATTCAAGAATAAATATGATTACAAGGACAGTAAGTACAAAAAGGATATGAAGGCTACTTAGATCACTGTTGAGGATAACTCCAGTGAATCTGAAGCTTCTGAGACTGAAACCAGAAATAAGGCAAACATTTGTTTTATGACAAACACATCTGAGGTAATCTTAGATACTCCTGCTTTAAATTCTTATTATTATGAAGATAGTGCAGAATATGATTCTGATTCTGAAAACATGACTACTGAGGAATTGTTTGAATATTGTAATATGCTGGAAGAGACATGCAATGAACATAAGGATAAATACAAATCATTAAAGAAACAACATGCTCTCACTTCTACTTTTAAAACTGAACTTACTATTGAAAAAGATAAAAATGTTAAACTGTTAAAGGAGAACACTAAACTGAAAATGTCCAATGAGCAACAGAGAAAGGATTTAGAGAAATTCACAAATGGAAAGGATACAGTAACTCAAATTCTAGGAAAGCAAGTTTCACCAAAATACACTACTGGAATAGGCTACAAACCTGGACAGATACAGTTTACTAGAATAGATTTATTCCTAAATCTGGAAAGGATACTACTAGTTCTAGTTCTAGACATTTATATGCTTCAACTAGTTATATTCATAGTTATGGATCTAATAAGGTTTATCATTCAAAGTCTTATTGATTCTACATATTTTATGAGACCCATAAGACAAATTTGGGTACTGAAAGCTTTGATTGCTAACCTATCAAGACCCAAGAAGATCTGGGTACCAAAATCATTTCCTATCTAAATCTGTTTTGTAGGAAACCTGCTTAACGTTCTCCTATAGGAAGACTTGGTACATGGACAGTGGATATTCAAGACATATGTCAGCAGACTTCTCATTCTTTAAAAGCTTAGTCAGAATTGATGGAGGCTTTGTCACCTTTGGTGATAATTCTAAAGGGAAAATCATCGGCTTAGGCCAGATTGGTAACACTGACTAAGAATTAATTTCTAAAGTTTTATTCGTTGATGGACTTAAATATAACCTGTTAAGTATTTCTCAGTTATGTTATGATTGTTTTAATGTTAAATTTGAAAATGATTCTTGCAATGTTTTTAATTCAAAAAATGCTTTAGTATTTTTTGCCCTACGAAATGAAAATGTTTATGCTATTGATTTAAATTCTTTAGCCATGCAGAATATTACTTGTTTAAATGCTTTTCATAAAGAGTCTTGGCATTGGAACAGAAGATTAGGACACTTCAATATACACTCACATAGAAAACATACTAGGAAGAACATAGTGAGAGACCTACCCAAACTTGAGTTTCCAAATGAAAAAGTTTGTAATCCCTGTCAAAAGGGAAAGCAACACAAAATCTCTTTCAAACCAAAGAAAGAAGTTTCAACTTCTCAACCTCTCGAGTTCGTTCACATGGATTTGTTTGGACCATCTAGAGCATCTAGCTTAAATTATAAGCACTATGTCTATGTATTAGTAGATGACTTTTCTAGATATACTTGGGTATACTTCTAAGCTCCAAAAGTGGAGCTTGTTCTTACTTTTCTAAATACTCCACATCTATAGAAACTATTAGTGGAATTAATATTAAAACTCTAATAAGTGATCATGGTCGTGAGTTTGAGATTCGTGAGTTTGAATCCTATTGCTCACACAATGGATATAGTCATAAATTTTCTGCCCCTAGGACACCTCAGAAAAATGGTGTAGTAGAAAGGAGGAATAGAACCCTGCAAGAAATTTCCAGAACCATGCTTAATGAATATGACCTCCCTATTTATTTTTGAGCTAAAGTTGTAAATACGGCTTGTTATATTATCAATAGAGTCTTGATCAGACCTGTTCATAAGAGGACCCCTTATGAGTTGTGGAACCATAGAAAACCTAAATTCAATTACTTTAGAGTCTTTGGCTGCAAAGTCTTTATTCTTATTACCAAAGATAATCTAGACAAGTTTTCATCCAAGAGTAATGAAGGAATTTTACTAGGTTATTCTATTTCTAGTAAAGCCTATAGAGTTTTCAATAAAAGAACCAAGTGTGTGGATGAATCTATTCACATCACGTTTGATTAAACTGGTCCACATGAGCCTAAAACCTCTCTTAAAAATCTTAAAGAAGATTTATCTTTTCTGGACCTTAATGAAAAATCAAATGAACCTGCTATAAAGACAACCAGTTCTGGAAATTTCCCAGAACCTGCTTCTGTTGATTCACAACCTGTTGATGAACCTGATGTTTCTGGTCCTACCTTTACTAGATAAACTATAATTATAAAGAATCATCCTTTAGATGCGGTTGTAGGAAATCTTGATAGAGGGACACAGACTAGATATTCTCTTAGAAATCAGGTTGAACATCAAGCATTCTTGTCAGAGTTTGAACCTAAAAACACTGATGATTCTATTAGTGATGTATTTTTGGTAATTTCTATGCAAGAAGAACTCAATCAGTTTGAAAGAAATAATGTTTTTAATCTTGTTGAAATACCTAAGGGCACTTTCACAATAGGCACTAAATGGTTGTTTATAAATAAAGTATATGAATTCGAAAACATAGTTAGAAATAAAGCTAGACTAGTTGCACAAGGCTATAGTCATGAAGAATGTATTGACTATGAGGAGACTTTTTCTCCAGTAGCCAGATTAGAAGCTATTAGGATTTTACTTGCTTATGCTACAATCTAAATTTCAAACTATATCAAATGGATGTCAAGAGAGCATTATTAAATGGATATATTTCTGAGGATGTTTTTGTTGAAAAACCACCTATATTTTCAAACCCTCATTTTACAAATCATATTTTCAAACTATCAAAAGCTTTATATGGTTTAAAGAAAGCTCCAAGAGCTTGGTATGATATATTAAGTACTTTTCTAATTTCAAAAGGTTTTACAAAAGAAATAGCTGATCCTACTCTGTTTATAAAACGAATTTCTAATGATGTTTTATTTGTACAAATTTATTTAGATGACATTATTTTAGGATCTTCAAAAACTACATTATGTACTGATTTTTCTAAAATGATGAAAAATGAATTTGAAATGAGTATAATGGTTGAACTTAAATTATTTCTTGGTTTTCAAATCATTCAAAATGATGATGGAATTATTTTAACTCAAATTAAATATACTAGAGATCTTTTAAAACATTTTGGATTGGAAAGCAAAACAAGTAGTGACACTCCCATGAGTACCACCTGTAAGATGGATCATGATGAAAATGGTAACTCTATTGATCAAACCACCTATAGAGGAATGATTGGAAGTATACTCTACCTGACTTCTAGTCGTCCTGATATTATGTTTAGTGTGTGTGCGTGTGTGCTCGTTTTCAAGCAAACCCTAAAGAGTCACATTTAAATGTTGTAAAGAGAATTTTCAAATACCTCAAGCATACTCCCAATTTAGGACTGTTCTATCCCAACGGACAATCATTTTAATTAGTTAGTTATTCTAATATTGTCTTTTTTGGATGTAATCTAGATAGAAAAAGAACCTCTGGAACATTTCACCTTTTACGAAAGTCACTTGTATCATGGTGTAGTAAGAAACAAAATTTTGTTGCATTATCAATTGCAGAAGCTGAATACATAGCTGTTGGAAGTTGTTGTGCACAAATATTATGGATGAAAAACACATTACTAGACTATGGATATCAATTTAGACATGTCTCAATAAATTGTTACAGCACAAGTGCTATTAATATTTCTAAGAATCCTTTTTCTCATTCTAGGACAAAACATATTGATGTAAGACATCACTTTTTGAGGGATCATTATCAAAAGGGTGATATCACTTTGGAATTCATTGGTAATGAATATCAACTTGCTGATATATTCTATAAACCATTAAATTATGAAATATTAGACTACATCATACATGATCTTAGTATGATTAATCATAAATTAATATATTACTGATTTTAATGTTTAATACTTTACTGTACATTACTTTACGGTTTCATACTTATTGTTTCTAAGTTACTGTTTTATGCTCAAGGTATGACAACTCTCTGTCTCACCGTGACTATATAAAATGCTCACTCTCTCACCATGACGACTACATACTATCTCACCGTGATGACTAGTTTTCTGTCTCACCGTAATGCCTACTCACGGTCTCACCGTGAATTTTTTTTTATTTTAACCCGTATCGTGGTAATTTTTATGATGTTTGACATTACAAAATTATAAAACATAAGGTTTTCATTCGATTCCTTACTCAAACTCTCTCCTGAACCTTCTCTTCCCTCTCACCCGAACCTTTAGTGACTGCCAAGGATGATGCATCCATCTTCACCCTCATCTGAGAAGCGCCGCTCTAAGAAACAAAAGAGGACACCGAGGATAGCTCCCGAAGGACCTCTAAACCCAAACCTGGTAAGCCGTACAGTTGTACCTAAAAAAGAGGTTTTCCCTGAATGGTTGTTGTCTAGAAGATTGTTAGTTTTGAATGTTTTAAGAGAACAAGGATGGCTTGAATGGTTCACTGGACAGAATATACCAATTTACCCAAGGCTTGTATCTCAATTCTATCAGTATGTGATGTTTTCTTTTGAGTTTGGAGAAACAATTATGGTGACTAGCTAGATCGATGGTCATAAGTGCTCTTTCTCTTCAAGGTTGTGGGCTGCAACCTAAGAATTCCACATGAAGGAGTTTGTGAAGATTACCAGAGAGACCCTCCTCCAACAACTGACATCTTTGACCTGGAGACTGCTTTTGAGAGTATAACTGGAAATGGCACCAAGCGAAGGGCCGTAGCTTTTGAACTAGATGGGGAGACAAGACTTCTGTTCATGTTTGTTCAGAATTCGGTTGGTCCAAGAAAAAGAGATTTTGCTGTGATGAAGTATCAGGATGTGTTCCTGATTCACCTGTTGAACAATGTCCATAAGATTAATCTGTGTAAGTATGTTATCAACCATATCTGTGAGCTGATAAAATTAACTTTCAAATCCACCCTCCCTGTTTTACTCAAGGATGATTTCAGCTATGTTAGTTGCAAAAGGGATGGTTGGACCGAATGAAGAAAAGTTAGAGGACCTTGAATTCTGCCTATACATGCCTATCATCAGAAGGATGAAGATAATATGGAACCCCAGGAAGAAGCAGTGGGTTGAGGATAGTGATCAACTATATAAAAAGTTTAATCTTGCTTACTATCTAATAAGGCATAAGAACCTAGCTGATCCTGGTTTGGAACCTGATGAAGTGGCTATGTATTATGCATAAGAAGAACAAGAATAAGTAACAACTGAAGTACCACCTAGAGAAGAACCTGTAATACCTCCAATGGAAACAGTTACGGTTGAAGAGGAAAGGGAAGTTGTCCCTACTGTTATCCCTGCTGAAATATCTCAAGGAGAGAAGTTGTTAGTGAAAAGGAAAAGACTACAGATCCTTCAGTTTTTCTTCATGAGGAAAAATCTCATTCCAATGCTGCAAGGAAATTGGTTTTTCCTGTTTCAGAAAACCAAGCAACCTTAGAGGCAGATCTTGTTGAAGAGACTCTTTCTGTTGAGAAAGAAGAAAGTCTAGAAGCTTATCCAATGGAACAATTGGTTCCTGGGATTATTCCATCTATTGAAGAAAGAATGGTAATTGCCTTTTAGGTGGCAAGGAAATAGTTTGCTGAAGAGATTAGGGATGATCATGTAGATCTTGTCCATGTTCCTGAAAATCAAGAATCCGGAAGGGAAGCACAAGTTGAGGGGGAGGAACCTAAAAATCTTGATATTGTGGAAGTTGGATCTACTGAATCTTCTCAACCTTCTGTCACTTTTTTTGTGTACTCTCAGTATGAGTTCCCAAGATTTTATGATGTGAATGAGTCACAGCAAGTGACTGCAACTGGAATGGATCTTTCTTCTCTATTTCAAATGAAGTCCTTAGCTCATTAAGAACCAGAACCAGAGCCCCTACCTCAATCCGAATCAGAATCTGAGTCTGAAGATGACTCTGAACGTCAACCAAAATCTGAACGTTTACCTTTACCTGCATCCTTACCTGAGCTTCACTCCTTTGTGACCAAAGATGATCTGAAAGTTTTTGGAGACACGTTGTTAGCTGGAGTTGAGAAAATTGTCTCCACTCAACCTCTCCAAGTTACTCAGTTAAGTCAAGAAGATGCATCAATTCTCTTGGAAAATATTATCTTTCATATTCAACCAAGGATGATCCCAGAAATTCCTGAAGCCAGATTAGAGAATATGTTGCTGAGTGCTGCTGTTGCAAATCTGAAATGTATGGTAGCAAGTCTGCAGAATGTGTTATCTTTATGATCAGAGCCGGCTCCTATTTCTTCCCCTGCACCTGTTGATGTTTCTCCTAAGTCTTCTGATTCACTCCTTTCTAGAGATATTGTGTCTCAAGTTCATCCGTACCTACTCTCTATTTATGAAAAGATTGAAAAAAGGAACACCAAGATGCTGGAACGCATGAGAGAGATTGTGGAAAATCTGAATAAGCTTACAGATGAATACACTGGATGTCTGCAAAAAGTTCTGAAAGAGCTCAAAGTTCTAACCGAAGCTGTCAAGGCTTCACCTGTTTCTGGTCAGACCTCCACACCTTATTTGGATGATTCTATGCTGAGATCCATAATAAATTAAGAATTTATGAATGCCTTCAGTGGATTGGATCTATCTTCTTTGTCAGAAGTGATTAAGAATAGTGATAGAGCAATGGACTTGGTTAAGATTCATTCAAAGATATCCAATGATGCTCAACAAGAGATCTCCAGGAAAATAGATTTGTAACTCTCCCAGATTTTCTCTAAAAGTGAAATGACAGATCACTTTAGATATCTTTTGGAAAATTTGAGAATCCTTCCGGTGACTCAAGCTTTTAATTCCCAAGTTCAGAAACTTTCAGAGTTCACCAGATTGTTGGACAGATTTCTGGAGAATAAGGATGATTTTGAAAAGGATATGCAGTATGGTGGTGAAATCATTACTGATTTCATCAATCTTTTGAAGCCTTATCTTAATGTGTAGAGTACTATTATAGTTTCTTCAGCTGCTGCACCTCTTAGACCTGGAGTGCCTGCCTTAGCCTCAACTGCCATGACAGTTAGCCAAGCTCTTTCTCAGATCTGGCCAGTAATTCGTGACCAACCCCAGCCTAGATATTCTACTGCTCCTACTTTGGCTCCTTCTGTTTTTGATGTTCTACCCATACCCTCGTTGTCTACCACATATATGCCTTATTCTACTTCAGCACCAGCTCCTACTGCTGATAAAGGCAGAGACAAGGTGGATCTCTGAAGAGTCTAAGGACTTTTTTTCTTTTTGATGGGATTTCTTTTGTTGTTTCATGTTTTATTGTATTCTGAACCCTTTTTTTAATACCAAATGAAGTGTTTCATTTAATTCTCTCTACGTTTTGATAATCCCAAAAGGGGGAGAAAAACAAAAGGTGTCAATTCTATAATCGTATAAATGGTGGAGAAAAACTACAAGCATCAGTTCTTTAATGTTTTTTCTATGCTAGTATCTTTAATATTACATGTCCTTTATATTCTACCAATATATGATTTGTGATCACCAAAAAGGGGGAGATTGTTGGACTCCTCATGTGTTAATCATGTTTTAATGATCGCAAATCTCATTACTATTACTTAATCTTGATCTTCATTGCACATCTTGCTAATGCTCTTCAATCTCAATAATAGATAAAAATCACGTTTTTATAATAACAAATTTTATTGATGTTAATTACTCTCTTTATTATTTACAAGTCTTATGCATAATCACAAATCTCACTTATATTATCACACCTTTATATTTATGATTCACATTCTCTTACTCTCTTATGATTAACCTTAATCCATATTCTGCATATCACTTTCTTAGTCCATATACATATATTTCTCTAAGTATGGAGACACCGTGAAGGACTCACCGTGACCAGACACTGTGACCCAGATACCGTGAAGGACACACCGTGAAGGAATCACCATGACCCAGACACCGTGAAAGACTCACCGTGACCGGATACCGTGACCCAGACACCTTGAAGGAATCACCATGAAGAAATCACTGTGACCAGACACCGTGAAGCTCACATAGTGAAGCTCATACCGTGAACCACATACCGTGAAGAAGAAACCGTTTCCATAATCACTGTGACACCATTTCTTAAGTTTTTGACAATATTATTTAAATAATGATAACGGTCATATTTGTTGTTTTTAATGCAATTAATGTTATTTAATGATGTTTTTGGCATGTCAGGAAACCGTATCTCGTACCTATGAGAAGTGAATCATTCCTACTTTAGAACTTGTGGAATATAAGAAAGACTGAGATCCAGTACATGAAAAGCGGTGTGCAAGTGTGAATATACAACACGAAGAACTTAAGTACACCCAAGTGCATTGTGCTGAACAAGAAGAACAATCCTGAACAAGAAGGAGAGTTCAAGACCTTAAGAGAACTCTCATGAGTGCAATCTGATACTGCTAAAGAACATATGATGAATCAAGAGATCTTTCTCACTCCTGAAGAAGACAAGCTGAACTACGACACTCTGTTTTTCAACAGTAAAACCAGAGAAGGAATCAGAAGCATTCCCGCTGAATCCAATGAGTCTAGAGATACATTGATAATCACTAGATCTTTCTAAACTCTCATCTATCTTCTCTACGTGATTTATTTATTAACATTAGAGCCTTGTGGTGTACTCTGTATTTATTTACACACACTGTATCCTGCACTGAACTGGAGGATATCAAAATCCTCACTCAAATTCTCTTAACTTCTGTTTACCCACGTCAAATGTGGAAGAGGTCCTTTTGAGACATGGTCTTTGTTTTGTTGCCCACGAAGAACAGTGGTAGAGGTCTCTGTGTGGCCTGGACAGTTTTGTAAAACTATTGTTATCCCCGATCCAGGGTGTGGACCAAATTTATATATATTTGAGAGGACTAAGTCTAAGCTTGAGACTGAACCTCCATTTATATCTATTGTGCATCTTTTTTTTAAGTTCAAAGTATACTACATATATTATATTTATTCCGCTGCTATTACTTTGAAATAAAAAACTATTTTGAAGCTACTTTGATAGTTTAATTAGCAAGGGTTTACACATATTGTAAATAAATTGGTTAGCTAAAAAATTTATTTTTACCTTTTGGTTAAATTAACTGAGACCTAATCAATCTTTGAGTAGCTAAGTGATCATTTAAAATCTGTATAAATTCACTACAGTTTAACTTATTTTATAAATCGGGGGATTTTAACAAGACAATATTTTAACAGAAATTTTAATTGGAACTCAATTCACCCACCTCTTGAGTGTCCACTCCGACCAACATAAACAACTAATAACAAGATAATAGGGTTTGGAAAAATAAAAATAAAAGAATGGAACTTGGGATAAGATGTTACCTCAAATCGGGTAACTTCTTTTGATTTGAGCCAAAGGGCCCTGTTGAATTGCCTTCTACATAAGGGAAAGATTAAATTAGGAATATTGGGATGTTGGTAGATAATTTGGGATGATTTTTTACTATCCATGGGGGCTTGAGAGGTGTGAGTAAGGGTTAGAGGTGATGTCCTTTTATAAGAGGGAGTAGGGGATTTTTAAGAAAGATTAAATGATTTATTTTATTCTAAAATGATTTTATGTTTCAAAAGGTCAAAAACTCATTAAATTATAATATATGAATAATATAATTCTAAATATAATCATCCAAAAATAAGTATAAAGGTTTTCGATATTTTTTATCCATATATTTTTTATTCAACCCCTTTTTACTCTTATCGTTTTATCAATAATTTAACACATTGAGAATCAAAATAGTTACCAAAACAAGAAAAATATCCAATTATATTTATTTTTACATTTATAATATAATTAATTTGAGTCTTTTATTAATAAATCAATCTTGGCATCATCATTTTTTCATAATTAAATTTATTTATTTAATGTCTAAAAATTAAACATAAAATATCAAGATGTAGAAAATATTTTTATCTTTCCTATTAATATTTAATGTTGAATAGATCATTTATATAACCCCATATAAAAAATGTTTTACGAAAAGATACATGTATGGGTTATAATTTCATTATATTTAAATTAAAAGTAAAGAAATGTCATTTTCATATCCATGTGGCACTATGGGGTCCTAAAATCGAATTAAGGATGCCCATGGTCGGACATATCTCATCTAATAGGGTGAGGAAATGTGTTTGGTAAATTAAAATATTAGTGTTCCCTTTATTTACTAGATTTACACTTTATACATGGAAAATAAAATATCAATTAAAGTTACTATTCATAATATCTAAAAAAATAAAAGATAACTAATTATATTATATTAACCTATTGATTCCAAAAATTGAACCCATTTTTTCAAATTAAAAAAACATAATTTTTAGAAATAAATTTAAAATTAATTCTATTAGTCAAAAGAAAAGGGGGTATTTTTAAGAATTAAAATCTTCCAAAAGATTGACATATGTTTATGTCCAATTTCAAAGTGAAATTACTTACAATGAGATCAATTGGATTAAATGTTAAAAATATAATCCAATTAAAATTATAAACCAATTAATAGTAGAATCTAACTATATAAATAAATTATATTAAAAGGCAGTTTTGAATTAAAAATATGTATTTCTAACTATTCATAAAAAATGATCTTTATTAGAAAAATACAAAAATTTCATCCAATGTAAATTTTGATTCCATACATCTAAATAAAGATTTTATATTGTCCAATAGAACACATAAAAGTGAAAAAAAACAATATTTTAAAAGTGTTCTGCATTAAAAATCTTTAAATCGACCTTCTGTAGAATGTTAATGTATTTAATGCTTAAAATCGGATTCATTTTTATTACACACCTCGAAAATATATTTTATAAATTTAAAAACCATTAACAAACATGAGTAGTCATAATGTAGTTAGTTATGTTCATTCCTGTCAATACAACTACTATGCGTTAACTATTTTTTATAATAATAAAAATATTATATTATTATTTTGGTATAACTCAATGTTGTGTGCCAAAAAATATTTAAAAGAAACCTATTATTTTATATTGTGTAGACATTTATAAAATGATCCATAATTAAAATAAAATTAATATCATATTCATAAATATTAATAGATATGAAAATTTATTATCCAATAAATATCTGGGTTGTTACATGCACTGTGAACATACAAATATGAAGAAGAGCATCACGTTGATGAATCCATGAGATCATCGTAAGCATCATTGGGTGGGAAGATTGAAAGTGAGATAGGAGTGTAGGAACTTATCATCTGATCCTCCCCACACACCATTATGGGATGTAGGGTTTCTCTATTACATTGTATTGGACTGGGATGATTGAAATTCATGGTAGGGGAAGATGAATCATACTTCCATGGTATCACAATTACAATTTCTGGTAGGGGTTATGGGACACTGGATTGGTTGTTGTTATGATTATACCATCCCATTTGAAATTACGGTCATTAGAACTATGGATTCATGTTAGGTCCTTCATACCATGTTTCCCCAAGCCCATTGTTTTTTGTGACTACATATAATGAAATAGGTTCCCTATATTCCATTTTTATTTAATTTTAATTCTTGGTTAAATAAATGGGTGATGACCCTAAACTTTTTATGAAGTCTAAATCAGATCTCGTTGATTTTTTGTAAAAACATTTAAGTGAATTTGTATTTTTTAACAGAAAAAAATATTATTTTTTTCAAACACATTAACCTTATAAAAACATCATTATTCAAATAAAAATAATTTTTTTTACATATTTTTCATGAATAAAATGTGATCTTAAAATTAAAATATTTAATTTTACAAAATTAAATTATTTTCTATACCTTGGGATAATTTCATAAAGAAATTTTATCTTTTATTCGAATAAAAAAAACATTTTATTTGTTAGATTGTATACAAAATTTAAAAAATGGATATTTTATTAGGATTCATTCAAATTTCATGGAAACAAATGTTTTTTAAATAATAAACTAATTATATTCATAGGACTCAACACAATGCATATTATTTTCCCAAAATAGTGAAATAATAAAAAATTAATTTTAAATTACCCTCCTCTTTCCCTATATAACGACCCCATATCATGACTTTCCTTGTCAACTTTGAAAAACATTCCATTAAAAATATTAATCATAATCCATATATAACCCCAACTAGAAATGTTTTTGGACACCAAATGTGATGAAGAATCCATTAAATAATATCTCGAGGAATAATGTAAAGGGGGAGACTCATGTTATATTATAATAGTTTGAGAACCCATTTTCTCCTTTCAATTATTATTCTACATTTTTTTTATGGAAGATATAATCATTTAAAAGTTACATTAAAAATGTAATGACCCAGAATTTCCATGAAATTGTTTTCAATTAAATGGTAATTTTACGAGTCCGCGAAAATTTATGGTTTGTGATTCTGAGGCTCGGAGTGCCCAGAAAGAATTTCTGAACATTTGTTCGGGTGCGTTCAGTAAACATGCGTGTGGGTTTTTGTAACTTTTTAAACGGTTCTCGGAATTGAAATTTTATGGCACCGTTAAACTCGCATCGCCAGTATTCACATAAAGAGCCTTTAACCTCGACGACAGTTGGTCAGGTGTGGAAGATAGTTTTTGGGTTATTAATGAAATAATAAAATATGAATAAAATTTTATATCATTTTAATTTTATTTTATTTTTCAAAAACCTCCATGTGAAAGTTGAGAAGTGGGGACCACCAGACCATAACCTCCTATAAGTGGTTATGGAGGTGGGGACCACTCGAGCATAACCACCCATGATAGGTTCTGGTGGTGGGGACCACCCGAGGCATAATCCTTTGAACTCCCTCAATAAATTAGGGAGATCCTCTTCAACTCCTACAATATTAATTATGCCAACCCTCCTTCACATTAATTATTCCAACCCTTCAGCTTTATTTAATCAATCCATCTCAATTAATTATATTTTGAAATTTGAAATTATGCCAACATATTTTATTATAATGGCTATCTATTCTTTTTTTTGGGTTTGTAGAAATTAATCATTGGAAATGGGAGGAGACTTGGGAGAAAATATCTATAATGAAGAACTCCCTACCAGAGAAGAACTTCGACTTCAAATTCATCCTCGGGAAACCCTTCAAGGAGGAACGTCTTCGACAATGAAGAACCGATGCACGAGCCCAAAATTGGAGGTGTGTGGAAGACGAGACGAACGTCGACAACATCACCTTCTTCCCTCTATGTTGACGTCAACAAACTATCAAGTAAGGATTTTATTAAGTATGATTTTATTCCCATGTTCTTTCCTTCTAAAACAAAGAACGTGGATCGACTCGTTATCATTTTGATCGGTGAATGTTTTCTTTCTGGGTTGGAAATAATTGTTGCGGGGTAATTTTGGGAAAGATGTTTGAATTTCTCACCTTTCTATTCTTGAAAATTCTCCATGAATCAAGGATGAAATCATAGCCACATTCTACCACCCTAATGCGGAGAGTGCATGCCAAAAAAACATGACTCGTCCTCTCTGAATTTTCTTGTGATAATTTTTTGCATTCTTTGCGATGGAGGAAGATTGAATATAGAATCGGATTCATCACCGATGAGGAACATGAGAATGGTGCTCGGCACCACCGCCTTCCAAGGCTGGAATGCCGCCGTGTGGTCGGACCGCTGCCCTACGGTCGAACCCCTGCCCCGCAGACGGACTGTCGCCCCATGGCTGAGCCAAACCCAACGGGGCGGGCCGAGCCCAATGAGTCGGGCCACACTACGGACCGAGCCAGATCCAATGGGTTGGCCCGGGACAACCTGAACTGGGTCGGCATAGGCTGGGTCGGTCTAACCGGGCCAGACCAGACCTGGGCCCACTACGACCCATTTATATTCTTTTGTCCATAACTTTGGATCCAGACGTCCATTGGATGAACCGTTAGTGGTTTTCGGAACCTTGGAGAGATTATATCTATTTTAGTGATACCCCACTGTGTTTGGGATTAAGATGGGGAACAGTCAGGTTGCATCGAGCACGAATCCAACCAGACCCCTGGGACTAAAAGGATAATAACCCTTAGACCGGGCGTCCGATTGAAGTGCCCTTTGTTACGTTGAGACCCCAAAGACATGGCAGTCCTTTGAGATATTTCTTTATGGGACTTCAAGGTAGTTGGAGTATTGGCCAGTATCTTGTGTAGAGGATCCTTCCAGAGACGAGCAAGCATCGTACGGGAACCTAGTGGATGGCTGAGACTTGATGACTGTTAACTCTTTTGACACAGATTGACTTGAAAGGACAATGGGGGAGGGCCTTGGTAACATGGAAGACCCACGGTGGGGAGTTCTTTGGTGACATGGCAGACCAACGGTACTCGATAGGAGGAGTACCTTAGTAGGCCATGAGGGGGAGCTCCTTGGTGATGTGACAGACCCATGGGGGGATCGCCTTGGTGATGCGACCGACCCATGGTACTCGACAAGAGGTGTATTTAAGAAGTCAATGTTTAGTAAGAAGCATCTCTATGTGATGCAGTGGGCCCACTGTACTTGATAGATGATGAGTTCTCCAGCAGCCTAGGTGTTCTTCATTGTGATTAGGAATGTTACTTGATACTACCCCTAAAATAAATCTTGGTGTGAGAAGAGTTAGTATCTCTATGTTATTCTCATGATAGATATGGATTACATGATATCTTAGGTATATTTATGGTAATATACATATGTAGGGTTATTTGTTGATTTCTTACTTTGTGGTTTATCCTTGGTGGGTTTTTGTGAGACCTTGAGGGTCTTGGGGTCCCTTCTGAGTATCCTAATAATCACCTCTGCACGGGCTATGTCGGCACCATGTTGTATAGGATGCAGATGACAGACATCGCTGACTGAGGATGGGTGTATCAGGATTGGACGGTACCAAGAGGTGAACCATACAACGTCTCAGTACACAGAGGAGTTGGGTGGGAGTGGAGTGCTGAGGAGGTGATCCGTACCTACCCTTCAGGTTGGAACCTTGGAGGAAAATCTAGCAGCTGTCTTTTTCTCTTTCTTTAGTTGTATTGTATTTTAGATGTACTTGTACCATTACTGTTGGGCCTGTATTCCTTCCCCCTTTTTACATTTACCACTCTTTTGGATATACAATTTTTTTGTGATTGTATCTTGATGTGTGATTGGTTTTCTGTCTTTATAGGTTATAAATATAATTCCTTCCCACATTTAGGGAAAATTCCTTTGGTGATAGACGCCATCCCCTTTCCTATGGAATGAGAGCTTGGGGTTAGTCGTGACATGGGCCCTGGGGTAGGGGTCCTGACAAATTGGTATCATAGGAGTCGGTTCTACCTAAGAACTAGGACTCTGATATTTTCTATGATGCAATAGTTTTAAAGGTAATGAGCGCGGTTTTCATTTTAGGGAGTCTAGTGTTGGTGCGGCAGCTGACATATCCATACACCAGGACCCTGACTTTTGATTTCTAACTCAATGCACGAAAACACTGATTGTGTGTGTATTTCCAAGAGTTCTCTTTGTTATCTTTTGAGTCAAATCAGCAGGTATAAATTATTAATCATGGTGAACCTTTTTCTTCTTAGGATTCCTCCACACATACAACTAGTTGTGGTTTCGAGAACTGTTCGCACTAATATCCCACCGAGCGATGAGGCCTCGATGAAGGGCCCTCTTCTAAAAGAGGCACCAGCGGAAGCACCAGCGGTACCGTTACCCATTGGGCCAACGATTCCACTAGACCCAGTAGCAGGAAGTGCACGCCACTTGAGCGTGTTTCACAAGTTCCAGTGCCAGAGGCCACCCAGGTTCAGGGGAGAGGGTGACCCACAAGAGGCTGAGGATTGGATGGAGGCTGTCGTGAGAGTCTTCTGACTCGTAGGGACACCAAACAATCTAATGGTGATCCTTTTTTCTATACTTCTATAGGAAGAAGATGAATGATGGTGGAGCTTTATTCTCTCGGTTCACGACAATGTGATGCCTCTCTTAGAAGACCTCAAGAGCATGTTTTGGGAAGAGCTTGTCCCAGAGACTCTTCGCGCATTGCGCATAAAGAAGCCACTTCATCTGCAGTAGAGCTTCATGACTGTAGCCCATTACTATACAAAGTTCACTGACCCCTCATGTTACTTCACAGATATGGTACATTACCCATTGATTATGGACTGGACCTTCGATCAGTGGCTCAGGTGAGAGATCAGGGCTTTGATGATCTCACTCAGCATCCCAACACAGGCAGGGTTGTTAGAAATATCCTTCTTAGTTGAGAGTATCCTTTCCGAGAAGTCACCAGTAGCGAGACCCACTATGAGTCATCACGTAGCGGAGTCCTCTTTAGCTGGCAGCAGTTATATGTCACAGTGGTCCTAGAGGACCAGACCTACAGGTGGAAAACTTCTTGACTCAAGATTGGTTGTGTGAGGCACCTGAGGTGGAACCATTCTAGAATAGAGGGGGCAGTGTTACACATGCAGTTGGTCAGATCACATGTCTAGTGACAATCTGACCCGCCATACGGATGATTAGAAGACAGTTGAAGGACCACCTAGGAAGAGACAAATGTTTGACAGAGGAGGTCCGCAAGGAGTAGGTGGATGTGGCAGAGGAGCGGGTCGTGCAACTGGCGGTGGGTCACAATTCGAGATGTTACCACCACCACAACCTGGTGGTCCTACCCAACCATAGGGAGTAGGAGGACATGAGAGATCTCATCAATAGGAATATGAGGCATACGATCATGGCACTCTGGAGATGATACAAGCTATGATTTGTGTTTACTCCACCTTATCTCCAGTACTTATATACACAGATTCCAGTAATTCTTTTATTTCCTCTACCCTCATTCAGAGCTAGGGGATTCCGAAGAAGTCATTGGCCTGATCCTTATAGCTAGAGATTCTTACAGGAGTAGATTCAATGATTACACACAGGTGCTGGTAGTGCATTCTTACTGTAGGAGGCGAGATATTCTGCTGGGATATCCTAGTAGCAGCATCAAGGCCTTACGACATCCTCATGGGTATGGACTGGTTATCCATAGTCCATGCTCAGATAGACTGTATTAGGTAGAAAGTGCAGTGTGTCTGGATGGTTGGGACCATGTTTACCTTCACTGGGGAGAAGGGATCCTTTGTAGTGCAGGATGATCTTACCCGGAGGAGAGTGTAGCCGATAAATCCTTAGTTGGCTAGCCTTAACCTAGGATCTATTGATGTGGAGAGTCTGAGTTATCATGTAGTGGTGGACTAGTAAGCGGATGTTTTCCCTGATGATGTTCCGAGTCTACATCCCCACAGAGAGGTAGACTTTTACATTGACTTGTACCCCGAGGATGATACTGATATGTACACTAGCATATTGGATGGCTCCCATGGAGCATCATGAACTATGGGTATAGCTGGAAGACTTGCAGGGGAAGGGATTTATTCGACCCAGTGTTCTCCTTGGGTAGCCCCAATTTTGTTCACAAAGAAGGAAGATTCGAGTTTGATATATTGTGTCCAGTATCAGCGACTAAACCAGGTGACCATGAAGAATAAGTACCTACTCCTAAGGATTGAAGATCTCTATGATCAACAGAAGGGATCATGGTGTTTCTCGAAGATAGGCCTCAAATTAGGATTTCACCAGATCATGGTGCGAGATGAGGATGTGCAGAAGACAATATTCAGATGTTGGTATGGCCATTACGAGTTCTTGGTGATGCCATTCGGCATGACTAATGCTCTATCAGTGTTTATGGGATTCATGAACAGAATATTTGAGCTATACGTTGATCACTTTGTATTATTATTCATCGATTACATTCTAATCTACTCAGCTACTGAGGAGGAGCATGCCTATAATTTGCAAGTTGAACAAGACACACTCTGAGAGCACCAGATTTATGTTAAACACTCGAAGTGCCAGTTTTTTATCTGAGAGGTTCAGTATCTGGGGAATTTCATATCGGAGGATGGATTTGGAGTGGATATAGTGACGATTGAGGCGGTACATGATTTGGAGCCACCTTGGAGTGTAACAGAGTAACGATGTTTCCTCAGATTGGATAAATACTACTAGATATTTGAACCATATTTCTCCAGAGTTGTTGTGTAATGTCCCGGTTCCCGAAGCCACCCAGAGGCACCCCTTACACGGTTGGTCACATGGCCTCAAGAGCATTTCCCCAAAATTCCAGAGGTTTCTAACTAGCCCTGAGGGAAGTAGGTGAGATTGTGTGAAAACTTTTCCCTCATTTGAAGAGTACACAGTGGAAGTAATCTATTACATACAATAGCGGAAGGAGTAAATATCCAAAAACAATAAACAATGGATGATTTCAATAATAAAAAATTGGGGCACAAACAAATCTATAAAATGATGCATGATACATAAGTGTTGGAATGTAGCCAAAAAAGTCATAATGATGGAAATACAAATAGTACAAATCCAATGTACAAAAGAAAAATCTAAAAAGCACCTCAACATCGCAATCCTAAGTTTGATCTTATGCTTTCCAGGTCCACAACAAGTCATGTACAAGAAGTAGAAGGGCGCTTTACCTTATCTATACATGAAACAATATAATAATTTTGGGCCCAATAGCATGACCCAAATAGGGTGTGAGAATAAATCCAAGTATGAAACCACCCAATGATATGTACCTAATAGTTAGTGAATATATGGTAGGTGAGGTATAGAAAGCAGTAAGAAGGAAAGTACTCAATAGTAAACAATCCACAGTTTCCACATCAAGCATCATCTAAACAAATAGCTAAACCTCATACAATAAAGCCTCTGGGCAGTGGAAATAGCCTAAACCCTCTGGTTCCGTCATTAGAATATTTAATGACTCTCTGAGGAAGCGCTCACAGTCAATTCCAGATATATTCAACGGTAAAGAAAGACACTCTGAGGAAGCTCACACAGTCAATTACACATATAGTCTAAGGTAGTCAAGGAATCTCTTCGGAAGATTACACGGTCAATTCCACTTATAGCCCCATGTTCTAAGACTCTATAATGAATCTCACATGGTCAATTCCCGTTGTAGCTTAGTTCGTCAAATTAAAACAAAGACTCTCTGAGGAAGCTCACGTGGTCAATCCCCTTATGATCTAAAGCAATCACAGACTCTCTGAGGAATCTCACTCGGTCAATTCCCCTAATATCCCAAATTGTTCCTAGGATCTCCGATGATGCTCATTCGGCCAATCTACCTTATAGACTAAATTTCTCATTGAATCTCTATAGAATATCACTCAGTCAATTCCCCTTATAATTTTCTACACTAGGTTGTCACGACCCTGTGTAGGTCAAAGAGAATAGAAGTACGATATGGTCAAAGTAAACATACAGAAATACTTGGCTAACAATCTACAGTAAATCAAGCATGTTGAAATACAAACGCTCTATCATATAGCAACAGGCATGGAAAATTGGAGAGGCATCCAAATGGCTAAATAGGACCAAACGGTCATAAATAGAACATGCAAGGGGAAAACATAATAATCATATCAATAAACCCTATTCATATCCAAATAACCTATAGACAAGCATACAATAATGGAATGCAATCAAAATGGGTAAAATGGTAAACAATTAATACCCTGTTCAAGGGTCTTGGTGGAAATTAGCACATAATACACAAATTTTTTGAATGGAAAGGCACAAAACACCTAACTTGGAATTAGTAGATCGATATATGTGAACCTCAAAGCTTGATTCACCATAGAACACTGTAGATTTACAAAAACGTCCTAAAATTTAAACCTATTTTAACATTAGAAAGTATAAGAATCATGAAATGAGGATGATGGTTAAGAGAGAACTCACCGATACGATTCCAATGCAATAGACGGTGTTTGATTTGGAGCACAGACGCACGCTCAGGGGCTCGTCAATGATCTGCGGCTACTCGACACTCTCAGACGATCTAGGTTGAGAAGAATATTGTTCTTCTCACCAGACGCGGCCCTGGTGCATTTATTGAACAAAATACATGGTGTGTACTTATAAAGTACACGGCGTGTACTCTCTATTTCCGTACTCTACTTCAGGCAGCCTCCAGGTCATCCCATATGGTTGTGTGCAAGGCCGCTACATGGGCCGCACATAGCTACACAAGGTAACCGAGTACATTACGTCTACTCATAAAGTACACGGTGTGTACTTCAAAATTTTCTAGAAACTCCTATTTTCTATAAAATTCAAGAAAAAAGAATAACATAACAAAAAAGAATATCTGGCATCTTTCAAACTTCCACCCTTAAAGAAATTCGTCCCTGAATTTCCCCAGCAAATCATCATATAAAAGAAACCTCGAACAGCTCCATCCACTATGATCATACATCGTACCCCCCTTTCCCAATTCTCGTCTTGTACTTGCCCATGATGCCAAAGCACCCATACTAGAGGAATAGACTGACCACAAAGAACATTTATTGTTCGATCAACAATAAAGATAGGATTCTACTCAAAGGATTCATCAACTTCCAACTCAACCTCCTCGGGTTGGAAGACGTGAGACAGGACTGAGAAGTAATGTCTAAGATGAGAAACGTGGATGAAGTCATGCATAGATCAGTACCTTTGAGGTAACATCAACTAATAGGCAAACAGTGCATCTCTCTCTAACACCTCAAACGACCAGGCGTGCCTCGGTGAAAGGTTACCCTGTCTTCTAATCCTCGTGTGTCCCAACATTAGAGTGACATGCAAGAAGACCTTATCCTCAACCTCGAACTCCAGAGGTCATCTCCTCTGATCAGAATATGACTTCTATCGAGACTGCACAGTAGCCATCCTCTTCTAAATCAACTATATCTGCACTTTGGTCTCCTGAAAAAGACGAGGTCCCAGTTCATCAACACTAAAGGTCTCTTTGATCAGGAAGAAGTGAGTGAGCTTCGTGAGTCAATAAATGACAACCCAAACTGTGTCATTACCTTGAGGTGGCCATGGAAAACTGGTCATGAAGTCCATCGCGACATCATTCCACTTCAACTCCAGAATGGGTAGCTGTTGTAAAAGCCCTGCTGGTCGATGATGCTCCACCTTCACCTGCTGACAAGTGGAACACCTCATGACGAAACCAGTGACATCTTTCTTCATACCTAGCCAACAATACTGATGGTGTAGATCACGAAACATCATTGTGACACCAAGATGAACTACACAAAATGAGGAATGAAAATACATCATTTTCTCCTCATGTATGTCTGCTGGCACACAAATGCGACCCTGAAAAAAAGCGCAAGATCTCATCCTCACCTACGGTCAATCCAGGAATAGGTACCTCTCCTGAAACAATCTCCCTTATGACTAGGAAATCATAATATGATAGCCACATCATTCTATAACGATCAATAAGTGTAGATTTAATAGCTATAGAAGATATAAAATACTGCCCCTATCTGTCGTGCACCTCCAAATGCATCTCAGAGAATAGATCCATAAGCATCCACTCACTACTAGCCTCCCGAACGACCTGTATCTGAGTCCTCCTGCTCGATGCATCAGCCACCATGTTTCCCTTACTTGGCGTATAAGAATGAACAATGTCAAATGGATGTTGGTACTCAACCCACCACGCTATCTCAAATTCAGATCACGCTGAGCGAAGTTGTACTTGAGACTCTTGTGGTTGGTGAAAACCACAAAATTAACTCCCAATCAATTATGAATCCAATAGTTTAGGTCATGAACAACAGCTACCAACACCATATTGTGTGTTGGGTAGTTACTCTCATGTGGCCTCAACTTCAAGGACCCGTACGAAATTACTCCATCTCTATACATAATAAAAACACCCTACCCTATACCTGACAAATCATAGTAAACAATATAGCTCTTTCCCAGATCTGGAATGACTAGTATTGGTGATAAAGTCTACATCCCATTAATCTCTTGAAAGGATGACTCACATGAATCTGACCACACAACATTTCACCCTTCTTAGTCAGACTTATCAGTGGTTCTAATACACACAAAAAGTCTTGTATGAAACGTCTGTAGTATCCATCCATCCCTAGAAAACTCTGCACATCAAATACGTTCATTGGATGCTCCCAGGAAACTAAAACTCTCACTTTCTCTAGGTCTATTGATAGTCCTTCCTCTGAGATAATATGACCCAGGAATTGAATCTAATCCAACCAAAAGTGGCACTTTGAGAGCTTAGAATATAACTGATGCTCCCACAGTGTACTCAATATGATCTCAAAATGGGTATCATGGTTGTGTCGACTGTGAGAGTACACCAATATATCGACCAAAAAAACAACCACGGAGGAATCCAAATATGGATGGAACACATGGATCATCAGTGCCATGATAACTACTGGCGCGTTCGTGAGACCGAACGACATAACCATATACTCGTGTAGAACATACCTGCTCCAGAAGGCAGTAATATGTATATCAGATGGTCTAATGCGCAACCGATGATAACCGGACCTGATGTCAATCCTTGAGAAAACCCAGACACCTCGAAGCTGATCAAATAGTTCATCAATCCTGGACAAGGGATATCAGTTCATGACCATCAACTGGTTCAGCTTCTGAAAGTCCACACAAAGCCTTAGGGTTCCATCTTCCTTCTTCGCAAACATGACTGGTGAACCCCAAGGAGAATTACTGGTTCAGATGAAACCATTGGCTGGAAACTCCTCCAACTGCTTCTTGAGCTCCTACAACTCTGGTCCAGCCATCCAATAAGGATGAATGGACACCAGTGTCACTCCAGGGACAAACTCAATAGAAAATTCAACCTCATGCTCTGGAGGAAAACATGAAATGTTCTCTGGAATGAAATCTCTGATACCACTTCATAATGTCCCGATTCCAGAAGCAACACAGAGGCACCCTGTACCTGCTTGGTCACATGTCCTCAAGTGCATTTCCCAAAATGACAGAGGTTGTCGACTAGCAACGAGTTCATTGGGTGTGATTGTGGGGAAACTATGCCCTCATTGGTAGATTACATAGTGGAAGTAAATAAATACATACAATAGCGGAAGCGGTAAATATCCAACAACAGTAAACAATAGAAGAATGGAATAACCAACAATTGGAGCACACATATATATAAATACATAATGATTCATGATACATATGATTAAGAAAGTATCCAAACAAGTCCCAATTCTAGAAATACAAATAGTACAAATACAAGCTACAAAAAAAAGATAAACAACTCATCAGCATCGCAAGATTATGCTTGGTCCCATGCTGTCCAGCTCCAAAGCAAGTCCAGTGCCTAATGTAGAAGGGAAATTTCCCTTATCTATACCAATGAAAATATAATCTTTTTGGGACCAAAATCATTAACCAAATAGGGGGTGACAGAAAATCCCAGTAGGTAACCACCCAAAGATTTCTTCCTAATAGTCAGTGAATATATGGTAGATTAGGCACAGAAAGAAATAACCAAGAATGTACTTAGCAGTAAACAATCCACAATTTCAACATCAAGCAATAGCTAAACAAACAGCTATACCTCATACTGGTAACCCTCTGGGCAGTGTACTTAGCCTAACTGCTCTCGTTCATTCATAAGAATTTATAAAGACTCTATGAGGAAGCGCTCACAGTCAATTACCCTTATAGTTAAAGGTAATTCAAGACTCTCTAAGGAATCTCACATAGTCAATTCCCTGTATAGTCTATGGTAGTCAAGGACTCTTTGAGAAAGATTACACTGTCAATTCCCCTTATAGCCCCAGGTCTAGGACTCTCTGAGAAATCTCAGACAGTTAATTCCCCTCATAGCCCAGGTCGTTCAAATAATATAATGAATCTTTGAGTAAGCTCACACCGTCAATATATTTATAGTCTAAATCAATAAATGACTCTTTGAGGAAGCTCGCTAGGTTAATTCCCCTTATAGCCCCAACTGGTCCTAGGATCATTGAGTATGCTCACTCGGTAAATCCCCCTTATATTCGAAAGTGCTCAAAAACTATCTGAAGAAGATCACTCGATAAATTCCCCTTATAGTAGACTACACCAAGTTATCATGGCCCTGTGTAGGTCAACGAGCATAAGAGTGAGATATGGCCCAAGTAATCCTATAGAAAAACTTGTCTAATAGTCTATAGAAAATCAAGCATGTCATAATACAAACTCTCCATCCTACAGTAAGAGGCATGGAAAAAAGGTGAGGCAACCAAAGTAGCTAAATAGGACCAAATGGTCGTAAACAGAACATGCAAGAGAAAAACATCCAATGCATAGAAATAAACCCTTATTCATTTCCAAATAACCTCTAAACAAGAATAAAAACATGGCAGGAAATCATTAGGGGTAAAACGGTAAACCCACAATACCCTGTTCAAGGGTATTGGGGGAATTTCAACATAATTTTCAAAGACATTGTACAGAAAGGCACAAACCACCTAACTTGGCATTTGTAGATCAATATATGTTATCCTCAATGCTTGATTCACCCTAGAACGCAGATGATCAAAATAAATGTTCAAAATGTTCAAACTATGATTACATTTGAAAGAATAAGAAACATGAAATGAGGATCAAGGAGAAGAGATAAATCAATGATGATATTACAACTCAACAAATGATGTTCTATTCGGAGGACGAGTGCATGCAATGGGGATCATAAATGATCCGAATCTTCTCAGTGCTATCAGACGAACTAGGATGAGATGGTGAAGATTCTGTCCGTCAAATGAGATCCAGGTGTGTTTAATGAAAAAATCTAAACACATGGTGTGTACTTTTGATGTACACGGTGTGTACTCACCGTTTCTGTTCTACAATTTAGGTGGCCCCTAGTTCATCCCACATAGTCGCGTGTAAGGCCGCTACACTGCCAGGGAACGACTACTCGTGGTAACCGAGTACATGGCGTGTACTCATAAGGCACACAGCGTGTACTTCAAAAATTTCAAGAAACTCTTTTTTTCACAAAAACTCTAAAAAAATAAAAACATACATGAAAAGAAGATCTGGGTTATTTCATGAAACACCATAATCAGCCTTGACGAAGAAGGGGAAATAATTCATGTTTTCAGAGATATGCCCACAGAGTATTCATGAGCTGAGGTAGAGGCTGACTAGGTTCCCCATCATGAGGCATCCAGAGGAGGAAATATGGTATGTGGTTTACTACGATGCATCAGAGACATGAATTTGGTGTGTCTTGATGCAGGAGTAGGCAGTTATTTCATATGCTTCTCAAAAGATTAAAAAACATGAGCAGAACTACGCTTCCCATGACCATGATTTAGCAGTATTGGTCTTCGCCTTGAATATGCAGTGACACTATCGGATGGGCGAGCACTTTACTGTGTACTCTGATCATAAGAGTCTTAGGTTAATATTCTTTCAGAAGGGGCAGAACATGATACAATGATGTTGGCTTGATATCATCCCAGACTATGACTTCAAGATATTCTATACTCTTGGGAAGGGGAACATTGTTGTAGACACACTTAGTAGGATATATGGTATACAGCTACAAGGATAGGTGATGGAGCATCTGGCTGCTTTATAGATATCCATTGTGGATATAGATGGATCAGGTTTTCATCAGTCTCTTATAGTATCTCCCCCACTCCTTCAGCATGTCAGGGAGGCGCCGCGTGGGGACGCTGATTGTGAGACACGGCATGCTATGATATCCACTGGACAAACACCTGATGGATATTCTGAAGGTGAGGAGCACATCATCATCTTCAGAGGATGTACAATGGTACTGGTGTCACTTCAAGAGGAAGTGTTGTGGGAGTTCCACACATCCCCACTAGTGATACATCAAGGACTGGGAATGATGTACCAAGATCTCTGATGATAACACTGGTGACCAGGATTGAAGAAAGCAGTAACAGAGTTTGTTTCTCAGTTCCTCACTATTCAGAAAATGTAGGTGGAGAATCAGGTACCAGTAGGCTTGGTTCAGCCTTTGGAGTTCCCGGAGTGGAAGTTGGATGGGATATCAATGGACATCGTGATAGGACTTCCAGGTACATCTAGAGGCCATGATTCAATTTTGGTGATCGTCGACCGACACACCAAGTCATCCCACTTCCTACCGATTAGAGAGAAGGATTCAATAGAGAACTTGGGACCCCTCTATGTGCTGGAGATTTTGCAGTTACATGGATTACCCTCGACGATTGTATCTGATTGTGATACGTGTTTCACTTCCCGGCTATGGAAGGGGTTATTGGAGGGTTTTGGGGTGCATCTTTGTTTGAGAACTGCCTTCCATCCGCAGATGGATGGTTAGACTGAGTGTACCATTCAAACCCTTGAGGACATTCCACATGCTTGTGTCCTCGACTTCGGTTGCAGCTGGGAGGATCACTTTCCATTGGTGGAGTTTTTATAAAATAATATCTATCACTCCACCATTAGGATGACACCTTTCGAGGAGTTGTACGGGTGACCTAGAATATCACGTTAATGCTGGACTGACCTATGGGAGTTGGCACTCATTGGACCAGAGATGGTACGGGCTACCAAAGAGAAGGTAACGATCATCCAGAAGTGGATGAAGACTGCACAGAGTAGGAAAAAGTCATATTTCAATAGGAGACGGAGACCTCTAGAGTTTGACTATGGTGACAATGTATTTCTATGGGTCTCACCTCAACAAGGTTTTTGAAGATTTGTCTGAGTAGACAAGTTATCATTGATATTCATCAGACCTTTTCAGGACCTCAACAGAGCTGGTGAGATGAAATAAAGCTTAGCTCCTCCATCTCAATTGCACTGGGTGCATGACGTCTTCCACGTTTCCCAGATGAGGAGATATGTGACGAACCTTCTCATATAATCGACCATGGGGATATGGACGTTGATGGTGGGGAGATTTTATGGAGGTTCTAGTATAGATTGAGGATCGACGGGAGTGGGTCCTTCATGGCCGGTCGATGCCTCTGGTGCACGTTCTCTAGCAACACGAGAACCTCCAGGAGAGCAAATGGGAGCGGTAGGCTCATATGCGTTCTCAGTACCCCCACTTGTTTACCTAGTTTGTGTTGTCGATTATGAGGATGTAGAGCCCTGAGGTGGGGAGAATGTAATGACCCAAAATTTCCGTGTACTTTTTTTCAAATATATAGATATTTTATGAGTCTACGAAAATTGACGGTGTGTGATTCTGAGGCCCATAGTACCCATATTGAATTTCTGAACTTTTTTTTGGGTACGTTCTGTAAACGTGCAAGCGGGGTTTTCAAACTTTTGAACTGGTGTTCAGAATTGAAATATGAGGGCACGTTGAACTCACATCACTAGTATTCTTTTAAATCAACTTTCACCTCAACGGTATTTGTTCGAGGGTGGAAGATAGTTTTTGGGTTTTTCATAAAAGAATGGAATAAAAATAATATTGTACAACATTTTATTTTTATTTTATTTCTTAAATACCTCCATGTGGATGTTGAGAAGTGGGTACCACCACACCATAACCAGACATGAGAGGTTATGGTGGTGGGGACCCCATGAGCCTATCCTCCCATGTGAGGTTATGGTGGTGGGGACCACTTGAGCCCTAAACCACTCAACTCCCACATTAAAATGAGGGAGTGCCTCTTCAACTCCTTCAATAATAATTTTTCCGACCATACAACACTTTAATTATGCGAAACCATCCCCTTTAATTAATTAATCCATTTCAATTAATTAAATGTTCCAATTTGAAATTATGAAAAAATATTTTTTTATAATAGTTATATCTTCTTTTTGGTGGGCTAAGATAAATTAATCGTTGGAAAAGGGAGGTGACATTGGAGAAAATCTATCCAACAAAAAATGCTCCACCGATGAAGAACAGCGACTAAACCTACCTCCTTGGGACACCCTTTAATGAGGAACATCTTCTGCTGTGACAAACCAATCCACGTGCCCAGAATTGGAGGTATGTGATGGATGAGACGAACGCCGACAACTTCACCTTCATCCCTCTTCGTCGAGATCAAAAAATGATCAAGTAGGTATATTATTTAATTGTGATTTTATTCCCATGTTCTTTCCTTCTAAAACATAGAACGCGGGTCAACTCATTATCAAGTTGATCTAAAGATGTTTCAATTGTGGGTTGAAAATAATTGATGTGATGGAATTGTAGGGTGGATGTTTTAATTTGTCCCCTTTCCGTTCTTGACAATTCTTCATGAATCAAGGAAGAAATTATAGCCACATGCTACCACCGTAATGTGGAGAGTGTAGGGAAAACAAACATGGAACGTCCTCTCTGAATTTTCTTGTGATAATTTGTGGCATTCATTGCTATGGAGGAAGATGGCATCCGGAGCGGTATTCATCACTGATGAGGAACACAAGAAAGGAAGCCGGCACGACCGACATTTGCGGCCGGACCGCCACCACGAGGCCAAACCACCGCCCCATGGACAAACCACCACCCCGACGCCCTGTGGCCATATCACTGCCACGTTTCCAGACCACCGCCCAACAACAGAACTGCCACCCCATAGCTAAACTACCATCCGCGGCCGAACCCCTGTGGCCCTCGTAGCCTGCCAGACCGCCCCATGGGTTGGGCCGTCCAACATGTACCTGGCCTCCTAGAATGGCTTGGACCGGACTCGGTGTGCCGGGCCAGATCCAATAGGTCAGGACGGGTTGACCCGAACCATGTTGGGCCGGGTCGGTCCGATCGAGTCTGTCCGGACTCGCACCCACTACGACTCCTTTACATTCTTTTAGACATAACTTTGGCACTAGATGTATGTTAGATGAACTGTTAGTGGCGATGGGAACCTTGGAGCGAGTCGGTCCCTTTGAGTGTCACCCCACTGTGTTTTTGATTAATATGGGGAACATTAATTATGGATCGAGCACAAATCCAACTGGGCCCCTCGGACTGAAAGGCTAATAACTCACAGACCGGGCATCTGATTAACGCGTCGTCTATAACGTTGAGACCCATATGGAATGGAAAAACATTGAGATCCTTCTTCATGGGACTTTTTTATAGTTGGATTATTGTCCAGTAGCATATGGAGCGGATCCTCCCAGAGAGAAGCGAGCATAGTGCGGGAACCCAGTGGTGGGATGAGACTTGATGACTGCTGACCATTTCAAGTCAGAGTGACGTGATAGGCCTAGTGGAGAGCGCCTTGGGGATGCGGCATACCCATGGTGGGAAGCGCCTTGGTGATGTGATATACCCACTGTGGGGAGAACCTTGGTGACGTGGGAAAACCAAGGTACTCAACAGGAAGAGTACCTTAGGAGTCCATGTTTAGTGGGAAGCACCTCTGTGTGACGCGGAATGCCTACTGTACTCGATATAGGATGAGTTCTCCAGTAGCTAAGGTGTTCTTCATTGTGACTGTGAATGTTAATTGATACTACCCCTAGAATAAATCATGGTGTGAGTTGAGTCAGTATCTCTATGTTTTCGTCATGATTAAGATGGATTACATGATAACTTAGTTATATGTGTGGGAATATATCTATGTATGTTTATCTATTGATTTCATACTTTATGGTTTATCCTTGGGGGTTTTTGTGAGCCCTAGAGGGTCTCAGGATCTCTACTATGTATTTTTATACTCACCCCTTCACGAGCTATGTCTGCACCTTGTTGTGTTGGATGCAGACGACAGACAACGCTGACTGAGGTTGGGAGTAAGAGGACTAGACGGTGTCTGGAGGTGAACCATATGTCATGTCGGTACACAGAGGAGACGGGTGGACGTGGAGTACTGAGGAGGCGGTCTGTACCTACCCTTTAGGTAGGAACCTCGGAGGACGATCCTGTAGTTGTCTTTTTCTCTTTCTTCAGTTGTATTGTATTTCAGTTTTAGTTGTACATTTACTATTGGGATTGTATTCCGGCACCCTTTTTACTTTAATCAATATTTTGGTTATATAGTTTTCTTGTGTTCATATCCTTCTATGTGCTTGGTTTTAAGATTTTACTGGTTATAAAGGCTATGACTTCCCTGATTTAGGGAAAAATCCTTTGGTGCGACTTTCCAGCCCCTGGCCTATGGAAGGAGGGCTTGGGGTTAGTCATGGAAGGAGCCCTGGGGTATGATTCATGACTAAAATTAAATTTCTAACACTTATTTTAATTCATAAAAGAATATTATTTAAGATATTCCAATTATTTTTAATACACAAATTTAAAATCTTATTTTTTACCATTAATATGTTATACTAAATAATTAAATTCCAATGTTCTATTTTTCACATATTCCTTCAATAATTAATGATAAAAATTAATTTTATAAAATATTAATTAATTATAATAAATAATACATTTTATTGAGGTGTTACATAATATAATATGCATGGTAACATTTTCATTAATAACATACATAAACAATAATTTTTAAAATTGAAATTGAGGTTTTGAAAAACAATATGAGATTATTAGAATACCATATTTTTTAAAATGATATGGATAAAATAAAAGATAAATGTTTTATCTTATGGAATCATTGGATAGAGACCATTGAAAATTAAAATTACAGCAATGAGATTTTTAAACTATGATCCGAATAACCACTAGATGGTGAACATAAACAATATAAATACAATAAATTAAAATTAATATAAAAAATTAATTATACAGATGAAATAAATATGAAAGGTTATTTAATAATATTAATTAAATAAATTAAATTATCTATTTGTATAGGGACTCATACTCTTCATTCATAAACACTACATCCTTTTGCAGAATATTTATTAAATTACAAAATCACAGAACTAAGGACCATCATAGTTTGGTGTATTTAGAATCCTGGAATCATAAACACTAGATTATAGGTAAGCTACATCATCTCCCACTATGTTATTCATAACTAGAACCATTCATAAACATATCACACCTAATACATATCTTCCATACTATGGATACAAAAAATAAGAAAGGGTGATCTTAGATAATTTTTAATGGTAAAAACATGAGATATGTAAGAGTAAAATGAGAATAATGGTATGATATTATGATCTTTTCTATTTAATAAAATACAATATATATCAATGATGATAATCATGAATTGTGGAATATGTGTTTACTAGTCATAAGACATGAATCATAATGAAATAAAAAACATGATCCATAGGATCATAACATTGGCATAAGAAATGTAATTTTCTGCCTAATAATAAGCATAGAAAATCATTTAATATTATTCAAGGATTGTTTCCATGACCATAATTTTTGAAAAATTCTATTACTAAACTATGTTCACACCCCATTCTAGGCCAATATTATTGAACAAGGTTGAAATATCAATCATTCCCTAAATTTCTCATCATAGTTCACATCCCATTCCTTTCATATATTATAGAACCAAGATAAATTCTTATTCTATTATTGTCAATATGATATGTTATAAATCATTACTGAATACATTGGATTGAGATATAGGTCCCTCCCACTAAATAATGAAATCATATATATGTCTTCCATGAGATCAAAAACATTCAACATATCATAACCCATGAAATAAAATGGCTATAATGGAAATTTATACTTATTGTAAAATATAGAAATTAGAGATTTTTCATTACCATGTCGTCATTTCATCACTCGTTAATAGAGGGTGGTTTCATAAGAATTTAACACATAGTAGAGATGTTGGTTTTATAAAAATACTTCCCTCAAAACATAAACAATTCAGGAAAAATAATAATAATGGTACCCTTGTATAATTCCACAAATATGGCATGGGTTACTTTAATAAATGTCATAATATATGGAAATTATTTTCTAAATGATCAATTAAAAAATCATGGGGAGAATATCATTTCCATGTTTGAAATTCTTTTAAAAAAATTAATTTTTAAAACACATTGTTTTTAAATTATATTGAAAAAAAAAGAAGCATAAAAAAAGTATTGGGAATGAAATAAAAGTATTTCATTCATGTCATACATGTAATCATGATGGTTCCTTTTTTTAAATATCCAACTGGTAATTGTTTTGGAAATAGAAATAAATATTCCTTCTAATTATTTCTGTAAAAAGTTTAAAAGGGTTAAAAAATTAAATTAAAAAAATTTGAGGTTAATAATACATTTTTAGAAAAACAATTGAAGACATTTTTTAAATTTTTTTTGAGTAAATTGTTTTATAATATATTATATTTCATATCGTAGAGATAAATAAGGAGGTTTTTTCCATGAAAACGACTTCTTAATGAACATAAGTACCATTGAGAGGGAAATGGTACCATTAAATGGAAATTTCATAAATAAATAGAGGTTATGAAACAATAATAGAATTATTGAGATATTGTGAAAATATTTCATCAATTTAATAAAAAACATAATCAATCTAGATAAAAAATGATATTTTAGTAACAATCAATTACAACTTTGTTAATATTGAATCATAATCCTCTTGATATAATAACATTATATGAAGTTTAGAATAAAATTAATAGAATTATATTTAGGATATAATATTACAATGTGGTTATATATACACCTTGTTAAATCATAAAGGTTCACAACATATCTTGATTCTCATTGAATAAAAATAAAGATAAAATTCTCATACAGATTTTGTATGTTTTAAACTATGAACCCCATGAAAGAAAGATCATTAGATGGATAAGTAAATATAAATAATTTTTACAAGGAATTGAATAAAATATATTCATGGGAATTATATATTACACATAAAATAAAAATTATTGGATTATAATGTGTGTCTCACTAAAGTAAAATGTGAGATGGAAATCCCTTACCTTATGTCTTGAATTTCAATAAACACATTCAAACCACCTCATTTGCAGGTATCGTATTTTGGTTTCCACCAAAGGTAATCTATGATTGTATTCAGGAAACAATTAGTGCCACTATTATGAGGTAAGGTAATTTTGGAAGATATTTGTAGAAGGATTGTCCGTGATAAAGTGTCATGCCTCTTCTCTCTGCTCATGGCATGAACTATCTTATAGCTCCAATATATTCCTATTTATTTTCCTTTTCCAATTATCATTTCTCTCCTACAAAAACAAACAATGTGAGGTATAATGTTCACAAAATAGAATTACTCATCAATAAAATATATAAATAAATACATTTAAATACCATAAAATATATTCATCAATTACATATATCAATGTACAACATGAATGTAACTTAAATCAGATCTTGCCACAAGATCCCTCTCTCATAATCCCTATACCATTTGGAAATTTAGAATCATTCCAAACTATTGTAATCAATTCCTCTATCCAAATTCACCTTTTATGTCATATTTATAAAAAAACTCATGGTTAGATGTTTCATATGGATATCAAATTCAACTACTCAATTAACATACCCGAGAAAGATCCTCTCCCAAATCATAATATAAAATCATCTCAAATAATCAAATATGTTTCCATGTGATCTTATTTTACCTTATAATTATGTTGTTTTTTTCGAAAGAATCACATTCTATGGGTGTGAATTTTATTAGAGCCCATAATTCTATGATATGCACTTTTCCATTAAAGACTTTAGAAGTGTGAAGACATGGAAAAGGTATTGATATAGATTGAAAAAACTATATAGAGATAGAATCTATAATAAATGGGGTTGGGATTATTTTTAAGGGTATAATTTATTTCTATACCTTATTAATATATGGAGGTATTCCCACAATCAACCAAAAATTTATCAAATCCACTGGTCATACACACAAGGGCTCAACCACTGGTCTATGTGGGTTCAGAGATGACCACACCCAATGAGAGCCAGCCTAGGACCGGTATATGTTGGAGGATATGGGCCCCCAAGATTAAGGAAGTCCCTTATATAGGTCTCTTGGTGTGTAATCCCGAAGGTTTTCATAGAATGGGGTGGGGGACAACATGGATAATGCATGGGTGGGGGGTTTAGTAGGTTTTACATGAGCTAATACCCATTATTAGGTAGACCATAAAGTGGTTTCATATTTATTGTTATACCAGAGGGAGGGAAAAATAAGAATATGATGTACAACCCAATGTTTTCTGTAAATTTCCCCAATTCATTTAAAATCTGTAAATTCTACTCAATATGTATGATCACAACCGTCAATTTAAAATTCACACGACCACATTGAAAAAACATTTGATCCAAAGCTATGTAT
The DNA here is from genome assembly GCA_963277665.1 of Viscum album. Lineage (NCBI taxonomy): Eukaryota > Viridiplantae > Streptophyta > Magnoliopsida > Santalales > Viscaceae > Viscum > Viscum album. Next base: position 495,426,504 of record OY728121.1, on the reverse strand, counting down.
AATTGAGATAATTTTACCCCACACATCGCTAAACATCATCATCAACCAGCCAACACCCATTTTTTACAGTGTAAGACATGCTCGATGCCATCATGGAATTACCTCCATCTTCATTCCTTCATTGAAATCTAAATGATACTAAGAAAATCAACATGTATGTACCTACGGTAAAAATCCATCATTCTAACTGTATGTGATAATTCACATGAATATTGACACAATAACCACTGTAAAATCACTTGAACTATCACTTAAGAATGATGATTTCTAATGCTAATCCCTTGATCAAAAATCGATTTGAATTCCATCATATAAATAATCATGTGATGTTTTTAAATGGGATATTAGTATGTATTTCATCAGATTTATTGGTTTAATTAATCCATATTTATTTGAATTTACCATGCCATCCCATGTAAATCATCATGTGATGAATAACTATCCATCTCACGATGGTGTGATATCGATCTCTTCATCTCTCCACCACCTCGTCTAACACACAACATACTCCACATAAAATGTTGCACCATACATGGTCTCCATTATCCATTAAATTCACATACTGCACTTTAGAAGAAAACATTTGAGTTTAGGAAGGAGAGTAGACTAAAAATAGAGAGCCCTGCCACTACCTTTGGAGCTCTTATCATGTTAATTTTGGGTTATCAGTCCTAATAACCCTCATCAGGAATTTCACCACATTAATTCATCACATGATCATCATAAAATGATGTGACTACAAGGAATAATAAAAAAAGGATCATTCTATATTAAATGGAGTCTCCACTCAGACATGAACCCCCTGTGAATGTCCAAAAGATATCCTACAATGACTCTCATCATATCATGTGTTATTATTATTGATAGATCCTTACATGACGTGTACAGATTGTTCCTTGGAATTACAACACACTCATACTAGATTATAAGGGCATTCAATAGTGTATTCATGGAATGTGGCATCGCAAAAACCTTTATTTCATGTGGATCCTTCTCTTGGCCTTGAGGTGTAGACTCAAGGACATGTTCTTCCCATATTACAGGAACCCTCCTTCACCATTTAGAAAAAATATTCATCCCTGGATGTGATGACAACAATGGCCACCCCTGCACAAAATCACAAAACCCACCACAAGACTGTATGATGGTCATGTGGAAAGCATGAATGCTTAAATCTAGCAGTTTCATAGAGACATTCATTTATATATAGATAATCGAATGAAAAACCCACCAAATATATGACCTATGATCCCTCACACATGTTTTTGGTCTCAATGGGATGTATATTTTCATGTTTGTAGAATCCCTCCCAAGACCCTATTGAGTTCTTATGAATGAAATGAAAAATGGGTCATATATGAGCGATTTTTGATTTGTGTTTGTGTCCATCTAAAGTACCTCATTCTCTATGGAATCCCTACGGTGTACTCCCTTGACATGAACAGTCAAGAATTCACCATTTCACATTACAATTTATGAATAATACCTTCGGACACGTTTCCCCAATTATCTTCAGATCCCCCTTGTCATGTGAGTGGTCAATGTCATATTTACGACCATACAACATGAATAGTTTATGTTCATGTGATAAATGGATACTCCACTAATCGTTGATGTTCGTAGGTGGACTTGGATAAGTCATGTTAGTCAAATGATAATCCTTGGACAATTTAGGTTGATATCATGATACCTAATTAACATTTCTTCATAATCATGGGGAAGTATGAAGTCAAGAAATGTTGATAAGTAGAAATCCCAATGACATGTCCATTTTTTCACAACACAAGCTCTATAACAGTTTGGTTGATCATGTGATTTCCCATTGATATGTTAGAATTTTCATATAACCATCCGAGGACAATTCATATCGATCACGTGAAGCACGTTGGAATTTTCTACAATTATCAAGTGAATATATCAAAGTCAATTAACTTTTATCATGTGAAGGATTCATTGTAATGTTAGCATGATTGAAAAGTTTACTATATACATGTCTACACTATCATGTGATAGTGTGAAAGCATGAAAGGTTGATCATATTATAGAGTATGTCTATTTCTTATTTGATCACGTGCATGACCCAAGACGTAACAATGTTGATTATGCAACACATTTTGGACATGTCTTCTTCACTTATATTAAGACATAACAATAAAGTAAGTTGATCTGGAATACTTCTTTGGATGTTTCTTCCATGTAATACTAACACCACAAGATTGTTGGGAATAAAATCAAGGATTATCCCAAAGATAGCAAAGAGATATCAAATAGATCAATTAGAAAATTCCAACCTCATCCATCGATGCAACTAAACCCATTCCATTTAGATCGTGGCTAGGATTCATTGGTTGTATTCCATCATTACAAGGTATGTGTACTTAAAAAGAAAGAATTAAAAAAATCATTTGATCATGTTTGTAGCATTCTCTTAGTCGGGCCATCCATGTCCTTCCAATCATCTTTTGAAAAAAATTATTTGTCTCTATAATATTTTTTTATCTTCAATAATATAGAGAATGAGTATCAAAAAGGGAAACCCCTATGTGTAATCCTCGATCAATGAATATTTTTTTTTATTTCTCATATTTAATGTATATTTCAATGTGAAAGCCTCAACCAATTGAACTATGATGAATATGATTCTTGCAATAACTATGATACATAAAACACCATCCTCCAAGTCGATATCCAATTGGGAATCGATCGTAGTGTCATCCCATATAATTCCTAAAAACCTGAAGATAAAAATCATTCATTTGAGTGTGATCATCCACCTTATCACATCTGTGGGTTAAGGTAAAAACAAAATAAGAGAACATTGATACAAATTCAAATTTTGTATGTACGATTATCCATGCTAAATTTTGCATCCACATTAGATTAAATCCCCTCACATCTCACACAATTCATCCATTATGACCCAATCATTCCCATGGTCTGATCATTCCACCTCATCCATTAGTGGACTAAGAATCCAATCAAACTAAGATGACTCATGTTCCTATTATAAAACTAGTATGTATGATTCCTTCCTACGACCTGAGCCCCAAACCACATCTAACATGATACAGGTAATAATTCCTCTCAAATAGAAGATTTAACGTTAATTCCCTGTAAAAATATCCTCTCATTCAATTTGCTTATGATGCTACTATGTCTTATTTATATAAATGATAAAAACTCACACGGACTTAGAGGCTAGTAGTGACTGTACCAATACCATGATAAAAATTACCCCAAGTGTGGGATCTCCATAGTGATGTAATATTTTTTACATCTCATATTATCCCTAATTTCCTAACTTCCAATAAAAAAATTCATGGTATCCTTATATGCATAAGTCTCATCTAAGGACTAAGTGGTTGTATCAATCAAAACATAAACACCTGTATAATAACTATGTAAAATTTTATTCATATCACATGGAGGATACCTAGTATGAAACTTCAATTTCCAGGTTAATAATATTTGTGTCCTTGCCACATGTTGATGTATTGGATGGATTAGTTCAGTCACACGACCATAAAAAAGGTCCAGAGGACTAGGTGGGTATAGATTCCTATTTTCACAGGAGAGGTATGACTCCTCATAAAAGGTTAAATTCCATATAAAAGAGACCAAACACAATAAAAGATGACCATAAACTTCAAAGTTCATAAACATGGTCTCAAACCAAAGCATCCAAATTAATCGAGTGTGTGACAGAGAACCCTTATCATGAACACAGTTGTTTCTATCAATACAAGTTCATAATCATGATTTTGAAATAAGTGTAACAAAAAATGTATTAGAGCATGATAATAATTTCATGAAAATATATAAAATCTTCAATATAGTCTTAGAATTGGAAATAATTCCTCCTAAAAGTGTTTGATGAGCCCGACCTCCCATCCTCTCGACCAATGCGAGTTCCTAACATTCGGTGGTTATGAATCCCCAAAAGACCACCTAACTTTTTATATATGGTCCATACGTAGTTATAGTAGTGGGAACTGATGGGAGATTCTTGGGAAGAATAAATAAATGGTAAGACCTAATTTGATTAATTAAAAAATGAATTGAACCCCTCCCCCCACAATCAAACCATCAGGCCACAAACAATCCACGCCTATCCCGATGAACAAAATTTATTGTATAAATCACATACAGACCATAATTGAAATAGAAAAAATTATTAGATCAATATAATATGTAAAATAAAATGTATGAATATACAAAAAATTCTAAATTATACAATGGGGAAATTGACACATAAAATAGAAATAAAATAAAAGATATATCATTATTAACCATTGTGGTCTCTCTGAAATATCACAGATGAGAACGAAACTATAAATATAAACAAATTTTTATAAAATATGGAAATTTTTAATTCAAAATACATTTAAAATTAATAATAATTGATTGAATGAATTATTATGTTAATAATAGGTATTTATAGAGAATATTATAATTATCAGACCATTAAAATAATAAATGACCATGGGATACAGTAAATGATCAGTGAAATATGAAAAAAAATTATGGTTGTAGTTGATTGAATAAAAATTTATGAAAAAATATACAAAATAAAACATAAGTGATACAAAAATTACTCCACAAATTATATAAAAAATGAAAAAATAATTATAAATATTAATAATGTTTGTATTATCGATTTTTATTGATTTATATTTTTTATATAAATATATAAATAATAGAACAAAAAATAACAATAAATTATTTTCATTTAAAAGTATATTACAATTTATAATGTGTCATAAAATAATCAATAAAAAAGAAAAAATGAAAATATAATACCATATAACAAATGAAATAGAATTTAGAATTGAATCTTTTTATATATAATATATTTATATTTAAATTTAAATTTTAAGAAATATTAGATTTCTTTTTTATAATTTTGAAATAATTATTCGATTTATGATAATAAATTTATGTAAACAATAGTATTTATTTTTTTATTTAAATTTATTTTTGTGGAATTCTAAATAATACAGCTATTTCGAAAACCATAATTTTTATGTCATCAACATGATATAAATTGTAAAAAAATATAAATTTTCTTCTATTAAAAAATGGTATTTAATTAATAAAGAAGTTTGGTTATAAATTAAATAACTTATTACAAAACTTGTAAATTAATTTTCAAAACCTAAGATGTATATTTTTCTAAAAAAACAATTCTTTCAACATTACATACAAAAATGAAAACTACTTTTTGGTATTCTATCTACAAAAAGATCAATGATATTATCGTTTTTGAATAATAAAATAATAAAATTCATATGAATCTATAATCTTCAAATTATTTGGATTTTTAATAAAAAATCATTACATTACTCTAAAATACACCACCATATTACCTATATAAACACCCCTTATCCATAAATTTCACATCAGTTATAAAACACTATTACATCATAAATATATTTCTAAATACCACTCTAAAATCTCATATGTATGTTGAAATTCCTATTTTTAGTATGAACATTAATCCTCTAAAATCATTTTTATCAATCCAACACCGGTGTCTTATATGGAGAAGTAAGGATTTCCAAACCCATGTTCTTATTTATATTCTACATATACCCATTATAAGAAATAAGTAATCAATAAACAGAAATATAACACTTACATTATTATATACAAAATTTTCATCGCAATACATTAATATTTACTACCATAGTTATATGTTTTAATGTTTCCCTATGAAATAATTTCCCCCATGGATGTTTTACGCTAACTATGTGAATGTTGATGTTTTATTTTTTCATTTATACCATACATTTATTTACATAAATATTTCATTTATTATTTAATATAATATTATTGAAAATAATATAATTTTTCTGAATAATATTATTTGAAAGGTAATATTGACAATAAATGTATATAATGAAAGTTAATTTTAACCATACAAACATTGATATATATAACAAGTCTCAAAATCTGTAACCATATACTATAGTTTTAAAAAAAACATTTATATAATTATAAGTACGATATATTTCTACAATTATATAGATTACATAACTTGTAGATAGTGATCATTTGCCATTAACAATTCAACAAGATGATTTTGAAACTATGTACATGAAAACCTCAAAAATGTCCATTCAAACATTATTAATTTAAGAAATTGGAAGAAAATATTGAAATGATTTTTTAATTAAATATAAAATCTTTTTAATAAAACTAATGAATTTACACAATATAACTATTCATATGATTACTAGAGCATTAGAATAATAATAGGTCTCCAGGTAACCAGAACATCCATTTTCCCTCATTCACAATGTTATTATTGATAAAATATATGAATATTTGTATCTTTATTTTTCCCCAATTAATAATCATGTGTATTTCCTTTGTTTATAAGGATCCACTCACTCTTTATTTTCTACTTATGTGAAACTCTCTCTTTGTTACCATTCTAATATTTTTGGATTTTCATTCTCGAAAAAGGGAACCATTCACTTTTTTATACAATATAATCATCCACATTTATAAAATTATATAACTATAAATAATTTCAAAATTAAAACCTTTACTTTACAATAATAAATTTTTGTTTTATTTTTTTAGATGTGGACTTATTTTTTGAAGATATTTTTTATAAATTTTCATAAAAGGTCTATAAATATATTTTAATTTATGTCTTTTATTTATTTTTATGAATGATTTTTTTACCTTGATGTATTTTTTTGGTCAATGTTCCATTTTGTTTAAAATTAGTGTTACAAAATATTCAATACCTCAACATTTTTTGATATTTAATGTTACAAAAATTATTAAATATTTAATGATATTTTATTTACCTATTTGTTCCTCAAGGTATTATTTTATTTATATTTATTTATGAATTTTATTTTCATTTCATTACACATGATGATGATGCAATATGATGTGAAATGTAGTTTTATAATTACTATTCTCCCACAGTTCATTGCGAACTACTTTATACATTAGGTTATTGTTATGTAATGGAAAATGTAGTGAGTTGATTCCACAATGATATAAATATTCAATACATAATTATTTTCATCCATAATTATATGATGTATTGGAAATTATAGTTGTATTATGTTTATAATTACATTTTTTATAATTATTCTATATATATTAATTCTCATGATATTTTTTCCCATATTTCATGATACCAAGTGATTGTTATATTATCCTGATTTTTTATGTTTCCATGTCATGATTTTTTAATCTTTTGGAATCTTATCACATAGTAACCATACATTTTCCTATTATTGTTTTTATAGGAGACCCCCAAAATTTAGGTATGTACCTATTATATTCCATGTAGTGATATGATTTTTATGGTAATTTTTATGTGTTATGATTTTATAATATAACATAGTTCCTTAAAAATTGATTAGTAAGATTCTAATATTTTAAATACACAAACACTCTAGATTTGTTGGTGGTCATTATGGATATATATTCTTAAAATAATGTATTTTTATGTATAAGGAATATAGGTCAATATATAATGTATTATATAAAGATCGAGTTTTTGTGTAATATGTCAGTGATCCTAAAAATAAGATAAACCCGAATTACATTGATCGATATTTATAAATCCATAAGTCAGAGTTGACTATTTATTTTTGAGTTATTCATTATAATTTAATACTTTATCCATTCTGTTCATATTAATTTAGGAAGGATTATTTTTAACAATAAATTGTTTTAGTAAATGTATAATAATACGAGTAATCATGTTAACAACCAATGTGATGGGAAAGACAACAATTTTCTAAATTAGAGAGTTAATATGATGTAATTATAAGTGATAAATATCATGGCAGATCATAGAAAATTGATTCAAGTTATAAATAATAACATGTACTATATGGAGTTCCCAATATCTATAGTAAAGGATCAGGTAATATTTGGGCCCTTTTTCATAAAATACAACATCTTTTTTAGTTTCCTCTAATAATTTAATCCTTTTTTATTGAATTGAAACCATTAAGAAAATATTTAACATTATAAACTTATTTAATAATGGGTTGTGATATTATAAATTTATCACATATATAGAGAATATAATAGGAGGAGGATAATTATAATGAATATTATTTCCATGGAAGATATCAACACAATGTACTAGAATGAATTAAAGAAAATAGATTTCAATAATAATTTTCCACATAAAAATCAAATTAAAATGGGGAGGTAATTTATTAGGCCCAAAAAAAGGTTTTATTTATGAAATGGGGAGTTTATATAACTTATCAGTTAGATTTCAAGGTATACATTTAGATTTCTCACCTAAATCAATGTCTTTAAAACTATTCAGTTATTAAGAACTATGAAACTGATCATTAAATTTATCTATTTTCCATGAATGTAAATATAGTGTTTAGTGAATAAAAATGCTCTCAAGGGATCATATTTAAAATATTAATAATTTTAATTAAATATCTCGGTTAAAATAATAATTATCTCATATATTAGAATATTCCACAACTCACATGTAAAATGCGTCTGATGAAGAACAATGAAACTATCTCAATGGAATGTGGTTATGTTATAATAATGTAAAATAAATCCATTATAATAATAAAGGATATGGATAAAAGAGGATCATAATAAATACGAGAAAATAATTATATGTTCCACACAACCCTCTACCATATTTCCTAAGAATTAAAATTTGAAAAATATAGAAACACTATAAATTAATGGACTTTTAAATTGATCATCTAGGAAAAATAATAAACACAAACTCTAATGGAAATGTAATTTTTATGGAATTATTTTATGACTTCTATAAAGACATGGCCTTAAACATTACAAAATCATGTGAATTCATTTATAATTCACCTTATCACATTATGAAAGACCTTTTCTGTTAACATTTTTTGAAAATTTGGACATAATTCATACATATAAAACCACAAGAATACAAAGTGGATAATACTAAAATAGTATCCATGTATTCCATTATACAAAAGTTTTTAATAAACCCATTAAATATTTTGCAGGAATGTCTCCAAAATTGTCATCTTGGATTCTAATTTTATCATACATATCCTTAAACCCTACGAGAAGAAAACTTAAAACAATATATGAGAAAAACAATCGTAGCAAGAGACATAAAATGAAGAGAGACAATTAGTACATAAAAACCCAAAAGAATATGAAATAATTTTCACATAGACATAATTATCTGCCAATAAGTACCATCTAGTTACTTTTTGAAACATGCGATATAGTTACATATTTGGAAGTAACCCTAACAACTACCTTATGATTTAACTATTGCAGTCCCACTTGAAGTAACCATATCTTTGAACTCCAACAGAAACATACCCAATGTGTAGAAAGGTATATAGGTCCCACAATTTATCTTAGATAATTCATAAGAATTAAGACCTAATTAAAAAAATATTTATAATGAAAATTCCCATAAATAACACAAATAATCGAAGTGAAAATAAATAAAACGAACTTAATATGTGTATAAACAATAAATAAACATATGAAATCACAATAAGATAACAATTCATTTCACAAATAATCTTATTATCGCTTAATTAATGAAGTAGAAGGTTAAACCAATGAATGGAAATTTGGATAAGAATTCCCTTACCTCGAGTTTGTATTATAGAAAAAGAGATAAAAACTCATTTATAATAGGTTAAATATTTTTATTAATAAAATATTGTATCATATTCAAATTTATAGTTACATATTTGTTATTAATTTAACATATTTCCACCAATTTATTTATAATATTTTAATTTCTTCATTTTTCAGGGGTATTTATTTCATGGTTCCCTTGATTGGTTCATTATTTATTTTCTTTTCGAATGGAATAAAAACAACAAAAGTAGAATAAAATGGTTTATATAGGTTTATATATTTTTAAATTATACTATATAATAAATTTTTCTATATGAAGATGAATCATTAGATAAAAAATTAATGATAATGATGTTATATATTTTTGAAGTTTTAATGATCATTGAAAACTTATATCATTTTATTCACCATAATGTTTATATAAATTTTATATAAAACAATATATGACCTGTAATATGTATAATAAAATTTTATTTAACCATAATAATTATTTTATGACCATCCTTTATGGTGGTAATGGAAAATTAATATGTATCAACTATGATGGAGGTAAATCGTCCCATCAAGGACGATGTACTCATTATTAGAATAAAAGGGAGAGGAGTAGAATTTTGATGATGAGTTTTTTGTAAACATGATATAATAACTTTATATATATGTACTTAAAGTTCTGATTTTACTTGAATAATTTTAGATAAAGAGAGTATATTGAGTGAAAAATTACTGAAAAAAAAGTGAACGAAAATGAATTGGGATTTTACCTCTTGAATTATCCCCCATTAGAACTTATTTAAGGCCCTTGGTTTTGGCCTTTTCGTGATACCATTAGTTATTATAGGTGTAGATGATTATTTGGAAGAGAATTTGAATGAAATTAAACAAACAAGAAGGATTTGAGCTGTGAGGAGAATGAGTGGTGAGGGGTGATATTTATAGTGGGAGAGACAGATGTTGTCTAATTATTATATTCAATGCATTATAATTTTTGATTAAAACTATGAATAAATTGAGAATTATCACAAAAAATTCTAAAATAATGATGGATAGTTCAAAATGTTTTGATTACATCATCCTTATATCTTTTATGAGACAATATTTCATGTACATACCATTTACCATTAATTTTTTTATATTACTAATGTCCAAAAAATCATATACTTCAAAAAATAAATTTCTTTATCCTAACCCATTTTCAATGTGTAGAACTCAAATGTGAACTCTAATTTGTGTAAATAATTTTATAAATATTAAAAATTTAATTTTAAACTAAAATCATAATTTTTCTAAAAATACCAGTTTTTAACCTATAACTGATTTTATAACACATTGAAAATTTAAATAAAGTCTCATAAAATTATCTTATTCTAATTTGAAAATTTAATAAAATATGAATCTTATTTATTAAAATGAAATTATATTTTAAATTATTATTTTAATTTTAAAATTTTAATTAAATATTTACAACTAATAAAATCACAAACACATACTATAATTTTTGAAAAATATTTACATAATAAATGATATAAAAATATCATATTTTCACTTATAATATACATAATTACTATTTATATAGTCATAGGTGAGGATAGTATTCTATAAGTAAAATTTCCTAAATTTCAATAAACATCACTTTTTTCTTTTAAAATTGTCTATCTAATTATAGAATAAAAAGAAATTGTTTTATAAGTTCCAGGGTTTTTATATTCTCTATATCATCTGTAAAATGCGCCCTCAAATTTTTTATTTAAATATTAAATAAGCTAGGACAACTTTCTCTCAAAACATTTTCAGATTACCACGTTGCTTCTTTTACCATGAGGTTTCTCCACAAAACCTTAACCTGGTGAATTAAATTATTTCACAATACATTATATCTATGAACAAGAATCCAATTAGATTTCTGTTCATATTAATGGTCATATTCTAGATGAACTAAATCTGGGATCAATATATTATATGAATCGGGTTTATACATTCCCAACATCAAAACATGTTTCATATTCTGTAACTCACGAAAACTCAAAGGTAAAGATACTTGGTAAGAAACTATGTCATAGCATGTCCCAGTGGGGCAATGCCATGGCTACCCCAGCCCCACCTCTAATAGACCAGCTGCTGGTGACTAGCACCGCGTAGGAAAATCACACGAATGGGAGGCCTTATACTTAAATACGTACACACACACACACACACACACTTCTCCATGCCAAAAATATTTAAATTTAAAAACACTAAGTAAAAAATTCATGAAAACAACTATATCCCCCAACCAAAGTAAAATATTGAATGAAATGGAATGTAAACAGAGCCAAAACAATCCCTCCAACAAGAGTCTGTAAAGAAAAGTCCAACCTGTAAGAAAATAGGTACTGGGATAATAGTCTAAACTGCTATACCCGAAATCGTTTGTCGGACCTCTCAAAGAACTGCCTAGACCTGGTCCACCTATTACTCCATTAAAGGGTTGATCTTCTATAGAAGACATGAAACCTGTGGTCAAAGAACATGCAGTGGTGAGATTAACAATACCCAGTAAGAAACCTTAATACCCGAAAGTCAAATACGAAAAATGAATTACAACAACGGAAAGTACATTCAACTCCCCATAGTTATATTTGTATAGTACATATAAAAAGAATAAAAAGATAGTCAAATTATAAACACCATGCCATCAGGTTGTCTTAACCATCTGACAACCATAGGTTCTTGGTCGAAGAATGCTCATTATGGGAGATCTAAATCATTGGGCAAGGATATCATTAGAGACACTAACGAAGCGATCTAGATAATTTTGGTCATGCCCAAATGAGAATATATTTTTAAAGGAATATTATGATACCAAATAGAGTGTATCACACCTATTCATGATGGGTGGTAAAACACATGACCAATCTATATCAATTCAAAACGTACGAGATCATTCCTCGCCACACTAATGTGTACCACATACCCTAGAGATGTTTCCCACTAGGTGGAGGATCAGCGCCCTAATCACGGGATTTATGATATTTGATAGGTACCACTAGGGGTGAAAGTGGATATCACTCTATTATCAGGTCCGGTTACATTTCTATATCTAGGAATCTGTCCAATGATTGGATTACAATCTAGTGATGTCTAAATAATTCCATACTGAACCCTTGAGGAATGAACTGAAGGGATCTCTCGCAACATGAGTTTGACTAACGTAAAAACTGAACACATAATATCAAAAGGAAAATCTAAATGTCAAGGTCCTATATATAAATATGTACTAATCTCTTTGTGTTCGACTATGTCCCAAATATGCCTCAATCAACCCATGTATGAAAAATTCCCATCCAGATCTGTATGGTCCAACATGGTCCATTGGGCCTGATCCATCTACCTGCAAGTCCTAATCCACCTATACGACCTTTCCCAATCTGTTCGGTTCTTTTTCCCTGACCACTCCCCTCTCTACATGACCTTCATGTCCATGTCTCAAACAAAAACACATGTCCCACAGGGCTGCCACCCATGTCCCATGGCATTGCCTTGCCCTGTAGCCTCTGTAAGTGGCTGCCTTACATGTTTCATTCAATAGGTCCCAGGGACTACATCTGCCAACCCCGCCAGCTATCATGTGTCTTCCCACTATTCTACCATTCCATCGACAATAAAACCTCCTCTAATCACTATGACACCTCTTATTATTGTCATGAAGCTTCCTCATATCCTCATTCCACCTTGACGGGCCACTATGGTTGACGTGCTTCAGTGGTCCCTTCTACGGACCACTCAGACACCTACGATGACCAAATCATGAATAGGTCATAGATCTAGATTCATCTGGTCCCATTATAGATATATATGTCCTCTTATGTTATTTTTCATTCAATCATAGTGTCCTATCATGTTTGCGGCAACCTATAATGTGGAACCATTGTTACAAGGTCCTAATAATGAATAACGCAATGAAAGGGTGAGAGAAAAGCACATGAACACTACGAGGAATGATCCGGTGCCATGTTTCTATTTACTTTAATCTATTTTTTTTAAATGAGGAATGGGGATCGAAGAACTAATTACTAAAAGTTCCCCAAATGTCCTCAAAATCATAACCATCCCACATTTATCGTACATCGGATCAATCATTTAATATTTTTACTAGCGTTAAATGTGAATGAAAAGAAAATTGAAATATCACATGGAAATTATTTTCCTACCTCACATTATTTCATTCACAAATGACTGATCACTGTGTCATAGTCATCATTGGCATGATTCCTTTGAATTGGTTATGAGTCGATTGTTGATCAATGCTCCATCATTGTTTGTTTAATAGAGCTCTTTGAAGCCTTTCCCTAGAGATTATAAAGCATTACCAAGGTTATGTGACTAACAATGGATTTCTATATAATGATATATTAATGTGAATTTTTTTTTCCAAAACAATAATTTTTAATTTAATTATATTATGAAGATTACGTACTTATTGATTTTTTCAATAGATGACCTACACTGACTATGGTTAAGTATCACCTAGAGAAAAAACAACATTTAGAACTCAAAGATAGTCTCATATTTGAAATATGAATCAATTTTCATAAGTTATTCGGATTTTAAAAATAAAATAATTTTATATAATAATATTATTTACTGTTATGTTCTTGGTTACTTTTTCTATAGATGACCTGAACTGACCAATGTTTAGCTCTGCATAGGGTAAAGCTAACATTCTGAGCTCAATACAGCTCATAGAATTATTATATGGGATCCCATTTATTATTTATTCCATTTCATCAAGAAAACTTTGAATCTATGCTATTAAATGTTTAATATTTTTCAAACAAATGTTTTGGGCACACCAGTCCTCTGAACGACATGCCGACATCGCTCCTGATGTCAAAATCAATCCATATAAATTTTATAAATAATAAATTTCAAAATAAAAGATGTTATATTCTCCACACCATGGGGAATTACATCCCTAAAACCCCAAAAAAATTGATATGTAAACAAATTTGTTTAGTGGTTATGACCCTGAACCTCCCACTCCCATATGCACTCTTGGAGATTCTTGTTCTACAACCGGACATGCAGCAAAGGAATCAACCAACCATGAAGGATCTTCTCATTCCGATCCATGGTCTCCCTCGGGTATGTAAAAAAAATACCATCCATCCTCGATGTATATCATTCCATAGTCGAGGATTTGAAATGTGTCATGAACATACCTCATCAACATCAACACGTGGAAGACATCATCATCCCGATCAGACTATAGTGGTATATCTAAGAGCTATGCCACCTCCACAACTATATGAATTATCTAAAAGGGCAGACGATCCTCATGGATAGATTTCCACCCCAGCCAAACCTCATTAATTCATGTCATGTTGAGTTCCAAATGAACACATGGTCTCCTTCCTCAAAATCCAAGGTACTATGATGAATATCATCATAAATCATCCTTTAGATCTATCCGGTCTTCATATATTCATGCATGAACTGCACCTTCTCTACAGTAACTCAACAAATATATGCTAAGGAGTGCTGAATCTCTTCAGTCAGTCCTGCAATGTGTGGATCTGTAGGGTCTCACATACTAGGTATTAGATGGTTCCATACTAATGGTGGAGTGATAGCTATTTTTTTCAGCAAACACCTCCAGTGGTAGGTGATACTCTTAAATACAAATAAAAAATCCAATGTGCACACCTACAAAATTTTTCTCTAGAACATGGATGGTATGATCATTCTGGCCATCCTTCTATGGGAGAAACGATGTGCTTAAGCATAATTGGATCCCAAATTCCTCCTACAATCCCTTCCACAACCGGGATGTGAAGCGAGTATCATGATCGGAAACAATCATTGTTGAAACTCTATGGAGTCTAACTAACTCCGTCACATACAGGTGTCCCAAGCACTTTACTAAACTAAACTCTACTATCTAATAACCATAAAGTGGACCAACATGGTGAGTCAGTCAATGATCACCCAAATGGCATCATTTATCCTATATATACATTTTTAACCAATCAAATATAAAATTGATATCTCATCACACTTCCATTACGGAACATCATGGTGTTGATTAAACCCTCTAGAACTTAGTGATTTCCCATCACTTATTGAAAAGTGAGGCATCGAGAGACAAACAGTGAAGCTCCCTAAATATGGGGATGTATGGAACTTCTGAAAACTATACATTCCTAGACATACTGCCAACGAGGATGTATGGAAGTCCTTCAAAGCCTTCTCCTGAAATGTCACTAGTAATAATGTGCATCCTCTGAAAATAAAAAATGGTCCCCACCTATCAAATATCCATCAGGATCGTGTAATGTTGAAATATGATCACATAAGGTCACATAGTTAGTGATCCTGATTTTTTCATCCCTAACTCGGAGTAAGAGTGGATGAGTGATGATCATCAATAATAGGTAAGATTCTCTATCTCCATCCATGAAAGATATCTCCAATGAAGCCAACTACTCTGATGCATTATTCATGAACAAAAAACTTTATCTCCTAAGGAGAGAATCTTCCATCATGTTCTCCATCCCCAGATTATAGAAAATATCAAAGTCATAGTCCTATGGGAACTCTGGTCATCACCACTCTCTCGGGTTCATATCCTTCTTAGAGAAGATATGTAGGAACCAAGGTTATTCTTTGATGGAAATGGATAATATTTTTATTTATTGTCATCCCACATTGGATTTATCTAGGAGTTCGTATAGAATTTGGCATTACGAATAAGGTTAAAAGAAGTATTGATTGTGGCTTAGTATCCCAATTTTTGGCGAATTGTTGGGCCTCCAAAATCAAGTGTTTATTTGTTTGAAAAATTATGTGTTTCAGAAAAGGAATTTTTGACCATGATCCATGTTTCGTGAACAGCTTATGGATCCCAAATATTGGTATGTGGAATGAAGAAACACCAACCATGAAGTGGGAACGGTATACCGACCGCATATGAAGAATGGTTTGCGGAGCAAAGGAGGTTTTCGGTAAAGACATTATGTTAACAGGAAGGATCATTGTATGAGGAAGGCATGACAGTTCAAGGGATGGTGTGTTGTTCAAGAAATCGATGCGGAGTTTTGAGAATATGTGAATGGTGTCATTTAATGAAACAATGAGGTGATTTTTGTTGCTGTATTTGATGAATGGAAGAAGATGGACAACGAAATGAAAATGGTTCACATTAGATATATGTTATATTGTGAAGGCAGTTCTACAATAAATATTTCGTAAATATGAGTTTATCAGATTATGTGGATCAATTTTTCTATATCTACAGGGCAAATCCTTTTATTAGTGAGTGGCTCTTCGATTAAAAATATATAATATATTTGGAAAAATTTGCAAGTATTTATATGGAATAAAACACTACAAGTATTTTAATTAAAAATATAAAATGATTTTGGTGAAGATTAGAATAGTTCATAGAAGAATGCACATAGTGGTTGAAGGCCAGTTTTTAGGAAGACATGTCTGTTTAGGAGAGCAAGTTCATGGAGGGAGAACTCGGTCTGAGTATTTCAAGATGTACATGACTAGGAAGTAGAGATATTCTTTGGAGTGGACATGGTAAACGGGGTTGGGCTGTTTGTAGAAGGTATTTTATAGAGTCAAAATGTGAAAGAGGATCACAAAGTTAGATTGTGAAGGTAGGAAACTGAGCTGGTACATGGTGTACATGCAGTACATGGTGTAGTGCAGTACTTAGAGGAAAAAGGTCATTTCGAAGAGGAGTAGTTTCTGAACAATCAATATGTGGAAAAGTGAACTTCATTTGGGGGTAACAAAATTAACTTCAATAGAGAATCAAAATTTTTTAGAGTATGTATGATTTAATTTCAATCCATGGAATCGACCTTCATGTTGATAAATTGAGTATTGATTCTTCGTAATGTAGTGAACAAGGGGGAGTCGATGGATGTGATCTAAGGGACTATGTGTTCTATTGCTAATTTTTTTTAAAGGCATTGTTCCCAGCATAGAGTTACTGGGATAATTTTATCTTCTCCATAACTAGTGAATATTAATTAAATATTTTATGACCAACAACTTATCGGCATATTATCTTTAGTTTCATCCCTTCATGGTGATCCAATTAAAATTAATGTGTCTTTAAATTTCATGTGATTGTTTGTTCTATAATTTCACACTTGGAAAGTTTAATAGGTTCCTACCAAAACAGGGATATGATCCTTCAGTTTAAATGAAAATTTTGACATTGTGATTCAATCCCCCCCTCTCAGGGTCTTCCAGAGTCCTTCAAGGTATTCTTGAGACTCTTGTAATTTGAGTAGATGGTAAACCGCTCAGCTATCTTGATGTGTCTCCACATCTTCTCTATGAAGACACCCACAACATGCTCAAGATCACGAGTTGCATAGTTATGGTCATGCGGTCTCAAATAGAGTGAAACATATGAAATCACAACATTACCCTACAATAGGACACAATCATGACCGGTCCTTGATGAATCATAGAATGCCACATTCTTGATGCCTTCCTCCGGTACTTGTGTGAAGGGATATCTCGTCAACCTTTGACTCAACTCTTGAAGGAACCGGTGGCACTAATATGTCCTCCAAAAAGGATTCCCCTTCCATGTAAAATCTATAAAATCTGATTTTACATTAGATAATTCGGGTATAATACTTCTATTGTTCCATACCAATCCAATGAATCTCTGGACCACATTAACACTCCTGAGTGGCTCCCATGAAAGAACCTCCACAACTTTCAATGGATCAACTACAACTCCGGCCTCTTAGATGATGTGTACCAGAAATTGGACCTATCAAATCCATTAATGAAACTTTTAGGGCATCCCATATCATTTGTTCTCTCAAATTTAGTCCAAGACCATCTTATGGGTTTTCATGTGCTCCTTCACAGATTCCATGTACCGTAGGATGTCATTGATAAATACCATCTTGAACCATTCTAGGTATAGTCGAATGATCCGGTTCATGAGTCCCAGGAACATTATTAGGGAGTCCATAATGCCAAAAAACATCAAAAAGTACTCATATTGATCGTAATGAAATCTGGGGTATGTCTTCAGTATATCCTCATCTCATACTCAAAACTGGTGATAGCCTGATCTGAGGTCAATCTATGAGAATGATCATGCCCTTTTAATTGATAAAAGTTGTAATAAATCATAATTAGTGGATAATTTTTCTTCTGTGTCACTTTGTTAATGTGAAATTAATTCACACATAACATTAATCTACCATCATCCATCATGGAAATAAAAACCGGGTTGCCCATGGGGAATAATTGGGCCTCATGAAGCCCTTCCTATGCAAGTCCTCCAACTGCAACCTCAACTCATGAATCTCTATGGGAGCCATCTGATATGTAGGTTTAGATATATAATTTAACCTAGGATGTGGATCAATTCATATGTTCATCTATATATGGGGAGGTAAACCCTGAACATATTCCAGAAATATGTATTCATACTCTTCTACCTCTACATGAAACTGAAGTATCATATCATCTAATGCACCGAGGATTATTCAAACCAAATGATGTGTATTTGTATACACCCGCTTTTCTTTTAGTCCATCATGAACTACATGAGTTTATTTTTCACTAATAATGGAAATCTTTGTTCCATCACAGGGGGACACAACACACTCAAATCCTAAAATAGTAAATATGAGTATAAACTATGAATAACCAGTACATACCATGATTGACATCAAAAGTCCTCGATGTCAGTACCAAGAGGTACCCATTTAAACCCTCTCTTATATGAGTCATGTCACACTTTTGTCACTAGTGAATGATCATTGGGTCCCGTAATGTAGGATTCTACAAGTGTGAGGGTAGAGTAAATAGTTCAACTAGAATCACAATGTCTCAAATGAAGTTAGTGGAAAGTGTAGAATGAAAAGAAAATACGTCTATAAAAACATTAGATAATATTTAAAATAAATATAATGTACTTAAACTCATTAATGGAGCCCCTTGGTCATATACCTCATCCACATGTAGTTGTGCCCTCCCATGTCATTCAGCTCCTGATCTTAGTATGGAGCACCCGTGGGTCGTGTGGTAACATGTCAAAGCATCAACCACTTCATGTTGTTCTCCCTTCTCCTCTTAGACATCCACCATAATACAAACCACCATTCACCTGTACATGTATATTCCTTGGTGGTATATCCATAGTCTCCCAATCAGCAGTACGATGGATTGGACAATATTATGTATGATTTCCACTAACTCAACATGAATATATCATCCTCTATTTGGGATGACTGGACCAACCTTGTTATACCAGAACCGTAAATTATCTATCTAGGGGCCTCCTATTAAATCATCTCAAACGTCCATGTCACTAGGACATACATAGTCTTCCTACTATTAAGGTCTCTACTCCTGACATCTCATTACTGAACATCACTGGATGTATTTTCCAGGCCAATGAACTCCCAAATTTAATGAATCTCTCTAGCACCCCAACATAGGTGGTAATGCACAGAGGGATAACACGTGATCATATTTCCATAAAAAGAACTCTCAGAATGTTATAAGCCCTAAATTATTGTTCATTTATCATATTCATTGAGTAAATGGAGAGGTTTCTATGCCTCAATGAATATGTAGATACTGAAAAAGAATTATGTAGGAACTGTAGAATCTCCTTGACACACATTTCCCATAGATTCTATAGTGAAAAAACCTATATGAATGGTTCTCAAACTATTTATATCGAAGAGTCACTTATTTGTATGATTGGGTAACCAAACCCAACATTTCCCTACTACACCAAGTAGATGGCTCACTACCATGACCACTAAATGATCTTTTGCGGTCCTGACTAGATAGAAAACGTGGGTAACCATCTAATTCCATTCCTAAGCCACCTGTGTGTCAGGGTCACCATAGAACATTGGGGTCACTAATTATTAAACTCATGAAGAACACTCTTCTTTTTCACCTCATCCACTTGTAATACGAGTATAGCTTTCTACTCTACAAGTGTTGGTTTTCTGGGTGCACCACCAAAACGGTTTTTCCTTAGTAGAAATGCATGTACTAATGCGTCATTACCCAAGGAATCATCCTTGTAATCACGCGGTGTTATCTTGGATGGATTTCTCTATATTGGAATCTTAATGTAAATAAACATGTATAACATTAAATAGAATTTATCTAGAGAGCTAACATAAGAAGGACATGGAAAACATAATCAATAATATATGATGCATGTACCATTGTTTTTTACTATGAATAGTATTTTAGAGTACTGAGGAGAAAATTAGTAAATTAGAGTCTAGGTGTAAGGATATGTTAGACGTAGAACTAACACGGGAGTCCCTATCCGGATAGTCAAACTTGAAACACACAAATTTGTTGCCCAAAAGCCATCCTCAGAGACTCCTGATCCTGAATTTCAAGTGAATCTCTCTGATACCAATCTATCACAACCCATCCCCGGGGGGGGGGGGGGATTTCGTGACTACCCCAAACCTACCTCTAATAGGATAAGGGTTATTGACTATGACCAAGTGATAATATATAAAAAATGAGAGGCATTATCCTTAAGTACCTAAACACACACAGACATTTAAATGCCATAAATGATGAAATGTAAAAATAGTAAGTAAACAATGCATAAAACAACTATATACCACAACCAGAGTACAACAATAAATGAACTGGAATTTAAACAAGGCCAAAAAATCCCACTAATAACTGTTTGTAACAATAAATCCATCCTGTTGGAAAAGAGGTAAGAGACTATATTCTATCCCACAGTAACACACCTTGTCTGTTTGGCCTCGCTAAGCACCCCTTTTTAATGTTCAACCTAGGACTCCATCAAGGTGTAGATCCTATCCACAATATGTGACACATCCAGACAATTCCCATGCATTGGTGTGTATAACAATACCGTATAGGACACCCCAAAACCTCAATGGAAAATACCAAAATGGAAAGTACAATCATCTCTATAAATATATATATCTATAGTACATATAATAAGAATAATGAGAGATCTCATGAGTAACACAATGCCATCGGGCAGTCATATCCAACTAACATCCATAGGATTCTTCTCAAAGCACTCTCATTTCGGGATATCTCTCTCCTTGAGTCATGATATCATTAGAGACAGACATGAATAGGTCTAGACCATTTGGGCCCTACCCAAATGAGAACATATTGGTTAAGGAATATTATGAACCCATAGAGAGCAGATAATCCCCCTTCACACTGGGGGATACCGCAGACCTAATCAGGATCAATTCACGATGTTGGGGATCACATTCAGTCACATTGGGGGACACCACAGACCCTACTGATATTCTTTCCTAGGTGGAGGATCAGATCCCTCATCATGGAGGTTATGCAATCACACAGATTGCACTAGGTCTGATATAGGATCCCACTGTAGTCCAAGGGAAGGATACCTATCACTAAATGGGACTGGACCTCTAGAGGGAATTACAATGTAGTTATGTGGACATAATAACTTATTGAACCCTTGAGGAAAGGACAAAAGGGAATGATCTCATCCTCTTCAAGTACAAGATAAAAACTCACCACATTATATCAAATGGGATATATGAACATCAGGGTCCCAACTTCTTAGACATCTCACTAAATAGATACACTATTTGAATGTTATGGGGGTTTTGATGTTTCAAAGGATATTTGGTGACAAGGCCCATGGACTGACTCACATCCGTTCTAATGACCGTGTAGGTAAACCATCGTGGTATATCATCATGGTATATCTTTCCCCCAACATCTGCGACCACAAGGCATCTAGATTTAATATGTCTCATGGTCGGCG
This sequence comes from Viscum album, assembly GCA_963277665.1. NCBI lineage: Eukaryota > Viridiplantae > Streptophyta > Magnoliopsida > Santalales > Viscaceae > Viscum > Viscum album. The sequence goes on along the minus strand of OY728121.1, from coordinate 495,404,093 downwards.
ACCACGGTCGACCATGGCCCGACTCCAGCTCGATTACCCAGGGTCTGACTTGGGTCCGACCTGACTAGCTATAACCAACCGAGCCTGTTTGACCCACTCTGCCTAGAATTCTATTCCTAGAGCGATCTTATTAGATTACCTGGACCGATCACACCCCACTACACAAACATTCAAGGATCGATCCCAACCCGTAGTGTGCATCCCAGGAAACAACCAAAGTGGTCTAAGTCCTCTGGTTTCACTGAATCTCATGGGGCATCCCACTGTGTGTCCATTCTATTGACTCCACCGCCCCCTCTGATTGAGGCACCGCCATACTGCCTCACCGGATAATCATTAAAACTCTTTGGTCCACCGTTGTTGACCTGTTTTGGTGGTTCCTTCCATGGACCACTGAACAACATACGAGGAAGTGTATCATAAAAACATCATAGATTCAGGTTCCTCAGGTCCTGAACAACATAGATTCTACTTATGGTAACAGTTTTCCTCCAATATGTTGGTCTGATCATGTTCATAGATACCTTAAAGTTATACCATTATCAGGGTGGTCCAATAGAGAAAAACATGAAGAATAGGAGAGTGAAAAGAAAAAGAACATTCCACGGAATAAATATTTTTTGTTCATGATAGCCTTAATCCGTTTTTATTATACTTTGAATGAATAATGAAGAACCAATAAATAAAACACTCCAATGTAATACCTAAAATCATAGTCGTCCTGTAATGATCAAACCATGGATTAATATATGAATGGATTAACCTGCGATCATCATCGTAACAATTAATAGGGAAAGATCACAAAAAAATAAATTCACTACCTCGATTAGGACTAGTCTCTGATGATGTATCGTTGCATCATTGTCATTGGTGAGATTATATCGAATCATCTACTCGTTGACCACCGATCCACATTCCATATCTGTTTTTTCAAAAGAGTTCTTCCAAATCTCTCCTAAGTAATTATACGGTGTTCCTAGGGTTATGTGGAAAACCATTAGATTTTTTTGGTAAGGATATATTTAAGGGAAAATTCTCCACATCAACAAAAATAAATTTCAATTTAATTATTTTATGAAGAATGAAACCCTTTATAGGTTTTCCAAAAAAACCCCACAATGAATAATATAGAGTAATTCCTATGGATAAAACAAAATTCAGAACACAACTATGATATCTGATTTCTAATATAGGTCATCATTCGTGAGTTTTTGGAATTTAAATATATAATAATTATATTTAATTATTTTATTTATGTTTATTTCATCAGTTAATTTTTCAAAAAATGACCCACACTAATAAAATTTAGGTTTCACCTAGTGTAAAGCTGCCATTTTGAGCACAATGGTGCCCTAAAATTTCAGATATCGGATCCCATTTATGATTCATTCCATGTTTTGAATAAAATTGTGCATCTTGAAGATTATCAGTTTAATATTTTTCAAAAAAAATTTCTAGGAACATTGGGACATGGAATCACACGTTTTCATAGTGCTTGGTCTCAAACTAAATCCATATAATTTCATAAAATAATACCTAGGAGAATGAAAGTCATTACAAATTGGTCCAACATTCATCATGATATCATAATGTCTAATGAACCATGGAATTAGCTTTCCTTCCATAACAAAACACAAAACACCTTCTGAAGGATAGATATTAATGAAAACATGATAACCAACCTCCAAAGAAATTTATTTCCTCCTATTATCTGTATAAATTATTTTCCTGCTCTATGATGTCCTCATGTGTTTTTGGATCATCACCACTTTCTCAAAAACCTCTTATACTAATTCTGGTCCCATTAACACACTTTCCTTGACCACACCCAAAAATACTGGAGTTCGACACTGCTTTCCATATAATGCATCAAAGGATCCATCTATATAATTGAATGAAAATTAATATTATAATAAAACACAAATAAAGATAGATGGTGTTCCCAAATCCTTGGTAATACAATGAACAAGATCAAATCATGTCCTCTGTGGTCTGAATTATTTCCTAGTCATTCCATCAAATTAATGATGAATAGAATTGTAAAAATTTAATTTTATACCTAATTGCATCTGAAGGCATTTCCGAAAGATAGATTTGAACCTAGTATCACGGCCATATTCAATAAATAGAGGGACCCCATGTATCCTAACAATCACATTGAGGTACAATTGTGAAATCTTATCCAATGATATATTATCTTTAAAAGAAAGTAACTGCGTAGAGTTAATCATTCAGAAAATACAAACCCAAATTTCATTTTTACCTTGAGAATTAATTTGTAGTCTCACCATGATGTCTATAAATATATTTTCCCATTTCCACTCTGGCACTAAAAAATTATGAAGAATTCACTTTGTTAATTCTCATTCTAGTTTATCCTATTTACAAGTCAACAATTTCATTGTAAAATCTATAGTATATTTTTTTATTTCCCAAAAATAATACTCCATAAGGTATTCATACATATTTTTGGTTCTAATTTCAATTGAAAAGGGAGAACTATGATCTTCACATAAATTTTTTTTCATATGGTAATCACAAGGAAAACATAATTTTTTCCCAGATATGAAAATAAAATATTTTTCTACATAAAATTATGGAAACGTATCCTTTTTCATCTATCATAACATCTTCTATAACTCACTATCTACCATCTGTCCTTCTTAATTCGATCTGATTGAGATGAGTGCACTGACACCCAAAACAAAACTGAGATATTTCCTACACCAACACCTTCTAACAAAAAACTCTTCAAATCATTAATCAAGGGGAAATATTCCAAACATAACATGGTTAATGATTAATGATTTTTTCAGATCAAGTAAACTTCTATATTGTTTTCTTTTTAGTATGGTAATCCCTTTTGAAATAACAATCCTTTATCAGTTCAATCCATCTCTATGAATCATATTTATTTCCTTCTGGGTGAATACATACTTCAGTATTTTATGGTCAGCATATATTTGACATTTGGATCTGTATAAACGATGTATCCAAATTTTCATAGTTAAAACCACAACAACTAATTAAAAATTATGTGTGGGATAATTTAACTCATGGGGATTTATTTTTCATGAACCATAAACAATTACCTAATCATTTTTCATTAGAACACTACCAAGTCCCTTCAATGAAGCATAAAAATAAATGACAAATTATCCATTTCTAGAAGGTAGGGACAAAACTGGAGAATTCACCAATCCCTTACATGTTTTTGAAAACATACATCATAGTCTTTGGTCTAATAAAATATATCCCCTTTTTGTGTTATCTTATTTAGTGGGCAAGATAATCATGATCTTCTTAAGAAACTGCCTATAATAACATTCTAATCCTAGAAAAATATATATATCTTTAACATTTGTAGGTCTTGTAGATTCATCCACAAATTTTTTCATGGGATGAAATTTCATTCCATATTTATTTACAACATTTCAATCAAAATAAATCAATTGTGATAATAAATTACATTTTCAAAAAAAAGTGTATAACATTTTTAAATCAAATATTTGAAATAAAATCCTTAAATGTATTTCATGATCATCTTATATTTTTAATGATGAAAAATATCTTCAATAAAAAAACAATATTATCCAAATATTCATGGAATATTAAATTCATAAGATCCATGAAACTTTAAAAGAATTTTTAAAACCAAAGCAGATAACAAAAAACTAATTACGTCCCTATATAGTATGAAAAGCTGTTTTCAGAATGTCATACTCCTTCCACATGAGTCGATTGTACCAGGATCTCCTGTGAATCTTGCAAAAATATTGTGCTCCCTAGAGCTGATCCATAAATACATAGATATGAGGCAATTGATATATATTCTTAACTATAATGTAATTAAAATCACTATAGTCAATGAAAATCCTCCTTAAACCATCATTATTTTTAAAAAATAAAATAGGACCTCCCCATGGTGAAATGATTGGTTCAATGAATCATTTATTAAGAAACTACTACAAGTAATTTTTTAATTTATGAACTTCAACTTGAGCAATTTGTTATGGTGGTATTGAAATTAGCTTATCATTATGAACCAATTCAATTGTAAATTCAACTTCCCACTCAAGTAACATACTGGGATACTAAACTGGAAAAACATACATGTATTCATTTATGATAAGAATGTAATTATTCTAAACTATTTCATTTCATTGAAAAATATGAACATGATAAAATTAATTTATATATTTCAAAAGTTACTCATCATACTGATATGTTATCAATTGTATGGGTTCATTATTTTTTATAAACTGAAAATCGTTCTAAAATAATCTTCTTTAGATCTATAACAATTATTTACATAATAAAAATAAATCCAATTCATTATTAGAATAACATCAAACTATAATAAGTGAAAAATGAAAAAGGTTTATTGGAAATGTATTTAAATGGAAAACAAAAGTAAGATTTAGGTAATTCCATTTTATAAATAATATTTCCCCCTAGTGTTTTAATTCTATGTTCCAATCTCATTTCATGAGGTGAAATTTCTAATTTACCATATAATTTCTCAGAAATAAAAGAATGTGCAGACCACGAGTCAAACTAAAAATTTGAAACAACTATGAAGAAAAACAAAGTACATGATATCACAACATTTTAATGCCTGAAATATGCTATATTAAACTAAAAGGATCTCACTACACCTTTATAATTATAATCATTATTCTTTCCTCCATTCATATCTTTCATTGGGTAGGTATTTTTATAATGACCCAGCTCACCACATTTAAAACACATTATAGTTTTCTTATCAAAATTAATATTAATATCATTTTCATAACAATATTAGTTTATATGTCCAAAATTACCACATACAAAACACTTCCATGTTTTTTAAAGGAAACGTGATGGTTATTATAACCACACTTTTCACAAACTGGAAACCAGACATTATTACCATCACATTAATTTCATTTATTCCTAAAAATAGATTTCCATCTATGCCTCTTCTTATAATTTATGTAAAATTACATGTGATCATTAGAAAAAATCATATCTACCATCTCACCATATTAGAATTCATTCTCATAAAATTTGAATTCACATAATTCCAATTCCCTTCAATAAAATTTCATCAATCCTGAGTAAAAATGATTGAATTTTCTATCATAGTCCATAATATGATTTGGAGGGTACGATACCAAAAAGGATAGGTTTTATTCATTTAAAACCACATAATCCTTATAAATTGTTTCAATAAAAATAATTTCATTTTAATATAATGAAAAACCACCATAAGAAAATATATTTAATGTAATGGATTTTTAAATTCATCCCATTCCATGGTACCAGTCTCCTAGTTATCATAGATATTCCGGATAATTGACTAGCTCTGTAAAGATACACATTTATACATATAATAATTATTTTTTCCATTTTTAGGATCATTATTTGGACATGGATTTGTATAATGAACCATATCACCACATTTAGAACACTACATAATTTTATCATCAGAATTAATCTTAATATCATTTTCAATACAATATCAGGCTGTATGTAAAATCATTCCACATCCAAAAAACATCCATGTTTTGTTATGGAATGTATGATGGATATTTTATCCAAACATTTCAAAAACTGGAAACTATACATTATTACCTTCACATTAATTTCATTGATTCTTACACATAGATTTTTATCTAGGCCTCTTCTAAAAATTAATGTCAAATTACATGTGATAATTAGAAAACTAAATTTCTAATATATCAACACCTTATAATTGTTTCTCATAAAATTTGAATTCAAATTATTCCAATGTTATTCAATATCATGTATTCAATCCTAAGTCAAAACTATTTAGTTTTTCAACCATAATTCCGAATATGATTTAGAGCATACCATTCCAGTCGGGTGGGGTTTTATTTATACATGGCCCATGAATCCTCCTACATTATTTCAATTAAATGAATTTCATTTTCATCCCATGTAATACCACCTTTGGAAAATATTTTTAAAGGAATATATTTTTATATTCATTGCATTTAATTTCACCAATAACTTCATTATCGCTGATATTATTAATGATTGACCAACACTCGTCTGATTCACATTAAAAATGATAAATGGAATGACTAAAAATTTGATTATATGAAAACCACATACAATAAATTAGCATGTTATGTTATTTAATCTATCCTTTAACCACCAATAGTTCAAAATATCAACAGAAAGCAGGAGGGTGTTAGCTCATAAAATACCCCACTCCCTTCATGTTCCTATGTTGTAGCTTTGGTTGTAATATTTAATAGATTTAAAATCCAATTATAGAATGTGTTGATTGATCCATTAAAATCTCCAGTTTCTCGGTTATAATTTCCACCATTCCGAGTTGTTGACGCCGAATGAAATCATACTATTGGTTCCTTCTAACTTCAGCTTCCCCATTTCTTCTATGAAAAAAAATTATAAGGAGACAAATATTTGTTGAGGAAACATGGTAATATTGAAATTATATGTCATTTAAACACAAATATAAGGTAAAAATAATTTAAAATATTCTATTAACATCATTAAATCCCTTTTAGATATCTGAACCATGATCTGATACCATCTATAAGGTCCTGAACATAAACAATACATAATATAATAAATTCCTTTAGTATTCAATTATTTTATTTCCTAATGATATTTTTGGTTTAGAGTTTTAAAAAAATTGGAAAAAATAATACATATCAAAATAGAAGAATAACAAGTGGGTACTATTAAAAAAAATATATTTCTTCCATAATAATAAGGATTTTAATAAAAACCTGAAATAATTTCGTGAAAACACTTGACAACATTCATATTGGATTCTATTTTTCTCATAACCATACTTAAATCCTATGTTTTTTGAAACATCATATTTGAAAAAACAGACTAGTTAGGTACATTAAATGTAAGAGATAAAATATTTGAATATGAATACTAATAAACCCATGAAATCATTTCCACATATTCATAATTCTCACCCAATAATTATCATAAAGATACATAATGAAAATATTATATTTTAATAAAACATATAATAAATAATTAATACCATAAAGGTATCATGGGGAATTACCTACTTAATATTGTAACCTTCACAGTTACTGTATGATTTTAACCATAATTGATACCTTATAATGTAATCTTCATAACAACCTTATGATGTAACCCTCACAGATACCTTATGTTATAACCATTGTAGTTACACATGGAGTAACCATGTGGTTGACGTCCAACACTATCATACCCAATGCATTATATTGAGATATAGGTCCCACACATTATCATAAAAATTCCCAATATCTAATAAATAATCATAAAATATGAACACTATCATCATAAAAACAATTTTTTTTGGAATTTTTTAAATACAAAAACTTAAATGACGATTTTAAATTAAAAGTCGCTTACAAATATCATATAACTAAAGTGATAACTAATAAATGGAAATGAATATGAGTATACACTATAAATACACATAATAAAACATAATATAATAAAAAATAATTTCACAATTAATATTTCTGTCATATAATCAGTCAATTAGATGTTTAACCCAAACAATGGATATTGTGTTATGAATTCCCTAACCTCAGGTTCGACATAGGTAAAAAATATTCAAAACTACTATATAATGCATTAAAACTGATATTAATATATTATAGAACCATATTCATATTTATAATTACTTATTTGGTATTATTATAACATAATTCCACCAATTTTTTAATATTATTTTGTTATTTTCATTATTTCATGTGTATTAATTTTACAGTTTCCACAGTTGGTCCATTTTAGATTTTCTTGTCAAATGGAAGAAAAACAACAAACTTTGAATGAAACAATGTTAATATGCTTCCAGATTTTTAAATGATACCATATATTATTTTTTATGATATGATGAAAAATCATTTGATAAAACATTAATGATAATGATGTGAATTATTTTGGTAGTTTTTATGATAATCACACACTTATTTAATTTTAGTTTATATCACGTTTAGATATATTCAATTAAAAAAAACATTATGTAACATATAATTTGTATAAAAAATGTAATTTAACCATAATCGTGGTTTCATGACCTGCCAGTATGGTCCTAATGAAAAATGAATCTGCATCATCCCTGAAGGCAGTAAATCGACACATCAAGGATGATGTTATCATTTATGGAATAAATGGGAGAGGAGAAGAAGCATGGTGATGAATTATTCCATAATAATGATAAAATTAAGGCATGTATAGGATACTTTAGTTTTCACTAATCTTGTATAATGGTAGGTAAAAAGAGTATAATAAAATAAAAAAGAAACGAAAACAATGTAATAGAAAACTAAAAAGGATGTTACCACTTGAATTCTCCCCCATTAAAACTGCCTTATGGCCCTTGCATTTAGACTTTTTGTGAGAAAATAATGTCTTGGACGTGGGGAATAATATTGGGATGGTAATTGGATATAAATTAAACATTTTACAAGTGTTCCTTATGTTAGTAGAATAGATGGTGTGGGTAGTATTTATAGAGGAGGAGATGAGTGTTTTCTAATTATTTTATTCATTATTTTATTTTTTTGTATGAATAATTTGATAATTATGACTAGATATATTAAAATAATAAATGTGGTTTTGAGATTTTGGTCTTACATTAGCCTTACATCATTTAAGACTCAGTAATTCATGTATTTATCATTAATCATAAATTATCGTATTCTATTATTCCACAAAAATTTCATGTATTTTTGAAAAATACAAAAAAAAATCACCCTAAAAATTTTATGATGTTTATAAGTCATTAAATGAACTCAATTTTTTAATATAATCTTCTAAATAGGACTAATTATATTTTTAATTAAATTCAAATTTTATCTTAAAAATACAAATTTTATAAGTAAAACTGATTTTTATCACATTGAAAAATTAAATAAGGACTCATAAAATTAACATATTATCACAAGACATTAAAATATAAATCAATGAATATATTTTTTGTATGTAATATTTTATTTTAATTCCTTAAATTAATTATATAATTGTAAAAATATATTTTTTAATTATAAAAATAACAACACATAATTTATAATTTTCAAAAAATATGTACCTATTAGATGGTATAAATACATCATATTTATATATATAAGATACAAACAATTTATTTATACTCTAATAGGGGAAGCTAATATTCTATTAGAAAATATTTTTCTTAATATTGATAAATATCACTAATTTCATTTTAAAATTTACAATTTAATTCCAGACTGAAAATAAATTATTTTATAAGTACCTAGGTTGTTACAACTACTATCAAGGTAGATCATGGAAAAGGTTGTGTGTTTTATAACTTTTATTTATCCATGAATAGTATGTAACCTATTTCATTATATCTCTTTTCATCTTCTAGGTCACAATAGTTATCTCTAAATATTAAAACACAACCATGATAAATGGAGTTTTAGTTATCGATAAAGACACCATGATATATAATACTTTAAACTATAAAATACCTCCCAATTCATATTTGTCTGAATAATGAACTCTTAAAACGTTTTATAATATCATTTTTAGATTTTTATCTTTTATATGTATTGTCCAATATTCCTTATAGAGATCAAATTTTATCTTCCAAGATTTTGAAATCATTTTTACTATCCCAAACTGTCCTTTATTATTGTGCATGTGTAAGGATAATTATGAATTTATATTAGAGAAACCTTCTCAAACATGAATTTGTTTCATTTCAAAAAAAACATCTCTCTTAATAGATTGTTAATAGGGAAGAATTTAGTATTGAGGATATTTTAAATATAAGGTTATATGAATATATATTCCATAAGGATTAATTACACTTCCAGTTTGTTGACAGGTGTATTTCGATAAGAAAAAATTTACCAAGATCTATTCACATATACAGGTTCCCCTAAAGAATTTCCACCCATGATGTGAAAAGAATACACTGATATTAGTGACAGGGTATGGATTTGAATTTTTAACCCCATTAATTTATGATTTTTTTTAAATTTTCAATTCATTCATATTAGATGGTTAAATCCCAAATCTCCTATTTTTTTGTATATCTACCTCACCATGTTTATTATTATAAATAAATGGCACAAAATACAATGATTTAAATGGTTTGGAAATATTATATACTCATTTTCATGTGGGTTATTTACAATGACATGGATTCTAAACAATGTTATATTGTGATTAAAATTAGTAATTTGATATGCCCATATTTACAAGTGGATTATAAACGGTAGCTATAGTATACCATAAATAGTTGGTTATACCACCCATATTATACATCTAATAAACTAATTTGTTATACAACCCAATCATATTTTTTGACTAACTATTTATACCCACTAGATGGAGGCTTCCACTTTTGATTTTACGGTCCACTATAGAGACATACTTTTGATGATTCGCTTCCAAAAGCATGTTTTACCCGAGTTTCATGTCTCAAACTCAATAAAATTTGTAGGTTTTTGAGTCCATCTCAAATATCTTCTTATCACAATATATAATAATCTTAGTTATCCATAAAAAAATCTAGGAGAGAATAATTTCATATGATTTATGAAGATGTGGACTAACTCGTCATTAGTATTCGATAGATTAGAATATACAGTTGATGCGGTATGTAAGATCTTTTTCTTGATTGAATAATTTTTAATCTTATTTATCACATTATCAATCCTATATTTCTCATTATTAATATTATTCAATATATATTAACAATATGTTGTTATTTTTCCTCATATAATAACCCTAATAAATTACCAAATTGATGGGTTCTATTACATCCATTAGAATATACAGTGGTATGAGGTTTCTTCTGCATCTACAGAATAATCAATTGAACTAGTATAATTTTTTTAATAGTAGATATTCATTTTTTGGTGTGAGAAATCTTATTTTATAACTCCCATTGGATTCATAATATTTAAATACATTGAAGATTATATTTTTTAATACCCTAATAACTATGAAATTATTTATCTTCTTATATAATTTCAAACTAATGTGCGTGTGAGCATATTATCTCATGCATTATAATATCATATATATGGTGTAATGAATATATATGTGGCTAGATAAAAAGCTATCAAAAATATTACATCCAAAACTTTTTGTTCAGGAATGATCTTCTATAATGAAATGATGTCACTTTACTTTTTCTATTTACTCAAGTGTGGAAACTATGGTATAACCTAAATCAATAGGATTCAACAACCCCAAACGTCTAAGAACCACAAAAAATCTTATATATCTTTATGGTGAATCATCATCAACTATGACCTATCCCATTTTATTAATTTATTTTTTCAAAATAATTTCCAAAATTTATTTTGAACAATCAATAGAACATGTTGATGGTGTGATATGGCTATTTCACATACAAGGAGTTCGTAGTGAATTGATTTTTACTACAATATACCTGGTAAGGATTTGTTATTCCAAAAGCCGAGTTAGGGTTCCCATTTGATTGAAGATTATATTTTTGGAATTATATGGCATAGATTGATCTCATCAGGCAGTGTATGTTATTTTCATTACTTTTTTAACAAATTAATAGTGCGGTCTTGATCTATGTACCACAACAAAAATCACTTTGGTTGAGAAATGATTAATATGTGATTCCATGCAACTAATTTATTCTGTTTATTGTGTGTTTAATCACCCATAACACTTCACACATGGGGTTACACTAGCTATAGATTGCCTATGTTGGCCCACATTTCCATGAATTATCATTCATGAATGATCCTATGGTCTTAATGTGATCCACCATGATTTCATGAATCTTATGCATTCCATATAGGATATATGATTCAATCTATATCCATTCTTTCAAGCCGATCTGACTCCCATGATTCGTTGAGAATTTGTCCAATAAGTGCTTCATTGGGTGTTCATAGATGATTTGATTGGTTGTGAATTATTTTTATATCCACCCTTAAAAAAAATATATTTTCAATATCACATATAATTCCAAGACAATCGAATTTATTATTGATTAACTATTCATGAAGTCACATTCTTTTTTCAGAGTACTCATCAAATATTAATGAAAATATATATTTTCATGGTGTTCTTCTAGTTATTAGTATTGTTTTTACAACATAAAATCTCACTTTCACTTGTATATTACATTTAAGAACAGTTCAAAAATCATCACATTTTGGAATGAGGAATAGTATCCATGGAAAAATTACTAAATATCCCCTTGTAATATCCAAGTCATATTAAAAATTGATGAAAATATATACAATTCAAGTCCTATGGTATCATAAATAACTACTTATAGATTCATTGTCAATACCCTTAACCATTTGACCAAGTAAATAAGTGAATTATCTTCCATTTCTTCTCTCTATAATACTTAGTAACCACAATGATGTATTTATTGGTATTCTTATTCTAAATTAATGTAACCAAATTTTTTCCCATGGAAAATATAATATCCTACGTTAAATTAATGTCTACAAGGGAATACCTGGTTAAGTAAAAAATATTCATATTACAAAAAAATAAATGTTTTCCCTAAATAATATTTCATTATGATAACGTTCTCAATCAAATTCATCTTATTCATTACATGGGTAATTTGAGAAAAAATTTCAAGGGATATTATTTGAAAATCCAAACAAATATATCAAATTAGATCATGTGTATTAATCATATAATCCACCAATATCTCATAATTATTATGATCAACACCTCCCCTTATAGAAGTATTATAACATAAACAACATAGATGATTATGTGTGATGATCATACATCAACTACATTGTTTCTCCCCCTAAAGGGATACACTTCATTCAACGTCATTGATATATGTGTTCTCCTTGATGAAAAACTCTTCTAAATTAATTCCCAGTGTATTAGTTCATATAAAAACAAAGGTAATATGGAGATACCATAAATATTTATATAAGATATATTTAAAGAGAGTGTACTCTCTCAAGAGGGAATTCTTTTCATCTTCTCCAACTATCATCAATTGTATTAATTTATCCACAATAATATTTTAATCATTCTATTTTTTTATACTTGATCCACCATCATTAATGAATATTTCCTAGTATTGAAAAGTTATAGTATAATAACTGTAATATATTACTAAACACAACCCAACAATAGCAGTAGCCTCTAAATATTGATCTGGAAGACTGATATAATCTTTTCAATGGTTTTTTTATTTTCGTCTTTTAAATGATAATTGGGGTTTATTCTTTGTAGTAAACCATCTAGCCATATTATTTCACTCTCCCTTTCTAAAATTTATTATCTTATTTATTTGGGTTTCCCTACATTTTTATTACTCCCTCTAAAAAATTACAATTGGAGAAAAATGATATTTATTAAGAATCATTATTTTTATAAACAACCTACCTCTATAAACTATTCCACTCATCGGCTTTTGATGATTCCCCGTGTCGGTTAACATCTTTGGTGAAATATGCTTTCATTTTAATCAACTCATTATTAAAATAATAAAATATATATTGTGTCTTAGGTAAATCATCCTCATTCTCAACAAGAATTTCATGAATACTATTCATCAACTTTTTATGATTGGATTTATTTAAACTATTTTGTTTGTTTTAATCAATGAATATTGATTCATCCATAAAAAATATTCCTTTCAATAAAAATTTCCTTTAACTATTTTCCTCATTCTTTATAACTCAAATATGTACATATTATTTTCTTTTACTTCATTTTAAAGCGTCTCCTCTCACTTGACATATTTTTATTCTCAAAGGGGATATAATAAATTTAATTTTTATATAATTTATTCTCTTTCTTGATTTAATTATTTTTATTGAGATTATATGACATAATTTCTCTTAATATTAATGGTATTTTATTATTCTCATCACCTGACTCACATTCAAATTTCTAATTTTATTTCTTATCCTTTTCAATAAGACAAAAATAATTTATAATAAATATTTTATATTCTAAAACAATAAATTTTTGTGATTAAAAATCCATATATTTTCCCATTATAATTATTTTCCAACAAGTAAACACCATCATTTATTTCATACAAATATTTTTCTACTAATTTTTTTCTTTTTAATCCGAGTTAGTTTTAGTATCATTCTTATTTGGAAATTTTCCAGAAACAAATACCAATTTTGATTAAATTATATCATTTTGGTTATTGTTTTCCTTTTCATATAAATTTAAATATATTAATCAATCTTGTAAAAAATGAAATTATTTTATTTTTGTTCTATTTGTATTCACATTATTTTAATCAAATAATTATATTTATTCTCCAATTTAATATTAAAATATTTATCATGGAATAAAATTAAATATTATCAAACTACGTCTTCTATAATGCTGTAATGTTTTTCATTTTATATGATGAAATAATATTATTAATTGCATACAATATTATATCATATATATCTACATTAATTAAACCACTATACGAAATCTATCTTGAAAATTTATCATAATATTATTCTCAATGTTTTAGTTATCCATATTAGTGACAATACCTATAATGCCACCAACAATCTAATTTACTATTATAAATTAGTGACCAACTATTTTATCATCGTTAATTTTTAAATATTGAACATTTTTATACATATTTAAACATTAGATTCATTGAAATTATGATTTACTTCATATCATCTTCTCATTTTATCCCAGATTTCAATGGTAGTTTTTTAGTCCAAAAACATTGTAATATACCATTAATTTTATTTGAATCATGATTCAATTTATAGTGTATAAATCCATTCCCTAGTTTATAATCTCTTAAAATATTTATAATACCATTATAATTATGTGATGGAATTCCCACATTTATAGCATCTCCCATATCTACCCCTAATGGTATGATAATGGTTATTATTATATTTTTCCATCCATTAATCATATCAATATTGAAATTGCGAATACCCTGGTTTTTTTGTTAATTTAGGTTCACTAAATTCAAAATACTATAAATGATACCTTAAAACTGATACCTAATATTGGAAATGGAGGAGAATATTTAACTAATATTCATTTGGTGAGATAGATTCATGTAAATGTGTTGTCAGTTTTTACATCAAGTGTTAATGGGAGAAATGTGGTATTTTTATATGGTATGACATGAAATTATTGGAATGATTATAAACATGGTATTTTATATCACATTTTATTAATGGTTCCAAATATCATTAGTGAATACTATTGGATTTAGGAGATATTATATTATATAATAGAAGAATTGTCGCATTGTTTTTGCCTCCAATCATTGTGTGATGTGTTTGGTGATAAATTTTAGAAAAGGGGAAACATTTTTTATTTGAGATACTCTTAAATTGAAATTAGTTGCATTAATATTCATTCAAATTTTAATCACATCATCTATGTTTAGGTCATAGAATAAATCCCATGAAGATGAATCAATGGAAATACAATTTTTTAAGACTATCACATATTGTAGAAAATATTATTTAATGGTTGGTTCTGGTCATGTAGTGACCTATAATCCAATAATAAAATAATAATTAATTGACTTTTTTATAGTATAATGATGGTGTAATTGATCTTAATTCAGATATTAGAGATTAATTTGTTTTTCCCCATCTAGTGGGGAAATGATACGTTATTCCCTGATAAATAAAATTTGATTTAATTTTTAAAATTAGTATACATTTTGATTTTTAATAATCCATTTTCCCTTGAACCTTATTTAATTATAAACACTTTTTTCTACCGCCTTTTTGTGCACATTTAATGTCATTAGATCTTTGATTTGAGAGATCAATTATTTTTTTATCCCATTTTAGTTTCCCTTTAATTCCATTATCTTCTCTCATTGTTACTTACCTTAGAGAAGTCGTGATTATGTTTTAGCCTTTTTTTTCTATATATTATGGACATGATGGATGGTTTCATGATCTTTGTTATTAGGGTTTCACCCACATCATTTATGATATGTTATCAATTCATTTTTCATTCCCTCATAAAACACTTATAGAAGCATCAATTTTAGTTAGGTATTCAACAATTCTATATCTTTATTTTGTGTAAAGTGTTTATGTATCATTATTTTATTCATTTTAGGGTTTTTTTGAATTATGAAAACTAATATAATTAATTTTATAGAATTAAATTAAATATTATGTTTTATCCCATGTGATTTATATGATTTTATGCTTTGTATAAAATTGTTTTCTAATTGTTGTGTATTATTTCATTTTTCTACTATTGTGACATATGTGTTATTATGTTATTTCATTATTGGGATCACCTTAAACAAATAGTTAACCAATTAATGATGATAGTTAATCATTTTAATTGTAATTTGGAATATATCCATTGATTATCATAATGGCCATAATTCATTAAAATTAAAGAATAACTAAGAAGCAGTTGGTAGATGATATAAGATGGTGGTTATATTATTGTCTAGGTTTCCTTTTTGAGATATTGTAATAGAAATGATTGGGAATTGTTTTGTTTTGTTCTTAGGGGTTGTTATGATATGTGCAATGATTCAATGAAATGTTTTTTCCATAGTTAGAATGATGGATGTCAGTGTTGATGAGGTAATGATTGTATTACTATTAATATATAACAGATAGGGATTTTAATGATTTTTTGTGATATATGAATCTAATTTTTAGAGGGTTATATAATGTTTAGTTGATTTATATTGGTATATATATTAGTTTAAAAAAATATAAGGAAGTGCTTTTCTAATAATGAGTAAGGAAATTGGAATAGGAATGAAATTAGTAATCCATGACTAATAATCAATTATTTGGTATTATAATGTATATAAAATGTATTGGATAAATTAAATTATTGGATAATGAATTTATTTTCCATTATTATGTAATATAATATGAAAATTAATGTATTTTTTCTAGTAAGTGGTAAATCGAAAAATGTGAAAATTATGTAATTAATTGAAAATTATGAAATATTTTTTTGTTTATTGTATGTGTGAAAAGTGGAACATGTTGATTTTTTGAGTTGGTAGTAGGTATAATGTTATTGAACTTATTTTTGGGGGATAATTTTGGGTATGACAATTCAATTAAGTATGATTTTCATATAATGGATTCCATAAAATTGTGATATATGTTGTATTTTCCTTTTGAAGTCATACAATCCCTAATCGAGAAGCATAACATTATTGATGTCCTTAAATATATATATATATATATATATATTGTTATGCCTTCCTTGCAAAAAATATTTCTTTTTGAGGGATGAAATCGTTGACCAATCCTTCCCCACACTCCCATCTAGTCATTATATGAGATGATTTTCGTCAAAGAATGTATTAGAATATGGGTTATAAAAACATTTTCAAATATCAGTTCATATGGTTATGCGATTGACATTACGATATTCAGTGTGTGGGTGGGGGGTTCATAGTTGGAGGATGGAATGATGTTGAAATCCTTCATTTTCATGAATCCATACAATAATAGAATATGATATGTTTTTCTAATATATGATGTCTTTATTGATAAATGATGATGATTAATTTTTTATGGTATTTTTTATATAATAATGAATGGGAATATATATATATATATATATGGAGATTTCACGACTATTTATAGGATAGGAGAACCTAAATTTTTTTGTTGGGTAATGATAGGAAAATAAAAGTGGGGGTGGTTTCTGGTGTGAAAACATGATATATTTATGCATTAATATGTTATTAAATAGGGTTTCAACATTGTGTAAATGGGAATTGGTGAGTTTAGGTGATAAATGTCATAGAATATTGGTTATTAGTTATAATATTATTTCTTTATATCATTAGTAATATTTTAAACATTTTTTGAGATGTCATAGTGGGTGTCCTACCAAGAACACATATATTATCACCATTATATATATATATAAACAATATGTTTCTCGGAGGTGATTGGTGATAAATATGGACATTACATGCTCAAGGATTGTTTTTGTGATTTGAGTTAATACTATAGGTGTTTTCATTGGTTATTTCCGTTTTGGGGTCATTTTTTATATACGAAATTTCATGTATCATGGGACTATGGTTTTCATCTTGAATTATTGGGTTTATTAGG
This sequence comes from Viscum album, assembly GCA_963277665.1. Taxonomy (NCBI): domain Eukaryota; kingdom Viridiplantae; phylum Streptophyta; class Magnoliopsida; order Santalales; family Viscaceae; genus Viscum; species Viscum album. Next base: position 495,386,031 of record OY728121.1, on the reverse strand, counting down.
GAGTTCCCTTTTATATTATTATTTTTCTATGGTAATTACTCTTATTTTTGTAAATTATATACTTGGTGCTAGTATCCTCCCCATTTCCAAGTAGATGAAGGATTCATTGGTCACTCTTGTAATCATTTCAAGTCAAGGAGAGGTTCCCTATTGGAAAGGTTTGTGAGAGATACAATTTTCATTGATTTACAAGATGTTAAATGGATAAAATAAATTTACATTTGTCATATAAAATTCAAATGATGATTATGTAGGGTCCCTAATCTGATTACCTAAAAAATTAAGTCATTATTATGTACTCGAACTATGGTAATTAAATGATCATAAATTCATATGATTTCTCAATTCGTAAAGTGGTCAAATTGAAATTTTTTATAAAATAGGGAATTATTAGTTGGATATTTTTTTATATTTTATGTGTGTCTAGACATTCCTAAAATAGAGCCAAAATGATTTATGGTGGTCATGGATTGATAAAAATATATAATTGATATTTTAAAAATACCACTAATTCATGGATTTATTATTGTTCATCATAATGATAGAGTAATACCACTTGGTGGGGGAGATAAATAATAAGATATCCCAATTTTAGTGATATTCATGATATGAAAACTTGGGAAGGAAGATTATTATAGAGGAATAATAAATAATTTCATGATTAATCAATAATAAGATCATATAAGTGAGATGAATTGAAAAATATTTCTTATAATACAATAATTAGTTGAAATTGAGATGGTTTTTTTACTCTTATATAAAAATATTGTATATATTATATATATATATATATGAGAAATTATAGATTCTAAATGAACAAGAATTCTAATAAAATGTCACAAAATATAGTGATTTTATAGAAAGAATCACTCCGAGGAAATATTTTTATAATCATTCATATTTTGTGGATTATAAGACCCAAAAACCATAAAATACATATATTAAAAATATATACATATATACAGAGATTCAAGAATATTTTTAAAAAAACATATTCAAACATAAATATATTATGTTTTTTATTCACTAATATAAATGAGTGTGCACAAACATAACTCATTAAGAGAATATTTCTCCTTCTTTATTTATATTATTTAATTATTATGGGAGTAATACATAGTGATTGATATTACTACATGAATTAATGATGATGTTCATGAAGATAGAATAGATATTATGTATAAATTGTATTTGATTGGTGGCACATAAAAACTTTTTATCACATTATTTTAATCATTTTTACTATTTTCATTGATTTTTATACATATCATGTTTTTGAAAAATTATTGGGATAAAATAATGGTTAAATTAGTAGTCACATGGTTTCAACATAGTTAGAATAAATTTTTAAAAACTCATGTGGGAATGTTACCATTTTTAAATGATCTGTTTTGTATGGTTGGCTCACAATTTCTATAATCATTAGTGAAAACTATGAGTTTCTTTAGGATTACACATTAATTTTTTCATGGTTTTCATAAGGATTAAGAAAATTTTGTTGAAACTATTTGATTCATCATTCAATTTAGAAGAAAATTGAATGTAGTAATAAATAAATTAAAATAATAATAATAATAATATCTAATTATATCCCCACCCCCTTACTATTTCTCCACCACTCGTTTCCCTTATACATTCTGTGATACACCATGCCTAAGAAGGATCCCAGATGCATGCCACAATAACATCCTCTCCTTACATTGGTCCAATTTTAATTAGATTCACGATCCGATCAACTGTGGTTTGTTTCTCCTCCAAGATTCCTCAATCATTTTCCGAATTTATTGGACTCATTTCCCTAATGTGCGCTTCATGCACCTTGACCATGACCTAAACTAGATTGGGTATTTGGTTTTCTGATCATTGATTTTTAGAGTTCTTTGGTATCATTGAAGGTGATACTGGACACAATTGTTGAGGTATTCACAATCTCCACAAAATACGTGTACGGTTTCATATGATTTTATTTTGAGATCTATTTAAAAATATGTATAATAATTTTTTTTTGTTTTTTATATTTTTGTAGTCTTCCATGGACATCCTTGAGTTGTATTAGATCCAAATAGGTTCAAATATAATTTCATGTGAATAAATAGGTTGCACCTTATATATGTACCTTTATTATAGACATTCCCTTGTGATGATGGGAATATCTACATTTTTTCAAATTAGTGATGTATTATATGTTTCAATGTGTCATGTGGATCCTGTAATGACCCAAAAATTCCACGTAAATTTTATTAAAATTATTTAGGATTATTACGAGTCTGAAAAAATTGATTATGCGTGATTCTTAGTCCTAGTGTGCCGAGAATGAATTTATGAACATTTTTAAGGTAAATTCCTTAAATGTGCGAGCAGTGTTTTCTATCTTTTGAACTAGTGATCAAATTAAAAATATGAGGACACTGTTGAATCTAAAATACTAAGATTCACATAATATAAGATTCAATTCAACAAAAGTAGGTCATGAGAAAAAGTTAAATTTTGGTCTTTACAGAAAAATAACAAAATAACTTAACATGTTATTTTATTTCTTTTTCTCTAGCGGCTGAGCGGTGGAGGTGGAGACCGGTGTTTTATAAAAACAATTAATGTCTTGACACACCTTTAATTATAACCACAACTTTTTTAAATTTTGAGGATCATTAATTAAATGATCCTTATTAAGTACTCATTACATTACTCCCCTTTTCCCGGTTAGTTTAAGTGAGGCTCAAGGTGGAGTTTTGAAATGAATTCACCATGAATAGAACCTATTGAAATGCGACGTAACATCTTCCACTGATGAATAATTGAATCATTGGAGGTGATTATTTGTGATTGATGAATGTATAAGAACTCACTCTGATGGGGACTCTCTTTCTACCAATGACTGTGATACCTCTGGCGGTTCATGAGGTAAGAGTTTTGATTAAATTACCATTTAAAGTTTTTTTCTAGCATTCATGAAGAGAATGATGATTCATGGAATTTATACTTTATTAAAGTTGATTATTTTATCCTCCACTTGTTTTCATGATAATGATGATGGTGTGGGATGAACGAACAAGGCTTGGACACTCTGTTGCCTTGTTCTTCTTTTGTTCTTCAGGGGACAATTCCTCAACTCGCCAGAACATGGAATCCGAGAGGTGCACAATGATGAAGAAATCTTGAGAGGACCGTTGTAGTGTCCAAAATGATGAAAGGACCACCAGAGCTCACCTAGAGGCCCGTGGAATATGTTTCGACGCTGATAACTGGTTTCGGGGGATGGGATCGACACCTGGAAACCGCCAGCCGTGCTGGAAGAGTGGTGCCGTAGTGGCTGGACGAGCGGCCCGTAGTGGGCCGACCATGGAGGTGGAGTAGGAACACTATTGCAAGCTGTGTTGAAGGGCCAAGGCTTCAAATCTGCAGCGAGTAGAAAAGGGAACCACCTCCAGCGTGTCCTGCTGGTGACGAGGTGGTTCCATGTGGCGCCACCATTTAATGATTCTGAATAGCTCCATTTACTCTGTTCGAGAGTACTGACCGCTCAACATCGCATGGTTCGCACTGGCCAGAGGGACCAACCACCATGGCTTAGCCTTGGTGAGGAGGGTCAGGCTGGTTGGTGGCTCAGCAAGCCGAGCCCGCCGTGGCCCTACCCAATCAGGCCGGGTAGGGTCGGTTGGACCAGACCCCTCTCGGGCCGAAATATGCTTAAGTGACCATATCCTACAAACCATCCATCCATTTGAAGAACCGTTTATGGTAATGGGATCCTTGTAGTAAGACAGTCCATCTCAGATACCCCACATGATTTTTTAAGAATATTGGATTATGTTAGGGTTGGATTTACTCTAAATCCAACTGATCCCTCAGGACTAAAATGCCTATTACATATAGACCGGGTGTCCGGATAACGCATCGCCTATTGCATTAGAACCCTAATGGCATGATGGATCATCAGGATAATTTTTAATGGGAATTAGTTCCAGTTTAAATATGATTGATGTCTTGAGGAGTGGTTATCCCATAATCAAACCTATTGTGAATGGGAATCCAGTGGATGGCTTTGAGGTGGATGATGGAGTCAAATAATACAGAGGTTAGTACCGAGCGATCCTATGTGGGTCAACACCTAGTGATCCTATGTGGATCAGTAGTATGTGACCCGATGAGGACCAACCTTAAGGAGGAGTGTCATGGATCAGTGACAAACCAATCCTATGTGGGTATGATCCAATGGGGTCAGGACTCAGTGATCATATGTTGGTTAGTGCATACTAATCCTATGTGGGTCTGATCCTATGTTGGTCTGATCTTATGTGGGTCAATACTTATCGATCTTATGTGGGTCAGTGCATACCGATCCTGTGTGGGTCAGATCAAGTGTGGGTCTTGCTGGGATTAGTACCAGTTGACTCTGGTTAGGTCGAGACCAGTGTGGATCTTGTGGGGGTTAGTACCTACCGATATTGTGTGGAAAGACTTTGTATAGTCAGTAGTAGTTCCTTTTGACAGAATAAGTTGATCTAGCTTCTCGACTAATTATTTGTACTTATACACTTTACATTTACATGGTATGAGCTATATCTATTTTATTGTGAATTTTGATTGATATCATGAATTGTGGTTTTCCTTTTTTGAATTTTAGGGACCTTAGGAAGTCTCGGGGTCCTAATTGGGTATTGTTATACTCACCCCTACACGGGCTTCACAAGCACCATGTTGTGTCTTGTGCAGATGATGAGAAGTTTGGCTAAGACTTGAGGGATCTATGACTAGGTGCTACATAGAGGCGATTGGAGGAAGTGTATATCATTGTAGATGAGCTATACCGACCCTTCATGTAGGATCCTTAATGGAAAATTCTATGAGTTGTTTTCTCTTTCTGAGTTGTAGTTTTACATTTTAGTTGGGCTTTTATTCTGGCCACATTATATTCAGTACAACCTTCACAAGAGTAGTTTTACATTATGGTTTAATCTTATTGTGTTCTTGAATAGTGTGTTTTTATATGTTGAAAGGATATTCCTTCCCGTTTTAGGGTTATTCCTTTCCGGTGCTATTCGAAAACCCATGTAATAATGAAGGTGGGCTTGAGGATGTTACAGAACGAGCCTCGAGGGACGGGTCATGATAAAGTGGTATCAGATGAGTTGGTTCTACTAAAGAAATATGAAATTGATTTTAATAATAAAGAAATAGTTTTTTGTTCTTTGAGTATGTTTTTTAATTTTAGGAGTCCAGTGTTGGTGTGGCGGCTGATGTATCCGTACACCAGGATCCGGAATTATGATTTCCAACTTTGTGACTGAAAACACTGATTACGTGTGTTTTAAAATGTTCATAATTTGAAAAATTTTGTGTCACCTCACCAGGAATATCATAATGATCGGTGTACATCTGTTTCTTTTCAGGATGTGGATGTGAAGACAGCTAGCCAGGATTCTAGAGAGAGTACATGTTGTTGGCCCAGCGAACGACAAGGCCTCAGTGTAGGCCCTCTTATTATGGTAGTACTTTCATGTGGTGCACCAGAAAATCCACCACAAGTTGGGAAGTAGATGTCACCAGCCCCAACAGTAGACTGTGCATGCCAACTAAGGATGTTGCATTAGTTCCAAAGATATAGGCCTACAAGGTTTCATGGAGAGATAGATCCCCAGGTAGGTGAGGAGTGTTTGGAGGCTGCCACTAGAGATTTTCGCTTGGTTGAGACACAAGCAGAGCATATGGTTAGCTTAGATGCTATCCTTTTATAGGTCACAACATGGGGATGGTGTAACCTAACTATCCAGACACATGATGAGGAAACCCTCACCATGATGGACATTGAGAGCCACTTCAGGGTGGATTTTGTTCCAGCGACACTATGCTTAGTGCGTATCCAAGAGCTGCTACACTTACAGTAGGGAAGCTTATCAGTGGACTAGTACTAGGCGATATTCACTGAAATCCCATGATACTCCACCAACAATGTATGAGAACAACTATTCATGGCCCGAAACATTTAGAAGGGTCTCTGGTGGGCGATCAAAGCGTCGATGGTATCACTGAATATCCCAACATACGATGGAGTCCTCGAGCGAGCAATGTTGGTGGACATATTTATTGCTGAGCAGGCACCAACGTTGTGAGCCACCACTGGATGACTGGTAGAAGATTAATTTCAAAGATGCATTATATAGATGACGTAGAGGTCTATGTTGGATAGAACCACCCGAGGAAGACCACGGGAAGCTGTGTCAGTGGATTGGAGCTCACGAGGCAGAGAAGGTCAGCTGAGAGGAAGAATGTGCTTCACGTGCGGTTGGCGGGGCCACATGGCTCGCGACTGCCCGACCTAATGTATCGATGGTCATCATATGGTCATGGGACCTCTATGGCAGAGGTAGAGATTTGAGCGAGGAGGTCTACCGAGCGGCGTATGAGGTAGTGGGGTAGGATGTGCAACTGGTGGTGGGTGGTGATTTGAGGTTCTACCGCCACCAACACCAGGAGGTCCACCCCGACCATAGGGAGCCAGCGGATAGGGGTGAGCACAACTATAAGCAGCAGAGGCCTATGACCACTGTGCTCCGAGTTGATTAGCGGTATGATATTTGTCTATTTTACCCTAGCTATGGTACCTATAGACATAGATTCTAGTCACTATTTCATTTCCATGACACTCGTTTGTAGATCAAAGATTTTAATGGATCCATTGGCATGATCCTTGAGATTAGAGACTCATACGGGAGAGGATTAAAAGATTACACACTGGTTCTGATAGTGTGAGTTTACTCATGGAGATGAGAGCTTTGGCTTTGATCACATATTAAATGTGTTGAGGCATTACGATGTCATATTTGGTGTGGACGGGATATCCACAATCAATGTATGATTAAGGGTTTTAGGTAGAATATGTGGTGTTTCCTTGAGGATGGGATCTAATTTACCTTCACCGGTGAGAAGAATCCCCTTGCAGCACAGGATGGACTATCTCGGAGGAGGGTGTAGTCAATTACTCATTAGTTTTCTAGCCTCACCCTCAGAGAAGTTGACATGAGGAGTTTAAGATATCCTATTGTGGTGGACACGTATGTTGTTGTATTTCCTGATTATCTTCCAGGACATCCGCCTCATAGAGAGGTAGACATTCACATCGACATGTACCCCGGAATTGCATTGATATCTACAAATGAATTTCAGATGGCTCCTTTGGAGCTTTGGGATTTGTCGGTATAACTGGTGTACTTAAAAGGAATGGGGTTTATAGGGACTATTGTTTCTCCATGGGCATCCCCGATCTTGTTCGCCAAGATGGCGGATGAGAGCTTGTGGATTGTTGTGGACTATCCGACCCTGAACGTGGTCTCCATGAAGAAAAAGTATCCACTCCCGAGAATTGATGATTTGATCGACCAAGTGAATGGATTTTGATGGTTTTTGAAGATATACCTCATATGAGGCTATCATCAGCTTAGAGTACGGGAAGAGGAAATACCGATGACAATTTTCAGAAGTCGGTATGACCATTACGTGCTCTTGAAGAAGCCTTTCGGCATGACCAACACACATTAATTGTTCATAGAGATCATGAACATGATTATTCAGCCATAACATGGTTGCATTGTGGTGGTCTTCATCGACGACAACTTGGCAAACTCTGTGTCGGAGGAGGATCACTCCACGAACATATAGATAGTTTTGTATACACTCTGAGATCACTAGATTTATGGAAATCCCTCTATGTTATAGTACCTAATTTGGAAAGTCCACTTCCTCGGTCATGTTATCTCGGAGGCTGGAGTCGCAGTGGATCTGAAAAACATATAGGTGGTTTGTTCTTGAGAACCACCAAGGAGTGTTACCAATGTATGGTGTTTTCTGGGATTTTTTGGGTACTACCAGAGATTTGTACCTAACTTCTCCAGCGTAGTGGAACCCTTGTTTTCCTTAACAAAGATGGAGCAACCTTACTTGTTGATGGAGAAGTGCCATCATGGTTTTAAAAGGATGAGATAGATACTAAAGAGTGCCCCCATCAAAAGGCAACCTCAAGAGGGTGTTGGGTATGTAGTCTTTTGCGAAGCATCAGGAACCATAGAAGGTTGTGTATTGATGTAAGAGTGATAAATTTTCTCCTAAAACTAAATACAATTGAGATCGATCGAGAAGAAGTATGATACCCATGACCTAGAGTTGACATCAGTGGTCATTACACGGAAGATGAGGCGACACTACTTGATTGGTGAATGATTTACTGTTTACTCTGATCAGAAGAGTCTCAGATATATCTTCTCATATATGGACCTAAACCTGAGATAGTGATGATGAATAGATTTCCTTCAAGACTATGATAGAGAGATAGTCTATACTTCTGGGAAGGGGAACGTAGTAGCTGATGGACTTAGAAGGAGTTATGGACTACAGTTTCTGAGTGAGGAAACAGAGCAGATACCCACATTGTAGATATCCTAGGTTGATTGATATTTAACAGCTTTCCTTTATTATATGATAGTCACTCCCCCACATCTTCTATGAGTTCGGGAGGCACAACATGGGGTTGTAGACTAAGAGGACCAATGTGCTCGGATATCCTTTGTACAAGCTCCTGATGAATTTTTCAGATGATGGGGTGCACATTATCCTCCTAAGAAAAGAAATTATGGTACCAGTGGAACAATGAGAGGAGGTGTTGAGGGACTTACATAAATCCCCTTTGGCAGTATATCCTGGGATGCTGAATATGTACTAGGACCTTCAGCATTAGTACTGGTGGCCAGGGTTGAAGAATTAGGTGGAAGAGTTCATATCCCGATGTGTCACTTGTCAGCAAGTGAAGGTAGAGTATCAGATAATAGTAGGCTTATCTTAGCCACATTAGGTACCAGAGTGGAAGTGGGATGTTATATTCATGTACTTTATAACAGGGCTACCACGTACGTCCAGGGTCCACGATTCCATCTGCGTGATCGATGACTGACTCACCAAGTTAGCCCACATCCTACCCATCTGAGAGAAAGTATTAGTAGAGAGACTATGATGACTCTACCAGTATGATATTGTGCGAATTCAAGTAGTGCCATTGATGATCATTTCAGATCCTGACACACGATTTACATCCCTCTTGTGTAAGGGATTGTAGGAGGAGTTTGGTACTCATCTACGCTTGAGCACTACCTATCATCCTCAGACAGATGGTAAGACCGAGAAGACGATACAGACACTCGAGGACATGATTCGTTCTTGTGCCCTTGATTTCATCCAGAGTTGGGAGGAACACCTTCCCCTGGATGAGTTTTCATACAAAAATAGTTATCACTCAATCATTGGGAGGGCCCCATTTTAGGCTTTGTATGGGTGACCATGTAGATCACTTCATTGATGGACAAACCCCGGTGAGTGAGCACTTATGGGTCCAGGGTTGGTACATGCTACAACAGAGAAGGTGCAGGTCATCCAAGAGTAGATGAAGAATGCACAGAGTCCGTATAAGTCTTATGTTGATAGTAGACGAAGACCCATGGAGTTTGGCAAGGGAGACCATGTCTTCATACGGGTCTCACCCCAACAAGGATTATTGATGATTTAATGGGATAGAAAGCTATATCCAAGTTTCATCGGACCTTTGAAGAACCTCAACAGAGTTGGTGAAGTAGCGTACCATCTATATATTCTGCCACATATGCACCAGGTATATAATGTATTCATCGTGTCGCAATATAAGAGATACATGCATTATCCATCAACCATTATGGACTAGGGAGAGTTGGACATCGATGATGAAGCAATGTTGGCAAATTTTTTGATGGATATAGAGGATCAACAGAAGTGGGTCCTTCATGGGTGGTCGATTCCTCTGGTGCGAGTTCATTGGAAGCACGAGAATCTCTAGGTGTTCACATTGGAGAGGGAGGCTCTGATGCATTCAAAGTAACCCCATTTGTTCCCCATGTTTTGTTATTGATTTTTTGGATAAAAATCCCTAAGGTGGGGAGAATGTAAAGATCCAAAAATACCATGTAATTAGTTTTAAATAATTTGGGATTATTAAGAGTCTATGAAAATTAATGGGGTATTATTCTAAGGCCAAGTGTACCCGAAATGAATTTTTTATCTTTTTTTATAGTCCATTTAGTAGACGCTCGGGTGGTGTTTTCTATATTTTGAAACGGTGTTTTGATTAAAAAACCACAGAGATCATTGAATCTGAAACACCAGGATTTTATTATGGGAAGCTTCAATTAAACCATAATAGCTCGAGAGAAAATGATAAATTTTGGATTCTACAGAAAAATAATAAAATAACATAATAAGTTATTTTATTTATTTTTCTCCAGCGGATTAGTAGTGGTGGTGTGGACATGTGACATATCAATCCTATTAATGGATTGAATCTCCTTTATTTAAATAGGAACCATGGGGGAATAAGAGTTTCATTCATTAAATTAGCATCATTAATTACTCAGTGCGTTACTCACCATTCCCCCCTATATTTATGTGAGTCATGAGGTGGAGTTTTAACACGGCTTCACCACGAAAGGACCCTCTGGAGAAGTGGTGTGACGTCTTAAAACAACAGATGACTGAATCATAGGTGTCAATGATCTGGGATTGATGAATGTCGACGACATCACTCTAACATGGACACTCCTTCCACCAACAATGATGATACCCCTGACGGTTTACGAGGTAGGGGATTAAATTAAATTTATGTTTAATATTTCCTTCCATATTTCTTATAGAAGATGATGATTCATGGATGTAACAGTTTATTAAGGTAGATTAATTTATCATCCATATGTTATCTTGTTAATGTGGGGTGGGGCATAGACCATATAAACAAGGCTCAAACCCCCCATCGTCTCGTTATTGTTTCGTTCTTTGGGGGAAAATTATTTAACTAGTCGGAACCATGAAACTGAGAGGCATGCAATGACGGTAGAATTCAAAGAGGACCGTAGGTGCATCTGGAAGGATGAACGGACCACCAGATATTAGTTGGTGGTCTATAGAAGAAGTGTGGGTGCAGCACCAGTGCGACGGTGCCGACGATCGGCACCGGTGGATGGGAGCCACAATCTTTAGCCGCTGTGGAAGAGTGACACCGCTTGGCGTCGTGGGGGCTGGACAGATGGCCGGCAGCGGGCCGACCATGGAGGTGGAGGTGGGTCATCATCATGCACTGCACATAAGGGCTGTGACAAGTTGGGAAGAGACTCTACTCTTGTGGGTCCTGCGGGTGACAAGGCAGCACCATGTGGCTCCGCTATTTAATAGAGCTGAATGGCTCCATTGAACCATTCTGGAGCAGTGACCTCGTGACCCCCATGGTCCGTGCTTAATGGTGGGCCGAACCTCCATGGCCTAGTGGACTATGTACACCACATCCCATCCCAACCGGGCTGGGTCAGACCCAGATCGGGTCAGACTAGACTCAGACACCTTTTAGGACTAGATATGCTAAAGTGACAATATCTCACAAACCGGACATCCATTTGATGAACCATCTATTTTGCTGGGATCCATGGAGCGAGACAGTCCATTTGAGATACTCCAAGATAGTTTTGGAGAATTTTGGAGTATGACTTGGTTGAATCAACATCAAATCTATCAGGGCCCTCGATAGTAAAATGCCAATAACTAACAGACAGGCCGTCCGGTTGACTCACCGTCTATTGTGTTCGAACCCTTATGACTTGATAGATCATCATGTTACTGATTTATTGGACTTCGTGATGGTTGAAATATGACTGATGGCTTGAGAAGATGGTTTTCCAGAATCATGCATACTACGAGTGTGAATCAATTGGATTACAGTGAGGTGGAGGATGGAGATAGATCATACAGAGGTTATTACCGAGCGATCCTATGTGGGTCAGCACCTTGTGATCATATGTGGATCCACAGTATGTGACCCAATGAGTACCAAACTTATAAAGGCCCTTCATCGATCAACAAAATATTGATCCTGTGTGGGTTAGATCCTATGTGGGTCGGCACTCAGCGATCCTCTATGGGTTATCACATAACCATCATGTGTGGGTCAGATGTTGTGCGGGTCTTGCAGGGGTTAATACCTTTCAACTCCAAGATTGTCAGATCCTTTGGGTGGCTTGAGAGGGTTATTACCTATTGACATTAGGCCGGTTGGATCCTGTGTGGGTCTCACGGGGGTTAGTGCCTATTGATTCTGTGTGGGCCAGACTCCGCTTGGTCTTCATCAGTGCCTCTCGAAAGAATAAGATGATCTAGCTTCTTGACTAATCATCTATACATCTATGTATTACTTATACATGGTTTGAGTTGTGTCTATTTCTTTGTTCTTTGTGATTGAGATCATTCTTGGTGGTTTTCCTTTTTGGAATTCTGAGAGAGCTTTTGGGGTCTTGGGGTCCCAACTGGGTATTTGTATACTCACCCTAGTACGGGCTTCGCTAGCACCTATTATGTCTATTCAAAATGAAGAGCGGATTGGCTGAGTCAAGAGGTATCCAACACTGGGTGGTACATGGAGGATATTGGAATACATAGAGAGCAGTGGAGATGAGTTGTACATACCCTTTAGTTATGATCCTCGGTTGACGATTCCAAGAGTTGTTTTCTGTTTTTTAGTTATAGTTGTACCTTTCAGTTGGGATTGTATTCCAGCCCCATTACCATTAGTACACACATTTACTAGTGAGTTTTTACTTAGTCCTTTCATATTGTTGTGTTCATGGATTTTGTGTTTGTAAAGGTTTAATAGAAATTCCCTCTTGTTTTAGGGTTACACCTTTCTGTTCCAAGTCCCCTACCCCTGTTCTATGGAAGGTAGGCTTGGGGTAGTCATGACACTGGACGCGGGGGATGGGTCGTGACAGATTTCATTAAAAGTGATTTGGTCTGAGGTAGGTTACCCTATACTAAATACATTAAATTGGAAACTATAATAACTTATGGGTTTTATTAATTATTTGGATTAAATTATAAAGATATTAAATTATTGAATTATTTTGTTTTGAATTTGGTGGGTTTATTTTATTATTCTCAACTTTTCTCAAGCTTCAAAATGGATTTTTCTTTTTAAAACATGTTTTTTTATATTACATGTGTCTTGTAAATTAATTTGATTTATAAATGTTTTATATTAAGTTTACTAATATTTAAAGTGATGTTATAGCCCATTCACCAGTTTTGTAAAAATTTTATATGACATGTTTTATTTTCTAATGGGCTATAAAGAGGGTTTACAAATTTTATATAATTCTTTTCCAATTAAGAATCTTGATAGATACCTTTAATTTTTTTCTTGAAAATATGAAACCTTTATATATAATCTCCACTCTATGGGGAATTTTCAAATCATGCATCAGGATGTTGGATTAGCATGTGTAATGAATTTTTACGATTGAGGTATTGTAATTGTTCTGGCTTCCCCCTCCTACCACATTTTATATTTATATGGGATAATAGGCATCATTTTTTTTGTTTGTAGAAACATTATATTTATTATAAATTTGATGTAATAGATCACCATGGAGTACCCATGTGGGTTTTTCCACTAGTGAGTATAGATGAGAGTAACCATGTTGGTTATTAAGTTTGGATTTCATTAATATGACAATAAATGTTTATGAACCATGTGTGCCAAGGGTTTCATCACATGATTTCCAGGTATATCCAATGAAGAAAACAATATAACCATTTTACTCTAACTGATTTATTTCTTAAAATATATCCAATTATTTTTATTTTCCTTGAAACTCATACTTTGGAATATATCGAAATTTATTTAGTCACCCTCTATTTTGGTAGAACATGTGATGTGGATATCAATAATTTTAACTAATATATAATTAATTTAATTTTAATTCTTATAAAGGGTTAATAATAAAAATTTATTTATAAAATCTTTTTAGAAAATGGAGGAGATTTTTTGTTTGGAATTATTAGCTTCATACTAATTTTTGAAACATAAATAAAAACCGTATTTAAAATATTTTTATATAAATCTAGAACAAAATGGTTTTCTTTTTAATTTTAAGGAATTGGGTGTGGTTTCATTGGTGTCCCTACTACAAATTAAGGATCCCATATATATTTTATCATTTTTAATTTTAGGTTTTTCCAATTTTTGAATTCTTTCGAACTGAGCAGGGTTTTATTACTTGTGGAGACACAAGATGACACTTAATGGTATGTTTATTTTTATAAATCAATTTATTTTCTACTTAAAGTGATTTATTAATAAATTTTTTTTTAATTTTTTTAACTTTTTTGATGGGATAAGTTGTTCCCAACTGAGTATTCTAGATTCATGATACTATGTTTATTATTGTATGATTTTGAAGACATATCGATCCATGTTATAGGTTTCCATGGTTTCCCTGTTAAAGGGAAAACCAAATGTGGATCATTAAAAAGTTTTATTAGAGTATCCATTTTTATTTTTCTATGTATAGTATTTTAGAGATTATTACTATTATAAATCAAGATGTAGTATATGGAATAATTTCATTAGATCACACTCATTATGGGCCTCTGGTTTCAATGGTTAGGTGTCTGTTCTGTCCTTTTTTTATTTTTTTTTATTTGATGTGATTTGGGGATGAAAAATATTTTTGAACTGGAGGTACTTTTTTATTATGAAGGGTCTTTCATTCCTGGTTTTTCCAAATAATTTTTTAAAAATTACTACAAGTACTGGTCGTGTTGTTCGTACAAGGCCCACCATGCCTTTTGGCGAAGCTAGGCATATAATTTGGACCCCTTAAGAAATTATGCATTAGACGAATTTACTTTTACAATGATCTCATTATAGTTTGTTTTATTTTTTTATATAAAAGGTAAAATTTAGTTCAAATATCATTATGTTAAAATAATTGTGCTTCGGTTTTAAATTAGAATTTCGATGGTGTTTTTATGAAAATTGTTTTGATTTTTAAGTGTTTTCAAATTTATTCTTAGATTAAAAGTGAAATAAAAGTGGTTTATTAAATAAACAAGGTTTTTGTAATATTGATTATGTATATTTGGAACTTTGAGTCTCGCCCTAAAAAAACCTGTAATAAGGTAGAACCTTCATTACGAAATGATTATTTATGGTAATGTATGATATTAGCCTAGCAAGGGGGATTTTGTATTGTTTTGAAACATTGTACAAATTAATGGGACACACTTAAAACAGAGTTTGAGGTAGAGTAACTATGTCTATTTTATGTGGAATGATTCCATGGTTTAGAAATCGACTTAATTTTGGAAAATGTCTTCAAAATAAAATGTGTAATTTAAATTGTTTTGATATTATAAAATAAATAAATTAAATTATCTAAAGATGAAAAAAAATATTTTAAATGGTTTAAGATGGTTTTTTTTCTAAATTGAATTTAGTTCTTGGGATTATTAAATTGTTGGAACTATTTCATTGAGTAGATATTCATATCATTTCATGTGGTATTTGGATTGAGATTATTATTGATCAGGATTTGTTTTTATTTTATTATTTAGAGTATTCCATTAGAATAAGATATGCAGTTTACCTATTTTCAAGAGTGGATATGTATGTTGATGACACTACCAAATGTCATGATTGAGTGGTGGTGTTTTTTTCTTAGAGTGTTTTACCTATCCTTCGAGGTGGGATAGATTCTAGAGAGGTGGCATACTGTCATGGTAATTTTGATATTGATTTTATGGTGGTTTTGGAATCATAATTCCATTATTTTTAATGTTGTTTTAATTTTGTTTTAATGGATTAGTTTTAATAACTACATGATCATTATACTGTATATTTTTTAAATATGGAATGCCATGGGTGCTTTTTAGAACCACATTTTCTCAGTGGTTCCTTTAGGATGAGTTTATAGAAGAGAAGGTGGTAGGGATTATGATCCACCATCGAATTCAAATAATTATGAATGAGTATACTAATCCATTTTAATGAGATAGTTATTTTATCTCTTGAGATCAATTTTAGGAACTACATGAATGATCATTAATTGTTGATGGTTCTCCAAGTGATTACCATTGATATATTCATTTTAGTTGGGAATCCATATTTTGAGGAGTTTGTGAATGAAGCATATCTATCTGATATAATTTTATGGGGGAAATTATTTAGAGGGTAGAAGATATAATAATTTCAGAGTTGGTTAGGTCTCCCTAGCCTATTATAAGTGTTTAATATAGAATCATATCTTTCATAAACCTCTCTCAGTTATTACTTAATCAGAAAGGAACCCCCCACTCATATTCATCCAAATTGGTTAGTCTGGGAACAGTGAGCCCTCTTTCTTGGATGTTACAAATATATATTACCACATTAGTCTATTGGGTAAAATACTATATTTTTTAATTGGAATAATCTTTTAGGATAGAGTCCCTATTATTCCATTGAGATCTTGATAGTGGTTCTCACAACATTTTGGTATTCTCCCATTTTCTTTTTCTCTGTTTCTTGTTTAATAATTAATTTTATACTATTTTGTAGAAGTTTATTTCTAAAATGACTATGTATTACTTATTTTATTCATTTGTAATAATTATTTAGTATATATTACCATTCAAAAATATTTATTTCTTTATGGGAATTGTCACTATCTTGTTAATGATAATCCTTAGAGAGATAGTTTCTCAATGAAATTATTTTATGGTGGGAGACCCATGATGCCTCATATTTTAAAAATATCATTGTCTAATATGTTGTAAAATTTAAATATAGGGGTCACTCTGTGGTTTTTAATATTCATTTAACATTTGGTTCAATTTTGAAATATCGTTTTGGGAGTTCATTATCTATGGGTGATGGTTTTTGTTTTATTCCCATCTGAGAATCAGTGACTTTTAAAGGGTGTTATGTTTTTATGTTGTGGAGACATTTCATCAATATTTTTATTTCATAAATGTTTTTATTTCAATTATAATTATTCAATTCCACACCCATATGGGTTTTAAAAAATATTTATTAAAAAGTGGGGGAAATGGGTAGATGCACCGTTAAGGAATGGTCATATGTAACTGTGTATGCCCAGGAAGTTACATTTTCAATATTTGTAGACCAATTTAGCATGGTTGGAAGAAATATTACTTAACTATGTGATCTAACCCTACATATCTTTATGTTTTTGAATTAAAAGACACATGAATCATATACATTTTGGTAAACTAAAGACAATATATCAATTCACCCATCCCTTTAGAAAAAATAAATATAAAAATATAAAAATAAAATGAACTAATAAATAATAATAGTAATAATAAAAATAATCTAAACCAAACTCCCTTAATTAATCACCCTCCCCTTTATTCATTGCATCTTTAGAGAAACGATGACTCGTATGGATCCATGACACACACCACCTAATGTAATTATCCCTCAATTAGGCCGATTCGTCTTATGTTTTTTGGTATGATCTTCTCTGATAATTATCACATCCTCTCATCATCTTTTTTTCCTCATATTTTGTTGTATTCTTTTCAATATTTGTGGATTACATTGACTGACTAAACCTTTCCTGATTTTGGGTACTTCATTTACAAATTATTGATGAATATTATTATTGGGTCACCTTGTGTATAATTTTAGCCATGATTGTCAATGGAACCATATTATTTATTGAATTTGGTTAGGGATTAATTAAATATTATTTGGATAAATATATTTAAATTGGAATTTGTTTTCATTTAAAATATTTTTGTAGTCTATCTTGGCTCTCTTTGAGGAGGATTTGAGTTGACATTATTGAAGGAAACTTGCATGTGTATATGTAGTTCAGAATATATACATATTAATTCAATGTAAATATTCTCTTATAGATAGGCGAATATATATATTCTGTCAATGTTTAAATATAAATATAAATATAAATATAAATATAAATATATATATATATATATTATGTTGTATATGCATGTAATTGTAATGTGTTGGTCAATAATGGTGACATGGATAGTGGTATGTTACCCTATATCAGAGAATTTAAATTTAAGACTATAATTTCTTTTGAGTTTTCTTCACTATGTTTTAATGTGAATAAATTCTAAAATCTAGTTGTGTTGAGTTTAGTTGGTTTTTTCAGGATTATCAATAGTATTCGGTTATTGCATGAAAGGTTTCAATT
Source organism: Viscum album (assembly GCA_963277665.1). Classification (NCBI taxonomy): domain Eukaryota; kingdom Viridiplantae; phylum Streptophyta; class Magnoliopsida; order Santalales; family Viscaceae; genus Viscum; species Viscum album. The sequence continues at coordinate 495,367,972 of OY728121.1, read as the reverse complement.
ATTAAAACAAGTTTCTAGACTACATTTGAAATTCATTGCATCATGAAATATTTATTGGTTTTCTAAATAATTTATACAGGGTGAATTGCAAACATATAATTATTTTTTTAATATAAGATGGTTTTTTATAACAATTTATTGACACGTTTAAATTTATTATGAGCAACAGAATAAATTTTCAAATAGTAAATTATTGTTATCAAATTACGAGGATTTTTTGGTAATTATGGAATAATATACTGAAAATTGGTATCCTCTATAGATACAATATAACCTATGGGGAATTCCCATGGATGGTGTTGATATGTTTTATTAGCATGTGTTGTTGTTTTTCATGACTGAGATATCATAATTGTTCACGATTCCTCACCTATAACTTTTTTAAATACATGGAAAACTAGGAATCATAGAGATATATTAGACAGGGTTTCTATTTAATGATAAATAGATAGAACATATCCCCATGAAGGATCCATGTGGGTTTTTCCAAATGTTAGGCTAGTTGACATAAGTGATGTTGGTTATTGACATTAGATCACATTTATAAGAAATTTGATGGTTTTTAACAGATTACATATAGGGTTTCTCTACTTGGTGTCTAGGTATTTCCCATGAAAACCATTTTAGTGGTTTTTTACTCTCACTCTATTTTTACTTTTTTCATACAATAATTTTAATTGTTATTCAATTTCTAAAAACTCACACTTTATTTCACATTGAAATTTATTCATTTACCATGTTTTTTGGTGGGGATTGTTCTATTTTTTATTTATTTTTAACTAAAATATTTAACCCTTGAATGTTGGTTCTTATAAAGTTGTTATAAGATGTTTTTTAATTTAGAAACTATTATTTGAAAATAATGTATAATGGATCTTATGATTTATTATCATGTTAATTAATATTAAAAGAAATTGAAATCCTATTTTAAATATATGTATTTTAAAAAATTAAGAAATTGTTTTCTTTTTAATGGTAAGGAATATGGTATTTTTTCCTTATAATATATAAGGAGAATCTCATTTGCAATGACTAATTTTTCATTTTGACTTTTAGGTTCATCATGTTTTGGATCACCCTCAGAGAGAGCGTGGATCTATGATTAGTGGTGACCCATGAGGAAACATTGCAGAAAATGTATATGTTTAGTATCATTTCATTTACATATATAGTGTTTATTTTATACATGATGTTTATATTTTTTGACTAATAGGAATTGGTTAAATAATTTCCAAATAAGTATTCATGATGATAAGAACTATGTTCCAGCCTAAGAGGATATGAAAAACCACTCAACCCTTATCACATGCCACCTTGGGTGCCCAATTCAGTGGCCAATCTCAAGTGGATTGTGAAATTTTTAATTCCAAGAGAAATGTGACTGTGAGTATTGAATAGCCTATATTCGCATGTGATTAAAATTATTGACTAAAATAATCCACTATAGATTTTACAAATACATGATGTTTAATGCTGTTAATTGATTTTTCTCATCACTAAAACATATTTGGAATATATAATATTTGTAACAGAATAAAATTTCATCATTATTTGAATATAATAAAATTTAATATTTTAGATCATTATAAATTTTTAATTGTATCTGGACAATGAAATATAAAATAAATAAATTTCAAATGGGAAATAAAACTATGTATTTCATAAAATTCAAATTTAGTTAACAATCTATAGTAGGATTAATAGTTTACTTACCATTAATTGCAATAATGAATTTAAAATAAGTTAATTAGGTATTTAAATTTAATCTCCAAAACTCCTGATAATTTCAACAAATTTTGAACGTGTTATGTTCGTAATATTAATATAAGTATGAATTATTAAGGGATATATAAAGGGGGTCAAGTCATTTAAAGATGTTATTTTAATTAAGATGGTGAAAATAAAATAAATACCATAATTTATATTAATATTAATAGTTTTTTATTCCATAATGGATGAAATATTCCACTCAACCTCGTGTTGGAATTCACTCTTTCCTAAGGACATACATCATTATTCATTAATCATCCTTTTTTCCAATGATTCTATAGTTAAAATGGGTATGATGAGATATTCTCGTCATATTGTTTCTGTCAATGTTATTTATATATGTTTTATAATATACCCTCCCTATTGGGAAAACCTCCATATTATGGAATATAGTAATTTTGGTAATTTTCCATGTGGTTTAGAAATAACAGGGAATAATATTTTTATCAAAAGTTTTAGTAAACACATTTTCTAATTTAAATACCAATTTTATAAATTGTTTATACATTTTATGCCATAATGGTGTTTGAAATTAAAATAAGGTGTTTTTGAGGAACTACAACAATTTAATCACATTTTCAAATCATCAATTTAAATCTATTGGATGCAGATATACATATAATCACTAGGAATTAACATCAGTATTATCTGATACTGGAATGGTATGTAGTCTTATACACATTCTATATATAAAATGATTGATAAAGTTATTTTTGAAGACTATGATTTATTCTTATCCTTGATGAAGTGTTAGAAGCTGTATTTGTGATTTATAATTATTAAAATGATTTTTGCGAAATCATAGGCAATTGATCACTAATGTTGTTTTTATTATATTTTTTATTATTTATCTAAATTTTATATTAAAAGGAAAAAGTTTCAACTTGGGAAAATATTATTCTAATTTTATTTTTTATTTTATAATTGGAAATCATGATTTTATAACTGATTATCCTAAAAAATATATTATTTTTTAAAAATTTAAGCATATTTTTCTGATAAATCAATACATCAAGTATTTAATGTTATTAAGTTACATTGATATATATTTGTTATGTAATTTGGATGTTCAATATCATTGTAATTAATATTTTTAGTTGGATTATGAGATATTTTTATTGGGAAATATCATTATTAATGATGTTTTCCACGAATTAATTATTCATATTTAGAATAAAATTTCTATAAATAATGTTGAAAAATTGGAAACGCTATTTAATGAATAATTTTATTGGTTTACCAAAAATAATCCATAAAATTATTTTATTTTAATTGTTTATTATTTTTTATAGGAAATAAATTAATTAAAAAATAAAAATTTCAAAATATTATGATTTTTGATTGTATGTTTTTTATAAAATTTCATAGATTAATTATGAAATAAATTATTGGATATTAAAATATACAAGAACCATTCCTTGAGTCTAGAAAAATATATTCATATGTCAATAAATATAACCTACACATATATTTGGTAGATAATAAATCACATTTAAAATGACAATACATGGTATAATGACCATACCATGATTGTTATGTTTCAAATTATGATGGATTATAATGTAATGATTCACCAATTAATGACTGGTGTGAAATATTGGTTCATTTTAATCATTAATGTGATATGAATAAATATTATTTTATTTTCTCAATCGTGTCCCCATAGGTTGATTTATATGGAAGTATAAAATAATGGATATAGTGATATTTAGTAATATAAAATATTTATGACTCTTTTTATTTAGTTTTTTGTTCAATAAAAATTTTTAATTTATCATTATTTATATATTTATAGATTCATTTAAATTATAATATTTTTTTGAATTAGAATGACTATTTGTGATTATTGTGAACTAATATAGATTTATGTATTTGGATTTATAATAGGAATTTTACAACCTCCAACCCATAATATATACAAATGTGCAGGTGAATAATTTCTTATTTTAGATGAATGTAACATGATCATGCTTGTTGAACATGGATAGGGTCCTAGTTAAAAGATACAGAGTATGTTGAAAACAAATTGTCTAATTTATTTTATTTATTTTGATTTTTGATAATAAATATTTTATATTACTCCCTTAATAAATTTTTAATTATTGGAATATTATAATTCAATATTCATTTAAATATGTAAATATACATATATTTATTCAATGTGATTTTGGTTGTCAAATATAAATATTTTTTATTCTATATTTTTAATTTTAAAATTGAAACCCCAATTAAAATATTATAGTGATCGAGATGACATACTCTTATCACATGAAATTCATTCTTAGATACAACTGTGGGTCATTGGGATTGGGTGTAATTATAATATTTTATACATTGAAAAATAAATATTCATATGAGATGAATTTTTTATATTATAAATATTAATAATTTAATATTTGTTTTAAAATATAGAAACATGACATGATTTTATGGCTAGGATCCTTTATTTCATATCTCTATAACAGAACCATGATTTTATAGACTTTTCCTGGGAATTATTTTATATTAATTTATATCAATCCCTCACCATTTTTCTAGTCCATTTATTTGTTTTGATATATTATTATTTTTTAATATAAAATTGTTTTCATATTTCAATTAATTAAAATGTTTTAGTTTTGGATATTTTTATTCCCTTATTAACATATCAGTAATGGCCACATAATCCATATTTAAACATTATCGATCCTCTATTTAGAGTATTCCAATTAATATTTGTTTCCTAATGATTTATCATTTTATTATTTTAATATTTTCATGAGTACCTTCATTAATCTTTATTTTTATGTGATTACACATTGATTATATATGTTATCTTCTACAGTTATGTCTATATATCATTTTTACCTTTTTTATTCAATTTTAAATAATTAAAATGAAAGGGATATATATATATGATTTATTCCTCTATGTTAGTATTTTTTCATAATTTTGGTTATGGATACATAGAACTATTAGGGAATTGGGGGGGGGGGTCATTAATCATTTAAATCAAGCCATTTTTATTATTATATATTCATGACATGTTTGATGGAGATTTTGGAGGAAGGATCTGTTTTTTTAAAATACATATTTTAATATTTATTTCATAAAAAATTATATTATTAGTGAATAAATTCAATGTGTGTCATGTATTAACATATACGTGGTAATATATCTCATCTAATTTTGTTTTTTCCATTAGACAGGAAGGGAATCATCACAAATAGTCTCTATAGTATTTATTCCAGAGTCCATATATTGAACCCTATTTTTCTTAAATTGTAAAAATGATTTTGATTGTAATACTATACGTATTGGACCAATTGAATTTGAGAACCTAAATTAACATGTAGTGTTCTCATATTATGTTATGATATTATCAATCATAAATGATATATATATTCTTCTGTTTTAAATAATGTTTTTCATCATAATTCCTCAAATAGTGTTCAGGTTTTTTAAATTTTTTATCTATTATTATTAATGGTATATCCTTATAATAGTCATTTTGGAAATAATGATTGACGTTATTAAGTTTTTTTATGTTTTTAATTATTAATTTAATATATATTACTAATTATAATAATCTTATTTTCGTATTTCTATGTTCATTTATATAAAAATTTCAAAGAATAATCAGTAATTTCTAATCTTTATTGTTCAACATAATTTTGATAACATATATACCAAATCATTGACGTGAAATATGGATATATTTAAATACAACAATAGTCATGGATAATATGAAGATTATTTTTATAATTATTTTTATTGAAATATGTAAATCAAATTCTAGGAGATTAAATTTTACTTATCTCATATATAATTACTTAAATTAAAATGTTAGTAATTTATATTCCATGATTATAAAAATTTTCTTATAATGATTCTGAAAATTAATTATTAAATATGGAAAAAATATGTGAAAAACATAATCCAAAAAATAATATTTGTAGAATGATAAAATTAATATCATAATGACATTGATTAAATAAAATAATTGATTGTTATTTTTGTAATGTAGATTTTATTATGTCGTGGGAGTTTTCATTTTGGTAATACTAGTAGATATCATGTGTGATCCCATGAAATAAGTTATTATAATTATCTCTAATGTATATGTGTTTTTTATCAACAATTATATCCCCTAAACTACCCCTTAAATATAACATTGAATCATCATAATTTTTTTTTTCTTATGATATATTCTGTCGTGTTTCATATAGAACCATTAAATATTTTATTTTGGTTGAATGGGAAAATCACTAAAATTTTAAATAATTAGTTGGTAGGTTTTATATTCGAGTACATAATTAATCGTATAACATAAAATTGAGGAAAATAGTGAAGTATAATATTAACAAGTCTAATAAAATCATACATTATTTGAAAAAATTGATTTTAATTATAACTATGTGTAAAAATACACTTTTTTAAAATTACAAAATAAGTTAAATAATTATTTGGAAAAATTATATATCTGAGAGATCCCATGACCCTATAAGGCTTGAATTCATCCCTATAATCTATCGACTTATAGTATAAGAATGGTTTGAGGTTTAATGGGAAATGACTTCATGTAAATCCTAGAATAAACCACAGATATGAATGGATAGGTAATAATAGCAATAAAATGATCCCAATCAAGTATAGGTTATTCAATTTAATGTGTATCATTATAGTAGTCTTATTAATATTATGATGGGTTACTTATAGAATAATATTTATAAATAAAGATAATTCTTGTGTAATATATCAGAAACATGTTATAAAAACAATTACTTCCTATATTATTTGACCCATCTGACTAGAAGAGTGAATTTATGGTGTAACTATTAGTTCAAATTTCATATGTATCATTGGATGTCTTGTTTTATAATGATATAATTTGAAGTGATATGTGTGATTTATTCTAATATTTATATGGTATTCGGGTAATGGATATAGTTTTTTGATGATTGAACAAATAGATTAAACTAAGGGAATGTTTCTAATGATATTGGATAGTTACATGGGATTAAGAAATATATATAATTTTTAATGAATGCTCAATGTTGGATTTTCTAGATATAGCTTCTTGGTACATTAATATAAATTGGGGCTCTACTATGGTTATTAATGTGTCGATAGAACTAAGGATTTATGGGATATATATTTGTACAATGTTATAATGTGGAACATAATACATTATAGTAATGAGTTATTGTTTTATCTACACATATTGTGGAGGTTTTATTGTCCACTAGTTTAGACTCAAGTGGAGTGATGGTGTTAGTTAACTATGATCCATATTGATATGGATATTTTTTGTATTTAAATAAAATGAAATTATTAATTTCAAAGATACATCCACATATTTTTTATTATAAACATTAATATATGAGTGATATTCATTTTGTGAATATGATTGTGATATGTTTGTTACATTTTTTATCATTAAATTAGATTTAACTTATTTTGGGTTATATTCAGAAAGATTTTTTATTATGGTTTGAGGATACCATATTGGAATGAACATATAAGGAAGATGGGTTTTTTTATTTTAAATATGGTTGAATTTTTTTAAAATACAATTCTATTTTTATGTTACATATTATATTATAAATGAAATTGAATTTAGGTATGTTTTTTTCACTATGAAAAATCCTAGTTAGGATCCCACACATGTGACTGTAATTAGAGTTATACATTCTTCAAACATGATTCAATGTATTATAGATTCTAATGAATTGAATTTAGAGTCTATAAATGTTCTTGGAAGATAATATCCTCTATTATATATTTGTAATTATGTGTGAAATAATGAACTATCATCAATCTCATTGAAACAACATAATATGTAATTTATTGTTATATCAATACAATAATAAAATGCATCACACGTATTAATAAATCATAACAGTCAGGAAATTTAAATTAATACATACATCCAAATAATTATTATCTCTTCGATATATTATATAAATGATATAATCTTTATATTCAAAGTAAATAAGAAACGTAAAAAAATGCTTAATGCCTTGCACATTCCTCATTACCTAACACGATCTCACCCACCACAAATCAAAACTAATCCATTTATTGTATCATGGCCAATGATGATTTCCCAAATGTCATGTTTCATGTAACATTTATAAGAAATATAATTAGTGGGACCCCACCAATATTCCCCCTAAATTAATCCACTATATTTTGGTTAATTAATAATACAATAACCAAGATACATAAATCATAAACATAATACCTATTTCATAATTGAGTGATAATAATTTTCTCATATATGTGACCTTGAAAAAATATACTTGATATTATGTACATATAAATGTTTCATAATGTATTAATATATCACATCGAAGGTGGGAAACCTAATTGAAACCCAACATACTCATCCCAATCTAAATACTAGGTATTTTAATATATATATCTGTACATATGAAATTATTATAGGTATGGACAAAAATTGTGAAACTAAATCAATTTTATCATTCTAAAGAAAAAATGTGAGATTATTTCTGTACTTCCAAAACATATAATAGTTAGAGAGAATGGTTTCCCAAAACCATCCCATAAAATTTATCAAAAAATAATTGTTAAGATGGAAAATGTATAAATTATCTATGTTATATAATACTAAAAATATGTATGATAGATTGTGTATATACTATCAATAATCATCACAATAACACTATACTTATACAGACAATATCACATTAAACTAAATTCATGATCCAATAAATATGTAATGTGAGTTTAAACAACTGTATAAAAACATACATAATCTCATAGTAACCCAATACATAATGGAAAATCCATATGTGTATTCCAAAATTCCTTATATACCTCTAATGACATGATAACATAGGTCTGTTACATATCAAAACAATCCCCACCCTGATTGAGATTCCAATAGGTTCACTAATTTTTATAAGACTATCATTTGATTAATGAGACCCTATGTGGGTTACAATGACATTGTAAAAATTAATTTTCCTTAGATAAGTATGAATTAATTAATATTAAATTATTTAATGATAATATGAGTGTCTACTAAATGTCAAAAGTACCATGTCCACCACTCAATGAACATGGAAACCCAAAAAATTTACATTTCAAATTGTTACAACACACTCACTTTATACATCTAATAGATATCATTTGAAACATATATAGAATTAAGGTTGTATAAAAATAACTACCACCTACATCCATTAAATAGTTCTTTTTTAAAATTTTTTTGTAGAACATTATTAAATGTTATTTGTTGAAAAACCTAAAAAATAAAGTATATAGAGATTTAGTTTGATGAAAATAATATTTTCAAATAATCTAAACAAGATGGAAATTAAGATAATTCATACTAGCTGGGATCTAACATCAATAATTTTAGTCAAATACATTCTAAAATGAGTGAAATTGAATGATTTAGAGTTATCTTGTAGGGTAAATGAAAATGTGGAGGATCATGATTTGATGAGTGGCATTTTCTGGTGAGGAAGGGTGAGGTTGTTTATTTATAAAAATCTTTTAAATTTAAAAAAAACTATGTAATAATGTGGAATCTTATTTTTCTTCACATAGTAGTTGATGACAATAGAATACCCAAGCACGTTCCCATGGCCATCTAGTCTTCCTCCTACAGTTAGTTACCAACCAAAAATACACATGGACAATTACATGAAAATTAGGATCTGGGTGATATTTTTTGGTAAATAATAATCTGAATAATATTATAGAAAATGGAATATATGTTGATAAATAGGATAATAATGGAATATTTTTATTATTATGAGAATATAGGATAGAATATATTGGATGAAAGTACATTTCTATAAGGTATTGTGTGTTATTTCATTCAGTGGTTGTAAATTAAAGATTATGGAATTTGTTATATAGTTTTAGAGTCTTCAAGACTTTAGATAAATCTTCAAAATTATTGATCATTGGAAAACATAATTGTGTTTTTGAAAAAGTAAAATAAGATTAAATTTGAGGCACAACTAATTTTTAATGAGTATATTTTTGGAATCATATTAGGACATCAATATTAAAAGTAATTTTTATTTCATTTTTACGTGTGTTATAGAAATCATGTATTTATTTCGTGTGTTATTAGTGTTTATTTTTATATATGTAAAATAATTATTTAACTATATATTTATGAATAAATTTTAAATTCAATATACTATTAACAGTTTTCTAGATATCATGGATGATTAACTATAATCACTTATACGGAAAAATTTATTGATTCAAATTCATAAATAACTATAATTAGTTATTATTTATGTTTAATCCAAAATAATTTATATATTTAATTGGAATTAATGTAATATTATATAAAAATTATAAAATATATCTTTTTTATTTCAATGGAAAATGTCAATATATCCATTCTTTTATTTACTTATTTTTAAGTTGAGAAATTGTAAAATATTTAAAAATGTAGTTTAAACAATGATATTATATAGATTAAATGTGTTTATTTAGTTCTATTTTTGGTGTTTGAAGAATGGATATTTTTTATATTCTTTCAATTAATAAAATTAACTAGGTTTATTTTAATATTTTTACTAATTATTATATATATTTAAATGAAATATCAAAAATTATTTTAATATGATCAACAAATTATAATTTCTTGTAGGAAAACATAATTGAACAATGATGAAAAATATAATATTTAGGTTGTTATTATTCTATAAGTTTAATATATTCTAAAGGAGAATAAAAAAATATTGAGTATATTATTCATTCTTAAATATTTTTTATAGAAAAAATATATTTTTAAATCAAATCATTGATGATTTATATTTTATTACCATCATTAGATCATGAAAATGAAGGAAATAAATTAAAATAATTGATTCATGTTTCAAATTCATTTCAAGGATTCTGGGAAGTGGAATCTTATTCTATTCCATTTCCTATAGATGTGGATGTAATGATGGTATCTAGTAAACCATTTTTTTCATATGGACACTAATTTAATTTTGTAATTACATTTACTATGTACCGATATCCTTAGATAAATAACAAATATTCATTCAATGCAACATTTACTATCCTTTTTTTCTGAAGAATTTATAATCCTAATGAAAACAAATTTATATTAATTTTTTATTCATATAAATGCTTGATTAACAAAAAATATTCAATTTATTCATACAGATAATGTATGAAAATCCATTTCAATATGGTAATTAAGAGTAAATCAACATTAACCCCACTCATGTAAATATATTGGATGTCGTGGATAGAAAAAAGTCATATTATGACAACAAGGTTATTCATGATCAATATTCTAAAAGAATAAAATTAAAAATGATATATTTGGGAATAAAAATTTAGTTTCACAATTTGATGGATGTGACTACCAATTCTGTAAAAAATGAGATCACATATATAATATATCTTGATATATCTTTTCTTTTATGGAGTGAAAATAATAATATTTGTTTTAAAATATATTTTCTATCATTAAAGGTGGAAAACTATTGTCCATATGGTTATAAAATCAAATCAACCCTTATAAAATGAGATGCTTAATCCAATCATTATGATGGAGACTAATTTTAGGAGTACTAATGAAATATTTTACCATTTCACAATTATTTTAACCAGTATAACATGGTGAATGGTGGATAGTTTAAAGTGTAGCACTACAATTATGAATATGAATTGAAATGAAAATATTTATTATTTATTTAAAATATACATTGAGGTTATTAGGGCTATTTCTATATATATAGAATAAATATTGGATATATAAATTTTGAATAAAACTATAAGGATATTTCCACCCATGAATAAACTGTGGATGTTAGAATTTGTTGAAAATAACAAAGATGAAATCTTATTGGAATATTAACAAATAGGATTGGTCTCCTATGTGATATGTGTTAATGGAAAATTCATTAATGAACCATTTGGATAAAATTTCACTAAATGAAAATAATTATATAATTATGAAGTGCCATATTTTTAAAAAATTATATATAATTAGTTTCATTCAATTAATTATTCTAAATTAAAAATCAGACATATAAATATTGAAGGATATACTTTTTTATTAATATTTTATTTTGGAAGGGTTTTATGTATTGTACTGATTTTTATGAAGACATTTTATGGTGAAGTTGATGAAATACAAAAACAAGAGAGTTGGTTTCCTTAAAAATTAAATCTTAATGATGGGATATAAATTTGGATAAATTTTCAAATAAAAAACATTGGGATTAAATGAGAGGATGATGATGATATATTATTTCAGGAATGTGAAGTTGATTAAAAAATTGATTTTAAGGATTCTGTAAATAATATAGGATTGAAAAAACAGTGTTAAATTATAGAAGAAAATCAACTAGAAGGATTTTTTTATCACATGGTAGAAATTTTTTTTTTACTAATCTAGATTTGAAAATTAAAAATAATATTTATATTAAAATACTTATAAAAAATTCTTCAGTATATTTATCAAAATAAAACTAAATCAAATGATTTAATATTTTCACGGTAAACCCATTAGGTTCTCTTAAAATTCATAGAGTGGTTTTATATTTTATGCTAACAACATAAGATAAAGTAAATTAAAATTTTAAAATTAATCTTTTTTCCATCTAGTGACAAAATTTTATGTAATATACTAAGGAATAAGTCATATCATTGTCGAACAGTAGTGTAGTTAAGGTGAAATATAATTTTTTCCAAAAGAAGTTAAAATAAAATATATTTTCGGGAATAAGAATTGAAATAAAGGGATGAAAGATGATTGAAGAGTGTTTAGACAACGATGAATGATCAATGATCCAATAGTATGGGTAAATTATGAATTGGATTCAATAGAGATTGATCCTAAATCAAGATAATAATTAAAGGGAAGGAAAAGAAATATATTTTAGATAACTTTGAAACATCATGGTCTTATAAGTATTCAATGATCTATTTATTGGTTATAAGTATACAGAGATAATTTGAAAACATATTATGAAAGGAAATATCAATTATATTGTATATGAGGTAAAACACTGATCATTTTTGGAGATGATGAATTTTAATTGAATAGAGAATCACTAGAAACTCAATCAATGTGAATGAGATCATATTATTCATGTAATTAACTATATTGATTAGATACACCATATCCCCTAGAAATAATCTTTTATATGATTTAATCTATGCAACCAATCATCATGTAATATGAAAATAATTTTGGGCATAAAAGTTAATCCCTGGGAATTATTTCACCTATTAAATAAAGAAAATTATGAATATATTATTCACATAAATAATATATTACAAATCAATAACTTGAATGAATATTTAAAAAAACTAATTCTATATAAAAAATTCTAATTAGAGTATAAAAAATGACAAAATATAACTAAAAAACCAAAATTCAAAATATATATCAAAAGTAAATTGATTACATTATCATATATATAGGTGAATCCAATGTTAAATAATTTTAGAGATGCTGACACTTAACTACCAAAAACGATACCTCTAATCCATCTCTATATGATATGTGCTCACCCAGAATAAAATACACCAAATATGATGCTGAAATTGAGAATTGATTCCATATGTTATATGGAATCTATCTTTAAATGAATGAAATATAACTAAGTCTAGAGAACCACCCAGGGGGATGTATGGAACACCCTCAACACCACCACTTTCAATGTCACTGGTAATATTGTTTGTCCCTTCAAAAGGATGACACAATCCCCACTTATCAAAAATAAATTAGGAGCCTATCGTGAGGATATCTCAGCATGCAGGGCATTGCAGTCAACATCCTCCAGTAGTGTCACCCTAGCTCAAAGTACGTGTGGGGAGAGTGATAGTCAGAATTTGAAGGTGAACTTTTCAATCATCATCCATGAATGATATCTACATCGTGGCTTTCTACTCCAATTCTTCACTTAGTAGTTGCAATCTAGACCTCCTACTAAGTGTGTTAGCCACACATTAACCTTTAAACAAGTATGGACAATCTCAAAGTTATAGTCATGAAAGACCTCCAACCATTGTTGTTGTGTTATGTTCTAGTACTTCTGTGAGAAGATATACCTAATAATCTTGTGCTCACAGTAGACAGTAAACCATTGACACATCATGTAGTGTCTCCCCATCTTCCTGGAGAAGACTACTAATGATAACTCCAGGTAATGGGTCACATAATTTTTCTCATGCTTCCTTAAAATCTTGGATTCATATGCGATCAATGCTAAATCCTTCATTAGGAAGCAACCTAGTATGGTTCTTGATGCATTGGGGAAGACTGCAAACCCAACTCCTTCTTTTGGTAGTCTCAATATGGGGGCACTCATTAGTCTCCACCTTATCTCGTAGATACTCTGGTGGAACTTCTCAGTCAACAAGATGGGTTGTCCCATCTATGTCACCGCTGATAATGGTACTGCTACTCTAGAATTGTTAGGCACAAACCTCAGGTAGTATCCATCCAACCCCAAGGAATTATACACCTTAGTCACACTCCAATATGTCTACCAAGAAAGAACTGCTTTTATCTTCGTCAGATCCAATATAACTCCATCCTCCAAGATGACATATCCCGAAAAGTGGAACTCTTGAATCCCAAAAATTCACTTCAAGAGATTTCCATAAATTATGTGTTATCATAGTGTATCAAAGAATATCTTTAGGTGTATAGAATGAACCTACTACTATGCTAAGTACACAAGGATGTCAGAAATGATGACCTCCATGAAACGATCGAGGTAAGGATAGATGATCTTGTTCATAAGTCCTGTGAAAACTATTGGGTCACTGGGCACCCAGAAAGGCATCACCAAAAACTCATAGTTTCCATACCTACATCTAAAGTATGTATTTGAAACATCTTCATAACGTACATTTAGATGATGATATCCTGATATGAGGTCAATAATTGGGATCCACCTCCCCCTTTTCAGCTATTCAAATAGGTTATAAATCCTTGGCAGTGGATACATGTTTTACTTGTTAACCTAATTTAGGTGTCAAATGTCCACACAATAAAATCAAGCTCCTGTCTTCCTTCATGGTAAATAACACTATAGCACCCAATAGTGAAACGCTTGGGCTCACGAAGCCCTTCTCCTAAAAGTACTCAATGTGTTCCCTCAATTCACGAAGCTCCAAGGGAGCCATCCAATATTCCAGTGTGGTAATCACTATCATCCTCAGGTACATATCAATGCATAAGTTTACCTCCCTTTTAGGAGGAAGTCCTAGAACATCCTCATACTCATCCACCACCATAGGAAACCATGTACTCCTCTTGTCAAACACAGTAAGGGTTAGGATATCCAACAAGTGAGTGATCAACTACACCCTCCTCTGAAAAATTAAATCCTATGATGGAAAAGTTATCCTCTCTCCAGTGAAGAAATACCTGGTCCCATCAACGTGGACACACTACACATTACACATAAAATAGTGAATCTGAGCATATACTGTAGAAAATCAGTCCATACCCAAGATGGTGTTGTAAGGCCTCGATGCCACAACTAGGAGATCCCTACTGAAGATCATGCATCCTAGAGTAGGATTACATTACCGGAACTAGTGTGTAATCATCGAATCCCCACTATTTGGAGTCTCTAATAGAAATGATTGAGAAACATTCTCTAACACAATCTCCAGGCCTCGAATGAGGTCAGTGTCCTGGAAAGAGTAACTAGAAAATATGTCTCTAAGAACTGCAGATAAGGTGAAAAAGACATAGATCCTACGTCTAATATTTTTTGGAGTGCCATGTTCATAGGGTTCCATTTCCTGAATCCGACCTCACCACTATCTATAGGCTCCCAGATCCCATAGTGGACTAACTAGAGATGATGTTGGTAACACCTAGAACCATCGTCCATTTCCTACCACTCGGGCTGGTCATCTTCCATGTCTGCCACCCAGTGGACCTCCACACTTGAAACTTTTCCTCTTCCTTGGTTTTCCCTTGATTTTATATTGATCATATGTGTATCTGGTCAGGAAGTCATGAGCCATGTGTCCCTGCCCACCGCACGTGAAGCACATCCTGGTTCCTTATGGAATCCCTCTACGCTGGGAGCCCCTCACTACTGACCCCATGTCTTGGGGTTGTCCCCTGAAGGATCTGACATTCATGGGTCCCCTCATCTACTTCATGATACTCACCATTGATTAATTTTATACCCGAGGTCTGCTGGTTGCTCTGGCTGTTGGTGCCTACTCTACTAGAATGTTTCCCACAATAAGGTCTCTCTCTAACAGTCAATCATGTGTGGGTATGCTGAGTGAAACCAAGGAATCCTTGATTTCCCATATGATTCCTTAATCAAATTTCTATGTACTGAAGAAATCATCCTGCACTATGTCTGTGAAGTATAGATATAGGGTTTTAAACCTCTTATAGTACTTCTCCAGTGACATGAAGACCTACTACAAGTGAAGAAATACCTTTATGTGCACCAAGTGAAAGGTCATAGGGAAGAACTCCTAATGGAAAACCCCTTCGATGTATATCTAGGTGAATGTCGCCACATCATGTATTTGGATAGCTAGATCCCCCATATACAGAATGAACACATCAGAAGGCTCGCGAACAAGATCAACATCTGGTCAAGTAGTGTTCTAATTAAGCGGAAGACCCACATCACTACCTCGATCTAGTCCTCAACAACCTGACGATTTGTCTCTCCCCTGAATATAATAGCTATGTGTCACTAAAATGCATGAAAGGAAATGATTCTGTGTACATCCTCTATTGGAAATGATGACAGTAACTGGTAATCAATGAGTGGTGGAAAAATAGGTGCTCCACCCAGTAGGTCCATCTCTATCACAGGAACCTGAACCAACACATCATCGCTAGGTTGGATGTCTATGTGATCACGTATCAGAAGACAAGATAGCTGTCTTCATGGAGGCATCCTAATTTAGATAAAATGTACCATAATAATAAGATTATACCTAGTGAGGTTAATCTTATTCAAGAAGATAATATTGAGACACATATTCAACCTGTGTTATCATGTATAGTGAAAAAAAAGAAGAATTCAGGGTCTTGTTATTTGGATATGCTGGCCGGCACACTAATAATGGACTCCAAGAATCTGATGTCGAAATAGAAACATTCAACACAGTTTCCCAAAAATCTGAACAAAAGCCTCTCAGTATTTGAGGACGAACTGACCGCCACTGATACCATTTTGTCACAACCCATCCCCCGGGGCCCGTGTCATGTCTTACCCCAAGAATGCCTCTCAATGTCTAGGGGTTGGAAACTAGTGTTGAAGGCGTCAACCATCAAATGGGAGGCATTTTTCTGACTACCTGTACGCACACACACAAATACATGTCCCAATGATGGAATTGTAAACAAGCATGCCACTAAAGAACTGATGAGTAAAAGTAAAATATCTTGGTCAAATGGGCCAACATACAAACCCAATAAAATATAAACTGAAAACAAGAAAGTACAAGTAAAACTCCAAATGTCGTTTTATGGAAACCACACCTGATGTGTAATTATAGATTTGATTGTAGAAGTCATAGAATTATTCCCCTTATATTTGTTCTCACTGGGCACCACTAGGTCCTAGGTTACCTAGTACTCCTTCAAGGCATTCTTCGTCCATAGAAGACATAACATGTGTGGGTGAATACCATGTAGGGGTGAGTAACAATATACTCAGTAGGGACCCCAAACAAACAAGGAATGTCTACAAAGAAATCGATGAACCAAACAAAAATCATGATCACCACGAATGATGATAAGGAAAGATAGCTCACACCACGTATATTCTACTGTAGGAAATTAATACTGTTAGTCACATCATCGCACACCAAGGGATGTTGGTGATCTCTTTATTAATGAGTATAGTTGTCCAACCCGGTCACATAGAATTTTCTTCCCACTAAAGTAGGACTATTATGGTGCCCATCCCTGATTATTACCATCAGTATCCAAGGTCATACAGAAGACTCTTCCAACCATGGGCAAGTCGGGTCACACATAAACTGCTTCCAAAATTGGCCATACTGAGGTACTTCTTCTGTCAATTAACGTGGGCCTATTGGGTCATATAGAAGATGCTCCCCATATCGGAAATTCCAGGTCACACATAATACTCTTCCCACTGGGTCATATTATCTTATCCACATAGGTTCACATGTCACCAGTCTTTAGGTATTATCCAACAACTTGGTTTCCGTATGTAGCGCGTCTGATTCGGAGGGAACCGCACCTCAATCCATTGATCAAATTTTAACCTCCATTAAATCCTATATAGTGTCTTACAAAATATATTCCTTGTCATAAGGGATCCAACCATTCAAATGGATCGTCAATTGGAGACCTGTATTTCAAGATATTGGAATTTTTCTCAAAAGGGGTTGGTTGTGTCAGGTTCTGGTCAGACCACATTGGACCCACCCGACCCGAACCGGATAGCAGTACACCAACTCAACCAGGGTTTACTAACCTGACCCCGACCTAGCCCAGCCTGGGTCAATCTCTCACCCTGCATGGTCCTCCATAGGTGGACCAATTCTGCCTAGTTAGGATGTGGAAGCAAGCTGTGTCCGGCCTCCCCTCGCCCCACAGGTCGTCTGCGGTGCCGCCTTCTCTGTCTTAGTCAATCAACCATGGCTAACCAATCCGGATGGCTAGATGTCTCACACGTGATTAGGAGACCAAATTCCCTTGATAACTGCAGTCCACGACTGCGAGCCGTGTCACTGCCCCAACTAGCATCCAAGCCTGTTGCTCCTCCCGCTTCACCCAGGCCCGAGCCATCCACATCTGCCACCTATGACATGCCATCTTGGCACGCCACCACCCACCTGCAGCTACCAGAAGATCATTCCATGGGCCACATGTTCTGCACCAGTGGTCCTTTCTTTTCACCAACATTTCCTCTCATCTCCTTGCGGTGTATCCTTCACTACGATGGCCTCAAATTTGACTATCCACCATTTTGAATACATGGCCACGAATAATGAACATGCGAGGGATCTCATTCTAAAATTACCAAGTTATATATAATAATATTTAATCCTAGTATAAGAGCTCTGAGAAAAAGTAACCCTTCCCAAATTGCCGAGTGATCCACGAGTCAAACTGTTCATGGGTTGACATGTGTTCACCACATTAGAACGAATAATGGGGAAAAAGATAAATCAATCAAAAAAACCCTACCAGGATTGATGTTCATAGTTGAGGCTACACTCCCTAGAGGATTAAATTTTCACTACCATTTGTCCCTTCTCGGTCCCATTCTTCGTAAAGCGTCGATGTTTCTAGTGATCCTACCAGCGTTAGTCGTTTGTCAATGAAAGGAATCCTTTACATAGATTTACAAGATAATTTTCACATTTTAATTCTCATTTATCCAACACAATATACTATTAAAAAGAACACATATCACAATGTTTTTGTATTCTTGTGATGTCGCATCGTTACACAGATTCATTTATGAAACAATGTTTCTATTACTCTTAAATTAATGCATCGTTATGCTTTAAAAAATTATTCATTAATGATATTAAATTAATTCTCCTCGTCGCTGCACCGTGACACCGCCGTCTATCTCTCAACTAAGAGAAAAGAAAAATAAATTTACATTTCATGTTAATTTATTATTTTGTGAAAAGTATAACAACTAAATTTTTTGTCTGACCCTTTCCGGTCGATGTTAGTTCCTTTCTAGGTGAATCCTAGCATTCCGAGTTTAATGGGGCCCTCATAATTTTGATCCAAGCGATGGTTTAAATGATAGATATAATCAATACCATGTTTACCTAAAGGAATATTAAATCATTTCAAAATTCCATTACAGGATAACCGTTCCTCTGAATCATGTGTCGTTAAACCGTGTGTCCTCCAAATAATTCCATATAATTTAGAAAAAATCTCAGGGAAATTCTGGGTCATTATAATTTTAGGAAAACATATTTTCTATTTATTACTATAATTTTAAAAATCCATTTTAAATATCTATGTTTATATTAAAGTAGTTAATCATAGAAAATAAGAGATAACTTGGAATGTAAGATAATATCAATATAAAAATCATGTATTAGTTAACCATAATCATATATAATAACATTTATGAACAAACCATAACTTTATATGGGATCTATAAAATTCATTATGTAAAACCAAATTATTATGGGGACTTCAGACCCTACAATGGAATCAAAGATTGAATTATGTGATTATAATGATAACTCATCGTTTGTTAACCCTAATTATCTAATTAGAACGTAATATATAGTATAGAATGATCATTTTAATGGTACAAGTTAGATAATTATCTAATATTCTATAGCCCTAATCTAGATTAAACAAACAATTACTCATAGTGTCCCTTGTTATTCCAAAATAAGAAACTTCTCAAACTATTACTACCATTCATCATTTGATGAATATATAACAATAGTATGTAACAAAAAATCGAATATATATCACATAATTTTAATGAATACAAATATGGAAATAAAATTTATAAGTTACACCAATTTTGAAAAATATCATAAAGATCATATTGAATAAAATATCCATTTAAATCATATTATGTAACACCTTTTGTGATTAAATTGGAATTTAAATTAAAATAATATAAAAAAATCATTTTTTAACTTTTCATGTGAATGAAAACATGTAAATAATAAAAATAAGTCCTTAATAACATATCTCAGTCATAATACAAAAATAGAATTTTAAAAAGTAATTTTGTAAAGGTTCTCCAGATTAGGATCCATTACAAGGAGACACTAACCTAACAAATATTTTACCCTCACGAACAACACAAAGAACACTAGATTCAAAAATGGAGATCCAAAAAACCCTAAAACCAAGTGATTCAATTTTTAAATCCATCCCTTAATATAAAATAGATTACATGTTTGGATAAAAAATAAAGAAGATGATAAACAAGGGAAAACCAAGAGGTAGATATAATGATAAAACAATGATAAATACTAAATAGACAAGACATATTCCATGATCATATTCCTAAAAACCAAATATGAATCTTGTATGTGGAGTTACTCAGATGGTGTATGCTTTTTTGTCACATGAATAGAGTGGTGGAAAGGAAATTGTTTCAAAACATGATTGGGGTAAAAGGGTAAAATCATAAAATAAATAACTTTGATGAGACACCACAGGGAACAAACCATTTTCTTATAAAAAGGTTTGCCTCTATAGAAACTTTACGATATGGACATACTATATCACATAATATATTATCTCATTAAGAAACCTCAAAACATATCCATATTTTCTCATGATATGAAGCACCTCTTCTTGGATAAACCATTTTTCCTAAACTCTGAGATGCAATGTCAAGGAACACATACACCACCTACTGACCTTCTCCCTATATAATTTTATGAAGGAAGAAACCCCATTTTTAGGATCAAAATCCTATATATGTTCATCAGAACATGAATTGTATGTGTGTGTCCTCCAATATGACATCAAGATTTTATATTTATTCGATTTAACAAATAATTGTAATTTTATATTTACATTCCCATATTCTAGAGTCAATTAAATAAATATTACTTATGGAAGAAGGTAATTTTTGGATGGACATGAAAATCATAATTTCATTAGTCCCTTAGCCATAATTATTAAATTTCTCACTGAGTAGGGACATATAATATCTATGTATTGGAAAAATAGATAACTTTTATATGTTGATTCTATTAGACATAATGTCACCCTGAAACATCTATATCCAAAAATAGTTTTAAATACCTCTATTTCCGGAAGTATCCCTTGTTTAGTACATGACTTTGATTCACCATTTTGTGATCCTCTATGATACGATATTGTATTATACAATACTATATAACTCCATTATAAAAGAGAATGGATACCCAAAAATAAACTGAAAAAAATAAGGAAACAAAAAAATTGAAAATTGAAATCAAAATTAACAAATAAAAAATTTCATATATGAAAATTAGACAATGGGTTCTATATTTGACACCCCTATTCAACATTATTCTACCAAAAATTTCATGGGGATTTTCATGAGTAAAAATTTGAGGCAATTACTTCCACACAATGGACCCATACTACCATGTATGATTTCTCTCTCTTTTACACATTCATATAACATAAATTTTTTTATATATTTAGTTCACATTAACTTTTAAAGATGTTAAATTATACAAACATACTACTAAAAAATGAATATGTAAGTATACAAATCCAAATATCCATAATAAATAGTGTGGGATTAGTCTTTAAGACACCTCTCAAATTATGATATGTTCTATAGATCATTAATATTTGGAAAATAATACGGCAAGGATATCTGGTAAGACATTTATCATGATTCTCTAGTATTACCAATTTTATGAAATACTGTGACAGTTAAATTTCCCTAACTTCCCAACAATATGTCTAATAGGAATTCATATCATCATATTTTCAATAGAGAGTTTAAATCATCTATATGGATTAATATATTTTACAATTGATATATTTCTTAATGGGATAGATATAGAACAATCACTATTATTTAATTTCAGTATATTTTGGTTATTTTATTAATACCAAATAAGGGAAAAAAGAATAATTGAAATTTGAGTGATATTAAAGATGGGACTAGTGGGAATGAAATTCAATGAATTAAAAGGAATAAATTTATTTTTATAAGTAAATGTTCAAACCATGGATAAGACTCTATGAATTCCTAAATTGTATAATTAATTATTATCATGCCATCATAATGTTAGTCCTCCTCTGTATGATGATCCCTTCATACATTCCATTACGTTTGGAATAAATGATGAACAAATGGGGCATCTTTCAGTGCACCTCTTATTCATTTCCTCCAAGGATAAAAACAAATGATAATACTTTATATAGAGTATAAAATAACCCTCCTTCATAACTAACTTCTTCTTATATTAAATATTATAATATACTAATCATTCTGTGATCTAAAATTTTTAATTAGGGGATGTTTAAAGACATATAAAATAAGTGAGAAAACAAAGAAGAAATCATTAAATGTGGTAATTGACACATTCTTAAAGATTTTATAAAATAATTAGTCTTATATTTTAAATTAAATAATGAATTGATAATTTATTAAGACTCAAAAATTTCACAACCCATAATCCTAGGATTGAACATTAAATTAGTTAATCATTATAATAATTTCAGTAACACATGAAAAGTATATAGAAATGGTCAAAAAACTTATAAGATAAGGCGATGTAATATAATATAAAATAAATTGATTGGGTATCACATCAGAAAACCCAAATAGAATTAAAAAAATGAAAATAAAATAATGAAAATGTTATAGTCCCATAGAATAGGAATAATGAGTCCCTAAACCACCATACCATTTATATAGTATATCCTAAACTTATTCCCTTGTAATAAAAATGAATGAGTCTCATACCAATTAATCCATCCATTTTGGTTTATATTCCTTTATGATGTATCAAGATAAGATTTTTTTCACGGTATGGTAGATTAAAAGTTCACAGTAGTCATGTGATATCACTTCTATATGTGTGATATCAAATATATGATCCTCATGAAGAGTTTAGTATATGTGGGGAAATTTTAATAAGTTCTAGGATTGAAGATAATTGGGTTATAAAATTGGATTTAATAGTGGGGTTGAGTGGATCCATTGTTGGATTTCTGTGAGATAGATGTTTAGAGATGAATAATAACACATTATCTGTTTGGTGGATATATTCTAGTGGGATTACATGTGAATGGGGGTATATAGGGGTTGTTCAAATCATGACTATAACAAGACCATTTGGAGAAGGAAAATCATTCTCTAACTCTGAGTAGTGTTATAGGTAACTATTTTAGAGACTTGTTGTGTAATTATATTATCCAATTATTATAATTAATTCACTAAAGTAAAATCGGTATTTTTTATAATTTAAAAAAAACATTCACCAGGTCAACAATTCAATGGGAATTAGTAAACATCCCTATATATATTTATAATCATAATTATTCAGAAAAAATATGATCTATAAGGGGTAAAAGTCCTTTCTCAAAAATCTATGAGAAACATTACCTAGGAAACCAAACATCATTTTTGAAGTCTGAGGAGTGACTTAATAAGGTTTTTGATTTATTCATATTAGTGTAAAATTTTTACCCTTCCAATGAGAAGAAAACATTTTTTTAAAAGAAACATAAACTCATTCTAGAAACAACTTCTTATAAAAATATAAACATGAATGGACATAGAACCCATTTGAGTAGATACTGAGAAGATCATGATCCTTCGATAGTTTTTACTTGCTCAATTTTATTTTGTTGATATATTTTATATAGAGTCTATTGAAAATAATTATATATATATATAATAAATGGTGACACACATTGAGACATCATCCTATTAAAAAAATAATTTTCCTCAAAACTGTAATAAAACAAAGTAGAAAACCTTAATCTATCTATTAATCCTCCATCTACTAATAATCATCCTGTTACCCATTAAAATACCATCCTCATGTTCAAATTTTATAAAATTGAGATATAATACATTACATGAATCTTGGGTAGGAAAAATCATTTCCCAATTAGGGAACTATATCTAGATTCGAGAAAAACACATTTAATATTTGTGTTATCCAATATCCTGACCTTAAAAATCATTTACAATTCCAGAAAACCAAATTTTCCCAAAAATAATCATTTATGGGGATTTAGAGTCTATATGGGATTGGAATTAATCATATAATAATAATTATTTTTAATTCTATATCAAATTTCTAATGTATTCTTCGAAGAAAATCTAAAAATTAAAAAATATTTGATCTGTTAGTATAATATATTATGAATTGTGAATGTGATGAAATGAATGGGATTTTATTTGAAATTTAGGGAATATATTAAATTAATTTTTTGAGTAATGTTATAAAATATAACCTCTCATCACTCTCCCTCACAAAAATATTTCACTTTTGATAATATTTTAACCTTGTGCATCTAAAAACACGATAAGAAGTGAATTATGAATTTTTTTAAACATTATACACTATCAAAACTGAGTTCAACATCAAGAAATTAATCACAGAAGAAATATAAAAATGCTTTACAGAATAAGTTTACATAATAAAAAAATATATAATGATGTTATCACTACCATAATTATTAATTTGAGTTCCAAAAAACATATATTAATTGAATAAAAAATTGTTTGAAAACTAAAATCAATAACCTATATTGAAATATTTCCTAGAAAAATAGTGAAAATATGCTGCTCAGAAATAAATATGTTTTAATGATAAACACAACTATCATGGGTAATATGTCCTTAATTTTCTTTCATTTTAATTAAAAAAATTCGAAAAGTCATATTTTATATGTGATGCATCTAGACAGTTAAAATCTATTTTTTTAGCCATTATGAGAATAACCGAAACGAAATATCATATTTAGTATACCAAAAATATAATTTAAATTTAAGGGAACCTAAAGAATAATTTATTAAATTATTTAAACATTGATTCTATGATTAAGAATAATCATCCATTAAATCCAAAAAATAATAATTTAAATTCACCAGAAAAACATATTGAAGTTATATTACAATAAATCATTCACATTATGTAGAAATGAAATCACACTATTCATTATGGTTTCTATAATTTTTTTAATTAAACCTAGATCCATTCATATCTAATATATATTACATAATTTTTAATTCCATATTATTTTTATAAATAAAATTACATTTCTTGGATAAAATCTAATCATTGATTCTAAATTTTTCCACGTTTAATGCTCACAGACCTTTAAATTGTCAATGCCCAATTTTGTTTATTTACAAGGATAATGAAGACATTATATATTATAATTTTCCATGTTAATTAGATAAATTTTCATTAATAATCATAAATATAGTATCTCATCTCATATAATATTTTATGTTTTATCTAAACATTAAATATGGACATTTTTAGAAATGAACCAAGTCATGATAAAATTTTCATAAATTTATAATATTTTCCATGATTCAATCAACATAGTGAAATGAAAGTTTAAATTTCATATGATAATAAGTGGCGAACAAAATTGATAAAAGTCAATACCAATTGGTCTCCACAGTCTTACTAGTGTAATCTCATTCATTCTATCTATAATAAAATTCAAATAAAATGGTAAATATTTTCATAGGCAGTAATTTATGTTTTCAAATAAATTTTGTTGACTTTTTTGAGTATTTCCAATTTGAAAAAAATTGTTAGTACAATTCAAGTATATAATGTAGATGATAGTATAATCAAGTCAAATATATATAGGTAGTCTAATGAGTCCAAATCTATCATCTCAGAATAATTTATTTACATTAAATTTAATTCATTTTCTGATATTAATGAAATATATAAATATATTTTTAAATAAATACATTAAATTCTTATATTATGTTTATTAAATATTATATATGGAAATATAAATAAAAAAATTCTATCGTAATTTATTTCAATATAAATAATTGAAAATTATTTCTCAAAAAGTGATTAGATTACATAAAGAAAATAATTACTAAATACATTACTTAATCCTAATTAAATATGTTTTAAAATATATAGTGAAGTATTTTCAAAACTAAATCATGCACAAATTAGTAAAAATTACCTTCTTTTTAGAAAAATATAATTACAAAATCATTATTTTTAATTCCATTTCAATGAATGTTATTAAAAAACAAATAATTTACCCAAAAATATCATTACCGTTAAAAATTATAATGACCAAGAAATGAGTGAGGGAATTATTTTATTTAAATACACTAAAAATTTAACCATTCTTTATATATTTATTTAATGTAATGAATTAATATTCTCCAATCTCATGGAAATTGAACCATCAACATCAATTAAAAAAAATTCATTATTAACCTCACATGAAATTATTATCCCCCTTTACCCCTATAAAGGTATTTATATGGATTTATAATCATTACATACCAAATGAATGTGAAAATTATCATCATCCTACACTATGAGACATGAATATACCATCAATAATGAGGGATGAAAAATTTTGTTCAATCGGTAATCATGGTGGGAATATTACTAAAACACTAATAATAAATAGAATGGTTTTAATAATTATATAAAATATATGATCAATCTTGTAATCAAATGAAGATACCAATAAATTGATCCCATATTATAATATTTTACTATCAAGCTACACATTCATATTAATTCATTAGAACACTATTAATTGAAATTAATCTAATAAATAGCTCCATCCTTACTCCACAATACTTTCTAATTAAAAAAATAAAATATTTTCTATTTTAATGTGTATTCAATTGAATAAAATGAACAGTAATTTATTCAATTTTCATAATTAGGTTCAAAAATTATAGAAATCGAAAAATTGAATTTTTCTATATTATATCCATTTTTTCATTTTTTTTATCAATTCTACTATGAGAATAGGACTATAAAAATTGGATATGATAGATGGTAACAACATTTTCACATTTCCCACATTAAAATACTATAAAATTATTATATATAACTTACATTTATCTTAGAAATAATTTTTTTAACTAAAAATACATGGAAGCCCATTTACCCCAAATATATACTATAATTAATCATGAAACATGTACTCTATAGTGGTTGTATGTTGCAAATAATTAAGATCATAATGTGGATCCAATGGGTATGCCTATTAATATCTATATAATTGTTTAAAATGGGTTTATGTTTATGTTAGATCTCAAATTTAGATGACATTATATCCATATAAATTTCTAAATCCTGATGAATTTATCACATGATTTACAAATATTTGAATGGTAATACTAACATAATTTAATTTAAAAATTAAAAAGATTCATTCCATAATACATGGGGCTGCGATGATTATTTCATTGCGATTTAACATACCTCTGGGGATGAGTATTTAAATTTACTATATAAAAAGTGTACATTGATATCTATTTATACTATAAAATATGTTAATTTTTGAAATTAACAACCAATTAAACAATAAAAAGTCAAAATTAATTTTATCTATTAAGTATAAATAATATGACTACGATCTACATAATAAACATGGTTTTTAAAAATGATTTATATTGATAAAATCATTATAAAGAGATTCTAAAAAACACACTAAAAAATAAGTTAAAAACATTGTACTTAATCTAAAATAGTGAATCTATTTTTATCATTCAAAAAATAGGTTCAAAGTGAATATAAAAAAAATATGAAAAAATAAAAAAATATTCAAACACTAGTTACCCGTTTTACTAATATAAATCTCCTTTAAATCCTTAATAAAATATTATAGATACAATTCCATTTTTAAAAACAAAATTATAGGTAAATGAAACTAAATTTAATGGATTGAATCCTCATGTTTTTCATTGATTTTAATGATTATAAACACTAAGAAGAAGTGATTTCTAATTTTTTTCATTACAATATCTCCATTATTCTCCAAACTCTATTGTTTAGCTTGTTCCATACATGAAGAAAACATATAACTATTCTATAAAAACGAAATTAATATCTTCATCTCCAAAGAACTTTAATAGAATGAATATGTGAGATAGAACGTGGATAATGATCCCTAAGGGATATTGTAATTTTACCATAAAAAATTGAAAAATAAATATGATAATCCTCAATCTATCATAGTTTATTCATGATGGAAATTAAGCAGAACATCTTTATAATTACCATGTTATTATGGTTTTTCTTGTGGTCTCCATGTTTTTAGTTTTTATTTTCCACCATAATTTTTATGATTATTTTGAAATTCTATAGAAGAGATAAAAATATATAGGTGTGATCTTATCTAGATTTAACTTGAATGGTATGATAAATAGTTCTAATTTCATCCATCTATGAGTCAGTGTTGAATCATAGTGATCTCCACTATGTTATCATTTAATTTTGATAATTTTACCTTCATGTATTTTTATTTTATTATATATCATTACTATAATATATTATATGAAGTGGAAATAAAATATTAAAATAAAATTATTTTAAATTATTTTAGAAATATATCATTAAAAAATAAATACATTGTCGTTTAATCTCCCATATTAATTATATTTTATAACTTTTTTACTTTTTATAGTTTCTCTGAACATCCATTTATAATGAAATCATTATGTAGTGGGTCCAAAAACATTTTCCCAAACTACACCATGTCAAAAATGGTCATTATATTATCTTCTATTTTTTATTGAATGCCTTTAAAATTATTTTTATATTATAACTATAACAACAACAATATTTATATAATACTTCTATGTGACAGTGGATAAATAATATGGATCATGAATAATTTAATATACCTTAATTGAATATATTTCTGACCCTAATTTTTATTTAGTTTCTTAGGTAAAATCACTAAAATATAAGGGAGTGAAGGATTTCATGATTTTATTCCAATTCTTAGATTACTAATTGAGTAATGGAAACATTTTGTTTGATATGTTCTTCTTTTTATTGTTGGAAATATCCTACCCCAAGAGTGATTTTAGAGTGGTTTCTATCATATCCATCATTTCCTTGGACACACCAACTCAAATTTTATATTGTATTGAAATTACATTGACTAAGATCTCATTATGATCCATTTAATATCCATTAGTATTGGTTTATATTTTTTTGTGGGGTGAAAAAATATATGACATTTGTTGGTATTGAAAGTGTAAGAGGTTCTATCCTACCACTATTTACTATTTTTATACGGTAGTATTTATTGTTAAAACCACTTGAATGATTATGTGTGTACTTGTGAGAAATTTTAACGGTTATTAAAGTGAGATAAATATAAATTTAAATCCCATTTGAGAAAAATAATGTGGGATATAGTTTTCTACCTCTAAAAATTATTAATAAAACCCTCATTAGAAAAAAATAATTGTGGTTTGTTATTTTTTCATTTAAAAAAAATTAAATATTTTTTGCGATTTTTATGTGTTCAGAAATGTAAAAATAGTGAAAATATGGTGCAATTAATGAAATAAAAACACTATTATATTAGATTTTCTATCCTTTATAATAGTTTTTATGAATTGTATCACATTAAAATTAATTTATTTCATAATATCTAAAGGGAAACAATTATAAATTTGAAAATATACATTCATGAAATTATATCATGAATATAAAGTTCACATAAGAGACCAATCATAGTGCACCACCTACTCATTTCCTTCAATGTTATTATGAAAAGATACTATTCTATTGATACCATACCATCACCCACCATCCCAATATGGTTCTATTACCATTTAATATTTCATGATTCTAGTCATATTTTAGTCTAAAAAATTGAAATAAGGGTTGATTAAATATATTGAATCAAAAGTGAAAAATAAAAAAACAAAATTGTAAAATGAGCGTCCACATTCACCTAAAAATGACTACTGTTACACCAATATGCATATATTATAAATTCTATGTATAACTGATAATTATTAAAGAATCTAAAATAACCCAAGACGATATCTAATGATTATTTTTTAGGATAATTATATACTTTTATGAGGTATGAGATCTGGGGAACAGTTTGTTGAATTTTTAAATAATAAAAATAAATATACAATCAAATTAATTATAAGTGGAAAAATCAACAAAGCATTTTACATTAATTTCCAAAAAGAAAAAGTATGTAACAAAAATTTATGAAAATGA
This sequence comes from Viscum album, assembly GCA_963277665.1. Lineage (NCBI taxonomy): Eukaryota > Viridiplantae > Streptophyta > Magnoliopsida > Santalales > Viscaceae > Viscum > Viscum album. The sequence goes on along the minus strand of OY728121.1, from coordinate 495,337,543 downwards.
GGCAATGAAAAAGAAATATTCCCATTAGATTAAAATATAATGTAATTTAATTCCCTATTAGATTTAAATAGTGATCCCCATGACATTTTTTATGGTATAAAAATAGAAATATTTAATTCCATGTTATCAGATAATCATACTTTTCATGCTTTAATGATGAATAAAAATATGTTTTGGGTCACAATACTTTGGATGATGATTTAATGATATTATCAAGATATTTATTTTGTGTATGCAATAGTTTTTCTCATAAAATTCCATGTGGAATTTTCAAAATGTGCTGAATGTGTTAAAAATATCTTATTTTTTGATTATCAAGACATGAAATGGGATTCAACATTGGGGTTGGATTGATGTTCTGTTGGCATCCTCTGATATAGATAGTAGAGAACATCATTTTATATATATTATAGTTTCTAGGGATCATCTAGATTAATTTATCAGGATATCTTGAGTGAGATGGTACAATTTTTTTTGAAGCAATAGAATTAGCAGATTGGATATATTCATAATGGTTGAATATTAGTTTTAGTATCTTTTAAAAATGCATGTTGAGGAATAAGGTCAAGAACATTATGATTGATTCTTAAAAAATATATATATGATATTTTTGTGATTCAATATTTCATTTGTAGATACAAATATATTAATATTTAATAGCCACCCCTTCCAAATAGTTATCTTCGCATTGAATTAAATGAAATATCAAACAAAAAAATCAATAATAAATTTTCCTCTAGTACTGAGAACCATGACACAAGAAAAATTCCTCCAATGTTGCAAATCGTGATGTATGAAACAATGGATTTGGTATACAAAAAAATTATTGTAGTTCATAAACCATCCAAATATTATATATCATTGGGATAATGGAAACAAATATCAATCATGAATTCAAACTCTATATTAGTAAAAACTAAAATTAAAATTAACTACATTATAATATATATGTAACCATTTTTGATCCTCCTCCACTATATATTATCTTAGTCAATAAATGATGAAACAATTAAAATATACTCAAGTGTACTAAATTTCCCATATCTTCATAGAGGAGCTTCCGACATGATTATCCTAAAGCCATCCTCCTTGAACAAATTTCATTCTCCAAAACTAAAATTGATTGAAGTAAAAAATATATATAAATTATGAATCCATTATAAATAAATACTTGAATAACCATGCATTATCCCAACTAATAGTTCTAAAATTACAAAAAACAAAGTTCCATTGTGAGTGGCATGTGCAGGGAACTCAAATTTCTAATTAGGTATCTATTTCAAGAATGGGAAAAGAAATTTTAGTCAAATGGGATCTCCAATATATAGAACCGAGGTTTCATTAACAAAAAATACATGTATTTCTCTTTATATAGACCTTTAGGAATCATAAGAATAAATGTATTATATTAACTAATGAAAAACAAATTATAATAATGAAAAATTAATTTTTTATAATAATTTGTTACATAAAATAATTAAAAATTAAACCAAATTACTTTTATTCATAACAAACATTATGAAATGTGGAAATTCATAAGTGGAATAGAATTTAATTGAATTTTTGGGGATATATTTATTTAATATAATGACGAAAATTATGAAATTTAACTATAATTCAATGTCTAAGATGACTAGGAACTCTAAGAAACACATGATCATAATCAATGAATTACAATAGATGATGATGAAATTTGATAAAAAAATTATTATGAATATACAATATTTCCATCTGTTAATGAATAAATTTAATCATATCAGTTGCCTCCTATATGGTTTTTAGACATAGAAAAATTTTTATCATAATTATGACCAATAATGAGGATAGTGGCATGGTTATCTATATAGAGATTCTAGGGGATCCATCATTATTAGTGGATGTTGACTATTATTATTTGAGAATTTATACAATGATGAAATATTGTACCATGATGTTAAAAAAAGAAATTACTATTATTAGAACATATCCCCATGAATCTTAATTTCCTTCTCTATTAGACCATTTGCCTTCAGATGAAAATCTATACTCGACATCAACTAAGAACTCTTTTAATCCAGATGATACTTATAGATATTGTTTGAAAAACATATGACATAATAAGAAATATTTACTATTGGAAGAATATAAATATTTATTATAACTTGGATGTTAAATGATCGATGTTATTCACCTTCCCAGAAAAATTATTAGGATAAAATTTGGATGATTTTATTATTTGGTCGATTATCACCCTTGTATATGTCTTCCCATTGGAGATCAAGAAAATACAACCCTTAAATAACAAAAATATCATTTTAGATATAGAATATAATTACAATAGGGTATAAAAACACGTAGGAATATAATGTAATGACGTTATGAATAGAATGTTATGGCTCTGAGACACAACATTCGCATTCTCACATTTCGTCCCCAACAGATAGTAATAGAATTTAAGATCATAAAACATCTTTATGTCATCAAGGATCACTTGACAGTTATATTGGTGACCAACTCCATGATATCATATGATATGGTTAAAATAACCAAAAAATTCTTATTGAAAAAGAAAATAATATCATGTAACTATGATTAATCACACAAGGTCTCTGAATCACATTAAATTATTCTTATAAACTATCCATCATGATTTAATACCATCTAATTCCCAATAAAATCATTTAAGTAGGTTGTGACATGAATAGTTACAAAAAAAATATTTGACCTACATTATCTTCCCTTATAGATGAAATTCATGGAAAAACACCTTAAATAACTCCCATACTCAGAATATTTCATGATATGTGTCAACAACATTTGGCTCAAGGCATCCACAACCTCATTTGGAATACTATGGGAGTTTGATAAGTCAAAGTCGATGTTTTGGAGGTAATCAAAATTTTTCTTTAAAATATGGTTCAAATACATATATGAGGGGACATACATTAAAATTTTGTTTTCACTATAAATTTTTGTCTTCTATATAAAAATAAAATAGGTAAATATTTTCAATGAACTCTTATTATCAACTAACTAAATGTAATGGTCTTGGTAGTAATTCAGAAAATGGAATTAATAACGAGGTCAGTAAGTGAGATAATTATAAAACTACATTATTACACCCCCAAAACCCATATATGATGTATCAAAATATATAAAAAATTATTAGGTTTCTGAGAGATCCAATACACAATTCTATATCAATCTCTCTTTCAACTCCTCATTTAATCTCTATAATTTATCATTCCATTTTCGTTTCAATCCCTTCTTGAACAAGTATTCCATCTGTTATGGAAACTATGAGTAGTACTAAAAAATACCAATAATATCAAATCAATACTATGAAGCTCCTAATAGTAATGAATGTCATTGAAATTTCATAAGATATTATAACCTTTATCTTCTTTGGTCCAATATAAATTTCATTCTCTAAAACAAAATTACACAATAATTTCACATTATTGATCCAGAATTGGAATTTTTTAATCATTTATTATATGTGTTAATCCATAAAGGGTCCCAAAATGATGTATATACAATAATTATGATCTTTATTTTTCTTCTAATATACCATGATACCATCCATCGACACCATAATATGGTGTTGAGATAACAAGGGATTAAATGACCCATAAATTCTGTTAGAATTATAAATGAAATAATAATAACAAATGGAAATAAAAGTAGCATAAAATACCTCATACAAATCTAAAATAAAGTCATAAGAATATTCCGATTATTCTATCTCAACTGGTGGTATCCTGACACGATGTATATATTAGAAAACTAAATAACACCATTACATTGGATAAATATATCATTAATATGAGGAAATTGGTTCTTATTATTTTTGTAAACTTGATTATGCTTTCAGTAATAAACAATATTTCTAATATATCCAATTACCTTATTTTAAAAGTTATGTGGTGACTACAAAAGTGAAAAAATCAGAATAATATACCCTTGTTTCTCAATAAAATCTTATTGGACCTTTAAATCCTTCATCATGGATGATACATTTAATAGGATGAAAAGGAAATTAAACCCATTTTGGGTTTATTTTAAGGGAAATACCGCCCAAACAAGAGAATTAAAAAACCATCATATATAACATTTGGATATGTATCCCCCACCATTGGAAACACATCATCTAAACTCTACTCAGTAAATCCAATATCTGACTGAGTATCTGGCATAAAAATGATCCAAATTCATCTTTAACATTCCCGTTAATACACTACATTGGATCCAACTATTTGTAAAATACATAAGTATATCCTTTATGAAATATTAATATAAAGTTCTAATATTTCTAATAAATATGATCATTTGTTATATCCAACCAATCCATAGTAATGAAATATTCCAAGACATCCTAATGAAGAATGATAAAATCTCACAAAATATCCACATCTAAAATAATTATATGAAACTCGTCTAATTCAAGTCCTTATCCCTTCCAAATTAACATTTGATTATATTGGTATATACCATATGAGATAAATTGATGTCTTAATAAAAAAAACCAATATATTATGGTAAAATAATGTATTGGGATAAACATGTGTCAAACAAATCCATGTACATAGGTAATATAACAAACACTATACCTAATATGGTCAGTATTCCAACATATAATGTTAGGGAATTTTCTATGTTGTATATAAATTCCAAAATTTAATCCCACTAGATAAAATTTTTTTACGATCAGAGACTCTCTTCTCATATATTAATTAAATCACACAACCTATAATTCATTTTATATAACTCTGGAGACTACGATATGAGAATATCCAACATTACTACACTAAAGATGGATCATTAAAAATAACAACATGTGAACCAATCATCCAAAGTGATGTTAATATATAGTTTTTCACTAGAAATCTATATTTTTCAGATTATATTTCACACATTAGGGCCTCACCATTTTCTTACTCCCAAAATGAATATTGGGTGTAGAATCAGAAGGATGTTGGAAACTCTCGCTACTACATCAATAAGATTCTAAGTGATTACACTTATAACAAAATTATAAACTCTATGTTCCCATTATATTATTAAATGTACCACCAAAACATGTGAATACAATAATATTATTATCGATAATAACTTCCTTTTCATCTACCATAAAATTAGATTGCAGGAATATGAAACCAATCCTAAATATAATATATGGTCTATGATATTTCATTAATCGTTGACCCATCATATAAATATTTTTTATTATCATAGGATAAATTTCAAAAAACTATGAAAATAATGTGGTATACTACTTCACTAAATGACTCCCCCTAATATGGGGTCAGGAATTTGTTATCACAGAAACATGACATGGTCTCTCGGTAAATACATTTTCTTTTAATTTCATTAAACCTAGCTCAGAAAATATCATTATAAATAATAATTTTTATAATGGATTTAAATTATTAATGGATCATTACTCTAACCATATATGTCTAAAAAATTGTGAATTTAATAGGTTTTTTTGTGAAATATAGATATAAATTCAATCATTTATTTCCATTATTCTGGTAACTATGTCCCTCAGTCCCCACAAAATTATGGGTGATTCTTTTTAGGGAGATACTTTTCAAAATCAACCCCCAAATATTTTCTCACCCACCTTCTATTCTAATGGAATTTATTGTTTTTTAATTCAATGATATTTTATGATTTATTTACATTTCATTAAAATAATTATCTTCAATATAGTGTGATTTTCATAATAAAAGTTTTCACAAAATATAATCTATTAAAATATTATCTCAAAATGACCAATATAAACTATATATTAAGTGAGTTTTTATAAATATTACTAATTAAACAATAAAAAATATAAGATTTATACCTATATAAATAAATTAAATTTTTTTCAACTCATTATAAATATAATAAGAATCATTTGAATAAAAATGAAATATTTTCTAAAAATGGTATTTTTCTAAATGGAAGCTTTGTCATTCTTTGGGAACATAAGTTAAAATTAATTTTAAACATTTTATGATACCATATTTGGAAAAATTAATATATTTTTGAATAATCATATCAAAATTATGTAAGACTGAATTTTTTATATTTTTATGAAATGTTTCATGATTAGAGAATTATGAAAAGTACATATTTTTTAATAGATAACATTAATTTCCATTTAATTTATTTAAAAACAATATTATATATTAAATTTTGATTAATATAAAATTAGTAATATTATATTATAAAAAATACAATTAAGGTTAGTGGAATTAATTTCATATTGAATCTTAATATTAAATCATCATACACTTATGATAATTATTTCATTGGAAATCATATTTTTCATTGAATGTGTGTGTAAAATTTTAAATTATGTTATTAATTATAATTTTATATAATTTTTTAAATGGGACATCATTTTTGGACCATTAATAATTTTTTTACATACAATCATAAACATAATTTTCTACCATTAGGAATAGTAGAAGCAGAAAAAATTAATTACCTCAAAAATGATAAAAACTTATATACCTGGGGGTTAAACTAAAAATCAAAGAGTTAAGATAACATTATAAATTTTCCAACACAGATTTTTAGAAAATATTGAGACCATATGATCTATAATTTTTAATCATTACATATTTTAGGGGATTTTGATGTGATAAAGGCATTATAGTCTCATAACCATTACAATCCATTGATCCGGTAGATTATCATTATTGAGGATCATAGCGGTATTGTATTCCATAATTCATGGTGAAGTTTTATACTCAATCAAAGATCATCTCCACTAATATTTTGTTAAGAATTTGCAACTCTTCTTTCACATTAATTTCATCTAGCAAAACATTATATTTATAATTTCACAATGCATCGAATAGATGATGTAATTTTCTATATTGTAATTCATAATGGAGTTCCCCAATTAATGAACCATATCCTTTAGATTATATTTTGGAATATGTTCTTTAGGTTTTATGATCCCTAATAAAAATATATATATATTATTATTTTATATTCATTACTCATGTTCCTAAGGCCATAGATCACCATGGAATACAAAGAGATATTTATTAGTGAAATATTTAACCTATTTGACCAATTAATCCATTTATCACTCTCCTTGATGATCATAATTTTGAATATTGTTGATATAAACTATTAGAGTTCCATTAGTGGGAGAAAATTCAGGATTCACGATGCAAAAGTGTCCCCGATAAACAGGATGACACATTACCAATAACCGTAGACACATGCCTACGTTATTTTTCCCAATTCATATGGAATGCTCCCAGGTTTCCATGATAATATATACATAAGTGAACGATAATGAACTCCAAGATTCTAGGTTCCCATGATTCAATTTTTTCCAATAAAAACAACATCTGAAATCTAACAAGGAAACCATTGGGATGTAAATGAGATTCTTGAAAACCATTATCCTTGAACTTATTTCTCCTCTCATGTTATCATATATATTCTTAAATACTAATTAAATTATATAAATGTAATTTTGGTTGAGTCCATAGAAGGAAAGACTTCATGAATGTTCAATTCACCCCTGGTTCCTATAGTATAGGTAGAGGTTCCACCAAGGCCATTGATACTATAAAATAATTCCCCTATTCCTTTTGGGGAGTATAACCATGAAGAAAATAATAACAATGTCCCACAAGGAAACTTTATTATATGGAATAGCCCTCTACCCACCCCACAAACAGGGGTGAAAAAAACTGATGCAATATTTTAGGAAACAACTTCTCATAACCCCCATTGGGGGAACACTACTATAAACCCCATTTAGGGGAAAAACATTCCCAATACCAATAGAATAAATTCACTATCCCTTTTATAATAAGAGATATCATCTTAAACCTATCTTTAGTAATTCTAAACTATTTTTTTCTCCTATACTAGGGAATAATAATTTAAAATCCTTCTACTAAAGATAATTCTCACATATTCCTTACTCATGGGTGTCTTACATATCCTATGTGCACTTTGGTGAACCACCTTACACTGATCCCATTGTTGGGTAACATAAAAAACTATTTCTATGGTATACGTTCAGTTCATCCATTTTTCCTACTTTAGTAACCAATTATAGAGGGTTCTTCCAAAACGTCCATATCCACGTGATTTTGGAAGGAAAATTAAAACAGGCCACTTATAGAATTTATTTATGGGAATAAATAGATTCTCTCAAATTATTCTACTAGATTATCAAAATTAGGATGATTTAATGGTTCTGTTCGCCCATTATAATGAGGAATCATATAATAGGGAAATTTATTTGGTTTCTCTTATCTCGTGCTACCCATATTGGGTAATGACATATCTCATTGTTTGTCTTCATCTACTCAATGAGACAGGAGTTAATGTGATTCCTCTGAAGGCTACATACAGAATGATGTTTCAATTTATGATTTAATATCTATAATATATTAATGATATAGAGGAACCCATATATAATAATTGAATGAAAAAGACAAAAACTCTTTCTTATCAGGACATATCCCTGGTATTTAATGTTTCCCTTATATCTGAAAACATGTTGAGTGGATTTATATTCTTACAAGAAATTTATTCGTATGTTGTGAAACCCTTCCATGTCCCCATTGATGATTTCAACACTAATAGACAACATTTACATAGGTAAAACCATATATTGGTTTCCCATGAAAAAACCAAATTCACATTCTAATAATTTCATAGGAATCATGGACCCATTTTGTTATATCTCATTCAATTATATGGTTGGAGGAGGATTCTTTTATTCTCCACCATTCTATATGTTAACCCATCAATGATCAGATTTACTATTTCATTTTTTTATAAATAAATGATATGTGTCCCCTAATAAATTATATACATCAATGAGAAATCCCCACTCAATATTTAGTTAACAAATATTTAATAGCACAATATCCTCACTTCTGGTAAGAAAACTATACAAGCACATTCTTTCCACATAATATTAAAATAAATGGTTATTGTCCTATCCAAAACCATAAACTCTATAAATCAATCTAAATAGGATTTGACTTATGTTTTATATTATATTTTTGATTCATCTATAAGGTTTAGACCCAGTGTTATAACAATATACATACTTCCACACCAATCTATATTTCCCATAAGACCATATGACCCCCGATCTGTTGAATATACTTTCATTGATACACTTCTCAAATATATAGTTTAATGTTACCTAAGAACACATTTTCATATTTCCTTATTCATTATAAAATTTTATACTTCCTTCCTTGTTGGGATATATTCCAAAAGAGTCTATAAATTTATCCACTGAGACAATATTCCCTTAGAACCTTTCCTATTCATCCACATGGATTTCGTATCATATATAGTGGGACGTATATCCTATATCCAATAACTCATCATATATCATAGTTTTATATTATTTTTGAAAAAAAATCCATATTGGCTATATTCCATATGGGTACACCATTAGAGGGATACAAATATATATGATTCAACACCAACTCTTTCTATGAGACTCTCACTTCTAAATCTATAACACATGGCTCTAGAGATTGTAGAAATTGTTTTGTAATTTGGAATATTAATATAAAAAAATGACCATATCAAAAAATCATAAAATCTCTGAAAGGTCTCTTTATGTGGAACATTAATAAATGGATTTTCATTCCGTTAATAATATCACAAATGAAGCCAATCTCAGGGTCCCGATCAGAAAAAAAAATTGACCAAAATAATTTTTGGAGGGAAATAATTTATGGAGGGCCCAACTATGTGGCATAATTCAACAACATAATGTAACTAGAAAAATATTTGTACAATTAGATCATAAAAATGGTAGCATGGATGGTTAATTTAATAAATATATATATTTTAACATTCATATGGTACCTATCATATATAAAAATGTTCCCCTCAATTAATTTCATAGACCCATAATTATTATGAAATATAAAGACCCGGAAATCCTGTGAAATTTTTTTTCATAAATACATAGGAATTTTACGAGCCCGTTGCTTCTGACGGCGCTGGATTCTGAGGCCCGGTGTGTCTGTAATCAATTTCTGAAGTTTTGTTAGAGTACGTTCACTAAACATATGTGTGAGTTTTTCTATCTTTTGAACTGATGCTCAGAATTGAATTCTGAGGACACCGATTAACTCATAGCGACGATATTCTCTTAAGGATATGTTTTACGCAATTTCATTTTATCGGGAGTGGTAGTTAATTTTTGGGGTTTTTATGTAAAAATTTAAATAAAATTATGTGTTACATAATTTTATTTGGATGATAGTTAAAACATCCAAAGGGAGTTTGGTGGTGGGGCCCACCCCCACATAACCTCCCATGGGAGGATATTATGTGGTGGGGCCCACACGAGTTCAAACTCGTCAACTCCCCTTAACTCCATGAACCCCCTATTAAGGAGGATGAAATACCCTTTATTTAATTTGGAGCCTCTTCATCCAATCCCTCCCATTTAATGAGCCAGTCCATTTTTTAATTAATTGATGTGACGTAATGAATTTGAATCTCTTTTAATTCATTAATCCATACTTTTAATAAGTGGTGTGTTTTTATATTATGTAGGTTGGACATAATTCATTGGGAGGCTTTGGAGAAGTAGAAAGAAAGTGTTCTTCCCATGGAGAACACGAAGAGCATCTTCATCATCCTCCATCCGCGGTAGTGGAATAGACGCCGCATGCGAAGAACATCTCCAACGACAACATCATCTCATCATGACGTCAACGGAATGAAGCCGTCTTCCCTCGAAACCATCAAGAAAACATCAAAATCAAGGTAGAGGAAATTTTTTTTTATTTTAAAAATGATATTACAACATTGTTCTTTGTAATATAAAATTATGGTTTGGAAAACCAAATGTAATCAATTGATGAGAAGGGTTCGGACCGCATGAACATTGCCTGAACCTACCCTTTGTTTTTTCGATTTGATAATGTTGGAGTCATAGCTGAAAGGGTCTGGTGTCGTCGCACGACACCAGATAATAACCACAACCAGGAGGACCACGACGGACGGAAGAGGAACCACTGCAGGGAGGGTCGAGGCGGATGAAGAGGTGTGACGTCGTCACACTGCGCCGTGGAGCTAAAGGCCACAGCCAGGCCAAGCCGCGGCGGAGGACCGACGCCATCAGTCTGAACGCGTGGAGGAGGATGCGGCCTACAATTGCGGGTGGTTTGGCCGAACCGAACCGGCCGGCCTCCTACCAGCCGGGCTGGAGATCTGCGGCGCCCGCAGGCGCAACGTGGAGAAGACCGTGGCCCACTTCCGCGGACTGATCTACTCGGTGAAACGGCTTCCCGCATGCCGGCTGGGCAGGAAACCGGCGGCACCCCCAGGCGCCCATGGGATGAATTGTGGCCCACTATGCGTGCTGCATTCGTGGACAGAACTGGTCGGCTACGGCCGGTCTGACTGCAAAGGGGACGACGCCACTTGGAACCACCAGGAAAACCGGACCAGCCCGCAGCGCAGGCCGAGTCTGCTGGTGGGTCAAACCCTATAGTGCCTATGCGAGCCCCTATCGGGTCGTACCCGCCGAACCGGGTGGGCTGACCCGCCAGCCCACTAGGCTTGACGAGTCGGGCCCGACTTGGCATAAATGAAAATTACTCCTAGACCGTGTGACCGATCGACGCGCCTTCTATGGAACTGGGACCATCGCGAAGAGGCAGTCCTTTTGAGATACTCTATGTGGGTTTTGGAAAACATTGGAAAACAGCTGGGTTTGGAATGAGCGTAAATCCAACTGGGCCCCTGGAACGGAAATGCCAATAACACTCAGACCGAGAATCTAATTGATGCGTTGTCAATCGCGTTGGGTTCCTTATGATGAGACGACACAATGGGATACATCAACTCGAGAATTCGTTATAGTCGATCTATCAACACATGACTCGAGTAGCGGACCCACCCAGAATTAAGTGTGCTGTGTGCGGGAACCCTAGAGATGGTTGTGACGACTACTGTACTTGAATCCTATGTGGGTTCTAATGCAATGACTACTATACCATAATCCTATGTGGGTTCGACAGCAGATACTACTGTATCAGAATTCTATGTGGGATCGACAGCAATGACTACTATATCGGGATCCTCCCTGGGTCTGACAGTTCTGACTTCTGTTCCTGTATCCCATGTGGGTCTGACAGAATAGGTGGTCCTGAATCCTATGTGGGTCTGACAGCTTAGCTGGTCCTATATCCTGTCATGGTCTGACTGCTTAGATGAATCAGTAACAATATATTATCATCTCTATCACTCTATGAAAGATGTATACCTGTGTGAGATGAGTCTTGAATTTAAATCAATTATCTTTGAGGTTATTGACTTTACATCCTGTGTGGACTGGGTTGTGCTTTTGTTCGAGAGTTGGAGTCGAACTATTATTGATAACTTATTTATATGTATGGGAATATACCTAAGTAGGGTTTGTTGATACATCATGGTTGTATCTTTCTACTGTGGATTATCCTTTTTGGATTCTAGGAGACCTTTGGTGGTCTCGGGGTCCTCTAATTACTATTGTTATACTCACCCCTACACGGGCTTCGCCCTCACCTTGTTGTGTTCTTTGCGGACGACAGACAATAGTGATCGTGGTTGAGGGTGACGGATGGAGGCTGCTTGGAGCTGGACTAGACAAGACGTACTGTATAGATGATTTTTTCAATTTCTATACATACCCTTCATGTAGGATTCCCCAGTGGATGATCCAAGAGCTATTTTGTCTTTTTACTTGTACTTGTACTTGTTGTTCAGTTGGGTTTGTATGCTAGCCCACTTACTTTCAGCACACCTTCCTTTTCTATTTTATAACTTTTTGCCAATACCGCTTGTGTTCATACTGTGTGTGTGTGTGTGTGTTATAGGTTTTAAAGGCAATGCCTTCCATTTTTATCATTGATTATCCTTTGGTGATAGTCGCCCGCCCCTGGCCTATGGAAGGTGGGCTTGGGGTAGTCACGTCACGGGCCCTGAGGACTGGTCATGACAAATTGGTATCAGAGCAGTTGGTTCTACCGCAGAACATGGACTCTGATTCTTTCAATGATAATAGTGTTAAGTGTTTTGGGTGTGGTTATTAGTTTAGGGAAACCAGTTTTGGTGTAGTGGACACCATATCCATACACTAGGACTCTGACTTTTGATCTCTAACTCAGTGCACGAATACACTGATTGCGTTTGTGTTGCCTTTGAAAATGGTTTTCTTCATGATTACTTTGTTTCAACTTACCTGGTGTATTGTCTTAACCATGGATCACATGATTCTTTTCAGGATGGCCCCATGAAGGCAGCCAACTAGGGATCCGAGTTTTGTATGAGATGGTAGCCCATCAAGAGACAAGGCCTCGGTACAAAGCCCCATCATAGGAGAGGTACCAACGGTACTCTACTCGGAGGGCCACCGATACCACAAACTCTAGCAGTAGAGAGTGGATTCCGCCTAAGTGCGTTGCAAAATATCCAGTGCCAGAGGCCGCCCATGTTCTCGGGAGAGAAGGACCCATAGACATGTGAGGATTGGATAGAGGCTGTTGTGACAGTTTTCAGATTGGTATGGACACCACCCGACCTCATGGTGATCCTTGTCGTGAATCTCCTACATACAACAACAAGAAGATGGTGGATCCTGATGATCCATGTGCATGACGAGGCATCATTACTCTGAAAAACCTTAGAGAGTCTCTTCCGCTCAGATTTTTTTCTATCCACCCTTCGTGCGGTGTAGATTCAATAGTTAATTCATCTGCAGCATAGCAGCATGACAGTAGCTCATTACCCAGCGAGGTACACCGACCTCTCACGCTACTCCACAGATATTGTATGGGACCCATTAATTAGGGCCCGAAGCATCATGCAGGGACTCAGGCATGAGATCAGGGCTTCGATGATTCCCCTCAGCATTCTGACGTAGGCGGGGGTACTCGAGAGAGCCCTTCTAGTGGAGAGTTTTCTTACTGAGCAGTCACCAGCGGCGAGACCCACCACAAGGAAACATGTAGCAGAGTCTTCTACAACTGACAATAGGCATATGACGTAGAGGTCCATGCGGACCAGGCTATATGGTGGGAAACCCCAGGATACAGGTTCGGTTATGCAGGGCACACGAGACAGAGCCAGATATACGAGGAGCAGGCAGTGCTCTGCATGCAGTGGGAAGGGTCACATGGCTTGTGACTGCCTGACCCGCCATGAAGATGAGAATCAGATAGTCGAGGGACCTCCTAGGAAGAGGTATTGGTTCGAATGTGGTGATCCACCTGCAGTAGGCGGATGTGGAAGAGGATCTGGCCGAGCAGCAGGTTGTTGATGACATTTTGAGGCTCTACCACCACCTCCACCTCCACCAGGAGGTCCACCCTGACCACAGGGAGATGGCATACAAAGGTGGGCTCATCTCTAGGAAGTCGAGGCATATTACCACAATGCACCTGAGATGATTTGACGTACTATCTGTGTCTACTCCACCCTTTCTTTAGTACTTATAAACACAGTTGTGAGTCATTATTTTACTTCCACAACCCTCATTCAGAGATCAGAGATTCCAATGGAGCTGTTGACTCGATCCTTACAACTAGAGACTTCTACAGGGGAAGACTCGATGATTACGCCTTGATGCCGGTAGGGTGAGCTTATTCTAGGCGGTGAGGGCTTCAGCTGGGATCTGCTTGTAGCGACGTCGAGGCCTTACAATGTCATCTTGTGTATGGACTGGTTATCCATATTTCACGCTCATATTTACAGTAATAGGTGAAATGTGCACTGTATCCTCACGGATGGTACCAGTTTCACCTTCACTGGTGAGAAGGGAGCCTTTTCAGCACAGGATGAACATACGCAGAGGAAGGGGAAGCCCATCACACATCAGTTGGCTTGTCTCATCCTCGGAGCGGTTGATGTGAGGAGTCCGTGTTTTCTTGTTGTGGTGGATTAACACAAGGATGTTATCCCTGATGACATTCCAGGACTACCTTCTCGTAGATATGTAGACTTCTACATGGACATGTACCCAGAGACAGCCCCAATATCTACCTTGGCATATCGGATAGCTCCCGTCGAGCTTCGTGTGCTTCAATTACAGCTGGAGGACTTTTAGGGGAAGTGATTTATCTAACCCAGTGTTTCACCCTGGGCATCTCCTATTTTGTTATCCAAGAAGGAGGATGAGAGCTTGCGACTGTGTGTCCACAACCGTCACCCGAATCAGGTGATCGTGAAGAACAAGTACCCACTCTTGAGGATTGATGTCCTATTTGATTAGCTAAAGGGAGACCGATGTCTCTCAAAGGTAGACCTCAGGTCAGGCTATCACCAGCTCAGATTTCGAGACGAGGATGTGTAGAAGACATCCTTCAGGTGTCGGTATGGACATTACAAGTTCATGGTTATGCACTTCGGTGTAACCAATGCACCAGAAGTGTTCATGAGTCTCATGAACATGATATTTCAGCTTTACCTCGATCTATTTGTCATAGTCTTCATCGATGACATACTGATTTACTCGACTACTGAGGAGAAGCACGCCTACCATTTGCGAGTAGTATTGGATACACACTAAGAGTACCAGAAATATGGTAAACTCATGAAGTGCCAGTTCTGGATTCGAGAGGTTCACTTTTGGGACATGTCATCTCGGAGGCTGGAGTTTCAGTGGACCCAGCAAATATTGAGGTAGTACATGCTTGGGAGCCACCCAAGTGTGTGATGGAGGTGCGGAGTTTTCTAGGTCTGGCTGGGTAGTGTCGGAGATTTGTGTCGGACTTCTCTATATTTGGATCACCGCTTTAAACATTGAAGAAGAAAGGGAAACCCTTCGTGTGGTTAGATTGATTCTAGTAGATCTTTCAGGTGTAGAGACATAGTTTGACTAGTGCGCCCATCTTGAGGCTACCAGAGGAAGGCGTAGGGTATGTAGTTTACTGCAATGCATCAGGGACCGGACTCGGGTGTGTCCTAATGTAGGAGCGAACATTGATCGTGTATGGTTCATGACAGTTGAGAAAACACGATTATAACTACGCTACCCATGACTTGGAGTTAGCAGCAGTGGTCTTCTCCTTGAATATGTGGGGGAACTATCTGAAGGGAGAGCGTTTTACAGTCTACTCTGACCACCAGAGTCTCAGGTATATCTTCTCGCAGAAGGACAATAACCTGAGACAACGATGATGGATCGAGTTCCTATAGGACTATGAATTCGATATAGTCTATACATCTGGGAAGGGGAACTTTATAGTATATTCTCTCATCAAGATATCAGGTATTCAATTGCTAGGAGAGGGGACAGAGCAGCTAGCCGCATTGCAGATAACCTTTGTGGATAGAGATGGAGCAACCATTCTACATTTTCTCACAGTCACTCCTCCAATTATTCAGAGAGTCCGAGAGACAACGCATGGGGATGTTGAATGTGAGACGCGACATGGTCAGATATCCTCAGGTCAGTCACCTGATAGGTTTTCTGATGGTTGGGAGCACATCATACCCTTAAGAGGATGTACCATGGTACTAGTTTCACTATAGGATGATTTGTTGAGGGAGTTTCACACCTCCCCTCTAGAGGTACATCCAGGAGTAGCGATAACATATTAGGACCTCAGATGATAGCACTGGTGGCAGGGTATGAAGAAGGCGATAGTAGAGTTTTTCTCACGATGCCTCACTTGTCAGCAAGTGAAGGTAGAGCACCAGGTTCCAGCATGCTTGGTTCAGCCCTTAAGTGTCCTAGAGTGGATGTGGGATGGGATATCCTTGGATTTCATGAATGGAATCCCACATACATCCAGAGGACATGACTCTATCTAGGTGATTTTTGAACAAATCACCAAGTCATCCCACTACATACTGATCAGAGAGCAGGTCTCAGTAGAGATCTTGGGATGCCTCTACATACAAGAGATCGTACGGCTTCTTGGTGAGCCATCTACGATCGTCTTTGATCGAAATGCTCATTTCACTTCCTGGCTATGGATGGGGTTGCAGGAATAATTCGGGACACAACATTGCTTGAGCATTGCCTTCCACCCAAAGACGAATGACTAGACTGAGAGGACCATTTAGACTCTCGAGGACATGCTCCGTGCATGCTTCCTCGACTTTGGTCACAGCTGGGAGGATCACTTTCCCTTTGTAGAGTTTTAATGTAACAAAAGCTACCACTCTACCATCAGGATGGCACCTTACGAGTCATTGTATGGACGACCATGTAGATTGCCTCTCTACTGGACTGACCTAGGGGAGTCAGCCCTTGTAAGACTAGAGATGGTGCAATCTATGATAGGGAAGGTTCAGATCATCCAGGAGGGGATTAGGACTGCCTAGTACAGATAGAAGTCATATGCTGATAGTAGACAGAGACAATTTGAGTTCGAGGATGGTGACCACGACTTTCTATGGGACTCAACTCGATGAGTTCTATGGAGACATGGATGAGGTGGAAAGTTATATCTGCAATTCATTGGACCATTCTAGGTTATCAGAAGAGTAGGCGAGGTGGCTTACCGCATGGCCCTTCCACCTCAATTGCAAAGGTTACACGATGTCTTCCACGTATCTCAGCTGAGGAGATACGTTCACAACCTATCCTACTTCATAGACCATAGGGAGCTAGACATCGATGATGATGAGACATTCATCGAGGTTCTAATGTAGATTTAGGATCGACAGGATTGGGTCCTGTGTGAATGGTTGATTCCTCTGGTGCACGTTCATTGGCAGCACGGGAACCTCTAGGAGAGGACATGGGAGGGAGAGGCTTAGATGCATACTCAGTACCCCCATTTGTTCGCTTAGTGTGAGTTGTGGATTTCAGGGTTGTAAATCCCTGCGGTGGGGAGAATTTAAAAACCTAGAAATCCTGTGGAATTTTTTTCATAAATACTTGGTAATTTTACGAGTCTGCGGTTTCTGACGACGCCTGATTCCGAGTCCCGGTGTTCCCAGAATCAATTTCTGAAGTATTGTTCAGGTACGCTTAGTAAACGTACGTGTGGGTTT
Organism: Viscum album; assembly: GCA_963277665.1. NCBI lineage: Eukaryota > Viridiplantae > Streptophyta > Magnoliopsida > Santalales > Viscaceae > Viscum > Viscum album. The sequence goes on along the minus strand of OY728121.1, from coordinate 495,319,561 downwards.
TTCTTTATTTTGAACCGGTGCTTGGAATTCAAATCTGAGCACACTGATGAACTCGCAGTGCTAGTATTCTCTTAAGGATACCTTTACCGCAGTTCCATGTTATCGGGATTGGTAGTCAATTTTTGTGGTTTATTAGTATAAATTTAAATAAAATTATGTGTTGCATAATTTTATTTGGATGGTAGTGAAAACCTCCAAAGTGAGGTTGGTGGTGGGGCCCACCTCCACATAACCTCCCATGGGAGGATATTATGTGGTGGGGCCCACATGAGTTCAAACTCTTCAACTCCCCTTAACTCCTTGAACCCCCAATTAAGGAGGATGAAACTCCCTTTATTTAATTTGGATCCTCTTCATATCCTCCTTCCCATTTAATGATCCAACCCACTTTTTAATTAATGGATGTGATGTAATTAATTTGAATCTCTTTTAATTATTTAATCCATCCTTTTAATAAGTAGTGTGTTTTTATTTTATGTTGGTTTGACATAATACCTTGGTAGGCTTTAGAGAATTAGAAATAAAGCGTTCTTCCAAAAAATAACATAAAGAACATCATTAACATCCTCAATCTGTGATAGAAGAGTAGACGAAGCCCATGAAGAATGTCACAAAAAAACAACATTATATCCTCCCGACGACAGCCGAATGACACCGTCTTCCTGTGAAATTGTCAAACGAACATCGAAATCATGGTAGAAGAATTTTGTATTAATTTAAAATATGAGATTACACCTTTGTTATTTGTCGTATAAAATTCTGGTTTGGAAAACCAAATGTTATCAAATGATGAGGAGGGTTCAAACCACATGAACATGGCCCGAACCTCACATTTTTTCATTCCATTTTATGACATCGGAGACGGAGCCGAAAGGGCACGGTGCCATCGCACCACACCAGAGAATAACCACGGCGAGGAGGACCGCAGCTAACGGAAGAGGAACTAGGACCGGGAGGGCCACGACGGATGAAGAGGCGCGGCGCCGTCACACCGTGCTATGGATCTGAAGGCCACGGTCAGGCCAGGCCATGGCAGTGGAGGATTGGAGACATTGCACTAGCCGCATGGAGGAGGATGCGGCCTGCAACCGCGGGCCACTCGGCCGAACTGAACCGAACGGCTGCTTGCCTACTGGAATAGGAATCTGTGGCGCCCGCAGGCACTGTGCGGAGAAAACCACTACCCACTTCTGTGGTGCACTCTGCTAGGTGAACAGGATGGTCGCCTACTGACCGTGCGGGAAAATCGCAGCTCCCACAGGCGCCGAGTGGGAAGAACTGTGGCCTGCTGCGCGGGCCGCAAGAGAAGACAGAACCGGCCGGCTACGGCCGACCGGGGAGTAAAGGGGCTGATGCCGCTTGGCACCACTGGGAAAACAGGACCGGCCCACAGCACGGGGCAGGTCGACTTCCTGGCAGGTCGGACCCACCGAGTCGGGTCGGGCTGACCCGCCTACCCACTGTGCTTGACGTGTCGGATCTATCTTCGATTAAATGAAAATAACTCCTAGACCGCACATCTGATCGACACGTCATTTGCGGCATTGGGACCCTCATGATGTGGTGGTCCTTTTGAAATACTTAAGTGAGTTTTGGAAACTTTGAAAACCAGCCGGGTTTGGAACGAGCATAAATCCAACCGGGCCCCTGGAACAGAGTTGCAAATAACTCTCATTCCGGGCGTCCGATTGAAAATCCGTCTGTCGCGTTGGGTTTTTTTGATGAGACGGAACTACAGGATACATCAAATCAGGACTTCGTGATATTTGATGTATTCACACTCCACTCGAGGGGTGGTCTCTCCCGGAATTGACCATGCTGTGTGCGGGAACCATATAGATAGTTGGGATGACAACTATACCAGAATCCTACGTGGGTTCTACTGTGACGGCTACTATACAGGAATCATACGTGGGTTCAACAGTGATTACTACTGTACCGGAATCCTACATGGTTTCGATAGAGATGACTACTGTACCAAGATCCTCTGTGGGTCCGATAGTTCTGACTTCTATTCCTGTATCCTATGTGGGTCGGACAGAATAGATGATCTTCTATCATTTGTGGGTCTGACAGCTTAGCTGGTCCTGTATCTTGTGTGTGTCTGACAGCATAGATGAATCAGTAACTACATCTAATCATCTCTATCACTCTACTAAATATGTATACTCATGTGAGATGAGTCTTGAATTTCAATCATTTATCTTTGAGGTGATTTACTTTACTTCCTATGTGGACTGGGTTGTGCTTGGGCTCAAGATTTAGAGCCGAACTGTTATTGATAAATTAGGTATATGAATGGGAATATACCTAAGTATGGTTGGTTGATACTTCGTGATTTTATATTTCTACTATTGATTATCCTTTGTGGATTCTGGGAGACCTTCATGGGTCTCGGGGTCCCCTACTGAGTATTGTTATACTCACCCTTGCACAGGATTCGCCCACACCTTGTTGTGTTATGTGCAGATGAGGGATACTAGTGATCGAGGTTGAGGGTGACAGACGGAGGCAGCTCGGAGCTGGACTATACGAGACGTACCACAGGGACAAGTTGTATGAGTTCTGTACCTACCCTTCATGTAGGATTCCCTAGTGGATGATCCAGGAGGTGTTTTCCCTTATTACTTTTACATGTACTTGTTGTTCAGTTGGGATTGTATACTGTCCCATTTACTTTTAGCACACCATACTTTTCTATTTTAGTACTTGTTGCCTCTACTTCTTGTGTTCAGACTATGTGTGTGTTACAGGTTAAAAAGGCAATGCCTTCCTTTTTTATCAGGGATTCGCATTTGGTGCTAGTAACCATCCCCTAGCACATGGAAGGCAGGCTTGGGGTAGTCACAGCACAGGACCCGAGGATGGGTCGTGACATGGAAGATTTCCTTTACTAAACAAGTTTCACTACCTCTTCTGGTCCGGTATTACTGAAATACGCCCACTATTCATTCCATCACTATATTACTGAACTGAACTCACTCATCATTCTAGACATATAATATTGAACCAATTTCACTACCCATTTTAGTCAGTACTATGCAATGATATATAAATTATTACCCAATTCATTTTAGAGAGATATATGTCCCACCCATCTCATAGTGAAGTCATATATACATCGTCCAAAAAATCATAAACAATCATATCATAACCAATGAAATGAAATTTTAACATAAAAATGTAATCATATCATAAAATTTAGAAAAATATAAAGGTTTCAAAACATTTCATCAAATTATAACATGTTAAAGGAAGAAGGTTTCATAAACATATAACCCATGAAATAGAAATGAGTTTCATAAACAGATAACCCTTGGAAGTGAAACAAATTTTATAATAATATTTCCATAAAAAAATAAAACTATTCAGAGATATAATATGAAGGGATAGATTGAATAATTTCCCCATAATGGCATTATTAACACCCAAGGATATTATCTTATATGGTATTTAATTTTTAAAAATATTTTTAGCAATATTTCTTAAGGGAAATTTACTTTATTATTTGAAAAAGCATCTTTAAAACATAAAACATTTTGAACAACATTTTCATTGAAAATTATTTTGAAACATAGAAAGTGTCATTTAGATAATTATGAAAACAATTTCCAAAAAAACATATAAATTAAATTTTTTTAAGACATATTATTTGAAATAATAGAAATTTCTGACCGAAAATAGAAATATAATTGGAATTTTCATAAAATCATTTTCTTAAATATATTAAGTAAAAAAGACTAGAAAATATGGAACTAATACATGTATATATATTGATTACACATATTATAATAAAAATCAATAGTTTTTTTAGATATGGATCATAATATTTTATCAATGGAATCATAATCATAAATAAACCCAATATATGATGGGATTGTTTCAATTTACTCTTACCACATTATAACATGGGGTCGTATTCTCCATTTAAGAAAATTGAATTTCATGAAGCCTACGATACCATGAAAATATGTATATTCATGATATAAAATTTCCAATACTCCTCAAGAAATAATTTTGGTTCATAACAAAACATGTTTCTCAAAAAAGGCAAATTGAGAAAAAACTATCTTACCGATTTGGTAAATCATGAAAAATAAACCCCATGAAATAAAATTCATAGATTGGATATGTAAATTTCCATAATTTTAATAATATGAATCATATAATACATTCATGGTATTTATATACACCACTCAAAAGAAATGAGTG